>OY856409.1:1771811952-1774251952 GCA_963693085.1 Alisma plantago-aquatica
ACCAGCATGGTTTCAATATGGTTAAGGTTTCCCCTTTATTAACCAATTATAATTTCAACTCTTATCATTACCCTTCATTAGGGTTAAGGTTTCCCTATTAAAACCATCTACGATTTTCAAGTACATTCATCAAGAATCAAACCCTGATTCAGTCTCCACACATATTTTAGGAGTATCAATGTATATTCATTACATGAGTATTAAACAAGTATAAGTTTCTCTCTCATCCTCACTAGGATATTGATTACTTCATACTTTATTAAGTTGGCTCAACCTTTCCTTCAAGGTACATTAGCCTACTTAATCAATATTCATTAAACTCCATACATCTTAATGTATGACTTGATGTAAGACACTTCATGTGTTACTCCATCAAATACATTGCATCTAAGGTGCTTTCCTTCATATGGGTTTTGAGGTGCTTCCCCCATATCGGGTATGAGGTTTGTGCTTGCTACCCATATCACCCTTGAGGTGTATGTTTGCTTACCATATTGAGTATGAGGTGTATGCTTGCTTGCATATCACTTTAAAGGTGTATGTGTGCTTACCATATCACCTTAGAGGTGTATGTGTGCTTCACACCTTATCGGGCAAAGAGGTGTATGCATGCTTGCCATATCACTTTAGAGGTGTATGTGTGCTTCACACCATATCGGGCAAAGAGGTGTATGCTTGCTTGCCATATCACTTTAGAGGTGTATGTGTGCTTCACACAATATCGGGCAAAGAGGTGTATGCTTGCTTGCCATATCACTTTAGAGGTGTATGTGTGCTTCACACCATATCGGGCAAAGAGGTGTATGCTTGCTTGCCATATCACTTTAGAGGTGTATGTGTGCTTCATACCATATCGGGCAAAGAGGTGTATGCTTTCTTGCCATATCACTTTAGAGGTGTATGTGTGATTACCATATCACTCTTGAGGTGTATGTGTTCTTACCATCTCGGGTTTGAGGTGTATGCTTGCTTCCATATCACTTTAGAGGTGTATGTGTGCTTCACACCATATCGGGCAAAGAGGTGTGTGTGTGCTTCACACCATATTAGGCAAAGAGGTGTGTGCTTGACCTCATATCGTCCAAGAGGTGTATACTACATTACCATATTGTGAAAGGAAGTATAAACTCATATCCATATCATTTTAGTGGTGTAGGTGCATCACCATATCGGGTTAGAGGTGCTTGCTTATGTGCTTGAACCCGATATCACTTTATAAGGTGATACCATCATCTTCAAGCTTTAGACCTTCGTTCTACTTGTTCTAGTTCATGGAAAACAGTCTTAAGTTACTACTAGAGCTCATGGATTCATCAATTATGCAAGAAATTTCTATTTGAAAGTAAATCATTTAACTAAGGCAAGATTGATGATAAATAATAACATAATTGAGTTCAAGTTATATAACCCACCTCAAGAGCAACTTCAAAGCTCCAAGATCCAAAGCTTCACGTTCCCAAGGTTGAAGGTGAGCTTCTCAAAGGTCCAAGATTTGAGATCCTCAGCCCTATGCATGCATACCTCACTACTTGTGTCTGATATCCCTCACTTATGGTCGATATCCCTCACTCGGCCGATCTCACTTTGCAATGGGCGATATCACTTTGCTATGGGTGATACCAAAACTCTATGCATGATACTCCTTCACCCTTTCATAATATATAGACTCTATGCATGATATCTAAGAGCAAGGGGGTGATAGATTTCTAAAAATTCCACTTATGGGTGAAAGGAAGAGTATATATACTTGAGGTTCATGAAAGTGTGTATATGAGGTGTCACCATTTTAAGCTACTATGTGCCACGTGTCCATGCATGGTTGACACCTGTCCTTTCATGCACTCATATTTATCTTTACATGCAAAACACTAAAAGATAATCTAGAGATGATATTCCGGCCATTATTTATCTTGTTTGATAAGATATCTCATTTTTATCTCATAAATTAAGCAAACTGATACAACTTTTGGCAAGGAGCTTCTAACTCGACATGGATCACCTTCTTGAGGTGCTTTTCTCGTCATGGACAAGGACAAGAGTTAAAAAACCGATATGGTATCCCCTCTATGGCTCCTTGGCTGATAGGCACTCCCATATAGACTCTACAACTCGATACAAGCTCAAATTAGGGTTTCACATACAACACTTTCTTGGTCTTTTCATCACCAAGAGTATCATACTCAAATATGATTCAAACATGGTGAATACTTATTTATCTCTCCTCTAATTGATACTAAGAGGGAGTAGGGACATTCTAGAGATGGTAATTTGCATATCGACCCTATACTTTGGATAAATTACAACTTGCACCAAAATTGGTACACAAGTCACTAGCATTATTCAAACAAGTTCAAACTTAGAATTTAGGTTTTCCACAAGCCACACCTTGCAAAATTCTCTCTATAATGATGCTAAAACACACGAGGCATGTTCAGCATATGACATATTGCACTATAAAACCTTATCTTGGGTAATTTGCATTTTGGTCCAAGACATGAGAACATTGCTCAAACATTATTCAAATAGGACCAAATTTGAAACATAAGTTTGTTACCTGATAGCAAAACACTTTAGAGGATTATAATAAAGTTCTAAGCAACTTAATTATTCAAAACAAACAGGGTTACCTCATAACCCAGGTCATAGTCATTACAAGTTATAAAGCCCTAATATGGATTTCGTCACCGAAATCCCAAGTAAAGGGAGACATATATTATTCATTCATCATATCATCAAGTCTCAACATAACATCTTAATTTCATGGAGATGCCATAGAACTTTGATCAACACAAAGTTCTTTCACTCAAGGTAATTATAGAATATGTCATACAGGACACATACTCCACTGTCCTTTTCATTATTGACTGTAGAGTCAACTCTGTGTCAGGTAACATTTTTCTTAGTCGGAGAATCATTATTCATACCTTATTTAACTCAGGTGTCAAACCTCACTGATTTGTCACCTTTTCAACTTACATCTTTATGTAATAAGATCCTTGATCTTGGGAGTTTTCTATACCCCTTACTTAGTATGTCATTTCTCTTTCAAGGAAAGACCAGAGTTGTGTTCAGTCACCCACTTGGGACTACAAGTCTTATCATGCATCTATTGTGCCACTTAAATCTACTGACACAACACTAAACTTTCTTATGACTTGTATCAATTATCCCTTTAGTTGTTTATTTTCTTTTCATAAGGAGAGGCTACTTATTAAATAAGAACTATCTCAGAGGTATCTCTGGATGTTATATATCAGCTGCCTCAACAAATCTAGATAGAGATATTCTAAGAAATCATATTTAGCTTGATCAAATTTTCCCAAAACAATTCTACAATTGTTCCTTCAACTCATACATCTTTGTTGATGTCATGTTTATGCGGGGCATAAACCCCTAACATATGGTATCCATATTATAGTATGTAACTAGACTAATCTCAAAGTTACCCTTTCTAGATAACCAAACATTATTCATCTTATCAAGAGTCATGTTCTCACTATTTTGTACCTTTAAAACTTCTTGGACACTAGAATTCCTTGCCTTGGTATTAGTTACATGTGTTAAAACTACGTCACATCCTCATCATTCCCATCCTTTGTTGTTATTACTAAAACCAAACATACAATAGGACCTTTTATTTCATCTCGGGACATTACTTAACACATATACTTTGTCATGGAACTAAAATCCAAGACAAGCTGATACTTTTCAAAGTATCCTTCTATAGATTACTTCTAATCCCTGCACATCAAGTGTTATAAGACTTGATTGTCATGTTCCTAAAAGGAAAGAACATAAAAGCACAGTAAACCAACCAGGGCTAACCAAGCATCTATAGAAACCTCAATTGATACTGCATCTGACCAACAATGTGTTCCGCCGTCTACTGAATGGCTTCGCTCAGAGTTAGAGAAGTTTTTCCAGGAACGCATTACTCAGCTACCTTCGACATCTACTGTTGGTTCCTCCGCCATGCTTGCCTCTCCTTCTGCTGGTAACAATAAATGGTATATTGATTCTGATACGTCTGTCCATATGGCTAGCGACATCCAATTATTTTCTGCTCTGACTAAAACCATCAATATTCCGTCTCACTGTTGCAAATGGCTCTAAGACTCATGTTCATGGCATCAACACTATTCATGTCTCGAAAGTTGCACCTCCAATCTGTTTTATACACACCACAATTTTTGTTTTATACATACCACAATTTCCTGTTAATTTACTATCTGTCAGTAAAACTGTAAAACAACTTCAGTGCTCCATTAAATTTGATCCTTCTGATTGTGTTTTGAAGGATCTCCGCACGAAGACGAGGATTGGTTCAGGCCATGGACCAGACGGACTCTACTGTTTGGATGGACCGCATGCAGCATCTGCTCTTCTGTCTACATCAATTATAGGAACATCCGTCTGCAACAAAGATGAAACATTTATTTCCAACATTATCTGAAAAAAAAAATTCTTGTGCATCTTGTCTTTTGGGAAAACATACGCGCTATGTATTTCCCGCTAAAAAAGAATTGGTTCTAAAGCTCTTTTTGTATTGTTCATGCGGACATATGGGGACCACGTTCTGCTCCTAGTCACTCTGGTGTTAAATACTTTCTTACTTTTATTGCTGGGGACCATGTTGGCTTTTTTTTACTCAAAGATCGCAGCACTATTTTCGACAATATCAGTATCTTCTTTTCTAAAATACAGACCTAGTTCAACAAACTCATTAAGATTATCCGTACCGATAATGCCCTACAGTTTAAGCAAAAACCTATCACAACTTTTTGTTTTGTTCGTGGCACCATCCCTCAAACTACTTGTCCTTATACTCCGCGACAGAATGGTGTTGCGGAACGGAAAAATCGTCACTTGTTAGAGGTTGCTCGCACTCTTCTTCTCCATTATAAAGTACACCGGTTCTGGCCAAAAGTAGTTTCTACGACATGCTATCTTATGAACTGTATGCCATCTTCTATTTTACACAATCGCATACCTTACACCATTTTGTTTCCAGATGGACAATTGTTCTATGTTCCTCCTCGTAATTTTGGGTGTACATGTTTTGTCAAAAATCTACTCCCAGGGATGACAAAGCTTGATCCTCGCTCCACTAAATGCATCTTTTTGGGATATTCTAGATACCAGAAAGGTTATCGCTGCTTTGATCATGTTCTAAAGCAATGGTTTGTCAGTGCGGATGTGATCTTTTTTTAGCATATGCCCTATTTCTCTGATGATGGGGCAACGCTCTTTAGTAATATGTTGGCACCAACACCTCTACCAGATGTTGTTGAGGTACAAGCAACGGACCAAGACAAGCACTCCTTCCATGGCCCCTCCACAACCAATTCCTCCGTATGCGGATGATCATACAACCACAGAGGTAACTTCTGATTTGCACCTCCCTATTAGTCAGCGCAAAGGTGTTTGTTCCTGCACCAAACATCCTATCAGTAATTACTGCTTTTCTGCTAACCTGCATACCAGTTTTGCATGCTTCACTTCTATAATTTTTGTCGTCACTATTCCGAAGACTGGTATATAAGCTCTCCTTATTCCTGCATGGAAACATGCAATGGATCAGGAAACGCAGGCACTATGTGATCGCAAGACATGGGAACCTGTGGATCACCCTCCTTCTTGTCCTACTGTTGGATGTCGATGGGTCTTCACCATTAAGTATCAACCTGATGGAACAATTAAGCGCATGAAAGCTCGACTAGTGGCAAAAGGGTACACACAAACATATGGCGTCCACTATTTTGAAACTTTTTCTCCCATAGCACGGTTAAATTCTGTTCGCATTCTGATTTTAGTTGTTGTCAACAAAGACCGGCCCCTCTTTTAGTTGGATGTTAAAAATGCATTTCTTTATGGAGATCTACAGGAGGAGGTTTACATGGAGCAACCACCGGAGTTCGTTGCTCAGGGGGAGTCTGCCTCAAAAGTTTGTAAGCTAAAAAAGACCATCTAAAGTCTCAAATAGAGCCCGCGTGCTTGGTTCGACAAACTCAGTCAGATCTTAGTCACTTTAGGCTTCCGTCGTTCCCACTGAGATCATTTAGTCTTTATCCACAAAATAGTGGATGGGCTCATCATTCTTATTGTTTATGTTGACGATAATTATATATCTGGCAGTGATACCTTGGGCATACAGCCAGCAAAAACCTACTTGGAAAAGCACTTTGTCACTAAAGATCTCGGAAAGCTGAGATATTTCTTAGGTATTGAGGTATCCAGATCATCTGCAGGGCTGTGTCTCTCTCAACGAAAATATGTACTTGATCTATTACAGGAAACTGGTATGCTTGGTTGTAAACCAACCGACACTCCCCTTGACCCAAATATGGATTGGGACGATGAAAACTCTCCTCCTTATGTTGATCACCACCAGTTCAGAAGACTACCTAGGCAAGCTTATTTATCTGATGGTCACAGGAGCTGACCTCACTCCCGTTGTAGGATTCATCAGCAGGTACCTTAATAAACCTCGGCAATGTCATTGGGATGTCATATGTCACATTTTGCGCTATCTCAAAAGCTCTCCAAGCAAAGGCTTGTAATATAAGAAGCATGGCCACTGTAATCTCTCTGGTTTTTCAGACTCTGACTATGCAGGAAGTCGCTCTGATCGCAAGTCAACATCGGGCTATTGTACATTTGGGAAATATTGTTACTTGGCGAAGCAAAAAAACAAACTGTCGTAGCCAGATCCAGTGCAGAGGCAGAATACCAAGCCATGGCTTATACTGCATGTGAACTTTTGTGGGTCCAGAGTCTCCTCCAAGAGTTCGGCATATCCTATTCCAGCCCTATACCGATGTTTTGTAACAACAAGGCCTCCATTTGTATTACGAGCAACCCCACTTTTCATGAGAGGACAAAACATATTCAGGTCGACTGTCACTTTGTTCGTGAGACGGTCCTTTCTGGCCGGATTTGCACTCCATATCTCAGCACTGGAAAGCAAGTAGCGGACATCTTCACCAAGATTCTTCCAAAAGCTCGTTTTCAAACTCTAGTGGATAAGCTGGGCATGTTCGACATCTACGCTCCAGCTTGGGGGAGTATAGAGATATGTTGTGTTTTATTAAGTGTCATGTGCCTAGCATGTGCCTCACTTATGTTTTTACTTTTGTAGTTTAGTCCCATATTGCTCATCTCTGCTTTAGTCTCTCCTCCCTTCTGTTACATAAGAGACTGTATTGTACACCTGTTTAATCATCGAATACACAGTTCCTATTCCATTGGATACTAACAACAAAAACCATAATGCACCTGGTTAAGTAAAGCCATAAAAGAATAAGTCTTTTCCCGGAAAGCAAGCATCTGTTCGGTTCCATCCCGAACAGGACAAAGCAGCACTTCCTCGTCTTGCCCTCGCTTACAGCTCGTTGAGACTCAGGAGAAGCAGTCAACTTCATATTCATTCGATATAGTCTTTAATAACCAATTGTAGATCGGAAAGACCTATAGTTGCACTAAGAGATCCTAGAGCTCTTTGGCATAATTCAAGTGAACTGTGTTTGTTGTTGATGCACAACTCGTGATATTGAGAAGTTACAGTGGGACTTAGGAATCCATGAGATGAGGGAAACACACACACGATAATTTTTTCATCCAACATACTTCATATCACCCTAAGAAGGTGAGAATTGGTTGCAATGATTGGGTGAAGGTGCCATACCAGTGTAAGCAATTACACATAGTAATGCCTATATACAGAATTAAAGAAGAAATATGCCTAAAAACAAAGAGAATAATTCTCATCCATCAACTGTCTCCACATGGACGCAGATAGAGCCTTTATATAAGCTTCTAAAAGAAAGACTAAATGGGCAGTAGCCAATCTGGGACCAAACCACTTGACTTTGCAAGAGCCCAAAAATGAGAAAAAGGGCATAATAAAACAAAGCATGTTAATAGAGCCTAACTGATAACACAGTGAAGCATACGCTCATAAGTGCATAAAGGTGGGGCCTGTCCTACATCAACTCCCCTCGGGTGCAAAAGACTCGACTTCGTCGAGTCAGTACTGAGGTAGAGCTCAAGAAGATGTGCATCAATGCGGCGGAACTCCTCTTCGGTGATCTAGGTGGCCTCTGTTGAAGAACAGCCTCTCCAGCAAACCAAGAAACAATGTATGATGCCTTGGTTGATGAGGACGGTGTGGTCATCCAAGACAGTGTCACTACGTTCGGGCGGCTGTTGAGGAAGTCGAGGCAGAGGCGGTAGGGTTCAAATCTGCTGTCCCGGACATGTTGTCCCAGACGTGTCCCTACTAATCTCTACCATATACACTCCGCATTAATCTTTTTAGGGATGGGTTTTTGGGTGAGTGGATGGTGAGGATTTCATGGGACACAACCACGACAACAATTACGGGACAACAGATTTGGAGTGGAGGCGGTCACGTTGTTGAAGACGGTGGAGCGCAGTGATGATCTGAAGAAGTTGTTCGTGGTGGAGGGGGCTCGAATGTACCACGATAAGGAGAAAGATCATCCACATTGAATACTACACTAATGCCCCAATTTGGTGGCAAATCCAGTACATAGGCATTGGATCCCTATCGACTAAGTATTTGGAACATATCTGACGCTTTGGCATGAAGCTTCTTGAAGGAATTTTTGGGGTAGCGTTCAGGATGCACACGTACTAACACATAATCTTCCACATTAGAGTTTTCAAAAAACTTGTGGTATGTATCTGCAGAAAGCTTATAGTTTTCATAAGACAGTAATTTCGGCGAATCTCGACATGACAATCATGAATGTGTTGGGAAAAGGTCTCAACAGTGTGGGAAGTACAGTCATTAGTGGACAGAGGTAAAAGATCTATAGGTTGGCGAGGTTTGTATCCATTAACAACTTCAAATGAACTCTTTCCTGTGAGTCGATTGACAATATTGTTGTAAGAAAAATCGACAATACATAGCTCTGATACCACTTAATGCCTAGTACGGAATTAAAGAAGAAATATGACTAAAGGCTAAAAGGGAATAATCCCCATCCATCAATTGTGTCTCCACATGGACGCAGATAGAGCCTTTATATAAGCTTATAAAAGAAAGACTAAACATGTGGTAGCCAATGTGGGACTAAACCACTTGACTTTACAAGAGCCCAAAAACAAGAAAAAGGACATAATAAAATAAGCATGCTAATAAAGCCTAACTAATAACACGACGATGTCTACGCTCATAAGTGCGTCAAGGTGAGGCATGTCCTACATCACATAGGCAATCAATTAGGCATGGAATAGAGTAGGTAGATCTCCCAGTGCAAATGTAGGGGAGGAGGAAACTCCCTATTACTCCCTCAATAAATAGAAAGAAACTCATGGCAAATGAGAGGGCTACATAGAAAAAGATAGTGTTCCCTAGGAAGAAGACACTAAATTAGTTACTAATTATGCCTTCGACACCAAAGAGAGCTCTACAAAGCCACAAAGCGCAATAGGGACTTTCCATAGTTGCCCCATGACAGCTAAAATGACCCATTTGCTCGCAACGTGTTGACAGTTCAAACATTTTGGAAGGCCGTTTTTGCCATCAAACCACTTAACTGAGACGGTAAGGCAAGAGAGGAAAGGGCTCGATGGCGAGAGATTGAGAAGGCAAGGCAAGAGAGGAGACGGTGTGATAGTGAGAGGAAAAACAGATTGTATAGACACATATTAAGATAGACTAGGGCCTAGTATGGGGCTTTATGTAAAATAGAAATTTTTCCCTATTTGAAAGAGCATGTTGTCTAATCTATGACAACCTTATATAAGACAAAATAGGTACAGAACATTGTTAAATAGTAATGCAATAAATAATGAAATCAACAAGAAACATATGGATAGAGGTGAATGGTTTTTCCCATAGTTTTTTAGGCGTCTAGGCGGTACCTGCTTTGGCTGAGAGACCAGGTCGCCCAGGCGGTCTCCTACATGTTGACTTTGTTTATATTAAAAAAGTATATATATATATATATATATATATATATATGTGTGTGTGTGTGTGTGTGTGTGTGTGTGTGTGTGTGTGTGCGCGCACGTGTTTACTATATACAAGTATATATGAATATTAGGATTGAAATTGTATAATATTAATTCAAATCCCTTAAATAAGTTGAAATAGATGTAATTAGATGAGATAAAATTACACAAAAGGCAACAAATAGTTGAGAATGAAAAGCGCATACTATAATATATACCTTGTAACTCCACTAATCCTTATTATTCCCTAGTCAAATAACTAATTTAAGAAAAAAAAACAAGTACAACATACAAATAACAAGATATGTAGATACAAATTCCCAATATAAATGATAAGAAAATACATGATAACATGTAAAGAGAATGTAAATCATTCCATCTTTTCATTTCTATAGATTTAAACCCACAAAAGTCATACTTAATAGTTGTATACCCTAATTTCCAACCATAAACAACAAATGTAAAAGCCAAAATGATACATATTTACTCCATGAGTTCAAAATATATAAGGCGGGACATGGTATTTGGGCCCTTAATTGGGCCTGCCTGACAAAAAAGTGGGCGCCCAGTCAGGTCAACACCCACCCAGGCGGCCCACGTGGTCGCCTATTTGGGCAAAGAAGTTAGGCGACCAGCCAGGCGATCCCCCCCTTGAGCACCCGGCCGACTAGGCGGGCGCCCTAATAAATACAGTTTATCCTATCACTTTAATTGTGAAGTTCAAAATATATGAGGTGGGACATGGTAATTGGGCCCTTAATTAAGCCTGCCCAACAAAAAATTGGGCGCCCAGTCAGGTCAATACCCGCCTAGGCGGCCCAAGCAGTCGCCTATTTGGTCCAAGAAGTTGGGCGTCCAATCAGGCAATCCCTCCTTGAGCGCCCAGCCAACTAGGCGGGCGCCTCAATAACTATGGTTTATCCTATCAGTTTGATTATGAAGTGACAAGGAGCAAATCATCAAACTATCATAACGACATGATGGGTGTTTATAGGGGCAGTCGCGACATGTTTTATGAGACGCCTCTTACTAAAATCTAGACGAAAGATAGTCGGCCTATCTGGCTCCTACTAAAGCACCTCCAAGATAGAGTTCCTTGCTTAGAGAATTTCATGTTATCCTCTTCTTCAAAGATATATTGCCTCCAACTTCATTAGTGTTGCCTTGTCATACTTCTAGTGTGAAATCTAGTGAGTGGAGCCAAGCTTCATGGACACTTTTTGTAGCCTCCATGGTTCTAACAACTTCAACTTCTCAGCGTGAGGGGCTACACGGTGGCCTTGTTGGATTAGAGGTGGTTTGAAAGTCATAGCGCTACATGGTTCCCACATAAGCTTTGGGAGATCTCTCTTCCCAAATTTTGGTGGGGGCATTTCTAGGGCTCGAAGTTTCATCAAGTCATTGATTACTCCAGGGTAGGGCTATTAGTAAGACAAGGGATGGCAAGTTGTTGGTCATGCCTTTCTCCAAGCTTGGTGGTAGGGCTCACCGGGAGATCCTATTGCTACATGGTTTCCATGTAAAATTTAGAGAATGCTCTTTCCATAATTTTGAGGGGGGGTATTTTTGGTTCTCAAACTTTCATCAAGTCATTGATTTCTCCTCAGTAAGGCTATTCGTAAAGTAGAAAATGCTAAGTTGTTGGCCATGCCTTTCTCCAGCTTGGTGGTATGGCTCATTAGTAGGTTTTGGACACTTGTGGGGGGTTGAAGACAAGGAGGGTGGTGGAGAACCCTTAGTTGAATATGATCAATGCTACACAAGCAACATAAGTAGGGTGTCGAAAAACCCATTTTGAGTCGGTCTGACATTTGGGTTGATGCAAAACTTCCCAACCAGAAACCAAAAGAAACTAAATTAATTGCAAAGTGGTCAACTTGAACATATCCACTTTCGCAATGCCTAATACGAAACCAAATTTGGATTCTATAATCTTCTATATATATATTCAATAATACTTTTATACCTCATGTTAGAAAGTACATTATCCAAATTTATCAACTCAGAATTGACTCAAGTTTTCATTTGAACATCAATTTCCAAACTCAGAACCAACTTTTTTCGGTTGGACCAGTTGGCTTTACAAGTCGTCGTCATCATCATCTAAGCCTCAATACCACCATGTTGGGGTCGGCTACATGGACCCTTCTTTTCCAATCAGCTCTTTTATGGTTCATACTCTAATCAAGATGTAAAGATTCAAAATCTCTCTTTATAAACTCTTCCCGAGTTAATTCAGGTTTGCCTCTACTCCTTTTAGTTGTGCTTGACTCAATAACCTTACTTCGAATAGGTGCATTTGTCACTCTGCACTACAGATGTCACTACAGATGTCCAACCGTCTTATGTGGTCTTCATGCAACTTGTCCTCAATGCTCATCACCCCCACTTTGTTTATGATAGAGTCATTCCTCAATCGATCTTTTCTCGTCTTCCTACACATCCATCTCAACATATGCATTTCAGCTTGTTTGAGACCTTGTTTCTTCACAGCCCAACATCACCCCCATATAGCATGGTTGGCCATATCATTATTCTATAAAACTTGCTTTTTAATTTGAGAGAGGCCTTCTAGTCACCTACTACTCTAGTTGTACTCCACTTCAACCATCCTGCCGTGATCATGTGACAAACATCATCTTGAACCTCACCCTCCCTTTCAATAATAGATCCCAAGTAACAAAACTTATCACATATTAGTACATCCATTCCATCCAACTTGATTTCACCATTCACAATTCTAGATTGGTCACCATTCACAATTCTAGATTAGCTAAAATTGCAATGCATATATTCAATTTTTCTTCTACTAATCATAAATCCATTAGATTCCAATGCATTTCCCCAAAGTTCAACTTTATCATTCAATATTTCTTTTCTTTCATCAATCAACACTATATCATTAGCAAATAACATGCACCAAGGGATATTATCTTGGACATGCTTTGCCAATTCATAGATGACAAGAACAAATAGATAAGGGTTGTGTGGTGATCCTTGATGTACCCTAATAGTGATAGAAAAAGTTTGTATCTCTCCTCTAGGAGTCCTAACACTTACAGTTGAACCATCATACATGTCTTTAATTAGGTCAATATATTGGATAGGCACACCCTTTTTATGCAAAACCCTCCATAATACTTCCATGGGTACTCGATCATAGGCTTTTTTATAGATCAATAAACACCACATGAAGATCTCTTTTTTTTTCTTTGTACTTTTCCATAAGCCTCCTTATAAAAAAAATGGCATCAATTGTTGATCTTCCCAGTATAAAACCAAACTAGCTGTCTGATATCTGTGTAATCAATCTTAGCCTTTGCTCAATAATCCTCTCCCAAAGCTTCATATTATGACTCATCAACTTTATACCTGTGTAGTTTGTGCAACTCTGAACATCTCCTTTGTTATATTGGGACCACAGTACTATTTCTCCATTCATCTGGCATCTTCTTTGTCTTCATAATATTGTTAAAGAAAAATTTTAACCACATCGCTCTCCAGCTTACCAGTTGGGTTTATGAGTAAGGACAAAATTTTAACAAATCTATGCATAAGTCATGATTGAAGAGAGTCATGATGCATCGAGGAGGGGAGCTTCCTGAACAGTTAGTATGTATGATCTATTCATGATGAAAATGGGATCTTTAGATGCACAAACTATCGATATAATCATTCCTCTTCCTTCCTCATGTGAAGTCGAGTGGATAAGGTCCCAAAGCTATGGTTGATGCCTCTTAAAGGCAACTCATTGATTAAAATTATTACTGATATAACTGAGTACATCATATAGGTTGAAAAGGTTGTATACTTGGATAAAGAATCAGCATGTAATACATTATTATTCTGCAATATCATTCAACACAACATATTAATGTTCTTTGTTGATGTATTCTCCTTATTTTCTGCAGAGATCTCCTTCCATGTTGTCCGCAACACCAGTTTTAATAACAATTCTGCATTAGGGTTTGGAAATGCATGAATTTCCTCCACATTGTTTGCATGATCATTTCTCTGCAAAACGTAAGGGGGTTTTGCATTTTGGTCTTCGGGGCTCGTAACTCACAAGATCGTTTCTGATTTGCTTCATATTCCCTTTTCATACACCAAAGCTCAAAAGCTTTTTTGTTATTGGGAAAGAATCAAGTCATATAAGGTGGTTTTAGTGACAAATCATATGAAAAATTTTACTTACATGATTTAAATGAAATGAGCTTGGCATAATCACATACGTGGCTTTATAGTTACCACATGAATTATGTGACTAGTCTGATTCCAAGATATTCTACTGAGAGTGAAAGGGCTACTCTGAAACTATTCTAGCACACAAGACTCGATCTGACTAGGCTGATTCCAGGATATGCTACTAAGAGTGAAAATGGCTACTCTGAAACTATTCTAGCACACAAGACTCGATCTGGATGGTCTAGAGCATGAACAATTACCTGTAATAGCTATCACTGTGCTAGCTTCTGGGAAGAGACAAGACTCGATCTGGATGGTCTAGAGCATGAACAATTACCTGTAATAGCTATCACTGTGCTAGCTTCTGGGAAGAGTGAGCAGAAATATACAGGTGAACCAATCCCTCTGGAATATACATTACACAATAATGTTGAAAAAGGGAAGGAATAAATAGTAGCATGGAAAAAACAATTCAACATTAAGAAGTTCGAGAGAACTAACCTATCAGTGAAACATTGCTCAGCTTTGTAAAAGAAAAACACAAGATGCCTCCATTTAGCAACAGTACACAACAAACTGAGACAGAGTGCAAGATAAATGTTAGATAAATGACTTTTGCTGTTACTGTAGCAACACGTAATTACTATAGAAAGTAATTACTGTAGTGTCGTTACTGTAGCAAAGCATTTATTTAGCATGGTTTAAGCCCAATGTAGTGCAGCAAGTACATGTGAGAATGTAGTGTTGTTTCTAGTGCAAATGGCAAAGAAGTTTTATCCCATATTGCTCACTTCTAGAACTTTTGTGGTCCTCATATGTAGGATCACATGGGGCACTAGTGTCCAAAGGAGTCCTAGGAAGGAGGTATGCTCACCTCCTTGGTGGGTGGGATTGCCACATCACAACACACGCGCGCGCGCGCCACGCCACGCCTCGCCTCGCCGAGCCGGGCCGGGCCGGGCTTGGGCTCGGGCTCGGGCTCGGGCTCGGGCTCGGGCTTGGGCTTGTGGATTGTGGAGAATGTCTTCCGTCTTCCGTCTTCTTTTTGTACTAGAATACGACTAAGTAATTAATTACTCGTGTAATTAATTGTTGCTTTCTTATTCGGATTTCTTAATCCTAATTAGAAAGTGTTTCTCTTTTACGATTTATTCCGTATTGTGTACAAGAGCAACCGAGTGTTGCGTCTTACTGGGAATAGGATTAGGGACGTGCGTGGCTATATATACACATCCGGTCATTAGGGTTAAACACATCGAAAACAGTCTTCTTCCGCCGTGTGTTTTGTGAGCCCTAAACCTGAGTGCGAGAGCTTCGTCCCGGAGTTGCTTTGTGGAGTTGTCCTCCTGAGCAAAGTGCGACTCCTCCTTCCTTTCGTCAAGACGCAACTGTCAGGCGGTGGTACATGCGGTTGCTGTGCTGCAATGGTAGAAGTGCGACGCGACTACATCAAGCGCGAGTGAGACGTGCAAGTTCCAGGTTCGTGCCGGATCGCGTCTGGGAGAACAGTGCCTATCCGCGAGGATTGCCGGGCACTGATTTCTTTAAGTAACACGTTCGTTTCTCAACGAACGATCTGGTTTGCGAATCTAACTTCTATTTTCTATTCTCCTGCTTCGTTTGTTCTTCGATTCTTGTTTTGGATCTGCCTGCACTGTTAATTATATTGCACCTGTCCCTGTTGCATGAATGACAATAACCAATATTAACAACAATATTAAATAAATCATATTTCTGTCGTTAATTAACTATGGCCGGTCAGGGTGGTTCGGGATGTAAGATTGATACAACTAATATGCCTGAAAAATTTACTGGTACGAACTTTGCCCGTTGGCAGAGTCGTATGGAAATTTGGCTGAATATTGCGAGTTATGATCAGTATTTAATTGAAACTGAACATGTGTCTGATGAAACAATTCCTGATAATGCAAACATTATTGCTAATTGGAAGAAGGGTGATAAAACGTGCCGCGGTTTGATTCTGTTTGGTTTAAATAACAAACTGTATGATTCTTACTCAAAGCCTCCAGTCACTACATCCAAGGTTTTATGGGAATTGTTAATTAAGAATTTTAGCACTGAAAATCAGGGTGTTGAAAAATACTGCGTGTCTAAATTTCTTAAGTTTCAGATGGTTGAGGGTAAGTCAGTTTTTGATCAAACACACGATCTACAACTCCTAGTTCATGAACTCTCAGATGCCAAGATGGTGTTGCCTGAGAAATTTGTTGTTATGTCTATCATAGAAAAATTCCCTAAGTCATGGGAGTCGTTTGGTATGTCTCTGAAGCATCGCAAAGGGACACACACCATGGATGAATTAATGATGGATATTAATATACAAGAAGAACATTTAAAGGAGAAAGGGGTCAAGGTGCCTACTGATGCGAATCCAACTGTTAATCTTACTTCTACAAAAAACACCAAAGATAAGAAATCTAAGAATGCACATAAACCCAAGGCAAAGATCTAAAAGAAACTGAAGAACAAACCTTGTTGGACTTGTGGACAGGTTGGCAACTGGAACAAGGATTGTCCTACTAAGAAGGCAAAGAAAGATACCACATCTGCAACTGAGGAGGCTGTGGTCAATATGATGACTGCATCCTTGAACCTCAATGATGGGTACGTGTCTATTAAATATGAAATTCTTACTATATTTGAACCACTTTATTGGATAATTGACACTGGGGCTAATGTACATGTGTGTGCTGATAAATCCATGTTTGTGTCTTATCAGGCCTCTCGAGGTCGGTCTGTGACTTTGGGCGATTCCAGCTCTGCAGAAGTCAAAGGCGAAGGACGGGTGGACTTGAAGTTCCCTTCGGGGAAGGTTTTGACTCTTAGCAGGGTCAGACATGTTCCAACCATTCGACGCAATATCCTTAGTGGCGTCATATTAGTTAGAGAAGGTTATAGAGTAGACTGTAAGTGTAATAAGGCTATTATTACACGCCTTCGTGATTCTTTGTTTTTCGGCAAGGGGTACTTATGTGATGTGGAGAACTTGTTTAAGATTCATGTTGAACCTGTTTCAAATTCCATTTTAAATTTGAATGATTACAGTTATGTTTGCATGAATCTTGTTTCATTCGATGTATGACATTCACGTTTGGGACATGTTAATGTTGCCTCAATGAAGCGTATGATGAATCTAGATTTGATCCCTAAATATGAAATTAGCAACAATAAATGTGAAATCTATGTACAAGCTAAATTTCCTAGGAAGCCTTTTCATTCTGTGAATAGGAATTCGGAAATTTTGGATTTAGTGCATACAAATATCTGTGAATTTAATGGTGTTGCTACGAGAGATCAAAAGCGTTATTTTATAACTTTTATTGACGATGCGAGTAGATACTGTTATGTCTTTTTACTTAGAAGTAAAGATGAGGCATTAGATAAATTTCAAATTTATAAGAAAGAAGCTGAAACTCAAACCGGTAAAGTACTTAAGCGATTAAGGTCTGATAGGGGAGGAGAGTATACCTCGAATTTGTTTTTGGAATTTTGCCAATCACATGGTATAGTTCATGAGGTAACTGCTCTTTATTCACCACAATCAAATGGGATAGCTGAACGTAAAAACCGAACCTTAATAGATATGGTAAATACCTTACTCCAAACATCTGGATTACCCAACTTTATGTGGGAGGAAGCTTTGAATACGGCTTGCCATATTCTGAATAGAGTTCATCATAAACATTCAGAAAGTAGTCCGTTTGAGTTGTGGAGAGGAAGGAAACCGAGTCTTACATATCTTCGAGTGTGGGGGTGCCTTGCAAAGGTACTTGTCCCTGAACACAAAAGGAAGAAATTAGGATGGAAAACGGTTGATGCCATATTCTTAGGTTATGTAGAGACAAGCTATGCTTATAGATTCCTGATTGTAAAATTAGATATCTCTGGCATTGAGGTCAATACAATTGTGGAATTACGTGATGCAACATTCTTTGAGGATGTGTTTCCTATGAAAACTGGTGTGCCCAATGAAGTATCTCAAGAAGATTCATTTACCACAGGTTCCATTCCCGAGCACGTGGAAAGGATGACAAATGTGGGGGGTGACTCAGAACAAGCTATTTCTGAATCTGATGATTCTGAAGAAATAGTTGAACCAAGGAGAAGTAAACGGCCTAGGACATCCAAGGACTTTGGAAGTGAGTTTCTCACTTACAATGTTGAGGATGATCCTGTTACTTTCAAAAAAGCTATGGAATCTCCAGAAGCTAAGTTTTGGAAAGAAGCCGTTAATGATGAAATCCAATCAATTCTCTCGAATGGAACTTGGGAATTGGTGGATTTGCCTCCTGGTTGTTCTGCAGTTGGTTGCAAATGGATTTTTAAGAAGAAACTTAATGCAGACGGGACAATCAATAAGTATAAGGCTAGGTTAGTTGCTAAGTGTTACACACAAAGGGAAGGAATAGACTATTTTGATACATATTCACCTGTTTCCCGTATGACCACAATCCGAGTGCTTATAGCATTGGCTTCCATTTATAATCTCTATATCCATCAGATGGATGTGAAGACCGCATTCTTACACGGTGATCTTCAAGAAGAGATATATGGAACAACCTGAGGGTTTTGTGGCTCGTGGGAATGAGTCCAAAGTGTGTAAACTTGTTAAGTCATTATATGGCTTGAAACAAGCCCCTAAGCAATGACATGAAAAGTTTGATTATGTGATATCATTATTTGGCTTTATTTCTAATGAATTTGATAAGTGTCTCTACTGCAAGATTGTCGATAATGGATTCATTTTGTTATGCTTATACGCCGATGATATCCTGCTTTTTGGTTTCGATATGAAAGTAGTAAAAGAGACAAAGTCATTCTTGTGTAGCAAGTTTGAGATGAAAGATATGGGTGTCGCTGATGTGATTTTAGGGATTAAAATCATAAGGTCTACTGATGGTATAACTCTCTCTCAGTCTCACTATGTTGAGAAGATACTGGAGAGGTTTGAGTACACATCACGTAAACCTGTTAAGACTCCATATGATTCATCCAATCCCTTGTTCAAGAATGAGACTGGGGTTCCAGTTTCTCAATTACGATACTCTCAGATTATCGGAAGTTTGATGTATCTTATGAACTGTACACGTCCAGACATTGCGTTTGCCGTGAACAAGTTAAGTAGATACACCGGTTGTCTCGACAAGAACCATTGGGAAGCTCTTGACAGAGTTCTGAGATATATCAAGGGAACACGTTCCCTTGGGATGCATTATGGTAAACATCCTTCCGTAGTCGAAGGATATAGTGATGCAAGTTGGATTGCCGTGAATTCTGGGAGTAATGGTGTCTCAGGATATGTATTCCTGTTGGGAGGAGGAGCTATTTCTTGGAGGTCTAAGAAACAGACCATATTGTCTCGGTCCACTTTTGAAGCAGAGTTGTGTGCTTTAGATGAATCTGGAATGGAAGCCGAATGGCTACATGGACTTATGTCTAGTTTACCTATGGTAATGAAGCTGCTTCCTGCAATTTCAGTTCACTGTGACAACACTACAACTATTTTTCTAAGATAAAGAGTTCCAAGTACAATCAAAAATAGCGTAGACACATCCAAGTCAGATTGAAATATGTAAGGGAGTTAGTGTCTAATGGGGTCATGGCTGTGGACTATGTCGGTACCAAAGATAATACAGCTGATCCTTTCACTAAAGGTCTTACCTTGGCTTTAGTGGAAAAATCCAGGTTGGGGATGGGACTGAAACCCCTATAGATTTGCAGGCAGTAGCAACCCAACCCAAAAGAGTGGAGATTCCACAAATTGGGTTCAATGTGGTAATAACAAGCTGTCGGGTAAATCGGATGACACTATGTATTTTTGTTTGATGCTTCTAGCATCTGTGTGTCTATCTCTTGGAAACCTGTTAGTGTCATGACTGTAAGTTAGTAAGAGAGTGGTCTCTTAAAGGTGTCAAGTCTTAGGACATGATGTTAGCAGTACATCCTTAGAGACTCCAGCTAAGTGATTGATGTTGTATAGGCCGCAACATGAGAATTGGGTTGTTCTCTGTTATCAATCATGATATAAAATTTTGTATGCATGGCCTTAATGCATTGTTTTCTTTTCTACCATGTCTTTATTGTGTTGTTACCAACCTATACTCTTGTACCCAAGGTTCAGGTTCAAGACTTTTGTTCACCTAGTTCCTACAGGAGTCACAGTTGGATAACTCAGGTAGATTCAAACTGAAAGGTATCTGCTGAAAGTACAGTATGGAGGACTGAATGGTAGAGCACACTACACATTGGACTTTGTGGGGGATTGTTAGATAAATGACTTTTGCTGTTACTGTAGCAACACGTAATTACTGTAGTGTCGTTACTGTAGCAAAATATTTATTTAGCATGGGTTAAGCCCAATGTAGTGCAGCAAGTACATGTGAGAATGTAGTGTTGTTTCTAGTGCAAATGGCAAAGAAGTTTTATCCCATATTGCTCACATCTAGAACTTTTGTGGTCCTCATATGTAGGATCACATGGGGTACTAGTGTCTAAAGGAGTCCTAGGAAGGAGGTATGCTCACCTCCTTGGTGGGTGGGATTGCCACATCACAATGCACGCACGCACACGCGCGCGCGCCACGCCTCGCCTTGCCTGGCCTGGCCGGGCTCGGCTCGGGCTTGGGCTTGTGGCTTGTGGATTGTGGATTGTGGATTGTGGAGAATGTCTTCCGTCTTCCATCTTCCGTCTTCTTTTTGCACTAGAATACGACTAAGTAATTAATTACTCATGTAATTAATTGTTGCTTTCTTATTCGGATTTCTTAATCCTAATTAGAAAGTGTTTCTCTTTTACAGTTTATTCTGTATTGTGTACAAGAGCAACCGAGTGTTGCGTCTTACTGGGAATAGGATTACGGACGTTCGTGGCTATATATACACATCCGGTCATTAGGGTTAAACACACCGAAAACAGTCTTCTGCCGCCGTGTGTTTTGTGAGCCCTAAACCTGAGTGCGAGAGCTTCATCCCGGAGTTGCTTTGTGGAGTTGTCCTCCTGAGCAAAGTGCGACTCCTCCTTCCTGTCGTCAAGATGCAACTGTCAGGAGGTGGTACCTGCGGTTGCTGTGCTGCACTGGTAGCAGTGCGACGCGACTACGTCAAGCGCAAGCGAGACATGCAAGTTCCAGGTTCGTGCCGGATCACGTATGGGAGAACGGTGCCTATCCGCGAGGATTGCCGAGCACTGATTTCTTTAAGTAAGATCTGGTTTGCGAATCTAACTTCTGTTTTCTGTTCTCCTGCTTCGTTTGTTCTTCGATTCTTATTTTAGATCAGCCAGCACTGTCAATTATATTGCACCTATCCCTATTGCATGAACGACGATAACCAATATTAACAACAACAAACAACCGAAACAACAAATTAGATTTCTAGTTAACGAATGCCACCAACATTGGAATGACAACGAAGTACACGCAGGCCACAAAGCACCATATCCCAGAATCCCTGGACGACCGACACCCCAACCTTATTCACCAGATCTGTAGTTAGAAGTCATGGATCAGAGACAGTACCTTCAGGAAGCGTGAGGAGGGGCTGAGAGGAGCAATCACAGGAGCAGGTTGGGCAACCGGAGGAGGACGAGTAAGTCGTTTCGGCCACAGAGGAGCCTAGCGCCTCGGCTATGTGCCAGTATAACGACAGTCCAAGAATGTACGCAGCAAGACTGATTGCCATCACCGCCAGCACCACCTTCACCGCCCTAGGATTTAGAACCTTCCTTTGGTGAACCACCATTGGTGGCGGCGGTAGGAGGTGGATTTGGTTCGGCTCCGAGCTTTGAGAGGTCTAGGAGTTGGGGAGATCGACAGGAGACTGGAGTGGAGGAGGAGGTCTTTTATGCGGTTTACCCTCAAAAAGAAAAAAAGCAAATCATAAAATGACGGTGCATTTGCGGGAAGGGAGGATATCGTAAGGTTCCGTTTTGGGTATATGATGGAATTTGGCACATATTAAACCTAGACTATAAACTTTACCAAAATAATTTCTGGCCCGTTTTGGGGAATTCAGAACAGACGTGTGGGTATTTACTTTTGGGGTTAGTTTGGTGGGGTGTAATTGAACTCCAAATTGTGAATTTGTTGTGTAAAAAGTACATTGCAAACTCACACTTTATTACCCCACTACACCTAACTAAAGAGGTCATTGGTGTTTTATTGTTGTTTAATCGCCTCAACCGAACCTATATAACTCAAATTATGACCCTTAGAATATGGGCTTTTTATTATTGTTTTAATTTCTTTTACCCCCTTTAATTTGGGTTTGGGTTGGCCCACGGCCCTCTCAGATAAATGCAGAGCGGGTGCACATGCAACCCATGCACTATTTATCTTTGGTATCAATGGGCGGGTAGCATAGGATTGTGATCCAATGGCCTAGGAGTCGTCTCCTAGGCTCGTACCATCATTGACATAAGGAGCATTGCTCCATTTTTGCTCCCTAAAATTGGTGCCCTTTGCCATCCTTCTTGCCCAAACAAACCCCCAATTCCTTTTCCCTGACTTCCTCTCTCTTTTCCCTCTCTTTTCTCACCGTTCTGCGCACCCTAACCCTACTTCACCTCCGTTCTTCTCTACTTTTTTCTCCTAGCCACCATGGCAGCGCCACCTCGACTCCGGGAGTGGGATGTACGCTCTCCAACCGTCCTTGGCTTCGGGGGAGACCACCTTTTCCTCCACAAGAGCGGGGAGGCTTGGGCGGCACCCCCTTCGAAACCCAATGGTCTCCTACCTTGGGGATCGAGCAGTAGCCACCTAGGCAATGCATGTGCAGGCTAGCTTGTGCCTTGGAGGATAACAACACACAAAGGTTGGATGTAGGGTGGATCACAGTAGGCAAGGATTCAAGAGCCCAGAGAAGGCCCCCTCTCCCCAACCTTGATCAATGAAAAATTAGAAACAATCATTTTTGAGCCTGCCATCACAAGTGAGCACAACATAGTTGAGAGGGGTGAGTGTGGGCCCCAACTGCATGAGAGCAATGAGAGGGGACAAGGAGAGGGATAGGGCGGCCCTAGGATGCACATAGACTCCTCTTGGATGCCACATGGTAGCGAACCATTGACTAGGAAAGTAAAACCTTAGAAATCCCCTTTTCCCATCAAATCTTGCAAAAAATCATACAATTAGGTCCTAAGTCCAAAAATGGCAAACCATATACCATTTGTATGATATTAGAAAGATATACACATTGGGAATTGATTCAGACTCTAATGCTACTTCTAGTCTTCCTTTTTTCTAAAGATGTGACCTTTGACTGACTATATTTGATGCATGACCATGATAAAGCATGAATGTTTATTGATCTCTACACTCCTAACCCTCATATCAGTAGCTTTTAATCACTTTTGAACTTAATGCAAGCCATAATAACCTTTCATGCACTATTAATGAATCCTTTGCACATAAGTGACGTGTAATGGGATTTTAATAATGTATTTTTTTTGGTCGGTAAAAAATAGTGTTACTAAATTTTAAGTTCCCAAAACTTTGGGTACAAGAGATTGCGCCCCCAAAATAAACTTGAAAAAAAAACATCCAACAACTAGATAAAACTGACTGAGCTAAGCTACTAAAAAATAGTAACTAACTACCTAAACAATAGAAGGGGGCAGACCCACAATACAGACTCAGAGGTAGCCAGAGATACAACCTAGACCCACAATACAACTCATACTGACATAGGCAATAGATCCTTCCTCTGAAAGTATGGCAGAATGAGCTGCCAGAGTCATCAGTTCAGTATCTAGGAAAACCCATGAGCAACATAGAAGGAAACCCATCTACAATCATCTAGGCACAAATTCTGACGATCAAAAGAATCAATCACGAAATCCTGCATCACCATGATCCTTTAGCATAAATTAACTCAACAAGCTAATCATTCACACACTGGCTTTAAAAACTACATCTGAAAGAATGTGGAATAACCAACCAGCAAAGACAATCTGAACCAGATAAATCAAAGACCTAGGCCCAATTGATCAACTCTTTTACTAACCAGTAACCTGATACGATCTCCAGCAGGCTAAGTAATCATCAAGAAGAACCAAAAAGCTGGTCTCATCAAATCATAGAGCCCAGATGACTGACTGCTCACTCACTAACATTAAACTCATTTCCTGAAAAAATGAGGGCTGATCAGCAACCTGAGAGCTATGAAACTCAGACTCCAACTCCAAGAAATCGACTGATAACTCCTTAAAACCAGCTCGAGACCAGCAGCAACACAAGACCAAGACAGAGATAAAAGTGAAGCACCTCAACCCCCATCCCTCTTCATCTTTGATGACTTCTTTTTCCTGTTGTCCCAAGATTCCTCAAACTCTAGAGATTCATGTTGGATAAATTGGACATTATGATAAATCCCTTTGTTTCGATGATGACAAACATTTCATTCTTGTTGATCTAACGAGCTACTTGAGTGTGCAGGATTAAGGTGGATGACAAAGTAACTAGGGAAAATCCAAAGAGCTTACATATTTATATTTCCATGCAATGTAATCACTGTTGTAAAAACTTGTACAAATATATAATGTACAAGTACTTAGATTGCATGTAAATCAAGCGTTGGATCTTCCTAGCTATTCACCACACTTAGATAGGTCATCCCTTCAAATAGGATCACATATGCACACTCACACACATGCTTAGTGGTTAATTAAAAGATTGAAAACAGAGTCAATCTCGGTCGACCACACTCCTCGACCGAGACACTCTCGGTCGACAAACTTCTCGACCGAGATTGACCAAAAGTAGCCGTTAGACACAGCAGTTGACAGTTGCAAAACACTTGATCCAGAGAGCCTGTCGGTCGACAATTTCTCGACCGAGTAGGTATCTCGGTCGACAAATTGTCGACCGAGATGGTCTCTGACAGCAACTGCAGAATAAAGCAACTAGCCGTTACTAATGCACCTAACTTATATCTAACGGCTAGTTAAGCACTTAGAAGCCCCTAGAAGTTGTCTAGAACGTCCTTAAGTATTCATAGGCCATTCCTATAAATAGGACATGCCTTAGGACACCAAAAGATACTCACATACTCAATTGTGCAATCCTTGAGCTTACACTACATTGGCAATCTGTTTAGAGCAATAGTGCAATTCCCACACTTGTTATTCATTCCTATTGCTTCCATTTCGTGTCCTATAGACTAGGATCTCCTATACACAATAATCACATTGCCATACACCTTGGTTAGGAGATCCAAACGCTTGATATAGGAAAATCAAGCCTTGTGCTTAAACGGTATTGTAATTTCTCTTATTCTTTCTTGTTCCTATTTATTTCTTGTACTCTCCTTGCTACTCTTAGGGTTGGAGGCTGCAGATTGGAGAGGGTTGACTTCTCGGAGGAGAAGGGGACTTCAAGCTACTTCAAGAAGGCTATCGCACGGGAAGCTACTTCAAAAGGCTGGTGCAACGGGAGTTGGTGCATCTACTTCAAGGGAAGGCTGCTTCGAGTTGGGCGATTACTTCTAGGTGAAGGCTGCTTGAAGGGTTTAGGGAGAGAAATTGTAATTTTATGTAAAGTCCTTGCGAGGTAATAAAATTCATTTCTTTCCAAATCCCGGTTGGGTAAGCAACCGGGTAGTGGACTGACTACCTTAGTATTTGCTAAGGCTAGGAACCACTCTAAACCCTTGTCTCCTTGTCCAATATTTTTATTGTGGTTGTTTGAGTTAATTAATTATTAAAATCTCTATAAAACTCTATTCACCCCCCTCTAGTAGTTTTCAATTGGTATCAGAGCAGGCTTCAAGGAGCCCTAACAAGGTCTTGAAGAGATGAAGGGAGGAGGTGACTACAACCACAAGCAAAGGAGCATGGACCAATGTTCAACAAGTTGCAATTGGTGCTTAGGAACAAAGCACTCTACATCTAGATGTCCATGGAAGTCAAAGAAGGAAGATGCACATAAAGAATGTCTCGTTGCTACAATAAGTGAGGAAGAAGAAGAAGAGGTAAGTCTTTTAGATTTATCAAAAGAAGATCTAATTGCTAGTCTAGAAGAAATGCATGAAAAATACATTGAATGCAAGAAGAAATTGAAGAAATCAAATAAAGAAAATGATGATCTAAATGCTAGACTTCTTGCTCTTACATCTGAAAATGACGATCTATATGCTAAATTGAATACTCTTGGTTTTGAAAAAGATAGCATCGTTTCTGATAATCGTACTTTGAAATCATCTCTAAGTAGTAGTGAAGTGAAGATTTTCACTCTAGAAACAAACTATGATCTTCTATGTCAAGAGAAAGTTGAATTGCTTGCAAAATTAAATGATATTAAAAAACAACCTATATTGTGCACCCATGTAGATTATGACAATATAGTGAAAGAAAGAAATATGTTATCATCCAATCTAGACCAAGCAAAATTAGATATCAAGAAAAGAATGGATGAGATCACCAAGCTACAACAAAAAGTTAGAAGTTTAAATAACAATGGCATCCTTGATCAAATATTAGATAATCCTTATCGACAAATTGGAAGGAGTGGACTAGGTTATAAGCCTAAAGGTAAACCTCAAAAACCTAGTTGGAGAAAAACACAAACACATCAACCTACTTATATACCTAGAGGCACAAAAATATATATACCCAAGAATAACCTAGATCAAAACCATAGAAAAAGGCTTGAGGTTGATTCAATTTGTTGCCATTATTGCTCACGCCTTGGACATTATTCTTTTTCATGCCCATACAAGAAAAAGAATGTTGAGTTGGTATGGGTTCCAAAACCCCCAACTTGATTTGATTAGACTAAGTTGAGATATGACCAAAGCCTTTAATTTGCATATCTTTATGTCTATCTCAACTTAACATGTAGGGATAATAAATCGAAACTTAAAAGATTTGATTTAAAGGTTATCTTGATCTAAATTAAACTAAACTTTCAAATTACAGAATTGAATTAAAATAATATAAATTTTACTTGAAAACTATTACTGAAACACATTTCAGAAACAATACAGAAACTTTCTCGGTCGAGAAACTGTTCGACCGAGAACACTTTCGGTCGAGAATTAGTCGACCGAGCAGATTACTGTTTTCAAGTTCTGCTGTATTTATTTGTGTTGCTCTCAATTTATTATAAATGTTTGATCAAGATTAAATTGCAGGAAATATTTTGAATCAAATCATATTGATCTCTCTGCATCATGAATATAAAATCTTTAAACATATTGCAAAAATGATATATGAAGACTGATTTTTGAACAAACTTTACTCCTTAGTTAAGAAAGTTTATTAAGCATGTTCATAGTTTGTCTTAAAACTGAAAACTCATGAAACATGAATAAGATTCTTTTGAACTATCATCAAAATTTGAAAATGAATCATGTTAGTTTAAAATTAAGGAAATTACTGTTTCACATGGATTATCTTAAGTATTTCTTGATCCATGTATGCAAACCATGAATAGTCATTGCTCTTTATCATTGTGATTCAGTTCATATGAAGATATCATGTGTTATGACATTTAGTTTAAGTGATTACAATTACTGTATCTCATGAAATAATTATGGTTCTATCATTGCATCATGGGTATGCTTTCACTATTTTATCATTCAACTCATAAAAATGATGCTATGCTACATAGAACAAATGGAAAATGATTATTGTATATGTGACTTCTTGATGATTTATTGCAAGCAAATGTTTTGTTGATGATTTATTGCTTTGACATAGAACTTTAAGGTTTGAAATAAAATGAAGAATTTCTCAATAGGTATCTATAAGAAATTGAGATATTAATCATGCCTTAATTGTTAAGAAGATGGTTTCATATTAAGTATCACTTAACATGCTTCATTATGCCTTGATTCATATATACAAATCTTGAATGATCATTATAATTGTATATGTCATAAAAGCATCTTAACATAATAGAAAATAATTGTGGACACAGCTTGTGATGATGATGTTTCTATGACAAACCAAAACGGTATCTCTTAGAACAAAATATTAATGTTTTTATCTATTTGCTTGTTCTAAGAAATTAAAAGCAAAAAGCTTGACTTTAAGATATTAATCTTGCTTTCAAAACATATGTTTCTAAAGGATCTTATGATAAGGGTATAAGAAGAAATGGGATTTGATATTTATGTACCCATAGCAAAGCACATGAAACATCTTATACAAATGAATGTAAAACATGCATTCTAGAAAAATCAAGGTCAAAAAATTCACTATGATACTCATATTAAGTCTTCAAAATAGGTATATTTTAATGTGCTTCAAATTGATATTTATAGCTATCTGCAGAAATTATACTTCACATATGAATGTTTATCTTGGAAATCTGCAAAATTTGCCTCTTGGTTAAAATTAAAATTGACCAAGGGGCGCTATGGTCGTAGTCAAGGGCGACCTAAAATAAGCTTTGACAAAATGCTTATTTGGACATCAATTTATTGAACTTAATCTTAGTATACTTTTGATAAAGGTCAAAATCAACATTTAAAATTATTTGTGACCTTAGAAGCATTAAAATTGCTTAAATTGTAAGATTAAGGGGGAGCTTATAAAAACAAATTTGATTATTAACATCATTTGGAGTTTGTTATGACCTTCGGATTCTTAAAAGTAAAAGAATTTCATCAAAATGATATATCTTGCTCTTAAAGGAACTCTCTAAACAAATCAGGGCTTAACATCCCTTGTTTTGGTTGGAGACATTTTTTTATGTACTCTAGGTTAAAAGGACTCTCATTTAATTTAGGGCTTAACATCCCTGGATAGATGAGAAATAAATATACATCCATCATAAGCTTAAGGGAATCTCCTATCATTTCAAGGCTTAACATCCTTTGCAAATGATTGAGAAACAACTTGTGGATAAATTAGACATAAATCCATGTTCCTAATAGGATATCTATTTAAGGGGGAGCTTAATATAAAATTAAGGGGGAGAAGAAATAAAATGTTTAACCTGGATATCTTTTTGAAATGACAAAGGGGGAGAAAGAATATAAAATCAAAAATATAAATATAAATGGCTTTCATCTTGATGGCCAACACTCACTTGTAAAACAAGAATGGCTACAAAAGGTAATCTTCAGGTATGAAACTCACATGCTTTATATTTCCTTATTTCATATTTTAGGAAATGTTTTTCATCTTCAAAAAGGGGGAGATTGTTGGATAAATTGGACATTATGATAAATCCCTTTGTTTCGATGATGACAAACATTTCATTCTTGTTGATCTAACGAGCTACTTGAGTGTGCAGGATTAAGGTGGATGACAAAGTAACTAGGGAAAATCCAAAGAGCTTACATATTTATATTTCCATGCAATGTAATCACTGTTGTAAAAACTTGTACAAATATATAATGTACAAGTACTTAGATTGCATGTAAATCAAGCGTTGGATCTTCCTAGCTATTCACCACACTTAGATAGGTCATCCGTTCAAATAGGATCACATATGCACACTCACACACATGCTTAGTGGTTAATTAAAAGATTGAAAACAGAGTCAATCTCGGTCGACCACACTCCTCGACCGAGACACTCTCGGTCGACAAACTTCTCGACCGAGATTGACCAAAAGTAGCCGTTAGACACAGCAGTTGACAGTTGCAAAACACTTGATCCAGAGAGCCTGTCGGTCGACAATTTCTCGACCGAGTAGGTATCTCGGTCGACAAATTGTCGACCGAGATGGTCTCTGACAGCAACTGCAGAATAAAGCAACTAGCCGTTACTAATGCACCTAACTTATATCTAATGGCTAGTTAAGCACTTAGAAGCCCCTAGAAGTTGTCTAGAACGTCCTTAAGTATTCATAGGCCATTCCTATAAATAGGACATGCCTTAGGACACCAAAAGATACTCACATACTCAATTGTGCAATCCTTGAGCTTACACTACATTGGCAATCTGTTTAGAGCAATAGTGCAATTCCCACACTTGTTATTCATTCCTATTGCTTCCATTTCGTGTCCTATAGACTAGGATCTCCTATACACAATAATCACATTGCCATACACCTTGGTTAGGAGATCCAAACGCTTGATATAGGAAAATCAAGCCTTGTGCTTAAACGGTATTGTAATTTCTCTTATTCTTTCTTGTTCCTATTTATTTCTTGTACTCTCCTTGCTACTCTTAGGGTTGGAGGCTGCGGATTGGAGAGGGTTGACTTCTCGGAGGAGAAGGGGACTTCAAGCTACTTCAAGAAGGCTATCGCACGGGAAGCTACTTCAAAAGGCTGGTGCAACGGGAGTTGGTGCATCTACTTCAAGGGAAGGCTGCTTCGAGTTGGGCGATTACTTCTAGGTGAAGGCTGCTTGAAGGGTTTAGGGAGAGAAATTGTAATTTTATGTAAAGTCCTTGCGAGGTAATAAAATTCATTTCTTTCCAAATCCCGGTTGGGTAAGCAACCGGGTAGTGGACTGACTACCTTAGTATTTGCTAAGGCTAGGAACCACTCTAAACCCTTGTCTCCTTGTCCAATATTTTTATTGTGGTTGTTTGAGTTAATTAATTATTAAAATCTCTATAAAACTCTATTCACCCCCCTCTAGTAGTTTTCAATTCAATCACCAAGCGGTCAGAATCAATCCCTGAAAGGGAGTCTTCCATAGAGCCATCATCATCATCGAAGAGTTGTGTCTTCCTCAGTTGGTAGTCAGCCGAACAACCACTACTCTCCCAGATTTTGTTAACCTTCCACGAATCAGAACAGATGCGAGCAAGTTCCAATTCCCAATCGAGATTAAGGCTGTCCAGATTGCATATTGGGGATGACCCAATCATATCCGGTTCCATAATCCCACCTACAGGACATTTGGGTTGATGATCATGAGCCAAAGCACAACTAGTGAGGACTACTTCTTGAACCTGCTGAATGATGAAGTTCTGCAAGCTCTTGTCTTCATCAACAATACCTACAGGCGTCACCAACGATCCTCCTTGTTCTTCAGCAACCTGAGACACTTTGTCTTTAGAGGCATTTATGCAAACACCTCTCTGCTTCCCGTGCCTTACTTGCAAATCATTGTCCGGGATTGGTTTCCTTGCCTTCGACGGGCAGGAGGAAGCCCTGTGCCCGAACAGCTTTTAGCTTGGACATGATACCGGCTTTGAAACAATCTCAACCTTCAGCTGCTTGATAGTTGAATCCACTTCAACCTTAGTTGACCTAGGCAGTGCAGATCCACTACTAATCTCAACACAGGCTATTGCAGCACCCAAGCAACCGGTGGTTGTTGAGCTGTCTTCGAAGTCGACTGGCTTCCCTATCGTGCTCGCAACTCTTGCGATGCTGCTGCGAGTCCAAGGAACGCCGGCATTTTCGATTCTAACCCATATCGGAACCTGAGGGAAGGACAGAGAGGGGAGAGAGATTCCGGGCTTCCACGAATGGGTGATAACCAGTGACCCATCCATGAACCACGACGCCTCATCCAACACTCGGTCTCTTTTTGTTTTGGATGGCATCTTGATGATGAAGGCCTCCCTCTCTCCAGCGAAGACTTCAATTGCTCCACTGGGGCGCCACGTCCTTCTGATCTAGCCAGCAAGGTGCTCATGGTAGGGTTTCCTTCCAATAAAACGAATGGAAATAAACTCACCCCAATTCGGCACGGGACAATCCCGGCTAGAAATGGAGGTGCATTTCACCCCATCTTTAAGGATTGGCTCAATAAACTCGATGGTAGCAACCCCATCAACCTCCCGGCCTTGTCTACTGGAGCTCAACCAGTCAGAAATCCGCGAGGCGGTGGCTGCTCCGTTGACAGGGTGGGTTGGCGTGGAGGAGGAGGAGGATGCCTCCGCCGCCTCCTTTCCTTTGGATTGAGCGGGCGATCCAGCATGGCCAAGGTTGATTTGCTTGCCTCCATCCCCAGGTTCCGCATGTGGACAACCTGGAGGAGTCTTCGGAGACGGCTCTGCGGTAGCAATGGTCTTCTCCCCGCGGCTGCCAGGAAATCGCCCACGACCTCGCCCACGCCCTCCGCGTCCCCTAGCCATCCTCTGCACAATGTTGATTAATAATGTGCTAGGACTTGATAATCTTGCTTCCTAATGTTGATAATTCTTAATCAACCTCAAAATTAATACTCTATTGCCCCTCATAGACTTTAATATTAGTCCCATATATCATTATTATAATAGTTGGTTCATTTGACACCTAATGCATGTATATGCCCCATCTATGTGAATGAGTGGTTACACCTTAGGCATATGTTGGGTTTAACCTATCATATGCATCAAACTCACTTATATCCTTCCAGTTATTGATTTGAGATGATTCATGACTTAAATGCCTAAGGTCTACCCTTTTGGTGCTAGGATGGTACCTATGACACTATATACATCCATAATGACCTAATGGATTCCAACAATGGATTGATCGTCTTCCTCATGCCCTTTTGTGATATGGATCTTATTCTCCCGACTATCCCTTCTAAACCAATAAATATATCCTCTCTTATGACCACCTTGATGTAGATGTCCCACATAACCCACATGTTGTACCCTAATGATGTAAGTCTTATATGTTGGATATGAATGCATGTTTGAGATGTTGAACGTAATGTTTGCACAATGATGTCTAGGCATGGGTACATCCTCCTACTCTTGATATGTAATTCTTAATCCTAATACTACTGATCTAAATCATCTTTTATGCTTGGACCCCTTGTCTTGATGGTCCTTGATATTGGTTTCTCTATTGTGAGCCTTTTGACCTTGAATGTACTTAAATGACTTATACCATGAGACAGTCATATAAAATATATGGAATCTCAAAATGATATGAAACTTGAAACACACTTTTAATGTACCTGTGATGACATGGGTTTTCCTCTCATTCAATCCATGTACATTTTTACTCATTAGATATTCTTTTGAACCCATTTACTTTCATCACCCTCAATTTGATGACTTTAAGTCACTTTATGCTCGATCAATGAATTGATTTTGATAAAATATCATTGTATACCTATATGTGGATTCTAATTTGACCTCTCTCTTGCATATACTTTAAATTAATGTATATATACGTTTTGATGCACTTTTGGTCCATCTAGTATGCATGTATCACATTGGTGATACTCATGTTCATAGAGATCAAGTTTAATTTCATATCATAAACCTTTTCCTTTCACTTGGATTTTGATGATATCCTTGTAAAAATGTGTATCCTATTATTGTTTTCATGTTGTAGAGATTTCTCTCAAGGTTCCAACACATCAAATTTCATTCAATTCAGAGCTCAAATGCGGAAGTTATGCCTAATTGATTGGGTATACCTTGAATCTCTAATTCTTAGCTTCTACACATTTGTTTTTACCTTTCGGCCGGCCGATTTGGGCCCAGTGGAGGGCGTCTACATGCGCGGCCCACTCCCCTCTTTTTGTTCTTCCAAGCGATCTAATTTGTTGTATGCATAACAATGGGAGGTCACCATCTTATGAACAACCGATCCAGGACCCTTGGATCCGACAACCAAGGATCCGGGTAGCAATCTAACAGTCCTACTTCTTCTTCTACCTTTTTGGCAGTGCAGCAGGGTACGACGCTATTGGGTTGACTCGTGCCCCACCTACCCCATCGATGGTTCCACCCAATCTCAACACTTACCTCCAATTGACACCACTATTCACTTCATTTCACCGCCCTGTTCTTTCCCCCCTCATTTTCCCTCTCTCCCGAGCACTTGTTCACCCAGCTTTACCTTCTCTTCCCCCTCCTTCTTGGCACTGCCATGGATGCTCCAACTTGGACGTTTCACCCTCCTCCCTTCTTTGCCTTGTTTTAGGGTTAATTTGGTTGCAAGCAGTTGCAACACATTGGATGATTTCTGAAACAGGAAATGCAAAATAGGAAATGGAACTGCACCATCTATAGTTTGGTTGGATGTGGCTTTAACTCAATCTGTTCGGTTGTTTATGTTTGGTTGGATATAGTTTAAAACAATGGTCACCGCTTATCAACTTACCGTCTAAAAAGGTGTTAGCAATAACTTATGTATAGTAATCTCAACATGCTTTGCATTCCCTGTGAATAGACCAGAGGTGTGCTCACCGGGCTATTCCAGCAATGGAGAAATAGGGAACCCGCAGCTCAAAAAAGCAACTTCCCCCAAAATAGGGGTAATCCATTTTCCATATGTTTCTATGTAAATGGACGTCGGTGTACGGTTGCTTTTCTCACTGTGGGCTGGAACTGTGCCAAACCAAACACATGGAGGTTGAATTCATAGCGAGTTGGAACATCATGTGTTCCAAGGTCGCCCACCCAGAAGAGGCCTTAGATCGGAGATGGCCTCATGGAGGTAGGGCGCGATTGGATGACTACTTCTTCTGTGCCATAGTGGTCACGACACTGCTTGAGCTCTGACGAGCTCCTACACGGAGGCATGGTGCTACAGACATGATGCTACTATCGCATGCTCCCAAGGGTGGACAGTTGCCAGCCGTCCGATGGTGGGGGTGACTAGCTACCCAACGGATCGGCCTAGTTGACGCCATCAGCCGCCACCCTTACTAGGGTTAGGCCTAGTGAGTGGGCCTTGCCATGTAGGACGTGTGTTGTCACTTGTAGGTGGCCCATGGAGCCCAAAAGCAAGTAAACTCACCCATACCCTCTCCTTGCTCGCCCTCAATTTGAAATTCGACGGTCTTGATTCACTATTCTATGATAAACCTTTAAAAATCATATCTTTATGATCCTAGCTCCAAAATAAGACTTCCAATATACCATTTTGATAAGGAATAAGAGATATTTCCAATAAAAATACTTCCAGAGTTTATTTATGCCTCTTTTCTACTAAAATCCGAAATAGTATGATTTTGATGTCTTTTCAAGATGTTTATTCTATTTAAATGCATGATCTTGATCGTTTATGTAAAACTTGATGTTAGCATGATATCAGTAACTTGAACATCGTTATGCATCAAGATTCAACCTTGATCCATCTTTGTACCCTAGAATGATCTAATGTGGCTTAAATGGCCTAAATGGACTATTGTGCTAAAGATCAGCTCCTTAATGCTTAACCTTGATTAAATGAGCCTATAGTCACAATACTTGAACCAAATCAGCAATGTTTGATGTTTGTTAGACTATGGTTTGAACTTGTTCATGCTAGCATCCTATCTTTGTTTGTTATGTGCCTTGAACATCGAAACTTGCGCTATGTGGATACATTAATGTTGAATCTTAATCCTTGCACCTATGTGGGCCTTTGATGTCCAAGATGTTTACATGTCCCTAAAATTAGTAATCTCACATTTCTTGCATCCCTATATGCCTTATGGAACATTCTTCTGAACTTATGTGATCAATTTCCCTAATCTTGACTTGAAATGTAATCTAGCATGCACGTTGATAACTAGTATCTAATCGTATGCAAATGTTACCCTAATGATCTTCCATATTATATAATGATCTCAAATCTGTATCTTTGTGAGGTTTATGGCACCTACCTCAAGAAGAACACATTACACTCTGTGATGACTAATTGGTATGATTATGACCCCAAATGACTAGTTTGACTATTTTAATGCTTACATTGCTTATATCATATGATCACTTCATCTAAGATGGTTCGAATCCCCCTGGTGGTGATGTTCGGAATTGTTTCTCCCGTAGCGCAGCCGGCCTCTGCGCGACTAATTGGGGCTCCGTTTCTTACGGGATGAGCGGACCCCCCCAGGTTGGGCTCGACGCAAGCCTTACGGGTCTCCTGGGTTACCAAAAAAAAAGATGGTGAAATCCTAATATTATGGTCCCTAATCTTAGTTGTGATGTGTCACCCTAAGTTCTAGATGAATCCACGATGTGCTATGTAACTTGATAATGAACATGCATGTCCAAGTTGAGATATTGAAATCAATGATTAAAGATGTGATACCTAGACTTAGGGACACATCCAACCACCATGATTATGATTGTTGAGACCTAATCCTACTGGTATTAATATAATTATACTCAAGATATCTTGGTTGACTCAATTGCCAATACTGAGACAAGCTCGTTATACATAGTTTTTTAAATCAATAGTTGATCTGGTGCTCTAATCAAGGTATGCTTTATCCTCCTATTGGCCAGGCTAGTCGTATTGAACTTGCTTGTATGATTGTATAATTAAGCTGCTTGGCTTTATATACTTGTTTGAGCTACTTGTTCCCTATTATTATTATGTTCATTTTGCTTGAAATATGTCGAACAAACCTTGAACATAATTGAACTTGTCTAGTATACGAACCTTGTGTACCTGCCTGAATTCTCGGGGTAAGGACACAAGGCATGTTCAAAATAGGGTTAGATCATTGACAAAGGTCTTGAGGTCCCTCACGTATATACAAGGGTTAGCTAATCTTGAACACCCTTACGGACCCTTCCTTTGAGGAAGTTGGTCATTGGCCACATGTTGTTGTTTAAGCATAATGGAAACGCGCCTAAAACACTATTGTATGTTAGTAAGAAAGTCTTTAATGTTGCTTTTTATTTCTTGTTATCATATCCAACTTTGCCAAGTATATATGTTTATTAAACATGTTAGTTTTTGTGTTTTATAGCGTACTCAACACAGTTGTGCTGATGTGTACCCATTTTATGTTTAACATGTACACTATGAATCTTGCTAAGATCTTCGCTTCTGATCTATTAGGATAATATGATTCTCTTACTCTGGGGATCATCTAATGACATGCAAATGATTTCTCATATGGGTTGTTACATGGGACTAAGATCTTAACAACATGTACTAGTTTAGTTTCCTCATATGCCATGTTATCTCTTATCTTTCTCTTGTTTGTGGTTTTTTTCTTCATGCATATGCTATGTGGTCCATTATAGGGACGGACCCCCTGTTCTACACACCCTTGGCTATGTAGCCATTAGGAGTGTGGACTTAGGGTAACAAATAGTTTTATGACAGTACCCTAAATCAATATAATATCTTCAAACATGTAATTAGTTAACCCTGAACCTAACTTAGCCAAAACCCTAATATGGATCTAGTTAGGGTTAATGATGAGAATCAAATGCATGTATACAATCCTATTCTTAATCAGGTGTTCCTTGTGTCTAGATGTCCAAGGATAAGTTAGGTTGTGAATATGTGAAATAGGTTTGGGATTTAACAATTATACAATTATGACCTTCTTTTTTGCAACTTGATATGTATGTGTGTTTGTTTTCTTAATAAAATATTGTGATTTAGTATTCTAGTATTTTACTTGATGCTTGTCTTGATGATTTTATAAGTTGAACACATGATACAAAATTCCATTGTTATAGAATTCTTGAAATAGGGTTTTTCTCAATGACTTTGGCCATTGAAGTCCCTCATGTAGAAATAGGGTTAGTTAATCTTGAGCACCCTCGCATACCCTTTAAATTGAAATAAAACTTGGTGTCTTTTAATGAGTACTTAACTTGTTTGTTCTTGTTTTTTTTTACTTCTGCAACTCTTTTCTAGTTATACAAAGTGTATATATATGTATCTTTATGCCCTTTACCTAACCTCTTGTGTGTTTGACCTGATTGTTTCGTGTATATTTCTAGGTCCAGAAATGTATAGTGTAACATCCCTGACCTGGGTTGTGCCTTAACCCTAGGAGTTTTTCTTAAGAAAGACTATTAAATCCTTAATCTTATCTTGTGAAAAGTAATTAGGGCTCATGAGGAACTTATGTTTCAATTTTGGTCATGTTTAAACAATGTTGAAGCAATGTTTGCTTATCTTGGACTAATGTGCAATTTACCTAAATTAAGGGGTTAACTTACAAATTGCACATGATAAGATGTTCCTATGAGGTTGAGACATCATAAGAATGAATATGATGAAGTGGTATGGATTCCACAAGCTTGGGCATCAAGATAAAGCTTGTAGAACAATCCTTGTGCATTAAAACCTAGTTTTGGTGTAATGTGCAATTTACCCAAACACCTAGAGTTTAATATGAAAAATAACACCTCTTGAGGGTATCTCATGTTTCTTGTCATCAATTAGAGCAAATAAAATGAGAGTGGCACCTCATTTTAATTAGGTTGGAGGAGAGAGAATCTTGATATTAAAATAATCAAGATTTAAGCCTAATTGAAACTCTAATTCAATTTAATGCAAAAAATAAATAAAATAATTGAAGGGGCCTTCAACCAAAATTAATATAGTTGGATTAAGACGTGTGTGGACATACGTGAGACTTTCAAAGGCACGATCATATCCTAAGTAGGTGAATTTCCACTCACCATTATTATAAGAAAAAGAAATCCCACTCAAAAATGGATATTGATATTATAAGGGTTAAGGTGCTTAATTTCTTTTCCCTTTATTCTTGGATAATGGAAGGGAGCTCGGTGGGGATAGAGATGCCTTTGTGTACAAGAAACCAAGGGGGAGAAGGTGACAACAATTTTGGAATAAAAAGATTTTTATAAAAGTATTTTCTCTCTCATTGAATTTCTTATAAAAAGACCCTTTCCCAAGCCAAATGAAAGGATTTTCCGTTTCCACTTCTTCTCTTTGCTTGGAAACCGACCAAGGGAGCTAGGGAGGACCAGGAGGATGAACCCCAACCTGTTGGTAAGGTTCTTGATCCATTTCACCTTGATTCCATGGTGGAAATCGAAAATAAATTATGGATTTCTTCTTATTTCGATCTCCTCTTCAACCCTAGCCAACTTTTACAACCAAAAGCTTGAGGACGAGACTAAGGGAAGTTGAAAAAGGTTCATCCAACATTTTTGGCGTGATCTTGGAGCATTGGAGCTCATTTGGAGGTGGGTTTTATAACTTGAACCCTTGATTTTGTTATTGCATTCAATTTTATATCAAATAATGATCTTTTCTACATTTACAATAATCGATTTGGTTGATGGATGCAATCACCATGGAAACCACAGTAGGTTTCGTGATTTTAGAGGTTGAAGATGATAAGCACACACCTCTACAAATATCCAAGGCAAACAGTCTTGATTGAGTTGTCAAACGGTTTCCCAAACCGTTTAGAAGCAAACAGTTTCACCAAACCGCATGAGACCAAACGGTTTCAAAACCATTTGGTGGAGTTGACCAAGGTTTGACCGTTTGATAATCCTATTCCTAATTATGTTGGTTGATAACCCACCAAATTTTATGGATTAATTCCAAAGGAATCATGAGTTGAAGGCTAATCAATTAGGCAAACCTAATTGAATTAAGTGCTGATTTTCAACTTGATTAACTTGACTTTTTGGGCAAACGGTTTCAAAACTGTTTGAGAGAGTTGACCAAGGGTTGACCGTTTGATATTACTGTTACTAATTATGTTGGTTAATGACTCACCAAATTTGATGGATTAATTCCCAAGGAATCATGAGATGAAGACTAATCAATTGGGCAAACCCTAATTGAAATTAGTGCTGAAATTCCAATGAGTTGATTTGAGATTTTGGGTTGATTAGCCCAAACGGTTTCAAAACCGTTTGGGGATCACCCAAGACCATTTGGAGGTCTAGGGTTAATTATGGTTGACCAATTGAAGGTCCGAAGGTACCAAATCACTTTGCAATTAAGTGCTGATTTGATGATCAACTCGATGGAGTACACCCTAATGGAATTTCACTAGAATCCAAAGGTTGGACGAGCCAAACGGTCTCAAGACCGTTTGGAGCTCATCCAAATGGTCTCAAAACCGTTTGGTGATCACCCAAGAACGTTTGTAGGTCTAGGGTTGAGTATGGTTAAGTGTTTGAAGGTCAAAAGGTACCAAGTCGATTTGCAATCAAATGCTGATTTGGTGATCAATCCAATGATCCAAACTATAATTAGTTGACTTGGATTATGATGTTGACATGGGAAAATGGTCTCAAGACCGTTTGGAGGTCATAAAAATGACCTCAAGACCGTTTGGGGTCAGGTCATGCCCAATTTGGATGAAGGCTCAATGGTTTTAAAGTAACCAATCTCACATTGATTAATGTTGAAGGATCAATGATTCCAAACCCTAATCCAATTGATTCAAACCTTAATTGATGATCAATTGAGGGTCAATTGAGGGTAAAATTAGTTGAAGGTTAACCTATTTAACTCAATTGAAGTATGGTGATAGGTCCAATTGAAGACTGGTTACATGAATTCAATGATTGAAGGAATCAACATTGAAAACCCTAATTCAATGTGATTGGTGGAGACCATATTGGTCCATTCAGTTTTGAGGAGGTTTGGGTCGAACAGTCTTAAGACCGTTTGAGCCCAAACGGTCTCAAGACCATTTGGGACCAAACGGTCCCAAACCGGTTGAGGCTTAAATGGTTTCAAAGTTCAAATTTTGTCAAACAGTTTCAAACCGGTTGAGGCTTAAACAGTTTCAAAGTTCAAATTTTGTCAAACAGTTTCAAATGCTATTTTACTAAATGGTTTCACTAGTTTGTTCAAGATCATTTGAGGTATAAGATTCCAAGATCACTTGGAAGGTAATCAAGAAAATTGTATGAACTCTCAAAGTGGGTGAAGGTCAATGGTTTAAGTAATCAATTACATGATGTAATCCAAGGGAAAATTAAGCTCTAATGATCTTGGTATGATGACATATCTTATGATGTCAATTCTTCTTTCAAGTTGAGTTGACTTAGCTTAATCAAGGCTGAAGTAAACTTCATCTTGTAGAAGATGAGAGAGAAGATGTCCTTCATGAATGAATGTCTAGTTAGGGCATGATTCTGAATAGTGAGATCATGAAACCCTAATTATGAAGATTAATGAATCATAACCCTATTTGAGGGCATTAATAGATGAAATTCTAATATATCATGATGATATAATCCTAATTCATAATGATGACATGGCAACCCTGAAATTAAAGGTACTTTGTTGATCATTCGTACTTGGGGTGAATAGTAAACCCTAATCGATTTGAAGTATTGATTTCATAAAAGTAAAACGATTGTGGTTATCTTCTGTAGCGCGACCGTGCAAGGTAGCACGGCCGTTGTGTCTTCCTCTTACACGACCGTTCTTGGTTGCACAGCCGTGGTGACTTCCCCTTGCACGTCCGTTCTTGGCTGCACGGCCGTGGTGCTCTATACTTGACTTGAAGATTGATATACTTTGATGAGTAAGGGTATAAGAGATAAGATGATGCTTAGATCATTATGCATCTAACCCAATACATGTATTTAACTTGACTCATATGCATCGACCCTACACACCCTATAATGATGAGGATATGAAACTCTTAGGAATGATGTATTCTATACTAATAATGATATGGATAACATCCTAAGAGTTGAAATATTTAAAGTGATGCATAATGGGTTAACCTATATTCAGCAATGTCTAACCATTGAATAAGTCCACATCATTAAAGATAGTTGGATAATTCTAATGTGTAACCTATGCACCATATGATGAAAGTGACATGTTAGTGGATAAAGTATTAAGAGGGAAGATACCTTAATATAAGGTTAGTTGATTAACCTAAATAAGATAGAAATGAGAAGAAAGTGATAAATCAAGACATGATAGATATCACATCCAGCATTTCAGGGTTGAAATACCTTGATGCATCTCAATCCAACGTACTTGGATGAGAAACACATGAAGTGTGTGTGTTATGTAGTTATTACAATGAAATTGTAATGAGTTGATATATTTTGATGAGTATAAGCTAATATACATTGTGAAAGGGGATGAGCCACCCTAATGGGTATGAGGAAATCATACCATAATAATAATGAGAAGTGAACTTGTACCTTGTATTGATGATCATTAATGATATATGATGAGAATAGTGATCATAAGCATATACTTATGATATCTTTGGATACTCCTAGAAGTGTGGAGCAATAAATTAGGGTTGATCTAACTACATGAGCATAAAACCCTAATTAATGACAGTTGGGAAACCCTAACCCTAATTTTGGGTAAAGGGAGTGAAAATCCCTATTGGGAGATAAACCATAATCCTGATAAAGGAATAGTGGTGTTACTAATGTATCACATGATGTGGTCAATGACTTATATGATTGTTATCATGTCTATTAATCATGTAGACATCATGAGATGAAGAGCATAGCCAGACCTGAGCTATGAAATTCATATAATAAATATGTTGAATGGCCTTATGTGCCTAATGTTGTTGTTGCTTAGTAAAAGTAACAAAATGTGTATGGACCTTATGAGTCCCATGAATAAGTTATTGTTGCCTAGTGAAAGGTGACAAAACACTTAATAGGCCTTGTGAGCCATGTGAAATACTTGTGTAGCAAGTATTATGTATATCTCGGTCTGAGGACCTGGAGATAATAGTTACCTAGCAAATGGTAACAATGACAATGATGAATTGAGGGTATGAATACCCAAAGTTGATAAGTATGATAATGATGTTGTTGAAAGATGTGAGCTTTCAAAGAAATGAAATGAGGGACTGAGATCCCAATGTCTTATGAAGACTGAGAAGTGATTGATGAAAATAGTACATGTTTCTTTATAGCATTTGTCTGAATAAGTTATGTTTGAGAACTTGACTAATGCTAAAAGAATATGCTAATGTACTTAATTAATCAAGTGAAATCATATCATGTAGAGCCCTGACCATAGATCCATCATCGTCAACAAATTGGTGATGGTGAAACGGGTTGCTCCGCGGCAAAACCCGGAGGGCATACTTTTGAGTATGTGGGGGTTATGGGCGCGAATATCCTTATGCCCTAATGGAGGAATTGATGTGAGATAAACATTAAATCTCTCAATCCTTCATTATATATTCCGGGATGGATGTATCACTAATCCCCCGATGATTGGGATGATGCCGTACACATCTCCCAATAATGTTAATACCGGACCGGTGGAGATAAAAATGAAATCTCACGATCGCAAAGAGAGTGCAACACGCCACTGTAACTCTAATAGCGAAGTTTCCAGTATACCCTGGAGAGCTATATATATAGCAGAGACACAAGATGTCCTTCAGTTGGTCCTCACACTGACTGAGGAGGATGAGGTCATAGAAATCTGGCTCTTCTATTGACCTATGTATGGTACCGATTTCGACTTCGCAATGGTCGGTTGGAGCATGAGTGGTATACCTCATCTCCTCAGGGCATAAGTGTGATTGTAAAATGTAATCAGCCGCCTAGCATGTTTGTTATAGGATTGAATACGAAAATTCATTGGTTGATGTTATACTTCTTTTATGCAATGTCAGTTGATAAATGTTATTCATATCTCTTTACATTCCTTGCAATTAGATAAATGGATTGTGAATCTACCATGAGTAGATACAATAATCTCCTTAGGAAAGGAGATTATCTTCCTCTGTTCATACAATGAATAATGTTGTTGTTAATATGTAAGAACTCCTGTTCAATTTTAATACAATAATCTGCAACAACAATGTTTTGGCAGAGAATTATATCTCCCGCTTGGGCAATTTAAAATTGTCTCACCCCCGTGGTATCCAACATTTTTATGTGGACGCGGACAAAGAAGAAGACACTCTTTTGTAGGAAAATGAAAGTAGCAGCAGTATTAGGGATATTAGTGATAACTCAGGTGGAAGCACTGGCTGCCAAGTGTTGTATAGTTAGAAAGTCCTATGTGTCGTCTCTGTACTCTCAGGCCCTCAGAGTTTTTAGTTAGTGTTTTAATGAATCGATCTGAGATTTTGGCTTGATGCCTCGAAGTTATATGTTGTCTATATTTTATGTCTGGAGACAACTGATGTTGTAAATCTCGAGAAGAGATAGTGCAAGACATGTACTTTGAAACAAAATGTAAATGTTATACTTTGTGTCTTGAAGAAAAAGATTTCCTATGTGTGGATCTCTTTGCAAAAAGTTTTAATTTTTAGTGATTTTCAGTAATCCGCTGCAAATGATTCACTTCCTCTTAGTTAATCTTGTGATTTTGCGAGTCAGTGTTACAATTGTGGTATCAGAGCTCTAGGTTCGCTGAGTCTACAGAGACATAGCACTTAGGTAGTAGAGTCTATTCTAGTGACTTCTAGTGTATCTGATAGTGTCTTCTACTCATATAGGAGAAGAAGAATTTGAAGATGGCTGGGTCACATGAGGAGTTTGCTGCAGAAAGCAGCAATGCTGCACTAAGAAGAGGTGCAGGGGAACAGGCAAGAGAGGGGAAATTGCCTGAGAACCCCTTAGTTAATCCAACTGTGATAAGAAATCCTTCCGTAGGTATCACTGTTGGGGAACTTAGGGCAACTATGATGTATTTAGTGGATCGAGCACTGGCAATACAACCTAGATTACTAGCCCCTAATGATGATGTTTTGGACATCAACAGGATATGTAATCCACAACAGTAGGTTGAAGCAATGGGAAATGATGAAGTTCTAGACTTAGAACAAGTCTGTGCTCGACCTCAGCCTGTTGAATCAATATATAGTGATGTAGGGAATAGAATACAACCTGAAATCAGGATCTGCCACAAGTGCAGGGAATCTTGACATATCAGAAGGTTTTGCTCAGAAAAGAAAAACAAGATGATGATTGAGAAAAGGCCTATTTAAATCCAAGAACAGATGCCTAGTAGTTCCAAAAAGGGAAAGCCTTTGGTATCATCAGTACAACTAGGACCTAGTACACCAAGGCAATGGTCATCTAGAAAGGGTAAAGAACCCTCTAGACCATACCTGGAACCCATAATTTGCTACCTATGTAGACAGGTAGGACATTTGGCAAGAAATTTCTCAGCTAGAAATGTTATGATGAATCAATCTCTGAGGCAGAATCAACCTAAGGCAGAGAATAATCCACAAGCTATGACAGGTTAGACAAAATAATGTCATTCTTATATGTCTTTTTATGGTTTCCTAAGTTAAATGAGAAGGTAGTTGACTGAGTTTTCCTTGATTAGTCCTATGAGGACTTATACTTTGCATAATAACATTATAGATGTTTCATGTTTCTCTTACCTCTATGAGAAGAAGATGAGGTATTGAAGAGATGAGTGGATAAAATCCAATAATGTTAAGTCTTATTTTTGTGATAATATGAAAGAAGGAATATGATAGTATACAAAGTGCATACCACTTAATCTCAGTATTTATATACCCTGGCCAGGTATACAACTATTGATGATAAAGTGAGTATGGAAACTCTTAGATTGTTGTCTTTTTGATTGCTCTGATCAAGTAGTCCACATGAGACAATCTAATGAGTATCATGAAATTAGAAATATGGAATGAATAAATGTGATGTATTCTAAGCATAAGAAAGAGAAGTCTGAGATAATCTCAGATGAGCATGTTGTATGAGGAACTAAAAGTGTACTCCTCATAAAATAAGAATAAGAATAAGGGAAATGAACCCTGTTCAATAATGATGCAAGTATAATAAAGGTCTTTTCCCTAAATGAGGAAATGGGAAATATGATGAAATCATGAAATGATCATAAACATGCTAGATAATAATAAAGAAAGGGATGATGACATGCAATCATCCTTATAAATTCCTATGCTAAAGGCAAGGAACGTAGGAAGAGACAAAGAGTAAATGATTCATGAATAGTTGAAAATACATGAATTAATAAGAGGAATATGAATCCTTGTTTTCTTTCCTTTCAGGGACATGGCAATCAAGTGGGTCTTAGGACTCTTGATGTGCATAAGATAAAAATGTTATGTGGTGGATATTTAGAAAAGTACCAGTTTATCTTAGGCTTTGGCTCCAAGATGAAGATATATGTAACAAGTGATGTCCCAAGAGGAAAGGAATGTAAAGATGTGATGTGTTGTTAACACATGTAATAGATACCAAGGTAAGGGATCCTAGTATCTACAGAAATATTAGATGATTTATGTTGATTACCTGGAGTGGTCAACTATGAAATTAGTCTGATTATATAAAATAATATGAACAACATATGTTAGGGGTTTATGCTCTGCATAAACATGATATTAATAAAGAATGCATGATGTTTCTCTGAACAAGAAAAGTGTTACTTGACACAAAATTGAGTCCACAGTCAATAATGAAGGACAGTGGAGCATGTGTCTTGTGTGTTGATTCTATGAGAATCTTGTATGGAAACACCTTGTGCTGACCAAAGTTTTATGGTGTCCCCATAATAAGGAGATGATATGCGAATACTAGATAGTATGATGAATAAAATACATCTTTCTTCCTTTATCTGGATTTCGGGGACGAAATCCTTGTTAGGGGTTTATAATTTGTAACATCCCTGACCTGGGTTGTGCCTTAACCCTAGGAGTTTTGCTTAAGCAAGACAATTAAATCCTTAATCTTATCTTGTGAAAAGTAATTAGGACTCATGAGGAACTTATGTTTCAATTTTGGTCCTGTTTAAACAATGTTGAAGCAATGTTTGCTTATCTTGGACTAATGTGCAATTTACCTAAATTAAGGGGTTAACTTGCAAATTTCACATGATAAGATGTTCCTCTGAGGTTGAAACATCATAAGAATGAATATGATGAATTGGTATGGATTCCACAAGCTTGGGCATCAAGATAAAGCTTGTAGAACAATCCTTGTGCATTAAAACCTAGTTTTGGTGTAATGTGCAATTTACCCAAAAACCTAGGGTTTAATATGCAAAATAACACCTCTTGAGGGTCTCTCCTGTTTATTGGAATCAATTAGAGTAAATAAAATGAGAGGGGTACCTCATTTGAATTAGGTTGGAGGAGAGAGAATCTTGATATTAAAATAATCAAGATTTAAGCCTAATTGAAACTCTAATTCAATTTAATGCAATAAATAAATAAAATAATTGAAGGGGCCTTCAACCAAAATTAATATGGTTGGATTCAGACGTGTGTGGACATCCTTGAGCCTTTCAAAGGCACGATCATATCCTAAGTAGGTGAATTTCCACTCACCATTATTATAAGAAAAAGAAATCCCACTCAAAAATGGATATTGATATTATAAGGGTTAAGGTGCTTAATTTCTTTTCCCTTTATTCTTGGATAATGGAAGGGAGCTCGGTGGGGATAGAGATGCCTTTGTGTACAAGAAACCAAGGGGGATAATGTGGCAATAATTTTGAAAATAAAAAACTTTTATAAAAGTATTTTCTCTCTCATTGAATTTCTTATAAAAAGACCCTTTCCCAAGCCAAATGAAAGGCTTTTCCGTTTCCACTTCTTCTCTTTGCTTGGAAACCGACCAAGGGAGCTAGGGATGATCAAGAGGACGACCCCCAACCTGTTGGTAAGGTTCTTGATCCATTTCACCTTGATTCCATGGTGGAAATCGAAAATAAATTATGGATTTCTTCTTATTTCGATCTCCTCTTCAACCCTAGCCAACTTTTACAACCAAAAGCTTGAGGACGAGCCTAAGGGGAGTTGCAAAAGCTCCATACACCATTGTTGGTGTGGTCTTGGAGCTTTGGATCTCATTTGGAGGCGGGTTTTATAACTTGAACCCTTGATTTTGTTATTGCATTCAATTCTATATCAAATAATGATTTTTTCTACATTTACAATAATCGATTTGGTTGATGGATGCAATCACCATGGAAACCACAGTAGGTTTCGTGAGTTTATAGGTTGAATATGATAAGCACACACCTCTACAAATATCCAAGGAAAACGGTCTTGATTGAGTTGTCAAACGGTGTCCCAAACCATTTGGGAGTAAACGGTTTCAAACCATTTGGGAGCAACCAGTTTCAAACAGTTTAGAAGCAAACGGTTTCACCAAACCCGCATGAGACCAAACGGTTTCAAAACCGTTTGGTGGAGTTGACCAAGGGTTGACCTTTTGAGAATCCTATTCCTAATTATGTTGGTTGATAACTCACCAAATTTTATGGATTAATTCCAAAGGAATCATGAGTTGAAGGCTAATCAATTAGGCAAACCTAATTGAATTAAGTGCTGATTTTCAACTTGATTAACTTGACTTTTTGGGCAAACGGTTTCAAAACCGTTTGAGAGAGTTGACCAAGGTTTGACCATTTGATATTACTGTTCCTAATTATGTTGGTTAATGACTCACCAAATTTGATGGATTAATTCCCAAGGAATCATGATATGAAGACTAATCAATTGGGCAAACCCTAATTGAAATTAGTGCTGAAATTCCAATGAGTTGATTTGAGATTTTGGGTTGATTAGCCCAAATGGTTAAAAAACCGTTTGGGGATCACCCAAACGGTTTCCAAACCGTTTGGGGATCACCCAAGACCGTTTGGAGGTCTAGGATTAAGTATGGTTGACCGATTGAAGGTCCGAAGGTACCAAATCACTTTGCAATTAAGTGCTGATTTGATGATCAACTCGATGGATCACACCCTAATGGAATTTCACTAGAATCCAAAGGTTGGATGAGCCAAACGGTCTCAATACCGTTTGGAGCTCATCCAAATGGTCTCAAGACCGTTTGGTGATCACCCAAGACTGTTTGGAGGTCTAGGGTTGAGTATGGTTAGGTGTTTGAAGGTCAAAAGGTACCAAGTCGATTTGCAATCAAATGCTGATTTGGTGATCAATCCAATGATCCAAACTCTAATTGGTTGACTTGGATTATGATGTTGACATGGGAAAACGGTCTCAAGACTATTTGGAGGTCATCCAAACGACCTCAAGACCGTTTGGGGTCAGGTCATGCCCAATTTGGATGAAGGCTCAATGGTTTCAAAGTAACCAATCTCACATTGATTAATGTTGAAGGATCAATGATTTCAAACCCTAATCCAATTGATTCAAACCCTAATTGATGATCAATTGAGGGTCAATTGAGGGTAAAATTAGTTGAAGGTTAACCTATTTAACTCAATTGAAGTATGGCGATAGGTCCAATTGAAGACTGGTTACATGAATTCAATGATTGAAGGAATCAACATTGAAAACCCTAATTCAATGTGATTGGTGGAGACCATATTTGGTCCATTCGGTTTTGAGGAGGTTTGGGTCAAACGGTCTTAAGACCGTTTGAGACCAAACGGTCTCAAGACCGTTTGGGACCAAACGGTCCCAAACCGGTTGAGGCTTAAACGGTTTCAAAGTTCAAATTTTGTCAAACAGTTTCAAATGCTATTTTACTAAATGGTTTCACTAGTTTGTTCAAGATCATTTGAGGTCTAAGATTCCAAGATCACTTGGAAGGTAATCAACCAAATTGTATGAACTCTCAAAGTGGGTGAAGGTCAATGGTTTAAGTAATCAATTACATGATGTAATCCAAGGGAAAATTAAGCTCTAATGATCTTGGTATGATGACATATCTTATGATGTCAATTCTTCTTTCAAGTTGAGTTGACTTAGCTTAATCAAGGCTGAAGTAAACTTCATCTTGAAGAAGATGAGAGAGAAGATGTCCTTCATGAATGAATGTCTAGTTAGGGCATGATTCTGAATAGTGAGATCATGAAACCCTAATTATGAAGATTAATGAATCATAACCCTATTTGAGGGCATTAATAGATGAAATTCTAATATATGATGATGATATAATCCTAATTCATAATGATGACATGGCAACCCTTAAATTAAAGGTACTTTGTTGATCATTCGTACTTGGGGTGAATAGTAAACCCTAATCGATTTGAAGTATTGATTTCATAAAAGTAAAACGATTGTGGTTATCTTCTGTAGCACGACCGTGCAAGGTAGCACGGCCGTGGTGGCTTCCTCTTGCACGGCCGTTCTTGGTTGCACAGCCGTGGTGACTTCCCCTTGCACGACCGTTCTTGGCTGCACGGCCGTGGTGCTCTATACTTGACTTGAAGATTGATATACTTTGATGAGTAAGGGTATAAGAGATAAGATGATGCTCAGATCATTATGCATCTAACCCAATACATGTATTTAACTTGACTCATATGCATCGACCCTACACACCCTATAATGATGAGGATATGAAACTCTTAGGAATGATGTATGCTATACTAATAATGATATGGACAACATCCTAAGAGTTGAAATATTTAAAGTGATGGATAATGGGTTAACCTATATTCAGCAATGTCTAACCATTGAATAAGTCCACATCATTAAAGATAGTTGGACAATTCTAATGTGTAACCTATGCACCATATGATGAAAGTGACATGTTAGTGGATAAAGTATTAAGAGGGAAGATACCTTAATACAAGGTTAGTTGATTAACCTAAATAAGATAGATATGAGAAGAAAGTGATACATCAAGACATGATAGATATCACATCCAGCATTTCAGGGTTGAAATACCTTGACGCATCTCAATCCAACGTACTTGGATGAGAAACACATGAAGTGTGTGTGTTATGTAGTTATTACAATGAAATTGTAATGAGTTGATATATTTTGATGAGTATAAGCTAATATAAATTGTGAAAGGGGATGAGCCACCCTAATGGGTATGAGGAAATCATACCATAATTAGAATGAGAAGTGAACTAGTACCTTATATTGATGATCATTAATGATATATGATGAGAATAGTGATCATAAGCATATACTTATGATATCTTTGGATACTCCTAGAAGTGTGGAGCAATAAATTAGGGTTGATCTAACTACATGAGCATAAAACCCTAATTAATGACAACTGGGAAACCCTAACCCTAATTTTGGGTAAAGGGAGTGAAAAGCCCTATTGGGAGATAAACCATAATCCTGATAAAGGAATAGTGGTGTTACTAATGTATCACATGATGTGGTCAATGACTTATATGATTGTTATCATGTCTATTAATCATGTAGACATCATGAGATGAAGAGCATAGCCAGACCTGAGCTATGACATTCATAAAATAAATATGTTGAATGGCCTTATGTGCCTAATGTTGTTGTTGCTTAGTAAAAGTAACAAAATGTGTATGGACCTTATGAGTCCCATGAATAAGTTATTGTTGCCTAGTGAAAGGTGACAAAACACTTAATAGGCCTTGTGAGCCATGTGAAGTACTTGTGTAGCAAGTATTATGTATATCTCAGTCTGAGGACCTGGAGATAATAGTTACCTAGCAAATGGTAACAGTGACAATGATGAATTGAGGGTATGAATACCCAAAGTTGATAAGTATGATAATGATGTTGTTGAAAGATGTGAGCTTTCGAAGAAATGAATTGAGGGACTGAGATCCCAATGTCTTATGAAGACTGAGAAGTGATTGATGAAAATAGTACATGTTTCTTTATAGCATTTGTCTGAATAAGTTATGTTTGAGAACTTGACTAATGCTAAAAGAATATGCTAATGTACTTAATTAATCAAGTGAAATCATATCATGTAGAGCCCTAACCATAGAACCATCATCGTCAGCAAATTGGTGATGGTGAAACGGGTTGCTCCGCGGTAAAACTCGGAGGGCATACTTTTGAGTATGTGGGGGTTATGGACGTGAATATCCTTACGCCCTAATGGAGGAATTGATGTGAGATAAACATTAAATCTCTCAATCCTCCATTATATATTCCGGGATGGATGTATCACTAATCCCCCGATGATTGGGATGATGTCGTACACATCTCCCAATAATGTTAATACCGGATCGGTGGAGATAAACATGAAATCTCACGATCGCAAAGAGAGTGCAGCACGCCACTGTAACTCTAATATCGAAGTTTCCAGTATACCCTGGAGAGCTATATATATAGCAGAGACACAAGATGTCCTACAGTTGGTCCTCACGCTGACCGAGGAGGATGAGGTCATAGAAATCCAGCTCTTCTATTGACCTATGTATGGTACCGATTTCGACTTCGCAGTGGTCGGTTGGAGCATGAGTGGTATACCTCATCTCCTCAGGGCATAAGTGTAATTGTAAAATGTAATCAGCCGTCTAGTATGTTTGCTATAGGATTGAATACAAAAATTCATTGGTTGATGTTATACTTCTTTTATGAAATGTCAGTTGATAAATGTTATTCATATCTCTTTACATTCCTTGCAATTAGATAAATGGATTATGAATCTACCATGAATAGATACAATAATCTCCTTAGGAAAGGAGATCATCTTTCTCTACTCATACAATGAATAATGCTGCTGTTAATATGTAAGAACTCCTGTTCAATTTTAATACAATAATCTACAACAACAATGTTTTGGCAGAGAGTTATATCTCCCACTGGGGCAATTTACAATTGTCTCACCCCCGTGAGATCCAACATTTTTAGGTGGACGCGGACAAAGAAGCAGACACTCTTTTGCAGGAAAAGGAAAGCAGCAACAGTATCAGGGACAACAGTGATAACTCAGGTGGAGGCACTGGATGCCAAGTGTTGTATAGTTAGAAAGTCCTATGTGTCGTCTCTGTACTCTCAGGTCCTCAGAGTTTTTAGTTAGTGTTTTAATGAATCGATCTGAGATTTTGGCTTGATGCCTCAAAGTTATATGCTGTCTATATTTTATGTCTAGAGACAGCTGATGCTGTAAATCTCGAGAAGAGATAGTGCAAGACATGTACTTTGAAACAGAATGTAAATGTTATACTTTGGCTCTTGAAGAAAAAGATTTCCTATGTGTGGACCTCTTTGCAAAAAGTTTTAATTTTTCGTGATTTTCAGTAATCCACTGTAAATGATTCGCTTCTGCTTAGTTAATCTTGTGATTTCGCGAGTCGGTCATTACCTATAGGGAGTTGATAGCTTGGTGAGCTATGTTCAGGTGTACTTGTTCTAAGATCCTAGCTAGTATACTTGAGAAGATTTGTATTAGTGTACTCTCAATTTTTTATTGACATCTTGTAGCAAAGAATGTTTTTATTAATAGTACTTATTGAATGTTGAGATCATGTTGGTGCTTTCATCTTGTTAATTCTTCATATATGCTAAGGTTTTATACTTCCATATTCAAACTTTGATATTACCATTCTAGGGACGGATGCTCGGGTCCTTTATTTATTGACTTATTGGTCATTTTGAGGTTGGATTTGAGTGATAAATGGTTTTGTGACTGGATATGCCCATGTAATATGTTGTATTTTCTTACTCCAAGTGACTCATCATTGCAAATCTTGGTTATACATATTTTACTTATTGATTGATTACTAACTATTACCTTCAATGATTGTGGTTCATGATGTAGTTCTCTTAAAAATTGTTTTAAATGTGTTGTTCAAATTTTGTATATGAACATGTATGTTTCTCGTATGTTGTTAATTGAGTTGTATGTTAAATGACTTATTTATCTTTATTGTTGTCTTTGAGTAAAATTACTATAGCATGACCCTAACATCCATAATACATATTGCATGTCATATGTATCATTATTTCAATTAATAATCTAGACCATATTAGAATTTGAATGATTAATGCATGTGGGTTTTTTTTTGCAATGTTGTTTCTAGGAATAAAGATTTACACCTTAGTGAAAAACCTCTATATTGTTGATTGCTCTTTCTTGTGGGTCAAAAATGTAAACACATTTGTCCAGTCAAATATATCAGACTTTAAACTTATTCCCCAACTTCAAGAGACATCCACAACTCAATACATAGCCTATTGTAGTAATATGGGGTTGAACATAGGGACAAGGAGAACAACAGAGTAAGAATAGGAGATCTTGTTTTAATTTAATCAAATCAAGACAAGGAAGTTTCGTGTTCCAGTTAAGGAACATATTAATCTAATTAAAGCTATAAATCTAAGTTTTTAAAAGATCTAGAAACTAAGATAACTATGAAAGTGATAAAAAGGTACTTGGATTGGGTTTCATCAATCAAACCAAACTCAATCATGTGAAACCTTATCTTCTAATTTATATATGATCATGACATATTTTGCAAGTAGTCATAGATGATATCTACACCTTCCTTCTCTCAAAATCCAGGTGTTGGTATATATGCTCAAAGATTCCAATCATATGATGATTGGGACGTGGCATTAGATACCTTATTTGATAATCATAAAGATAACACAGCCGTAAATATGAAAATATCACCATTTCTTTCCTACCTGACTCCTTATTTGTTTCTCTCTTTATACCAAAGAGATACTAGCCTATAGGACACGAAATTAGAGCAAGTAGAGGGATCGCCAATGCAAGTGTTACTCAATTTCTCAAAACAGATTGCCAATTGTAAGTGTATGCTCAAGTGTATCACAAGTGTAGCTTAGATGAGTTTAGGTGTCCTAAGGCATGTCCTATTTATAGGAATGGCCTACAAGTGCTTAAGGACGTTCTAGACACTTTCTAGGGGGTTCTAAGTGCTTAACTAGCCGTTAGGTACAAGTTAGTTGCATTAGCAACGGCTAATTAATTAATTCTGCAGTTGCTGTCAGAGTCCATCTCGGTCGAGGAATTGTCGACCGAGATACCTACTCGGTCGAGGTTTTGTCGACCGACAGGATCTCTAGGTCAAGTATTTGCAACATTTATCTCCAACTGCCAACTACCTTGTCAGCTGTGTCTAACGGCTACTTGGATCTTTCTCGGTCAAGAAGTTTGTCGACCGAGAGTGTCTCGGTCGAGGAGTTTGTCGACCGAGATTGCCCCTGTTTCAATATTTCAATTTAAGACATTAAGTGTGTGTATGAGTGTGCATATGTGACACTATTGAAGGGGATAACCTATCTCAGTGTAGTGATTGGCTAGAGGAGATCTAACACTTGATTTACATGAAGTCTAAGTACTTGTACATTATATATTTGTACAAGTTTACAATTGATTACATTTCATGAAATTTACAAATATTCAAGCGTATAGATTCCCTAGTACTTTGTCATCCACCTTATTCCTGCAACACTCAAGTAGCACGTTAGATCGACAGGAATGAAATGTTTGTCATCATCGAAACAAAGGGATTTATCATAATGTCAATTTAGCCAACAAAACCTTATCTTCTAATTTATATATGATCATGACATATTTTGCAAGTAGTCATAGATGATATCTACACCTTCCTTCTCTCAAAATCCAGGTGTTGGTATATATTCTCAAAGATTCCAATCATATGATGATTGGGACGTGGCATTAGATACCTTATTTGATCATCATAAAGATAACACAGCCGTAAATCTGAAAATATCGCCATTTCTTTCCTACCTGACTCCTTATTTGTTTCTCTCTTTCTCTACCTTCTCTTTGTTTGTCTCCCCTTTTTCGTCTGTCTTTCTATTTATTTATCTCCTCATCTTCATCTACTTCCCTTCTTATTTATGTCTTCATATTAATCTAGCTCCCTCCTTATTTTTCCATAATCCAATGCAATTGCCTCCATAGTCATTGTTGTTGCTAACATCACTGCCATCACGGTCTTTGTTGCCACTTTTACCGTCATCATCGTCACAACTAACACCTATCATTGTAACCCCAACACTGTCATCAACACCTACATAGACACCATCTCCGCCATCAACTCCATTGTAACAATCATCATATTTCCATATTGACGCTGTCACGCGACAAATGTATGATCTGAAGGTTGTTGTCTATAAATCACGCACTATCATTTCACAGCTTTTAGTTTTCCGATTGATCAGAAGATAAACATATCCTTCTATCGTCCAATCCTCTGCCTCGTCTCAATATTTTCCTTTCTATGAATCAAACACTAAATAAAACAAAAAGTATTGTCTTGGACATGATTGTACAAACAATAGTGGTTACGCAGCCCCCGAAAGTTAGTGGTGTAATAAGTGGTTCCCAGCTAGTGGATCCATGCTGTCCTTGATATACTTTCATGCTTTCAGCTAGACTATTGAAGAATCTGCAGGTACGATTGATTCCCACATGCCAGCGGCATTAAACCTAAAGATAATATAATCTACGTAGCAAGGGCCAGGGAAAGGTAACGATAAAACTGCACATGTAATGAGCCATTTGTGTATTAAGAGTACAGAATCATTGTTGGAAGTTTGTCATCTTATGCAAACATTTCACTATTAGTTTATTCTTCATATATTTTTTTTCAACCTCCCTAAAAAACGATTGCCTGATGTCTTGGATTTATGAGAAGTCCCTTCATGCTTTCTTTGAAGATAATCAATATTTAGAAATGTTGCTCTGGGAAATAATGAAATGGTTTAATGCAATCTCCAAACCAGGATAAGCACATTCCTACATCATATGATAGAGTTGTCTGAGAGAAGATCACACTTGGATCAAAAGTGGGTATTTACAGAATCAACAACCCATTTTCGTATTATATGTGATCTGAACAGAGTAGCCAAAGTTGCACAACGGATTATACATTTAGAACCATCAAGGTATTATAGCTCATATCAACACGGCTGAAAAATTTAACCTATTGTAGTACAACCAAATAAACTTCCCAAAGCCTCTTTGAAGTAACATGTTCCTAAAATGTGCTATGATCATCCTCCACTCTTAGGCTTGTGCTTTCCTATCTGCCAATCCAAGTTGTTGGGCTCTGGTCTCCCACAGCATGTTGAGCCTCTTTTGGTCAAGCAATACAGACTCTGCTCTTTCTCTGGCTTCTTCGCATGTTTCCATCCGTGATTTGCACTTGTCAGCCTCCTTCTGGTACTGAGAAGCCATTCAATGACTCCCAATTCCAATCATATTGAAGTTGGCGAGCGTTTTGCCAACAAAAGCAAGCAAAAATAATAAGGCCATTCCCTAACAATAGTCCAATTTCCATATCTAAGCTAGCTGCTAAATGAAGTCCTATAATGGCTTGACCAAACACCATGTTACTGATTGAACTGATAGCCTTACAATTCTGAGGGTGAAACAATGCAGTTAGGGAGACAACATGTGAGGCATGCACCCACCACTGAATTAGGGTAGCAGGTCAGGTGTAAGACTATACTAGTCAGATACTTCAACCTGTCATCAGACATTTCCTGTGAGAAAGTAGTGATTTGTGGGGTGGGTAACATGTTAACAATCTAGTGTCAAGTGTATCCATCAGGTATGTAGATTTTGAATGTGAAACTCCAATTAATCCATCACACATAGTTGCCTAGGTAACAAACTAATTTTCTATTCTCACACTTTATTCAAAAAGCATGTGTTAAGCACTTCATTGAATCTCCCAACAAAGACACCTACCTATAATAGGGATCACATTTTATTCCATGAATACAATTATCCCCTATAATATGTTCTAACTACATTAATTGCACCCACCAGGCATTTCATTGTTTACTCGCGTACCTCACGTGAATTGGAAAGAGTAAAACATACTCTCTGACCTTCAAAAAATTGTTCCCCTACCACATCCCACCCCATCCCCCACTCCCACCCACCCATCCATGACAGGGCATACTTGAATGGTTGACTTCTTGAAAAGGATCACATCTTAACCCATGTTGAGAGCATGACCCTCTTCTAAATAGGTGAGAAATACAAGCACAACATGAATAACAAGCTCCACTCTCTACACACTTACCTTTACAGGAAGCATGGTTATTACCTCACCCAACTAGAGAGGAAGCAGAGAAGGATGTACAGATGTAGCAATAGTATGCCTAAAAGGGAAGTCATATGTTAGACTATAGGGACTAAGCACCAATTAGGATGGTTATCGTGAATAGCTAATAACAGAGGCTCCCCTAACTTTGTTGTAGGATGGTGTCTAGGCAAGCATGCTTACTCGGGGCTTGACCTCTTAAGAAACTACAAAAACCTCGACAGTCAAGCTTCGATTTGGCATGTCCCAGCAACATATACGGTAGCTAGCAAGTTTATGTTCCAGTAATCAAAAAATTCTCTTTTCCAGAAGTGTTTATTATATAAAAAGATAGCAAAGAATTGTGAAAGCATAAGTTCTAGTGTTTTTACATGTCTTTTACATAGAGATGTGATTGTGTCCTACCATTTGAGATATTACTTAGAATTATCAAATATTTATTCTTTAACTGACAATTTGTCTTGGATGTAGAATTTGAATTCTACTTTCTCGCATATTCTTCTTCATTCTCCTACGATGTCATTTTGTGTCATGGCTAGCCACCGTGGACATGTAAGGCAGCTGTACGTCAAATACGCTATTACCCTATGATCCTCTCCTTTACATGCTCTTCCTAACATCAAAGGGGTAGGCTTACTATCTTTCTTACAGCCCCTATCAGAGGAGGCATTGGCTTCCAAACTTTGGAATAGAGACACTGCAGTTGGTTTAGCACACTAATTGATTGGTTCCAAGTCCTACCATGCAGAAGCACATAACATTAGTTTTGTTGTCAAGATCGGGGTTCAATGGTCTCTATTTTTATCTATTTGTGTGACAGTTGGCTCATAATTCTCACTGTATGTCTGTATAAAATAGCCAGATTCACTGGTCTTATTTTTAGCTATACTATTTTACACACCTATCTATCACTAATTTTTGTGTTGATTTATGCAAGAATTGGACAACCAAAGAAATATAAACAAAACTATTATTTTTGATGCGATTATTTCTAGTTTCTAAACCCATAGGCGAGGCGACAAAAGACTGTAAGTACATGGCTTTTAATAAACTATGGAACCCTCACAACATTTTGTTTTTAGTTTGTTTATATAATGTCTCACTCATCATCATCATCATCTAAGCCTCAATCCCAACCATGTTGGGGTTGGATACTTCTTTTCCAATTAGCTTTGTTATGGGTCATACTCTAGTCAAGATGTAAACATTCAAAACCTCTCTTTATAATATCTTTCCAAGTTTATTTAGTTTTGTCTCTGCTTCTTTTAATTGTGATTGACTCAATAACCTTATCGTGAATAGTTTGCCGGTCTGCATTGCACATGTCTATATCATCTTAGATGGCCCTGACGCAAGTTGTCCTCCATGTTCACCACTCCCACTTTGTTCTTGATATAGTCATTCCTCAAACAATCATTTCATGTCTTCCCACACATCCATCTCAGAATATGCATTTTAGCCACATTCATCTTGTTGAAATTTTGTTTCTTCTCTATCCAACATTCACTCCCATATAGAATGGTTGCTTAATAACTCTTATACAAAACTTGCTTTATAGTATGAGAGGGATCTTCTGGTCACATACTACTCCAGTTGCACTCCCCCACTTCAACTTGACACCACCATTTATAATTCTAGATTTACTAAAATTGCAATGCATGTATTCGATTTTGCTTCTGCTGATCATAAATCCATTAGATTCCAATGCATTTCTTCAAAGATTTTATAATATCTTACTATGTCCTTAAATCATTGAACTCTATGATCTTTATTCTACAAGATCACAACACACTTACTTATAGATATAGGTAGCATAATTTAGGGACTTTTTAAGCCATTGTCTCATATTGTCATATTAATTGTAAAGTATAGTTGATAAAAAACTTTGAAAGGTGACCAACTCCCTTTTTCTCATAAAAAACTTAAGAAAATTTCCATGGAAATTGATATGTCCCGTCTGTTTGTAAAACTTAATTATCATTAAAAATGAGTTGCACTTCATAATTTATGCTAATCCAGCTATTGATACAAATTCCATACTAAACAACCATAAGAGGGCCGCTTAATTAGTCCTTATTCTTCAGAATATTTAAAATTCAGTTATTAGTCTTCTAGTTACACATTAAACTATTTAAGATAGGTGGCTTTACAATAACATTTAAGCCTAGATTGAAGATTATCTTAGTGACAAAAATATCATTCTATATGAATGTAACCTTATTCCAGGTACTTATATTAATTAAGCGTCACAAAATAGTTAGTCTTGGGTTGCACGTGCTTTATGTGTTAACTTTAATACATTATATGGCAGTACATAATGTTCTTGGAGAAGAGAGAAAGAAGAGGGGGGATCATGTATGTACATTGAGAAATTCTGATCAGGTTAGAGGATCTTCATGCTAAAGAGATTGTCTCTTGGAACTTGAGTTATTAAAATATATTTCTGGAGGCCAGCATGAACATAAGAACGAGGGATTCAGTTCAAGTAAGTTCTTCCTGTGAAATGATTACAAACAAGATATTTTGGAGGTGTTTTATTAGAACCTCCTTATGTTGTAGTTAAAACCTACGGAAACGATGAAGTGGCAGCTGGATCTCATGAAACCGAAGTGTTATTATATAAGCCTCCAGAAATGATATCAACCCCTATAGTCATACGAGTTGCAAATGCTAAAGCCTAGCTCTGACAAAGATGTGAAGATATGTCAAGCAACGAGAGCGGAGGTGTGCAATAGTGTGGGATGAAGGTTGTAAATATTGCAGCCCAACTGACTGTAGAAGTTCGAACCCATCATTTTAGGAACCCTACATGATATCACTATAGCTTTACGAGACATAATAACAAAAGTCTCTGAATTTTATGAAAAATTGGCTATTTTTCACGATGTTATATTATAGGCTCCCGAATATTCATCACAATTAATACAAAAATTGCCGATTTTTCACTCCTACGTGTGGTGATTTCGTCCTTTCTCTCCTCAGAGACGCGTTATTTCAGGCGGTGGTTCATGTGGTCGTTGGGTTACATTGGTAGTGCAACTCGTTCTTTGTCTGCATCATTCATCGTCAGCACGAGCGAGATGATCTCTTCAACAGGTGTGTCACTGGGTCGAATAGAAGCACGACCCCTATCCAAAATGGTTGTGGGCACGTTCGTTTCTCAACGAACTACCTGATTTGATTCCTGGCCTTAATCGTTGTTCTCCTACATTGATTTATTCTGTGTTTTCTTATCTGGATCAGCGTAGACTGTTAACTAATTTGCATCTGATGTTGTTGCATGTAATGAAATTAACTAAAATTAAAATTAACAACAAAAATTACCTAGAATGTAAAAGACTATAACATGGTATGGGTGATACCGGGAATTTTTTTAATATATTTTATAGCTTTTTTCCTTATTCAGACCACCTATGACATAGTGAAATTTGCAGATGAAACAGTTGACATGTGTGTTGTATTTATCTCTATTGTAACTAGTCAAGTGACAAAGTGCACTTCACGGTATAGCCCAAGTTGCACAAGGATTTAGGTACTGAGCTCAAGTTCAGTACTACAAATCAGCAATATGATTGAACGAAAATACTTTGAATGGTATGCTAGCTATGGGCACCTCGTGGACACCTCGTTTGTTACCTGTTGCCAACTAAATCTTCATGTTAATTGGACTTCCGTTTCCATACTCTTGTCGCCCAAAAAATATTGTGCTCCTTCGGCGTTAATCCATCTTGTTGTTCAGATCAAGTTTAGTGAATGCTTTTACTAAATGTCATAACTAGAATCACTTTTCGTATTGTGGTACTTTCTGAATTTTCTCCAAGGTGTCAGTTTTTATCTTAGATTTGAAAATTGATATAAGCCAACAAATGCATGTCAGGCTTTATGTCGTGGCTGTCACGAGAGAAAAAATGTTACTGCTGCTATATTATATGTTGTTTTCGCCACGGTAACCGTGGCCTCACGTTTCACCGCTTCCGATGATGCTGTCATTATTGGGGTTCGACTTCTCTGTTCTAAACAGGTTGTTCTCGGTCTTCCCAGCTATATCTCGACCATCAGCTCTACAAGTGAAAGGAAGTAAACTATCTCTACTGGTTGAATGCACAGACAATATTTGCTTGTCACAGGATCGGTCACAGACTCACAGGGGCCTGCATGGTGAATTTGGTCCCTCATTATTGTGGTATGTGGTCATCAAATGTCATTACGATGAAAATTTTAGAGAGCGCACGCTACATCCGATACTTGTCACTTGTCACGAAATTATTGGAAATGTGCGCGGGTCTCTACCATAAAATTAGTCCATGTAATAAATACATTAGTCACTTTCAACTTCTTTTCTTATTTATTTCCTTTTCTCTTTATTTTTTCTATCTTTATCTATCTCCTCATTATTTTGTTGTCTCTCTACCTTTTTCCTCATTAGTCTTGTTTTTCTACTTCCTTCTTTTTGTTATTGAATAATATAAATGAGAGGGAGGTAGAGTAAGAGAGATAGAAATAAAAAAGGAACTACAAACATCAGGAATAATAGAAAGAGGAGATAGATGGAATAGTATTATATATATATTTTTATATACTATACATATTATGCATTTATGTATCTAAATTTTAGTTTAGTATAGTATTTAGAAAAGAGGATAACAATATCACACACAATAAGGTACTATTGTTTTGGCACGCTATTTCCTATTCTTTTATCATAATGTATGTGAACTACAAATTTTTTTTAACCTAGTGTAAAAAAGAGAGGATGGAAGCATTTTTTGCAATGTCAAAAAAGAAAAGAGAAGTATATTTAGCACTGTGCTAAAAAGGAGGGAGGTAGACAAAAAATAAGAGGAAAATATTTATTTTTCTTATTGTATGTGCATTAATATAAAAAAATCAATACAATATATAACATTTGTGTTAATAAAAAGATGAAGGAAGTAGAAATAATAGGTGGGAAGTATTTATGTGTTGTTGGGACATTGGTATCAAAAAAATACAACTTGGTATAGTAATGTAAGAACTATACTAACAAAAAAGAGAGAGAAATAGAAAAAGGAAAAAGGAGGGATTTTGTTTTAAGATATTTTCTACAATCAAAAATACAGAAACTAATAGAGCACAGGAATTGTTAGCATTGTACTAATAATAAAAAGAGAAAAGTAGGAAAAAATATGTGAGGAAAATACTTCTTTTTATTGTTTGTACATCAATACCATAAATAAATAAATAAATACTGAGTTAAATTATTAGTGTCGTGCTAAATAAAAAGAGAATGGAAGTACTTACACAAATAAATCCGACAATATTTCCATTTATTTCCTACCTAACTCCTTATTTGTTTCTCTTTTTCTCTACCTTCTCTTTGTTTGTCTCCCCTTCTTCATCTATCTTTCTATTTATTTATCTCCTCATCTTCATCTACTTCCCTTCTTATTTATGTATTCATCTTAATCTAGCCCCCTCCTTATTTTTCCACAATCCAATGCAATTGCCTCCATAGTCATTGTTGTTGCCAACGTCACTGCCGTAACAGTCTTTGTTGCCACTATTACCGTCATCATCGTCACAACTAACACCTATCATTGTGACCCCATCGCTGTCATCAACACCTACATAGCCACCATCTCCGCCATCAACACCATTGTAACAATCATCATATTTCCATATTGACAATGTCACGCGACAAATGTATGACCTGAAGGTTATTGTCTGTAAATCACGCACTATCATTTCACAGCTTTTAGTTTTTTGATTGAACAGAAGATAAACATATCCTTCTATCATCCAATCCTCTGCCTCGTCTCAATATTTTCCTTTCTATGAATCAAACACTAAATAAAACAAAAAGTATTGTCTTGGACATGATTGTACAAACAATAGTGGTTATGCAGCCCCCAAAAGTTAGTGGTGTAATAAGTGGTTCCCAGCTAGTGGATCCATGCCGTCCTTGATATACATTCATACTTTCAACTAGACTATTGAAGAATCTGCAGGTAAGATTGATTCCCACATGCCAGCGACATTAAACCCAAAGATAAGCTAATCTACGTAGCAAGGGCCAAGGAAAGGTAACGATAAAACTGCACATGTAATGAGCCATTTGTGTATTAAGAGTAGATAATCATTGTTGGAAGTTTGTCATCTTATGCAAACATTTTGCTGTTAGTTTATTCTTCATATTATTTTTTTCAACCTCCCTAAAAAATGATTGTCTGATGTCTTGGTTGTACGAGAAGTCCCATCATGCTTTCTTTCAAGATAATCAATATTTAGAAATGTCGCTCTGGGAAATAATGAAACGGTTTAATGCAATTTCCAAACCAGGGATAAGTCCATTCCTACATCATATGATAGAGCTATCAGAGAGAAGATCACACTTGGATCAAAAGTGGGTATTTATAGAATCAACAACCAATTTTCCTATTATATGTGATCTGAACAAAGTAGCCTAAAGCTGCACAACGGATTATACATTTAAACCCATCAAGGTATTATAACTCATATCAATACGGCTAAAAAACTTAACTTATTGTAGTACAACCAAATAAACTCCCAAAGCCTCTTTGAAGTAACATGTTCCTCAAATATGCTATGATCATCCTCCACTTTTAGGCTTGTCCTTTCCTATATGCCCATCCAAGATGTTAGGCCACATAGCATGAATGATGAGCATAATGTCTGTAAGTAGACACCTTGGCATGTATTGGTTGTCTACATACATAGACAAGCATTATATATTTCATATTTTGTGCACACAAACATCAATGAAAATAGTCAGAGTTCTCTGATAGATCTTTCAGTAGATCAATTCTACTCAGATTTGAGTTGCATAGTTTTTGAAAATATTATCTGGATTCTTCATAGATGAATAAAAGCACTTGACTTTATTTTATGCAGTTTGCACCTTTCAACAACTCCAAATTCCAATCATATTGAAGTTGGCAAGCGTTTGCCAGCAAAAGCAAGTAAAAATAATAAGGTCATTCCCTAACGATAGTCCAATTTCCATATCTAAGCTAGCCGCTAAATGAAGTCCTATAATGGCTTGACCAAAACCATGTTACTGATTGAACTGATAGCCTTACAATTCTAAAGGTGAAACAACACACTTAGGGAGACAACATGTGAGGCATGCACCCACCATTGAATTAGGGTAGCAGGTCAGGTGTAAGACTATACTAGTCAGATACTTCAACCTTTCATCAGACATTGCCTGTGATAAAGTAGTGATTTGTGGGGTGGGTAACAGGTCAACAATCTAGTGTCAAGTGTATCCATCAAGTATGTAGATTTTGAACATGAAACTCCAATTAATCCATCACACATAGTTGCCCAGGTAACAAACTAATTTTCAATTCTCACACTTTATTCAAAAAGCATGTGTTAAGCACTTCATTGAATCCCCCAAGAAAGACGCCTACCTCATAGAAAAACGCATTAAGGCCTTTTTTATTATAGTTTTCTCATAGGGATCATATTTGATTCCATGAATACAATTATCCCCTATAATATGTTCATACTACATTAATTGCACTCACCGTGCATTTCAATGTTTACTCGCGTACCTCACGTGAATTGGAAAGGGCAAAACATACTCTCTGACCTTCAAAAAATTGTTCCCCTACCGCATCCCACCCCATCCCCCACTTCCACCCACCCAAGAATGACAGGACATACTTTAATGGTTGACGTCTTGAAAAGGATCACATCTTAACCCACGTTGAGCTCATGACCCTCTTCTAAATAGGTGTGAAATACAACCACAACATGAATAACATGATCTACTCTCTTCACACTTACCTTTCCAGGAAGCACGGTGATTACCTCACCCAACTAGAGAGGAAGGAGAGAAGGATGTACATATGTAGCAATAGTATGCCTAAAAGGGAAGTCATATGTTTGACTACAGGGACTAAGCACCAATTAGGATGGTTATCGTGAACAACTAATAACTGAGGCTCCCCTAACTTTGTGGTAGGATGGTGTCAAGGCAAGCATGCTTACTCGGGGCTTGACCTCTTAAGAAACTACAAAAACCTCGACAGTCAAGCTTCGATTTGGCATGTCCCAGCAACATATACGGTAGCTAGCAAGTTTGTGTTCCAGTAATTGAAGAATTCTCTTTTTCGTAAGTGTTTATTATATAAAAAGATAGCAAAGAATTGTGAAAGCGTAAGTTCTAGTGTTTTTACATGTGTTTTGCATAGAGATGTGATTGTGTCCTACCATTTGAGATATTACTTAGAATTATCAAATATTTATTCTTTAACTGAAAATTTGTCTTGGATCTAGAATTTGAATTCTACTTTCTCGATTCTTCTTCTCCATTCTCCTACGATGTCATTTTGCGTCATGGCTAGCCACTGTGGACATGTAAGGCAGCCGTACGTCAAATATGCTATTACCCTATGCTCCTCTCCTTTACATGCTCTTCCTAACATCAAAGGGGTAGGCTTACTAGCTTTCTTACAGCCCCTATCAGAGGAGGCATTGGCTTCCAAACTTTGGAATAGAGACACTACAGTTGGTTTAGCACACTAATTGATTGGTTCCAAGTCCTACCATGCAGAAGCACACAACATTAGTTTTGTTGTCAAGATCGGGGTTCAATGGTCTCTATTTTTATCTATTTGTGTGACAGTTGGCTCATAATTCTCACTGTATGTTCGTATAAAATAGTCAGATTCACTGGTCTTATTTGTAGCTATACTATTTTACTCACCTATCTATCACTAATTTTTGTGTTGATTTATGCAAGAATTGGACAACCAAAGCAATATAAATCAACTATTATTTTTTATGCGATTATTTCTAGTTTCTAAACCCATAGGTGAGGTGACAAAAGACTCTAAGTGCATGGCTTTTAATAAACTATGGAACCCTCACAACATTTTGTTTTTAGTTTGTTTATATAATGTCTCACTCATCATCATCATCATCTAAGCCTCAATCCCAACCATGCTGGGTTTGGCTACTTCTTTTCCAATTACCTTTGTTGTGGATCATACTCTAGTCAAGATGTAAACATTCAAAACCTCTCTTTATAATCTCTTTCCAAGTTTATTTAGTTTTGTCTCTGCTTCTTTTAATTGTTCTTGACACAATAACCTTGTTGTGAAAAGTTTGTCAGTCTACATTGCACATGTCTATATCATCTTAGATGGCCCGGACGCAAGTTGTCCTCCATTCTCACCACTCCCACTTTGTTCTTGATATAGTCATTCCTCAAACAATCTTTTCATGTCTTCCCACACATCCATCTCAGCATACACATTTCAGCCACATTCATCTTGTTGAAATTTTGTTTCTTCTCTATCCAACATTCACTCCCATATAGAATAGTTGCTTAATAAATCTTCTACAAAACTTGCTTTTTAGTATGAGAGGGATCTTCTGGCCATATACTACTCCAGTTGCACTCCCCCACTTCAACTTGACCATTTACAATTCTAGATTTGCTAAAATTACAATGCATGTATTCGATTTTTCTTCTGCTGATCATAAATCCATTAGATTCCAATGCATTTCATCAAAGATTATATCATATCTTACTATGGCCTTAAATCATTGAACTGTATGATCTTTATTCTACAAGCTCACAACACACTTACTTATAGATAGAGGTAGCATAATTTAGGGACTTTTTAAACCATTGTCGCATATTGTCATATTAATTGTAAAGTATAGTTGATAAAAAAAACTTTGAAAGGTGACCAACTCCCTTTTTCTCATGAAAAACTTAAGAAAATTTCCATGGAAATTGATATGTCCCGTCTCTTTGTAAAACTTAATTATCATTAAAAATGAGTTGCACTTCATAATTTGTGCTAATCTAGCTATTTATACAAATTTCATACTAAGAAACCATAAGAGGGCCACTCAAATAGTCCTTATTCTTCAAAATATTTAAAATTCAGTTATTACTCTTCTAGTTACACATTAAACTACTTAAGATAGGTGGCTTTACAATAACATTTAAGCCTAGATTGAATATTGACAAAAATATCATTCTATATGAATGCAACCTTATTCCTGGTACTTCAATTAATTAAGCGTCATAGAATAGTTAGTCCTGGGTCGCACGTGCTTTATGTGTTAACTTTAATACATTATAAGGCAGTACATAATGTTCTTGGAGAAGAGATAAAGAAGAGTGGGGGATCATATATGTACATTGAGAAATTCTGATCAGGTTAGAGGATCTTCATGCAAAGAGATTGTCTCTTGGGACTTGAGTTATTAAAATATATTTCTGGAGGTGAGCATGAACATAAGAACAAGGGATTCAGTTCAAATAAGTTCTTCCTGTGAAATGATTACAAACAAGATATTTTGGAGGTGTTTTATTAGAACATCCTTATGTTGTAGTTAAAACCTATGGTAATGATAAAGTGGTACCTGGATCTCATGAAGTCGAAGTGTTATTATATAAGCCTCTAGAAATGATGTCAACCCCTACAGTCATACGAGTTTCCAATGCTAAAGCCTAGGTCTGACAAAGATGTGAACTTACATCAAGCAACGAGAGAGGAGGTGTGTAATAGTGTGGGATGAAGGTTGTAAATATTGTAGTCCAACTAACTGTAGAAGTTTGAACCCATCATTTTAGGAACCCTACATGATATCACTATTGCTTTAGGAGAAATAGTAACAAAACTCTCTGAATTTTACGAAAAATTGATGATTTTTCACGATGTTATATTATAGGCTCCCGAATATTCATCACGATTAATATGCCAATCATCGATTTTTCACTAATGCGCGTGGTGAGTTCGTCCTTCCTCTCCTCAGAAACGCATTTTGTCAGGCGGTGGTTCATGTGGCCGTTGGGTTGCATTGGTAGTGCAACTCGTTCTTTGTCTGCATCATTCATCGTCAGAACGAGCGAGATGATCTCTTCAACAGGTGTGTCACTGGGTCGAGTAGAAGCACGGCCCCTATCCAAAATGGTTGTCGGTACGTTCGTTTCTCAACGAACTACCTGTTTTGATTCTTGACCTTAATCGTTGTTCTCCTACATTGATTTATTCTGTGTTTTCTTATCTGGATCGGCGTGGACTGTTAACTAATTTGCATCTGACGTTGTTGCATGTAAAGAAGTTAACTAAAATTAAAATTAACAACAAAAATTACCTGGAATGTAAAAGTCTGTAGTGTGGTATGGGTGATACCGGGAATTTTTTTAGTATATTTTATAGCTTTTTTCCTTATTCAGACCACCTATGACATAGTGAAGAAAATTTGCAGATGAAACGACTGACATGTGTGTTGTATTTATCTCTATTGTAACAAGTCAAGTGACAAAGTGTACTTCACGGTATAGCCCAAGTTGCACGAGGATTTAGGTACTGAGCTCAAGTTCAGTACTGCAAATCAGTAATATGATTGAACGAAAATACTTTGAATGGTATGCTGGCTATGGGCACCTCGTGGACACCTCGTTTGTTACCTGTTGGCAACTAAATCTTCATGTTAATTTGACTTCTGTTTCCATACTCTTGTCGCCCAAAAAATATTGTGCTCCTTCGGCGTCAATCCATCTTGTTGCCTTGATCAAGTTTAGCGAATGCTTTTAGTAAATGTCATAACTAGAATCAGTTTTCGTATTGTGGTACTTTCTAAATTTTCTCTAAGGTGTCAGTTTTTATAATAGATTTGAAAATTGATATAAGCCACTTTTTGTCGTGGCTGTCACGATAGAGAAAATGTAACTGCTGCTATATTATATGTTGTTTTCGCCACGATAATCGTGGCCTCACGTTTCACCGTTTCTGATGTTGCTATCATTACTAGGGTTAGACTTCTCTGTTCTAAATGTGTTGTTCTCGGTCTTCCCAGATATATCTCGACCATCAGCTCTACAAGTGAAAGACAGTAAACTATCTCTGCTGGTTGAATGCACAAACAAGATTTGCTTGTCACAGGATCAGTCACAGACTCACAGGGACCTGCACGGTGAATTTGGTCCCTCATTACTGTGGTATGTGGTCATCAAATATCATTACGATGAAAATTTAAGAGAGCACACGCTACATCTGACACTTGTCACTTGTCACGCAATTATTGGAAATGTGCGTGGGTCTCTGCCATAAAATCAGTCCATGCAATAAATACATTAGTCACTTTCAACTTCTTTTCTTATTTATTTCCTTTTCTCTTTGTTTTTTCTATCTTTGTCTATCTCCTCATTATTTAGTTGCTCTCTCTACCTTTTTCCTCATTAGTCTTGTTTTTCTACTTCCTTCTTTTTGTTATTGAATAATATAAATGAGAGGGAGGTAGAGTAAGAGAGATAGAAATAAAAAAGGAACTACAAACATCAGGAATAATAGAAAGAGGAGATAGATGGGATAGTATTATATATATTTTTTCATATACTATACATATAATGCATTTATGTCTCTAAATTTTATTTTAGTATAACATTTATAAAAGAGGATAACAATATCACACACAATAAGGTACTATTGTTTTGGCACACTATTTCCTATTCTTTAATCATAATGTATGTGAACTACAGATTTTTTTTAACATAGTGTAAAAAAGAGAGGATGGAAGCATTTTTTGCAATGTCAAAAAAGAAAAGAGAAGTATATTTAGCACTGTGCTAAAAAGGAGGGAGGTAGATGAAAAATAACAAGAAAATATTTATTTTTCTTATTGTATGTGCATTAATATAAAAAAAATCGATACAATATATAACATTTGTGTTAATAAAAAGATGAAGTAAGTAGAAAAAATAGGTGGGAAGTATTTCGTTGTTGTTGGGACATTGGTATAAAAAAAATACAACTTGGTATAGTAATGTAAGCACTATACTAACAAAAAAGAGAGAGAAATAGAAAAAGGAAAAAGGAAGGATTTTGTTTTAAGTTATTTTCTACAATAAAAAATACAGAAACTAATAGAGCACATGAATTATTAGCATTGTACTAATAATAAAAAGAGAAAAGTAGGAAAAAATGTGTGGAAAATACTTATTTTTATTATTTGTACATCAGTACCAAAAATAAATAAATAAATACAGTAGTTAAATTATTCGTGTCGTGATAAATAAAAAGAGAATGGAAGTACTTACGCAAATAAATCTGACAATATCCCCATTTCTTTCCTACCTAACTCCTTATTTGTTTTTCTCTTTCTCTACCTTCTCTTTGTTTGTCTCCCCTTCTTCATCAGTCTTTTTATTTATTTATCTCCTCATCTTCATCTACTTCCCTTCTTATTTATGTCTTCATCTTAATCCAGCTCCCTCCTTATTTTTCCATAATCCAATGTAATTACCTCCATAGTCATTGTTGTTGCCAACGTCACTGCCATCACGGTCTTTGTTGCCACTGTTACCGTCATCATCATCACAACTAACACCTATCATTGTGACCCCAACGTTGTCATCAACACCTACATAGCCACCATCTCCGCCATCAACACCATTGTAACAATCATCATATTTTCATATTGACGTTGTCACGCGACAAATGTATGACTTGAACGTTGTTGTCTGTAAATCATGCACTATCATTTCACATTTTTAGTATTCCGATTGAACAGAAGATAAACATATCCTTCTATCATCCAATCCTCTGCCTCGTCTCAATATTTTCCTTTCTGTGAATCAAACACTAAATAAAACAAAAAGTATTGTCTTGGACATGATTGTACAAACAATAGTGGTTACGCAGACCCCAAAAGTTAGTGGTGTAATAAGTGGTTCCCAGCTAATGGATCCATGCCGTCCTTGATATACTTTCATGCTTTCAGCTTGACTATTGAAGAATCTGCATGTACGATTGATTCCCACATGCCAGCAGAATTAAACCTAAAGATAAGATAATCTACGTAGCAAGGGCCAGGGAAAGGTAACGATAAAACTACACATGTAATGAGCCATTTGTGTATTAGGAGTATATAATCGTTGTTGGAAGTTTGTCATCTTATGCAAACATTTCGTTGTTAGTTTATTCTTCATATTATTTTTTTCAACCTCCCTCGAAAATGATTGCCTGACGTCTTGGTTGTACGAGAAGTCTCATCATGCTTTCTTTCAATATAATCAATATTTAGAAATGTCGCTCTGGGAAATAATGAAACGGTTTAATGCAATCTCCAAACCAGAGATAAATCCATTCCTACATCATATGATAGAGTTGTTAGAGTGAAGATCACACTTGGATCAAAAGTGTGTATTTACAGAATCAACAACCATTTTTCATATTATATGTGATCTGAACAGAGTAGCTTAAAGTTGCACAACGGATTATACATTTAGAACCATCAAGGTATTATAGCTCATATCAACACGACTGAAAAACGTAACTTATTGTAGTACAAACAAATAAACTTCCCAAAGCCTCTTTGAAGTAACATGTTCCTAAAATGTGCTATGATCATCCTCCACTCTTAGGCTTGTGCTTTCCTATCTGCCCATCCAAGCTGTCGGGCTCTAGTCTCCCACAGCATGTTCAACCTCTTTTGGTCAAGCAATACAAACTCTGCTCTTTCTCTGGATTCTTCGCATGTTTTCATCCCTGAGTTGCACTTGTCAGCCTCCTTCTGGTACAGAGGAGGCATTGGCTTCCAAACTTTAGAATAGAGACACTGCAGTTGGTTTAGCACACTAATTGATTGGTTCCAAGTCCTACCATGCAGAAGCACATAACATTAGTTTTGTTGTCATGATCGGGGTTCAATGGTCTCTATTATTATCTATTTGTGTGACAGTTGGCTCATAATTCTCACTGTATGTGCGTATAAAATAGCCAAACTCACTGGTCTTATTTGTAGCTATACTATTTTACTCACCTATCTATCACAAATTTTTGTGTTGATTTATGCAAGAATTAGACAACCAAAGCAATATAAATCAACTATTATTTTTATGTGATTATTTCTAGTTTCTAAACCATAGGCGAGGCGGCAAAAGACTGTAAGTACATGGCTTTTTAATAAATTGTGGAACCCTCACAACATTTTGTTTTTAGTTTGTTTATATAATGTCTCACTCATCATCATCATCTTCTAAGCCTCAATCCCAACCATGTTGGGGTTGGCTACTTCTTTTCCAATTAGCTTTGTTATGGGTCATACTCTAGTCAAGATTTAAAGATTCAAAACCTCTCTTTATAAGCTCTTTCCAAGTTTATTTAGTTTTGTCTCTGCTTCTTTTAATTGTGCTTGACTCAATAACCTTGTTGTGAATAGTTTGTCGGTCTGCATTGCACATGTCTATATCATCTTAGATGGCCCTGACGCAAGTTGTCCTCCATGTTTATCACTCCCACTTTGTTCTTGATATAGTCATTCCTTAAACAATCTTTTCATGTCTTCCCACACATCCATCTCAGCATACGCATTTCAACCGCATTCATCTTGTTGAAATTTTGTTTCTTCTCTATCCAACATTCACTCCCATATAGAATGGTTGCTTAATAACTCTTCTACAAAACTTGCTTTTTAGTATGAGAGGGATCTTCTGGTCACATACTACTCTAGTTGCACTCCCCCACTTCAACTTGACACCACCGTTTACAATTCTAGATTTTCTAAAATTGCAATGCATGTATTCGGTTTTGCTTCTTCTGATCATCAATCCATTAGATTCCAATGCATTTCTTCAAAGATTTTATCATATCTTACTATGGCCTTAAATCATTGAACTCTACGATCTTTATTCTACAAGCTCACAACACACTTACTTATAGATAGAGGTAGCAAAATTTAGGGACTTTTTAAACCATTGTCGCATATTGTCATATTAACTGTAAAGTATAGTTGATAAAAAACTTTGAAAGGTGACCAACTCCCTTTTTCTCATAAAAAACTTCAGAAAATTTTCATGGAAATTTATATGTCCCATCTGTTTGTAAAACTTAATTATCATTAAAAATGAGTTGCACTTCATAATTCATGCTAATCCATCTAGTTACACAAATTCCATACTAAGAAACCATAAGAGGGCCACTCAAATAGTCCTTATTCTTCAGAATATTTAAAATTCAGTTATTACTCTTCTAGTTACACATTAAACTACTTAAGATAGGTGGTTTTACAATAACATTTAAGCCTAGATTGAAGATTACCTTAGTGACAAAAATATCATTCTATATGAATGCAACTTTATTACATGTACTTATATTAATTAAGCGTCACAGAATAGATAGTCATGGGTCGCACGTGCTTTATGTGTTAACTTTAATACATTATAAGGCAGTACATAATGTTCTTGGAGAAGAGAGAAAGAAGAGGAGGGGGATCATGTATGTACATTGAGAAATTCTGATCAGGTTAGAGGATCTTCATTCAAAGAGATTGTCTCTTGGAACTTGAGTTATTAAAATATATTTCTGGAGGCCAGCATGAACATAAGAATGAGGGATTCGGTTCAAGTAAGTTCTTCCTGTGAAATGATTACAAAAAAGATATTTTGGAGGTGTTTTATTAGAACCTCCTTATGTTGTAGTTAAAACATTTGGAAATGATGAAGTGGCAGCTGGTCTCATGAAGCCAAAGTGTTATTATATAAGCCTCCAGAAATGATGTCAACCCCTACAGTCATACGAGTTGCCAATGCTAAAGCCTAGGTCTGACAAAGATGTGAAGATACGTCAAGCAACGAGTGCGGAGGTGTGCAATAGTGTGGGATGAAGGTTGTAAATATTGCATCCCAACTGACTGTAGAAGTTTGAACCCATCATTTTGGGAAACCTACATGATATCACTATTGCTTTGGGAGACATAGTAACAAAAGACTCTGAATTTTATGAAAAATTGGCGATTTTTCATGATGTTATATTATAGGCTCCCGAATATTCATCACGATTAATACACCAATCGAAGATTTTTCACTCCTGCACATGGTCAGTTCATCCTTCCTCTCCTCAGAGACGCGTTCTGTCAGGCGATGGTTCATGTGGAGGTTGGGTTGCATTGGTAGTGCAACTCGTTCTTTGTCTGCATCGTTCATCGTCAGCACGAGCGAGATGATCTCTTCAATAGGTGTGTCACTGGGTCGAGTAGAAGCACGGACCCTATCCAAAATGGTTGTGGGCACGTTCATTTCTCAAAGAACTACCTGATTTGATTCCTGACCTTAATCCTTGTTCTCCTACATTGATTTATTCTGTGTTTTCTTATCTGGATCGGCGTGGACTGTTAACTAATTTGCATATGACGTTGTTTCATGTAACGATGTTAACTAAAATTAAAATCAACAACAAAAATTACCTAGAATAAAAAAGACTATAACGTGGTATGGGTGATACCAGAATATTTTTTAGTATATTTTATAGCTTTTTTCCTTTTTCAGACCACCTATGACATAGTGAAGCAAATTTGCAGATGAAACGGTTGACATGTGTGTTGTATTTATCTCTATTGTAACAAGTCAAGTGACAAAGTGCACTTCACGGTATAGCCCAAGTTGCATGAGCATTTAGGTACTGAGCTCAAGTTCAATACTGCAAATCAGCAATATGACTGAATGAAAATACTTTGAATGGTATGCTACCTATGGGCACCTCGTGGACACCTCGTTTGTTACCTATTGGCAAGTAAATCTTCATGTTAATTGGACTTCCGTTTCCATACTCTTGTCACCCAAAAAATATTGTGCTCCTTCGGCGTCAATCCATCTTGTTGTCCTGATCAAGTTTAGTGAATGCTTTTAGTAAATGTCATAACTAGAATCAGTTTTTGTATTGTGGTACTTTTTGAATTTCTCCAAGGTGTCAGTTTTTATCTTAGATTTGAAAACTGATATAAGCCATCAAATGCATGTCGGGCTTTATGTTGTGGGTGTCACGAGAGAGAAAATGTTACTACTGCTATATTATATGCTATTTTTGCCACGGTAACCGTGGCCTCGCGTTTCACCGCTTCCTATGCTTCTATCATTACTGGGGTTCGACTTCTCTGTTCTAAATGTGTTTTTCTCGATCTTCCCAACTATATATCGACCATCAGATCTACAAGTGAAAGGAAGTAAACTATCTCTGCTGGTTGAATGCACGGACAAGATTTGCTTGTCATAGGATCGGTCACACACTCACAGGGGACCTGCACGGTGAATTTGGTCCCTCATTACTGTGGTATGTGGTCATCAAATGTCATTACGATGAAAATTTTAGAGAGTGCACGCTACATTGATACTTGTCACTTGTCACACAATTATTGGAAATGTGCACGGGTCTCTGCCATAAAATCAGCCCATGCAATAAATACATACGTTACTTTCATCTTCTTTTCTTATTTATTTCCTTTTCTCTTTGTTTTTTCTATATTTGTCTATCTCCTCATTATTTAGTTGCTCTATATACCTTTTTCCTCAATAGTCTTGTTTTTCTACTTCCTTTATTTTGTTATTGAATAATATAAATGAGAGGGAGGTAGAGTAAGAGAGATAGAAATAAAAAAGGAACTACAAACATAAGGAATAATAGAAAGAGGAGATAGATGGGATAGTATTATATATATTTTTTCATATACTATACATATTATGCATTTATGTATCTAAAATTTATTTTAGAATAGTATTTAAAAAAGAGGATAACAATATCACACACAATAAGGTACTATTGTTTTTGCACCTATTTCCTATTCCTTTATCAAAATGTATGTGAACTACGGATTTTTTTTAACATAGTGTAAAAAAGAGAGGATGGATGCATTTTTTGCAAAGTCAAAAAAGAAAAGAGAAGTATATTTAGCATTGTGCTAAAAAGGAGGGAGGTAGATGAAAAATAAGAGGAAAATATTTATTTTTCTTATTGTATGTGCATTAATATAAAAAAAATCGAAATATATATAACATTTGTGTTAATAAAAAGATGAAGTAGAAATAATAGGTGGGAAGTATGTCTGTGTTGTTGGGACATTGGTATCAAAAAAATACACCTTGGTATAGTAATGTATTATTAGCACTATATTAACAAAAAAGAGAGAGAAATAGAAAAAGGAAAAAGGAGGGATTTTGTTTTAAGATATTTTAAGAAAAGTAGGAAAAATATGTGAGGAAAATATTTCTTTTTATTGTTTGAACATCAGTACCAAAAATAAATAAATAAATACAGTAGTTAAATTGTTAGTGTCGTGCTAAATAAAAAGAGAATGGAAGTACTTACGCAAATAAATCTGAAAATATCCCCATTTCTTTCCTACCTAACTCCTTATTTGTTTCTCTCTTTCTCTACCTTCTCTTTGTTTGTCTCCCCTTCTTCATATGTTTTTTTGTTTATTTATCTCCTCATCTTCATCTACTTCCCTTCTTATTTATTTCTTCATCTTAATCTAGCTCCCTCCTTATTTTTCCATAATCCAATGCAATTGCCTCGATAGTCATTGTTGTTGCCAACGTCACTGCAATCACGGTCTTTGTTGCCACTGTTACCATCATCATCGTCACAACTAACACCTATCATTGTGACCCCATCGTTGTCATCAACACCTACATAGCCACCATCTCCGCCATCAACACCATTGTAGCAATCATCATATTTCCATATTGACGTTGTCACGCGACAAATGTATGACCTGAAGGTTGTTGTCTATAAATCACACACTATCATTTTACAGCTTTTAGTTTTCCGATTGAATAGAAGATAAACATATCCTTTTATCATCCAATCCTCTGCCTCATCTCAATATTTTCCTTTCTATGAATCAAACACTAAATAAAATAAAAAGTATTGTCTTGGACATGATTGTACAAACAATAGTGGTTACGCAACCCCCGAAAGTGCCGTCCTTGATATACTTTCATGCTTTCAGCTAGACTATTGAAGAATATGCAGGTATGATTGATTCCCACATGCCAGCGGCATTAAACCTAAAGATAAGATAATCTACGTAGCAAGGGCCAGGGAAAGGTAACGATAAAACTGCACATGTAATGAGCCATTTGTGTATTAAGAGTAGATAATCATTGTTGGAAGTTTGTCATCTTATGCAAACATTTCACTGTTAGTTTATTCTTCATATTATTTTTTTCAACCTCCCTCGAAAACGATTGCTTGACGTCTTGGTTGTAGGAGAAGTTCCATCATGCTTCCTTTCAAGATAATCAATATTTAAAAATGTCGCTCTGGGAAATAATAAACGGTTTAATGCAATCTCCAAACCAGGGATAAGTCCATTCCTACATCATATGATAGAGTTGTCAGAGAGAAGATCACACTTGGATCAAAAGTGGGTATTTACATAATCAACAACCAATTTTCGTATTATATGTGATCTGAACAGAGTAGCCAAAAGTTGCACAACGGATTATACATTTAGAACCATCAAGGTATTATAGCTCATATCAACACGGCTAAAAAACTTAACCTATTGTAGTACAACCAAATAAACTTCCCAAAGCCTCTTTGAAGTAACATGTTCCTAAAATGTGCTATGATCATCCTCTACTCTTAGGCTTGCGCTTTCCTATCTGCCCATCCAAGCTGTCGGGCTCTGGTCTCCCATAGCATGTTGAGCCTCTTTTGGTCAAGAAATACAGACTCTGCTCTTTCTCTGGCTTCTTTGCATGTTTCCATCCCTGAGTTGCACTTGTCAGCCTCCTTATGGTACTGAGAAGCCATTTTCTTAGCCTCCAACAGAGTCACATCAGCTCGTTGCTGAGCTTCCATAGCCTCAGTCTCTCGGAGCTTCAACTCCTCAGATAGGAGATCAGTGAAGCTCTTTTCCATGTCAGCGGTGATGTCAGGGTCACGTTTTCCACAATCTACTGTAGATGTCACATCGAAAACTTGTTATAAGAATGTCATAATCAAAGCTAAAAGAATGGAAATTTTCTACATATTGCACTACCACATAGCATGAATGATGAGAATAATGTCTGTAAGTAGACACCAAGGCATGTATTGGTTGTCTACATACATAGACAAGCATTATATATTTCATATTTTGTGCACACAAACATCAATGAAAATTGTCAGAATTCTCCGATAGATCTTTCAGTAGATCAATTCTATTCAGATTTGAGTTGCATAGTTTTTTAAAATATTAGTTGGATTCTTCATAGATGAATAAAAGCACTTGACTCTATTTTATGCAGTTCACACCATTCAACAACTCCCAATTCCAATCATGTTGAAATTGGCAAGCGTTTTGTCAGCAAAAGCAAGTAAAAATAATAAGGTCATTCCCTAACGATAGTCCAATTGCCAAATCTAAGCTAGCCACTAAATGAAGTCCTATAATGGCTTGAACAAAGACCATGTTACTGATTGAACTGATAGCCGTACAATTCCGAGGGTGAAACAACGCAATTAGGGAGACAACATGTGAGGCATGCACCCACCACTGAATTAGGGTAGTAGGTCAGGTGTAAGACTATACTAGTCAGATACTTCAACCTGTCATCAGACATATCATGTGATAAAGTAGTGATTTGTGGGGTGGGTAACAGGTCAACAATCTAGTGTCAAGTGTATCCATCAGGTATGTAGATTTTGAACATGAAACTCCAATTAAACCATCACACATAGTTGCCCAGGTAACAAACTAATTTTCTATTCTCACACTTTATTCAAAAAGCATGTTTTAAGCACATCATTGAATCTCCCAACAAAGACGCCTACCTCATAGAAAAACACATTAAGGCCTTTTTTTATTATAGTTTTCTCATAGGGATCACATTTGATTCCATGAATACAATTATCCCCTATAATATGTTCACACTACATTAATTGCACCCACCAGGCATTTCATTGTTTACTCGTGTACCTCACGTGAATTGGAAAGTGCAAAACATACTCTCTGACCTTCAAAAAATTGTTCCCCTACCACATCCCACCCACCCAGGCACGACAGGGCATACTTGAATGGTTGACATCTTGAAAAGGATCACATCTTAACCCACGTTGAGCTCATGACCCTCTTCTAAATAGGTGAGAAATACAACCACAACATGAATAACAAGCTCCACTCTCTACACGCTTACCTTTCCAGGAAGCACGGTGATTACCTCACCCAACTAGAGAGGAAAGAGAGAAGTATGTACATTTGTAGCAATAGTATGCCTAAAAGGGAAGTCATATGTTTGACTACAGGGACTAAGCACCAATTAGGATGGTTATCGTGAATAGCTAATAACTGAGGCTCCCCTAACTTTGTGGTAGGATGGTGTCTAGGCAAGCATGCTAACTCGGGGCTTGACCTCTTAAGAAACTACAAAAACCTCGACAGTCAAGCATCGATTTGGCATGTCCCAGCAACATATACGGTAGCTAGCAAGTTTGTGTTCCAGTAATCGAAGAATTCTCTTTTCTGTAAGTGTTTATTATATAAAAAGATAGCAAAGAATTGTGAAAGTGTAAGTTCTAGTGTTTTTACATGTGTTTTGCATAGAGATGTGATTGTGTCCTACCATTTCAGATATTACTTAGAATTATCAAATATTTATTCTTTAAATGAAAATTTGTCTTGGATGTAGAGTTTGAATTCTACTTTCTCATTTCTTCTCCATTCTCCTACGATGTCATTTTGTGTCATGGCTAGCCACTGTTGACATGTACAACAGTTGTACGTCAAATAAGCTATCACCCTATGCTCCTCTCCTTTACATGCTCTTGCTAACATCTAAGGGGCAGGATTACTAGCTTTCTTACAGCCCCTATCAGAGGAGGCATTTTCTTCCAAACTTTGGAATAGAGACATTGCAGTTGGTTTAGCACACGAATTGATTGGTTCCAAGTCCTACCATGCAGAAGCACATAACATTAGTTTTGTTGTCAAGATCGGGGTTCAATGGTCCCTATTTTTATCTATTTGTGTGACAATTGGCTCATAATTCTCACTGTATTTGCGTATAAAATAGCCAGATTCACTGGTCTTATTTGTTGCTATACAATTTTACTCACCTATCTATCACTAATTTTTGTGTTGATTTATGCAAGAATTGGACAACCAAATCAATATATATCAACTATTATTTTTTATGTGATTATATCTAGTTTCTAAACCCATAGGCGAGGCGACAAAAGACTGTAAGTACATGGATTTTAATAAACTGTGGAACCCTCACAACATTTTGTTTTTAGTTTGTTTATATAATGTCTCACTCATCATCATCATCATCATCTAAGCCCCAATCCCAACCATGTTGGGGTTGGCTACTTCTTTTCCAATTAGCTTTGTTATGGGTCATACATTAGTCAAGATGTAAAGATTCAAAACCTCTCTTTATAAGCTCTTTACAAGTTTATTTAGTTTTGTCTCTGCTTCTTTTAATTGTGCTTGACTCAATAACCTTGTTGTGAATAGTTTGTCGGTCTGCATTGCACATGTCTATATCATCTTAGATGGCCCTGACGCAAGTTGTCCTCCATGTTCATCACTCCCACTTTGTTCTTGATATAGTCATTCCTCAAACAAAATTTTCATGTCTTTCCACACATCCATCTCAACATATGCATTTGAACCGCATTCATCTTGTTGAAATTTTGTTTCTTCTCTATCCAACATTCACTCCCATATAGAATGGTTGCTTAATAACTCTTCTACAAAACTTACTTTTTAGTATGAGAGGGATCTTCTGGTCACATACTACTCCAATTGCACTCCCCACCTTCAACTTGACACCACTGTTTACAATTCTAGATTTGCTAAAATTGCAATGCATGTATTCGGTTTTGCTTTTTCAGATCATAAATCCATTTGATTCCAATGCATTTCTTCAAAGATTTTATCATATCTTACTATGGCCTTAAATCATTGAACTCTATGATCTTTATTCTACAAGCTCACAACACAATTACTTATAGATAGAGGTAGCATAATTTAGGGACTTTTTAAACCATTGTCGCATATTGTTATATTAATTGTGAATATAGTTGATAAAAAACTTTGAAAGGTGACCAACTCCCTTTTTCTCATAAAAAACTTCAGAAAATTTCCATGGAAATTGATATGTCCCATCTGTTTGTAAAACTTTATTATCATTAAAAATGAGTTGCACTTCATAATTTGTGCTAATCCAGCTATTTACACAAATTCCATACTAAGAAACCATAAGAGGGCCACTCAAATAGTCCTTATTCTTTAGAATATTTAAAATTCAGTTATTACTCTTCTAGTTACACATTAAACTACTTAAGATAGGTGGCTTTACAATAACATTTAAGCCTAGATTGAAGATTATCTTAGTGACAAAAATATCATTCAATATCAATGCAAACTAATTCCAGGTACTTATATTAATTAAGCGTCACAGAATAGTTAGTCTTGGGCCGCACGTGCTTTATGTGTTAACTTTAATACATTATAAGGCAGTAATAATGTTCTTGGAGAAGAGAGAAAGAAGAGGGGGGGATCATGTATGTACATTGAGAAATTCTGATCAGGTTAGAGGATCTTCAGGAAAAGAGATTGTCTCTTGGGACTTGAGTCATTAAAATATATTTCTGAAGGCCAGCATGAACATAAGAACGAGGGATTCGGTTCAAGTAAGTTCTTCCTGTCAAATTATTACAAACAAGATATTTTGGAGGTGTTTTATTAGAACCTCCTTATGTTGTAGTAAAAACATATGGAAACGATGAAGTGGCAGCTGGATCTCATGAAGTCGAAGTGTTATTATATAAGCCTCCAGAAATGATGTCAACTCCTACATTCATACGAGTTGGCAATGCTAAAGCCTAGGTCTGACAAAGATGTGAAGATATGTCAAGCAACGAGAGCGGAGGTGTGCAATAGTGTGGGATGAAGGTTGTAAACATTGTAGCCTAACTGACTGTAGAAGTTCGAACCCATCATTTTAGGAACCCTACATGATATCACTATTTCTTTAGGAGACATAGTAACAAAAGTCTCCAAATTTTATGAAAAATTGGCTATTTTTCACAATGTTATATTATAGGCTCCCGAATATTCATCACGATTAATATGCCAAACGTCAATTTTTCACTCCTGCGTGTGGTGAGTTCGTCCTTCCTCTCCTCAGAGATGTGTTCTGTCAGGCGGTGGTTCATGTGGTCGTTGGGTTACATTGTACAACTCTTCTTTGTCTACATCGTTCATCGTCAGCACGAGCGAAATGATCTCTTCAACAGGTGTGTCACTGAGTCGAGTAGAAGCACGGCCCCTATCCAAAATGGTTGTGGGCACGTTCGTTTCTCAACAAACTACCTGATTTGATTCCTGACCTTAATCGTTGTTCTCCTACATTGATTTATTATGTGTTTTCTTATCTGGATCGGGGTGGACGGTTAACTAATTTTCTTCTGACGTTGTTGCATGTAATGAAGTTAACAAAAACTAAAATTAACAACAAAAATTACCTGGAATGTATACGACTATAACGTGGTATGGGTGATACCAGCAAATTTTTAGTATATTTTATAGCTTTTTTCCTTATTCAGACCACATATGACATAGTGAAGCAAATTTCCAGATGAAACGGTTGACATGTGTGTTGTATTATCTCTACTGTAACAAGTCAAGTGACAAAGTGCACTTCACGGTATAGCCCAAGTTGCACGAGGATTTAGGTATTGAGCTCAAGTTCAGTACTGCAAATCAGCAATATGATTGAACAAAAATACTTTCAATGGTATGCTACCTATGGTCACCTCTTGGACACCTCGTTTATTCCCTGTTGACAAGTAAATCTTCATGTTAATTGGACTTCTGTTTCCATACTCTTGTCGCCCAAAAAATATTGTGCTCCTTCGGCGTCAATCCATCTTGTTGTCCTGATCAAGTTTAGCGAATGCTTTTAGTAAATGTCATAACTAGAATTAGTTTTCGTATTGTGGTACTTTTTGAATTTTCTCCAAGGAGTCAGTTTTTATCTTAGATTTGAAAACTAATATAAGCCAACAAATGCATGTCAGGCTTTATGTCGTGGCTGTCACGAGAGACAAAATGTTACTGCTGTTATATTATATGTTTTTTTTGCCACGGTAACCGTGACCTCGCGTTTCACCGCTTCTGATGCTGCTATCATTATTGGGGTTCGACTTCTCTGTTCTAACGTGTTGTTCTCGGTCTTCCCAGCTATATCTCGACCATCAGCTCTACAAGTGAAAGGAAGTAAACTATCTCTGTTGGTTGAATGCATGGACAAGATTTGCTTGTCACATGATCGGTTTCAGACTCACAGAGACCTGCACGGTGAATTTGGTCCCTCATTACTGTGGTATGTGGTCATCAAATGCCATTACGATGAAAATTTTAGAGAGTGCAAGCTACATCCGATACTTGTCACTTGTCACGCAATTATTGGAAATGTGCGCAGGTCTTTGCCATAAAATCAGCCCATGCAATAAATACATTAGTCACTTTCAACTTCTTTTCTTATTTATTTCCTTTTCTCTTTGTTTTTTCTATCTTTGTCTATCTCCTCATTATTTAGTTGCTCTCTCTACCATTTTCCTCATTAGTCTTGTTTTTTTACTTCCTTCTTTTTGTTATTGAATAATATAAATGAGAGGGAGGTAGAGTAAGAGAGATAGAAATAAAAAAAGAACTACAAACATCAGGAATAATAGAAAGAGGAGATTGATGGGATAGTATTATATATATATATATTTTTCAAATACTATACATATTATGCATTTATGTATCTAAATTTTATTTTAGTATAGTATTTAGAAAAGAGGATAACAATATCACACACAATAAGGTACTATTATTTTGACACGCTATTTCTTATTCTTTTATCATAATGTATGTGAACTACGGATTTTTTTAACATAGTGTAAAAAAGAGACGATGGAAGCATTTTTTGTAATGTCAAAAAAGAAAAGAGAAATATATTTAGCATTGTGCTAAAAAGGAGGGAGGTAGATGAAAAATAAGAGGAAAATATTTATTTTTCTTATTGTATGTGCATTAATATCAAAAACAATCGATACAATATATAACATTTGTGTTAATAAAAAGATGAAGGAAGTAGAATAATAGGTGGGAAGTATTTCTGTGTTGTTGGGACATTGGTATCAAAAAAATACAACGGTACAGTAATGTATTATTCGGCTAACAAAAAAGAGAGAGAAATAGAAAAAGGAAAAAGGAGGGATTTTGTTTTAAGATATTTTCTACGATAAAAAATGAACAAACCAATAGAGAACAAAAATTGTTAGCATTGTACTAATAATAAAAAGAGAAAAGTAGGAAAAAATATGGGAGGAAAACACTTCTTTTTAGTGTTTGTACAACAGTACCAAAAATAAATAAATAAATAAATAAATACAGTAATTAAATTATTAGTGTCGTGCTAAATAAAAAGAGAATGGAAGTACTTACACAAATAAATCTGACAATATCCCCATTTCTTTCCTACCTAACTCCTTATTTGTTTCTCTCTTTCTCTACCTTCTCTTTGTTTGTCTCCCCTTCATCTGTCTTTCTGTTTATTTATCTCCTCATCTTCATCTACTTCCCTTCTTATTTATGTCTGCATCTTAATCTAGCTCCCTCCTTATTTTTCCATAATCCAATGCAATTGCCTCCATAGTCATTGTTGTTGCCAACGTCACTGCCATCACGGTCTTTGTTTCCACCGTTACCGTCATCATCGTCACACTAACACCTATCATTGGGACTCCATCGCTGTCATCAACACCTACATAGCCACCATCTCCGCCATCAACACCATTGTAACAATCATTATATTTCCATATTGACGTTGTCACACGACAAATGTATGACCTGAAGGTTGTTGTCTGTAAATCACACACTATCATTTCGCAGCTTTTAGTTTTCCAATTGAACAGAAGACAAACATATCCTTCTATCATCCAATCCTCTGCCTCGTCTCAATATTTTCCTTTCTATGAATCAAACACTAAATAAAAAAAAGTATTGTCTTGACATGATTGTACAAACAATAGTGGTTACGCAGCCCCCGAAAGTTAGTGGTGTAATAAGTGGTTCCCAGCTAGTGGATCCAGGCCGTCCTTGATATACTTCCATGCTTTCAGCTAGACTATTGAAGAATCTGCAGGTACGATTGATTCCCACATGCCATCGGCATTAAACCTAAGGATAAGATAATGTACGTAGCAAGGGCCAAGGAAAAGTAACGATAAAATTGCACATGTAATGAGCCATTTGTGTATTAAGAGTAGATAATCGTTGTTGGAAGTTTGTCATCTTATGCAAACATATCGATGTAGTTTATTCTTCATATTATTTTTTTCAACCTCCCTCAAAAACGATTGCATGACGTCTTGGTTGTACGAGAAGTCCCATCATGCTTTCTTTCAAGATAATCAATATTTAGAAATGCCGCTCTGGGGAATAATGAAACGGTTTAATGCAATCTCCAAACCAGGGATAAGTCCATTCCTACATCATATGATAGAGTTGTCAGAGAGAAGATCACACTTGGATCAAAAGTGGGTATTTACATAATCAACAACCAATTTTCGTATTATATCTGATCTGAACAAAGTAGCCTAAAGTTGCACAACGGATTATATATTTAGAACCATCAAGGTATTATAGCTCATATCAACACGACTGAAAAACTTAACCTATTGTAGTACAACCAAATAAACTTCCCAAAGCCTCTTTGAAGTAACATGTTCCTAAAATGTGTTATGATCATCCTCCACTCTTAGGCTTGTGCTTTCCTATCTGCCCATCCAAGCTGTCGGGCTTTGGTCTCCCACAACATGATGAGCCTCTTTTGGTCAAGCAATACAGACTCTGCTCTTTCTCTGGCTTCTTCGCATGTTTCCATCCCTGAGTTGCACTTGTCAGCCTCCTTTTGGTACTAAGAAGCCATTTTCTTAGCCTCCAACAGAGCCACACCAGCTCGTTGTTGATCTTCAACAGCCTCGGTCTCTCAGAGCTTCAACTCCTCAAATAGGAGATCAGTGAAGCTCTTTTCAATGTCAGCGGTGATGTCAGGGTCACGTTTTCCACAATCTTCTGCAAATGTCACATCAAAAACTTGTTATAAGAATGGCATAATCAAAGCTAAAAGAATGGAAATTTTCTACAGATTGCACTGCCACATAGCATGAATGATGAGCATAATGTCTGTAAGTAGACACCTTGGCATGTATTGGTTGTCTACATACATAGACACGCATTATATATTTCATATTTTGTGCACACAAACATCAATGAAAATAGTCAGAGTTCTCTGATAGATCTTTCAGTAGATCAATTCTACTCATATTTGAGTTGCAAAGATTTTTAAAATATTAGTTGGATTCTTCATAGATGAATAAAAGCACTTGACTCTATTTTATGTAGTTCACGCCATTCAACAACTCCCAATTCCAATCATATTGAAGTTGGCAAGCGTTTTGCCAGCAAAAGCAAGTAAAAATAATATGGCCATTCCCTAACGATAGTCCAATTGCCATATCTAAGCTAGCCGCTAAATGAAGCCCTATAATGGCTTGACCAAAGACCATGTTACCGATTGAACCGATAGCCTTACAATTCTGAGGGTGAAACAACACAGTTAGGGAGACAACATGTGAGGCATGCACCCACCACTGAATTAGGGTAGCAGGTCAGGTGTAAGACTATAATAGTCAGATACTTCAACATGTCATCAGACATTGCCTGTGATAAAGTAGTGATTTGTGGGGTGGGTAACAGGTCAAAAATCAAGTGTCAAGTGTATCCATCAGGTATGTAGATTTTGAACATGAAACTCCAAATAATCCATCACACATAGTTGCCCAGGTAACAAACTAATTTTCTATTCTCACATTTTATTCAAAAAGCATGTGTTAAGCACTTCATTGAATCTCCCAACAAAGACGCCTACCTCATAGAAAAACTCATTAAGGCCTTTTTTATTATAGTTTTCTCATAGGGATCACATTTGATTCCATGAGTACAATTATCCCCTATAATATGTTCACACTACATTAATTGCACCCACCAGGCATTTCATTGTTTACTCGCGTACCTCACGTGAATTGAAAGTGCAAAACATACTCTCTGACCTTCAAAAAACTGTTCCCCTACCGCATCCCACGCCATCCCCCACTCCCACCCACCCAGGCACGACAGAGCATACTTGAATGGTTGACTTCTCGAAAAGGATCACATTTTAACCCACGTTGAGCTCATGACCTTTTTCTAAATAGGTGAGAAATACAACCACAACATGAATAACAAGATCCACTCTCTACACACTTGCCTTTCCAGGAAGCACGGTGATTACCTCACCCAACTAGAGAGGAAGGAGAGAAGGATGTACAGATGTAGCAATAGTATGCCTAAAAGGGAAGTCATATGTTTGACTACAGGGACTAAGCACCAATTAGGATGGTTATCGTGAACAGCTAATAACTGAGGCTCCCCTAACTTTGTGGTAGGATGGTGTCTAGACAAGCATGATTACTCGGGCATGACCTCTTAAGAAACTACAAAAACCTCGACAGTCAAGCTTCGATTTGGCATGTCCCAGCGACATATACGGTAGCTAGCAAGTTCGTGTTCCAGTAATCGAAGAATTCACTTTTCCGTAAGTGTTTAGTATATAAAAAGATAGCAAAGAATTGTGAAAGCGTAAGTTCTAGTGTTTTTACATGTGTTTTGCATACAGATGTGATTGTGTCCCACCAATTGAGATATTACTTAGAATTATCAAATATTTATTCTTTAACTGGCAATTTGTCTTGGATGTAGAATTTGAATTCTACTTTCTCGCTTCTTCTTCTCCATTATCCTACGATGTCATTTTGTGGCATGGCTAGCCACCGTGGACATGTAAGGCAGTCGTACGTCAAATACGGTATCACCCAATGCTCCTCTCCTTTACATGCTCTTCCTATCATCAAAGGGGTAGGCTTACTAGCTTTCTTACAGCCCCTATCAGAGGAGGCATTGGCTTCCAAACTTTGGAATAGAGACAGTGCAGTTGGTTTAGCACACTAATTGATTGGTTCCAAGTCCTACCATGCATAAGCACATAACATTAGTTTTGTTATCAAGATCGGGGTTCAATGGTCTCTATTTTTATCTATTTGTGTGACAGTTGGCTCATAATTCTCACTGTATGTGCGTATAAAATAGCCAGATTTACTGGTCTTATTTGTAGCTATACTATTTTACTCACCTATCTATCACTAATTTTTTTGTTGATTTATGCAAGAATTGGACAACCAAAGCAATATAAATCAACTATTATTTTTGATGTGATTATTTCCAGTTTTTAAACCCATAGGTGAGGCGACAAAAGACTGTAAGTACATGGCTTTTAATAAACTGTGGAACCCTCACAACATTTTGTTTTTAGTTTATTTATATAATGTCTCACTCATCATTATCATCATCTAAACCTCAATCCCAACCATGTTGGGGTTGGCTAGTGCTTTTCCAATTAGTTTTGTTATGGGTCATACTCTAGTCAAGATGTAATGATTCAAAACCTCTCTTTATAAGCTCTTTCCAAGTTTATTTAGTTTTGTCTCTGCTTCTTTTAATTGTGCTTGACTCAATAACCTTGTTGTGAATAGTTTGTCGGTCTGCATTGCACATATTTATATCATCTTAGATAGCCCTGGCGTAAGTTGTCCTCCACGTTCACCACTCCCACTTTGTTCTTGATATAGTCATTCCTCAAACAATCTTTTCATGTCTTCCCACACATCCATCTCAGCATACGCATTTCAGCCACATTCATCTTGTTGAAATTTTATTTCTTCTCTATCCAACATTCACTCCCATATAGAATGGTTGCTTAATAACTCTTCTACAAAACTTGCTTTTTAGTATGAGAGGGAACTTCTGGTCACATACTACTCCAGTTGCACTCCCCCACTTCAACTTGACACCACCATTTACAATTCTAGATTTGCTAAAATTGCAATGCATGTATTCGATTTTGCTTCTGCTCATCATAAATCCATTAGATTCCAATGCATTTCTTCAAAGATTTTATCATATCTTACTATGGCCTTAAATCACTAAACTCTATGATATTTGTTCTACAAGCTCACAACACACTTACTTATAGATAGAGGTAGCATAATTTAGGGACTTTTTAAACCATTGTCGCATATTGTCATATTAATTGTAAAGTTTAGTTGATAAAAAACTTTGTAAGGTGACAAACTCCCTTTTTCTCATAAAAAACTTAAGAAAATTTCCATGGAAATTGATATGTCCCGTCTGTTTGTAAAACTTAATTATCATTAAAAATGAGTTGCACTTCATAATTTGTGTTAATCTAGCTATTTATACAAATTCCATACTAAGCAACCAAAAGAGGGCCACTCAAATAGTCCTTATTCTTCATAATATTTAAAATTCAGTTATTACTCTTCTAGTTACACATTAAACTACTTAAGATAGGTGGCTTTACAATAACATTTAAGCCTAGATTGAAGATTATCTTAGTGAAAAAAATATCATTCTATATGAATGCAATCTTAATTCAGGTACTTATATTAATTAAGCGTCACATAATAGTTAGTCCTGGGTTGCACGTGCTTTATGTGTTAACTTTAATACATTATAAGGTAGTACATAATGTTCTTGGAGAAGAGAGAAAGAAGAGGGGGGGATCATGTATGTACATTGAGAAATTCTGATCAGGTTAGAGGATCTTCATGCAAAGAGATTGTCTCTTGGGACTTGAGTTATTAAAATATATTTTTGGAGGCCAGCATGAACATAAGAACGAGGGATTCGGTTCAAGTAAGTTCTTCCTGTGAAATGATTACAAACAAGATATTTTGGACGTGTTTTATTAGAACCTCCTTATGTTGTAGTTAAAACCTATGGAAACGATGAAGTGGCAGCTGGATCTCATGAAGCTGAAATGTTATTATATAAGCCTCCAGAAATGATGTCAACCCCTACAGTCATACAAGTTGCCAATGCTAAAGTCTAGGTCTGACAAAGATGTGAAGATACGTCAAGCAACGAGAGTGGAGGTGTACAATAGTGTGGGATGAAGGTTGTAAATATTGCAGCCCAACTGACTGTAGAAGTTTGAACCCATCATTTTAGGAACCCTACTTGATATCACTATTGCTTTAGGAGACATAGTAACAAAAGTCTCCAAATTTTATAAAAAATTGGCGATTTTTTATGATGTTATATTATAGGCTCCCGAATATTCATCACGATTAATACGCCAATCGCCGATTTTTCACTCATGCGCGTGGTGAGCTCATCCTTCCTCTCCTCAGAGACCCGTTCTGTCAGGCGGTGGTTAATGTGGTCGTTGGGTTGCATTGGTAGTGCAACTCGTTCTTTGTCTGCATCGTTCATCGTCAGCACGAGCAAGATGATCTCTTCAACAGGTGTGTCACTGGGTCGAGTAGAAGCACGGCCCCTATCCAAAATGGTTGTGGGCACGTTCATTTCTCAACGAACTACCTGATTTGATTCCTCACCTTAATCGTTGTTCTCCTACATTGGTTTATTTTGTGTTTTCTTATATGGATCGGCGTGGACTGTTAACTAATTTACATCTGACGTTGTTGCATGTAACGAAGTTAACTAAAATTAAATTAACAACAAAAATTACCTGGAATGTAAAAGACTAACGTGGTATGGGTGATACCGGGAAATTTTTTAGTATATTTTATAGTTTTTTTCCTTATTCATACCACCTACGACACAGTGAAGCAAATTTGAAGATGAAACGGTTGACATGTGTGTTGTATTTATCTCTATTGTAACAAGTCAAGTGACAAAGTGCACTTCACGGTATAGCCCAAGTTGCACGAGGATTTAGGTACTAAGCTCAAGTTCAGTACTGCAAATCAGCAATATGAATGAACTAAAATACTTTGAATGGTATGCTACGTGTGGGCACCTCTTGGACACCTCGTTTGTTCCCTGTTGGCAAGTAAATCTTCATGTTAATTGGACTTCCGTTTCCATACTCTTGTCGTCTAAAAAATATTGTGCTCCTTCGGCGTCAATCCATCTTGTTGTCCTGATCAAGTTTAGTGAATGCTTTTAGTAAATGTCATAACTAGAATCAATTTTTGTATTGTGGTACTTTCTGAATTTTCTCCAAGGTGTCAGTTTTTATCTTAGATTTGAAAATTGATATAAGCCATCAAATGCATGTCGGGCTTTATGTCGTGGTTGTCATGAGAGAGAAAATATTACTGCTGTTATATTATATGTTGTTTTTGCCATGGTAACCGTGACCTCACGTTTCACCGCTTCTGATGCTGCTATCATTACTGGGGTTCGACTTCTCTGTTCTAAACATGTTGTTCTCGATCTTCCCAGCTATATCTCGACCATCAGATCTACAAGTGAAAGGAAGTAAACTATCTATGTTGGTTGAATGCACAGACAAGATTTGCTTGTCACAGGATCGCTCACAGACTCACAGGGACCTGCATTGTGAATTTGGTCCCTCATTACTGTGGTATGTGGTCATCAAATGTCATTACGATGAATATTTTAGAGAGCGCACGCTACATCTGATACTTGTCACTTGTCACGCAATTATGGGAAATGTGCGGGTCTCTGCCATAAAATCAGCCCATGCAATAAATACATTAGTCACTTTCAACTTCTTTTCTTATTTATTTCCTTTTCTCTTTGTTTTTTTTATCTTTGTCTATCTCCTCATTATTTAGTTGCTCTCTCTACCTTTTTCCTCATTAGTCTTGTTTTTCTACTTCCTTCTTTTTGTTATTGAATAATATAAATGAGAGGGAGGTAGAGTAAGAGAGATAGAAATAAAAAAGGAACTACAAACATCAGGAACAATAGAAAGAGGAGATAGATGGGATAGTATTATTTTTCATATACAATACATATTATGCATTTATGTATATAAATTTTATTTTAGTATAGTTTTTAGAAAATAGGATAACAATATCACACATAATAAGGTACTATTGTTTTGGCACGCTATTTCCTATTCTTTAATTATAATGTATGTGAACTACGGATTTTTTTAACATAGTGTTAAAAAGAGAAGATGGAAGCATTTTTTGCAATGTCAAAAAAGAAAAGAGAAGTATATTTAGCATTGTGCTAAAAAGGAGGGAGGTAGATGAAAAATAAGAGGAAAATATTTATTTTTCTTATTGTATGTGCATTAATATAAAAAAAATCGATACAATATATAACATTTGTGTTAATAAAAAGATGAAGGAAGTAGATATAATAGGTGGGAAGTATTTCTGTGTTGTTGGGACATTGGTATCAAAAAAATACAACTTGGTATAGTAATGTATTATTAGCACTATACTAACAAAAAAGAGAGAGAAATAGAAAAAGTAAAAAGGAGGGATTTTGTTTTAAGATATTTTCTACAATCAAAAATACACAAACTAATAGAGCACATGAATTGTTAGCATTGTACTAATAATAAAAAGAGAAAAGTAGGAAAAAATATGTGAGGAAAATACTTCTTTTTATTGTTTGTACATCATTACCAAAAATAAATAAATAAATACAGTAGTTAAATTAGTAGTGTCGTGCTAAATAAAAAGAGAATGGAAGTACTTACGCAAATAAATTTGACAATATCCCCATTTCTTTTCTACCTAACTCCTTATTTGTTTCTCTCTTTCTCTACCTTCTCTTTGTTTGTCCCCCCTTCTTCATATGTCTTTCTGTTTATTTATCTCCTCATCTTTATCTACTTCCCTTCTTATTTATGTCTGCATCTTAATCTAGCTCCCTCCTTATTTTTCCATAATCCAATGCAATTGCCTCCATAGTCATTGTTGTTGCCAACGTCAGTGCCATCGCGGTCTTTGTTTCCACTGTTACTGTCATCATCGTCACAACTAACACATATCATTGTGACCCCATCGCTGTCATCAACACCTACATAGCCACCATCTCCGCCATCAACACCATTGTAACAATCATCATATTTCGATATTGACGCTGTCACGCGACAAATGTATGACCTGAAGGTTGTTGTCTGTAAATCACGCACTATCATTTCGCAGCTTTTAGTTTTCCGATTGAACAAAAGATAAACATATCCTTCTATCATCCAATCCTCAACCTCATCTCAATAGTTTCCTTTCTATGAATCAAACACTAAATAAAACAAAAAGTATTGTCTTGGACATGATTGTACAAATAATAGTGGTTACGCAGCCCCCGAAAGTTAGTGGTGTAATAAGTGGTTCCCAGCTAGTGGATCCATGTCGTCCTTGATATACTTTCATGCTTTCAGCTAGACTATTGAAGAATATGCAGGTACGATTGATTCCCACATGCCAGCGGCATTATACCTAAAGATAAGATAATCTGTTTAGCAAGGGCCAGGGAAAGGTAACAATAAAACTGCACATGTAATGAGCCATTTGTGTATTAAAAGTAGATAATCGTTATTGGAAGTTTGTCATCTTATGCAAACATATCGCTGTTAGTTTATTCTTCATATTGTTTTTTTCAACCTCCCTCGAAAACGATTTCCTGACGTCTTGGTTGTACGAGAAGTCTCATCATACTTTCTTTCAAGATAATCAATATTTAGAAATGTCACTCTGGGAAATAATGAAACGGTTTAATGCAATCTCCAAACCAGGGATAAGTTCATTCCTACATCATATGATAGAGCTGTCAGAGAGAAGATCACACTTGGATCAAAAGTGGGTATTTACATAATCAACAACCAATTTTCGTATTATATGTGATCTGAACAAAGTAGCCTAAAGTTGCACAACGGATTATACATTTAGAACCATCAAGGTATTATAGCTCATATAAAAACGGTTGAAAAACTTAACCCATTGTAGTACAACCAAATAAACTTCCCAAAGCCTCTTCGAAGTAACATGTTCCTAAAATGTGCTATGATCACCCTCCACTCTTAGGCTTGTGCTTTCCTATCTGCCCATCCAAGCTGTCGGGCTCTGGTCTCCCACAGCATGTTGAGCCTCTTTTGGTCAAGCAATACAGACTCTGCTCTTTCTCTGGCTTCTTCGCATGTTTCCATCCCTGAGTTGCACTTGTCAGCCTCCTTCTGGTACTGAGAAGCCATTTTCTTAGCCTCCAACAAACTCACATCAGCTCGTTGCTGAGCTTCCATAGCCTCGGTCTCTCGGAGCTTCAACTCCTCAGATAGGAGATCAGTGAAGCTCTTTTCCATGTCAGTGGTGATGTCAGGGTCACGTTTTCCACAATCTGCTGCAGATGTCACATCAAAAACTTGTTATAAGAATGGCATAATCAAAGCTAAAAGAATGGAAATTTTCTGCATATTGCATTGCCACATAGCATGAATGATGAGCATAATGTCTGTAAGTAGACACCTTCGCATGTATTAGTTATCTACATACATAGACAATCATTATATATTTCATATTTCGTGCACACAAACATCAATGAAAATAGTCAGAGTTCTCCGATAGATCTTTCAGTAGATCAATTCTACTCAGATTTGAGTTGCATAGTTTTTTAAAATATTAGTTGGATTCTTCATAGATGAATAAAAGCACTTGACTCTATTTTATGCAGTTCGCGCCATTCAACAACTCCCAATTCCAATCATATTGAAGTTGGCAAGCGTTTTGTCAGCAAAAGCAAGTAAAAATAATAAGGTCATTCCCTAACGATAGTCCAATTGCCATATCTAAGCTAGCCGCTAAATGAAGTCCTATAATGGCTTGACCAAAGACCATGTTACTGATTGAACTGATAGACTTACAATTCTGAGGGTGAAACAACACAGTTAGGGAGACAACATGTGAGGCATGCACCCACCACTGAATTAGGGTAGCATGTCAGGTGTAAAGACTATACTAGTCAGATACTTCAACTTGTCATCAGACATTGCCTGTGATAAAGTAGTGATTTGTCGGGTGGGTAACAGTTCAACAATCTAGTGTCAAGTGTATCCATCAGGTATGTAGAATTTGAACATGAAACTCCAATTAATCCATCACATATAGTTGCCCAGATAACAAACTAATTTTCTATTCTCACACTTTATTCAAAAAGCATGTGTTAAGCACTTCATTGAATCTCCCAACAAAGACGCCTACCTCTTAGAAAAACACATTAAGGCCCTTTTTTAATTATAGTTTTCTCATAGGGATCACATTTGATTCCATTAATACAATTATCCCCTATAATATGTTCACACTACATTAATTGCACCCACAAGGCATGTCATTGTTTACTCGCGTACCTCACGTGAATTGGAAAGTGCAAAACATACTCTCATACCATCAAAAAATTGTTCCCCTACCGCATCCCACCCCATCCCCCACTCCCACCCACCCAGGCACGACAGGGCAAACTTGAATGGTTGACTTCTTGAAAAGGATCACATCTTAACCCACGTTGAGCTCATGACCCTCTTCTAAAAAGGTGAGAAATGCAACCACAACATGAATAACAAGCTCCACTCTTTACACACTTACCTTTCCAGGAAGCACGGTGATTACCTCACCCAACTAGAGAGGAAGGATAGAAGGATGTACAGATGTAGCAATAGTATGCCTAAAAGGGAAGTCATATGTTTGACTACAGGGACTAAGCACCAATTAGGATGGTTATCGTGAACAACTAATAACTGAGGCTCCCCTAACTTTGCGGTAGGATGGTGTCTAGGCAAGCATGCTTACTCCGGGCTTGACCTCTTAAGAAACTACAAAAACCTCGACAGTCAAGCTTCGATTTGGCATGTCCCAGCAACATATATGGTAGTTAGCAAGTTTGTGTTCCAGTAATCGAAGAATTCTCTTTTCTGTAAGTGTTCAATATATAAAAAAATAGCTAAGAATTGTGAAAGCGTAAGTTCTAGTGTTTTTACATGTGTTTTGCATAGAGATGTGATTGTGTCCTACCATTTCAGATATTACTTAGAATTATCAAATATTTATTCTTTAACTGACAATTTGTCTTGGATGTAGAATTTAAATTCTACTTTCTTACTTCTTCTTCTCCATTCTCCTACAATGTCATTTTGTGTCATGGCTAGCCACCGTGAACATGTAAGGCAGTCGTACGTCAAATACGCTATCACCCTATGCTGCTCTCCTTTACATGCTCTTCCTAACATCAAAGGGGTAGGCTTACTAGCTTTCTTACAGCCCCTATCAGAGGAGGCATTGGCTTCCAAACTTTGGAATAGAGACACTGTAGTTGGTTTAGCACACTAATTGATTGGTTCCAAGTCCGACCATGCAGAAGCACATAACATTAGTTTTGTTGTCAAGATCGGGGTTCAATGGTCTCTATTTGTGTGATAGTTGGGTCATAATTCTCGTTGTATGTGCGTATAAAATAGACAGACTCACTGGTCTTATTTGTATCTATAATGTTTTACTCACCTATCTATCACGAATTTTTGTGTTGATTTATGCAAGAATTGGACAACCAAAGCAATATAAATCAACTATTATTTTTATGTGATTATTTCTAGTTTCTAAATCCATAGGCGAGGCGACAAAAGACTGTAAGTACATGGATTTTAATAAACTGTGGAAGCCTCACAACATTTTGTTTTTAGTTTGTTTATATAATGTCTCACTCATCATCATCTAAGCCTCAATCCCAACCATGTTGGGGTTGGCTACTTCTTTTCCAATTAGCTTTGTTATGGGTCATACTCTAGTCAAGATGTAAAGATTCAAAACCTCTCTTTATAAGCTCTTTCCAAGTTTATTTAGTTCTGTCTCTGCTTCTTTTAATTGTGCTTGACTCAATAACGTTGTTGTGAATAGTTTGTGGGTCTGCATTGCACGTCTATATCATCTTACATGGCCCTGACGCAAGTTGTCCTCCACGTTCACCACTCCCACTTTGTTCTTGATATAGTCATTCCTCAAACAATCTTTTCATGTCTTCCCACACATCCATCTCAGCATACACATTTCAGCCACATTCATCTTGTTGAAATTTTGTTTCTTCTCTATCCAACATTCACTCCCATATAGAATGGTTGCTTAATAACTCTTCTACAAAACTTGCTTTTTAGTATGAGAGGGATCTTCTGGTCACATAATACTCTAGTTGCACTCCCCCACTTCAACTTGACACCACCGTTTACAATTCTAGATTTGCTAAAATTGCAATGCATGTATTCAGTTTTGCTTCTGCTGATCATAAATCCATTAGATTCCAATGCATTTCTTAAAAGATTTTATCATATCTTACTATGGCCTAAATCATTGAAATCTATGATCTTTATTCTACAAGCTCACAACACACTTAGTTATAGATAGAGGTAGCATAATTTAGAGACTTTTTAAACCATTGTCGCAAATTGTCATATTAATTGTAAAGTATAGTTGATAAAAAAACTTTGAAAGGTGACTAACTCCCTTTTTATCATAAAAAACTTAAGAAAATTTCCATGGAAATTGATGTCTCTTCTGTTTGTAAAACTTTATTATCATTAAAAATGAGTTGCACTTCATAATTTGTGCTAATCTAGCTATTTATACAAATTCCATACTAAGCAACCATAAGAGGGCCACTCAAATAGTCCTTATTCTTCAGAATATTTAAAATTCAATTATTACTCTTCTAGTTACACATTAAACTACTTAAGATAGGTGGCTTTATAATAACATTTAAGCCTAGATTGAAGATTATCTTAGTGACAAAAATATCATTCTATATGAATGCAACCTTATTCCAGGTACTTATATTAATTAAGCGTCACATAATAGTTAGTCATGGGTCGCACGTGCTTTATGTGTTAACTTTAGTACATTATAAGGCTGTACAAAATGTTCTTGGAGAAGAGAGAAAGGGGGGATCATGTATGTACATTGAGAAATTCTGATCAGGTTATAGGATCTTCATGCAAAGAGATTGTCTCTTGGGACTTGAGTTATTAAAATATATTTCTGGAGGCCAACATGAACATAAGAACGAGGGATTCAGTTCAAGTAAGTTCTTCCTGTGAAATGATTACAAACAAGATATTTTGGAGGTGTTTTATAGAACCTCCTTATGTTGTAGTTAAAACCTATGGAAACGATGAAGTGGCAGCTGGATCTCATGAAGCCGAAGTGTTATTATATAAGCCTCCAAAAATGATGTCAACCCCTACAGTCATACGAGTTGCCAATGCTAAAGCCTAGGTCTGACAAAGATGTGAAGATACGTCAAGCAACAAGAGCGGAGGTGTTCAATTGTGAGGGATGAAGGTTGTAAATATTGCAGCCCAACTGACTGTAGAAGTTCGAACCCATCATTTTAGGAACCCTACATGATATCACTGTTGCTTTAGGAGACATAGTAACAAAAGTCTCTGAATTTTACAAAAAAAATTGGCGATTTTTCACGATGTTATATTATAGGCTCTCGAATATTCACCACGATTAATACGCCAATCGTCAATTTTTCACTCATGCGCGTGGTGAGTTCGTCTTTCCTCCTCAGAGACGTGTTCTGTCAAGCGGTGGTTCATGTGGTCGTTGGGTTGCAATGGTAGTGCAACTCGTTCTTTGTCTGCATCGTTAATCGTCAGCACGAGCGAGATGATCTCTTCAACAGGTGTGTCACTGGGTCGAGTAGAAGCACGGCCCCTATCCAAAATGGTTGTGAATTAATCCCGTTCATTGAATTTCTCTTTCCACTCTTGATTTTCTTTTCTATAATCAAATGAAAATGAAAATCGAATTCCATTTTAATATTGATTTTATTCACGTTCGTTTCTCAACGAACAACCTGATTTGATTCCTGATCTTAATCGTTGTTCTCCTACATTGATTTATTATGTGTTTTCTTATCTGGATCGGCGTGGACTGTTAACTAATTTGCATCTGATGTTGTTGCATGTAACGAAGTTAACTAAAATTAAAATTAACAACAAAATTTACATGGAATGTAAAAGACTATACCGTGGTATGGGTGATACCGGGAAATTTTTTTAGTATATTTTATAGCTTTTTTCCTTATTCAGACCACCTATGACATAGTGAAGCAAATTTGCAGATGAAAAAGGTTGACATGTGTGTTGTATTTATCTCTATTGTAACAAGTCAAGTGACAAAGTGCACTTCACGGCATAACCCAAGTTGCACGAGGATTTAGGTACTGAGCTCAAGTTCAGTACTGCAAATCAGCAATATGATTGAACGAAAAAACTTTGAATGGTATGCTAGCTATGGGCACCTCGTGGACACCTCGTTTGTTACCTGTTGGCAAGTAAATCTTCATGTTAATTGGACTTCCGTTTCCATACTCTTGTCGCCCAAAAACTATTGTGCTCCTTCGGCGTCAATCCATCTTGTTGTCCTCATCAAGTTTAGTGAATGCTTTTAGTAAATGTCATAACTAGAATCAATTTTCGTATTGTGGTACTTTCTGGATTTTCTCCAAGGTGTCAGTTTTTATCTTAGATTTGAAAAGTTGATATAAGCCAACAAATGCATGTCGGGCTTTATGTCGTGGTTGTCACGAGAGAGAAAATGCTACTGCTGCTATATTATATGTTGTTTTTGCCACGGTAATCGTGGCCTCACGTTTCACCGCTTCCGATGTTGCTATCATAACTAGGGTTCGACTTCTCTGTTCTAAATGTGTTGTTCTCGGTCTTCCCAGTTATATCTCGACCATCAGCTCTACAAGTGAAAGGAAGTAAACTATCTCTGCTGGTTGAATGCACAGATAAGATTTGCTTGTCACAGGATCGGTCACAGACTCACAGGGACCTGCACGGTGAATTTGGTCCCTCATCACTGTGGTATGTGGTCATCAAATGTCATTACGGTGAAAATTTTAGAGAGCGCACACTACATCCGATACTTGTCACGCAATTATTGGAAATGTGCGCGGGTCTCTGCCAAAAAATCAATCCATGCAATAAATACATTAGTCACTTTCAACTTCTTTTCTTATTTATTTCCTTTTCTCTTTGTTTTTTCTGTCTTTGTCTATCTCGTCATTATTTAGTTGCTCTCTCTACCTTTTTCCTCATTAGTCTTGTTTTTCTACTTCCTTCTTTTTGTTATTGAATAATATAAATGAGAGGGAGGTAGAGTAAGAGAGATAGAAATAAAAAAGGAACTACAAACATCAGGAATAATAGAAAGAGGAGATAGATGGGATAGTATTATATATATTTTTCATATACTATACATATTATGCATTTATGTATCTAAATTTTATTTTAGTATAGTATTTAGAAAAGAGGATAACAATATCACACACAATAAGGTACTATTGTTTTGACACGCTATTTCCTATTATTTTATCATAATGTATGTGAACTACATATTTGTTTTTAACATAGTGTAAAAAAGAGAGGATGGAAGCATTTTTTGCAATGTCAAAAAAGAAAAGAGAGGTATATTTAGCATTGTGCTAAAAATGAGGGAGGTAGATGAAAAATAAGAGGAAAATATTTATTTTTCTTATTGTAAGTGCATTAATATAAAAAAAATTGATACAATAGATAACATTTGTGTTAATAAAAAGATGAAGGAAGTAGAAATAATTGGTGGGAAGTATTTCTGTACATAAAAAATACAACTTGGTATAGTAATGTATTATTAGCACTATACTAACAATTTTCAAAAAAAGCACTATACTAACAAAAAGAGAGAGAAATAGAAAAAGGAAAAAGGAGGGATTTTGTTTTAAGATATTTTCTACAATCAAAAATACGCAAACTAATAGAGAACATGAATTTTTAGCATTGTACTAATAATAAAAAGAGAAAAGTGGGAAAATACTTCTTTTTATTGTTTGTACATCAGTATCAAAAATAAATAAATAAATACAATAGTTAAATTATTAGTGTCGTGCTTTATAAAAAGGGAATGGAAGTACTTACGCAAATAAATCCGACAATATCCCCATTTCTTTCCTACCTAACTCCTTATTTGTTTCTCTCTTTCTCTACCTTCTCTTTGTTTGTCTCCGCTTCTTCATCTGTCTTTCTATTTATTTATCTCTTCATCTTCATCTACTGCCCATCTTATTTATGTCTTCATCTTAATCTAGCTCCCTCCTTATTTTTCCATAATCCAATGCAATTGCCTCCATAGTCATTGTTGTTGCCAACGTCATTGCCATCACAGTCTTTGTTGCCACTGTTATCGTCATCATTGTCACAACTAACACCTATCATTGTGACCCCATCGCTGTCATCAACACCTACATAGCCACCATCTCCGCCATCAACACCATTGTAACAATCATCATATTTCCATATTGGCGTTGTCACGCAACAAATGTATGACATGAAGGTTGTTGTCTGTAAATCACGCACTATCATTTCGCAGCTTTTAGTTTTCCGATTGAACAGAAGATAAACATATCCTTCTATCATCCAATCCTCTGCCTCATCTCAATATTTTCCTTTCTATGAATCAAACGCTAAATAAAACAAAAAGTATTGTCTTGGACATGATTGTACAAACAATAGTAATTACACAGCCCCCGAAAGTTAGTGGTGTAATAAGTGGTTCCCAGCTAGTGGATCCATGCCGTCCTTGATATACTTTCAGCTAGACTATTGAAGAATCTGCAGGTACGATTGATTCCCACATGCCAGCGACATTAAACCTAAAGATAAGATAATCTATGTAGCAAGGGCCAGGCCAAGGTAACGATAAAACTGCACATGTAATGAGCCATTTGTGTATTAAGAGTAGATAATCGTTGTTGGAAGTTTGTCATCTTATGCAAACATTTCACTGTTAGTTTATTCTTCATATTAGTTTTTTCAACCTCCCTCGAAAACGATTGCCTGACGTCTTGAATGTATGAGAAGTCCCATCATGCTTTCTTCAAAGATAATCAATATTTAGAAATGTCGCTCTGGGAAATAATGAAACGGTTTAATGCAATCTCCAAACCAGGGATAAGTGCATTCCTACATCATATGATAGATTTGTCAGAGAGAAGATCACACTTGGATCAAAAGTGGGTATTTACAAAATCAACAACCAATTTTCGTATTATATGTGATCTGAACAGAGTAGCCTAAAGTTGGACAACGGATTATACATTTAGAATCATCAAGGTATTATAGCTCATATCAACACGACTGAAAAACTTAACCTATTGTAGTACAACCAAATAAACTTCCCAAAGCCTCTTTGAAGTAACATGTTCCTAAAATGTGCTATGATCATCCTCCACTCTTAGGCTTGTGCTTTCCTATCTGCCCATCCAAGTTGTCGAGCTTTGGTCTCCCACAGCATGCTGAGCCTCTTTTGGTCAAGCAATACAGACTCTGCTCTTTCTCTGGCTTCTTCGCATGTTTCCATCCCTGAGTTGCACTTGTCAGCCTCCTTCTGGTACTGAGAAGCCATTTTCTTAGCCTCCAACAGAGTCACATCAGCTCGTTGCTGAGCTTCCACAGCCACGGTCTCTCGGAGCTTCAACTCCTCAGATAGGAGATCAGTGAAGCTCTTTTCCATGTCAGCGGTGATGTCAGGGTCACGTTTTCCACAATCTGCTACAGATGTCACATCGAAAACTTGTTATAAGAATGGCATAATCAAAGCTAAAAGAATGGAAATTTTCTGCAGATTGCACTGTCACATAGCATGAATGATAAGCATAATGTCTGTAAGTAGACACCTTGGCATGTATTGGTTGTCTACAAACATAGACAAGCATTATATATTTCATATTTCGTGCACACAAACATCAATGAAAATAGTCAGAGTTCTCCGATAGATCTTTCAGTAGATCAATTCTACTCAGATTTGAGTTGCATAGTTTTTTAAAATATTAGTTGGATTCTTCATAGATGAATAAAAGCACTTGACTCTATTTTATGCAGTTCGCACCATTCAACAACTCCCAATTCCAATCATATCGAAGTTGGCAAGCGTTTTGCCAGCAAAAGCAAGCAAAAATAATAAGAAAATTCCCTAATGATAGTCCAATTGCCATATCTAAGCTTGCCGCTAAATGAAGTCCAATAATGGCTTGACCAAATACCATGTTACCGATTGAACTAGTAGCCTTACAATTCCGAGAGTGAAACAACGTAGTTAGGGAGACAACATGTGAGGCATGCACCCACCACTGAATTAGGGTGGCAGGTCGGGTGTAAGACTATACTAGTCATCAGACATTGCCTGTAATAAAGTAGTGATTTGTGGGGTGGGTAACATGTCAACAATCTAGTGTCAAGTGTATCCATCAGGTATGTAGAATTTGAACATGAAACTCCAATTAATCCATCACACATAGTTGCCCAGATAACAAACTAATTTTCTATTCTCACACTTTATTCAAAAAGCATGTGTTAAGCACTTCATTGAATCTCCCAACAAAGATGCCTACCTCTTCGAAAAACACATTAAGGCCTTTTTTATTATAGTTTTCACATAGGGATCACATTTGATTCCATGAATACAATTATCCCCTATAATATGCTCACACTACATTAATTGCACCAACCAAGCATTTCATTGTTTACTCGCGTACCTCACGTGAATTGGAAAGTGCAAAACATACTCCCTGACCTTCAAAAAACTGTTCCCCTACCGCATCCCACCCCATCCCCCACTCCCACCCACCCAGGCACGACAGGGCATACTTGAATGGTTGACTTCTTGAAAAGGATCACATCTTAACCCACGTTGAGCTCATGACCCTCTTCTAAATAGGTGAGAAATACAACCACAACATGAATAACAAGCTCCATTCTCTACACACTTACCTTTCCAGGAAGCACGGTGATTACCTCACCCAACTAGAGAGGAAGGAGAGAAGGATGTACAGATGTAGCAATAGTATGCCTAAAAGGGAAGTCATATGTTTCGCTACAGGGACTAAGCACCAATTAGGATGGTTATCGTGAACAACTAATAACTGAGGCTCCCCTAACTGTGGTAGGATGGTGTCTAGGCAAGCATGCTTAGTCGGGGCTTGACCTATTAAGAAACTACAAAAACCTCGACAGTCAAGCTTCGATTTGGCATGTCCCAGCAACATATACGGTAGCTAGCAAGTTTGTGTTCCACTAATCGAAGAATTCTCTTTTCCGTAAGTGTTTGTTATATAAAAATATAGCAAAGAATTGTGAAAGCGTAAGTTCTAGTGTTTTTACATGTGTTTTGCATAGAGATGTGATTGTGTCCTACTATTTGAGATATTACTGAGAATTATCAAATATTTATTCTTTAACTGACAATTTGTCTTGAATGTAGAATTTGAATTCTACTTTCTCGTTTCTTCTCCATTCTCCTACGATGTCATTTTGTGTCATGGCTAGCCACCGTGGACATGTAAGGTAGTCGTACGTCAAAGGGGTAGGCTTACTAGCTTTCTTACAGCCCCTATCAGAGGAGGCATTGGCTTCCAAACTTTGGAATAGAGACATTGCAGTTGGTTTAGCACACTAATTGATTGGTTCCAAGTCCTACCGTGCAGAAGCACATAACATTAGTTTTGTTGTCAAGATCGGGGTTCAATGGTCTCTATTTTTACCTATTTTTGTGACAGTTGGCTCATAATTCTCACTGTATGTGCGTATAAAATAGCCAGATTCACTGGTCTTATTTGTAGCTATACTATTTTACTCACCTATCTATAACTAATTTTAATAGAGGATATTTATCATAGTTGGTTGTCCAATTCTTGGATAAATCAACACAAAAATTAGTTATAGATAGGTGAGTAAAATAGTATAGCTACAAATAAGACCAGTGAAACTGGCTATTTTATATGCACATACAGTGAGAATTATGAGCCAACTGTCACACAAATAGATAAAAATAGAGACCATTGAACCCCGATCTTGACAACAAAACTAATGTTATGTGCTTCTGCATGGTAGGACTTGGAACCAATCAATTAGTGTGCTAAACCAACTGCAGTGTCTCTATTCCAAAGTTTGGAAGCCAATGCCTCCTCTGATAGGGGTTGTAAGAAAGCTAGTAAGCCTACCCCTTTGATGTTAGGAAGAGCATGTAAAGGAGAGGAGCATTGGGTGATAGCGTATTTGACGTACGACTACCTTACATGTCCACGATGGCTAGCCATGACACAAAATGACATCGTAGGAGAATGGAGAAGAAGCGAGAAAGTAGAATTCAAATTCTACATCCAAGACAAATTGTCAGTTATAGAATAAATATTTGATAATTCTAAGTAATCTCTCAAATGGTAGGACACAATCACATCTCTATGCAAAACACATGTAAAAACACTAGAACTTACCCTTTCACAATTCTCTGCTCTCTTTTTATATAATAAACACTTACGGAAAAGAGAATTCTTCGATTACTGGAACACAAACTTGCTAGTTACTGTATATGTTGCTGGGACATGCCAAATCGAAGCTTGACTGTCGAGGTTTTTGTAGTTTCTTAAGAGGTCAAGCCCTGAGTAAGCATGCTTGCCTAGACACCATCCTACCACAAAGTTAGGGGAGCCTCAATTATTAGTTGTTCACGATAACCATCCTAATTGGTGCTTAGTCCCTGTAGTCAAACATATGACTTCCCTTTTAGGCATACTATTGCTACATCTGTACATCCTTCTCTCCTTCCTCTCTAGTTGGGTGAGGTAATCACTGTGCTTCCTACAAAGGTAAGTGTGTAGAGAATGGAGCTTGTTATTCATGTTGTGGTTGTATTTCTCACCTATTTAGAAGAGGGTGATGAGCTCAACGTGGGTTAAGATGTGATCCTTTTCAAGAAGTCAACCATTCAAGTATGGCATGTTGTGCCTGGGTGGGTGGGAGTGGGGGATGGGGTGGGATGCGGTAGGGGAACAATTTTTTGAAGGTCAGAGAGTATGTTTTGCACTTTCCAATTCACGTGAGGTACGCGAGTAAACAATGAAATGTCTGGTGGGTGCAATTAATGTAGTGTGAACATATTATAGGGGATAATTGTATTCATGGAATCAAATGTGATCCCTATGAGAAAACTATAATAAAAAAAGGCCTTAATGTGTTTTTCTATTAGGTATGTGTCTTTGTTGGAAGATTCAATGAAGTGCTTAACACATGCTTTTTGAATAAAGTGTGAGAATAGAAAATTAGTTTGTTATCTGGGCAACTATGTGTGATGGATTAATTGGAGTTTCATGTCCAAAATCTACATACATGATGGATACACTTGACACTAGATTGTTGACTTGTTACCCACCCCACAAATCACTACTTTATCACAGGCAATGTCTGATGATAGGTTGAAGTATCTGACTAGTATAGTCTTACACCTGACCTGCTACCCTAATTCAGTGGTGGGTGCGTGCCTCACATGTTGTCTCCCTAACTGCGTTGTTTCACCCTCGGAATTGTAGGGCTATCAGTTCAATCATGTAACATGGTCTTTGGTCAAGCCATTATAGGACTTCATTTAGCGGCTAGCTTAGATATGGCAATTGGACTATCGTTAGGGAATGGCCTTATTATTTCTACTTGCTTTTGCTGGCAAAACGCTTGCCAACTTCGATATGATTGGAATTGGGAGTTGTTGAATGGTGTGAACTGCATAAAATAGAGTAAAGTGCTTTTATTCATCTATGAAGAATTCAGCTAATATTTTAAAAAACTATGCAACTCAAATCTGAGTAGAATTGATCTACTGAAACATCTATCGGAGAACTCTGACTATTTTCATTGATGTTTGTGTGCACGAATTATGAAATATATAATGCTTGTCTATGTATGTAGACAACCAATACATGCCAAGGTGTCTACTTACAGACATTATGCTCATCATTCATGCTATGTGGCAGTGCAATATGCAGAAAATTTCCATTCTTTTAGCTTTGATTATGTCATTCTTATAACAAGTTTTCGATGTGACATCTGTCGCAGATTGTGGAAAACGTGACCCTGACATCACCGCTGACATAGAAAAGAGCTTCATTGATCTCCTATCTAAGGAGTTGAAGCTCCGAGAGACCGAGGCTGTGGAAGCTCAGGAACGAGCTGATGTGACTATGTTGGAGGCTAAGAAAATGGCTTCTCAGTACCAGAAGGAGGCTGACAAGTGCAACTCAGGGATGGAAACATGCGAAGAAGCCAGAGAAAGAGCAGAGTCTGTATTGCTTGACCAAAAGAGGCTCAGCATGTTGTGGGAGACCAGAGCCCGACAGCTTGGATGGGCAGATAGGAAAGCACAAGTTTAAGAGTGGAGGATGATCATAGCACATTTTAGGAACATGTTACTTCAAAGAGGCTTTGGGAAGTTTATTTGGTTGTACTACAATAGGTTAAGTTTTTCAGTCGTGTTGATATGAGCTATAATACCTTGATGGTTCTAAATGTATAATCCGTTGTGCAACTTTAGGCTACTCTGTTCAGATCACATATAATACGAAAATTGGTTGTTGATTCTGTAAATACCCACTTTTGATCCAAGTGTGATCTTCTCTCTGACAACTCTATCATATGATGTAGGAATGGACTTATCCCTGGTTTGGAGATTGCATTAAACTGTTTCATTATTTCCCAGAGCGACATTTCTAAATATTGATTATCTTGAAAGAAAGCATGATGGGACTTCTCGTACAGCCAAGACGTCAGGCAATCGTTTTCGAGGGAGGTTGAAAAAAATAATATGAAGAATAAACTAACAGCGAAATGTTTGCATAAGATGACAAACTTCCAACAACGATTATCTACTCTTAATACACAAATGGCTCATTACATGTGCAGTTTTATCGTTACCTTTCCCTGGCCCTTGCTACGTAGATTATCTTATCTTTAGATTTATTGTTGTTGGCATGTGGGACTCAATCGTACCTGCATATTCTTCAATAGTCTAGCTGAAAGCATGAAAGTATATCAAGGACAACATGGATCCACTAGCTGGGAACCACTTATTACACCACTAACTTTCGGGGGCTGTGTAACCACTATTGTTTGTACAATCATGTCCAAGACAATACTTTTTGTTTTATATAGTGTTTGATTCATAGAAAGGAAAATATTGAGACGAGGCACATGATTGGATGATAGACGGATATGTTTATCTTCTGTTCAATCGGAAAACTAAAAGTTGTGAAATGATAGTGTTTGATTTACAGACAACAACCTTCAAGTCATACATTTGTCGCGTGATAGCGTCAATATGAAAATATGATGATTGTTACAATGGTGTTGATGGCGGAGATGGTGGCTATGTAGGTGTTGATGACTGTGATGGGTTCACAATGATAGGTGTTAGTTGTGACGATGATGACGGTAACAGTGGCAACAAAGACCGTGATGGCAGTGACGTTGGCAACAACAATGACTATGGAGGCAATTGCATTGGATTACGGAAAAATAAGGAGGGAGCTAGATTAAGATGAAGACATAAATAAGAAGGGAAGTAGATGAAGATGAGGAGATAAATAAACAAAAAGACAGATGAAGAAGGGGAGACAAACAAAGAGAAGGTAGAGAAAGAGAGAAACAAATAAGGAGTTAGGTAGGAAAGAAATGGGGATATTTTCGGATTTATTTGCGTAAGTACTTCCATTCTCTTTTTATTTAGCACGACACTAATAATTTAACTAATGTATTTATTTATTTATTTTTGGTATTGATGTACAAACAATAAAAAGAAGTATTTTCCTCACATATTTTTCCAACTTTTCTCTTTTTATTATTAGTACAATGCTAACAATTCATGTGCTCTATTAGTTTGTGTACTTTTTATTGTAGAAAATATCTTAAAACAAAATCCCTCCTTTTTCCTTTTTCTATTTCTCTCTCTTTTTTATTAGTATAGTGCTAATAATACATTACTATACCAAGTTGTATTTTTTTATACCAATGTCCCAACAACACAAAAATACTTCCCACCTATTATTTCTACTACCTTCATCTTTTTATTAACACAAATGTTATATATTGTATCAATTTTTTTTTATATTAATGCACATACAATAAGAAAAATAAATGTTTTCCTCTTATTTTTCATCTACCTCCCTCATTTTTAACACAGTGCTAAATATACTTCTCTTTTCTTTTTTGACATTGCAAAAAATGCTTCCATCCTCTCTTTTTTACACTATGTTAAAAAAAATCTGTAGTTCACATTCATTATGATAAAAGAATAGGAAATAGCGTGCCAAAACAATAGTACCTTATTGTGTGTGATATTGTTATCCTCTTTTCTAAATACAATACTAAAATAAAATTTAGATACATAAATGCATAATATCTATACTATATGAAAAAATATATATAATACTATCCCATCTATCTCCTCTTTCTATTATTCCTGATGTTTGTAGTTCCTTTTTTATTTCTATCTCTCTTACTCTACCTCCCTCTCATTTATATTATTCAATAACCAAAAGAAGGAAGTAGAAAAACAAGACTAATGAGGAAAAAGGTAGAGAGAGAAACTAAATAATGTGGAGATAGACAAAGACAGAAAAAACAAAGAGAAAAGGAAATAAATAAGAAAAGAAGTTGAAAGTGACTAATGTATTTATTGCATGGATTGATTTTATGGCAGAGACCCGCGCACATTTCCAAAATTGCGTGACAAGTGGCAAGTATCGGATGTAGCGTGCGCTCTCTAAAATTTTCATCGTAATGACATTTGATGACCACATACCACAGTAATGAGGGACCAAATTCACCATGCAGGTCCCTGTGAGTCTCTGACCGATCATGTGACAAGCAAATCTTGTCTGTGCATTCAACCAGCAGAGATAGTTTACTTCCTTTCACTTATAGAGTTGATGGTCGAGATATAGCTGGGACGACCGAGAACAACACGTTTAGAACAGAGAAGTCGAACCCAGTAATGATAGCAACATCGGAAGCAGTGAAACGTGAGACCACAGTTATCGTGGCAAAAACAACATATAATATAGCAGCAATAACATTTTCTCTCTTGTGGCAGCCACGACATAAAGCCTGACATGCATTTGTTCGCTTATATCAGTTTTCAAATCTAAGATAAAAACTGACACCTTGGAGAAAATTCATAAAGTACCACAATACAAAAACTGATTTTAGTTATGACATTTACTAAAAGCATTCGCTAAACTTGATCAGGACAACAAAGATGGATTGACGCTGAAGGAGCATAATATTTTTTGGGCGACAAGAGTATGGAAACGGAAGTCCAATTAACATGAAGATTTAATTGCCAACAGGTAACAAACGAGGTGTCCACGAGGTGCCCATAGCTAGCATACCATTCAAAGTATTTTCGTTTAATCATATTGCTGATTTGCAGTACTGAACTTGAGCTCAGTACCTAAATCCTCGTGCAACTTGGGCTATACCGTGAAGTGCACTTTGTCACTTGACTTGTTACAATAGAGATAAATACAACACACATGTCAACCGTTTCATCTGCAAATTTGCTTCACTATGTCATAGGTGGTCTGAATAAGGGAAAAAACTATAAAATATACTAAAAATTTCTCGGTATCACCCATACCACGTTATAGTTTTTTACATTCCAGGTAATTTTGTTGTTAATTATAATTTTAGTTAACTTCGTTACATGCAACAATGTCAGATGCAAATTAGTTAACAGTCCACGCCGATCCAGATAAGAAAACACAGAATAAATCAATGTAGGAGAACAACGATTAAGGTCAGGAATCAAATCAGGTAGTTCATTGAGAAACGAACGTGCCCGCAACCATTTTGGATATGGGCCATGCTTCTACTCGACCCAGTGACACACCTGTTGAAGAGATCATCTCGCTCGTGCTGACGATGAACGATGCAGACAAAGAACGAGTTACATTACCAATGCAACCCAACGACCACATGAACCACCCCTGACAGAACGCGTCTCTGAGGAGAGCAAGGACGAACTCACCACGCGCAGGAGTGAAAAATCGACAATTGACGTATTAATCGTGATGAATATTCGGGAGCCTATAATGTAACATCGTGAAAAATTGCCAATTTTTCGTAAAATTCGGAGACTTCTGTTACTATGTCTCCTAAAGCAATAGTGATATCATGTAGGGTACCTAAAATGATGGGTTCGAACTTCTACAGTCAGTTGGGCTGCAATATTTACAACCTTCATCCCACACTATTGCACACCTCTGCTCTCGTTGCTTGACGTATCTTCACATCTTTGTCTGACCTAGGCTTTAGCATTGGCAATTTGTATGACTGTAGGGGTTGACATCATTTCTGGAGGCTTATATAATAACACTTCGGCTTCATGAGATCCAGCTGCCACTTCATCGTTTCCATAGGTTTTAACTACAACATAAGGAGGTTCTAATAAAACACCTCCAAAATATCTTGTTTGTAATCATTGAACTGAATCCCTCGTTCTTATGTTCATGCTGGCCTCCAGAAATATATTTTAATAACTCAAGTCCCAAGAGACAATCTCTTTGCATGAAGATCCTCTAACCTGATCAGAATTTCTCAATGTACATACATGATCCCCCCCCCCTTCTCTTCTTTCTCTCTTCTCCAAGAACATTATGTACTGCCTTATAATGTATTAAAGTTAATACATAAAGCATGTGCGACCCAGGACTAACTATTTTGTGACAATTAATATAAGTACCTGGAATAAGGTTGCATTCATATAGAATGATATTTTTGTCACTAAGATAATCTTCAATCTAGGCTTAAATGTTATTGTAAAGCCACCTGTCTTAAGTAGTTTAATGTGTAACTAGAAGAATAATAACTGGATTTTAAATATTCTGAAGAATAAGGACTATTTGAGTGGCCCTCTTATGGTTGCTTAGTATGGAATTTGTATAAATAGCTGGATTAGCACAAATTATGAAGTGCAACTCATTTTTAATGATAATTAAGTTTTACAAACATACGGGAGATATCAATTTCCATGGAAATTTTCTTAAGTTTTTATGAGGAAAAGGGAGTTGGTCACCTTTCAAAGTTTTTTATCAACTATACTTTACAATTAATATGACAATATGCGACAATGGTTTAAAAAGTCCCTAAATTATGCTACCTCTATCTATAAGTGTGTTGTGATCTTGTAGAATAAAGATCACATAATGATTTAAGGCCATAGTAAGATATGATAAAATCTTTGAAGAAATGCATTGGAATCTAATGGATTTATGATCAGCAGAAGCAAAACCGAATACATGCATTGCAATTTTAGCAAATCTAGAATTTTAATGGTGGTGTCAAGTTGAAGTGGGGGAGTGCAACTGGAGTAGTATGTGACCAGAAGATCCCTCTCATATTAAAAAGCATGTCTTGTAGAAGAGTTATTAAGCAACCATTTTATATGGGAGTGAATGTTGGATAGAGAAGAAATAAAATTTTAACAAGATGAATGTGGCTGAAATGCGTATGCTAAGATGGATGTGTGGGAAGACATGAAAAGATTGTTTGAGGAATGACTATATCAAGAACAAAGTGGGAGTGGTGAACGTGGAGGACAACTTGCGTCAGGGCCATCTAAGATGATATAGACATGTGCAATGCAGACCGACAAACTATTCACAACAAGGTTATTGAGTCACTACTAACTACTAAGGTAATCTAGCCTCAGCACTCAGCAGGCGCACAAGATCTGGGAACGAAACAGCTTCATTCTTCTGTACAGCTACAGAAATGGCAGGCTCAGCCAAAATCTAGGAAGCCAATAGGCTAGTGCTGGGGTTTAAATTAACTAGTAAACGCTAATACTAATATGCGAGTTGGTAAATAGAGTGACCCAGACCCAAACCCACCCCAAACCACTAGTAGACTGGCTCATGAGCTACAAGGTGAATGATATTTTTTCCATACAAGACCATTAAAGTTGGTTTACGTGTCAAACCTGTAATAATATGACACTCATGAGTAATTTGAAATGGTGTAAATTGTACGTAGCCTACTGTAATAAGTAGCGAGGAGGAACAATCTATCTCGAATTCCATGAAATCAAAAATATTCTAATATATATACCTCCAAATTTTGAATGAAAGTTTGCTCCTTTCATATATACATCTGGCCTCCAGCATGCTAAAGAGACAAATCTTTACATAACAACATAAATGCAAGGCAGTACGTGAATGACTAAGTCCAGACCTTGCCAAAGATATAATCAATGTCAACGGTGCACTCGAATCCATGCTTTAGTTATATCTGACACATTGAAGTATGTATCTGTTTAATTGAATCATCTACTACTGCATTTTCTAAGATACATCATAATCAAACATTAATCCTTGGTTTATATTACGTCAGCCAGTTGTCCTATTCTATTCATGACGGGAATCATAGTTTTCAATTCCTTACATAAAATTTAGTAAAAACAGAGTTCCGCTAAGAAGTCCTAGATTAAGTTGGTATGAAAGAGCCACACGGCAATTTATCTATTTGCTCACTTAGGTAGCCAAAACCCTCCACACCAGGAAAAAATATTACTTTTGGTGGCGTATGCAGCAAGGGAGAGAATGAAATTAACAAGCATGGAGAAGAGGCCCCCACTCACATGACAACAGTCAATATACTTGTAGAGCTTACAGGTTTTTTATATAAGGTGCGTTTAACCAAGTTTTCCAACCACTGCCCACACTTAATCAACTGACTGTCAAGATTGTCCACAGCGTAAGCAAATATTGTCTTTAAAGAGAGTTTCAAACCATTTGCTATTGAAGTCAAGTTTTTTAAGCAATCTATGAATAAGAACAATTGATTCTTGGACTTCCTTATTGCCAAAATGTTCACCGTATATCATGAAATGAACTCTTAGAAATAACCACAAGGAAACAACTAGACGCTCACATATTCATCTCTATATAGTAAAACCATAGGAGTTGATGGATAATGTAAATGGGTGACTAGGCAACACGACTAGAGATGATGTTTCCATTTTGTGCCCATGCAGGACAGTTGGGACACCTCGACCACTAATGTCGTGTAAGCAATCTCCATCAAGGTCCTTTCATCTCTCACACCCATGTCTAGCTAGATGGCGAGCTTGTATTGACATGTGCTTATAGATTAGGCTTTGACCATCACCTTAATTGAGGTGTTGCAGTCTTTAAAGGATAAACTAAGGTGATGCAACATGCACTATGAGTATGGACTTCTACACGACAGTGGTTATACTGTGTCTAGCACAATGTATTAGAAAGCAGGAAGCGGGAGGCGTGCGGACGGCACTATGTAACCGATTAAGCGGTAGGCGGGCGATTAAGCAGGCGATTTTTGAAAAAGCGTGTGTCTAAATTTTATATATTTTTATACAAAATTACATGTATGTGTATATAAAAAATATATTTATAAGGAACTTCTATACATATCTAATCAGTAATTAATTAAGTATTCATCAATACTTACTATTAATAAGCATCTCTAATCACTAAAATCAGCAAGCAGATCAGTAATTGTATATAACAAACTATGAATTATTGAATTAAAGTAATCACTAAAGTAATACTAACCAGCAGTACCAATCATTAATCACTGAAAGCAGCAAGGAAATCAGTAAAACTAATCATGCATTACTAGTATAATAGAGCAATAGGATATTTACTTAGATGCATTACAGCAGTACCCAATTATTACAGCTTACATTCTAAATTAGGACTAGCTGTATCATAGAACATTTAATGTATACAAGTTTCGTATATTATAGTCAACACTACTTGGCTATGTAATTCATTAATGTTAGATGCTTACATTAGGATTTTTAAACAAAAGCGGGCAAAAAGCGGGAAAAAAAGCGGGTGAGGCGGGCAAAAAGCGAGCGATTTTGTTCAAAATGATTAAGCGGGCGATTAATGGCAAAATTAAGCTGCTGGGGGTCATGGGCGCTTAAGCGGCCCGCCTGGCCATTTTTTAATTCACTGGTCTAGCATGTGCCTCGCTTATGTTTTTACTTATGTAGTTTAGTCCTATATTGCTCATCTCTACTTTGGTCTCTCCTCTCTTTTGTTATATAAGAGATTGTATTGTACACCTGTTTAATCATCGAATACATAATTCCTATCTATATGGTATCAAGAGCAGGTCTGGTTTCCCTCTTTGCAAATCCCCACCTTGCCCTTATGTCCTAGTTCCTCCCCCTTCCCCCCCCCACCCGCCGCTGCCCCACCCAGCCCGCCAACGTTGCCCCCCCTCCCCCGTCGTCGCTTCCCCCCTCCCCCGCTTTCACTCACTCCACCTTCCTAGCGTTGCCACCCTCTCCTCATCCTTCTGTTGCCCTCACCCTCATCCTTCTCCTGCTCTAATATCCCTTGTTTCCTTCCACCCCTTTCCGTACGTGAAGTCTTCCGAACAGCTATAGCTCTTGCACATTGAGAGTTTCTCCGGCTCTCTGGTTTTCTCTGTCTGCGCCTCATCACAGAATCTTGATCTTCCTCATGACGACGTAGGTTACTTTATCAGTCTATCATCCTGTAACGGGTCTCTTCTGATTCGATGCGTCAGATCTCTGGTGCTGCTCTATTGCCCCATAGCGGGTTCCTTATCTACTAATTGTTGTTGTTGCGCCGCCTAATTGATTGTTGCTCCGTCTCTGCTCATCATGGCTTCTGTTGAGCCGCCTCGTTCTCCGTGTGTTGCCACTGTCATGCTTGATGGCTCTAACTACCATCTTTGGTCGGCGTCCTTTATCAAATATGTCAAGACACAAGGCCGGTACTCACATCTCACTACTGATCCTCCTACCGCTCTTGCTGCTACTGTGGATGAAAAGAGCAAGCAAACCTGTGCACAATGGTCCAAAGACGACTCTGGTGTTATTACATGGCTTCTTAATACTATCGAGTCGCGGATCAGTCAGTCCTTGTTATGCCCTCATGATGCTAAGGCGGTGTGGGACCAGCTCTCCCATGTCTATACCCATCAGCAGAATCCTTAACGTGTTTTTGAAATTTTCCAAAACTTGGCCAAGGTGTTTTCTTCTGACACTTCTATCAAGGACTTCTACAACTAGTGCTCTACCCTCTGGAATGAGTACGAAATCTACCATCCCTTGACGGCCGACATCAAAGAAGCCCAGAAGCAGTGCAATGAACTACAACTAGTCCAATTTCTGGCTGCTCTTCCTGTTTCCTTTCTGGCATGGTCGATCAGATTTTGTCTAGCGACCCTCTGCCTACTCTTCGCGACGTTCTTAAGCGAATTCAAAGACTTTCGTCGATGACCTCCAATTATGTAACTGAGCATCCTACTCTAGCAATTCGCACTACTGATTCTGGACGTGGCCGCGTTCGAGGTCGTGGTCGTGGCGGACGTCTACCTCCTACAGGTGGACGCGACTCCTCTACTGCTCCTGGTCGAGGCCAAGCTACTGGCCCTCGCTTCTGCAACTGGTGTGGTCGTGATAATCACGATGAAGATAGGTGCTAGATCAAGCACGGTAAACCAGCCAGGGCTAACCAAGCATCTATAGAAACCTCAACTAATACTGCATCTGACCAACAATTTGTTCCGCCGTCTACTGAATGGCTTCGCTCAGAGTTAGAGAAGTTTTTCCAGGAGCGCATTACTCAGCTACCCTCGACATCTACTGTTGGTTCCTCCGCCATGCTTGCCTCTCCTTCTGCTGGTAACAATAAATGGTATATTGATTCTGATACGTCTGTCCATATGGCTGGCGACATCCAATTATTTTCTGCTCTGACTAAAACCATCAATATTCCGTCTCACTGTTGCAAATGGCTCTAAGACTCATGTTCATGGCATCGGCACTATTCATGTCTCGAAAGTTGCACCTCCAATCTGTTTTATACACACCACAATTTTTGTTTTATACATACCACAATTTCCTGTTAATTTACTATCTGTCAGTAAAACTGTAAAACAACTTCAGTGCTTCATTAAATTTGATCCTTCTGGTTGTGTTTTGAAGGATCTCCGCACGAAGACGAGGATTGGTTCAGGCCATGGACCAGACGGACTCTACTATTTGGATGGACCGCATGCAGCATCTGCTCTTCTATCTACATCAGTTACAGGAACATCCGTCTGCAACAAAGATGAAACATTTATTTCCAACATTATCTGGAAAAAAAAATCTTGTGCATCTTGTCTTTTGGGAAAACATACGCGCTATGTATTTCCCGCTAAAAAAGAATTGGTTCTAAAGCTCTTTTTGTATTGTTCATGCGGACATATGGGGACCACGTTCTGCTCCTAGTCACTCTGGTGTTAAATACTTTCTTACTTTTATTGCTGGGGACCATGTTGGCTTTTTTTACTCAAAGATCGCAGCACTATTTTGGACAAAATCAGTATCTTCTTTTCTAAAATACAGACCTAGTTCAACAAACTCATTAAGATTATCCGTACCGATAATGCCCTACAGTTTAAGCAAAAACCTGTCACAACTTTTTGTTCTGTTCGTGGCACCATCCCTCAAACTACTTGTCCTTATACTCCGCGACAGAATGGTGTTGCGGAACGGAAAAATCGTCACTTGTTAGAGGTTGCTCGCACTCTTCTTCTCCATTATAAAGTACACCGTTGTTGGCACCAACACCTCTACCAGATGTTGTTGAGGCACAAGCAACGGACCAAGACAAGCACTCCTTCCATGGCCCCTCCACAACCAATTCCTCCGTCTGCGGATGATCATACAACCACAGAGGTAACTTCTGATTTGCACCTCCCTATTAGTCAGCGCAAAGGTGTTCGTTCCTGCACCAAACATCCTATCAGTCATTACTGCTTTTCTGCTAACCTGCATACCAGTTTTGCATGCTTCACTTCTACAATTTTTGTCGTCACTATTCTGAAGACTGGTACAGAAGCTCTCCTTATTCCTGCATGGAAACAGGCAATGGATCAGGAAACGCAGGCACTATGTGATTGCAAGACATGGGAACCTGTGGATCACCCTCCTTCTTGTCCTACTGTTGGATGTCGATGGGTCTTCACCATTAAGTATCAACCTGATGGAACAATTAAGCGCCTAAAAGCTCAACTAGTGGCAAAAGGGTACACACAAACATATGGCGTCCACTATTTTGAAACTTTTTCTCCCATAGCACGGTTAAATTCTGTTCGCATTCTGATTTCAGTTGTTGTCAACAAAGACCGGCCCCTCTTTTAGTTGGATGTTAAAAATGCATTTCTTTATGGAGATCTACAGGAGGAGGTTTACATGGAGCAACCACCGGAGTTCGTTGCTCAGAGGGAGTCTGCCTCAAAAGTTTGTAAGCTAAAAAAGACCATCTAAAGTCTCAAACAGAGCCCGCGTGCTTGGTTCGACAAACTCAGTCAGATCTTAGTCACTTTAGGCTTCCGTCGTTCCCACCGAGATCATTCAGTCTTTATCCGCAAAATAGTGGATGGGCTCATCATTCTTATTGTTTACATTGACGATAATTATATATCTGGCAGTGATACCTTGGGCATACAGCCAGCAAAAACCTACTTAGAAAAGCACTTTGTCACTAAAGATCTCGGAAAGCTGAGATATTTCTTAGGTATTGAGGTATCCAGATCATCTGTAGGGTTGTGTCTCTCTCAACGAAAATATGTACTTGATCTATTGCAGGAAACTGGTATGCTTGGTTGTAAACCAGCCGACACTCCCCTTGACCCAAATATGGATTGGGACGATGAAAACTCTCCTCCTTATGTTGATCACCACCAGTTCAGAAGACTACCTAGACAAGCTTATTTATTTGACGGTCACACGAGCTGACCTCACTCCCGTTGTAGGATTCATCAGCAGGTACCTTAATAAACCTCGACAGTGTCATTGGGATGTCATATGTCACATTTTGCGCTATCTCAAAAGCTCTCCAAGCAAAGGCTTGTAATATAAGAAGCATGGCCACTGTAATCTCTCTGGTTTTTCAGACTCTGACTATGCAGGAAGTCGCTCTGATCGTAAGTCAACATCGGGCTATTGTACATTTGTGGGCGGAAATCTTGTTACTTGACGAAGCAAAAAAACAGACTGTCGTAGCCAGATCCAGTGCAGAGGCAGAATACCGAGCCATGGCTTATACTGCATGTGAACTTTTGTGGGTCCAGAGTCTCCTCCAAGAGTTCGACATATCCTATTCCAGCCCTATACCGATGTTTTGTAACAACAAGGCCTCCATTTTTATTACGAGCAACCCCACTTTTCATGAGAGGACAAAACATATTGAGGTCGACTGTCACTTTGTTCGTGAGACGGTCCTTTCTGGCCGGATTTGCACTCCATATCTCAGCACTGGAAAGCAAGTAGCGGACATCTTCATCAAGATTCTTCCAAAAGCTCGTTTTCAAACTCTAGTGGACAAGCTGGGCATGTTCGACATCTACGCTCCAGCTTGGGGGAGTATAGAGATATGTTGTGTTTTATTGAGTGTCATGTGCCTAGCATGTGCCTCACTTATGTTTTTACTTTTGTAGTTTAGTCCCATATTGCTCATCTCTGCTTTAGTCTCTCCTCTCTTCTGTTACATAAGAGACTGTATTGTACACCTGTTTAATCATCGAATACACAGTTCCTATTCCATTGGATACTAACAACAAAAACCATAATGCACCTGGTTAAGTAAAGCCATAAAAGAATAAGTCTTTCCCGACAAGCAAGCATCTGTTCGGTTCCATCCCGAACAGGACAAAGCAGCACTTCCTCGTCTTGCCCTCGCTTACAGCTCGTTGAGACTCAGGAGAAGCAGTCAACTTCATATTCATTCGATATAGTCTTTAATAACCAATTGTAGATCGTAAAGACCTATAGTTGCACTAAGAGATCCTAGAGCTCTTTGGCATAATTCAAGTGAACTGTGTTTGTTGTTGATGCACAACTCATGATATTGAGAAGTTACAGTGGGACTTAGGAATCCATGAGACGAGGGAAACACACACACGATAATTTTTTCATCTAGCATACTTCATATCACCCTAAGAAGGTGAGCATTGGTTGCAATGATTGGGTGAAGGTGCCATACCAGTGTAAGCAATTACACATAGTAATGCCTATATACAGAATTAAAGAAGAAATATGCCTAAAAACAAAGGGAATAATTCTCATCCATCAACTGTCTCCACATGGACGCAGATAGAGCCTTTATATAGGCTTCTAAAAGAAAGACTAAATGGGCAGTAGCCAATCTGGGACCAAACCACTTGACTTTGCAAGAGCCCAAAAATGAGAAAAAGGGCATAATAAAACAAAGTATGTTAATAGAGCCTAACTGATAACACAGTGACGCATACGCTCATAAGTGCGTAAAGGTGGGGTCTGTCCTACATCAACTCCCCTCGGGTGCAAAAGACTCGGGAGGTAGAGCTCAAGAAGATGTGCATCAATGCGGCGGAACTCCTCTTCGGTGATCTAGGTGGCCTCTATTGAAGAACAGCCTCTCCAGCAAACCAAGAAACAATGTATGGTGCCTTGGCTGATGAGGATGGTGTGGTCATCCAAGACAGTGTCGCTGCGTTCGGGCGGCTGTTGAGGAAGTCGAGGCAGAGTCGGTAGGGTTCAAATCTGCTATCCCGGACATGCTGTCCCAGACGTGTCCCTGCTAATCTCTACCATATACACTCCGCATTAATTTTTTTAGGGATGGGTTTTTGGGTGAGTGGATGGTGAGGATTTCATGGGACACAACCAAGACAACAATTACGGGACAGCAGATTTGGAGTGGAGGCGGTAACGTTGTTGAAGACGGTGGAGTGCAGTGATGATCTGAAGGAGTTGTTGGTGGTGGAGGGGGCTTGAATGTACCACGATAAGGAGAAAGATCATCCACATTGAATACTACACTAATGCCCCAATTTGGTGGCAAATCCAGTACATAGGCATTGGATCCCTATCAACTAAGTATTTGGAACATATCTGACGCTTTGGCATGAAGCTTCTTGAAGGAATTTTTGGGGTAGCGTTCAGGATGCACACGTACTAACACATAATCTTCCACATTAGAATTTTCAAAAAACTTGTGGTATGTATCTGCAGAAAGCTTATAGTTTTCATAAGACAGTAATTTCGACGAATCTCGACATGACAATCATGAATGTGTTGGGAAAAGGTCTCAATAGTGTGGGAAGTACAGTCATTAGTGGACAGAGGTAAAAGATCTATAGGTTGGCGAGGTTTGTATCCATTAACAACTTCAAATGAACTCTTTCCTGTGAGTCGATTGACAGTATTGTTGTAAGCAAAATCGACAATACGTAGCTCTGATACCACTTAATGCCTAGTACAGAATTAAAGAAGAAATATGACTAAAGACTAAAAGGGAATAATCCACATCCATCAATTGTGTCTCCACATGGACGCAGATAGAGCCTTTATATAAGCTTATAAAAGAAAGACTAAACAGGTGGTAGCCAATGTGGGACTAAACCACTTGACTTTACAAGAGCCCAAAAATGAGAAAAAGGACAATAAAATAAGCATGCTAATAAAGCCTAACTAATAACACGACGACGCCTACGCTCATAAGTGCGTCAAGGTGAGGCATGTCCTACATCACATAGGCAAGCAATTAGGCATGGAATAGAGTAGGTAGATCCCCCAGTGCAAATGTAGGGGAGGAGGGAACTCCCTATTACTCCCTCAATAAACAGAAAGAAACTCATGGCAAATGAGAGGGCTACATAGAAAAAGACAGTGTTCCCTACGAAGAAGACACTAAATTAGTTACTAGTTATGCCTTCGACACCAAAGAGAGCTCTACAAAGCCACAAAGTGCAATAGGAACTTGCCATAGTTGCCCCATGACAACTAAAATGACCCATTTGCTCGCAACGTGTTGACGGTTCAAACATTTTGGAAGGCCGTTTTTGCCATCAAACCACTTAACTGAGACGGTAAGGCAAGAGAGGAAAGGGCTCGATGACGAGAGATTGAGAAGGCAAGGCAAGAGAGGAGACGGTGTGATAGTGAGAGGAAAAACAGATTGTATAGACACATATTAAGATAGATTAGGGCCTAGTCTGGGGCTTTATGTAAAATAGAAATTTTGCCCTATTTGAAAGAGCATGTTGTCTAATCTATGACAACCTTATATAAGACAAAATAGGTACAGAACATTGTTAAACAGTAATGCAATAAATAATGAAATCAACAAGAAACATATGGATAGAGGTGAATGTTTTTTCCCATAGTTTTTTAGGCGTCTAGGCGGTACCTGCTTTGGCTGAGAGACCAGGTCGCCCAGGCGGTGTGTGTGTGTGTGTGTGCGCGCGTGCGTGCGTGCGTGCGTGTGCGTGTGCGTGTGCGTGTGCGTGTGCGTGTGCGTGTGCGTGTGCGTGTGCGTGCGGGCGTGCGGGCGGGCGGGCGTGCGTTTGTGTGTGTGTGTGTGCGCGCGCGTGTGTTTACTATATACAAGTATATATGAATATTAGGATTGAAATTGTATAATATTAATTCAAATCCCTTAAATAAGTTGAAATAGATGTAATTAGATGAGATAAAATTACACAAAAGGCAACAAATAGTTGAGAATGAAAAGCTCATACTATAATATATACCTCGTAACTCCACTAATCCTTATTATTCTCTAGTCAAATAACTAATTTAAGAAAAACAACAAGTACAACATACAAATAACAAGATATGTAGATACAGATTCCCAATATAAATGATAAGAAAATACATGATAACATGTAAAGAGAATGTAAATCATTCCATCTTTTCATTTCTATAGATTTAAACCCACAAAAGTCATACTTAATAGTTGTATACCCTAATTTCCAACCATAAACAACAAATGTAAAAACCAAAATGATACATATTTACTCCATGAGTTCAAAATATATAAGGCGGGACATGGTATTTGGGCCCTTAATTGGGCCTGCCCGACAAAAAAGTGGGCGCCCAGTCAGGTCAACACCCACCCAGGCGGCCCACGTGGTCGCCTATTTGGGCAAAGAAGTTGGGCGACCAGCCAGGCGATCCCCCCCCCCTTGAGCACCCGGCCGACTAGGCGGGCGCCCTAATAACTACGGTTTATCCTATCACTTTAATTGTGAAGTTCAAAATATATGAGGTGGGACATGGTAATTGGGCCCTTAATTAAGCCTGCCCAACAAAAAATTGGGCGCCCAGTCAGGTCAATACCCGCCTAGGCGGCCCAAGCAATCGCCTATTTGGGCCAAGAAGTTGGGCGTCCAATCAGGCAATCCCTCCTTGAGCGCCCAGCCAACTAGGCGGGCGCCTCAATAACTATGGTTTATCCTATCAGTTTGATTATGAAGTGACAAGGAGCAAATCATCAAACTATCATAACGACATGATGGGTGTTTATGGGGGCAGTCGCGACATGTTTTATGAGACGCCTCTTACCAAAATCTAGACGAAAGATAGTCGGCCTATCTGGCTCCTACTAAAGCACCTCCAAGATAGAGTTCCTTGCTTAGAGAATTTCATATTATCCTCTTCTTCAAAGATATATTGCCTCCAACTTCATTAGTGTTGCCTTGTCATACTTCTAGTGTGAAATCTAGTGAGTGGAGCCAAGCTTCATGGACACTTTTTTAGCCTCCATGGTGCTAACAACTTCAACTTCTCAGCGTGAGGGGCTACACGGTGGCCTTGTTGGATTAGAGGTGGTTTGAAAGTCATAGCGCTACATGGTTCCCACATAAGCTTTGGGAGAGCGCTCTTCCCAAATTTTGGTGGGGGCATTTCTAGGGCTCGAAGTTTCATCAAGTCATTGATTACTCCAGGGTAGGGCTATTAGTAAGACAAGGGATGCCAAGTTGTTGGTCATGCCTTTCTCCAAGCTTGGTGGTAGGGCTCACCGGGAGATCCTATTGCTACATGGTTTCCATGTAAAATTTGGAGAATGCTCTTTCCATAATTTTGAGGGGGGGCATTTTTGGTTCTCAAAGTTTCATCAAGTCATTGATTGCTCCTCAGTAAGGCTATTCGTAAAGCAGAAAATGCTAAGTTGTTGGCCATGCCTTTCTCCAGCTTGGTGGTATGGCTCATTAGTAGGTTTTGGACACTTGTGGGGGGTTGAAGACAAGGAGGGTGGTGGAGAACCCTTAATTGAATATGATCAATGCTACACAAGCAGCATAAGTAGGGTGTCGAAAAACCCATTTTGAGTCGGTCTGACATTTGGGTTGATGCAAAACTTCCCAACCAGAAACCAAAAGAAACTAAATTTATTGCAAAGTGGTCAACTTGAACATATCCACTTTTGCAATGCCTAATACGAAACCAAATTTGGATTCTATAGTCTTCTATATATATTCAATAATACTTTTATACCTCATGTTAGAAAGTACATTATCCAAATTTGTCAACTCGGAATTGACTCAAGTTTTTATTTGAACATCAATTTCCAAACTCAGAACCAACTTTTTTTGGTTGGACCAGTTGGCTTTACAAGTCGTCGTCATCATCATCTAAGCCTCAATACCACCATGTTGGGGTCGGCTACATGGACCCTTCTTTTCCAATCAACTCTGTTATGGTTCATACTCTGATCAAGATGTAAAGATTCAAAATCTCTCTTTATAAACTCTTCCCGAGTTAATTCAGGTTTGCCTCTACTCCTTTTAGTTGTGCTTGACTCAATAACCTTACTTCGAATAGGTGCATTTGTCACTCTGCACTTCAGATGTCACTACAGATGTCCAACCGTCTAATGTGGTCTTCATGCAACTTGTCCTCAATGCTCATCACCCCCACTTTGTTTCTGATAGAGTCATTCCTCAATCGATCTTTTCTCGTCTTCCTACACATCCATCTCAACATACGCATTTCAGCTACATTTCATCTTGTTTGAGACCTTGTTTCTTCACAGCCCAACATCACCCCCATATAGCATGGTTGGCCATATCATTATTCTGTAAAACTTGCTTTTTAATTTGAGAGAGGCCTTCTAGTCACCTACTACTCCAGTTACACTCCACTTCAACCATCCTGCCGTGATCATGTGACAAACATCATCTTGAACCTCACCCTCCCTTTCAATAATAGAGCCCAAGTAACAAAACTTATCACATATTAGTACATCCATTCCATCCAACTTGATTTCACCATTCACGATTCTAGATTGGTCACCATTCACAATTCTAGATTAGCTAAAATTGCAATGCATATATTCAGTTTTTCTTCTACTAATCATAAATCCATTAGATTCCAATGCATTTCCCCAAAGTTCAACTTTATCATTCAATATTTCTTTTCTTTCATCAATCAACACAATATCATTAGCAAATAACATGCACCAAGGGATATTATCTTGGACATGCTTTGCCAATTCATAGATGACAAGAACAAATAGATAAGGGTTGTGTGGTGATCCTTGATGTACCCTAACAGTGATAGAAAAAGTTTGTATCTCTCCTCTAGGAGTCCTAACACTTACAGTTGAACCATCATACATGTCTTTAATTAGGTCAATATATTGGATAGGCACACCCTTTTTATGCAAAACCCTCCATAATATTTCCATGGGTACTCGATCATAGGCTTTTTTATAGATCAATAAACACCACATGAAGATCTCTTTTTTTTTTCTTTGTACTTTTCCATAAGCCTCCTTATCAAAAAAATGGCATCAATTGTTAATCTTCCCAGCATGAAACCAAACTAGCTGTCTGATATCTGTGTAATCAATCTTAGCCTTTGCTCAATAATCCTCTCCCAAAGCTTCATATTGTGACTCATCAACTTTATACCTGTGTAGTTCGTGCAACTCTGAACATCTCCTTTGTTATATTGAGACCACAGTACTATTTCTCCATTCATCTGGCATCTTCTTTGTCTTCATAATATTGTTAAAGAAAAATTTTAACCACATCGCTCTCCAGCTTACCAGTTGGGTTTATGAGTAAGGACAAAATTTTGACAAATCTATGCATAAGTCACGATTGAAGAGAGTCATGATGCATCGAGGAGGGGAGCTTCCTGAACGGTTAGTATGTATGATCTATTCATGATGAAAATGGGATCTTTTGATGCACAGACTATCGATATAATCATTCCTCTTCCTTCCTCATGTGAAGTCGAGTGGATAAGGTCCCAAAGCTATGGTTGATGCCTCTTAAAGGCAACTCATTGATTAAAATTATTACTGATATAACTGAGTACATCATATAGGTTGAAAGGGTTGTATACTTGGATAAAGAATCAGCATGTAATACATTATTATTCTGCAATATCATTCAACACAGCATATTAATGTTCTTTGTTGATGTATTCTCCTTATTTTCTGCAGAGATCTCCTTCCATGTTGTCCGCAGCACCAGTTTTAATAACAATTCTGCATTGGGGTTTGGAAATGCATGAATTTCCTCCACATTGTTCGCATGATCATTTCTCTGCAAAACGTAAGGGGGTTTTGCATTTTGGTCTTCGGGGCTCGTAACTCACAAGATCGTTTCTGATTTGCTTCATATTCCCTTTTCATACACCAAAGCTCAAAAGCTTTTTTGTTATTGGGAAAAAATCAAGTCATATAAGGTGGTTTTAGTGACAAATCATATGAAAAATCTTACTTACATGATTTAAATGAAATGAGCTTGGCATAATCACATACGTGGCTTTATAGTTACCACATGAATTATGTGACTAGTCTGATTCCAAGATATTCTACTGAGAGTGAAAGGGCTACTCTGAAACTATTCTAGCACACAAGACTCGATCTGACTAGGCTGATTCCAGGATATGCTACTAAGAGTGAAAATGGCTACTCTGAAACTATTCTAGCACACAAGACTCGATCTGGATGGTCTAGAGCATGAACAATTACCTGTAATAGCTATCACTGTGCTAGCTTCTGGGAAGAGTGAGCATAAATATATAGGTGAACCAATCCCTCTGGAATATACATTACACAATAATGTTGAACAAGGGAAGGAATAAATAGTAGCATGGAAAAAACGATTCAACATTAAGAAGTTCGAGAGAACTAACCTATCAGTGAAACATTGCTCAGCTCTGCAAAAGAAAAACACAAGATGCCTCCATTTAGCAACAGTACACAGCAAACTGAGACAGAGTGCAAGATAAACAGCCGAAACAACAAATTAGATTTCTAGTTAACGAATGCCACCAACATTGGAATGACAACGGAGTACACGCCGGCCACAAAGCACCATATCCCAGAATCCCTGGACGACCGACACCCCAACCTTATTCACCAGATCTGTAGTCAGAAGTCATGGATCAGAGACAGTACCTTCAGGAAGCGCGAGGAGGGGCTGAGAGGAGCAATCACAGGAGCAGGTTGGGCAACCGGAGGAGGACGAGTAAGTCGTTTCGGCCGCAGAGGAGCCTAGCGCCTCGGCTATGTGCCAGTATAACGGCGGTCCAAGAATGTACGCAGCAAGACTGATTGCCATCACCGCCAGCGCCACCTTCACCGCCCTAGGATTTAGAACCTTCCTTTGGTGAACCGCCATTGGTGGTGGCGGTAGGCGGTGGATTTGGTTCGGCTCCGAGCTTTGAGAGGTCTAGGAGTTGGGGAGATCGACAGGAGACTGGAGTGGAGGAGGAGGTCTTTTACGCGGTTTACCCTCAAAAAGAAAAAAAGCAAATCATAAAATGACGGTGCATTTGCGGGAAGGGAGAATATCGTAAGGTTCCGTTTTGGGTATATGATGGAATTTGGCACATATTAAACCTAGACTATAAACTTTACCAAAATAATTTCTGGCCCGTTTTGGGGAATTCAGAACAGACGCGTGGGTATTTACTTTTGGGGTTAGTTTGGTGGGGTGTAATTGAACTCCAAATTGTGAATTTGTTGTGTAAAAAGTACATTGCAAACTCACACTTTATTACCCCACTACACCTAACTAAAGAGGTCATTGGTGTTTTATTGTTGTTTAATCGCCTCAACCGAACCTATATAACTCAAATTATGACCCTTAGAATATGGGCTTTTTATTATTGTTTTAATTTCTTTTACCCCCTTTAATTTGGGTTTGGGCTGGCCCACGGTCCTCTCAGATAAATGCAGAGGGGGTGCACATGCAACCCATGCACCATTTATCTTCAATATCAATGGGCGGGTAGCATAGGATTGTGATCCAATGGCCTAGGAGTCGTCTCCTAGGCTCGTACCATCATTGACATAAGGAGCATTGCTCCATTTTTGCTCCCTAAAATTGGTGCCCTTTGCCATCCTTCTTGCCCAAACAAACCCCCAATTCCTTTTCCCTGACTTCCTCTCTCTTTTCCCTCTCTTTTCTCACCGTTCTGCACACCCTAACCCTACTTCACCTCCGTTCTTCTCTACTTTTTTCTCCTAGACACCATGGCAGCGCCACCTCGACTCCGGGAGTGGGATGTACGCTCTCCAACCGTCCTTGGCTTCGGGGGAGACCACCTTTGCCTCCATAAGAGCGGGGAGGCTTGGGCGGCACCCCCTTTGAAACCCAATGGTCTCCTGTCTTGGGGATCGAGCAGTAGCCACCTAGGCAATGCATGTGCAGGCTAGCTTGTGCCTTGGAGGATAACAACACGCAAAGGTTGGATGTAGGGTGGATCACAGTAGGCAAGGATTCAAGAGCCCAGAGAAGGCCCCCTCTCCCCAACATTGATCAATGACAAATTAGAAACAATCATTTTTGAGCCTGCCATCACATGTGAGCACAACATAGTTGAGAGGGGTGAGTGTGGGCCCCAACTGCATGAGAGCAATGAGAGGGGACAAGAAGAGGGATAGGGCGGCCCTAGGATGCACATAGACTCCTCTTGGATGCCACATGGCAGCGGACCATTGACTAGGAAAGTAAAACCTTAGAAATCCCCTTTTCCCATCAAATCTTGCAAAAAATCATACAATTAGGTCCTAAGTCCAAAAATGGCAAACCATATACCATTTGTATCATATTAGAAAGATCTACACATTGGGAATTGATTCAGACTCTAATGTTACTTCTAGTCTTCCTTTTTTCTAAAGACGTGACCTTTGACTGACTATATTTGATGCATGACCATGATAAAGCATGAATCTTTATTGATCCTCTACACTCCTAACCCTCATATCAGTAGCTTTTAATCACTTTTGAACTTAATGCAAGCCATAATAACCTTTCATGCACTATTAATGAATCCTTTGCACATAAGTGACGTGTAATGGGATTTTAATAATGTAAATTAACCTGACTTGATAATCTTGCTTCCTAATGTTGGATAATGCTTAATCAACCTCAAAATTAATACTCTATTGCCCCTCATAGACTTTAATATCAGTCCCATATATCATTATTACAATAGTTGGTTCATTTGACACCTAATGCTTGTATATGCCCCATCTATGGGAATGAGTGGTTACACCTTAGGCATATGTTGGGTTTAACCTATCATATGCATCAAACTCACTTATATCCTTCCAGTTATTGATTTGTGATGATTTAGGACTTAAATGCCTAAGGTCTACCCTTTTGGTGCTAGGATGGTACCTATGACACTATATACATCCATAATGACCTAATGGATTCCAACAGTGGATTGATCGTCTTCCTCATGCCCTTTTGTGATATGGATCTTATTCTCCCGACTATCCCTTCTAAACCAATAAATATATCCTCTCTTATGACCACCTTGATGTAGATGTCCCACATAACCCACATGTTGTACCCTAATGATGTAAGTCTTATATGTTGGATATGAATGCATGTTTGAGATGTTGAACGTAATGTTCGCACAATGATGTCTAGGCTTGGGTACATCCTCCTACTCTTGATATGTAATTCTTAATCCTAATACTACTGATCTAAATCATCTTTTATGCTTGGACCCCTTGTCTTGATGGTCCTTGATATTGGTTTCTCTATTGTGAGCCTTTTGACCTTGAATGTACTTAAATGACTTATACCATGAGACAATCATATAAAATATATGGAATCTCAAAATGATATGAAACTTGAAACACACTTTTAATGTACCTGTGATGACCTAGGTTTTCCTCTCATTCAATTCATGTACATTTTTACTCATTAGATACTCTTTTGAACCCATTCACTTTCATCACCCTCAATTTGATGACTTTAAGTCACTTTATGCTCGATCAATGAATTGATTTTGATAAAATATCACTGTATACCTATATGTGGCTTCTAATTTGACCTCTCTCTTGTATATACTTTAAATTAATGTATATATACGTTTTGATGTACTTTTGGCCCATCTAGTATGCATGTATCACATTGGTGATACTCATGTTCATAGAGATCAAGTTTAATTTCATATCATAAACCTTTTCCTTTCACTTGGATTTTGATATCCTTGTAAAAAAAATTATCCTATTATTGTTTTCATGTTGTAGAGATTTCTCTCATGGTTCCAACACATCAAATTTCATTCAATTCAGAGCTCAAATGCGGAAGTTATGCCTAATTGATTGGGTATACCTTGAAGCTCTAATTCTTAGCTTCTACACATTTGTTTTTACCTTTCGGCCGGCCGATTTGGGCCCAGCAGAGGGCGTCTACATGCGCGGCCCACTCCCCTCTCTTTGTTCTTCCAAGCGATCTGATTTGTTGTATGCATAACAATGGGAGGTCACCATCTTATGAACAACCGATCCAGGACCCTTGGATCTGACAACCAAGGATCCGGGTAGCGATCTAACGGTCCTACTTCTTCTTCTACCTTTTTGGTAGTGTAGCAGGGTACGACACTATTGGGTTGACTCGCGCCCCACCTACCCCATCGATGGTTCCACCCAATATCAACACTTACCTCCAATTGACACCACTATTCACTTCATTTCACCGCCCTATTCTTTCCCCCCTCATTTTCCCTCTCTCCCGAGCCCTTGTTCACCCAGCTTCACCTTCTCTTCCCCCTCCTTCTTGGCACTGGCATGGATGCTCCAACTTGGACGTTTCACCCTCCTCCCTTCTTTGCCTTGTTTTAGGGTTAATATGGTTGCAAGCAGTTGCAACGCATTGGATGATTTCTGAAACAGGAAATGCAAAATAGGAAATGGAACTGCACCATCTATAGTTTGGTTGGATGTGGCTTCAACTCAATCTGTTCGGTTGTTTATGTTTGGTTGGATATAGTTTAAAACAATGGTCACCGCTTATCAACTTACCGTCTAAAAAGGTGTTAGCAATAGCTTATGTATAGTAATCTCAACATGCTTTGCATTCCCTATGAATAGACCAGAGGTGTGCTCACCGGGCTATTCCAGCAATGGAGAAACAGGGAACCCGCAGCTCGAAAAAGCAACTGCCCCCAAAATAGGGGCAATCCATTTTCCATATGTTTCTATGTAAATGGATGTCGGTGTACGGTTGCTTTTCTCACTGTGGGATGGAACTGTGCCAAACCAAACACATGGAGGTTGAATTCATAGCGAGTTGGAACAACATGTGTTCCAAGGTCGCCCACCCAGACGAGGCCTTGGATCGGAGATGGCCTCATGGAGGTAGGGCGCGATTGGACGACTACTTCTTCTGTGCCATAGTGGTCACGACACTGCTTGAGCTCTGACGAGCTCCTACACGGAGGCATGGTGCTACAGACGTGATGCTACTGTCGCATGCTCCCAAGGGTGGACAGTTGTCAGCCGTCCGATGGTGGGGGCGACTAGCTACCCAACGGATCGGCCTAGTTGACGCCATCAGCCGCCACCCTTACTAGGGTTAGGCCTAGTGAGTGGGCCTTGCCATGTAGGACGTGTGTTGTCACCTGTAGGTGGCCCATGGAGCCCAAAAGCAAGTAAACTCACCCAGACCCTCTCCTCGCTCGTCCTCAATTTGAAATTTGACAGTCTTGATTCACTATTCTATGATAAACCTTTGAAAAATCATATCTTTACGATCCTAGATCCAAAATAAGACTTCCAATATACCATTTTGATCAGGAATAAGAGATATTTCCAAAAAAAATACTTCCAGAGTCTATTTATGCCTCTTTTCTACTAAAATCCGAAATAGTATGATTTTGATGTCTTTTCAAGATGTTTATTCTATTTAAATGCATGATCTTGATCGTTTATGTAAAACTTGATGTTAGCATGATATCAGTAACTTGAACATCGTTATGCATCAAGATTCAACCTTGATCCATCTTTGTACCCTAGAATGATCTAATGTGGCTTAAATGGCCTAAATGGACTATTGTGCTAAAGATCATCTCCTTAATGCTTAACCTTGATTAAATGAGCCTATAGTCACAATACTTGAACCAAATCAACAATGTTTGATGTTTGTTAGACTACGGTTTGAACTTGTTCATGCTAGCATCCTTTCTTTGTTTGTTATGTGCCTTGAACCTCGAAACTTGCGCTATGTGGATACATTAATGTTGAATCTTAATCCTTGCACCTATGTGGGCCTTTGATGTCCAAGATGTTTACATGTCCCTGAAATTAGTAATCTCACATATCTTGCATCCCTGTATGCCTTATGGAACATTCTTGTGAACTTATGTGATCAATTTCCCTAATCTTGACTTGAAATGTAATCTAGCATGCACATTGATAACTAGTATCTAATCGTATGCAAATGTTACCCTAATGATCTTCCATATTATATAATGATCTCAAATCTGTATCTTTGTGAGGTTTATGGCACCTAACTCAAGAAGAACACATTACACTCTGTGATGACTAATTGGCATGATTATGACCCCAAATGACTAGTTTGACTATTTTAATGCTTACATTGCTTATATCATATGATCACTTCATCTAAGATGGTTCGAATCCCCCTGGTGGTGCTGTTCGGAATTGTTTCTCCCGTAGCGCAGCCGGCCTCTGTGCGACTAATTGGGGCTCCATTTCTTACGGGATGAGCGGACCCCCCTCCCAGGTTGGGTTCGGCGCAAGCCTTACGGGTCTCCTGGGTTACCAAAAAAAAAGATGGTGAAATCCTAATATTATGGTCCCTAATCTTAGTTGTGATGCATCACCCTAAGTTCTAGATGAATCCACGATGAGCTATGTAACTTGATAATGAACATGCATGACCAAGTTGAGATATTGAAACCAATGATTAAAAATGTGATACCTAGACTTTGGGACACATCCAACCACCATGATTATGATGATTGAGACCTAATCCTACTGGTATTAATATAATTATACTCAAGATCTCTTGGTTGACTCAATTGCCAATATTGAGACAAGCTCGTTATACATAGTTTTTTAAATCAATAGTTGATCTGGTGCTCTAATCAAGGTATGCTTTATCCTCCTATTGGCCAGGCTAGTCGTATTGAACTTGCTTGTATGATTTTATACTTAAGCTGCTTGGCTTTATATACTTGTTTGAGCTACTTGTTCCCTATGATTATTATGTTCATTTTGCTTGAAATATGTCGAACAAACCTTGAATATAATTGAACTTGTCTAGTATACGAACCTTGTGTACCTGCCTGAATTCTCGGGGTAAGGACACAAGGCATGTTCAAAATAGGGTTAGATCATTGACAAAGGTCTTGAGGTCCCTCACGTATATACAAGGGTTAGCTAATCTTGAACACCCTTACAGACCCTTCCTTTGAGGAAGTTGGTCATTGGCCACATGTTGTTGTTTAAGCATAATGGAAACGCGCCTAAAACACTATTGCATGTTAATAAGAAAGTCTTTAATGTTGCTTTTTATTTCTTGTTATCATATCCAACTTTGCCAAGCATATATGTTTATTAAGCATGTTAGTTTTTGTGTTTTATAGCGTACTCAACACAGTTGTGTTGATGTGTACCCATTTTATGTTTAACATGTACACTATGAATCTTGCTAAGATATTCGCTTCTGCTCTATTAGGATAATATGATTCTCTTACTCTGGGGATCATCTAATGACATGCAAATGATTTCTCATATGGGTTGTTACATGGGACTAAGATCTTAACAACACGTACTAGTTTAGTTTCCTCATATGCCATGTTATCTCTTATCTTTCTCTTGCTTGTGGTTTTTTTCTTCATGCATATGCTATGTGGTCCATTATAGGGACGGACCCCCCGGTCTACACACCCTTGGCTATGTAGCCATTAGGAGTGTGGACTTAGGGTAACAAACAGTTTTATGACAATACCCTAAATCAGTATAATATCTTCAAACATGTAATTAGTTAACCCTGAACCTAACTTAGCCAAAACCCTAATATGGATCTAGTTAGGGTTAATGATGAGAATCAAATGCATGTATACAATCCTATTCTTAATCAGGTGTTCCTTGTGTCTAGATGTCCAAGGATAAGTTAGGTTGTGAATATGTGAAATAGGTTTGGGATTTAACAATTATACAATTACGACCTTCTTTTTTTCAACTTGATATGTATGTGTGTTTGTTTTCTTGCTAAAATATTGTGATTTAGTATTCTAGTATTTTACTTGATGCTTGTCTTGATGATTTTATAAGTTGAACACATGATACAAAATTCCATTGTTATAGAATTCTTGAAATAGGGTTTTGCTCAATGACTTTGGCCATTGAAGTCCCTCATGTAGAAATAGGGTTAGTTAATCTTGAGCACCCTCGCATACCCTTTAAATTGAAATAAAACTTGGTGTCTTTTACTAAGTACTTAACTTGTTTGTTCTTGTTTTTTTACTTCTGCAACTCTTTTCTAGTTATACAAAGCGTATATATATGTATCTTTATGCCCTTTACCTAACATCTTGTGTGTTTGACCTGATTGTTTCGTGTATATTTCTAGGTCCAGAAATGTATAGTGTAACATCCCTGACCTGGGTTGTGCCTTAAACCTAGGAGTTTTGCTTAATCAAGATAATTAAATCCTTAATCTTATCTTGTGAAAAGTAATTAGGGCTCATGAGGAACTTATGTTTCAATTTTGGTCATGTTTAAACAATGTTGAAGCAATGTTTGCTTATCTTGGACTAATGTGCAATTTACCTAAATTAAGGGGTTAACTTACAAATTGCACATTATAAGATGTTCCTATGAGGTTGAGACATCATAAGAATGAATATGATGAAGTGGTATGGATTCCACAAGCTTGGGCATCAAGATAAAGCTTGTAGAACAATCCTTGTGCATGAAAACCTAGTTTTGGTGTAATGTGCAATTTACCCAAACACCTAGGGTTTAATATGCAAAATAACACCTCTTGAGGGTATCTCATGTTTCTTGGCATCAAGTAGAGCAAATAAAATGAGAGGGGCACCTCATTTTAATTAGGTTGGAGGAGAGAGAATCTTGATATTAAAATAATCAAGATTTAAGCCTAATTGAAACTCTAATTCAATTTAATGCAATAAATAAATAAAATAATTGAAGGGGCCTTCAACCAAAATTAATATGGTTGGATTCAGACGTGTGTGGACATCCTTGAGCCTTTCAAAGGCACGATCATATCCTAAGTAGGTGAATTTCCACTCACCATTATTATAAGAAAAAGAAATCCCACTCAAAAATGGATATTGATATTATAAGGGTTAAGGTGCTTAATTTCTTTTCCCTTTATTCTTGGATAATGGAAGGGAGCTCGGTGGGGATAGAGATGCCTTTGTGTACAAGAAACCAAGGGGGAGAAGGTGGCAACAATTTTGGAATAAAAAGACTTTTATAAAAGTATTTTCTCTCTCATTGAATTTCTTATAAAAAGACCCTTTCCCAAGCCAAATGAAAGGCTTTTCCGTTTCCACTTCTTCTATTTGCTTGGAAACCGACCAAGGGATCTAGGGAGGACCAGGAGGACGACCCCCAACCTGTTGGTAAGGTTCTTGATCCATTTCACCTTGATTCCATGGTGGAAATCGAAAATAAATTATGGATTTCTTCTTATTCCGATCTCCTCTTCAACCCTAGCCAACTTTTACAACCAAAAGCTTGAGGACGAGCCTAAGGGGGAGTTGAAAAGGCTTCATCCACCATTTTTGGCGTGATCTTGGAGCTTTGGAGCTCATTTGGAGGTGGTTTTTATAACTTGAACCCTTGATTTTGTTATTGCATTCAATTTTATATCAAATAATGATCTTTTCTACATTTACAATAATCAATTTGGTTGATGGATGCAATCACCATGGAAACCACAGTAGGTTTCGTGAGTTTAGAGGTTGAAGATGATAAGCACACACCTCTACAAATATCCAAGGAAAACGGTCTTGATTGAGTTGTCAAACGGTTTCCCAAACCGTTTGGGAGCAAACGGTTTCAAACCGTTTAGAAGCAAACAGTTTCACCAAACCGCATGAGACCAAACGGTTTCAAAACCATTTGGTGGAGTTGACCAAGGGTTGACCATTTGAGAATCCTATTCCTAATTATGTTGGTTGATAACCCACCAAATTTTATGGATTAATTCCAAATGAATTATGATTTGAAGGCTAATCAATTAGGCAAACCTAATTGAATTAAGTGCTGATTTTCAACTTGATTAACTTGACTTTTTGGGAAAACGGTTTCAAAACTGTTTGTGAGAGTTGAACAAGGGTTGACCGTTTGATATTACTGTTACTAATTATGTTGGTTAATGACTCACCAAATTTTATGGATTAATTCCCAAGGAATCATGAGATGAAGACTAATCAATTGGGCAAACCCTAATTGAAATTAGTGCTGAAATTCCAATGAGTTGATTTGAGATTTTGGGTTGATTAGCCCAAACAGTTTCAAAACCGTTTGGGGATCACCCAAACGATTTCAAAACCGTTTGGGGATCACCCAAGACCGTTTGGAGGTCTAGGGTTAAGTATGGTTGACCAATTGAAGGTCCGAAGGCACCAAATCACTTTGCAATTAAGTGTTGATTTGATGATCAACTCGATGGATCACACCCTAATGGAATTTCACTAGAATCCAAAGGTTGGATGAGCCAAACGGTCTCAAGACCATTTGGAGCTCATCCAAACGGTCTCAAAACCGTTTGGTGATCACCCAAGACCATTTGTAGGTCTAGGGTTGAGTATGGTTAGGTGTTTGAAGGTCAAAAGGTACCAAGTCGATTTGCAATCAAATGCTGATTTGGTGATCAATCCAATGATCCAAACTATAATTGGTTGACTTGGATTATGATGTTGACATGGGAAAACGGTCTCAAGACCGTTTGGAGGTCATACAAATGACCTCAAGGCCGTTTGGGGTCAGGTCATGCCCAATTTGGATGAAGGCTCAATGGTTTCAAAGTAACCAATCTCACATTGATTAATTTTGAAGGATCAATGATTCCAAACCCTAATACAATTGATTCAAACCCTAATTGATGATCAATTGAGGGTCAATTGAGGGTCAAATTAGTTGAAGGTTAACCTATTTAACTCAATTGAAGTATGGTGATAGGTCCAATTGAAGACTGGTTACATGACTTTAATGATTGAAGGAATCAACATTGAAAACCCTAATTCAATGTGATTGGTGGAGACCATATTGGTCCATTCAGTTTTGAGGAGGTTTGGGTCAAACGGTCTTAAGACCGTTTGAGCCAAAACGGTCTCAAGACCGTTTGGGACCAAACGGTCCCAAACCGGTTGAGGCTTAAACGGTTTCAAAGTTCAAATTTTGTCAAACAGTTTCAAACCGGTTGAGGCTTAAACGGTTTCAAAGTTCAAATTTTGTCAAACTGTTTCAAATGCTATTTTACTAAATGGTTTCACTAGTTTGTTCAAGATCATTTGAGGTCTAAGATTCTAAGATCACTTGGAAGGTAATCAACCAAATTGTATGAACTCTCAAAGTGGGTGAAGGTCAATGGTTTAAGTAATCAATTACATGATGTAATCTAAGGGAAAATTAAGCTCTAATGATCTTGGTATGATGACATATCTTATGATGTCAATTCTTCTTTCAAGTTGAGTTGACTTAGCTTAATCAAGGCTGAAGTAAACTTCATCTTGTAGAAGATGAGAGAGAAGATGTCCTTCATGAATGAATGTCTAGTTTGGGCATGATTCTGAATAGTGAGATCATGAAACCCTAATTATGAAGATTAATGAATCATAACCCTATTTGAGGGCATTAATAGATGAAATTCTAATATATGATGATGATATAATCCTAATTCATAATGATGACATGGCAACCCTTAAATTAAAGGTACTTTGTTGATCATTCCTACTTGGAGTGAATAGTAAACCCTAATCGATTTGAAGTATTGATTTCATAAAAGTAAAACGATTGTGGTTATCTTCTGTAGCACGACCGTGCAAGGTAGCACGGTCGTGGTGGCTTCCTCTTGCGCGGCCGTTTTTGGCTGCACAGCCGTGGTGACTTCCCCTTGCACGGCTGTTCTTGGCTACACGGTCGTGGTGCTCTATACTTGACTTGAAGATTGATATACTTTGATGAGTAAGGGTATAAGAGATAAGATGATGCTTAGATCATTATGCATCTAATCCAATACATGTATTTAACTTGACTCATATGCATCAACCCTACACACCCTATAATGATGAGGATATGAAACTCTTAGGAATGATGTATGCTACACTAATAATGATATGGATAACATCCTAAGAGTTGAAATATTTAAAGTGATGGATAATGGGTTAACCTATATTCAGCAATGTCTAACCATTGAATAAGTCCACATCATTAAAGATAGTTGGACAATTCTAATGTGTAACCTATGCACCATATGATGAAAGTGACATGTTAGTGGATAAAGTATTAAGAGGGAAGATACCTTAATACAAGGTTAGTTGATTAACCTAAATAAGATAGAAATGAGAAGAAAGTGATACATCAAGACATGATAGATATCACATTCAGCATTTCAGGGTTGAAATACCTTGATGCATCTCAATCCAACGTACTTGGATGAGAAACACATGAAGTGTGTGTTATGTAGTTATTACAATGAAATTGTAATGAGTTGATATATTTTGATGAGTATAAGCTAATATACATTGTGAAAGGGGATGAGCCACCCTAATGGGTATGAGGAAATCATACCATAATAAGAATGAGAAGTGAACTTGTACCTTGTATTGATGATCATTAATGATATATGATGAGAATAGTGATCATAAGGATATACTTATGATATCTTTGGATACTCCTAGAAGTGTGGAGCAATAAATTAGGGTTGATCTAACTACATGAGCATAAAACCCTAATTAATGACAGTTGGGAAACCCTAACCCTAATTTTGGGTAAAGGGAGTGAAAAGCCCTACTGGGAGATAAACCATAATCCTAATAAAGGAATAGTGGTGTTACTAATGTATCACATGATGTGGTCAATGACTTATATGATTGTTATCATGTCTATTAATCATGTAGACATCATGAGATGAAGAGCATATCCAGACCTGAGCTATGGCATTCATATAATAAATATGTTGAATGGCCTTATGTGCCTAATGTTGTTGTTGCTTAGTAAAAGTAACAAAATGTGTATGGACCTTATGAGTCCCATGAATAAGTTATTGTTGCCTAGTGAAAGGTGACAAAACACTTAATAGGCCTTGTGAGCCATGTGAAATACTTGTGTAGAAAGTATTATGTATATCTCGGTCTGAGGACCTGGAGATAATAGTTACCTAGCAAATGGTAACAGTGACAATGATGAATTGAGGGTATGAATACCCAAAGTTGATAAGTATGATAATGATGTTGTTGAAAGATGTGAGCTTTCAAAGAAATGAAATGAGGGACTGAGATCCCAATGTCTTATGAAGACTGAGAAGTGATTGATGAAAATAGTACATGTTTCTTTATAGCATTTGTCTGAATAAGTTATGTTTGAGAACTTGACTAATGCTAAAAGAATATGCTAATGTACTCAATTAATCAATTGAAATCATATCATGTAGAGCCCTGACCATAGATCCAACATCGTCAGCAAATTGGTGATGGTGAAACGGGTTGCTCCGCGACAAAACCCAGAGGGCATACTTTTGAGTATGTGGGGGGTTATGGGCGTGAATATGCTTACGCCCTAATGGAGGAATTGATGTGAGATAAACATTAAATCTCTCAATCCTTCATTATATATTCCGGGATGGATGTATCACTAATCCCCCGATGATTGGGATGATGCCGTACACATCTCCCAATAATGTTAATACCGGATCGGTGGAGATAAACATGAAATCTCACGATTGCAAAGAGAGTGCAGCACGCCACTGTAACTTTAATAGCGAAGTTTCCAGTATACCCTAGAGAGCTATATATATAGTAGAGACACAAGATGTCCTGCAGTTGGTCCTCACGCTGACTGAGGAGGATGAGGTCATAGAAATCCGGCTCTTCTATTGACCTATGTATGGTACCGATTTCGACTTCGCAGTGGTCGGTTGGAGCATGAGTGGTATACCTCATCTCCTTAGGGCATAAGTGTGATTGTAAAATGTAATCAGCCGTCTAGCATGTTTGTTATAGGATTGAATATGGAAATTCATTGGTTGATGTTATACTTCTTTTATGCAATGTCAGTTGATAAATGATATTCATATCTCTTTACATTCCTTGCAATTAGATAAATGGATTATGAATCTACCATGAGTAGATACAATAATCTTCTTAGGAAAGGAGATTATCTTTCTCTGTTCATACAATGAATAATGCTACTGTTAATATGTAAGAACTCTTGTTCAATTTTAATACAATAATTTGCAACAACAATGTTTTGGCAGAGAATTATATCTCCCGCTGGGGCAATTTACAATTGTCTCACTCCCGTGGTATCCAACATTTTTAGGTGGACGCAGACAAAGAAGCAGACACTCTTTTGCAGGAAAATGAAAGTAGCAGTAGTATCAGGGATAGTAGTGATAACTCAGGTGGAAGCACTGGCTGCCAAGTGTTGTATAGTTAGAAAGTCCTATGTGTCATCTCTGTACTCTCAGGTCCTCAGAGTTTTTAGTTAGTGTTTTAATGAATCGATCCGAGATTTTGTCTTGATGCCTCAAAGTTATATGTTGTCTATAGATTATGTCTGGAGACAACTGATGTTGTAAATCTTGAGAAGAGATAGTGCAAGACATGTACTTTGAAACAGAATGTAAATGTTATACTTTGTCTCTTGAAGAAAAAGATTTCCTATGTGTGGATCTCTTTGCAAAAAGTTTTAATTTTTAGTGATTTTCAGTAATCCGCTGCAAATGATTCGCTTCCGCTTAGTTAATCTTGTGATTTCGCGAGTCGGTCGTTACAATTGTGGTATCAGAGCTCTAGGTTCGCTGAGTCTACAGAGACATAGCACTTAGGTAGTAGAGTCTGTTCTAGTGACTTCCAGTGTATCTGATAGTGTCTTCTACTCGTATAGGAGAAGAAGAATTTGAAGATGGCTGGGTCACATGAGGAGTTTGCTGCAGAAAGCAGCAATGTTGCACTAAGAAGAGGTGCGGGGGAACAGGCAAGAGAGGAGCAATTTCCTGAGAACCCCTTAGTTAATCCAACTGTGATAAGAAATCCTTCCGTAGGTATCACTGTTGGGGAACTTAGGGCAACTATGATGTATTTAGTGGATCGAGCACTGGCAATACAACCTAGATTACCAGCCCCTAATGATGATGTTTTGGACATCAATAGGATATGTAATCCACAATAGCAGGTTGAAGCAATGGGAAATGATGAAGTTCTAGACTTAGAACAAGTCTATGCTCGACCTCAGCCTGTTGAATCAATATATAGTGATGTAGGGAATAGAATACAACCTGAAATCAGGATCCGCCACAAGTGTAGGGAATCTGGACATATCAGAAGGTTTTGCTCAGAAAAGAAAAACAAGATGATGATTGAGAAAAGGCCTATCCATATCCAAGAACAGAGGCCTAGTAGTTCCAAAAAGGGAAAGACTTTGGTATCATCAGTACAACTAGGACCTAGTGTACCAAGGCAATGGTCATCTAGAAAGGGTAAAGAACCCTCTAGACCATACCTGGCACCCATAATTTGCTACCTATGTAGATAGGTAGGACATCTGGCAAGAAATTTCTCAGCTAGAAATGTTATGGTGAATCAATCTCTGAGGCAAAATCAACCTAAGGCAGAGAATAATCCACAAGCTATGACAGGTTAGACAAAATAATGTCATTCTTATATGTCTTTTTATGGTTTCCTAAGTTAAATGAGAAGGTAGTTGACTGAGTTTTCCTTGATTAGTCCTATGAGTACTTATACTTTGCATAATAACATTATAGATATTTCATGTTTCTCTTACCTCTATGAGAAGAAGATGAGGTATTGAAGGGATGACTGGATAAAATCCAATAATGTTAAGTCTTATTTTTGTGATAATATGAAGGAAGGAATATGATAGTATACAAAGTGCATACCACTTAATCTCAATATTTATATACCTTGGCCAGGTATACAACTATTGATGATAAAGTGAGTATGGAAACTCTTAGATTGTTGTCTTTTTTATTGCTCTGATCAAGTAGTCCACCTGAGACAATCTAATGAGTATCATGAAATTAGAAATATGGAATAAATAAATGTGATGTATTCTAAGCATAAGAAAGAGAAGTCTGAGATAATCTCAGATGAGCATGTTGTATGAGGAACTAAAAGTGTACTCCTCATAAGATAAGAATAAGAACAAGGGAAATGAACCCTGTTCAATAATGATGCAAGTATAATAAAGGTCTTTTCCCTAAATGAGGAAATGGGAAATATGATGAAATCATGAAATGATCATAAACATGCTAGATAATAATAAAGAAAGGGATGATGACATGCAATCATCCTTATAAATTCCTATGCTAAAGGCAAGGAACGTAGGAAGAGACAAAGAGTAAATGATTCATGAATAGTTGAAAATACATGAATTAATAAGAGGAATATGAATCCTTGTTTTCTTTCCTTTCAGGGACATGGCAATCAAGTGGGTCTTAGGACACTTGATGTGCATAAGATAAAAATGTTATGTGATGGATATTTAGAAAAGTACCAGTTTATCTTGGGCTTTGGCTCCAAGGTGAAGATATATGTAACAAGTGATGTCCCAAGAGGAAAGGAATATAAATATGTGATGTGTTGTTAACACATGTAATAGATACCAAGGTAAGGGATCCTAGTATCTACAGAAATATTAGATGATTTATGTTGATTACCTAGAGTGGTCAACTATGAAATTAGTCTGATTATATAAAATAATATGAACATCATATGTTAGGGGTTTATGCTCTGCATAAACATGATATTAATAAAGAATGCATGATGTTTCTCTGAACAAGAAAAGTGTTACTTGACACAAAATTGAGTCCACGGTCAATAATGAAGGATAGTGGAGCATGTGTCTTGTGTGTTGATTCTATGAGAATCTTGTATGGAAACACCTTGTGCTGACCAAAGTTTTATGGTGTCCCCATAATAAGGAGATGATATGTGAATACTAGATAGTATGATGAATAAAATACATCTGTCTTCCTTTATCTGGATTTCGGGGACAAAATCCTTGTTAGGGGTTTATAATTTGTAACATCCCTGACCTGGGTTGTGCCTTAACCCTAGGAGTTTTGCTTAAGCAAGACAATTAAATCATTAATCTTATCTTGTGAAAAGTAATTAGGACTCATGAGAAACTTATGTTTCAATTTTGGTCTTGTTTAAACAATGTTGAAGTAATGTTTGCTTATCTTGGACTAATGTGCAATTTACCTAAATTAAGGGGTTAACTTGCAAATTGCACATGATAAGATGTTCCTCTGAGGTTGAGACATCATAAGAATGAATATGATGAAGTGGTATGGATTCCACAAGCTTGGGAATCAAGATAAAGCTTGTAGAACAATCCTTGTGCATTAAAACCTAGTTTTGGTGTAATGTGCAATTTACCCAAAAACCTAGGGTTTAATATGCAAAATAACACCTCTTGAGGGTCTCTCTTGTTTCTTGGCATCAATTAGAGTAAATAAAATGAGAGGGGCACCTCATTTGAATTAGGTTGGAGGAGAGAGAATCTTGATATTAAAATAATCAAGATTTAAGCCTAATTGAAACTCTAATTCAATTTAATGCAAAAAAAAAAATCAAGGGGCCTTCAACCAAAATTAATATGGTTGGATTCAGACGTGTGTGGACATCCTTGAGACTTGCAAAGGCACGAGCATATCCTAAGTAGGTGAATTTCCACTCACCATTATTATAAGAAAAAGAAATCCCACTAAAAAATGGATATTGATATTATAAGGGTTAAGGTGCTTAATTTCTTTTCCCTTTATTCTTGGATAATGGAAGGGAGATCGGTGGGGATAGAGATTCCTTTGTGTACAAGAAACCAAGGGGGGTAATGTGGCAACAATTTTGTAATAAAAAACTTTTATAAAAGTATTTTCTCTCTCATTGAATTTCTTATAAAAAGACCCTTTCCCAAGCCAAATGAAAGGCTTTTCCGTTTCCACTTCTTCTCTTTGCTTGGAAACCGACCAAGGGAGCTAGGGATGACCAGGAGGACGACCCCCAACCTGTTGGTAAGGTTCTTGATCCATTTCACCTTGATTCCATGGTGGAAATCGAAAATAAATTATGGATTTCTTCTTATTTCGATCTCCTCTTCAACCCTAGCCAACTTTTACAACCAAAAGCTTGAGGACGAGCCTAAGGGGAGTTGCAAAATCTCCATAAACCATTGTTGGCGTGGTCTTGGAGCTTTGGAGCTCATTTGGTGGTGGGTTTTATAACTTGAACCCTTGATTTTGTTATTGCATTCAATTCTATATCAAATAATGACCTTTTCTACATTTACAATAATCGATTTGGTTGATGGATGCAATCACCATGGAAACCACAGTAGGTTTCATGAGTTTAGAGGTTGAAGATGATAAGCACACACCTCTACAAATATCCAAGGTAAACGGTCTTGATTGAGTTTTCAAACGGTTTCCCAAACCGTTTGGGAGCAAACGGTTTCAAACCGTTTAGAAGCAAACGGTTTCACCAAACCCGCATGAGACCAAACAGTTTCAAAGCCATTTGGTGGAGTTGACCAAGGGTTGACCTTTTGAGAATCCTATTCCTAATTATGTTGGTTGATAACCCACCAAATTTTATGGATTAATTCCAAAGGAATCATGAGTTGAAGGCTAATCAATTAGGCAAACCTAATTGAATTAAGTGCTGATTTTCAACTTTATTAACTTGACTTTTTGGGCAAACGGTTTCAAAACCGTTTGAGAGAGTTGACCAAGGGTTGACCGTTTGAGATTAATGTTCCTAATTATGTTGGTTAATGACTCACCAAATTTGATGGATTAATTCCCAAGGAATCATGAGATGAAGACTAATCAATTGGGCAAACCCTAATTGAAATTAGTGCTGAAATTCCAATGAGTTGATTTGAGATTTTGGGTTGATTAGCCCAAACGGTTACAAAACCGTTTAGGGATCATCCAAGACCGTTTGGAGGTCTAGGGTTAAGTATGGTTGACCAATTGAAGGTCCGAAGGTACCAAATCACTTTGCAATTAAGTGCTGATTTGATGATCAACTCGATGGATCACACCCTAATGGAATTTCACTAGAATCCAAAGGTTGGATGAGCCAAACGGTCTCAAGACTGTTTGGAGCTCATCCAAATGGTCTCAAGACCGTTTGGTGATCACCCAAGACTGTTTGGAGGCCTAGGGTTGAGTATGGTTAGGTGTTTGAAGGTCAAAAGGTACCAAGTCGATTTGAAATCAAATGCTGATTTGGTGATCAATCCAATGATCCAAACTCTAATTGGTTGACTTGGATTATAATGTTGACATGGGAAAACGGTCTCAAGACCATTTGGAGGTCATCCAAACGACCTAAAGACCGTTTTGGGGTCAGGTCATGCCCAATTTGGATGAAGGCTCAATGGTTTCAAAGTAACCAATCTCACATTGATTAATGTTGAAGGATCAATGATTTCAAACCCTAATCCAATTGATTCAAACCCTAATTGATGATCAATTGAGGGTCAAATTAGTTGAAGGTTAACCTATTTAACTCAATTGAAGTATGGTGATAGGTCCAATTGAATACTGGTTACATGAATTCAATGATTGAAGGAATCAACATTGAAAACCCTAATTCAATGTGATTCGTGGAGACCATATTTGGTCCATTCGGTTTTGAGGAGGTTTGGGTCAAACGGTCCCAAACCGGTTGAGGCTTAAACGGTTTCAAAGTTCAAATTTTGTCAAAAAGTTTCAAATGATATTTTACTAAATGGTTTCACTAGTTTGTTCCAGATCATTTGAGGTCTAAGATTCCAAGATCACTTGGAAGGTAATCAACCAAATTGTATGAACTCTCAAAGTGGGTGAAGGTCAATGGTTTAAGTAATCAATTACATGATGTAATCCAAGGGAAAATTAAGCTCTAATGATCTTGGTATGATGACATATCTTATGATGTCAATTCTTCTTTCAAGTTGAGTTTGACATAGCTTAATCAAGGCTGAAGTAAACTTCATCTTGTAGAAGATGAGAGAGAAGATGTCCTTCATGAATGAATGTCTAGTTAGGGCACGATTCTGAATAGTGAGATCATGAAACCCTAATTATGAATGTTAATGAATCATAACCCTATTTGATGGTATTAATAGATGAAATTCTAATATATGATGATGATATAATCCTAATTCATAATGATGACATGGCAACCCTTAAATTAAAGGTACTTTGTTGATCATTCCTACTTGGGGTGAATAGTAAACCCTAATCGGTTTGAAGTATTGATTTCATAAATGTAAAATGATTGTGGTTATCTTCTGTAGCATGACCGTGCAAGGTAGCACGGCTGTGGTGGCTTCCTCTTGCACGGCCGTTCTTGGCAGCACGACCGTGGTGACTTCCCCTTGCACGTCCGTTCTTGGCTGCACGGCCGTGGTGCTCTATACTTGACTTGAAGATTGATATACTTTGATGAGTAAGGGTATAAGAGATAAGATGATGCTTAGATCATTATGCATCTAACCCAATACATGTATTTAACTTGACTCATATGCATCGACCCTACACACCCTATAATGATGAGGATATGAAACTCTTAGGAATGATGTATGCTACACTAATAATTATATGGATAACATCCTAAGAGTTGAAATATTTAAAGTGATGGATAATGGGTTAACCTATATTCAGCAATGTCTAACCATTGAATAAGTCCACATCATTAAAGATAGTTGGACAATTCTAATGTGTAACCTATGCACCATATGATGAAAGTGACATGTTAGTGGATAAAGTATTAAGAGGGAAGATACCTTAATACAAGGTTAGTTGATTAACCTAAATAAGATAGAAATGAGAAGAAAGTGATACATCAAGACATGATAGATATCACATTCATCATTTCAGGGTTGAAATACCTTGATGCATCTCAATCCAACGTACTTGGATGAGAAACACATGAAGTGTGTGTGTTATGTAGTTATTACAATGAAATTGTAATGAGTTGATATACTTTGTTGAGTATAAGCTAATATACATTGTGAAAGGGGATGAGCCACCCTAATGAGTATGAGGAAATCATACCATAATAAGAATGAGAAGTGAACTTGTACCTTATATTGATGATCATTAATGATATATGATGAGAATAGTTATCATAAGCACATACTTATGATATCTTTGGATACTCCTAGAAGTGTGGAGCAATAAATTAGGGTTGATCTAACTACATGAGCATAAAACCCTAATTAATGACAGCTGGGAAACCCTAACCCTAATTTTGGGTAAAGGGAGTGAAAAGCCCTATTGGGAGATAAACCATAATCCTGATAAAGGAATAGTGGTGTTACTAATGTATCACATGATGTGGTCAATGACTTATATGATTGTTATCATGTCTATTAATCATGTAGACATCATGAGATGAAGAGCATATCCAGACCTGAGATATGACATTCATATAATAAATATGTTGAATGGCCTTATGTGCCTAATGTTGTTGTTGCTTAGTAAAAGTAACAAAATGTGTATGGACCTTATGAGTCCCATGAATAAGTTATTGTTTCCTAGTGAAAGGTGACAAAACACTTAATAGGACTTGTGAGCCATGTGAAATACTTGTGTAGCAAGTATTATGTATATCTCGGTCTGAGGACCTGGAGATAATAGTTACCTAGCAAATGGTAACAGTGACAATGATGAATTGAGGGTATGAATACCCAAAGTTGATAAGTATGATAATGATGTTGTCGAAAGATGTGAGCTTTCAAAGAAATGAAATGAGGGACTGAGATCCCAATGTCTTATGAAGACTGAGAAGTGATTGATGAAAATAGTACATGTTTCTTTATAGCATTTGTCTGAATAAGTTATGTTTGAGAACTTGACTAATGCTAAAAGAATATGCTAATGTACTTAATTAATCAAGTAAAATCATATCATGTAGAGCCCTAACCATAGATCCATCATCGTCAGCAAATTGGTGATGGTGAAATGGGTTGCTCCGCGGTAAAACCCGGAGGGCATACTTTTGAGTATGTGGGGGTTATGGGTGCGAATATCCTTACGCCCTAATGGAGGAATTGATGTGAGATAAACATTAAATCTCTCAATCCTTCATTATATATTCCGGGATGGATGTATCACTAATCCCCCGATGATTGGGATGATGCCGTACACATCTCCCAATAATGTTAATACCAGATCGGTGGAGATAAACATGAAATCTCACGATCGCAAAGAGAGTGCAGCACGCCACTGTAACTCTAATATTGAAGTTTCTAGTATACCCTGGAGAGCTATATATATAGCAGAGACACAAGATGTCCTACAGTTGGTCCTCACGCTGACTGAGGAGGATGAGGTCATAGAAATCCAACTCTTCTATTGACCTATGTATGGTACTGATTTCGACTTTGCAGTGGTTGGTTGGAGCATGAGTGGTATACCTCATCTCTTCAGTGCATAAGTGTGATTGTAAAATGTAATCAGCCGTCTAGTATGTTTGCTATAGGATTGAATACGAAAATTCATTGGTTGATGTTATACTTCTTTTATGCAATGTCAGTTGATAAATGCTATTCATATCTCTTTACATTCCTTGCAATTAGATAAATGGATTATGAATCTACCATGAATAGATACAATAATCTCCTTAGGAAAGGAGATTATCTTTCTCTGTTCATACAATGAATAATGATGTTGTTAATATGTAAGAACTCCTGTTCAATTTTAATACAATAATCTGCAACAACAATGTTTTGGCAGAGAGTTATATCTCCCACTAGGGAAATTTACAATTGTCTCACCCCCGTGGGATCCAACATTGTTAGGTGGACGCGGACAAAGAAGCAGACACTCTTTTGCAGGAAAAGGAAAGCAACAGCAGTATCAGGGACAACAGTGATAACTCAGGTGGAGGCACTGGCTGCCAAGTGTTGTATAGTTAGAAAGTCCTATGTGTCATCTCTGTACTCTCAGGTCCTTAGAGTTTTTAGTTAGTGTTTTAATGAATCGATCCGAGATTTTGGCTTGATGCCTTGAAGTTATATGTTGTCTATATTTTATGTCTAGAGACAGCTGATGTTGTAAATCTCGAGAAGAGATAGTGCAAGACATGTACTTTGAAACATAATGTAAATGTTATACTTTGGCTCTTGAAGAAAAAGATTTCCTATGTGTGGATCTCTTTGCAAAAAGTTTTAATTTTTAGTGATTTTCAGTAATCCGCTACAAATGATTCGCTTCCGCTTAGTTAATCTTGTGATTTCGCGAGTCGCTCATTACATATAGGGAGTTGATAGCTTGGTGATCTATGTTCAAGTGTACTTGTTCTAAGATCCTAGCTAGTGTACTTGAGAAGATTTGTATTAGTGTACTCTCAATTTTTTATTGACATCTTGTAGCAAAGAATGTTTTTATTAATAATACTTATTGAATGTTGAGATCATGTTGGTGCTTTGATCTTGTTAATTCTTCATATATGCTAAGGTTTTACACTTCCATATTCCAACTTTGATATTACCATTCTAGGGACGGATGCTCGGGTCTTTTATTTATTGACTTACTGGTCATTTTGAGGTTGGATTTGAGTGATAAATGGTTTTGTGACTGGATATGCCCATGCAATATGTTGTATTTTCTTACTCTAAGTGACTCATCATTGCAAATCTTGGTTATACATATTTTACTTATTGATTGATTACTAACTATTACCTTCAATGATTGTGGTTCATGATGTAGTTCTCTTAAAAATTGTTTTAAATGTGTTGTTCAAATTTTGTATATGAACATGTATGTTTCTCGTATGTTGTTAATTGAGTTGTATGTTAAATGACTTATTTATCTTTATTGTTGTCTTTGAGTAAAATTACTATAGCATGACCCTAACATCCATAATACATATTGCATGTCATACATATCATTATTTCAATTAATAATGTAGACCATATTAGAATTTGAATGATTAATGCATGTGGGATTATTTTTTTTGCAATGTTGTTTCTAGGAATAAAGATTTACACCTTAGTGAAAACCTCTATATTGTTGATTGCTCTTTCTTGTGGGTCAAAAATGTACACACATTTGTCCAGTCAAATATATCAGACTTTAAATTTATTCCCCAACTTCTAGAGACATCCACAACTCAATACATAGCCTATTGTAGTAATATGGGGTTGAACATAGGGACAAGGAGAACAACAAAGTAAGAATAGGAGATCTTGTTTTAATTTAATCAAATCAAGACAAGGAAGTTTCGTGTTCCAGTTAAGGAACTGATTAATCTAATTAAAGCTATAAATCTAAGTTTTTAAAAGATCTAGAAACTAAGATAACTATGAAAGTGATAAAAAGGTACTTGGATTGGGTTTCATCAATCAAACCAAACTCAATCATGTGAAACCTTATCTTCTAATTTATATATGATCCTGACATATTTTGCAAGTAGTCATAGATGATATCTACACCTTCCTTCTCTCAAGATCCAGGTGTTGGTATATATGCTCAAAGATTCCAATCATATGATGATTGGGACGTGGCATTAGATACCTTATTTGATAATCATAAAGATAACACAAACGTAAGTAGATGTCTAAAGAATAATGTTATTCAATGATGTATGTCTTGAAGTATGTGACTTGAACAATAAGATCATACAAATGCTAAGAGTACATACATTATTGTTATGTCCCTAGTCAAGATTTACTGTTGTAGCACCCCAATTTTCTAAAAACATACATATTACTGAGCGGAAGCTTACTTCACAATGGGATGTCACATATATGATAATCATTGCTCAAAAATATAATTTCATTCAACCAACTTAGGAAAATAACTGCAAATCTCATGTCTCAAGTTCCACGACATGAAACTTATTTAAACTAAACTAGAACATAGTCTCAATACTAAATAAAAATTAAACTAAACACCATATGATAGTGCATACCCCACCAGGTCTAAACTCTTAGTTTGGGCCTTGATCATATTCTCAATACTAATTAAAAACTAAACTAAACACCATATGATAGTTGGCACCCCACTAGGTCTAAACCCTTAGTTTATCCTTGAGATGTATGATCCTCACTTAAGCTCCTCCCTTATTCTTTCCTCCTACAGACATCGCGTCGCCGACCATGCATTAAATGTGAAAAACACATTAGACTAAGCGACATTAAGTATGTTATAACAAAATAATGACTTGGCAATAATGAAACATGAAATTAACTTAAAAATAAATCTTAAATTCACATAATATGCTCTTATTGGTTAATTATAATGTCCTCTACTCTTATGCACCAATTGTGCTCATAAGGCCCATAGGATCAATCGATGTTCCACTTGAACTCATGATTTACACTAAAGTGCCATAACTATGCTCCATTTGAGCTCATGATTTGCACCTAAGTGCCATTAATAATGCTCCACTTGAGCTCATGGTTTGCACCTGAGTGCCATAATGTTCCATTTGAACTCATGAATTGCACATACGTGCCACTATGTTAAATTTGAACTCATAAGGTCCGAGGGCTCAACATTAGCATGATGAGGATAAAATAATACAACTCATTACATTAACATGATAATTCTTAAAAAGAGGAAAAAGTGGAAATGAGCGGAGCGACTGCGATTGCGATTGCGACTGCGACGACGAGCGTGAATGGCGATAAGGAAAGAATGGCAAACTCTCCAACCCTGTGTGAAGCCCTTGGGTAGATCTGCACCAGAAGGAGTTCAGTGGTGATACTTCCCTGAAGAAAATAGAGATAGAAGTGAAGGAAAGGACCATGTTCTACCTGAAGGAAGAAGCAATCTAAAATGCTGAGAAATGGAAGCTGTGCGTTGTAGGATATGTTGTAGGGTTCAAACCTTATCTTCCCACGCTAGAACGTTACTTATCCTAGATCTAGATTCTCAAAGGTAAAATCGAAGTTATGAATCATGGCAACGGGTTTTTCCTTATTCGATTTGAGGATCATTCAGACATGGAGACAATTGTGTAAGGGGGCCCTTACTTTGTCAGAGACAAGTCGATGATGTATGAAGTGGCATCCTGGACAAGCCCTACATAAATTCAAGTTGGAGGAGTTGCCGGTTTGGGTTAGAGTACATGATCTTCCCCTAGAACTATGGGAGAAAACTATGTTCGAGAGAATCGGCTTGTAACTAGGCACTCCACTGAGAACAGATAGGATGAATATGACTTCAAGAGGTTGGAATTCGCAAGATTGTAGGTCATGTTATCAATGAATTTCAGATTTCCAGAATCCTTAGATGTTGCGAATGAAGATGGAGAATGCCAGACCATTCATTTTGAATATGAATGGAAACCTAAACCGTGTCATGTTTGCAACTTATTTGGAGATGATGATTGTGCCCGTATAGTTGTGGAAGCTCCAAAGGTAAATAAGAAATGGGTCCCTAAAAAGCTAGGTTTCGCATGTACAATTAGTGCAACTGGAAACAAAAGAAAAGAAACTTCTTGGAATACCATTGTGTCTAATGTTGAAGCTCCGATAACTGAGATGGTCACAGTAGGCAACATCACCAAAGAATAGACAACTGCCAGTGAATTACTTGATATTTCTATGGAAAATGGAGAAGGCAATCATATGAATGCAGAAGAGATTGAATCCCATTCTAAGAGTGACAATGGTGATGAAGAGTCTGATAAGGAATAATTCCACGACACCAGTGAAATATTTGAACCTGAAGTGGAAGAGGAGATAGTAATTTCAAGTCATGGGGAAGTTGATCTCATCACTCCTCCAAATTCTAGTGATGTATCCAATGTAGCTAAGTCGTCTCAAGAATTGGATGGATTCCACAAGCCAAAGAATTTCAAGAGAACTAAGAGTAGGAGTGCAAGTGCACCAGACAATCCATCTAATAGTAACAGATTCCAAAACTTAGTGGAATAGTTCGAAAATGGTGTAGAAGAGATGTCCCAATCCAGTGAAATATTGGGATAAAACTGTTCTAATGGTTGATACAAACCTGAACATTATCTCCTGGAATGTCAGGGGGCTCAATATCAAAGCTCCTAGAATCCAGGGAGAAATAAATCGATTGAATCCTAAACTAGTAGTCCTCAATGAAACGAAAGTTGAGAGAAAAAGATGGCAAAGTTTATGATAAGGTTCTTTCCTCAATACTCCTAGTGTTCTAATCACAAGTCACATTTATTGGGGAGAGTGATTGTTATGTGGAAATTAGATGATTGTATTGTCACCAAGTTGGGAAAATCTGATCAACACATTCATGCCAATGTCTCTTCTGAGAATGGTACCTTTGTTCTAACTACTGTATATGGGCATAATGGGGACTATGATCATTGTAGCCTCTGGTCTCATATTGAAGACATCTCAAAAACCAATATTAGTCCATGGATTATCATAGGTGATTATAATGCCATTAGGAAAGAGAGTGAGAAGATTGGGAAGGAACCCCCTACCAAGAAGTCAATGGAAGACTTCAATAATTATGTTCTGAATTGCGGGCTCTATGAAATCAATCTGAATGATCCTAAGTTCTTGTGGGATAATCATCAGGAGGTTGAAAACTTTGGCACCTCCTTGCTTGACAGAATCCTCTACAATGATGCGTTCATGGATATCTTTCCTCATTTTAGTGGTTACCTTTTGTCGAATACTATTAGTGACCACAAGATTCTCAACCTTCAAATTGGGAGTAGGAAAAGAATTTTTAGTCCATTTAGATTCATTAACGCTTGGACTAGCAAAGAAGAGTACCACTATATTTTAAAAGAAGTCTGGCTATATGACATCAATGGCTTTCCGCTGTATGTCGTCTATGTGAAGATGAGGAAGCTGAGGAAAGCCCTTGGGGTTTGGAATAGAAAATATGTTGGTGACCTTAGTGTGAATGCTCGTACTCTAGAAATTAAAGCTCTACAAGCTCAAAAGATATGGACACAAATCCTAGAAGTGTGAGTCTTCAAAGTAATGCAATCATCTGTAGAAAGGAAGCTAATATTGCTTTACAGATGGAGGAGTCTATCATGCGTAAAAAATCGAGGGTCCAATGGCTTAAAGAAGGTGTCTCTAATATGAGGTTTTTCTATAACTCTATTAAAGTGAGAAGACAGAAGAATCACATTAAAGCTATGGAAATTGATGGAAGGGTGAACATGAATCTGAATGATATTAAAGATGGCATTCAATAGTTTTATTATAATTTTTTTAAACTCTGGACATAAAGTTGATTTGTCATATCTTGACAATCTTAATCTTCCAAAGATGGATGACCTTCATAGGCTTCGTCTTGATAGAGTTATTACTGTGGAGGAAATCATGAATGTCTTCAAAAATCTCAACACTGATAAGTGTCCCGGCCCTGATGGGTTTAATGGGTGGTTCTTTAAAGAAAGTTGGGAAATCATCAAGGAGGATGTGATTAAAGGAATTCTCCATTTTTTCAACACTGACAGGCTATTGAGAGAAGCCAATAAGACTTTTATTGTGCTTATATAGAAGTCTAAAGATTCCCATAATTTGAAGAATAAGAGACCTATTGCTCTTTACAATGTGATTCTCAAGGCTATTACTAAGATTCTCTACAATAGATTGAAGTTAGTTATGCCCTCTATTTTGAGTCATAATCAATGTGCCTTCATTCAAGGTAGAAATATCCGTGATGTCATTCTCCTATCTAATGAACTCATTCACAATTTTAGTAGGAAAAATGGGAATCACAAAATGTGCATCAAACTTGACATTTCCAAAGCTTATGATTCTGTATATTGGGAGGCTCTGTTCAAGATTATTAAGACAATGGGTTTCCCAGTGTGTTGGAGTGTTTGGCTGAAGGAAATTTTTCAAACCACCTCTTATGAGATTCTCGTCAATGGGGAACCACACATTGCCTTTAATCCAAGTAATGGGGTTAGGCAGGGGGATCCCCTAGCACCCTACCTTTTTGTTCTTATCATGTAGGTGTTCACTCAAATCATGAAGAGAGAGAATAGGAATGGAGAGCTTATTCCTCTCAAGGCTTCGAATAATCTTGATGTTTCTCATCTTATTTTTGCTAAAGATCTTATGGTGTTTCTTGAGGCTAATGAGAAGAATGCTTGCTGTTTGAAAAGAGTCTTGGATGATTTCTATAACATTATAGGTTTGAAGATGAATATTGAGAAAAGTTATGTGCTGTTTAGCAATGGAGCAAACAAAGACTTGATTTGCAACATCCTTGGCATTAATGAAGGTGAGCTTGGTCAGAAATATCTCAAAATTCCCCTTTTTGTTGGCAACTTGTTTAGAAGATATTGCAGTCCCTTGATTGATAAGATTAAGAATAGGCTAGAAGCATGGAAAGCTAAGAAAATCTCTATGCCAGGTAGAATTGAACTTTCTAATTCTACTTTGTCTATGATTCATTTATACTAGATTTCCACTTTCCCTCTTCATTGCTCTATCGTTGAAAATATTGAAAGAATCACTATGAACTTTATTTGGGGTTCTACAAAAGGTAAGAACTCGATCAAACTCATTAAATGGGACAAGCTCACCAAACCTAAGAAAGAAGGTGGTATTGGCTTAAGTCCTATTAGAGAAATGAATCGAGCTGGTCTCGTATTTCAAGCTTGGAATATTGCTACAAAAGCCGACTCACTGTGGATTAAGTGGATTCACGAGAAATAATTGACCAAGAAATCCTTTTGGATGGCCAACAAGAATAATAACTATTCTTGGCATCTAAACATAATCATTAGAGAGAGAGATTCCTTAAAAGCTTTATTGCCTTTATTATTGGAGATGGAAAAAATATTTCTTTCTGGGGTGATCCTTGGGTCCCAGGGAATCATTTTGTCCAAGAAATTCTTGGGAGTCAGAGCTTACTAAGAATCGAGGTTGCCCAGGATTGCATGATGAGCTATTTTATTTCTAATGGTGAATCGAGGGTTGTTGATGATAGACTACACAAGGAGCTCAATAGTCTTCTGTTGAGCATGTTGAAACCTAAAGTGGAAGTTGATTGCATCTATTTAGATGGTAAAGTCAGCTACAAGTTAAGAGACATTTAGGAGCTGTTCAGAAAGAAAGGGTCATATCTTGTTTCTTTTGAATGGATCTAGAAATATAAGGTTCCTAAAAGATTCCACATTCATGCGTGGAAAATTGCACATGGAAGGCTTCTTACCACATATCATATTAGAAGGATGGGTATTAGTACTCCTTATTTTTGCTTCCATTGCAAGCAGAGCACAAAGGATCTAACACATTGTCTTTTTCTCTATTCGTTCTCTGTTACATTTGGAATGAAGTTGAAAGTATTACTGGTCTCTGTACCCCTACCAATTTTAAAGCTCTTAAAGTTCTCAATGATAGGAGGCATCATTGTCTTGCAATGTGCACTATCCACTGGATTTGGAGGGAGAGAAATAGCAGAGTACATGAGAACCTGGAAATCAAGTGGCCTAAACTTTGGGACTTGGTTTTCAATGACGTTCGGGCCCTTATTGATTGAGTTGGTTTTGCTGGGTCTAATGCTTCTTTGGGGTTTTCTATCCTTCTTGTGTTCTAGGGAAGGATGTGGCTAGTTCTGTTGGGTCTGATTGGCTTTCAGATCTAATGAGGTTTCTCTATTGACTTTTCCAGTTTACGGGTGGATGTTGGGCCTTTCTCCTATATAAAGATCTTTGGGAGAGTACTGACGGCAGTAGAAGGCATTTTTGGAGGCTCAGCTAAAGGTTCCTAAGATGATCAAGAAGTCTGAAGTTTTCTAAAGTTACAACAATTTCTTTGCTTACTTTTGATAGTCGTACATGAGTCTCTACTTTCTTCCTGTTGTGGGTCCCTATCATGTATAGATACACCCATGCATTGTACATACCAAAATTCAAAAATAATAATACAGGGGAGCTTTCATACCCAAAAAAACTTGATAATTCTTTACTTTAATTGAATTTCATTTGATCATGACATAAGTTCTTGAAAATAGAACTTGAAAACATACAAAACATTTAATACCATTGATTTGAGTAACATTAAAAATTGAAGTAGTTATGCATATAATTCATCTTAATCATTATAATAATCATAAGGCAGTTGAAAACCATTATTTAATACTCAAAGTGCATAGACCTGCTTACCTTTAGTGGAGAAAACCCTAATTTTGTCTCCCTGGTCTTGGGTCACTCCTATGCCCTTGAAATTACACGATCTATGTTAATTATCACCTTAAAAACCACCCTAAACCTTAACTTTGGTCTTGTAAGAAAACATGGTCAGAGACAATGGAATTAGGTTTAAAAATACTAGAATCAGGTTCCTCTTAAAAAAAACCTTTCCGATGACTATTTTTGGGTATTTTTCCGATAAGTGTTTGATTTATTGCAAATTTCTAAACAATTGACCAATAAATAATTGAGGAAAATCCACATACACTTAATTATCCAAAACTAGTGGATAGGCTCTGAGTTGGACCAATCAGGATCAACCAACATAGTAGGGAGACTCGCCCCTTGGTTCGACGATTAAAGAAAAACAAGGCAGGGTAAAAACCCTTAAGTACCCTTATAGATTTAATAGAATGTAAAATGTGCAGGGGTACCTAGGTCATAACATTTGTGTTCTTCAACGCTAATCCATGTCAAGTGCACAACTCTAGCCATGGTTGAGGGAAAAATCTAGGAAGGTTGAAACCCACGAGGACCATCATGCAAGTAGGGGTAGGCACATTGCACGGCCAAATAAAAATTGAGGAGGACAAATAGTGTGCAGAAGCAGACTGGAGAAAAAGGTGGGCGTTCACCGAAGAAGAGAAATAGAGAAATAGCCAAGGAGAAAAACCACTGAAAATGGGTTGAAAAGCACAAACCAAGGCCTCCATGGTACTGGTGGAGGTGAGGTGAGGCAAGAAGAGGTGCTTCTAGGGTTAGAGAGCCACTAGAAAAACCCTTTGCCTAGCATCATTGTGGCCATCAAGGCCGTTCTATAGGGCACACCGAAACGGGCCACCGTGGAACAAACAAATAAAATAGAACCAAAGAAAAGGAGGTAGGGATGCTCATCGATGCGTCAATTTGGCTGAAGGTGGCGGAGGAGTTGGTGCTAGCGAGGTGGTTTTCGAAGAATAAAGTTAGATATGTCAGAGTGTCTCGAAGGGAAGGAGAAGAAATTGGAAAGAGAGGATAATGTTTTGTCATCCAAAGGTCATTTCTAGTTCATTCTATATAGGTTTGGGAGTTGGGAAGATGTTCTGTAAATCCTAGAGATGAGAGGACTTTTAGTCCTAAAGGGTGTTTTGTCGTTAGGGCACAGAGTCTCTTCAAACCTAGGATCATATGACTTAGGTCAAGATTGCAATTCCAATGGAGAAGAAACTTCTCAAAACGGTGCCTTGTGGAGGGAGTTCATGGTTGGCGAAGGAAAGCACAACTCAATTTCCTATTCTCGATCTCCTACTCGAGGTAGGAGATGAATTCAGAGCCTTCAGATGGAAAATTCAACGGGCGAGGAAGAATCTGCACTTAAACATGAGCGCATGACACTAAACTATAGGCAAAATTGACAAAATTACATGCATGAGAAATAAATAATGTGGGATCTTAGGTTAAATCAATGTATGAATCAAATATCCCATTAATATCTAACCAAAACTATAGGTTAGCTTCCCTAATTGATTTGGAGGGTCAAACGAAGTCCTATTGACTTCAAATTTGGATCACAAGTTAATAAAGGAGCCTACATTCCTCCCATATGACTAGATTTAAGTTTTGTTTACCTTTTATCCATCAAACTCACATATATCATTATCTTAATGTATATGGATTGAAAATGAATTTTCCTTTCCTTACTAAGTTATAATTTGAGTCAAATTCGTGATGGGGAGTTATTATACAATGTAAGGCATATCCATTATCTTTCATTCATATTTGAAGGATTACCCTAGGAGAGAGAAAGAGAGAGAATAATGTTGATTTTACTTTTATGTATTTGCACTCAGTTAATGATAAAGAAAATGAAGAATATACATATATATATCATTCTTTCCCTATAAATTGCTTAACATTTGGGATATCTTTTCTTTAAAGTCTAAATTTTTTAAATTTTTACAATTAAGATCCTAAACTATTTGTCTTAAAAATTTGGGATGTTACAATTCTACCCACCTTAAACAAATTACGTCCTCGAAATTTTCTTTGACTAGTACCCACCTTAGGGCTTTTCTTACTCCTAGTTTGCAAAAACTCAATGTATATATCCATAAAACTAAAACTAGGGTTAGAACTAGGTCATACCTTCTTCCTCCTTATCATCAACCATTGCAAAGATCCTTGCTTTCCTCTTTTCTCATGGCGCTGGGTTAGGGTTTTGCCCTACACCATTCTTTGCTTTGATTATGGGGCATTCTGGCTTCTTATGATCTGGGTCTCCACAATAGTTGCAAACTCTCAATCATTATCTGCATGGTCTACCATGAAGTCTACTACAAGTTGCACAAGGTTCCTTAGCACTTTGTCCTTATGGAGCTTTCCTCTTCTTATCATTAATGGTTTTGTGCTCATTCTTGCCTCTCGAGGATCCTCCATTCTTCCAATTTCATCCTGGGTGGTCCTCCAGCTCTAGGGCTTCTTCTAGTGCCTCCTGCACTGTCCTGATACCACGACCAACCAGGGCATAGCTGAGGTCAAGCTTTAGGCCACACATAAACTTCTTTGCTAGATGCACCTCGTCTTAGGTCCCGTATTTTTGTAGCACACAAAACTTAATCACATATTGGCTGACGGTGGAGTCATACTGCTTGAGGCACCTGAACTTCATCTCTTTCTTCTCGATCATAGCTTTTGAAATGTAATGATTCTGGAAGGCAATCATGAACTCCTCCCAAGTCAGTGGATCATCATTGGGTCTCGAGCATTGGTAAAGTTATCCCATCAAGTGCGGAATGTACTCTACAACATGTGTGTCCCAAAGCAAACTTTGGAAATTTGAGGGCATCTTAGCTTTTTGAGAAAAGATTTCTAGCTTGATCTTCAAGAAGTCTACTAAGATCAACTTTTGGTTCCTTGGTTGAAATTGTCTTCCATGTTAACTAGACAGGGCATCTGTAAGAGACTTAATGAGCACTTCTACAAGTGCATTAGGGTTACCATTAGGGTGAGCCCCTCTAGAAGCACTATGATCTCTTCCTCCATTAAAAGAGTTCCTTCTCCATCTAAGTGCTCCTTGCCCTTATCAGATTTCCTTTTGGGAGCTATCTACAAAAGGGAACATAACTATATGAGATTTTGAGAAAAGCCCGGTGGTCAACTATATTTTTCACTATGAGACCATATTGTAACACCCCAATTGTCTAGAACATACATATTATTGAACGAAAGCTTACTTCACATTGGGATGTCACAAAATGATGATCATTGCCCAAAAATATAATTTCACTCAACCAATTTAGGAAAATAATTGCAAATACCATGTCTCAAGTTCTACAACATGAAACTTAAACTTTGAACTAAACTAAACTAGTACACAGTCTTGATACTAATTAAAAACTAAACTAAACACCATATGATAGTTGGCACCCCACCAGGTCTAAACTGTTAGTTTGTGTGAAAACCTATTACACTAAATGAGATTACTCAAAAATAAAACGCAGTCAATCACCAATTAACCACATATCCAAAAATATGGGTAAATTAAAATCAATTTCAACATCAACACCCACTCATAAGCATTTTCATAAGAGCCCAATATCTTTCTTGTATCCATACTATGCCGAGAATTTGATACAAATTGGTCTATCGCCTTAGCCACATCATATATACACAAGAGAACAATATTCACATATGTCACAAAAACAAGCATTAACATGCTAATGCAATTTTGATTCGTTTGAAATACCATATACAAACTTTTCTAGCCCAGACCTGAGAGTATAGGGATGACTCTAGTACAGGATATACATGTGAGAACTCGTTACACTAAATGAGATTACTCAAAACATAAAACACAATCGATCATTAATTAATCACATACCCAAAAATATGGGTAAATTAAAATCGATTTCAACATTAGCACCCACTCCAAAACATTTATGTAAGAGCCCATCATCTTTCTTTTATCCTTACTATGACAAGAATTTGATACAAATTATTCTATCACCTTAGCCACAAAATATATACACAGTATAACAATATTTGTATATGCCACACAAACAATCATTAACATGCTAACAAAATTTCGATTCGTTTGAAACACCATATACAAACTTTTCCTACCCAGACCTGAGAGTACAGGGACAACCCTAGGACACACTAGGCATCTAATCATCTTTCTCTAAGATTCATTACTATAGATCCTCTTTGCTACCACATATTTGTTTTTGTCACTTCTGATTACCTAAAAAAAATGTGGCAAACCACAAGGGTGAGACCCATGTCCCAACAAGAGATATAACCTCCAACAATGCTTATTGATTACAACATTTTAAATAGTAAATAACTAAGCAATTGGATTATTTAATAATCAATTGAATAGATTGAACAGTTCAAGTATACTAAACAAATTAAGCAAATCATATTAGCAACAAGTATGATTATAAATGCATATATACATAACAAACAGATCCATTTCTTTGGATATGTGTCTACTCAAATATAATCAAATTGCATATAATAATAATAATAATCATTTTCATTAATCTAAATATCATCATATTCCTTGCTAACAATACAAGCAATATAGTAGCATAAGCATCCCTGACATCATGAATATGTCTAGTAACATAACATAGCTATCAATATTGGCATCTCAAAGAAATGGGATAAATCTATATCATAAGTAGAACTAACATCATAACACAATGAACTACATAGGCATGATTAGCAGTTTAAGCATTTCCAATTACATAAGCCTGGCTAGCAATATTAAACATAACTAGAAGCAACATCTTAACCATCAATGTCAGTATATTTGATGACATAAGTATGTTTACAACATGAGCATAACTACAACATAAGCATATCAATTATATCTTATTGCACTATACACGATCTCAGTGAAAAGAAAGAAAATAAGGGTTTTTATCCAGAATAAAGCATTGTGTATAACCCTAAATAGATATGCTACACAAATGTCTTACATCTTTTATTATGCCTTGAGGAAATTGGGGATGCCACTCAAAATCTAACTGACCACTGCTAAGTCGAAATCAGTACCATACAAGATCTAGAAAGAGCTAGACTCCTAAGATCTTCTCTGCCCCCAGTCAGTATGTGTTTGCCACAATGACACATAAGGTCAAGTCGCTAATAGCCTAGTTTGTCCTTGGTATAGGTCACGACACTAGTGAAAGGAGGTGGGTACGCATACTCTACCATCCGAGGTACAAACACAGTTGTCCTCCAGTCTCATAACATATATAATAATCGAGACATGGCCGTAGTCGTTCTCAAACTGAGGGCTAGGTATGATCGCAGTCATCCTCCCTAAACACTTGAATTCAGGATGACAAGCACCCCACATACTCATCAGTATGCGCTCTGAGTTTCTCTTAGGAATACTCGTTTCACCATCTGGCAAGTTATGACACTCAGATGGATCTATGGCACATGGCACTACATGATTAGAGTTTCACTTGATTAGTTATGCCAATTGGGTGAATTAAGACCGCATCAAACAAGTGGACATGCAAACCCTAATTCAATTCTAACAAGCATAGAAATATCACAACTTTTAAAAGATATAAAACGTGTGAAACATAATATCTCATCTCATCATCACATGGTGCTATTCACTTTCCATTCATGAGACCACACTAGTCATCATACTATCACAAGATATTTTTTTTCACAATATCACAGGGTATCAACCTTTATCAACACAAGAGGATTACACCTCATTCAGGGCTCAACCACACCCAAAGGTCATCAAGACCATCATACTATTCCCTATAAGATCATCATTATCATTCCATGCCTTATAGCAAGGCTCCACAACATCACTTACATATAATACACCAGATCAGCACAATATTGCATTAATGAGCTAGGAGATATTCATAAACAATCATAGTAGGGTTATATTAACATTAAAAACATTCCTTTATTACATCAACATGCAAGGAATCTAGATATGATTAACACTCATCATATTCATAATGCACATGTTTAGCATAAGAAAGTATCAACCATGTGGCTATGATAACCATCAATTAACACATGAAGGTTATGATCATGTTAAGGAGGTTATTTGTTACACCCAAATCTCACAATTTCCACCAATCAAGAGATTAGGGCGTAAATTATGGATTTAGAGTAAAACAAAGATCACCCTTAACTTTTTTCTTCTTCTTCACTTTATTTCTCACATGCAACCACATACACCAACATTACAAAGTAATCTAAACATTGATTTCTCTAATATGATTTCAACAGTAAAAATGCAAATATAAACATTCATAATGTTTCTCATATTTTTATGCACATGAGACTTGCTAACGGGCATATATTGCTAAAAGAGGATTAATGCTATACATCATCATTTACAACTCTCTCTTATTTCTTTACAAGGACCTAGAGTGACAAGGACCGATGGAACTTAACTATTCTCAGACTTAACTCTTGTGGCAGATCTACTCTGATGCAAATATCTTCATTCCACACAGTTACCCTAAAAATTGTGAGTAGAGGGGTGAGCCTATTCACTTAGTGAATGAGTAAAACAATAATACAGTCTAAAGAACTGAATTAGACATTTATCTTTCTTGAATAACTAAAATAATAACAAGATAGCAGTTCATATTAAAAGATTAGGTATTCAAAAATTTACAAATAGCATTGAAGCCTTCATCATTAGAAATAAACAAGTAGAGAATCATAATCCTCACTATTTTATTTCCGATCTTTCATTAACTTTAACTTGAAAGTTTAATAAAATACAAGAATTATTGTACTGAGAAGATCTAGAATAATACAATTAAATAATAGGGAATGCCAATATTACAATTAAAGAACAATTGTTACGAAATTGTACTCGAATCTTTCTTAACTATTTTACTTATAAGAAACTCTTTAAACTTATATTATCTTATTTTTATTTGTTCCCTGATCATATGCAGTGTACTCTACATATGAAGACTGGTAGCGAACTACGATCTCACCATACAAGACTTATCTTAAAACCCGGGAAGCTAAGCCTAGAACTGAATCCGAGTCTGCTTGACTCGAACCATCATGTCTGACTAAGGCGGCTAAACAGCTAGCCTTTAACTAGACCTTTCCTTCTAGGATGAGTACACATGCAGAGGGTCTGAGACGCTCTGTGGGCCTCATCTTGGTACGCTCTGTGGGTACCTCTGGGTTACCACCGGGATCTCCAGTTCATGTTGGGTAACCTATCTTCTCTTAGGAGGCTTCCTCAAGGGCTTCATCTCCCCGCACACTCTGTGGGTGCGTTCCAATCCCCGTATACTGGTCACTGCCATAGTGGATCATTTCCTCCCTACAATGCAGACATCCATAGGGAATCTATGGTGTTTAGGGCACCTATTACTACTATAACTTTGATTATATTTTTCCTTTAGACTGATTTCTTTTAACTCTATATCTTACCGACTACTCAGACTACTGAACTGCATTCACTGATAAGACTGAACTGAATGCTTAACATATTGTTTGCCCTTTTCTTAGGGTTTCTCCTTACTCATGCACATATAGCATTTCTCATGTATTCAAACATATATCATGTCTAGCAAACAAGTATTCTCATTCAACATTTCACACATATATGCATGTCATCAATAACATCCCTATCTAGGGCATGTCATATCTCTCCACTCATAATAACATAATAACTTACACATTTCATGACAAGTATTTGAATTAGAGAATTTGAATCTCATAAGAAAGCATACATGCATATAGGATAATATTCAACTAAAAATCTACAATATCGCATGAATCATTTCAATTAGCCATTTACTACTAAAATAGATGTGTACACTTCCAAAAGCATACTAGATTGGGTTTCCATCCTTGATTACTTGCTAGTCACTAGACATGTATTGTGAAAATTAGAAACTCTATTTGTCCATATATCAAATCACAGATATAAAACATGTATAATTAAATACACTAGGCACATAAGTAAGATCATATAAGCATTAATATGAATTCCAACTATAATGTTGTTCAATCACCCGAATAACTTGAAAATTTAGATCTTCAGAAGATTCTCAATCAACTTATAAATTCTCTATTATTCAAGATACATGTATATCTATATCCATGTCATCATGTAAACAATTTCAGATCATATTTAGAACATGGTTTGAAGTATACTATAAACTGCATTAAAAAACAATTCTTTTCATTTATTGTCATCTAGGCAGGAATTGAGAATATCAACTAAAATCATCTAATTGAGTACAATTGACTGAAATATTCTTTTACCCACTAACCTAAGATGTGGAAATAGCTTAAAAACGTATCCCACATCTGAAAATCTCAAATCCCTATTCAAACCCTAACAAAGCGCCATTTTCTCCTTCCTTTCAACTTGGAAACCCTAGAGATGAAGATTAGGAGAGAAAGTGTGAGAAAAGGAGGTGGTTTGATATGATTTTGAATCAAATCAGGGGAGAGATGGAATCTTGACATCTGAGATAAGATTCACCAAAAAACTATATTCAAAGAAGCTAAACTTACAGGATTTCATCATTCCTCGAACGACAAAACCCAAGGTCAACATCTCCATCAAATTCTCCTCTCAAAACCCTAGCTCTCCTCTCTCTCTCTAGAATTTCATTTCTCTGGATTGAATCACGAATTATGAGAGATACTAGTGTGTTAGTTTGACCATGTTGAGCAATTGAGCTGCTTGGGTCAATTCCACATTGACTCCTCACTATATTTTCTCTTATTTTAGCTGAATTTTCCATCATACAAATGTTACTGTAATTCATCTACTGAATAGCTAACAGATCCTCCAAAATTCTGAAAATTGTATATGTTATTTATAATTGAGTTCTAGATCTCCAAGAAAAAATTTAGATCATTATGAGTTACGAATAAATAACTAAAAATCTAAAAGTGCACTACTGTCTTGAATTCTATAGAAATGTCAGTTGAGGAGTAAATGCCCCAGAATGACCATGCTAGCTGCCACGACCGTGCTATCCAAGCCTCCAACTACCATTTTCATATTCCTATGCCTAACTCTCTCATTCCTTCTTGAAATTAGCTTGTTTGGTGAAAACCCTAATTTCAGTCGACTAGGGTTTATATTTCTCAAACCCTAATTTCTCAAAGTAAAAACACACTTAAAGTTCTTATTAGGTTTAAAACATCATAATTGAATTATCATCATTAATTAGATTTAATAAATGATCAATACAATTAAGCATGTAATCATCTAGGTAAATCCTAATTTACCAATTAAGCTCAGATGTAGTCATAACAATTCTTCCCCCTTAAAAATGTTTTGTCCCCAAAACATAAACGTACAAGAAAAGTACATTCAAGGTTTATTTTAAGCTTCTGAAATCTTACATGTCATTATACTCTTGTATTTCATACTTTAATGCAGTTTTCAACATTAAGTACTTTAATTCTTTACTAAATGACAACATGTTTGAAATAGTTCTCAATGATAACAAACAAATTCTCTATGCCACAGTCAATCATTGGATAGAGAGAGAAACAACCATTTCAATATTTTCATACTCTTGAGGTATTACCTCAACATTGATAATCTGATCTAACTATCTCAATTCATATGGATCGATATGTGCTATTGTTATGTATTACCTCAAAGTCACAAAAGAGAGTCCATCGTGATGTTTTGAACTTTACTCTTGTGCTACTCAAATAGCAAAACAATCTTGAGTTGGAAGACTAAATCCAAAAAAAATTGTACAATACCACTCACAACATCCCCATTGGATCATGGATGCATAAGGTGAAGCATTACTATTCTCAAGTATGAACCCATACATAATTCAAGGTGTAACCATCGGGTTATAATATACTAGGGTTTCAACAACAGTAACAGAGTACTCCATGATTGCATTAGTCATTTAAGGATTATTCATACCCAATTACCATCACTTAGTTATAATAAAGCTATGTATAACAAGCTATACCTCATTAGGGTTACATATCAATGTAATATGGTTATCATCCCTTCTATTCATATAAGTGAATAGGTAAGACTACCTTATTCAGGGTAACCCTCCATTTGTTCCATCATCATTCAACCCATATCACCATACCACAATTATACAATACTAAGATGGATTACTGGTATGAATAACTACAACTACCATACACCTTTAATTAACATATTGTTTGCACATGTACACAAAAATCATACGTAGAACCAATTTACATCCCTTAATATACCTTCAACAAATTATACTTCTAAAAACAAATTCACATATTACTAAAAGCCATTGCTTTCTCTTATCTCTCTCCTCATTCATTACTACTTACTTTTTGCTACTTATCCTTCTCATTTTAATAATGTATATTAAACATCCTTAAAATTCAAACATACAAGGTACAAATAGATTATTCATCATTCTTGCTATCACTGCAAGAATTTATTTCTTATCGCACTTCACTCGTATTATATTTCTCCTTTTTTTCAAAACACGCCTCTTATATTTCAAATCTATTTCTTATCCTTTACTCTGAATCTTTTCTGTAAGGACCCTGACCTTCATTTTGGGCTTACCCTGTTTGCTTTGTGTAAACTTTGTGTTTAAATGTTTGCTAATCACCTGAGTTGTGATTAGGTTTTGTTTGTGCTTTGGTGCAACTTGCAAATTACCCAAGTTTTAGGGTTGGTGTGCAAGTTTGTCACCTTGAGAGATGTCTTTCTCTCTCTTTGCATCCTCTAGGGTTGAGAGGATGAGTTGGGAACCTTATTTGTGTTGTTTTTGGGCCTCGTCTAAGCTTGTTGAATCTTGGGCTTGTTCTTGGGCCTTGTTGAGCCTTGTTGAGGCTTGATATCGGGTTAGAGCTTGGTGTATCGTCTAGGAGGAGTGCTGGTTGTATCAACCAAGATGTGTATCGGCCATGGTGTGTTGGGTTGCCATGTTGGGCGACACACACCCTTCACCTAGCCTCGTTTGTGTCACCTTCTTTGGACAAGTGGTCGTTGTTTGCTAAGTAGGTGGCAATTCATAGACAAGTTGTTTGGGGTGCTAGCATGTGGCATGACACTTGGACAAGTGTGATAAGGTTGGGTTCCCCCTTGCTATGCTCTTCCCCTTCACCCCTTAGTATATAAGCTGCCCTCCTTGCTTGATAGGCCTCTTTGGTACCCTTAGTTGCTCCCTTTCCTTTGGTGGTCGGGCTAGGAGAAGAGAAGAGGAACTAGTGGACGATACAGTTGGTGTCTTAGCTGATACCCTCTCCTTGGTGGAGTCTTCTTCTTCCTCTAGTGGTGGCTAAAACCCTAGATTGTGCCTTGCCCCTTCTTATCTTATGGTGAGTATCTCTCCCTCTCCTTAGATTCTTCTTCTTCTTCTTTCTTTCTTTCTTGACCATGGTGGTTATGGAGTCCTCTTCTTTCCTAGTGTTGTCCGAAGGTGGTGCCTTGGAGCTTGGAGCTTGAAGCTTGGTGCTTGGAGCTTTGGAGCTTGAGGAGTGTGCTTGAGGCGGGTTACATAACTCCTAACCCTAGCTATACTACCTCCTTTCTATGTTACTTTGTTATATGTTATCTTGATCGGTCATGTTTATCTTGTTAGTGATGTTCTTACTCTAGTATGTGCCCCTAATCTTGTTGGATATGATAACATGGCTATGTTGTTGCCTTATATGTGCTCTTGGACCTTGTTGGGAGAACCTTGGATTAGGGTTCCTTGGGCAAAACCCCTCTCACTTAGTTGTTGAAGAGGTGAGCCTAGGGTATCCTAATTCAATGGTATGTCATGGTGTGTTCTTGGGGCAAAATACTTTCTATCTCCTTGGTCTTGATAGGTGATCTTGAGCTCTAGTGGTGGGGGCAATACCCCCCTCTTCCTTAGCCGTTGAGAGGTGAGTCTATACTCTAGTTGCTTGGGCAATACCCCTCTCTTACTATGGATTTGAGAGGTGAGCCTTTGGTTGGCCGTTGACCAAGTTGTTGATGGTTTGGATGGTATGGTGATGACCCACCTTGCTGCCTGATATGTGATGGAGGTTGTGCAAAACCCCTCTCACTTAGTTGTTGATAGGTGAGCCAACTCTCTTAATCACTTAGGGTTTGGTGGTGGTCTTGAGGTTGAAGATGATCAACTCGAGATGAGGTGTAACCCGACACGCTTGCTAAACTGATATCCCTCTTCTAGGGTTGAGCTTGGGCGATATGCTAGATGGGTGTCTTGTTGACCACTTTGACCGATATGAACCCTTGATAGTAGGTTCTTTACCCAATAGACTTGGTTGGCCGATAGGTTGTTCAAGTGAGATAGTATCTTGTTGCTTCCTTGACTGATGTGGGTATGGTGAGTTGGTCCTTGTGTTGAGCGATATGATATGTTAGTGCCTGGGGCGATATGGAAGCTCCTTGGGCGATATGGTGTGCCACCCAAGATGTTTCTTGATGGTCGATAGGGGATACCCTAACCCTATATAGGCGACATGGGGTCTTGGCCGATAAGGTTGTAGTGTTGCCCGATATCTTCTTGTTCATGGCTGACCGATACCCTCTTACACCTAGATGGCTAGTGCTGGCCAATATGGATGTTGACTAATATGAAGGTTGACTGATATGATGAGTGGTGCTTAGGGTTTGGTTGTGGCTGATACCTTAGAGATGATAGTTGTATCTTTGGAAAGGGTTGTCCCTTACCCGATATGGCTATAGTGAGGGAGGTTGCGCCTTTGGTGAGGGTTGTTCCTTACCCGATCTATCTCTTGTGAGGGTTATGATGCTTATAGTGAGGTTTGTACCTTATGTTCAGTTGGTAACTCTAATGCTTGATTGTAAAGATATATATGATAACATCATGTATAGACTTGCTCATTCAATGGCATAATCAAATCTCTTTTAATAAGCGATAGATGTTCTTTATGATAATACAGTTGTACCTCTATGCTTATGCTAACCATGAAGGTACCATTTTGTATAATGTGGCCATGATGATGGCATGGTTGTGATATAATGTGGAACATCAAGGGTTATGATGAACCCAGTGATATGTGATGGTATGGAATATCTTGATGATGGGATTGAGTCCCAGAGATGTTGATCCTTAAGATGGATCCGGATGATTGGCAAGAGGCCAAGTGGTAACATGTAATGTGGGATCCTTGTGATGGATTAGGATGATGTTGTTGGCACTGAAAGCCTTAGTGACAATATAACACAAGATAATGAGATTTATATTTGTTTATTCTTGTTGTAGTCACATGTTACATGACTTGGTTGAATCTTGCAATCCACTTAAAATACACTAATTAACTACAGAGGAACTTTTCATGTAGTTTGCCTTTGCCATAGATCCATCGTCGTCAGGAGTTTGGTGATGGTGAAACGGGTTCTCCTACGAGTTAATCTGGAGCACATATTGTTGAATATGTGGGGTTGCTCCTAGCCAAAAATAGGAGGATTAGAGTGCAACTTCGGTTGTAGACTCCAGAGCACGTTTTGAGGCCCGTGGCTCAGTATGGTAGAGCATGGTGAACAGGCCCATGGCTCAGGATATGTGATAGAGCATGGTGAACAGGCCCATGGCTTAGTGATGATGGAGCATGGTGAACATGCCCGTGGCTCAATTTTCTAGCGCTGATACCTATACTAAGGTGGGCTAGGCAGAGGGTAGCCCGACCCTGTGTGGCTGAGGCCACTTAAGCATGAGATTGCGGTCCTACTTGTTGGTTCTCATCCACTGACTATGAGGTGGTGATGTCGTGGAGTCTGGCTCTTCCATTGACCTTGTATGGAACCGGCTTGGGTTTCACAACTGAAGGTCGGATTTGAGTGGTACAACTCACTTCCTCAGGGCATAATAAATCTTAATTCAGCCGTATAATATATCTACTTAGGACAAATACAGAACATTGGTTGAGGCCTTTTTTGTATAGTTGTCCTAGCTATATTTTGTAGTTATTTACATGTTCCATAGATGTTATGATAAGTTTTTATATAGCTTGTCTTGTCAATCATGGTCCATATACTATTTGTTGATATTTCTCTTAGTAACCTGGTAAGATGTTATAATAATTAGTTCTGCTCAATTACTGCGTTTATAATATGCTTACATCAATTATCACCTTTATCTGTTATAGTTCTCTTTTGAGATTTTATAGTTTCGATAGGGAGTTATGTTTCTCGCTGGGACTGTGTATCTCACCCCGCTAGTTTAAACCTTTTTAGGTGGTCGTGCTGGTCGTGGTGGTGATCGCGACGTTGTAGCCGAGCAACAAGAAGAGCAGTAGGAGGAAAGAAATGGATATGTTGCCGTTTTTGGTGTTTTGTAGTAGAGTCCTAGAGTCATCCCTATACTCTCAGGTCCTTAGAGGTGTCTTGATGAAGTTTCACGATGTATAGCTGTTATGGCTCTTTTTTTATCTGCTGTTGACCTGGTATGGCCTGATATGTATATAAATAGATGATGAACTCTTTGTGCTTATGGAACAGCTGGATCCCATGATATGGTGGACATGTACCAAGTCCACGTATATATATATATATATATATATATATATATATATATATATATATATATATGTATGTATGTATGTATGTATGACATGTTTTTTTGTAGCATATGGATCTGGTTGTAAGAGTTCTGCTATTTTTGATGTCTCCCGTAATCAGTTTTAATTAACCCATTTTATGGTAATATGATGTTTAAGACGGTTTCGCACGTTTTCGCATGGCGTTTCGCTATCTTTGTGATGGCAGGATGTCACAATTTCCACATTGTTTATCGACCTTTCAGATTAGCTACCTTTAAAACCTGGATTACTATCAATGCTAGTTTACTTCTCATAGTGCCAATTTCATGATCTTGTTTTATAGAGATGCTAGTATTCAAGGTCAAATCACTAGTGACGTCCCTTGAACTACTACAAGTCTAAACATCCTAGGGCTTAGTCCTTATTAGTAGCATGACGTTATTGTGATGTGACTTTACTCTCTTAATTTGAAATTCAAACTTTGGATCTCACAAGTTTTTACTAAAGTCTTCCTTATCTTATTAATTGAATTTCCTTTCTCTTACTTGGCCATGCAGATAGATTACATTCTCAATTTACCCTACTAGGGTTTCATCATCATATTGTGCATCACTATTACATTCACTAGATGTCCCTACCATGGTGGTTATGCATCATATATGATTCATTTTCTTATCACTTCATTCCCACCTTGCTCTCATTAAGTAAGATATCAAAGAGAAGATGATTCTGAGACTTAGAATTCTTATATTCAAACATTCCTTAATACATTTATCGTATGTAGGTTTTATTAGTTATCAACAGGGATACTTGACTAATTAGCACTTACTTGAATCTCACAACCTCTTTCTTTTATAATCTATATTACTCCGTCATGTTTCAAACCCTATCTTTCTTTCCATAATCCTCTTACCATATACTACTCTTCCACCTGTCATATTTAACTTCTAATTTTCTCTTACGACCATGTTGCTTATTCATGTGTATGATCATGTATACCATGTTGCACATATTTCCTTTTATCCTTCTACTAATGTGAAGTTAAAATTCTAAATCAATATTCTCCCTACTAGTTTCACCTCATGTTTAATACATTACATATTCTTCATTTTAAATCAAATGGATCATGCATGGGTCAAACTTAGTTTCTATTTCAATCAAGTTTTTCCTTTCTGAATATAGTCTACCTTTGTATGACTTATTCATTTGTTAAACTACACTTTTGTTCTTCTTTTAGAAACTAGTTTGTTGTTATGTAGAGACTTGAAATCCAAAGTTAATAAGGATGAATTTATTAATCTTTATAATAAAGTTATACATTCTATGCTCTCAATTATATCATAGCCCTCATTCCTGGGTCAAGCTCATCATTTCTAACATTTGATTTTGTTTCAACTAAGTTTGTTGTTCTAGTCTTATGATTTACATGTTCATCCAATTCTCTTTACTTTAACTCTTCTGAAGACTCTTTACTTCTATGTACTTATTGTATACTCAACTCTTTTCTTCTATTTTGCCTTTGCTTTGGAGTACATAAAAGCATTATACTCGATTATATGATCCACTCCTCATGATTGATTCTTACTATCTTGGCCCTTACATACTTTTCTCATATGTTTACCATATTTCATATTTAGAGTTCATATAATACTAATCATTAAAATTAATTTGAGCCTTATGTCATGCTCCTTTATTCCCAATTAAGGGCTTTTCATATGAGGCCCCAAAGTTAGATCTCAGATATCAGTTTCAACTGATTCTTAGCTATTCTAATCTTTCCCATATGTTTCAACATCTTAGTGTATATACATTTTCACTATGATGTGGGTCTAATTTATCCAAAGTCTACTCTTATTATATTTTCAATAGGAATCATTAGATCCTAGTAACACACCCTGCCAGCCAGACCAGGCCAAACCTACAATCCTGAAGCCAAGAGCTACTCATGATTAATTAACTCCTATTAATATCAAACATGTAGAAAGAATATACACTTAGGGTAAACTCATTTAAATATAACTTCTGGTCTACTTGATACAAAGAATATAAATAATAAATGAATCACTTTATGATACACAACAATATAAAAGAACCATATATATTGTACAAACTGATAATCTGAATTCATACATATAAGAGCATTTATATTGATCTCTAATCAAATAAGCAATATAAATCAAGAGTTATATCACATTCTATGTATAATCTCTTACTCCTTCATTACTTTCTGGTCTCTTAACCCTAATATTTCTAGGGTTTCTTTCTAGCCTATCCTTCCTCTGCATACCTGGCCAGGATACCCAGAGAAGAATAGACATAGTAGCTTGATATTGGTCAATCTAAGTATTCAGATACCGGGCCAGGGTATCCAAACACCCAGACTTCCCAGAGCTATCATCATAACATCTCCTATCTGCCACACTTATGACTCTAACTTACTAACTTAATGGTCCCTGAAAACTCAGTCTAAGCTCCGACAACAATTTGTTACACCCAGATCTCACAATTTCCACTAATTATGAGATTAGGGCATAAACTGAGGATTTAGAGTAAAACAAAGATCACCCTTAACTTTTTTATCTTCTTCTTCTTCTTCACTTTGTTTCTCACATGCAACCACATACACTAACATTACAAGGGAATCTAAACATTGATTTCTCTAATCTGATTTCAACAGTAAAAATGCAAATATAAACATTCATAATGTTTCTCATACTTTTATGCACATGAGACTTGCTAACGGGCATATATTGCTAAAAGAGGATTAATGTTATACATCATCATTTACAACTCTCTCTTATTTCTTTACAAGGACCTAGAGTGACAAAGATCAACAGAACTTAACTATTCTCAGACTTAACTCTTGTGGCAAATCTACTCTGATGCAAGGATATCTTAATTCCACACAGTTACCCTAAAAATTGTGAGTAGAGGGGTGAGCCTACTCGCTCAGTGAATGGGTAAAGCAAAAATATAGTCTAAAGCACTGAATTAGTCATTTATCTTTCTTGAATAACTAAAATAATAACAAGATAGTAGTTCATATTAAAAGACTAGGTATTCAGAAATTTACAAATAGCATTGAAGCCTTCATCATTAGAAATAAACAAGTAGAGAAACATAATCCTCACAAATTTATTTCTGATCTTTCATTAACTTTAACTTGAAATTTTAATAAAATACATGAATTACTGTACTGAGCAGATCTAGAATAAAACAATTAAATAACAAGGAATGCCAATATTACATTTAAAGAACAACTGTTACGAAATTGTATTCGAATCTTTCTTAATTATTTTACTTATAAGAAACTCTTTAAACTTATATTATCATATTTTCACTTATGCCCTGATCATATGTAGTGTACTCCACATATGAAGACTGGTAGCGAACTACGATCTTATCGTACAAGACTTTGCTTAAAACTCGGGAAGCTAAGCCTAGAACAGAATCCGGGTCTGCTTGACTCAAACCGTCACGTCTGACTAAGATGGTTAAACAGGTGGCCTTTAACTGGACCTCGCCTTCTAGGATGAGTACACAGGCGGAGGGTCTGAGACGCTCTGTGGGCCTCATCTTGGTACACTCTGTGGGTACCTCTGGGTTACCACCAGGATCTCCGGTTCATGTTGGGTAACCTATCTTCTATTAGGAGACTTCCTCAAGGGCTTTGTCTCCCCGCACGCTCTGTGGGTGCGTTCCGATCCCCATATACTAGTCGTTTCCAGGGTGGATCATTTCCTTTCTAAAGTGCAGACATCCGTAGGGAATCTACGATGTTTAGGGCACCTATTACTACTATAACTTTGATTATATCTTTCTCTTAGACTGATTTCTTTTAACTATGTATCTTACCGACTACTCATACTACTGAACTGGATTCATGATAATATTGAACTGAATGCTTAACATATTGTTTACCCTTTTCTTAGGGTTTCTCCTTACTCGTGCACATATAGAATTTCTCATGTATTCAAACATATATCATGTCTACTAAACAAGTATTCTCATTTAACATTTCACACATATATGCATGGAATCAATAACATCCCCTATCTAGGGCATGTCATATCTCTCCACTTGCAATAACATAATAACTTCCACATTTTATGACAAGTATTTGAATTAGAGAATACGAATCTCATAAGAAAGCATACATGCATATAGGATAATATTCAGCTAAAAATCCACAATATCGCATGAATCATTTCAATCGACCATTTACTACTAAATTAGATATGTACACTTCTAAAAGCATAATAGATTGGATTTCCATCCTTGATTCATTACTTGCTATTTACTGGACATTTATTGTGAAAATTAGAAACTCTATTTGTCCATATATCAAATCATAGATATCAAACGTGTATAACTAAATACACTAGGCACATAAGTAAATCATATAAGCATTAATATGAATTCCAACTATAATGTTATTCAAGCACCCACATAACTTGAAAATTCACATCTTCAGAAGATTCTCAATCAAATTATAAATTCTATATTATTCAAGATACATGGATATCTATATCCATGTCATCATATAAACAATTTCAGATCATAGTTAGAACATGGTTTGAAGTATACTATAAACTAAATTAAAAAACAATTCTTTTTATTTATTGTCATCTAGGTAGAAATCGAGAATATCAATGAAAATCATCTAATTGAGTATAATTGACTAAAATATTCTTTTACCCACTCACCTAAGATGTGGAAATAGCTTAAAAATCTATCCCACATTTGAAAATCTTGAATCCATATTCAAACCCTAGCAAAGCGCCACTTTCTCCTTCCTTTCAACTTGGAAACCCTAGAGATGAAGATTAGGAGAGAAAGTGTGAGAAAAGGAAGTGGTTTGATATGATTTCAAATCAAATAAGGGGAGAGACAGAATCTTGACATCTGAGAGAAGATTCACCAAGAAACTATATCCAAAGAAGCTAAACTTATAAGATTTCATCATTCCTCGGACGACAAAACCCTAGGTCAGCATCTCCATCAAGTTCTCCTCTCAAAACCCTAGCTCTCTTCTCTCTCTAGAATTTCATTTCTCTAGATTGAATCATGAATTATTAGAGCTACTAGTGTGTTAGGTTGACCATGTAGAGCAATTGAGCTGCTTGGGTCAATTGCACATTGACCCCTCACTATACTTTCTCTTATTTCAACTGAATTTTCTGTCATACAAATGTTACTATAATTTATCTACTGAATAGAAAAAAAATCCTCCAAAAATTCTGAAAATTTTATATGTTGTTTATGATTGAGCTTCAGATCTCTACTAAAACTTTTAGATCATTTGGATTTACCAATAAATAAGTAAAAATAGAATAGTGCACTGCTATCTAGAATTCTACAGAAATGTCAGTTGAAGAGTAAATGCCCCAGAACGGCCATACTAGCTGCCACGACCATGCTATCCAAGCCTTCAACTACCGTTTCTAAAATCCTATGCCTAACTCTTTCATTCCTTCCTGAAATGAGCTTGTTTGGCGAAAACCCTAATTTCAATCGACTAGGGTTTATATTTCTCAAACCCTAATTTCTCAAAGTAAAATCACACTTAAAGTTCTTTTTAGGTTTAAAACATCATAATTGAATTATCATCATTAATTAGATTTAAGTAATGATCAATCCAATTAAGCATGTAATCATCTAAGTAAATCCTAATTTACCAATTAAGCTTAGATGCGGTCATAACATTATTCCACCATCATTCCATCATATAAGAATGTTAAACATGAATACTCATCTTTATCTATTTGCATTAGAGTTAGGTTCAACATGACAAATTATATCAATATTACTAATAAACACTTATACCCAAACCCTAACTCACAACATCCCCATTAGATCATGGATGCATAAGGTGAAGCATCACCGTTACATTCCATACTATTCTCAAGTATGAACCCACACATAAATCAAGATGTAACCATCATGTTATAGCATACTAGGGTTTCAACAACAATAAGAGAGTACTCAATGATTGTATTAGTTATTCAAGGACTATTCATACCCAATTGCCTTCATTTAGTTATATTAAAGCTAGGTATAACAAGCTATACCTCATTAGAGTTACATATCAACACAATATGATTATCATCCCTTCTATTCATATGAATGAATAGGTAAGACTACCTTATTAAGTGTAACCCTCCATTTGTTCCATCATCATTCAACACATATCACCATACCACAATGTCACCCAGAACCATTGAATGCTTAAAAGGTAAGACCATTGGTTGTTTACATAAGTAAACACCTTGGATAAACCACATATGAAGTCCTTGATTTGTGCTCTACAAAGAGTCACCATATAACCCTAGACATCCCTTGATTAACAACACAAAATGTTCCATTGAGAGTGGAGTAGGGTAAAACCCACAATCGACTGTTCATTTAAAACAAGCCATCCATTATCAACAAGTAATCTCCTTAAGTTGATCATATAAAGGAAACCATCTAAATCACATTATTAGGACCAAAATATTACATTAGCCATAATTTCACTTTATTGGAGGAACAAACATTAGATCTTGACCATTGGGCCAAGTTCATGTGTTAAAACTATCAATTACAGTATAGGTCCGATCATTACATCAAGACCCAAGAAACTATTGGTCTAAGGCTTAATTGATGCTACAACTATATGATTATATCACCATAGGTTTTGGAGACCTGATCCACCATCATTAGTGACCATTAAGTCACCATAGGTGGTTAGATTAGCACTATATTCATTATTCAACATCAAATATTAAGCTAATGTCATCATTGATTGATAACATCAGTAGGGTACTTAATGGTTGATCATTAAACTTCTAATTGGTACAAAACCTGACCTAAGGGGGTGACAATAGGTTGTCACCATCATCTGACACCTTTGATATTGACCATCAGTTGTCATGAAGACAAATCCATAGGGTTGTTGCAATGGTATCATCATGGGGTCATGGGCTTATAGAAGAAATCAACTTTAAACCATAAAATTGACCATTGGTTGATAGGTGCTTAGCACCATAGGTTGTCAAATTAACCTGATACAAGTCATATTATACATTAGGAATAACCTACACATGATTACAGGTTCATCTAGAACTGAAATTAGAACAGGGAACATTATAAAAATCGAAATCCAAGGCAATCATAGCTTTTTAGTGCATGAATCATCATTTTCAAGCACAAACATGAGCTAGCAAGCTTATGGTAAGAAATAAACGTGGATCAAGTTATAAAATTTCCTCTAATGAGAATATGAAACCCACATAGAAGAAATCTCGAGCAGGTAGGGTATAAAATCCAAGCATAAGCTATGAACTCATCCATCTAGCACCTTTCTTCATCAAATGAACAAACCCTAAGCATAAGGAGCAAGAAAGGGAGGGTTTTAGAGATTTAGAGCAAATTATACCATGGAAAAGCAATGTTTTCACTTGGAGGAAGGTTTAAGGAAGGAAAAGAGCAAGAGAAATGGATAAGGAAGGAATAAAATAACTTACCTTGGTCAAAATCCCTAGAAGATGACCTTGGAAACCCTAGGTATGGCTAAATGGAGCTCTAGGAGACCTTCTTCTCCAAAAAGAGGTTGTATTCTACCTTAGATCACTTGGTTCCATAGAAAAATAGAGTGGAGTCGTTTCTCCAGGTTATTGTAAAGAGAAATTAAGGAAAGTTTCGTACTTGGGCAAGGAAAAGGTAAATTTAGCCCATGGATAAGGATGGGAGCAAGCATGAGGTGTAAAAGAAGCTTCCCCATGTGTATATGGCATTAAAATATTAAGAATATATAAGCACACATACAAGAAGCTCCCCCACCATCCATATAGACCTTATTAGCTTTTCTTTTTTGAATTTCCCAGCCAATCACATAATTCAATAGTTGATAGCTACTAAAGGTAGCTCATCCATGAAGGGGTAAACCCTAAAATATCCTTGGAGAAAACACCTTCAACCAAGGTTTAATTAGGTGCCCCATGGATCAAAAAGCTCAAGAATGATGTGATAATATCCAAGGAACATAATGCAAGTGATAAATTTGAAAGAAAACCTCTCAATTGGGTAAATTGTAGAAAAGTCCAAAATGTGCATAACTTGCTCAACCAGTGTCCAAATTGGACCAAATTTGAAATTTAAGCTTGTATTATGATTTCAAAGCATATCACAAGGTTATATTAGGGTATAAGAATTAAGTTATGATAATTAAGTTTATTAAACTCATTAAGCAAGTTTAGGGTCCTTGCAACTATAAACCCCTAACTGGGATTTCGCCCCCAAAATCCAGGGTAAACAAAGATGGATACTTCCTTTGAACCTCATCCTATTACCTTCACATGGTTACTTGCATATCATGGTGATGTTACATCATTAATACATATCTCATCTTGGGTCAGCACAAAAACCCCCATCTAAGAAGACATTCTCAATATGGAATGTAAAAACTTATTATGCCACCTGTACAAATCTAATAGTAACTTTCAACTTTAATTTATAGCTATCACCTTGAAATTATATCTATTATATCAAAACATAACTCAAAAGTCATACTTGCTAGCTTTTTACCAATCATGGCATGTGTCCTATACCATTCCTTGAAGCATAAAAAAGGTGAATATCCATCCTTTTTTTCCTAGATACACTGACACTGTAACACTTGTCAGTTCTTTTTCAGCATCAAAATAAATGTTGACGCTGGCACCTTTCATTCCATATAAGGAAACATCATTCCTAGTCAACCTTGTTAGGGGTGAAACAACAACACTATCTTCACCTTACTAGGATTCAGACAACCTACTTAGAATACATATCATGATCCCATAAAGACATTTAATCAACCCCATCTCACTCTTGTTCAACTTGTCTCATAACTATTGCTACTTTGGAAACCCTTAGGTTTTTGAAGAAATATTGATCATGTTTTTGACCATATTTTAAATACTTTGACATGTCATCATTCAAAGCTGGATATAACTTGTACAACATGTTTGGAACACTTTGTTCCTCCTATTCTTAAATTCTATTTGTACATTGGTTAGTCTAAAGGACATAACTCTAAACTCATCATGGTCATGTGAATTATGTCATCCAATCTAAGTCTTATGCATTGATATTTGATCAAAGGTTTATCTTGAAGAAACACGGTATCACATATCTATTGACCAACAAACCATCTATCCTTGATAGTGGTCTTGCCCAGCTATCACTGAACCATACACAACATTATAGAATCACATTTTTTTCCTTCCAAACAACATTTAGAGGGTCATCATCAAGTCTCTCTCCCTCTATTTAAGGGGGAGGAACACTGGGAATGGTCATTTAATAAACATCTCCAACCTTCACATACTTCCCATACTGTTGATACACCTTGGATATTAGGATTCATTACCTTGGTATCCATCTCATGTGCTATAAGGAACTCACATCCTTATCTCATCTACTTTTACCAACATAATCAAATCTTAAGACATGTAAGAGGAGTCTTCCTAATTATTGGAAGGCTCAAAAGCAAACTCATCACAAAATTTATGATCTTGGAACCATAGTGCAAACAACCTTATGCTATAATAAGCTATCCATCCTCATGTTTACAACGAATCCACGCTTACAAAGTGGAAATGATCCACTTGAAAATTGTTCCTTAGAAAGGAAAGACACAAAGGGAAACACACTTCCCACACCATAGTAGTAATTTTCAAGGGTCACTAGCAGAAAGGTAACCAATTTCATTGCTTCATGGAGTCTCTTATCAAGTGATTCCTTGACTCTCCTATCAATTAACTCATCTACCTATACATGGATAAAATAAATGACAAATTTTGATTATTGAATTCCCTTTGCAATAAAATTCTAAAAAAAGAATAGGTTACCTCAGCTTTTGAAAATCCCTCTTTTGGGACATGTTTGCACTGTGATAGCCCAAAGAACGCTTTTATGCCCACACCAGTGCTTGCAGCCCTAACACGTCCAGGATGCTCTGGGTTACCAAGAGAAACTATCAATTCATCCCTTGTGCCCTCAGGGATGAACTTGGATTCCTTCCTCTTCTCGAGAAGCTCCCACTAATTGCCATCTATAGAAATTGCTAAGTAAACATAACAATCATCAATCTCAAATGCTCTGAGATTTGAATTTTACAATTTTTGTATCTGCCTTAGCAGTTGCGGGCTTGGTTATATCTCTGGTTACAACTTCTTATGTATCATTTTTCCTTTTTTATTTCATGTTCCTTGTCATTTGCATAGGAATCATCATGATAACATATCTCATTACTCCTTCCTAGATGACTATTTATCACACTTGGGTATGTTCTCTTATTTTATTATGTTTTTCAACCACTTATCAACAGGTAAATCATCATATTTCACATTTTCTTCATTAAACATGGACCATATGCCCTAATTTCTTTCAAACTCCATGCTTATTTTACATTAAAACTTTCTTACACACATAGATTGGTCTGAGATTAACTCAGGTTCTGTAACACCCCTTCCTAGGGTTACATACATAACCAGCGGAAGCACAACCTAATCCCCAACATTATCCATAATGTGGGGTACTTGACATTTCAGGGAGGGATTGTCACATTTATGAAACCATAGAAAATAAATACATAAATCACCATTGAGATTCATACATTGTTCTTTACATAGAAAACTATGTTTGAGTTCTACAACATGTCTAAACATTTCTAAGTATGGAAATCTAAACATAAAAGTAAACATCTTTATAACATGGGATCGACTAGAATGGATGGCACTCCACCAGTTAGCTCTTGAATGTCTTCTAGCCCTTGCTTACTTCTCTTTAGTCCTTATTTGCTCCAATATCTAGGGACATCACGTCCCCAACCATGCAAAGGGGAAAGTAAACACATCAGTAAACGATACTGACACTTTATAATAAGAGAAAAGTAATTATACTTGACATGTAAGAAAATTGACATGAATTAACTTTAAGAATTCTTGAATCATCATTATTAACATAAGGAATTGAAAAGAAATCTTATGCGTCCCTCTGTGACGCCCCCTTAGGAGCACATGATTTCTAGGAAAGCCCTTGATGCTAGGAAAGCCCTTAACGACCCTTTTGAGGTCCATGATCGGGAGCATAACAAAACTATTTCAATTCCAATTACTAGACCATTAACATGATGTTGACATTAACATAAATCATGATTCTTTAAACATAACATGAAGGGATTTCTCCCCATTAACATGATATTTTAAAAATGATGGGATTTCTCCCACTTGATCATTAACATGAGTCTTTAATGATAACAATAATCATGGTGATCATTATAAACATAGGACATAACATGTAGAAATCAACAAGCAATAATATAGTGAACATGATTATAACATTAAACTTGAAACAATAATGTCTATTTTATATCTAACATGCAAGCAATCATAAATATTTGTGCTCAGTAGCATGGCCCATTTACCTTGGAGCAAGGATGATCCTTGAGTCAAATCTAGGACGAACCTTCCCTTGACTTAGCTCTACAAACCTGTTCATAATCATTAAACATAATGAATCAATACATAGTATTGATCTTATGTGATTTAGGGCTTGAGTGCATTCAGATCAGTCTTATGAATCAACATTATTATATTAAGAAAATCTAGGTTGACCAAGGTCACATAAATCACATTGATGCATGATTAGGGTTTCATGATTCCAAGCATGGTTTCTAATAAAACATCAGAACAAGAGATCAAAACATGGTCTGAAAATCTTAAAATTGTATTATGCTCGAAAAATCAAATCCAATGACCATTTATTCATAATTTTCCGACCAACGGTTGAATTACTATGAATATTTGAAATTCTAGACAATGAAAATTCAAGAAAAAGCCACCTGGGCCAAAAAAAATTTAGTCAACAGATACTGGGCCCGCGTCTAGGTGGACCAATGGATGCGGTCCACTTGGAGGCGGGTCCCTCCTATCTCAGATGTGCAGGAGCGAACTGGGTTCTTAGGAATTTGATTTTGTGAAACAAAAACGACGATCTTTGATCTTAGTTACCTGCTCATCGGAAGAGCTATCTTTGCCCACTATGTTCCCGGAAGGAAACTGCACCCAACGAGCCTAGGCCCAGGTGCTGAGGAGCAGTGGAGCTCGGGGACCTGCTCTAGCCATGGCGGGCACAACCCAAGCAAGTAGTGGAATCACACCAGGGGTCAAGTAGGTAGCACGACAACCAAGTGAATCAACACGCAAACCCAAGATGAAGTCAAGGTATCTTCTCACAAAACCAAACACACCATGCTACACTGGTTTGCAGGGAAACAACAGAAATAGGGGAACAATAGTGTAAAGGTGGAGCCATCGAAAAAGGTCAACTCAGGACGATTCAAGGGTTGGGAAATCTTTTCGCAAACCAGGTGACTCCATCCGATGCCTCAACATGGCAGGGTGGCCACTCACCCGCCATGGCAAGGGACGCCGACAGAGGCTCAAACGGCGGTCTACAGGACCCATTATTTGGGGAAAACTCAGGGCAAACCAACAAGTTGGGAACAAAGCAAGTGAGCTGAGGATACTCACCGCGGCCGCAATTGAACTGGGGAGGCCGGAGATACCAGGGTGAGGTCAGGGTTTCCAGAGAGGTACATCGAGTAGGTCAGGGAGCCTCAGGGTCCTAGGAGTTCAATTGAGGGTGTATGAATGATCCACAGGGGCCGGCGGTGCTCTTGGAGTGGTTATATAGGCATGAGGATGGTTTCCTCAGCCTCTGCGAATCTTGGGGCCACGAGGGGATAAAGCCCTAATTGGGCGTTTCACCTACAGAGGCTTAGGGAAAGTGAGTAATGGCTCGCTGGATTTGGGATCTTCTCACGAGCATAATGGAGAAGAAATCTCAGAAAATGGCTGAGGGATGAGAGAGAACGGGATCAAGAGAGGAAAAGTCTGTAAAACGGTCCTAGCTCGCGAAGGAGTCAGAGGAAGGGGAAGACTCGGGCGCCGTTGGATCTGTGATGGATGGTTGTCGATGTGCACATAGAAGAAGAAAAATAAAAAGGGCCGCATGACATGGAGATAATTTTGGGACTATAGGAAAATCGGTGCAATAAATGAAATTGTAGTCAAAATCCAATTAAACTTTAAGAAAATCTTTCCAAAAAGGGTTGAGGGGTCAAACCAAGTCAAACAAACACCAAATTTGGACCATACGTCCATAATGGTGTCTACACTCTTTCCATATACTTAGTTTTCCATTTTAGCCATATAATGCCCATTAATTTATTAAAAGTGATTTCCCTTGTTTTATGCATATAAATGGGTGAAATAATGTGCAATATCTTCCCATATTCATTTCTTTGAGTCTACAAATAGTGATGAGTAATTACTAACCATTAAAATGTCATGTATTATGAGTTTCACACATTTTTTAGCAACCCTCTCTTGGAGGAGAGAGAAAAAAAGATTATTGCTTACTCCTTTGTATTAAAATCTTATATTAGGAGAGAGGGGGGCTTATTGGACAAGGAATCTCATCCCAAGGTGATAAATTCGTATCTCAAGCAATTTCTCTTTTTATCTTTTTCTTTAATCCTCATAATAGATAGGAGAGAGAAAAGGTGGAAAGGAAAACATATATTCAACATTTTGTGTTAATTGCAACTCATTACGACATGCATATGAGAGAAAGTATATTTATAGTCTTATTTTCATTTTTCTCACTTTATTTTTCTAAAGGAGTATTTCCATGGCCTTTTTGTATTAAACCCCTCAATTATTTATTATTTGGGAAAAGTCCCATTCTATTTTTTAAATTAGATCCTAAAGTTGGGATGTGACAGGTTCCAACTTATTCCTTTGCCATTGTTCTCATTTATCTTCTCATGATATACTTATCATTGGAGTTTTCTCCATCTTATGTGGATTTCATAAATTGATCACTTTGTAAGCATAGACTTATCTGTCTTTTACTTTATTATCTTCTTGATTCTCATATTCAAGAAGTTCTCTTTTGCTTATTTGTATTCAGATTTAGATTTCTTGGTGTTGTGTCTTTCTCTTTAGCTACCAAACATTCAAGTTTTGATAGATTATGATGCAATTCTCATCTTCTTTAAGGTAGGATTGAGATATTCATGCCATGATTTCTTATTCATTATGCTCTTTAGATTGTCTCAAAATGACTACTTGATCAGAGTAATCAGAAAGATAACAATCTAAGAGTTCCATACTTACCTTTTCTTCAATAATTGAATACCTGGCCAGGGCACCCAAATACTGAGATTAGGTAATATGCACCATATATTTATGTCATATTCCTAATTTTGACATCATCCTAGTCCTAGGTCCTAGTGTCCCTATAGACTTAATGAACCTAAAGCTCTGATACCAACTTGTGAGAACCAATTATAGTAAATGAGAGTACTCAAAATATAAAACACAATTGATCATTAATTAATCACATAACCAAAAATATGGGTAAATTAAAATCAATTTCAACGTCAGCACCCGCTCAGAAACATTTGCATAAGAGCCCAACATCTTTCTTTTATCCATACTATGACAAAAATTTGATATGAATTGTTCTATCACCTTAGCCACAACATATATACACAGTATAACAATATTTGTATATGCCACAAAAATAAGCATTTACATTCTAACAAAATTTTGATTCATTTGAAACACCATATACAAACTTTTCCTGCCCAGACCTGAGAGTACATGGATGACTCTAGTACACACTAGACATCTAATCAACTTTCTCAAAGATTCATTACTGTAGCTCCTATTTGTTGCCACATGTTTGTTTTTGTCACTTCTAATTACCTAAAAAATGTGGTGAACGACAAGGGTGAAACCCATGTCCCAGCAAGAGATATAACCTCCAATAATGCTTATTGATTGCAACATTTTAATAGTAGATAACTAAGCAACTGGAGTATTTAATAATCAATTGAATAGATTGAACAGTTCAAGTATACAAAACAAATTAAGAAAATCATCTTAGCAACAAGTATGACCATCAATGCATATATAGATAACAAATAAATCCATTTCTTTGGATATGTGTCTATCAAATATCATCAATGCATCTAATAATAATCACTTTCGTTAATCTGACTATCATCATATTCCTTGTTAACAGTACAAGCAATATAGTAGCATAAGCATCCCTGACATCATGAATATGTCTAGTAACATAACATGGCTATCAATATTAGCATCTCAACTAAAGGGGACAAATGTATATCATAAGTAGAACTAACATCATAACACAATGAACTACATAGGCATGATTAGTAGTTTAAGCATTTCTAATTGCATAGGCATGGCTAGCAATATTAGACATAGCTAGAAGCAACATCTTAACCATCAATGTCAGTATATTTGATGACATAAGTATGTTCACAACATGAGCATAACTACAACATAAGCATATCTATTATCTCTTATTGTACTATACATGATCTCAGTGAAAATAAAGAAAATAAGGGTTTTCATCTAATATGAAGCATTGTGTATAACCCTAAATAGATATGCTACACGTCTATTTACATCTTTTACTATGCCCTGAGGAAATTGAGGATACCACTCAAAATCTAACTGACCACTGCTAAGTCGAAATCAGTGCCATACAAGATCTAGGAAGAGCTGGCCTCCTAAGATCTTCTTCGTCCCCAGTCAGTACGGGTCCACCACATTGACACATAAGGTCAATCTGCTAATAGCCTAATCCGTCCATGGTACAAGTCACAACACTAGTGAAAGGAGGTGGGTACACATACCCTACCATCTGAGGTACAACCATAGTTTTCCTCCAATGTCATCACATATATAATCACCAAGATACGACTGCAATCATTCTCAAAATGAGGTCTAGGTATGTCTGCAGTTATCCTCCCTAAACACTTCAATTCAGGATGATAAGCACCACACATACTCATCAGTATGTGCTCTGAGTTTCCCTTAGGAATACTCGTTTCACCATCTGGTAAGTTCTGACACTCAGATGGATCTATGGCACATGGCACTACATGATTAGAGTTTCACTTGATTAGTTATGCCAATTGGGTGAATTAAGGCTGCATCAAACAAGTGGACATACAAACCCTAATTCAATTCTAACAAGCATATAAATATCACAACTTTTAAAAGATATAAAACTTGTGAAACATAATTTCTCATCTCTTCATCACATGGTACTATTCACTTGCCATTCATGAACCACACTAGTCATCACACTATTACAAGATATAAATTCTTTTCACAATATCAGAGGGTATCAACCCTTATCAACACAAGAGGATTACACCTCATTCAGATCTCAACCACGCCCAAAGGTCATTAAGACCATCATACTATTCCCTACAAGATCATCACTATCATTCCATTCCTTGTAGCAAGGCTCCACAACATCACTTACATATAATACACCAGATCAACACAATATTACATTAATGAGCTAGGAGATATTCATAAACAATCATAACAAGGTTATATTAAAATTAAGAACATTCCTTTATTACATAAACATACAACAAATCTAGATATTATTAACACTCATCATATTCATAATGCACATGTTTAGCATAATAAAGTATCAAGCATGTGGCTATGATTATCACCAATTAACATATTAAGCTTATGATCATGTTAAGGAGGTTATTCCACAATCATTCCATCATATAAGAATGTTAAACATGAATACTCATCTTTATCTATTTTCATTAGAGTTAGGTTCAACATGATAAATTATATCAATATTACTAATCGACACTTATACCCAAACCCTAACTCATGGCATCCCCATTGGATCATGGATGCATAAGGTGAAGCATCACCATCACATTCCATAATATTCTCAAGTATGAACCCACACATAAATAATGATGTAACCATTGGGTTATATCATGCTAGGATTTCAACAATAATAAGAGAGTACACCATGACTGTATTAGTCATTCAAGGATTATTCATACCAAATTGCCATCATTCAGTTATATTAAAGCTAGGTATAACAAGATATACCTCATTAGGGTTACATATCAACACAATATGATTATCATCCCTTCTATTCATATGAATGAATAGGTAAGACTACCTTATTACCCATTCGTTCCATCATCATTCAACACATGTCACCATACAACAATGTCACCCAGAACCATTGGATATTTAAAAGGTAAGACCATTGGTTGTTTACATAAGTATCTAGTGTTTCCATTATTGGCTTCAACAACATTCATAGAATCACTTTCTACTTGAATGAATTGTCACTCCTCTTCTACCTCCAGATTTAGTGTCTGGTAAATAGCAAAAGTCACGACTCATATAGAGAATTATATGAATCTTTTGACCTCTTATATTAATCCAACTAGCAGTAACATCCCTTATAATAACAGAAGATGTAGATCCTCCATTTTTTATCAAGGCATACACATTGAGTTTGATGTAATCCAAAGGTGTGAAATTGTTATGTGGTAATATTGAGTTAGAACAAGTCCTTGAATTTGTAGTATCATGTCTAACCTTAAGCAATGAAGTTTTTGTTAAGATAATAGAGTTCTTGATCAAGGATTTGCACAAAGATTGTTGTTACAGCTAGTTCTAGGGTTTTCTCTACCAAAACTTCATACAACTCTTCATTGTGACTCATTGATAAAATCTAGAAATCTTTATTTTGTACATATAGTAGTGTAATGGAAATTAATTTTTAGAGATAAAAACTATACAATATAAGATAAAAGATGGATCCAAAATCCATTGCAAGGACTAAACCACTTATCTTCCATATCAACACCCCATATACTACTAATTTATCATTCTAATGAGTATATTCCATCCTAAGATAAGATTTAATAACATCACAAGAGATATATAGATACCCAAACTACATGATAGGTATAAGCACATAGGGTCATATTACATTAGGGTTAAATACTCGAGACCATTATGGATACCTCATTTGATTCTATATCATTCTACCATCTCCACATGGTCGATATTGGTAAACTATAGGGTTAGCATAAAATCTATAGTTTCCACATATGGTAAGGGTCCAATGGTTATAGAAATATTAATTAGAGATAGAATTGAAATAGTCAGAGAACCGACTACCTTATCTTTGATACCATACTTGTAAGGAGTTAGACTTAGAGGGGGTTCATTTTTTAATTAAACGATAAGAATAATACCATGACAAACAACACCATAAATTTCACAAGGGAGATAGTCCAATTTATTCAATTTTGTACATTTAAAACATAAAAATAGCAGTAGAAGAAAATATTTGTGACCATACAATTTTATAGGATTGCAAGTTGACACTCATATGGGTGAATACAAAAGGTACAAGATATATCACTAGTCATGTATGTAGAGGATAATCCAACCACTTCAATTCTATCTCCCAAGGATCCTAAGTTACACATGCTCTACGTCCCAATCAACTTAGTCACCCTTCCAATCTTCGCATTACCTATGGGGTTTGAAGCAAACCCCACAAAAAGAAGACAATGTGAAAATTCATTAGCAAACACTGGTTGTGCATTAAGGGGGATCTGGTCACGAATAAGATAAAGGAGCAATTTATGGATTCTACCAATCGAAGAAGATACGAAATCATCCAAGTGAATTTCAATAGAATAAAGACTCCAAAAAGGAAATTAATAAAAGTAAGATAATTAGTAAGAGAGATTCTTTCCTTTTAAATAATTCCATAATTATAATCAAATAAAACATTTTCATGTTGGTTACCATAAAGACTGTAATAATCTAAAAATTAGTAAAGGAGCCCATACATAACATACCTAGGGTAGGGGGACTAAAATATCAATTTCAAATAGTTTCGTATTACATGAGAACTAAAATCTTAGTGCATGGTAGGGGAAGTAAAACCTCAGTGCCTAAATATAAACTATTAGAGGAGTACGAAATCCTTAATGCATAACAAGAGGACTAAAACCTCAATGACTAAGAATATGGTGTATGTACTTCTAGATATGACTACTAAAGAACACTCATGCATTATAGAATAGGCAAGACAATATGTTCAGTCCGCATAACACTCATGTACCAAAATGGAATGAAAAAACCCGTGGCGAAGAAGTGGGGTCAAAGGAACTATAAAAAAAGATCCAACAAATATAATACTTTATGAGAGAGAAAAAAAATCACAAATTGATCTCTTACTAAAACTAATTTTAGGAATACAATTTTTTAAGAAGATTAGGGTTTCCAATCTCAAATAGATGAGGAAAGAGGAAATAAGGTGATTTCCAACTATGAAGGGTCGAATGAAACCTACCTAATAATCAATCCTATATAGTGTTTGTATCCAAAATGTAGGTCCAAAATAGGCCCGTGATTCACATGTTAAACAATTATATACATTTAGGGTTAAATTTAATTAATTACATGAATCCTAAATATTAACTTTTTCTTATTATTTATTTAGATCACAAAACTGATACCATCTTTTGAGAAAACTCTCACGATTATAAGCAGTTTTTATTTTATTATTCTTACTTGCCAATGTTTGTATTTTACAAGTTTTGGTCATTTCAACAAACCCTAAAATCACATCCTTAATATATTGAAATCACACAATAAAACCTATCACTTGTTGGAAATTAATATTTCCAAAGCATATTTTGAAATAATTTTCTAATAATCATATAATTTCTTATGATTTATTCAAGTTAAAGGGTTTATTTGAAATATATAAATGAACATGATGAAAATGACATATTTTCTACACATATAGCTTAATGACCACAAAGAATGCCAAGGCAAAACTACCATCTTGAGAGTTATGAAATCCATAAGTACGTTAGAAACTAGGTGTGATCAAATAGATAAATGAAATGTTGAATGTACATACATACCCTTAAGCTAGTGTCACACCCAAATAAACTTACGGTCATTACTGTAAATTTTGGGCCAATGGTCTTCCTAACATTCTGTCAGAGATCAACATGTTAAATCAACTTTTCTTCTTAACTCCGATGAGGTGAGAAACTGCAAACAAAATGCAAACTATGAGAAAATCCATGAAAGTAGGTTCAGAGGGTCCTCATAAAGCTATAAAACCAAGAAAGAAGGACAAATATAGAGAAACTAATCTGAGATTTGCCAGAGCCTTCAACCACAAAAACAGCGGGAACGAGCATCCATACCCCATCATACAAGGCTAGATGAAGAATTCAAGATTGAAGTCTGAGTCCCTTAGACAAACCCAAAGGTGACAACATCAAAATCGTGAGGAATCATAGACTGGTGACAACAATTGTTTTGACATAAGAAAGAGGGACGAAAGGTAAAAAGGATATGAACTCTTATTGCACTTCCAACCAAATTCTTAGTGTCTAAAGCATCACATAAAATTCAAGTAAAGGTTGTTATAGTCCACAAGGTTTCACATGGTTCATATCATTCTCCCAAACTCAAGCTCTTGATGATATTAAGGTGATATGACAGAAGGAGATTTGAGAGTTAATGAGGTAAATAATCTTCCAAAAATCATTCTCGCAAGTCCTATGGGGGTTTTGACATAAAAAATACAAGTGAGAAGCCCTATATCTGATAGGAGATAGGATGGAAAATAAACATGGGAAAAGAGGATTTGTTTGGTAGGGTAACAAGGTAGCATTAATTGGGTATATTCTAGTATCAATGGATCCTAGGAGGAGATAGGAAGGACATGGAAAAAGAAACCATAATATGGGTAGGGATATCATGCAAGATCAGAATTAGAGGGATAAGGAGATACTATTGCACTAGAACAAGAAACTAGGTGAACGAGAAAGATGACGTTCACACCAAAAGATCTCAAATAGGATATTTGAGAAAAACCCTCCCAATAAGAAAACCAAACGTTATATACAACATAAAAATATTTATACAAACCTATATAAATTTTTTATATACAACTCAATTTGAATAATATTAGGTAATTATTAACATATAATCTTACCTAATAAAATTGAGGGAGCTAGCAATATTCAATTAATCTAAAACATGACATATATACCAATTTGGTATGTATGATCCAATTTTACATTTAGTTTCCTCTTTTGAGACCATCCATTAAGATATTTATATTGATGCGTGTGATGATAATATTTTCATATATACTAAATAATAAATTTCTTTGAAAATATGGAAATTGGTTTGTTTTACATTTATCTAGCATAAAACACTTTTATTACTGTCTATATCCAATTATCATCAATACTTTAATCAAATTTCCCCTAAATCATTTTGTGTTATTTTAATTCATTAGGATCAAAATAATACTCCATATATATGCATTATTCCTTCTCATGGAAATTAATTTATATTAAATCATTGATACTGATGTGGTAGTATTGGAACTTATTTCTTAGCATTTTACAATCCATTATTTGAATTAGATATAGTATTGGGGGGTCATGCTACAATAGGATATTTATGTATGATTCATTATATGGAACTTATAACTCCCTAAAATACCTTATACTATATATATTATACAAATATCTAAATTACATTTTATACTTACCTATTTCACCTTTAAGGTTATGTGTATTAATTGTTTACCTTATAAGAGATCAGATATATTATGAAAAAGTCCCCTTGTTTATTATTCATCAAAACTAACCATCTAAGCACTACCTAGTGGTCATTTCCATCATATTAAGTTCAAGGGTGACAAGGCCCTACCACTTTCATCAAGTCAAACAAGACATTTAAGGTCATCTAAACCCATTATGCTTCTATGTTGATATATCCTATACCTTGTTTGGGAGGGTTTTCTTAAGAGTTGTGCCCATTGGTTCCTAATACATAGAATTAGGGTTTTGGGGATTTGTAAGTTAGGTTATGATATTACAAAGTTGATATCAAATATCACAACCAATGAAATATCATCATCAACCAACCCACATATTAGTCTTAAGTATTATTTTTGTCCTAATTTCCACAATAATATCCAACTAGGGACTTTCGATGAGAATGAATACTTTTAACATACATAAAATCTCATGTTGAGGTCCTCAACCCAAAATCATTTTCTATTGAGTAATATATTATTAGGATGTTATAATGTTTAATCATTATATCATACTAAAATAAACATAAAATATGAAAATTCATTTATCAGTAATTAAATATAGTATATTGTATTTCCATTATAATAATCTTATGACTGGATATCTGGGCATATAAACAACAATGACATCAAAGGGACACCAATGCAGTATGAGAAACTACCCTCACTAATACTATTATGAAACCACATGATAAATAGAGCTTTACAACTCAAAGGAAAATGTGGATGTCCAACAAGAACCAACATTGAGCCTAAGCAAAGGCTAATAGTAGTGCTAAAGCCCCATATCATCACTATCACCATGACAAGACCTGTGGTAGGGTTCAAATTTTATACATTTAAAAAAAGACTAGAACAAGGTCACAAAAATGATCATGAGACACCATCAAAGGCAGAGACTCAAGTTAAAAGTAAGAAGAAAAAAATATGAGATACCGATTTTTCTTAGTGGAAATAGTATCAAAGGAGTAAGAATGATAAACTAGTGAATCATTTTAAATTGGGTTGACCCAAATCCATGAATAAATATGTCAGATTTTTTTGAGATGTTCGGGAAGCTTCTATGCTATCAACAAATTCTACTGATGCTCTATCCACCTATGATGAAGAGAAATGGGTATACAGGGTTGAGGAGGTATATCTGAGAGACAGAGTAGAAAAAACTAATACATGGAAATTGTTTTTAGGAGGTGTAGCAGAAGTTGACACATTTATTGATAGACATAGGACTTTAGGATGGCGGAGAAACCTTCCAGCAAAGAAATTGAAGATAAATAGGAAGTTAGTGTAAGACCCCTGACCTGTGTTTTGGGTTAACCCTATTTGATTTGACTTGATGATGTGTTTAGAACTTTGCTCTAAACCTTTGCGTTGACCTTGGAGCTTGTAGAGAGATTAAGTCTCCATTTTGAGCATGTTTGGATGATGTTTGTGCTTTGTGTGTTTGTTTTGGTACAAATTGCAATTTATCCAAGTTGAGGGGTTATCTTGTAATTTGTCACATTTAGATTGTTCCTTCTCTCTCTTGGCTTCATGAGAGAGTTTGTGGTGCTTTGGGAAACCTTTTTTGAGCTTTGGTTGAGTGGTGGAATCACCTTGGGCGATGAGGGTTTTCTAGTGCTTATGTCCCTTGTGTGTTGTCATGACCTAGGGCTTGTTGGGTGGGTGTCACACTCGAGACACCTCCCCTAGATGTGGTTGTCATGACCGAGGTGGTTTTCAGTCAAGGTAGTTGCCTTTATATAGAGTATCTCTACCTAGGAGGGGTTTGGTGACCTTGTGTCATGATCTTGTTGTGCTTGGTGATGTATCACGACCATGGATAGTGTTCCATGGTGGCTCGCTACCACGACCATGTGAGTGAGCCAAGTGGGTGGAGACCCAACATATAGTGTATCACCATCTCTTTCATGTGGTTTTTAAGTGGTTGCATGTTAGTTTCTTGGGTGTACAAGTGTCCCTTTGGAGTCCTATCTTGTTGACACCTCATCTCTTGCCTTACCTCTCTCCTCCTTTGGTATATAAACCCTCTTTTCTCCATGCAAGTGACCTTTTTTAGCCATCTTCTTTCTCCTTACTTGCATGGACGTTCTTTGATCTTGGTGGATCAAGGAGGTGTTTTTCTTAGTTCCTTAAAGGAGGATGGACCTTGCATGTGGTGATTGTGGTGACCTTTGATCATCTTCTACCTTGGTAAGTGTTTACCTTTCCTTTATGGTGTTTTCCTTAGATATTCTACCCCATCTTCGTCCCTTTTCTCGGCCGTAGACCATGTTTTGACATGATGGTTGTTATTGAGAGTAAACTCCTCCTCACAAGGGGTCATAGGCCATGTTTTGACAAGGCGACACCCAAGTGAGAGGAAGTTTCTTCTCTCTTTTCCCCCTTATTTCTTTTGGTTTGGACTTGAGCTTCTTGCTCTCTTTCCTTGGGAAATATTTGACCATGGTGTCTTATCCTTCTTGAGGTGTTCTTGTAGTTGAGGGTGGAGCTTCATCATCCTTGAGATTGTATGTTTGGAGCTTGCAACCCTTGGTGTGATCTTCTTTCAGGCGGGTTATGTAACTCCTAACTTTCTCTATTAATGCACCTTTTTTCTAACTCTACATGCATGCTACTATTTTCTCTCTCTAAAATGTTTCTTTAACATGTGAGTAAATGATGATAGACTCTAGAACTTGGCTAATGTTTAGATCCTTCTTGGTTTGGATGGAATATGAAATCCTAGTTTTGTACCTGACTTCGGTGATTATGGTGCAATGATGATCCCCCCCTATCTCTTGATCTTGGCTATGGTTGCATGCATGATAAATGAGTGTTTTGGCATTCTATGTAGTTTTAGTTCCATTTTAGTGTGGTTTAACTTGTTTCTCTCTCTCTCTCTCTCTTATTTGAGATCCCTTTTCATGGTGGTTTCATGATGCAAGTGTTAGGGTTTTTGATGACCGGTTTTGGGAGACATTTTTCCTTCTTGATCATTGGTGGTCATTACCCCTAGATCTTTTTTTGGTATCAGCCAAGATGATGGTTTGCTGTTTGGTTGAGATACCTGCCCTCAATTAGTTAGGACCTTGCTTCTATTTTGAAGGAGTTATATGATCTTATGACATTTGTGACCCTTACCCTTATTGCGGTCACAATGTTTCACCTATATTTTAGTTGGTTGGGACCCATGGTGTGGTTTGAGGATGAAAGATGCCCTCCCTGGTGTGTCGTGGTCGTGACATCATGGTGTTGGTCACAGTCTAGACACTACAGATGGTTGATGGTCGCAACCCATGTTGGGGGGTGGTCGCAACACATTGTTGATGGATGGTCAAGACACCACATATGGTTGATGGTCACGACCCATGTTGGTGGGTGGTCGCTAATGGAGCTTCCACTTGCGTGGAGTTTCATGCACCACTAAAAATCCTAAAGATAATAAGTCTTTAGGTTTAGCCTTGCTTATACTAGATAAAAAAAACTCCACCCACGTATGCTAGGATACGTGGAAGTCTTATTGTAGTATAGTTAAGGGTCGAATCCACAGGACAACGGTCTTGTTAAGATCAACAAGATGGAAAACATTAGAATTTCATTTAACTCCTTAACAGTTGGTATTTAGATAAAAGAGTTGGTTTGGTTGTTTAAACTAAGTGCGAATAAAGTAAAAGCAAGAAAGTAAATTTAGGGTTGTAAACAATGTTAAGAAACCACTAGGATGTGATCGGCTTTCGCCACCACTACACATGGATCACAACATACATCACAACAACTTGGCTTGCAAAGAAAAGAGTCTAAACAGTTAGTATCTTTGTAGGCTTAGCCTCCTTTCAGATAACCAACTACGAGAAATGTGGAAGTGTTGCAATGCCAGCCATCCCCAGATGAATGGTCACTTACTTTGCATCACTCCCCTCGCAAAGTGTGTTCCTTGACCCATCAAGGTTGTACTTTCATACGTCAACTGATTCCATTTCATAGTATGAAAGTGCAATGATGGAGGTGAGTTTACTCCACTTCTTGAGAAACACTCCTAGATATCGAACCAAACGTATGGTGATTGCATACAATCTGGAACCAACAAATAGTTGATATTTGAATCTAGAAGTACAAACACAGACAATTTGCACTAAAAGATAATAGATAACACAAGTTGGTGATCATGCAACTAGCATTCATTAAATGATTGATGTTGAATTGGAAAGATAGTGTTTTGCTATTGCAAACTCAAGAATTACAATGCATGAAAAGAAAACATGGGTAGTGGGGCTACTCCTCACGCCCTAGTGTATAAGACTACTCACTCATGGAAAGAACAAAGAAGGGGGCGAGAAGAGAGAGAGAGCATCATCTCCACGAAGGAGGAAGGAAGGTCGACCCCTTGGAGAGAGGGAGAGCAATGATCTTCACACTTTGTAGCTTGCTTGATGATGAATCCTCCTCTTCCCACCTTCTTTGTCGATGAGAGAGGAAGTAGCTTGGAGATGGGGTGTGGATCTCAGACTGGTAGCCTCGAGGCAGTGGGTGAAGGATGGAATGGCTCTGGAACAATAGAGGCAACCTTTGGCTGTCTGAAACTTGATGATTTGTGAGGACCCCTCAGGTCTTATTTATAGGCTTTGAGTGACACTCAAACGGTTTGGGAGTTTGGGCCCAAACAGTCATGAAGACTGTTTGGACTCTCTCTCGATTTGGAGACCGTTTGGACTCTCTCGGTTTGGAAACCATTTGGACTCTCTTGGTTTGGAAACTGTTTGCCTTTATACGGTCTTGGGACCGTGTAGCTTCATACGGTCTCAGGACCGTTTGGCTTCATATGATCTTGGGACCATTTGGCTTCATTCGGTCTTGGGATCGTTTGGTGTCCATTCGGTCTTGGGACCATTTGGCTTCATTCGGTCTTGGGACCATTTGGTGTCCATTCGATCTTCGGACCGTTGGGCTTCATTCAGTCTTGGGATCGTTTGGTGTCCATTCGGTCTTGGGACCGTTTGGTATCCATTCGGTCTTGGGACTGTTTGGTGTCCATTCGGTCTTGGGACTGTTTGGTGTCCATTCGGTCTTGGGACCATTTGGAGCTTTTGTAATTTTTTTGTACTTTTCTGTAAGAAATAAAAGGGGGAAAGTTAGTCTGATGATATATTTACAATAAAGTGGAAAAATTAAAGATTGTTTCTAATTTATTTAAGAAAGAGTATGGAAAACTGAGTAAAATTAGTAAGATAACATCGCAAAATGGGAGGTTATCACCCCCCTAACTTAGAGTCTAGCTTGTCCTCAAGCTAGATAGAGCTAAGGCATGTAGTGGCGAGGCGATTTTATTTAGTGAAGATTTCCATACTTTTGCTTCAATTCTAAACCAGAAATCTCTTAGAGTTTTATCGGGCTTCTGCTTGCACTAACTCTTTCAGGTATTTGGGAGTTGCTTGGATCTCAGATTTCTTCCTTATCACATAGCTCACATTGGGACCACCTTTTCCTCGACCGCATTCTGTGCATGTTTTCAACTCCAATCAGTTTTATACTCTTTAAAAAAAACTACAGGAAACTAAGATATGCATGAGGGTTGGCTAAAGGCTGATGTGTAACTCCCCCTTTTAGTGGGGGAGGGTTTATCTAAACTTTTAGGATCTCACTACCGGGTGCGACACATATGCCTTTATGAGGACAGCTAAATGTATCGACCAGGTGAGTCCTTTATCAGCCTTTTCATATATTCAGAGACCTTAGGATCTCATTACCGTGCGCGACACATCTGCCTTTGTGAGGGCAACTGAATGTACCGGCCGGGTGAGACCTTTATTGGTCCTTCATATAGGTCTTTAAGTGTGGCACAACTCTCATGTTTTTATTCAACACTCTAGCTTTTATTCTTATACTCACATGCTTAGGAGTTGGATATAAAGGGATTTTGTTTGGGCTGCCAGGCCTCTTTTGAAAAGAAGAAAACTATTATTGGAGTCTCCTGACATGCACTTATTTTGGTTTCATACTTGGTGGTCTGCTTATGAGGTTCCTTGATTTGGATTTTACCTAGTTCCCTTTGGCCATGATGTTAACTTGTGGAGAGTCTGGAGCAAAGTTGAAGCAAAAACATGGAAATTGGATGTGAAAGTAATTTATTGATTTGCCATTACATGCCTAAGCGCTTTTTCTGTTATTGCTTTTTGAGGACTTCTTTGATTATAAATTTAGCTGGGGGTGACTTTTTCCAAGAGTGATGTTATACTTATGTGCAAGAATTATTCTATTCAAAGAAATTATTGAAAAAGTCCAAAATGTGAAAAATAAAAGCAGTGCATAGAAAAGCAGAAGTGAATAAAAAGAGCAGAGGGAGAAAGGTTAAAAAATGATACCTCGCCCTTGTCCACTGTACCCCCCTAACTTATCACTCACTCTGTCCTCAGAGTGTCAAAGTGATAGGTTAAGAAGGACATGTACAAGGGCATTAAGCTTCTTTTAGTCCTTTGTTAGCTCCATGTATTCGGAGAAGATTAGCTGCGAACTTTCCACATAGAGCATGGTAGTCCACGTCCGTCATGTCCTCTACTGATCTTCCAAGAACAACGATGGTGTACATCCAGTAGAGGATGTGGAAACCACAGTCGTTTGACTCTCGGAGCTGCTGGGGACATCTGTGGCAGAAGGTTGGGCGATGAAAGTATTCTTTATTGTATGCCCTTGTGTGTTTGCTTAAAAGATCATGTAGTTTGTCAGCACACTCCATTGCCACCTTCTCCGTGGGCATGGTAGCTGTCACAACATACTATCTCTGGTTTGCATCAAACTGGCTATCGAAACTGTTGTAGATGATAGTTGTTCCGTCATGAAAGTTTGTTGCCAGTAGCATCCAGTGCTCTAAGTGAAGGAAAGGAAGCATAATGAACTTCAGAGTCGTATGTTGGACGCAAGAGATGAGTGCCTCTGTGGTTCTGAAGTTCTTTAGCTTTAGGAGATCATCCTTCATATATGCTGACGCCATATAAACCGTGGGGTGATTCCGTCCGAGGAGATATTGATAGGCAGTCATCAAACTCACAGATAGAGACCCTTTGAATTGTACAGTTTCACAGAGCGTATCTGCCATAACCAGAATATCTCTGGCTAGAAAAACAAGATCATCTTTCTTGGAATATAGCCTAGACATGATGAGCTGAAGTTCATTGTCGGAAAGACTCTTGCATGCTGCAAGGTCAAAATTGGGAAACGTTGGTTCAATGGTTGATAGCGGAACCATTTTGGGATATGATCTTTTGATAGGGGCCCCTGTTAATAAATTGATGTCCCCTTTATCCTTCACCATATCATAGGTGTAAGGGTCCCATAGTCTTTTTTTGGGGACCGTGGCGGGTTGTTGTTTCTCCAATTCCTGTAATGTTTGTCGGAACGACTGTTTCGGTGGACGTTGGATAGCCGAGTAGAGGTAGCGAGGGACGTCGTCTGGTGCCATAGTCAGGTCCTTAAAGAACCTTCTGTCACATATGAGCTCTATGGTGTAACATCCTCGTAGAGAGTGAAAGTCTTCTACGGCCAGCTCGGTGAAGGGGATTTGTTGATTAAGCACTTGAATGTGGCATATAGTGCAGAAAGCGCAATCCCCTGATCCTTCTTGTGTTTGGACTTGTGGGTTTATGATTTGGAACCATGGTTGGTTCCAACCTTGTCGGAGTGATGGCTTTGCATCCCAAATTAATTTTAAAAGCTGGAAAGGGATGCATCTGCCTCCCCGGCTCCTAGACCAACAAAATTGATGATTCCAACTTTAAGCTCACTGGTGCAGAATTTGTACACTTTGGCGTTGCGAGCCTCAGTGTCAATGATCATGAGCAGCTAGTGGATGGAAACTTGGAAGGGTAATGTGATATATCATACCTTCCATTCAACCCCCCTACATAGCCACTCGATAGTCATGTTGTGTATGTCCTTGTATAGTAGACTTAGAGCCAAAGTAGGTGAAGCATTGAGGACTGGCTGCGGCCTTTTTGAGCTTCTATATGTTTCGATAGCATTGGCAAGAAGGACACGGAAGATTGCCATCTTCACTTTTGATTGAGGTCGAAGGATGATTTGGAAATCTTCATGAAAATGGCGGTGTCTGAGTGGTGGCAGATGCGAAGGGTGGCGAGATTCTTGGAGAAAATGGTTGATCTATAAATGTCGATGGGAAAGCGTTGGAGGTGGAGGCGAATGAGGTGAAGGCGAGGTCAGGTGTTAATGTGAATGGAATGCCAGATGAGAGGGGGATTGAGGCGGAGGATGTGGGTGGAGGTGCGGATGTGGGGAAGGGATTTTTTGGTGGAATTATTGTGGAGAATGATGGGAGGGTGGTGGGTTGTGGAATGGTAGTGTGGTGGAGATGGTGGTGGAGGTAAGCTCAACATTGAGACTCATGATGAAGAAGTCTAGTGATGAGGTGGTGATGTGATCTTCAGGGAGAGGAGGTTCTGCTTCTAGATTTGGTCTTGATGTCAGCATCCGAGACAGCTGTTGTGGTTGTAAACGCCCTTTTGATGGTTGTTTTACCAGAATTTTTGTTATTCTAGCTGTCGGGGCGGTGATGCTATGTTCCGTCTGACCTGCCTTTGCTTTCTTTTCTGCTACTCGGACCGATGCAAGGAGGTTAGTAAGCTCCTCTTCAGTGAAGATAAGATTATCCTTGTCATAATCTGTGAGCTCCGGTAGGGGAAGCAGCGTCCTAGAAGATTTTACTGTGGGACAAAAGATGTAGTGTAGCTGAGCATCTTTTTCCTTGATGATGTATGAGTTCTTTAAAGTCTGCTCATTGGTAAGGATGTCTCCCTTGATCTTCGTGCATCTGGGCAGTAGTCTGTCCATCTTGAGATAATTTAAAATTGAGGTTATGTGTCCTCCGATACATACTTCTTTCCTGAGGGTGTAAGCTATGTGCTTGTGTATCAATTGCCATCCTATGTTGACCAACAACCCATTAAGGACGGATCAGAGGACAAAAAGATCGGAAATGCTAACATTCCCGCCCTCTGTCTTGGGGAAGAGTGCGCCAGTGAGGATTTTGTGTAGTGTGCGTACCAACCCATAATGAATATTTGAGGCCTTGCATGTCTTTGCCTCATAGGATGGGATCCCTGTCAGGGATTTCCAGAAGATATGTTTGTTGAACTGGGAGCTTTCAATGCCTATAGGTTTGGCTTTTTCCAACTGCTCCATGTTGTCTATAAAGATTTCATTGAGTATGTTTTCTATTATGACAACTCTGTTGCCAAAGAGTTTGGTAACCAGCCAGCGGTCGCCTCTGTCTCTTGATCTGTCCATTATGTCTACAGCTTCTTTGTGGAGGAAGGTGAAAAATTTCGTTGTTGGCTCCACGTAAGAATACTTTGTGACAAAACAGAGTCTTGTGAGGTTGGCATTGTCGAGCAAGGTGAGGATTCTGTCATAAATTCCCATCTTTTTCAGTACGTTGGAACATACATACTTTGTCGGCTTCAACGTTTTGTCGAAGGATGGGAGGGTGTTGATGAATAGGTTTGTTGGTGGTGGTGTTGTAGTGGTGATGGTGGAGAAAACAAGAATAGTGGTGGTAGCGGGAGTGGTAATGGTGGTGGTGGTTGTGGTTGATGGCATGTATCCTACCAGGATTTGTTCCCTAGTAGTGGCGGGATGGACCTGCTTCCTTGCCTGTTTCTTTGTTGGTTGCTCTGTCGCAGCTTCCTAGGCCTTCCTCTTCCCCTTGGACTTTGTGGTCGGGGATTCGTTCTCAGAATTTGGCTCGTATTTTGAGCCTTCATTACTGGAAGAAATTCCTGCTATATATTAGACATGCTCCTCGGTTAAACACATGTTGAAGCGGTCAATTTCATTCATGACCATGAGCAGGTTGACTTTTGGTGGGATTTTTCCAGTCTTGTCATAGATGTCTACGACCTTCTAGAGCTTGGCGCGGTCCTCCATCAGTTTCTCCCTTGTCCAGAAGGGAGTGTCAGCGGTTCTAGTGGCTTCTTTTGCAGGGGAGGCCATTTTTGAAAAATTAGCATAAAAATCATGTGTTAAAAAGGATTTGAATTTGCAAAGATAACAAGTTTGTTAAAAGAAAAAGTTATATTATGTATGTGTTAATAATTTTAGGTTTTAGTGAAACCAAACGGTTTCTGGACTGTTTGGCTCCAAACGGTTTCAGGACCGTTTGACTCCAAATGGTTTTAGGACCGTTTGCTCCAAACGGTCGAAACCATGAGGAAGGTGGAATGTCGGGGTCGTCGATGGATGGTTAAAAAGGAGGCGAAAGTAGCCAATGACGGCAATGACGTGCGTGTAGGCAGCTAACGAGAACACCGTCGACGATACAATGTTGGCGACGGTGAAAACAAGGTGGATGGTGATGGAGAAGACAACAATGGTGATGGTGTCGAACTGCTGGTTTACCTTGTTGTGTGACGGTGATGCCGATGGTGAGAAACTCTGTGAAAACACATGGGGAAGATGGCGGTATCATCAGAGAAGGTGGCAGATAGAGCAGGCATCATGACTTGCGTGGGAGCGAGAAACGGAGGGGATGAAACAGTGCTCGCGCGAGGGTTTAGGGAGTTCGAGATTTTAGAAGAGGAAAAATGGAGGGGTCGGGGTTATATTTATAAGATTGGGGGGGGTTACAAATTCCCAAGAGCAAATGGTTTTGAGACCATTTGGGGTCCAAATAGTTTCAAGACCATTTAGGATCCAAATGGTTTCGAGACTATTTGGGTTCCAAACAGTTTTGAGACCGTTTGGGTTCCAAACGGTTTTGAGACTGTTTAGGACCAAACAGTTTTGAGACCGTTTGAGCTCAAATGATTTTGAAATCGTTAGGTTAAGATTTAATTGGATTTTATATTTTTATGTTTGTTTTGGTTATTTATGTGAATTTTTATATTTTTAGATTAAAGATGATAAACCTAAATCAAATGAAGAGATTAGAAAGAACTTGGAAAAATAAAAATGGTGATGCTCAGATCTTGGGTTGCCTCCCAAGAAGCACCTGGGTTTTAGGTCGCTGGCCTGACAAAAATATGGTTTGGTTATGTCGATGCTGAGGGATCGTGGATCTCGATAGTTTGTCTTGGTATTTGTCTATTGGTGTGTAATATCTCTTCAATCTGTGGCCATTAACTGTCTGTTCTCCCCCATTATTATCAAAGATGATGACTGCTCCGGTGGGGTAGATGTGTTTAATTGTGAATGGTCCAGACCACTTCGTGCGGAGCTTTCTAGGAAACATCTTAAGTCTAGAATTGAAGAGGAGGACCTTACCTCCGATAGCAATGTCTTTTATTTTGAGGTGGCCATTGTGCCACATCTTGGTTTGTTCTTTATAGATTCTAGCACTATGGCAGGCTGTCATTCTAAGCTCCTCAAGTTCTTGTAACTGGACTTGTATGTATTCTCCAGTGCGTTTAAAATCAAAATTCAGTTGTTTAATGGCCCACCAGGCCTTATGTTCCAGTTCAACTGGAAGATGGCATGATTTCCCATATACTAGTCAGAATGGGTTTGTTCCAATCAGTGTTTTATAAGCTGTGCGGTAAGCCCAAAGGGCATCAGGAAGCTTGATGTACCAGTCAGTACAATGTCTATTGTCTGTTTTCTCTAAAATTGCTTTCAGTTGTCTATTTGAAACTTCGACTTGGCCACTAGTTTGTGGATGATATGGTGTGCCAACCTTGTGGTTGATCCCATATTTTCTCAGGAGGGCTTCGAAGCTTCTTTCCAGAAAATGGGTTCCTCCATATGATATGATAGTTCGGGGGACTCCAAATCTGGGGAAAATGATATCTTTGAACATCTTGATGATTGGCTTTGAATCGCTGGAGACGGTGGGTATCGATTCTATCCATTTTGAGACATAATCCAAAATGACAAGTATGTAAGAGAATCCATAGGATGAGGGGAAAGGACCCATGTAGTCTATTCCCCAAACATCAAAAATTTTGATTTCTTGCCACAAAGTGAGAGGCATTTCATTCCTTTTAGTTATACTGCCAAAAAGCTGGCATTTATTGCACAATTTTACAAAATCATAGGAATCTATTACTATTGTTGGCCAAAAGAAACCCAATTGTAGAACTTTCAGAGCGGTCTTTTTCGAACTCATGTGTCCCCCAGTGGGGCCAGAATGGCAATGCTCTAATACATGAGTAATTTCCTCTTCTGGTATGCAGTGACAGAAAAGTCTGTCTGCACATAGATGAAAAAGATAGGGTTCGTCCCAACAATATTGTTTAACAACATGGAGAAATTTCCTTTTATCATGGTGAGAGGCAGAGGGGTGGATGATTCCTGTAGCTAGATAGTTCACTATGTCAGCATACCAGGGGAATCCGGTGGTAATTTTCATAAGCTGGTCATCAGGGAGGGAGTCTCGGATAGGTACATTGTCATCGTCTTGATATTCGATGTGACTTAGGTGGTCAACGAAGACATTTTCCACTCCACTCTTGTCTTTTATTTCAAGATCAAATTCTTGTAGCATTAATACCCAACAGATGAGTCTGGGTTTTGCATCCTGTTTCTGAATAAGATATTTGATGACAGAGTGGTCTGTATATACTATGACCTTTGATCCTATTAGATAAGAATAGAATTTTTCGAAAGCGTAGATGATGGCTAAAAATTCCTTTTCAGTAGTAGTATAATTCTTTTGTGCCTCATCTAACGTCTTGGATGCGTAGTATATTACATATGGCTTTTTGTCTATTCTCTACCCCAACACAACCCCTATGGCATAGTCGCTAGCATCACACATTATTTCAAAAGGTTGTGACCAGTCAAGCACTCTTAGAATGGGTGCTGAGATTAAAGCATTCGTCAAAGTTGTAAAGCTATGCAGGCATTCTTGGTCGAAGTTGAAATCAACATCCTTGGTCAATAGGTATGTCATAGGTTTTGCTATTTTTGAGAAGTCTTTGATAAATCTTCGGTAGAACCCGGCATGACCAAGGAAGACTCGTACTCCCCTTATGTCTTTGGGTGGTGACAACTTTGAGATGACATTGATTTTTGCATTGTCTACTTCGATTCCTCTTTCTCTTACTCGATGTCTGAGGACAACACCTTCGGTTACCATAAAGTGACATTTTTCCCAGTTTAGGATAAGGTTTGTTTCCTCACATCTCTGTAGGTCTTTACTTAGGTTGAGCAGACAGTTACCAAAAGAATCTCCATATACTGAAAAATCATCCATAAACACCTCCATAATGGTTTCAGTTAGTCCCACGGAGATAGCAGTCATGCACCTTTGGAAGGTTGCGGGTGCGTTGCATAGCCCGAAGGGCATCCTTCTGAAGGCGTATGTTCTAAAAGGACAAGTAAATGTCATTTTTCTTGGTCTTCGGGGTGAATTGGGATTTGGTAAAACCCAGAATATCTGTCGAGGTAGCAGAATTTTTTTTGTTGGGCTAGCCGCTCAAGGACTTCGTCGAGGAAGGGTAAGGGAAAATGGTCTTTCCTTATTGATTTGTTCAGTTTTCTGTAATCTATGCACATTCTCCAACCAGTAACGGTCCTTGTAGGTACTAGTTCACTCTTATCTTTTAAGACGACAGTGGTCCCCTCCTTTTTAGGCACCACTTGGACAAGACTAACCCACTGAGAGTCATAAATTGGATAGATAATACCCGCTTTCAAGAGTTTAAGAACTTCGAGGCGAACTACCTCTTTCAGATTTGGGTTCAATTTTCTCTGGTGCTCCCTTGAGGGTTTGAACTCTTCTATCATAGGTAATTTATGCATGCACAGAGCTGGGTTAATGCCTGTTAGGTCAGTCATCTTGTACCCAATTGCTTTCTTATACTTCCTTAATTAAGTGAGAAGCCTCTCTTCCTGATCGTCATTCAAAGAGGAGCTAATGATATATGGACATAATTTTCCTTCATCTAGGAAGACATGTTTGAGCCCAATTGGCAGAGTTTTCATTTCTGGGGCTTTGGGAACTTCTGTTGTTTCTAATATGGAGATGGATTTCAGTTCTTCAAAAGTGGCTTCTGGGGCTTTTTCAACCTGCTCCAAGTATTGCAGGCATTGCTAAACTAACTCGTTGGTTGAAAATTCAGCTTCCGGATTTATTAGAGCATCCTCTAGGGTGTCTGCTGGTTCTGGATTTGCTTGCTTGAGTTGATACATTTTATCAATAGCTTCAAGCAGAAAAACCTCTTCATGGATACTAGGGCTTTTCAGGATGTTGAAAACCCTGAATTGAACAGTTTCTTTACCCAACCTTAAGGTAATCGTGCCAGCCTCGGCATCGATTAATGCTCTAGCTGTGGTGAGGAAGGGTCTACAGAATATTATTGGGTACCTTAGGTCTTCTTTTATATCCATAATGACGAAATCATAAGGGACATAAGAGTCCCTCCCCACTCTTACTGGAATATCTTCAATGATTCCAAGGGGTGCAGTAATGGTGGAGTCAGCGAGCTGGATAGTCATTGCTGTAGGCAACAAGTCAGTGAACCCTAATCTTTTGCACATGGAAAATGGCATAATTGATATGCTGGCTCCCAAGTTGGACAATCCCTTTTTACAAGAAGTATTCCCAATAGAGCATTGTATGCCAAAGGATCCAGAGTCTTTTTGTTTTTTTGGTATTTTATTCAAAATAATATCAAAAGTTGTTTGGCTAGCTTGATAGTTTCATGCTCTTCTGTCATGTATTTCTTTTACAACAAGGTCTTTAGATATTTGGACCAGGCTGGGATTTCAGATAAGGCGTCGAGAAAAGGAATATCAACATAAAGTTTCTTCATTGCCTCTTTGAATTTTTGGAATCTAGAGTCTAGTCTGGTTTCCTTTAGCCTGCCAGGATAGGGTATCCTTGGCCTATATTGTGGATCCTCTGGTTCTTTGGGACCTTGTTCCTTTTCTTTCCTTTCTTGAACATCTTGACCTGATTCTTCTGTTAGGATGATTTCGGTTACATCTCTGTCTTCTTGATTAACCGAGATGGCTTCAGTGAGAGCGTGACCAGACCTTGTTGTAACATCATTTAATTATTCTGGTCTATGTTGGTCGTGTCTTGGATTTGCTTCTGGCTGGCCAGCAAAAGTGCCCACTGGAGGTTTTAGATGAGCTGCAATCTCTGCTAATTGAGTTTCCACAACTTTTTGCTGGGCTTGCTGGTTAGCCAGCATGGTTTGCTGTGATTGCAGCATTTACCTTATCAAGGAAAGTTCATCAGTCTGCTGTGGTGGGGCATTGTTCTGTTGAAATTGAGTGAGTTGCTGTTGTCCTTGAGGTGCTGGTAATTGAGGTGGCTAAGGCTGTTGCAACTGAGTTTGTTGTAATTACGGGTGTAGAGAAGGGTGAGTATATTGGTAGTATGTAGAGGAATTTCTTTGGTAGTTGGATCTCTGGAAATTGTTTCTAAGATTCCCCTAATTTTGGTTGTAGTTGCTTTGGAATCCAGGCGGTAGTCTGTTGGTGGATCCACCTTGTGTCTGATGTTGTGGGTTAGTAGTCCCTGCAGGATTTCTGTATTGAAAACTAGGATGATTTCTCGGTTGATTTGGATTGTAGTAAGCTTGTCCTGGTATGGAATGAATGGAATTTACTTGTTATGGCATCTAATCCTCAGGGTGTTCAATGATCGGTTCATACTGTGGTTGAGGTGGTTGCAAATCCATCATTACATTATATAGGAGACCACATGAAAAAGTGGGATGATCTGATGCATGACATGCCTCGCAAGTTCCTGTGGTTGCTTTAGCTTGTTGGGGGTTCTTTTCTCTGTCATACTCCCCAAATGATGCTTCAAGGGCTTGTTGTTTGTTGGCTATGGTCTTCAAAGCTTCGGCTATGACCTTCATTTCCGTAGATTCTTCAGCTTTACAAACCTTTAGAACTCCTCCTGTGGTCGCCCTCCCCCAATTGGATTGATTTTCCGCTTCGAGAGTGACGATTCTCCAGGCGTCTTCATAGTTCTGTCTCATAAAGTTTCCTCCAGATGAGGAATCTAATAACTTTTTAATTTCATCGCTTACTCCCCTTTAAAAAGTTTCTATGAGTTGATTTTGCGAGATTCCATGGTGAGGGCATTTCCTTAAGTGTTCCTTGAACCTTTCCCATGAGTCAGCTAGTGACTCTCCCGGTAGTTGAAGAAATTGGTTGATTTGTCCTCTGATTTGGTAGGTTAGTGAAGGTGGGAAGAATTTCTCCAAGAACTTCTCTTCTAAGGGAACCTAGGTGGTGATTGGCTTCTCGTCCAAAGAATTGTACCAGCTTAGTGCTCTTCCAGACAAGGTGAAATTGAAGAGTCTAAGCATGACTGCGTCCATGGTTTTTCCAGCTTGCGGTACCAACATGCAAAGAGCTTTGAACCTCTTCAAATGGTCCATGCAGTCATCTCCAACACTTCTAGAGAATGAGATGCCCTGCATTATTTGGATCCATTGTGTCCTAATCTCAAAATTAGGAGTGTCGATGAGTGGAGGTTGGACTGGATGGTTGTCTTCGTAGTTCTTAGGAATAGAGTAGTCCCTTGGTTGCTTGCTCCTTATCAACAGTTGCGCAGTAGCCTTGGCAACTTCATTCTCAACACGGATGCGGGCTTGTTCTTCAGCTCGTACTTCAGCCTGAACTTGGGCACACGTGTCGGTGATGAGTTGCGCTCACTGGGCTGCTATGGCAGCGTTGACCCTTTCCATCACTAATGTAGCTTGGCATTGATCTTCGGCCATTTGTCTGGCTCTTTAATGATTAAGTCTAATGCGGCGGTGGAAACTTCTCTCTACCTCAGAGTCGTACTCTAGATCAGGGGAGAATCCAAGATTATGTGATGGTTGCATACACATCTTCTACCTGAGTAGAGGAAGAAACACACTTTTCAGATGATGTGGGAGATGTGATGAAATCAAGAGAATATGGAGTAATATTAAATAAAAAGTGTAAAACCCTAACCTACTAGTAAGATGATAAATGAGATTAAAATGTTCCATTGTCCCCGGCAACGTCACCAATTTTTGATGGAGCTTCCACTTGCGTGGAGTTGCGTGCACCACTAAAAATCCTAAAGATAGTAAGTCTTTAGGTTTAGCTTTGCTTATACTAGATAAAAAAAACTCCACCCACGCATGCTAGGATACATGGAAGTCTTATCGTAGTATAGTTATGGGTCGAATCCACATGACAACGGTCTTGTTAAGATCAACAAGATAGAAAATGTTAGAATTTCATTTAACTCCTTAACAGTTGGTATTTAGATCAAAGAGTTGGTTTGGTTGTTTAAACTAAGTGCGAATAAAGTAAAAGCAAGAAAGTAAATTTAAGGTCGTAAACAATGTTAAGAAACCACTAGGATGTGATCGACTTTCACCACCATTACACATGGATCAGAACATACATCACAATAACTTGGATTGCAAAGAAAAGAGTCTAAATAGTCAGTATCTTTGTAGGCTTAGCCTCCTTTCAGATAACCAACTACGAGAAATGTGGAAGTGTTGTAATGCCAGCCATCCCTAGACGAATGGTCACTTACTTTGCATCACTCCCCTCACAAAGTGTGTTCCTCGACCCGTCAAGGTTGTACTTTCATACGTCAACTGATTCCATTTCATAGTATGAAAGTGCAACGATGGAGGTGAGTTTACTTCACTTCTTGAGAAATGCTCCTAGATACTGAACCAAACGTATGGTGACTACATACAATCTGGAACCAACAAACAGTCGATATTCGAATCTAGAAGTACAAACATAGACAATTTGCACTAAAAGATAATAGATAACACAAGTTGGTGATCAAGCAACTAGCATTCATTAAACGATTGATGTCGAACTGGAAAGATAGTGTTTTTCTATTGCAAACTAAAGAATTACAATGCATGAAAAGAAAACATGGGTAGCGGGGCTACTCCCCGCACCCTAGTGTATAAGACTACTCGCTCATGGCAAGAACAAAGAAGGGGGCGAGAAGAGAGAGAGAGAGAGCATCATCTCCATGAAGGAGGGAGGAAGGTCGACCCCTTAGAGAGAGGGAGAGAAATGATCTTCACACTTCATAGCTTGCTTGATGATGAATCCTCCTCTTCCCACCTTCTTTGTCGATGAGAGAGGAAGTAGCTTGAAGATGGGGTATGGATCTCAGACCGGCAGCCTCGGGGCAGTGGGTGAAGGATGGAATGGCTCTGGAACAATAGAGGAAACCTTTGGCTGTCTGGACTTGATGATTTGTGAGGACCCCTCAGGTCTTATTTATAGGATTTGAGTGAGACTCAAACGGTTTGGGAGGTTTGGGCCCAAACGGTCATGAAGACCATTTGGACTCTCTCTCGGTTTGGAGACCGTTTGGACTCTCTCAGTTTGGAAACCGTTTGGACTCTCTCGATTTGGAAACTATTTGCCTTTATATAGTCTTGGGACCATGTAGCTTCATACGACCTCGGGACCATTTGGCTTCATATGGTCTTGGGACCATTTGGTGTCCATTCGGTGTTGGGACCGTTTGGTGTCCATTCGGTCTTGGGACCGTTTGGAGCTTTTGTAATTTTTTGGTACTTTTCTGTAAGAAATAAAAGGGGGAAAGTTAGTCTGATGATATATTTACAATAAAGTGAAAAAATGAAAGATTGTGTCTAATTTATTTAAGAAAGAGTATGGAAAACTGAGGAAAATTAGTAAGATAACATCGCAAAATGGGAGGTTATCAGTCGTGACACATCGTTGATGGATGGTTGAGACACATGCTTGAGTACTAAACCAATACATATCTATGAGTGATGTATAAGTCACATGTAGTTCTATGTGGATAGTTGTTTTCTTAACCCTAAAGTGTTCCAAGATTATGGGAGGTGCCATATCTAGATTTTAGTGATTTGATGCATCTACAAAACCCCGATCGGCTGAACATGGAGCCCTAACCCTAACGATGAGCTATGTGAAGAGTTGCTTTCTCTCCTTTGAGATAATTGTCTTGCTATAATGCCTTTTCTCTTTTGTTTATAAGTCCCTAACCTACAGGTGATATGTATTCCATGACATATGTATACCATGGTGGTGATTATATGATACTCTGTGGTGCTTATGTACACTGATGAGGCATCATGTGATGAACCAATGTAGGTTTAATGTGATAGATACTATGACATAGTGGCAATTTAATGCCTTGAGAGGTGATATCCTCAAGTGATGTGATTAAGGGATTGATATCCCATACTGATGTGTAAGATTGGTGTTGGCCTTGTGAATGGCAGAGGTTTGAGTACCATGTGGTGATTGTGTGAAAGTTCACACCTTATACATTTTATAACTTATGGAGTTGCAATGTACCCTCATTTCTTATAAGTTTGGTTTGGTTTTATAAATTTTAACTTGATTGATGCTAAAAGTCACCCAATTGGCTAACTAATCAAGTGGAACCCTAATAATGTGGCTTCCATGTGCCATATTTCCTTTCTAGTGTCATCTCTAATTGTTGGATTGGTGAAATGAGTATTACTCAGATTACATATTTTTGAATATGTGGGGGTGCAAGTCGAGGTATCTCCTTGCTCCCACAACTACAGGTTGTATGAGACGGCCATGCATGAGCCGATCTTCTTGTGATATGGATGACCATGCATGAGCCACTCCTTCTTTTAGGAACAACCATGCATAAGCCTATCTTCTAGTGCCGTTTCCTATACCAAGGTGGGCTAGGTGTTTTATATATGGATGGCCATGTGTTAGCCAATCCTTTTGTTGACTATATGTCACTTTTTGTAGTTGACTGATATGTCTCTGTGGTGTTTTCTCTTGTGCTGACCAAGAGGTGTGGAGAGGTCATAGATTCCATCTCTTCCATTTGGTGTATGGCATCAATTTTGACTTAGCAGTGGTTGGTTGGATTTGGGTGGTACAACTCAAATCCTCTGTGTAATAATAAAAGATGTAGCACAGTCGTGTAGCATAATATGCTTAAGGTTAAATATGAATAACACTGGTTGAGCCCATTTGCCTTATCTTTCTACTAATTTTTGGAATTATAAGATGTTAAGAGAAGTAAATTGTTATACATGTTCTTCATATTCCTTTTTAGAATATTACTTGACCTACTACTCAGTGGCATCTGTCTAGTCTTGTTTAATTTGATTTACATGTTGAGTACAAATCATTTAGCTGAATCTGCTCAATCTTCTTAGTATGTTGTCTTACCTACTTAGCTTATATGTGTTTTTAATAGATGTTGGTGAAGAGTTATATATCTCTCTGGGACGCTTGGTATCACTCTATGGGTTTCCACATCTTTTAGGTGATCGAGCACGAGGAAGTAGATATCCTGCTGTTGGTGCTGAACAACAAGAGGATCAGTAGTTGTCGAAACGTTGGATATGATACTTGTGTATGGAAGTAGAATCCTATTTGTCATCCCTATGCACTCAGGTCCTTGGGCAGGTTTTTGTTGTATGTATTGATACAAGGTTTTGGAGTTATGCCCATCATTCTATATAGATGAGACATATGTATATGAACATGTTATTGTGTGTAACATGATGTGGCTTGAGAGCCAGTGAGCAATATCTTGTATAATGTTTTCGGTAGGTGCTATACATATATACATGTGGCTCTTGTGGACTCATGTGCAATATGTTGCAAATTTTATTGTTTGATGATAATCAGTTTTAATTTCCTATGTTTTATGGTAATCTGGATGTTTAGTTTTGTTCTATAGTTCGGTTTGAGTAATCTCGCTTGTTGTGGCACAAGGGATCATAGTTAGGGTTTTGTAGCAGAGTATATACCAAAAAAGAATAGAAATTTGGGATTATTGGGTGTGGGAAAGTTAGACAAATCTAGAAGAGAAAGATCACATTGAAAGGAGAAGCAATGATAGAGAAAATAAGGACTAGTAGTGGACTTACCATGATTATAAAAAAACACTAGTCGGAAGTGGAAGATAAATTTTCAACTATCCAATTAAATTGCACCACTCAGAAAAACCCACAAATCTTAAAATTCAAATAACAAAAGTCACATAACATCACACCTTTGGTAAATGGAAATAGAAAAGTTAATCTTATTAATATTAGGGTTACTACTAGTAAATTTTCTGATTTAGAACATTTGGCCTAAACATAAAGTCCAATTGAGGTGACTGGGCTCCTATCAAATTAAAAAATGTAGAATATGAATCTTATATTAGTTTCACCTCTTGAGATTATTTATTTGACTGTCTAATTTATTTATTGTATAATATATCAAGGTTCATTGATAGTAGCACCTAATTGTTTTATTATTTATTTCTTTATAATATTTTGGGGTTTGATGTGTTTTTGGATTATCTTATCATGGGATACTTCCCTTAACACTTGTTTACAATTATTTCCATTATTTTACCAAGTTTTATTTGAATTCATTTTGTTTTACCTGTAAAAAAAACTATGAAAGATATGTCAGCTAAAGTTGTGAAACAAAAAAAAACATGAAAGGTAAGGAAATCTAGTCTCGCCACCTTATTTTATAAAGGAAAACAAAGAAATCTAGGGATGGATGTTTAAATTAGTGGGAAAAAACAAGAAAGATCGCAAATGACTCCACCCAAGGATGGAAAATATAGGGGAAACATGGTCAATATATTAGAAATGGCAATTTGATGATGTCCACAGGAGTTTTTGAGTACCCATGTTTTGTTTGACAATCAAGCTTGAAATTTTCATCTCAAGTTCATGTAGATAGGAACTCAAAATAGTTAGTCAATTGTAGGTAGGAACTCGAAATAACTGGTCAATTATGAAAAAGATACAAATATTTTAATAAGATCAAACAAACATGTAGATGGGAACTTGAAATAGCCAGTCAATTGTATGATATAATCATGATTAACAAAGATCTATATCTATGATCAATTTAATCAAGTTGAACAAGTACAATATGCATTTGTTATATAAGATGAGAAAGATAAGAAATTGATACAGTTATGATATAAACAAACAATTATTGGTATCTATATAAACAGTCAAGATGCACAACTAAATCTAGATTCCTAGATGCCTTGTTATGATTTGTGCATCGTTATGGAAAATGGGAGTTTTTGTTATAGAAGAAGGATATTATAGACACTTGTTGAAGGAGTCTGAACAAAATGAGGTATTTTTATATATGTCTACAAGAGAGTTGAGAAGGGCATTGGTTGGTAGTGAATGTGGGGGGTATTTGCACTTGTTTGTGAGGGTAGAGGGTTCAACACCAAGAAAGAAGTTTCATGAATGAATTACCACCAGATTAGGAATAGGAAATAAAAATTAGGACTCATACCCTAAGTGGAAATTATAACACATGTGTTTCCACAGAGGGACAATGGCGGCATGTGGTGTTCTACTACATTTCGTGTTGGTGAAATGTTGGATTTTATTAAGATATACCCAAGAAGGAACATGAGATTTTCTTATCTGAGTATCTGGATTTGTGTAGGTTTTTGAGTGTATCTCAAATAGGAGTTTCATTTTTTATCATGAGATGGTGTCATTTAGAAATAGACCTACACTTTTTGAAAATGGGGATGGAGAGGTGAAAACTTGAAGGACAAGTCTCCTTTTTTCTTCTCTGTATAAAAGTATATGAATTATAATTGAATATATTCTTCATTTAAATAGTGTCCATGATTTTATAAAATTAGGCAATTGGATTTCCAATTCTATATGAACTAAAATATTTTATTCGTGGATAATTTCATTAGGAAATTTATTAAGAAAAGGGTGGTAAAATTTCAAAAAAGGGAAAACTACACTTCAATTAAGAGAAAGGATTCTCTATCCATTAAACCATCCACAAGTGGAGAATGGGGGGGGGGAGTGGGTGAATTAAATAGATGAAAAAAATGAAAATGTGGATGTTAATTTGATCTTTATCATTGATTTATATCACTAAAAATGGGATCTTACCAATTTCCCATCTAAAGACAAGGTTCAAGGAAGAGCAATAACCATAGCCTTAGCCAAGTCTGACACCCATTTTTTTAATCTTGAAGGGAAAAAGTGAGACTTGTTAAGGGATATTTTATTCAATCATCAATTTATATTGTGAAAGATCTTTGAAATTTATTGATTTTAGAATATAATTGTTCATCCCCAATTTATGCATTATGTCTCAATGGATTAGGTGAATTGTGAAGACCTAATGCAAGGAACAATTTAAGGATAGTCATAACCCTAAAAGATAATATGTCAAAGTTTCCTATGCAAGATAGGGCTTTGCATAATAGAAAGTGCCTACTCATGATAGGGATTAATCAAAGCATTGTATGCCTACCAAATGTAGGGTTTGAATGCAAAACAATTTCCATGTATGTAGGGTTTTAATGTAATTATTTGCCTATATTGGATATGGATTGAGCTTAGAAAAAGAAACACAATGTTTTCCTACTTGGGTAGGGCTTGAATGCTGAATGTGAATGCATGATTAGCCTACTCAAGATAGGACTTGAATGCTAAATAAAGCATTTATGCCTACTTGGTATATGATTTATGAAAAATGAGGTGCCTGCATTATGCAAAATGAGGCACCTATACATGATATGGAATTATGAAAAATGAGCTTTCAATACATGATAAGGCTTTATGAGTGTATGTGGTTCAATTTAAGGTCATGATCCATGACCCTATGGAAGGTACCTACCAGATGTGATCTTGAAAGATGGGGTGAATACTTAGGATAGGACCAAGTCTTAGTTGAGGACCCTTGGTTGGAAGATAGTGATGCCTAACTATGATAGGGTTTTTCATTTTAGATTCCTTAAGGTTAGATCATATTATAATATTTGAAAAGGCAGGGTGTAGAACTTGGTTGATATTAAAATATTGAATTTGAGTAGTTTGGACCACGATCTAGGATTGAAATATGAAAGATAATTTGTCCTTAGGGGAGATATAGGGATTTTATCATTCTTGTAAGAGTTATTTATTCAAGATTTTAAAGAAACTTTTGAGTTCTTCATAGATTATCAAAAAATATATTCAATGCTAATTTTCTTGCGTCTTTAGTGAACTTTTTTGTAAAAATTTAGAAGGTCTCCAAAAATTGTGTTGAAAATCCACAAACCTTTTTGCATCATTTTCAAAAACTTTATTCTTAAGGGGTAATTGAGCGAATGTCAGGCATCACCCTTTTTTATCATCATTTGCATCAACAATGGCATAAATAGACAAGTTTGGATAAAACAATGACAACAACAACGAGTAGGTGGTCTTGTACTAGCAGAATGAGGCATTCCATGACACACCTTACTCCTATCAAAGAACATTTTTCTAGAGTTCTTGGTGCAATTTTGGAGGTGTGCTCTCTTTAAGTGTCGAGGTCACGGATCAAGTTTTCTTTAGTGTTTTTTTTGGTGATTTTCATATCCTAACTTACTTTGAGAAGGTATGTTCCATTGTTGTCCACCTTTGATATGTAGTTTTCAAATCTCTATAGGCATTTCTAGGTTTTATATTTCCAATGTTCTTTGCAAATCAAATGTTGAAGAAGAATGAACTCACATTTTGATATGCAATTTGCCATTTTTTGTTGCTACATTTGCATTCGTGTGATCGTTTGGCGCCTGATTGCATTTACTCAACTTGCATTCTGAAGATGATGTCATGGCAACTTTAACTATTTAATCACATATGGTGCATTATGGTAGTTGGAATAGCTGGGATTAGGTGGGTGTCCCTTATAAGTATCCTATCATGGATGAGGAATAGACTACCGATGTGGATGTGAGAGAAAATGATTATCCTAGGATTTCCCTAAATCTTAGTTGTTGGTTATATTTCCATTAGGACAGGAACATTTTTAGTATTTTTTGCTTTGGGAAGCCAACAGATAGGTTTGAAGAAGATTCACAAAGAAATTCCCCATGATGAGAATTTCATGATGGGGATGAGTCCATTGTGGATGAACTTGTATCATCATGGACCTCTAGAAGGTGATGAGTATAACTTTTAAGATTTATTTCCTTTGATTATTGATTCATGATTGTGCTTTGATTCATTTGGCAACAATGTTGATGTTGTACTCATGTTTCACCTTTGAATATACAAACTCGGGGTCTAAATTTTTTTCTCAGATCTTGTTGAGATGAGTTGGGATGTTTGTATACAGTACTAGTGTAGTGAGTACTAAATCTTCTATAGGAGACCAATTTTAGCAATGTTACTAGATGCAAGATAATAGAGTAGTAACTATATTGTATCATTGAGTGAGTACTTTCATCGTATGTATTCATTTGTTTCATTTTGCATTTTGTGAGTTAACCATAACTATACGTGAATTTAGTGGGACTGCTGGGATGGCTTTTAGTGGAGTCCCAATCAATAGTTTGCTAATGAAGTAGTCCGTGGACATGCATATCATTTGTTATTGTTGGGTGTGGACCCTTGTGCAAAAGGCATGGCCTCTGAGTACCAAGTTAAGTGCACTTGGTTATGCCAAGCCTTCTTTAGGAAGGGAAATTGAGGGGTGTTTGTGACCCTCAATTCACTTATTAGCGTGCCACAATGTTTCTTTTCTTCTTGGTTACTATCTGTCTCTCACAGATAATGTTGAGTACATGGAAAATTGAGTGGGTTTTTCTCTTTTTTGGTAGATACAAAGGCAATTTATTCCTTTGATTGGGTGGAGGTGTGTATGCAAATTTGTTGACTTGCTTGAGGATATGTGTGGTGGTGACTCTCTACAATGGGACACACCCAATCTTTGAAAAAATATGGAGGATTTATAGTCCAGCTATAGGTATATTTCTTTCTTTTTTCATTTATTTTTCAATCCAATTTTGACAAATTGTGACTGTTTTCACTAATCTTGACTTAATATCTTAAAGGATATGAGCACTTCTGACTTAGTAGACATCAAACACAAAGTGAACATGGTACTTTGCATTCTCCTATGCCTAACTACCATTATTAGCATGTATTTAGTAGTTGATCCTCATTGAGTATTGGAGGAAGGATCTAGAGAGGTTGTTGGGAAGTATAGAGCTGATAGATGCAACAGAAGCAACAATTTTTTTTCCATCTCTCCATGAGTAGATCTTGTTAAAAACAATATATCAAGAAGAAGAGATATGAGGTATACCTTGCCACCAAATAGAACTAGTGATGTAGCTCAAGGAGTAAATAGAAGATGTTGATGATGTCCTCATAATGTAGTCACTAAAATGTTTACATCTCTATATTGCCCACATAGATGACAATACTTTACATTTCACTACAAGAGTTCAGAAAGGAGCAACCTTACTGATAAATGTATTTTCATCATTTTATTTACATCTTTGAGATATCTTTTTAGGATTGTTATTTATTTTCTTAGTATTATAATTGATTGCATTATATTACAAATTTCTCTTTAAGTAGAATTTTAATTATATTCTCTTGGTTTGTTTTGGAAATGGAATAAATATTCTTGGAGTATAATTGCACAATTTGCAGCAGTCCTGTAATTAATGTATACCCATCACCAAAAGTGCCTAACTCTTGCATCCAGAGTCCAAATTGAGTGCACAAGTATTCATTAGAAAGGAAATTTAATTTCCTAATAGAATATCCTATTATTTGGACTGCTTTTATGCTTTTTATGGGAGCGAAATACGTTAGAAATCACTATTATGGGAATCTGCATTGAAACGAGTTACATGGTTAAGACAATTAAAGCCAATCAAATTTCTATTGACCAGATCCAAAAAATTCAAAATGACGGTGTTGGGTTTTAGGGGAGGCAGAGAAGGCAGTGGAAACAAAATTTTTTCTTCCCCAAACCCAGAACAAGGAAACACGTCAATGTCTATACAATAGGAAAGGATGGTTTGTGGAATCATACCTTGTCCCGAGGCTTGCTCGGCAACAATACCCCGCGCCTTGCAAGGTCTTCACCTCCGGTCTTGGACGGTGTATGTGCAGCTCCTGGTCCCACTGAGACTGACGACTTTTGGTCTCACTGGGACTGTCGGGATTGACAACTATCCTCCGAGCGGCAGAAACCTCCCACCTCTGAAGTAGTCCACACGGACCACCTGGAACTCCAATCTCCTTGTCCCACAAGGAATTGGAAGGAGTTGCACCCTCCTGTCAGCGTACTAGTCGCCAACACACTCTCCTACCACCAATTGCTTTCTGCAGTTGTCTTTCCCTTGCTGTGCCTCCCTTATCGGGTAGCACTTGCTCGGGCTCTCTCTTGGTTACCAAAACTAGAGAGAACGACAACTTCACAGAGCAACTGGTTGCACTGAGTTTTACTTTGAGAAGCCCCTAATACCCCTATATATAGGAGGGTCATGGGACAGGGTTCTCCATCCCGGGCAATGTGGGACTAAAAGCAGGAGTAGAAGGGTTTGAGATTTTCCACAAAACAACCAACTCGCAACCTAAACCGATCATTTCACAACTGAAACAGTCGGTTGGGGACGTGAGCTGGTCGGTTGACACCTCAACCGATCGGTTGGGACACCTCAACCAGTCGGTTCATTTCTGAACCGTTCGGTTCGTGGTCCTGATCAGTTCCCGATTGACTTTCCATCTTTTGTTTCTAATTGGTATCAAATACCAATCCTTGTTCCAATCAAATTGGGCAAGTGAAACGAAAGAAAATTTCTCACCAATCCTACTTTCCCAACTTGTTCGGTTGCATCAGTTGAACCGATCGTTTCAACACTTGAAGCAATCATTTCACCCTGACCATGAACCGAGCGACTCACAACCTGAGCCGGTCGGTTCACCAAGCTGAGCCGATCGGTTCATCACATGAGCCGATTGGTTGGGAGTACAGATCACGTAGAAATAGTCAATTGCAGTTTCAATCAATCTGATACTCTCATCAATCTGTCCAACACCTTGAACACTATTATTTTGAGCTATCAATTAATTGAGTGTTGAATTGAACTACTAAACTCCTTTAGTAATCAATCTAAACATTATTTGTGGACAAAACTCCTCTTCTTGATTAAATCCTTTGTGTGTGACCCTGTAGGTCCATTTCACATTGGCAGTGAAAGTCCATAACACTTATGACTTTACAAGCAAAGAGCGGTGCCTAGTCACACATCAGTGCTACCCAAGTGAAAAAGAAAGTTGGAGAACAACTTTCAATCCTACAATCTGTGAATGGTGTTATAGTGAATGTATAATTCCTTTGTCACTGATATCCCGAATGAACTCGAGGCATGGAACAGTCATCCTGTCAACGTTCATTCATTTTCTTGATCTCAGAGTAGATTGGAAGAGATATGTATGACATCAATATCACATACTGATTCACACATGCGTGCACACGCCTATTTCAATCCTACTCATCAAGTGGCCTTGGATATCAAACTCCCTCAGGAGGGACAAATCCCATATCTATCACTCACCCCTAAAAAACCCCATGTGTCAAAGCCACCCAATCATCACCTTTATAACAACCCATGTTTCAGGACTGCGTTTGATGATGTCAAAGTGCGCCCAATGACATGTGTTGAGTGTAGTGATTTCAGGTCAAAGAATCACACTCACCAGCATCACTGTGAGAACTGACTGGGACTACTATGTCATGGTTCCATGTGTCAAACTCACGGTGGGTCTGTCTGGTACACTTGTTCTATAACAAGTACCTATGTGTTTGGTTTGATATCTCTATATCATGACTAATGAGATTCTGTCATCAACTAACACCACAATCTAGTCTTGTGTGTCATTACTGTCTATTTACCTTCAACAATGACAACCGACTAGGGACATAACAAGAATGTACAAACTCTTAGCATCTGTATGATCTCATCGTTCAGGTCCTCAACCTGAAAGCATACGCCATTGAGTACTGTCATTCTCTAGACATTCAATCTGTTCTATCACTATCTCATATGACTGAACCAGAAAGAATTGGAAGCTTGCCTTTGATGTTTATCAAATCAATCTTAATATATCCCATCAATCATCCCATGATTAGCTCTTAGGGTATACATACCAACAGACTCCCACTTGCACTGCGAGCCAATCACCCTTGAATCATATTCATAGTGATCTTCAAACATGTCCCACATGTTACTGTGCTCTTGTGCCAACATAGTGAGTTATGGCAACACCTTGCCAAAGTCAGTATTAATTACATGTCTCACATCTCTTTGTTGTACGTCACACGTATGAGATGGAGTTTCCGTAATATGCGATCTAGTATTCCTTTGCTAACCTTTAGCCACATTGCATGATCAAGGATTCCATACTTGTCATCAATGACTGGAATATCTATAAGTTCATCTTATGAACTTCCAGATCCATATAGTATCCACTGCTGTTCTCTAACACATGGATACTCGACATTTCCTTTTAAATGGCTTTATCGGAACATTTCCAATTATCAACAAACTTTCACCTTTTATATATCCTATATATATTTTGTGATTAATTTTCTGCCCTTTTTGGAAGTTCGCATCAATGTAACTCTTTACATCGAACTCTTCCTTATCTCCATAGAACTAGTACTTCTCAAGTACTTATGGTTTCCAGTAACCCTTACTGGAAGTAGACAGACATCCACTCGTCATGTCCCACATACGAGTTATCAGGATGAGCATATCAAATTTTCATGTCCTACATACAAGATGATGAATGCATTTTGTTCTTGCCATGTCCATACATGCAAGATAATGGGATGATTACATACATGATAGATCCATATCTATTCTTAGTGTTCCCATTCTTCATAAGAATTTGACACTTGGCCTTGGGATACTAACTCCATGTAATATGGACAAGTTTTCTCCCACTGAATCTGTGCACACTGAACCCTTCAGTACATATTGCCAATGTATGCTCTCTCTTTTCTAGGTCAAGAGGTATTCGAGAACTATCTCTATAGATCTCTATTCCTATCTCATAGGAAACATCTCTATCTTTCTTAAAGATAATTTCCACTTTGGATTTCCATTCTTGAACATTTCCATTTCACATCAACATGTGGAATGTGAATACGCTCCCACTAAATCACATATCCCTTCTTTATCTTTGACATATCAGTCAAACCCTTTGACTATATCATCAAAGTAATGATCCAATTATGAGTTGCTTGTACTCAATCAATCACATTGATTAGTCCATTGCAACTTATAGACTTCATTTGCATTAGTGGATTCATAAACCTTATAGGTTGTGTCACATACACATCCTTGTTTTGTTTCTCATAGGAATGCAGTTTTAGTATCCATATGCCAAATGTCTTAGTCATTAAGTTGCAATCAACAAGCATCATCATTCTCAAAATGTTATCCATGTGTCTTAACACTTAAGACTTATTTGCACTTATGGATTTCCATCCAATGGGTGCTACCATCAAGGTCATACCTTATGGTTCACATGGATGTCATTTAGGATGTAATGGTCATAAACCATAACTCAAAATTCGGTTCCTCATATTCATATGGATAGTTGACTCATCACATGAACAACTCATCACATAGATATTTGAGGTGTATCTGTCAAGGACATAAGAACTTACAACTCCTTGTGATTCTTAATGTCCTTTATTAGTGTAGGGTATTCTTTTATTAAGAAGAATTTAGTTATTTGATAATCATTCTCTAACTCCTTAGAGTATAACTCCTTCTTGATTTAGACATCACCATGCCTTAATCATGAGCTCACTATGATACACTATCATAATGACTCATAAGGTTCTCAAACATTTGGTCTAAGTATTTCATTCATTGATCTCATCAATAATTAACACTTTACCAAATTCGTACTTCATCTATGATATTCTTGAACACTTCAAGATATTCATATTGGTATTTCTTCAAACACCATTTGAAGTACTAGCATTCGCTCCAATAGGTATGTAAATACATCACATGTATTATACCTATTTGGATAATCATTCTCCCACTACCATTAGTGAAGATTGATTAATCATGTCCAAGAGATTCATGTCTCTTACTAGTTACCCAACCAAAAGAGTCTAGATTTATCCATCATATGGAAACTAGAAATGAATTTCTAATGATTGATGCTAATTTGATTGTTTGTGTTATCAATAACTTTAGGTATCATTTTATCTTATGCATACCATGTATCACAAGATAAACAAGGCATTGCCACAAAGATCATATCTTTAAGATTGAAACATCAAATTTATTAATTGCCATCATTGCCAAACAATATGCAAAAATAAAGTGTTTCTATCTATTGGAAATATATGAAATAGTAGTTCTCAACTCTATTTCGTTCCCTTTAGGCTGAAATAAACTGAAAGATACTCCTATCTATGGCAGCAACACTTGCTCCAATGATGGGTACTCCTTTCTTGGTCCTTTCACAAAGGCCATCACTTCTTTGCGGATGTTGCATATCATATATGACATATCCATATCTTGGTATCATATACCTCAGATAAAGAAGAGGTTCATTTCATGATACCTTAGGTGGAGATCTCCATCCCCTCCTTCATCTTCTTTTGTTCTTCCAGATATAGAGGGCAATTCCCTCATACACCCTTTCCCCATGTGCCTTGAGGTTGAAGATGGCTTGGGCTGCTGGCTAGCATCTGAACACTTCTTTGCTTTGCCCTTGCCCTTAAGATTTACCTTTCATTGATCTCATCAAAGATTAGGGTTAGTCTTTCTTCATATTTGCCTCTACTGTCCTCAAAATGTCCAACAACTTTGTCAATGCTTGTCAAAGTTGTTCATGTTGTAGTTTATCATGAACTGTATGATTCTCACAACATTTGTAGTATCATACCAATAGCCAATTCTTCGCTCAGAGGGAATCCTTCTTAGTCAGGTCTTTCCACATACCCAATCATATTGAGTGTGTGAATACCTTACTGGATCTCCTTCTATCTTGACATACTAGGACAATGTCTTGGAGACATCATATGTCTCATGTTGCCTCTGCAACTCATAGTTCAGAGAACACAACATCAAGCACTCCTCATCAATGTCATCCTCAGTATGCTTCCATAAGCATACTTTCAGCCATTGATGTGGTGGGATCGAGTTCATCTGGTTCTGGTATAACTAGGACTTAGAGCTTTCACTCTTTGATTGAGAACGCTTCTCAATGTCTTAACAAATCGTGGAAATTATTCCCATTTAACTAGTCCTTTTCAAGGACCGATCGCAAAGAAAAGTGATTGTTGCTTGTTGTCATTTGTACTACAAAAGGAAATATGCAATTTTAGTCCAAAAACTCATTTTTGACTTATTTGATTGATTTTAAAAGTTGATGATAAAAATTAGGCCTTTAATTAATTATCGCTCCCACTATTTTAATTCAAATTGATAGCCCTCACCATCAATTTGGAAGATTGCATCATACAATCTTCTAGTGGGCAAGATCCTAAAATCCTCTAAGTCATGGACCAGCTTGGGCTGTCACCCACAACTTAGATCTCTCAGGTAGGCAACTTTTGCCAATTGCATCATATGCAACTCTTAATGAATGAACATGCACAACACCTTGCCATGAACATTCCTTTCCTCTGGGCTTAGACGCTCTAAGAATCACCAGTTAAGTCTAACCCAAAAGCTGACACGGTAAACATGCACCCTGCTTTGGCAGAACCTACATGTCTACCCTTTACACTTCCACAATATAGACGACGCACCACGCTTTGGCGTAACCTACACTTGGTCGATCGAGTTTTTCATGTGTGCCACTAATGGAAGTCATATAAGACTTAATATTTTAATGAGGGATTTGGTTTTATATACATATACATATCCAATCACCACAATACATAGTATGTATCATTTACATGCTATATCCCACAGAAAACATGAAAAATGATAAAAGCGATGATTATGGCCATCCTAATGTGATTCCTCGAGCCAAGAGGAATCACGGTCATCTAGGTCTACATCACATGCAACCTGTACAAGATGAACTCTGTGCTTTGCCTTTCTGGGTTTGATCAATTAATCACATGAATGATCGGCTTGCCATCAGACTGGTCGGATGAGTGCCACCAGCTGATCGGTTGGCTCCTCCAACCGATTGGTTTTCCTGGTCGTCGTGCATATTATCATGGCCGCCACCCACTCATCTCGCTCCTCGAACCGGTCATCAACCAATCGGCTCACTCCTTGAACCGATCATCTCGAACGTCAACCGATCGGTTCACGCCTTGAACTGATCGTCTCAGCTATCGTCAGAATGTCCTCCGTTCTTTGACATAATAAGAAATAAAATTCTATCCTATTTTAAATTTTAAAAAGAGAAACCTTGAGTTACATTCGAGGGGAGCAAAGGTAGGAAAGAAATCTCGAATTATTTCAAGTTACATCAGGAATAGGAGAAGGAAGATCGGTGCGCAGACGAGATGCAAGCAACTACATTCAACCATACACAGATAGGGTTTATTGGCCATAACCACGCTATACATCCACCACAAAACTCGTTTAATGGCGACGCGTATCAAGTGCATTAATAATACATATCATATATGTAAATTGGGATTTGTGGATTTAGGATTAGACATGCATAAAGCCAATTTTATTTGCATCGTATGCAATAAATAAAGGCGACAAACCAAAATCGATCATATCGATAATCCTAAAGTATAGAGTAGTTGACGTGGCTCTGATACCACTGTTGGGTTTTAGGGGAGGTAGAGAAGGCAGCGGAAATAAAAAAATTTCTTCCCCAAACTCAGAACAAGGAAACACGTCAATGTGTATACAATAGGAAAGGATGGTTTGTGGAATCATACCTTGTCCCGAGGCTTGCTCGACGACAATACCTCGCGCCTTGCAAGGTCTTCACCTCCAGTCTTGGGCGGTGTCTGTGCAGCTCCTGGTCGCACCAGGACTGACGACTCTTGGTCTCACTGGGACTGTCGGGATTGACAGCTGTCCTCCGAGCGGCAGAAACCTCCCGCCTCTGAAGTAGTCCACACGGACCACTTGGAACTCCAATCTCCTTGTCCCACAAGGAATGGGAAGGAGTCGCACCCTCCTGTTAGCGTACTAGTCGCCAACACACTCTCCTACCACCAATTGCTTTCTGCAGTTGTCTTTCCCTTGCTGTGCCTCCCTTATCGGGTAGCACTTGCTCGGGCTGTCTCTTGGTTACCAAAACCAGAGAGAACGACAACTTCACAGAGCAACTGGTTGCACTGAGTTATACTTTGAGAAGCCCCCAATACTCCTATATATATAGGAGGGTAATGGGACAAGGTTCTCCATCTCGGGCAATGCGGGACTAAAAGTAGAATTAGAAGGGTTTGAGATTTTCCACAAAACAACCAACTCGCAACCTGAACCAATCGTTTCACAACTGAAACGGTCGGTTGGGGACCTGAGCCGGTCGGTTGACAACTCAACCGATCGGTTGGGACACCTCAATCGGTCGGTTCATTTCTGAACCGATCGGTTCATGGTCCTGATCAGTTCCCAATTGACTTTCCATCTTTTGTTTCTAATTGGTATCAAATACCAATCCTTGTTCCAATCAAATTGGGCAAATGAAACGAAAGGAAATTTCTCACCAATCCTACTTTCCCAACTTGCTCGGTTGCATCAGTTGAACCGATTGTTTCAACACTTGAAGCAATCGTTTCACCCTGACCATGAGCTGATCGACTCACAACCTGAGCCGGTCGGTTCACCAAGCTGAGCCGATTGGTTAATCACATGAGCCGATCAGTTGGCAGTACAGATCGTGCAGAAATAGTCAATTGCAGTTTCAATCAATCTGATACTCTAATCAATCTGTCCAACACCTTGAACACTATGATTTTGAGCTATCAATTAATTGAGTGTTTAATTGAACTACTAAACTCCTTTAGTAATCAATCTAAACATTGTTTGTGGATAAAACTCCTCTTCCAGGTTAAATCCTTTGTGTGTGACCCTGCAGGTCCATTTCACATTGGCAGTGAAAGTCCATAACACTTATGACTTCACAAGCAAAGAGCGGTGCCTAGTCACACATCAGTGCTACCCAAGTGAAAAAGAAAGTTGGAGAACAACTTTCAATCCTACAATCCGTGAATGGTGTTACAGTGAATGTATAATTCCTTTATCACTGATATCCCGAATGAACTCGAGGCATGGAACAATCATCCTGTCAACGTTCATTCATTTTCTTGATCTCAGAGTAGATTGGAAGAGATATGTATGACATCAATATCACATACTGATTCACACATGTGTGCACATGCCTATTTCAATCCTACTCATCAAGTGGCCTTGGATATCAAACTCCCTTAGGAGGGACAAATCCCATATCTATCACTCACCCCTCAAAAGCCCCATGTGTCAAAGCCACCCAATCATCACCTTTATAACAACCCATGTTTCAGGACTGCGTTTGATGATGTCAAAGTGCGCCCAACGACATGCGTTGAGCGTAGTGATTTTAGGTCAAAGAATCACACTCACCACCATCACTGTGAGTACTGACTGTGACTACCATGTCATAGTTCCATGTGTCAAACTCACGGTGGGTCTGTCTGGTACACTTGTTCTCTAACAAGTACCTATGTGTTTGGTTTGATATCTCTATATCATGACTAATGAGATTTTGTCATCAACCAACATCACAATCTAGTCTTGTGTGTCATTGCAATCTATTTACCTTCCACAATGACATCTGACTAGGGACATAACAAGAATGTACAAACTCTTTGCATCCGTATGATCTCATCGTTCATGTCCTCAACCTGAAAGCATACGTCATTGAGTACTGTCATTCTCTAGACATTCAATCTGTTCTATCACTATCTCATATGACTGAACCAGAAAAAATTGGAAGCTTGCCTTTTATGTTTATCAAATCAATCTTAATGTATCCCATCAATCATCCCATGATTAGCTCTCAGGGCATACATACCAACAGACGGATCCCTCTCTTTTTCCCCCTCTTTTTTGGGCAGCCTACCCCCTCCTTCTCCTATAAAAGGAGGGGGGATTCTCCATCTTTCACATCATCTTTTGTATCATCTTTGTACGTGTTTCTGAGCAATCTTTCTTGCGTTCTTATGTTACTGTGTTCTATTCATCAATAAAGTTTGTTTTTTGCAAGCTAAGTGTTCCTTTCAATTATTGTTCTTACTTTGCTAATTTAGATCTAGTTTATTTCTTCTTCTTCTTCTTCTTCTCTTTCGTGGACTGGATCAAGGGATTAAGCGTCGACCATTTCATTGTATCTAGCCTAAGGAATTATCCTTTAGTAAGACTATACTATGGCTAGAACTCTTCTTCCCTCTGTCTCCCTTTTCTCTACAAGTATGAGTGAGTAGTTCTCTATTGAGGCAAGGGGAATAACCTCTTAGCCATGGATTTATTGACTTTTTATTAAAACAATCCTAGATGGCTTTTGGATTTGATAACTAATTGATCTATCAAAGTAATTAATTGGTTTGATCAAAAGTTAATCCGGATGGATATGACGGTGGAAGTTCAGATTTAGAACAACAAATCCAATCACATAGGAGTTTTGAAATGACCGTGGATGTTCTTCTTTTAGGTTGATGAACTAAGAAACATGAGCACCATGACCAATGGGCTCATGTGGAGTTCATCTTTAGTGGATTTCATTAATTCACTTGCCTTCATCAAATCTGTTGTTTTTAAGGATTAGTTTATTTTTGCCTAGGCTAAGGTGGTAAAACCCCCTAAAACCTTGATTTCCATCTCTTGATTCTAATCATCACTTGTTCTGCTTCTTTTAATTCCCAGTCTTTTCATTCATAATATTTTTCTTGTGATAACAACAATCTTAATTTTCCTTGTGACAAGGAAATTTATATTCTTGTTAAGTGCATTTTCATCCTACAATTCTTTCTTAGGTGTTAATCATCAACCCCCAAACTTGACTTTTAATTTCTATTCCAAATTAGAAAATACCAAAAATAAATAACAAAGTTCTTCAAAAACAATTGGGTTTAGATTTAACAATCTTAATAAAGTTGTCCTATGGGATCGACCCTTTCTATACTAGCCTTAATCAGAAAGTTGAAAAAGGATTAAACTCTAGGATAATTATCTTAGTGATTGTAGTGCACTGTGACGCATTAACAATTTGGTGTCATTTCTGGGGATAAGAGATTGTTTTTTTAAACCCTAAAAACTTTTGAAAAACTTTTTTTCCATTTTTTATGCCTTCCGAGTAACATTCCGAAAGTGCTACTCCTCCTTCTGCCAAGTTTCCATTCTGGCAATCCATTTTTTCTGCACACGGTTAACTATTTATTTGTGCATGCGATGCTTGAACTCTGAATTTCAACCGTTTGATCTGGAAATAGATAGAACCTTTCATCATCTAAATCGTCAAAATTGAATTAGAATAGACGAAGAAGAAGTCACCCTTAGGATCAACCAAGATCTTGCATCTCAAAGAGGTCTCATTCAAGCCGAGCAAGCGGAAAGAGAAATTGCCTTGCGAGCATCCTACATGGCTGAACAAAAAACCTTAGAGTCTGATAGGAGGGAAGCTGAAATGTGAAAACAACTAAAAGATTTTTCTATTCCCAAAACTATCTATGCACAACATCCGATCATGCCTCCTGACATCCTTTCCCCTCAATTCGAATTCCGAACCCAATAGATCACCACGATCCAAGAGAACCCTTTTTCTGGCAACAATGGAGAAAGTTGCCAGGACCACCTCCAAAGGTTCATTGACCTTTGTTCTTTGAACAAACTTCTAGGTGTTTCAGGAGATGCAATCTATCTTAGATTGTTCAAATACTCCCTCACCGGACAAGCCAGCAACTGGTACAACACCATGGAAAGTGAGGATCAAGTTACAACCTGGGAAGTTCTACAAAAAAATTTCTTGAAAAATTCTACCCCCTTCTCTAACTTATGAAATTATGGGACAAATCACCCACTTTTCTATGTCACCCGGTGAATATTTAGGTGAAGCTTGGGAAAGGTTCAAAGACTTTCTTAGAAAATGCCCCCATCATGACATCTCCCAAGCCCAACTTATTGAAATCTTTTATCGTGGTGTTGATAATGACACCAAGTTCTTTCTTGATTCCTCATCTGGAGGAAATTTCATGCATCAAAGCCTAACTAGTGCATGGGAAGTTGTCCAATGTGCTTCCGAAACAAGGGCTAGATGGGGAGTAGGTGGAGTCCTTAAAGTAGCTAAAGCTGAAGTTGATCCCGATATCTAAAGCATAGAAGAAAGCCTTAAGTTAATTTCTCTAAAGCAAGATCATTTAGAGTCATCCTTAGGAGCCTATAGAGAGCTACCTCAACATATAAAATATGTAGATTCTCTTTGTGGAATCCACCAAGGATATAATCACACCACCCTCCACTGTCAATACCTTTACAACACCCCATGCAACCAAAATTGGGACAACAATTAGAGGACCTCAACTCAATTCATACCATACCGGGCCAAGGCTATTACAATCCCAATTAAACTAGGAACCATCCTGGCTTCCAATATGGGAATGCTTCTGGTGCTGAAAATTCCAGCCAACTCCAATCCCAACAAAGGCCTCCTTATACTCTATCCAATAACCGACCACCACCTGACTTCCCAAACAACAGTCAAAGAAATTTTGGGAACCAAGGTAATTATAGAAGCAACTACCAAAATCGACCACCATACCAAGGACAACAATTCTAAAACTTGAATCTCCCACCCCAAAATCTAAATCAACCACCACCTCCTCAACCTCCGCAAAATATTCCCACTCATCCTCCCTCAAATGATGAAAGGATAAACACCCTAGAACAAATCATCATAGCCCAACAAGCTAACCAAAAGGCAACCAATGCTCAATTTGCTTGCCTTTTTGCCCAACAGAAATCTCCTGCTGGCACTTTTGCTAGGGAACCTGAACCCAACCCCAGACATACAGAACAACTTAAGGCTGTTACTACCAAATACGGCCTTACCATGGAAGAAGAAGGAAGTCCCCCTCCCCTCATAGATTTTGACCAAGGGGGTGACGAAGAGGCTGTTGTTGTCCCTCAGGAACTGAGATCACCTTCCCCACAGGAAGAGAGTCATGTATATAAGTCGTGTGTACCTTTTTCCAATTGGCTAAAGTATACCCAATTAGACTCTAGGTTCAAAAAATTCAAGGAAATTATGAGAATGTTATGCGTCAACATCCCGCTTTTGGACGGTATGACTGATCTACCCGAATGGAAAAAATTCTTCAAAGCCCTTCTAAACTGTAAGCGCACTACCGAAGAATCTAAAATGGTAAAATTGGCTAGAACTACATCAGACATCTTCCAAAGTAAAATGCCAAAGAAACACAAAGATCCAGGATCTTTTGGGATCACTTGTTCTATCAGAGACTCTACCAGCCATTCAGGCCTAGCTGATCTTGGAGCTAGTGTGTCCATCATCCCTTTGAGCATGTGCAGAAGGTTCAATCTCACTGATGCTATACCCACTCCGATGCGTATTCAACTAGTGGACTCTTCCATTACCAAGCCTCTTGGTATTATTGATGATGTGCTAGTCAATGTCAGAAATTTCTATATCCCTTGTGACTTTGTGGTACTTGATATAAAAGAAGACACTTGCTACCCCCTCATCTTTGGTCGACCATTCCTCGCCACAGCCAGGGCCATCATCGATGTTGAGGTAGGACTCTTCACACTACGAGTGGGAACAGAGTTCATAAATTTTCAAGCCTTTGGGGGTAGCATGAAGTACATCTAGGAGGAAGAAGTCTATTTCCTTGAATGTATGGACCAGTTCAATAAGATGCAACAACGTTTCCTTAATTCTAAACCACCACATGTGACAGAAACCCAAATTTCTCTGATGGAAAATCAAGTTGCTATTCAAACTGCCCCAGTCAACCCTATCAAGATGGACATTTACCCGCCCACTATTCATGTTGTGGGCACAACCAACATCACCACTCAAGAAGTTCCCTTCCCACAACCCCCTCACCCATCTATGACCATACCTATTTCCTCTCCTCCCTCTCCCTTTGAGGAACCTCTCTATGACAATCGACAAACGTCTTATGAGCCACCACTACATTTCACTACCCAAGCAGTGCAACCAAATGTCATTGATGGGTAATCTGACTAGCATCCCTTCATCCCAACACCCATTGACATTAGTGGGCAACATATGATCAAACAACTGCAATTCAGTCAAAACAATGGTCCTTATAATGATTATCCTTATACAAATGAGATTCAATGTGACTACTCTCCACCACATGTCAAACCATGGGGACCTAACCGTATTGATTTCAATTTTTGTCCTTGGTATACTGATGTATGCCAAGCCATCCAAGATACATTTCAAGACACGTAGGCAAAGATGATGGAGTGGTTCCAAGGAAATCAAGTAAGTCACTACCACAACCATGCCTCCTCCTTTGCTCCTCCACAGCCTTACTACCTATAACTGTCGTGATCTTCATCCCTCCATCTCGGGTTTGGGTTTTGCTCAGGATGAGCAAAAAAATCTAAGTCTGGGGTGGAGGTGGGTGGTATGATTCTATTCCACCCCCTATCTTTTCCCTTATTTGCTTTATTTTCCCTTTTCATCATTTTTCATATAGTTTCCTTAGTTTATGTCCTTTATCTAGTCGACCATTTTTTTCCTTAGTTGTAAAAAAGGCTTTATCTAGTCATCCAGTTTGAATAGATGTTTATCATTTTACCCCCTTGAATTTAGTAAAACCTTTTACAAAATTTATTACAAATTGCCATGTCTGAAACCATCGTGTCACCTAGGACCCCTAAATAACATCACTCTTTGAAATAGTTGGCAAGACATAAGGGATCGATTAGAACCAAGCATAATGTTTTCCTATAATTAAGCAATGGATTATCTTTTAATAAAATTTGTATGATGAGATTTATAGGAATACTCTAACTAGAGCAATGACACTCTTTGATAAATATATATGAAAAACAAATGTTGGAAGTTATAAGCACAAGAACATTTCTTCATTCCCTCTTTTTTTCTTCTAAAAAAGAGAAGCAAAGAATCACCACTGGACAAAAATCAAGTCCAGGGTGGCATACTGCCCAAAATGAAAACCCCATACCCCACAAAGGGGCGTACCATCAAAAGATGCCAAAAGTGCACATGAAAAAATTGTGACCAATGTAGCCACAACTCCATAAACTCATATCCCGAGTCAAATAGAGGAGGGATCAATATTTTTTATCACTTCCTTCTTTGTTTTCACACCCCCAAATTCGTCCTGTACTTGTGCAACAACTTTCCAAAAAAATAAAATAAAAATTGAGAGTGTCAAAGAAAAAGAAAGATGAAGCTTATTCTTCTACAAATTCTTGTTTTAGAAGCTAGATTTGACATTTGTTTTGATAGGGAATATAAAATTTTATGCTATGTGGTTCTAGGAGATTGGGTCACTTGGCAAAATTTTAGAGGTGATGACTATAGTGATGTTATTAAGGTGAGGATGGTAGTTTGGAAGTATAAATTGGAGTTTATTTGTAATCTAATTTGCTTGAGGACAAGCAAAGATTCAAGTCTGGGGTATTTTGATACATGTATTTTCATCATTTTTAACATCTTTTAGATATCTTTTTAGGATTGTTTTGTTATTTATTTTCTTAGTTTTATAATTAATTGTATTAAATTATATTTTTCTCTTTAAGTAGAATTTTAATTATATTTTCTTGGTTTTTGTAGGAAATGGAATAAATATTCTTGGAGTATAATTGCACAATTTGCAGCAGTCTTGTAATTAATTTATATCTGTCACCAAATGTGCCATAACTCTTGCATCCAGAGTCCAATTTGAGTGCACCAATATTCAATGGAAATGAAATTTAATTTTATAAAAGAATATCCTATTATTTGGACCGCTTTTATTCTTTTTATGTGAGAGAAATACATTCAAAATTTCTGCTGAGGGAATCTGCATTGAAGAGAGTTACATGGTCAAGATAATTAAAGCCAATCGAATTTCTATTGACCAGATCTAGAAAATTCAAAAGGATGGCTCCCTCTCTTTCCCCCCCTCTTTTTTGGGCAGCCTACCCCCTCCTCCTATAAAAAGAGGGGGGATTGTCTATCTTTCACATCATCTTTTGTATCATCTTTATACAGGATTTCTGAGCAATCTTTCTTACATTCTTATGTTGGTGTTCTATTCATCAGTAAAGTTTGGTTTTTGCAGGCTAAGTGTTCCTTTCAATTATTTTTCTCACTTTACTTGTTTAGATTTAGTTTATTTTTTCTTTTTCTTCTCTTCCGTGGACTGGAGCAAGGGATTAAGCGTCGGCCATTTCATTGTCTCTAGCCTAAGGAATTATCTTTTAGTAAGACTAGACTATGGCTATAACTATTCTTCCCTCCGTCTCCCTTTTCTCCACAAGCATGAGTGAGTAGTTCTCTATAGAGGCAAGGGGAATAACCCCTTAGCCATGGCTTTATCAACTTTTCCTTAAAACAATCATTGATGACTTTTGGGTTTGATAACTAATTGATCTATCAAAGTAATTAATTGGTTTGATCAAAAGTTAATCCGGATAGATATGATAGTAGAAGTTCAGATTTAGAACAACAAACCCAATTGCATAGGAGTTTTGAAATGACTATGGATCTTCTTCTTTTAGGTTGATGAATTAAGAAACATGAGTACCAAGACCAATGTGCCTCAATTTCCATCTCTTGATTCCAATCACCACTTGTTCTGCTTCCTTTAATTCCTAGTCTTTTCATTCATGATAGTTTTCTTGTGCTAACAACAATCTTGATTTTCCCTGTGATAGGGCAAATTTATATTCTTGTTAAGTGCATTTTCAACCTGCAATTCTTTCTTAGGTGTTAATCATCAACTCCCAAACTTGACTTTTAATTTCTATTCCAAATATGAAAATACCAAAAATAAATAACAAAGTTCTTAAAAAACAATTGGATTTAGAATTAACAATCTTAATAAAGTTGTCCTGTGGGATCGACCCTTACTATACTAGCCTTAATCAAAAAGTTGAAAAAAGATTAAACTCTAGGATAATTATCTTAGTGATTGTAGTGCATTGCGACACATTAACACTTACCATTGAAAACATGGTACTATTTTACTATCTCTCCTTCTCACTCTCTCCTTGTAGGTAATGAAGGCTAGGGTTCATGTGTCATTAGTTGTAACCAAAAGCCTCATCGTCATGCCCCTTTAAATGGGAGATACAAGGAAGGATGATTTCTAAAGCCCTAGGAAACAAAAAGACAATGGACTACATTTTGAGCGGCCCATTCATGAACAACCAGTTATCTGATTGTCCACGACTAGACTGTGCAAGAACATTTTGGATCTAACCAAGTGATTTACTGAATTGTCTAGCTAGCTAAATGGGACAACCAATTGATGGTTTGGTATGATCTTTTCTAGTTGAAAAATTGGGCTTCCACTCAGTCAAACAACTAGACTTTCTAATTGATCGACTGGACTATCCTATTGGGAAATTGGATTTTCCAATTAACTGAACGACCTTCCAGTGAATCCATCAGTGATTACTTCAACCTTTTAGTAACCAATCAATATTGTGTACATGATTATACTCCTCCTGCCTATGCATCCTATGTGTGTGACCCTATATTCTCCATTACTTTGGTATTAATGTTTATAATCATATTATGACTTCACAAACAATGATTGATATCTAGAAAGACTTCATTGCCACCCAAGTAATTCAAATAGTGTGAGAACAACTTTAACCTAGAAATGTGATCCATGTTACAACAATCATGTAATCCCTTTCACTATGATATCTGTATGGACATGAATCATGGAAACACCCTCCTCTTAATATTCAATCTTTGTTCCTTGATCTAGGGTAGACTATTTACAATACACATGAGATGAATATCATATATTGACTTACACGAGCATGATCATGTATTTCATAGTCTCACTCATTAATTGCAGGGATATCACTCTAACAGAGGGAGAAATTCCATATACATCACTCACAATATTCCATGTCTCATAGTGCACCCAAGCATTACTTGTATGAAATCCTTGTTCAAAGTCACATTTGAGTAGTGTCAAAATACACTGAACACCATGCGATCATTGTAGTGACTTCATGTATAAGGACCAATATCACCACTAGTTGAGATATGATCTTGACTACCATTTTTGGTTTCCATGTATCCTACTCAAACCGAGTCTATCTGATAGACTTGAGCACAATGTTTTGAAATGCATTATGCGGTATGCGTTCGGTCAGGGTACCGCATAGAGTATAAGCGGAATGAGGGAGCATAAGTGGGCCATATGTGTTTTTGGATTTTTTTAAAATAAATTCTATATTTTATACATATACTTAATAAAAAAAATCATAATCATAAATTTCATACTATCTAGTTTTGTAGCCTAATAGCCCAAAATGTACCAACATATCATTACATCATAGAAAAAGAAACACATATTTTCCAATCATCAAGAAGAAAAATCAATCAACAAAACCCTAAGCTTATATAATGTACTAGAATATACAAGTAATACAACACAATAAGACATGCAGTTCATAGCAGAACATTTATTGAATGAACACAATAAGAATAATCACAGTAATACAACACATGGTAGTTCAAAGTAGAATTAGAAAAAGAACATCAAAAACAAAATCAAAACATCAAAATGATATGAAGAAATCAAGTCATTAATAAATAGAGAAGAAAAAGTCGTAGGGAATATAAATTACTCCCTAGGCAGCACACTAATTCGATACTTTGTAAAAGTAAATATCATATCCAATTAATATCTGCAATAGATTCCCATTTTATACAAGAAGAAATAAGAGACGTGGCAAGTGAACATGTTCTAATCTTAGAGAAAAATAGAAGAGAAAAAAAAGAGTAAAGGAAAGAGCATAATGAAACATTAACAATTGTAAAATGTAATAATATATTTTGCATCGCTCAGGTAGTAAAATTTCAAAATCTGATTTAAAACCAACAATATAGAAGAAGTAGTCATTTAATCTGGTTGATTTTATTTGAGGTTTTATTTATTTATTTACTTAAGTCACCAAATGAAATGTGGGGCCTAAGCGGCCGCATATGCGGACCACAGGCCACATATTCGGTCCATCCCTAAAAATAGCACTGCATAGTTATATGCGGAGCGGCTGAGGGCCGCATACGCATATGCGGCCGCATAATCGGCATCATGCGGGGCATATGAGAATACTACTTGAGCATAACAAGTACCTATGTGTTTGACTTAATATCCAATATCATGAATAATGGGATGTAGTCATAAGTCAACAAACATACTAGTCTTAATGTATATCTATTATCCTAATTTCCACAATAATATCCAACTAGGGACCTAGAAAAAAAAAGAATAATCATAGCATACATATGATCTCATGTTTATATCCTCAACTAGAAGTCACATGCCATTTATCTCATATTGAAGCAAACATAATCGTTGAATTACAAAGTGCATCACTACAATCATCATATGACCAACTCTCAAGGCATACTACTAATAGTCTCCCACTTGTAGTAGAGACAATCACTTATGAATCTATGTCTAAGTGATCTAACATGAAGATCATTCTTTTCAATGAAAGAGATTTCATTAGAGGATGAGAAACATTTTTCTAGTTGGTACTATGCAAATCTTCACGTATGAGATGGTAGCACCATAGTTTATGCTTGGAATATCTAATGTGATCTAGGTTCCTTATCTTTAGCAATGACTACATTATAATCACTGTATAGCTCTAGCACATCATCAATGGATGGAACACTCCTAAATTAGAAATTAACTTCTTGCTCCATAAAACTTCCTTTGCTACAAAAGAGGAAGCAATGTACTCATCCTCTATTGTAGAACCCACCACTATCTCTTACTAGGAACTTTTCTACTCACAACTCCACCATTGAGGCAAAACACAAAACCTAATTGTGATCAATAATCGTCCTTTTCAATTTGGAAGAATGCTTCGATGTAACCCTTTACAACTAAATCTTACTCACCATAATAAATAAGGGAGTTATCCTTAGTTCTTCTTAACTAATCGAAATGTTCTTTATATCAGTCCACTGACATTCACCATGATTTGATTGGTATATACTCATCATTCTCAAAGCATATGAGTCATCAAGATGAGTATGTAACATTGCATACTTGACAGATTCAATTAAATATGTAGATGGAATCTCAATCATGCATGCCCTGTTTTTCAGAAGAGTCCAGACATTGAGCTCTAGAGTGACTTATTCCATGAAATGTGGGTAAGTTTCCTCTCTTAAACTCTTGCATGCTAAACCTTTTTAGCACTTTGTCAATATATGTAATTTGAATTAGACCAAGAATCCTTCTAGATATATCTCTATAGATCTTGAATCCTAATATGTAGAATGCTTCTCCTAAATCCTTCATGAAGAAGGTGTTTCCTAATCATGTTTTAACCAGTTGTAGAGTATGGATGTCATTCCCCATCAATTCTATGTTGTCTACATACAATATTATGAATGCAATTATGCTCCCACTAACATTCTAGTAAACACAAGGTTCATCTACATTATGGATAAAGGAAAACTATTTGACTATCTCACAAAAACGAAAATTCCATCTATGAGATGCTTTCTTCTATATGTATATCGACCTTCGTAGATTTCAGACCTTTTTTGTATTTATTTAGAATGATAAAACTCTCAAGTTGTGTCATGTACACATCCTCTAGGATATTCCTGTGAAGGATTATAGCTTCTAGATTTCATAGTCATGATAAGCTGCAATGGTAAGCATGATCCTGATGGACTTAACCATGGAAAATACTAAGAAAGTTTCATCATAAACAACACCTTGAACTTGTTTGATTTTTTTGCAACCAACTGACCTTTGTAGGTTTGTACGTTACCATCCATGCCAATGTTCTTCCTAAATACCTATTTGCAACACATGGGTTTACCCCTTCAGGTGGATCCACCTGGTCCACAACTTGTTAATACTCATGGTGTCTGTACACATCTCATTGCTTCAAGCCATTCCTAATTCATCATCATCAATGAACAACATATTATCATGTTGACTCATGAGATATCTAAATTTCTCTAGCTCAAGACATGCCCTATTAAACCTTCAAGGTTCTTGTATCCCATTATGAACTTGAGATTCCACAACAGTGTGTGATTCATCTTGTTCCTTATCGGCCTTCATAGATTCAATGTTATCTTATTGATATTTAACTTCTTTGAGCTCTATTTTCCTCCCACTAGTTACTCTACAAATAAGTTCCTTTTCAAGGAATACAATAGTTCTGGAAACAAACACTTTGTTGTCAAATGGAATATAGAATAATATCCCTTAGTTTCATTAGGATATCAAACAAAATGACATTTTCCATATTTGGGTGCAAGCTTTTTAGGAAACGATTTCTTGGCATAAGTGTCGCATCTCTAAATCCACATAATAGAACATAGTGTTAACTTGAGAGTTATACATTGTCCATATTTTGATAATGACTTAATCATTCCATTCCTATGCATCTAATATGTTTGTTTAAGATTTATTTTAGGCATTAGGTACATGAAAAGGATCAAATTATACAAGCCCTAGCTTGTTCAAGTTCAAGTCAAAAGCAATGAAAGTGCACATTTCGGGAAATCACTTGAAATGACCTTAGATGATTTTTTTAATCACTTGTATTGATGATATGACTTGTAACTAAGATGAAAAAAGTTAGGGATACTTAATTCAACCATTTAATCACTTAAATGTCAATTTAGAAAATTTTTTACATGTTGTTTATCGGTCGAGTTGGAAACTCGACTGATCTAGTGATGGATTTTCTAGAGAGACCAATCGGTTGAGTTGCACACTCATTGAACTAGACCAACAAACTCACTGAGAAAAACTAATTTTAGCTCATCGATCGAGTTTTCCATAACAAACTCGACCGATAGTTTGAAAATTGGCTTTTTCATTGAGCGGATTGGTAGAGTCACCTTTATTGAAACTCGCCCGAATGTACTGTACATAAAATGTAGAAAAGTGATTATAACCGTTGGTGAGTTGTTTTGAGTGAGAATAGATCCATTGCAACTTGGAAAATGGTTATATTTCTCCCTTAAGTGATCCCACGCTCAAGAGAACACCCCCAACTATAAATAGGACCCCTTGGAGTTCATTCCAAGTTTGTTCATTCATGTTATTCTAAGTCCTTTCTAGAGTTGAGTGTGTTGAACTCCTTGAGACCCTTTCTCTCTCAAGTTTACACAACATTTCGTCATTGTGAGTGAGTTAGGCCATTCATAAGAGAGCTACTTTCTTGTTCTTGTAAAGCTCTCATTCCATTCCATCTTCCCTACCCCTTTCCTCAATGAAGCAAAGGTGAAGCGAGCTACTCCAAGTGAAGGTGGAGTTGTTGTTGTTCTTCTTCAAGGTTGAATAAGAGGTGAATATCTTCTCCAGGTGAAGGAGAAGGCAAAGGTTGAAGATCCATGAAGAGTGGGCAATCCCTTGAAGGATGAAGACTTGTGTAAGAGTAGGTAAGTCCTTGGAAGAAGGTGGAAGACTCTTGCAAAGTGGGTAAGTCCTTGGTAAGGTTGAATACTCTTTGTATTAGATAGTTAAGTCCTTTGGTGGTCTTGTGTTGCAACTCTTATTGGTGAATATATAGAGGAAAACACTTGTAAAGTCCTAGAGGTTGACCTCTCTAGTCGTGGACTGACTCTTTCCTAGTTTAGAGAGTGGAACCACTCTAAACGACCTTGTGAAGTGCTTGTTTCATTTTTTCTCATCCTTGCTATGCTTGTTAGTTAGGACTTCAAAATTCACTTAAGCTATTGGTTTTTGATTGATATAATTTGAAGGTGTAATCTATATTGTGAGAATTTTTGAAGCTTTATTCACCCCCCTCTAGAGCCCTAGATCCAACAAGTGGTATCAGAGCCAAAGATCTTCTCCAACAATCTCCCATGAGATGAGAAGATGGACAACTTACTTGATTCTCTCAACCTAGAGGGAGGCTTCTCCATGCGTCCTACGGTCTTAGACGACATCAACTTCCTCTATTGGAAGAGGTGTATGCCATTCTACATTAAAGGCATGAACTTTGACATGTGGAAGGTGATGGTCACACCATACAAGGAGCCAACCAGAGCTGGTTGCAACATGGAGTGAAGCTGCACTTAAAGAAGCCCAGCTCAATGTCAAATACATAAACATCCTCTATGCATCCCTTACTCTAATGGAGTTCAACAAGATCTCATTTTGGGACACTGCCTATGAGATTTGGGACAAATTGTGCATCACTTATGAGGGCACAAAGAAAGTCAAGGAGGCTAAGATCTACATGTTTAACAACCTTCTAGAGAACTTCAAGATGGGTAAGAAAGAAGGGATTGTAGATATGTACTCAAGATTGAATGTCATCATCAATGGGTTGGCTGCCTTGTGCAACACTTTGGATATAGGTGTAATCAACTCCAAGATCTTGAGGACTCTACCAAAGACATGGGAGTCAAAGGTGACCTCCATTGAAGAAGTGAGGAGCCTTGGTGACATCCCAACCGAAGAGCTCATTGGAAACCTCCAAGATCATGAGCCAAGGCTTGACAAGTAAGAAGAAGAAGCAAAGCAAAATGAGAAGGAAGCCAAGAAGGTCAAAGATAGTGCTTTCAAAGCACAAGTGGAGGTAGTCATCCTTCAACAACAACTTGCTTTCTGGAATTATCCTTCCTCCTCTAGTGAAGATGATGGCCTAAGTGAGCATGAAGCCAACTACATCAAGGGCAAGCACTTCAAGGGATATCAAGCCTCCTCCTCTACTCCTAGATGCTACAAGTGTGGACAAAAGGGACACTACAAGAGTGAATGTCCCAAGTTAAGAAAGTCACACCTCAAGGGTATCTCAAAGAAGGAGGAAGAGTACAAGGAGAGAAAGTATAAGAGGAAGGACAAGAAGGAGAAAAGACACAAGAATGAAACTCATGCAGCTTGGGAAGCTTCATCCTCAAGTAGCTCAAGCTCCAAAGAAGATGGAGAGTGCCACCTTGCACTCATGGCCTCTACTAGTGAATAAATTGGTGAGGTAAGTGAGGTAAGCTTGCATGAGTTATCTAAGGAATCTATTATTGATATGCTTATTTCTACCCGTTCTTCTTTTGCTAACTGTAAATCTAAAAGAAAAAGGTTAGGAAAAATTATTGATGAGTTGTATTCTAAACTTGAAATTCTTGAGCTTAATGAGAAAACTAACCATGAGAGAATTGATAACTTGCAAGGCCAATATCTTGATCTTGAGCTCCAATGCAACATAGTTGAGGTAGAGAATGGTGTCTATCTTAAGAACATTGAAACTCTTAAGGAAGATGACCAAAAGTGCCTAAAGGAGCTTGAAACTCTTAAAACTAAAAATGTTGAATTTAAGCTACTTGTTGATGCTCGTAGGGATGGGAGAGATGTTTATCTTAAGGAAATTCAAGTGATTAAATATGAAAATGCTAGGTTGCTTTGTCAAGAAAATGATTTATCTTCTAGACCTATCTTGCCTAGTAATGTATTGCTTCTATTTCTCTTGAGAAAGATTCTTATTTGACTAAAGCCCTCTGTCTAGAGGCCGAACTTGTTCATGCTAGAGATGATTTTGCTTGTTTGTCTTCCATTATCATATCTTTTAGTGATGATAATCATAGACTAAGGGCCTCTCTATAATAATTCCTCAAAGGGAAAAACTCCCTAAATGAAATTCTTGACCATTCTACCAAACAAAGCGGTACTAGTGGTTTGGGATTTGTAGGGGAAGAAACAAAGGGCAAGAACAAAGCCAAAGGTAAGAAAAAGAGCAAGGAGACCTCTTTCTTTGTTGGGGAGTCAACCAACACTAAGAATCCTATGGTTTGTTCTTATTGCAAGTGTGATGCTCATTACTCTACTTATTGTCCTTACAAGCCTAAGGGGACCAACCCAAAGATGAAATGGGTCCCCAAGCTAACTCCGAATCCCAAAGTTTGAGTTGGGAATTGACACTCTCTTTTCTTGCAAGAAAAAGGAAGATAAATTGTTGATAGTGGTTGCACTAAGTATTTGACAGGTGATATAAGCCATTTCAACAACTTCACCAAAACTAAAAGAGGTTCGGTCACCTTTGGAGACAACAAGAAAGGTAAAGTCAAAGGTGAGGGTGATGTAGGTGAATCCTTGTGTATCAAGAATGTTCTTTTTGTGGACGGCCTACATCACAATTTAATTAGTGTTAGTGAATTATGTGACAATGGTTACCTTGTGTTATTTACTTCCTTTGAATGCTTGATTCTAGATTCCCTCACCTATCAAGTTATATATAAGGGAACTAGAAGTGGTAATTTTTCTGTTATTATTCTTGACTCTATTAAGCCCGTTGTTGGTGGATGCCTAGTAGTCAATTAGAATGATATTACTATTTGGCATCGTCAGCTTGGTCATGTAAATATGCATCAGTTGAAGAAGTTGAGCAAAAAGGACTTGGTCAAGGGACTTCCCAAATTGGATTTTGAAAAGGATGAGGAATGCCAACCTTGTACCCAAGGAAAGCAAACCAAGTCATCCTTCAAATCCAAAGGAGCCCTTAGTACCAAGAGAGATCTTGAACTTCTTCACATTGATCTATTTGGACCAATAAGAACTCAATCTCTTCATGGTTCCAAGTATTGCCTTGTTATTGTCGGTGATTTCTCTAGATATACTTGGGTCTTCTTTCTTATTTCCAAGAGTGATATGCTTGATGTTTTCTCAAGTTTTTGTAAATGAGTTGAGAATGAAGCCTCTTGCCGCATCATTTTCATCCATAGTGATCATGGGGGAGTATTTGAAAATGATCTTTTTGAACATTTTTTTCAAGAATCTGGTTATGCACATAACTTCTCTTCACCTCGAACACCTCAACAAAATGGGGTTGTAGAGAGGAAGAACATGTCACTACATGAGATGGCTAGGACCATGCTTTTAGAGTATGATACTCTAAAGAAGTTTTGGTCCGAAGCTGTTAGTACCTCATGTTTTGTGTAAAACTTGGTTTTTACACATCCTTCTTTGAAGAAAACACCCCCTATGAACTATGGCGTGGTAGGAAGCCTTCTATCGAGTATTTTTCATGTTTTTGGATGTTCTTATTTTGTTTTGAATATGAAAGATTCTCTCGACAAGTTTGATCTAAAATCTTACAAGGCTTTCTTTCTTATATATAGCACGACTAGCAAGGCTTATATAGTATTTAATGTTGATGTTGCTAAAGTAGAAGAATCTATTAATGTTAAGTTTATTGAGACTAACCCCTCTATTCCCAAAGATATTGTTCTAAATGATGATGTTGCAGGTGAGGTAAATCCTATTCTAAAAGAGGTCAACATCACCCAAAAGGGAAAAGAGGTGGTCACTCAAGAAGAAGAAAAAGATGAAGAGAAGAAGGATCCAACTCCCCAGTTTGCAAAGAATCATCCAAAAAGATGATTTTAGGTGATCCATTTGAAAGAGTGATTACACAAGCTGCATTCAACAAAGAACAAGCCAACATCACCTTCATCTCACAACTCAAGCCAAAGAACATCAAGGAATCTCTTGGGGATGATGAGTGGATCCTAGCTATGCAAGAAGAGTTGGAGCAATTTGAAAAGAACAAAGTATGGACCCTAGTGCTAAGACCAAGTGATAGAAAGATCATTGGCATCAAGTGGGTCTACCGCAACAAGCTTGATGAAAGTGGAAAAGTGGTAAGAAATAAAGTAAGGATAGTGGCTCAAGGCTACAATCAACATGAAGGTATAGATTTTGATGAAACAAATGCACCTATAGCTAGAATTGAGTCTATTTGTATGTTACTTGCCTTTTCTAGTTATAAAAACTTTCTTTTGTATCAAATGGATGTTAAAAGTGCATTTTTGAATGATACAATTGAGGAGGAAGTGTATGTTGCACAACCTCCTAGTTTTGAACATGATAGTTTACCTATCCATGTTTATTTGTTGTAAAAATCTCTCTATGAACTCAAAAAAGCACCTCGAGCTTGGTATGATAAATTAAAGAAATTTTTGTTAGATCATGGGTATATGATGGGCAAAGTGGATTCTACCTTATTTCCAAAGCACACTTATAACAATTTTCTTATAATTCAAATATATGTTGATAATATCATTTTTGGTGGAACTACCTTAATCTTTACAAAGAATTTAGCGATCTTATGCAAAGTGAATTCAAAATGAATTTGATGGGTGAGCTCACATTCTTCCTTGACTTTAAAATCAAGCAAACAAAAGATGGGAACTTCATCACCCACGGCAAGTACACAAGTGAGTGACTTAAGCACTTTGGGATGGAGAACACAAAGCCGATGGACACACATATGTCAAACACTACTAAACTTGACAAAGATGAAGAAGGTTAGATGAGAAGCTCTATAGAGGTATGATCAGAAGTTTACTTTACTTAACTGCATGTAGACCTGATATAATGTTTAGTGTTGTCTTGGGTGCTCACTTTCAATCAAACCCTAAGAAATCACATCTTATATGTTAAGAGGATTTTAAGGTACTAAGACAAAACCCAACATTTTGGAATATGGTATCCCAAGTCAAGGGACTTTACTCTTACTACTTATAGTGATGCAAATTATGCAAGGTGCTTGATTGATAGAAGGTGCACAAGTGGCACTTGCTTTCTCCTAGGACCATGCTTGGTGTCTTGGTTTTCCAAGATATAGAGCACAATCGCATTATCAACCACTGAGGCTGAATACATTGCAGTCGTGAGCTGTTGTGCCCAGGTCCTATGGATGAAGCAAATGCTCCAAGACTTTAACATTCAATTTGATGCTTCTCCTATCTTTTGTGATAATACTAGTGCAATTAACTTGTCATATAATCCTATATTTCATAGTAGAGCTAATCATATAGAGGTTCACCATCATTTTCTTCATGGTCTCATTGCCAAAAAGGATATCTATATCACACATATGGACACGAAAAATCAGTTGGCAGACATTTTCACTAAACCTCTAGCTAGAGAGCAATTTAACTTTATTAGATCTAAACTGCTCATAACTACTTTGAATGAATCTGATATGCCTTCTAGATAGTTGTCATCTTTCCAATATGCTTTGCCTATGTTTTGATCACCATTGCTTGCTAATATGCTAAAAATCAAAATTTCATGTTCTTTTTGCCGTGTTTTTGGGTATTTTTTGCAAACACTTGTTTTATCACAAAATAGTACCCAATGATGAGTGATATGTGCCTAATTATGTTCAAAATGCATAATGGACTTGAAAAATAAATTTAATTAGCACTCTAATGGCTAGAAATTAGGATTTCTAATTTTAGGTCAGGTTGACCATCAGTCGAGTTGCCAATTCGATTGATCAGAGGTCGAGAGCTTTTTTAAAGAGCCTATCGATTGAGTTTTTGACTCACAGAACTCAACTGATGGCCGGGCTAGAGCAAAATTAAGATAGGTTCGGTCGACTATTCTCCCTCACAACTATAGAAAAGTTGACCGATCCAACCTCTAGCTCACTCAAGCTCTCAACCCTAGCCTCGACCTTCTTCTCCCTTGCCCTAGTTCGACCTAGCTCGACCTCCCTTGACCTTCCCCCTATCTAACCTAGGTATGTGGATGAGTTTTGGTGGTGGTTCTTTAGCTTTTTCTCTCTCATTCCTCTCCTTTTCATCTCCATGGCATCCAATAAGAGGAAGAGGGCCACCCCAACTAATGCACCTTCATCTTCATCCAACTCACACTTGATTCCCTTTGATGACACTTTCTTCGTCTCAAATGAGGCTCTAAATAGGTACAATGAGCTCCTTCTGAGGAACCCTTTTCCTTTTCGTGCCCTATTTGAGCCACGCCCATAAAGACAAGAGGTCGTAGATCAAGTAGCAGAGTTGTTATACGACCACCATCTCTCAGCCTTGGGTGTTGAATGCACGTGCTATAACAATTCCAGCACAAGCACCAAAGCCGTTCATGAATTCTATGCAAATTTGCATTGGAACTATGACACCCTCATACCCCACCTAATACTCAAGTAGTCCTTACATTTATGACAGCTGGGAAGAAATTCCAAGTCTCTTAGGATACCCTGAACATCTTCTTTTATGGTATTGAAGTGACTGACACCTGGCGTAAGGACTATCCAGAGTATTTTGACCTAGTTGAGCCTGAGGCCTTCTACAAGAAGTATGATCTTACTCTCCATGATATTCATAAGTTCTTGAAGAAGCCTTAATTCTCATATAGGAAGAAGTGCACCCTTCCCTCCTCTACCTTGGACCTCGAGAGATGGATACTTGCCCTAGTTGTTAATTGCAACATTCATCCAAAGAAGTATTAGACTGAAATTGCAGAAAAATTGCGATAATCATGTACTGTCTCTTAAAGAACATCAAAGTCAAGTGGGTGAGATATGTTCTCCATCATATGACATGCTTTGAATCAGGAACAAACACCTGTGGCAACCACCCACCCTACCCAGCCCTAATTTGTGGTCTATTTCAGCTTGCCACTGGCAAATCTCTTTTCCATGACCTTCATTACAAACTTGCTCAAAAAGGAGTTTGCATCAGTGAGACCACTTTTTAGAAGTTTGTGCCTATCCTATCCTCTACCACCCCTGGTGCCTCTACCTCTGCCTCTACCCAAGCATCTCTACCACCTCATCCTACCTGACCTGCTTGTGCCTCATTCCATGTATCCAATGAAACCCTTATGGGCTACATGATGCATCAACATGCATACAACCTTCAGGTTCAAGAGAATATACATCAAGTGTTGTGTTCCATCATGTATAATCTGAACATGTCCTGTACACAACCCTACCCTAGCTACCATCCTGACCTAGGAGGTGACTATGCATCCTTTTCATATAACCACTTTTACCCTGCCCCTCCAATTGCATCTTCCACTGCTACACCCTCTGCTGCTGTAGGATCTACCCCTGGTGTGTTTCCTTTGATAGCTGGCCCCTTGGCCACTCTTCTTGCTAGTCTCAGTAGTTCTTCTCCTTCCTTCCCATAGGGTAATGAGCTCCATGCTCTTGGTATGTATTGTGATGAGTAGAATGCTCGTTGGCCTGGTCGAGGTTTTGGTTCTCTTGCTAATGAGGAAATGCCAGACCAGGCTGATGAGGAGGCTGCTGCTGATGAGGATGATGGTGATGCTTATGATGATGGCTTTGCTGGTGCCTCCAGTGATGAAGGCGATGTTGTTCTCTTTGTTGCACCTTTAGATGGTGATGATGACTATGAGCTTGATGCTTTTGATACTGAAGATGATGATGTTGTGGACATATTTAGCTTAGATGTTTAGTTGTTCTAGTTTTTAGTCTAGATGCTGATCATATATATCTATCTAGGCTATTTTGTATTACAAACATCTGGGCACATGCTCTGAGCTGTACTATTTTATCATCTAGCTTTTATCATTTTGGCTTGTAGTTGTTTTATGAGAATATGCTTTCTACGTTGTAATCTTAATACTTTGTTCACTTACGCTTTGATGTACTATATCTCATGAGTTGGCGCCATGTTTTATCATATTTTGATTATGACTTAGATTGTTTATTTCTCTCGTCTCTGTTTGGGGTATGCTTTGAGATTGCATGTTGTGCATGTATGCTTGGTTGTGCTTGGAGAAGACCTATTTTTGTGCTCTTCTACCCCCTTCCTTTTTGATAATGTCAAAAGGGGGAGAGAAGTTCAATGTTTTGAAGCTCAACCATATTGTTTTGATTGCCTATGTGATCATTTTCTTGTTCATTATATGCTTTATCATGTGACTTGCTAAAGGACCATATAGTATATATATGTCATGTTGCTTTGTCTAGATAGACTAACTATGTAGGTAAGAGTAAGCATAGATTGAGGGGGAGCAATTCACATTGTTCAAATCTTGAATCCCCTTAGAATTCACAAGGTAAAGGTATAACTTCAATATCATTTTCAATATGATTGAGGAATGATTTGTCATTGTAAAAAAGGGGGAGAATGTTGACTTGAGAGTTCGACATTGTCCATATTTTAATAATGACTTAACCATTCCATTCCTATGTATCTAATATGTTTGTTCAAGATTTATTTCAGGCCTTAGGTACAAGAAAATGATCAAATTATACAAGCCCTAGCTTGTTCAAGTTCAAGTCAAAAGCAATGCAAGTGTGCATTTTGGGAAATCACTCCAAATGACCTTAGATGATTTTTGTAATCACTTGTATTGATGATATGACTTGTAACTAAGATGATAAAAAATTAGGGACGCTTAATTCCAACGTTTGATCACTCAAATGTCAATTTAGAAAATCTGTCACATGATGTTTATCAATCGAGTTGGAAACTCGACCGATCCAGTGATGGATTTTCTGGAGAGACCAATCGGTTGAGTTGCACACTCAGATAACTTGACCAACTGACTCATTGAGAAAAATTGATTTTAGCTTGTCAGTCGAGTTTCCCAGAAAAAAATCGACGGATAGTTCAAATTGGCTTTGTCATTTAGTGGACCGGTCGAGTTACCTTTATTGAAACTTGACCGAATGTACTGTATAGAAAAGATAGAAAATGTGATTATAACCATTGATGAGTTGTTTTGAGTGAGAATAGATATGTTGCAACTTGGAAAATGGCTATATTTCTCCCTTAAGTGATCCCACACTCAAGGGAACATCCCATCTATAAATAGGACCCCTTGGAGATCATTCCAAGTTTGCTCATTCATGCTATTCTAAGTCCTTACTAGAGTTGAGTGTGTTGCAACTCCTTGAGCCCCTTTCTCTCTCTAGTTTACACATCATTTCATGATTGTTAGCGCGTTAGGTCATTTGTAAGAGAGATACTTCCATGTACTTGCAAAAATCTGATTTCATTCCATCTTCCCTACCCCTTTCCTCAATGAAGCAAAGGTGAAGCAAGCTACTCTGAGTGAAGGTGAAGCTGTTCTTCTTCTTCTTCAAGGTTGAAGAAGAGGTGAAGATCTTCTCCAGGTGAAGGAGAAGGCAAAGGCTGAAGATCCAAGAAGAGTGGGTAATCCCTTGAAGGATAAAGACTTATGCAAGAGTAGGCAAGTCCTTGGAAGAAGGCCGAAGACTCTTACAAAGTGGGTAAGTCCTTGGTAAGGTTGAAGACTCTTTGTATTGGATAGGTAAGTCCTTTGGTGGTCTTATGTTGTAACTCTTATTGGTGAATATATAGAGGAAAGAACTTGCAAAGTCCTAGAGGTTTACCTCTCTAGGTAATGGAGTGACTCTCTCCTAGTTTAGAGAGTGGAACCACTCTAAATGACTTGTCAAGTGCTTGTTTCATTTTCTCTCATCCTTGCTATGTTTGTTAGTTAGGACTTCAAATTGCACTTAAGCTATAGGTTTTTGATTGATATAATTTGAAGGTCTAATCTATCTTGTGAGAATTTTTTAAGCTCTATTCACCCTCCTCTAGAGCTCTAGATCTAATACGTAGGACATTTCCCATTCTACATTTCATATGGTGTCTTTTGAATTAATTTAGGAGGTACATGGTAAAGTATAAATGTTGTTGTTTCTAAAGCATAACCCCAAAAGGAAACCAGAAGAGTAGCAAAACTCATCATTGATTGTGTTATGTCCAACATGGTGTGGTTCCTTCTTTTTGGTACACAATTATGTTGTGGTGCTCCACGTGGAGTCCATTGTGATAAAATACCACAATATCTTAAAAGGTTCTCTAACTCTTGGCTCAAGTATTCACCACCTTGATCTGATCAAAGTTCTTTAATACTTTTTCTAAGTTAATTTTGTACTTCATTCATGAATTCCTTGGACTTTTTAATGGATGCTAGCTTGTGTTTCATTATATACACATATCCATATCTACTAAGGTTATCAATACATGTGATTAATTATTGATATCCAACTTTGGCATTTGTGCAGAAAGGTCCACATACATTAGTATGTATGATTTTGAATAAGTCACTTGCACTTTCACTATTATTGATAAAGGGTGTTTTTTTCATCTTGCCTAATAACCAAGATTTGCACGCCTCAATTGATTCAAAATCAAATGAGTCTAGATATCCATCTTTATGAAGTCCAGAAATACACTTATCATTTATCTGGCCAAGATGACAATGACAAATATATGTTTTATTTAAGTCATTGAGTTTAAGCTTCTTAGTATTTATGTTATAGACGCTTGTCTCAATATCTAATAAATAAAGAGAAAAAGATGTAGGGGCATCATGGTAAAAGATCTCATATTTATAATAGAACATCGACCAATCTTGATATGAAATTCAAAACCATTCTTGTACAAACCTTAAACATAAATGATTTTTCCTATTTATGATAGGTATGAAAGAACGTTTCTCTAACTGTATTACAAGGCTACTGGAAATAGATAAAGAATATGTTCCTACAATAGTGGAAACAACTCTTGCTCCATTTGCGATAGGTAGTTCCACCTCCCCTTTCTTTGAGGACCTACCTTTCAAATCCAACATATTTGAACATATTTGAGATCCATATTCAATATCCAATACTCATGACAAAGAAGTAGATAAATTTATCTTTATAGCATATATACCTAAAGTTGGAGATCTTTATCTGCTTCTTGTTCTTCAGTTCCTCTATGTAGAGAGGATAATTTCTTTTCCAATTTCTAGCCTAGTGAAAATGGTGACAATTGCCTTCGTTACACACTCCTTTTGCCTTAAGGTAGAATACTTAGACTTTTGGCCAACCTTAGAACCTTTCTTGCTTTTTCCATTTCCCTTGAACTTTCCTTTTCGTATGTTAACTGCCAACACCATTTTGTGCTTGTCTTTGTTCATTTGCCCCTCATTTGTTCTTAACTTCCCAAGAAGCTCTACTATAGTTTAACAAATGAATCATATTGTAATTCCTGACAAATTGTTTATATGAATCTAGAAATGATTGCAAGATCATATTACTAGACAACTCTTGGCCTAAGGAAATTCCAATATCTCTAAGCCTTCCACATACCCAATAAACTTGAGCACATGGTGCCTAACTGGACAACCTTCTGCCGTATTGCACTTTAATAATGCCTTGGAGATATTATACTATCATTGACTTGCTTATTCTTTGTACATGTTCCTAAGATGTGTTATCATCTCAATAACTCCCATGTTCTCATGTTGATTTTGAAGCCCATGGTTCATGGAGCACAATATAATGCACTTGATGTCTAGTACATCATTGTAATGCTTACAATAAGTTCCCTTATCGCGATAGGCACATTCAGAGCTAGTTCTTCTAGTAATGGTATATCCAAGACATAGAGATTGCACTCGTGTGTGAGAGCAATTCTCAACGTCTAGAACTGGTCATTGTAGTTATTTCCATTAAGTGTGTCCTTCTCTAGGACTGATCACAAAGAAAAATTGTTGATGTTGTTTGCCATTTGGTCTACATGAAGTACTTGAAAGATTCAATATTTTGATTTGAACTTTTTATTGATATTAAATTTTGTCTTTAATTAAATATCACTCCCACTATTTGATTTCAAATTAATACCTCTCTCTATTAATTGGAAGATTTCATTGTACAATCTTCTAGTGACACAAGATCCATACTTCATCAAGTGATGAGTCGACTTTGGATGATCACACCCAACTTGACTAATTGGTAGGCAATGCTTATAAATTTCATCTAACACAACTCTTGATATATGGATGCACAACCCTTTGTCATAAGCATCTATATGTCTCTATGGGATTAATCCTATTAAGATCACCTAGTTAACTCTGACCAATGACAAACATAATAGATATGCACCCTGCTTTGGCAGACCCACATATCTATTCTCACACTTGCAAAATATAGACAATGCCCCATGCTTTGGTGCGCCCACACATAGTTGATCGAGGTTTTCATGTGTGTTTCACAATGGAATATATCTACGACTTAATATATTATTTAGAGGTTATATATACATATACATATCCAAACACCACTACTTATAGTATGTATCATATACACATTATATCCATAATCCAAAAACACAATCCACAAACATACAACATTATTTATGGCCAAACTAATGTAATACTTTGGAGCAACAAAGGATTATTTTTCACCTAATGTCCTTTACATCTTTATGCATCATCAACCTATGACCTCCCATGTGAACCTGCATTAGTGTTGTACTACGATGAATGACTCCATGGACACTCCTTAAACCTTTATAGTTGACTCATCACACTTAGTCCTTGAAAACTTTTTCTTTCCTATCTATCATTACATTATATGTAGACACTTTGATCTACATTCAAGTGGGTAAGATGGAATAGATACCACTAGATATAGAATAAAAGAGATTAGGCTCGACATGCAAGATGAATTCTTATCAGCCAAATCCAAGCACCATTGATACACAACCAAACGAACACACAAATGGTTATGTATATTTAAGCATCCACCTAAAAAAACATATATTGGGAGGCAACATGTATGATTTATAGATATATCATAACTTATATGAAAGATTTCATATTTTCATGTCGGGCAATCCTTGTAAAATATTCTTTGACATCAACTAAAATAAGGAGTGGTATACAGGGGCAATGCCCGTATGCAGGGATTCCACTATCATATCAAAAATCAAGAGTTGAGGGAATGCCACCCCTTGTGGGGTCACTATAGGCAACACCCTTAAAGAGGTTTACAGAGTTTTACTTCCATGCATTGGGAAAAATAAAAATTTTCTGTAGCTGAACCCATCCCCTATATAAAAAGGGCATGTGATGTATGTGGAACTAAACATGATATGCTTATTTATTTTATCATTCACAATAGATGTAACATCACAAATGATTGAAAATAAAATCCGATCACATCGATTGTAAATCCTAATATACCATAGATTTGACATGGCTCTAATGCACTATTGGAAGCCTTAGAGGCGACATGCATAATAGAATAAATACTTTTTTTATTCACGTTCCCAAAAGTAGACATATATCAGGAATGAGGGATGTGATGTATACCTTTCCATGGACTAGATATCATGAATTTGCTCATAAGGAATACATGACAACTAGAAGATGTTGATGAAATACTCTCAACATACTCACAAGAGTGTATAGGTCTTGATATAATCCACACAGATGATGGGAATGTTGGTATGTATTCCCTGAGAGCCAATCATAGGATGATTGGTGGGATACATTAAGATTGATTTGATAAACATCAAAGGAAAACTTCTAATTCTTTCTGGTTCAGTCATATGAGATAATGATAGAACACATTGAATATCTAGAGAATGTCAGTACTCAATGACGTATGCTTTCAAGTTCAGGACCTGAATGATGAGATAATACAGAGGCTAAGAGTTTGTACATTCTTATTATGTCCCTAGTCGGGTGTCATTGTGGAAGGTGGATAGACAACAATGACACACAAGACTAGATTGTGGTGTTGGTTGATGACAAAATCTCATTAATCATGATATGGAGATATCAAACCAAACACATAGGTACTTGTTAGAGAACACGTGTACCAGATAGACCCACCGTGAGTTTCACACATGGAACCATGACATGGTAGTCACAATCAGTTCTCACATTGATGGTGGTGATTGTGATTCTTTGACCTGAAATCACTACACTCAACACATGTCATTGGGTACACTTTGACATCATTAAATGCAGTCCTGAAACATGGGTTGTTATAAAGGTGATGATTGGGTGACTTTGACACATGGGGCTTTTGAGGGGTGAGTGATAGATATGGGATTTGTCCCTCCTGAGGGAGTTTGATATCCATGGCCACATGATGATTAGGATTGAGATAGGCGTGCATGCATGTGTGAATCAATATGTGATATTTATGTCATACATATCTCCTCCAATCTACTCTTAGATCAAGAAAGTGAATGAACGTTGAAAGGATGACTGTTCCATGCCTTGAGTTCATTCAGGATATCAGTGACAAAGGAATTATACATTCACTGTAACACCATTCACAGATTGTAGGATTGAAAGTTGTTCTCCAACTTTTTTTTTTCACTTGGGTAGCACTGATGTGCGACTAGGCACCGCTCTTTGCTTGTGAAGTCATAAGTGTTATGGACTTTCACTGCCAACGTGAAATGGACCTGCAGGGTCACACACATAGGATTTAACCTGGAAGATGAGTTTATCCACAAACAATGTTTAGATTGATTATTAAAGGAGTTTAGTAGTTCAATTAAACCCTCACTCAATTGATAGCTCAATATCATAGTGTTCAAGGTGTTGGACCGATTGATTAGAATATCGGATTGATTGAAATTGCAATTGACTGATTTGCACAGTCTGCTGCCCCAACCGATCGGCTCATGGGATGAACTGATTGGATCAGGTTGGTGAACCGATCGGCTCAACTGGTGAGATGATCGACTCATGTATCAATGAGATGATCGACTCAATTCTTGAACTGATTGATTCATGTGACCAACTGAGTTCGTTTGGAAAGTCAGAAGACTATTTTGCAAATACAATTTGTTTCACTTGTACAAATTCGATTTGGACAAGGATTAATATTTGATTAATCGGAAACAAATATGAAAGTCAATTTGAGTTGGATCAGGACCATGAACCGATCGGCTCAGACATGAACCGATCGGCTCAGAGCCCCAGACAATCGGCTCAGGTCCCAAATGATCGGCTCAGGGCCCGAAATGATCATTTGAGGGTGTGAACCGATCGGTTCAGCTAGCACAGAGTGGTTGTTTTGTGGAAAATCTCGAACGCTTCTACTCCTACTTTAATCCCACATTGCCCGGGGTAGAGAACCTTGTCCCATGACCCTCCTATATATATAGGGGTAGTGGGGGATTCTCAGGAACAACAACAACTCAGAACACCAGTTGCTCTGTAAAGTTGTCATTCTATCTGGTTGTAGTAACTGAGAGAGCCCAGGCAAGTGCTACCCGATAAGGGAGGTACAACAAGGGAAAGACAACTGTAGAAAGGCAACTGGTGGTAGGAGAGTGTGTCGGGACTAGTACGCTGATAAGAGGGTGCAACTCCTTCCGATTCCTTATGGGACAAGGAGATCAGAGTTCTAGGTGGTCCATGCAGACTACTTCAGAGGCGGGAGACTTCTGCCGCTCGGAGGACAACTGTCAATCCTGACAGTCTCGGTGAGACCAGGTGCTACACAAACACTATCCAAGACCGGAGGTGAAGACCGCACAAGCCGTGAGGTAACATCTCCGAGCAAGCCTCGGGACAAGATATGCATCTACAAACCATCCTTCCTATTGTATAAACGTTGATGCGATTCCTTTATTCTGGGTTTGGGAGGAGAATTTTTTTATTTCCGTTGCCTTCTCTATCTCCCCTAAAACCCAACAGTGGTATCAGAGCCACGTCAACTACTCTATACTTTAGGATTATCGATGTGATTGATTTTGGTTTGTTGCCTTTATTTATTGCACACGATGCGAATAAAATTGGCATTATGCATGTCCAATCCTAAATCCACAAATCCCAATATACATATATGATATGTAATATGAATGCACTTGATACACGTCGCCCTTAAATGAGTTTTTGTGGTGGATGTATAGCGTGGTTATGGCCAATAAACCCTATGTATATGTGCTTGGTTGAATGTGGTTGCTTGCATCTCGGTCTGCGCACAAATTCCCTATCTCCTATTCCTGATGTAACTCGAGATAACTCAAGATTTCTTTCCTACCTTTGCTCCCCCCGAATGTAACTCGAGGTTTCCCAATTCAAATGTAAAATAGGATAGATCTTTTATTTCCTGTTATGTCAAAGAACGGTGGACAATCTGACGACAACTGAGACGATCGGTTCAAGGCATGAACCGATCGGTTGGTGATCCAGACGACCAATTTGAGGAGCGAGACGAGCAGGTGGCAGCCATGAGGAGATGCACGATGACCAGGAAAACTGATCAGTTGGAGGAGCCAACCGATCGTATGGTGGCACCCAACCGACCGGCCTGATGGCGAGCCGATTAATCATGGAGATGAGTTGATCAAACCCAGAATGGAAAAGCATAGAGTTCATCTTGTATAGGTTGCATGTGATGTGGACCTAGATGACCGTGATTCCTCTTGGCTCGAGGAATCACATTAGGATGGCCATAATCATCACTTTTATCATTTCACATGTTTTCTGTGGGATATAGCATGTATATGATACATACTATGTATTGTGGTGATTGGATATGTATATGTGTCTATAAAACCAAATCCCTCATCTAAATATTAAGTCTTATACACCTTCCATTAGCGGCACACATGAAAAACTTGATCGACCAAGCGTAGGTTATGCCAAAGCATGGTGTGTTGTCTATCTCATGGAAGTGTGAAGGGTAAATATGTAGGTTCTACCAAAGTAGGGTGCATGTTTACCGTGTCGGCTTTTGGGTTAGACTTAACTGGTGATTCTTAGAGCGTCTAAGCCCAGATGCACAAAATGTTCATGGCAAGGTGTTGCACATGTTCATTCATCAAGAGTTACATATGATGTAATTGGCATGATGGCCTACCTAAATAGTCAAGATTGTGGGCGATCATCCAAAGTTGACTCATGACTTGATGAAATATGGATCTTGACCCATTAGAAGATTGTACATTGCAATCTTCCGAATTAATGGTGAGGGCTATCAATTTGAACAAAATAGTGGGAATGATAATTAATTAAAGTCCTAATTATATCATCAACCTTTCAAATCAATCAAATAAGTCAAAAATTGAGTTTTGGACTAAACTGCATATATTTCCTTTTATAGTACAAATGACAACAAACAACAATCACTTTTCATTGTGATCGGTCCTTGAAAAGGACAAGCTGAATGGGACTAATTTCCATGACTGGTTTAGGACATTGAGAATTGTTCTCACTCAGGAGCGAAAGCTTTATGTCCTGGATACTCCAATTCCAGAGGAACCTACTCCTACCGCACCAAAGGCAGAAAGGAATGCTTATAAGAAGCATTCTGATGATGCCATTGATGCAAAGTGCTTGATGTTGTGCTCCATGAACCACGAGTTGTAGAGACAACATGAGAACATGGGTGTCATTGAGATGATTCAACATCTCAAGAACATGTATGAAGATCAAGCACGACAACAGAGATATGATGTCTCCAGGGCACTGTTCAAGTGTGTCATGACAGAAGGAGATCCAGTTGGTCCTCACACACTCAAGATGATTGGGTATGTGGAGAACCTAACGAGACTGGGATTTCCCCTGAGCCACGAGTTGTCTTCTGACGTGATACTGCAATCGTTGCTAGAATCCTACAGTCAGTTTGTGATGAACTACAAAATGAACAACTTTGACAAGCCATTGACAGAGTTGTTAGGCATGTTGAGGACAGACCGAGGCACAGATGAAGAAGGACAAGCCTAAGTTTGTGATGATGATCAGCAACAAGAAAGGCAAGTCCAACCGCAAGGGCAAGGGCAAGGCTAAGAAAGGTTCTTATGCTAGCTAGTAGCCCAAGTCATCTTCAACTCTCAAGGCCAAGGGAGGCGTGACCAAGAGAGGCAATTGCCACCATTGTCAAAAGCCAGGACATTGGAAAAGGAACTGTCCACTCTATCTGGAAGAACTAAAGAAGAAGGAGGTGACAAACGTCTCCACCGGAAGGTGTCATGAAATAAACTTGTAACAATTTTTGAGGTATATGATACCAAGATATAAAGTGTAAAGCAACCAATAGATGGGGCAAGTGTTGCCTCCATACATAGGAGTACTTTAGTTTGTTTTCAGCCTTGAAGGCATGTAATAGAGTTATGAATTGCTATTTCATATTAGCCAATGGATAGAAACACCTTAACTTTTGCATATTGTATGACAATGATGGCAATTAATAAAGTTGATGTTTCAATCTTTGTGGCAATGCCTTGTTTATCTTGTGATACTTGGTATGCACAAGATAAAATTATACCTAAATGTTATTGATAACTCAAACGATCAAATTAGCATTATCATGAGAAATTCATCTCTAGTTTCCATATGATGGATGAATCTAGACTCTTTTGGTTAGAGAACTAGTAAGAGACATGAATCTCTTAGATATGATTAATCAATCTTCACTAGTGGTAGTGGGAGAATGATTATCCTATTAGGTATAATACATGTGATGTATTTACACACCTATTAGTCTTAATGCTAATACTTCAAATGGTATTTAGAGAAATACCAATATGAATATCTTGAAGTGATCAAGAATATCATACATGAAGTACGAATTTGGTAAAGTGTTAATGAGATCAATGAATGAGATACTTAGACCAAATGTTTAAGAACCTTGTGAGTGATTATGTTAGTGTATCATGGTGAGTTCATGATTAAGGCATGGTGATGTCTAAATCAACAAGGAGTCATACTCTAAGGAGTTAGAGGATGATTATAAAATAACTAAATTCTTCTTAAATAGGGAATACCTCACACTAATAAAGGACATTAAGAATCACAAGGAGTTGTGAGTTCTTATATCCTTAACAGATGCACCTCGATTATCTATGTGATGAGTTGGTCATGTGATGAGTCAACTATCTAGATGAATATGAAGAACCAGATTTTGAGTTATGGTTTATGGCCATTACATCCTAAATAACATCCATGTAAACAATAAGGCATGACCTTGATGGTAGCACCCATTGGGTGGAAATCCATAAGTGTGAATGAGTCTTAAGCGTTAAGACATGGATAACATTTTGAGAAGGATGATGCTTGTTGATTGCAACTTAATGACTAAGAAATTTGGCATACGGATACTAAAACCGCATTCCTATGAGGAATAAAACAAGGATGTGTAGTGACACAACCTATAAGGTTTATGAATCCATTAATTCAAATGAAGTCTATAAGTTACAATGGATTAATCAAAGTGATTGATTAAGTACAAGAAACTCAGAGATGGATCTTTACTTTGATGATATAGTCAAAGGGTTTGACTAATATGTCAAAGATAAAGAAGGGATCTGTGATTTAGTGGGAGCATATTCACATTCCACATGTTGATGTGAAATGAGATGTTCTAAGAATGGAAATATGAAGTGGAAATTATCTTTAAGGAAGATAGAGACATTTCCTATGTGATAGGAATAGAGATCTATAGAGATAGTTCTCGAAAACCTCTTGACCTGAAAAGAGAGAGCATGCATTGACAATCTATACTGAAGAGTTTAGTGTGCACAGATTCAGTGGGAGAAAACTTGTCCATGTTACATGGAGTTGGTATCCCAAGGCCAAGTGTCCAATTCTTATGAAGAATGGGAACACTAAGAATAGATATGGATCTATCATGTATGTAATCATCCCATTATCTTGCATGTATGGACATAGAAAAATAAAGTGCATTCATCATCTTGTATGTGGGACATGACAATATGATGTGCTCATCCTGATAACTCGTATGTGAGACATGACAAGTGGATGTCTGTCTAGTTCCAGTAAGGGTTACTGGAATACCATAAGAACTTGATAAGAACTTGAGAAGTACTAGTTCTATGGAAATAAGGAAGGGTTCACTGTAAAGAGTTATACTGATGTGAACTTCCGAAAAGGATAGTAAATTAATCACAAAATATATATGAGATATATAAAAGTGAATGTTTGTTGATAAATGGAAACGTTCCAATAAAGTTGTTTTAAAAGGAAATGCCAAGTATCCGTGTGTTAGAGAACAACAGTGGATACTATATGGATCTAGGAGTTCATAGGATGAACTTATAGATGTTTCGGTCATTGATGACAAGTTAGGAGTGCTTGGTCATGCAATGTGGCTAAAGGTTAGCAAATGAATACTAGATCGCATATTATGGCAACTCCATCTCATACGTGTGATGTACAACGAAGAGATGAGAGACATGCCGTTAATACCGACTTTGGCAAAATGTTGCCATAACTCACTATGTTAGCACTACAGCACAGTAACATGTGGGACATGTTTGAAGATCACTATGAATATGATTCAAGGGTGATTGGCACACAGTGCAAGTGGGAGTCTGTTGGTATGTATGCCCTGAGATCCAATCATAGGATGATTGGTGGGATACATTAAGATTGATTTGATAAACATCAAAGGCAAGCTTCCAATTCTTTCTGGTTCAGTCATATGAGATAATGATAGAACATATTGAATGTCTAGAGAATGACAATACTCAATGACGTATGCTTTCAGGTTCATGACCTGAACGATGAGATCATACAGATGCTAAGAGTTTGTACATTCTTATTATGTCCCTAGTCGGATGTCATTGTGGAAGGTGGATAGATATCAATGACACACAAGACTAGATTGTGGTGTTGGTTGATGACAAAATCTCATTAGTCATGATATGGAAATATCAAACCAAACACATAGGTACTTGTTAGAGAACAAGTGTACCTGACAGACCCACCGTGAGTTTGACACATGGAACCATGACATGGTAGTCACGATCAGTTCTCACAGTGATGGTGGTGATTTTGATTCTTTGACCTGAAATCACTGCACTCAACACATGTCATTGGGTACACTTTGACATCATCAAACACAGTCCTGAAACATGGGTTGTTATAAAAGTGATGATTGGGTGACTTTGACACATGAGGATTTTGAGAGGTGAGTGACAGATATGGGATTTGTCCCTCCTGAGGGAGTTTGATATCCATGGCCACTTGATGAGTAGGATTGAGATAGGCGTGCACACATGTGTGAATCAATATGTGATATTGATGTCATACATATCTCCTCCAATCTACTCTAAGATCAAGAAAGTGAATGAACGTTGAAAGGATGACTGTTCCATGCCTTGAGTTCATTCAGGCTATCAGTGACAAAGGTATTATACATTTGCTGTAACACCATTCACGGATTGTAGGATTGAAAGTTGTTCTCCAATTTTTCTTTTCACTTGGGTAGCACTGATGTGTGACTAGGCACCACTCTTTGCTTGTGAAGTCATAAGTGTTATGGACTTTCACTGCCAACGTGAAATGGACCTGTAGGGTCACACACATAGGATTTAACCTGGAAGAGGAGTTTATCCACAAATAATGTTTAGATTGATTATTTAAGGAGTTTAGTAGTTCAATTAAACACTCAATCAATTGATAGCTCAATATCATAGTGTTCAAGGTGTTGGACCGATTGATTAGAGTATCCGATTGATTGAAACTGCAATTGACTGATTTGCACAGTCTACTGCCCCAACCGATCGGCTCATGGGATGAACCGATCGACTCAGGTTGATGAACCGATCGGCTCAACTGGTGAGACGATCAGATCATGTATGAATGAGACAATCCGCTCAATTGTTGAATCGGTCAATTCATGCGACCAACCGAGATTGTTTGGAAAGTCAGAAGACTATTTTGCAAATACAATTTGTTTCACTTGTACAAATTAAATTTGGACAAGGATTAATATTTGATTAATCGGAAACAAATATGAAAGTCAATTTGAGTTGGATCAGGACCACGAACCGATCGGCTCAGACATGAACCGATCGGCTTAGAGCCCCAGACGATCGACTCAGGTCCCAAATGATCGGCTCAGGGCTCGAAATGATCGTTTTAGGTAGTGAACCAATCGGTTCAGCTGGCACAGATTGGTTGTTTTGTGGAAAATCTCAAACCCTTCTACTCCTGCTTTAATCCCGCATTGCCCATGGTAGAGAACCCTGTCCGATGACCCTCCTATATATATAGGGGTAGTGGGGGCTTCTCAAGAACAACAACAACTCAGAACACCAGTTGCTCTGTAAAGTAGTCATTCTCTCTGGTTGTGGTAACCGAGAGAGTCCGAGCAAGCGCTACCTGATAAGGGAGGCACAACAAGGGAAAGACAACTACAGAAAGGCAATTGGTGGCAGGAGAGTGTGTCAGTGACTAGTACATTGAAAGGAGGGTGCGACTCCTTCCGATTCCTTATGGGACAAGGAGATTGGAGTTCCAGGTGGTCCATGTGGACTACTTTAGAGGTGGGAGACTTTTGCCACTCAGAGGATAGCTGTCAATCCCGACAGTCCTGATGAGACCAGGAGCTGCACAGACACCATCCAAGACCGGAGATGAAGACCGTGCAAGACGCGAGGTAATGTTGTCGAGAAAGCCTCAGGACAAGGTATTCCTCTACAAACCATCCTTCCTATTGTATAGACGTTGATGTGATTCCTTTATTCTGGGTTTGGGAGGAGAAATTTTTTGTTTTTGTTGCCTTCTCTGTCTCCCCTAAAACCCAACAGGGAACTCCATGTTGCACTGTAAGAGTCTACAAGAAGGAACAACCTTTCTGTTGGCAACCTGATTACACTATTTGTCCTTCTAACTCTATCCTTATGGGTAGTGACAACTAGGGTTCACATGTCGAAAGTTGTAATAAAATTGTTGCCGCCATGCCCCTTTAAATAGGAGAGGCAAGGAAGTAGGGTTTCTAAAATCCTAGAAAACAAAAAGAAAATGGGATACATTTAAGAAACCCATTTGCAAAGAGACATTGACCTACTGGCCAATCCAATTGGTCGAATGAATTGTTAAAGAACATTCCAGATCTAATCAATCAATTTATCGATCTGGTCTAGTCTGTCAAATAGGTTGTCTAGTTGACCATTGGGATGATCTAGTATACTTGGCTGACCAGACAGTCCAATAGGATGATTTCAACTCAATTAACAAACTCGACTTTGTAGTTGATATATTGATCTATCTAGTCAGATGATTAGACTTTCCAGTTGGCTGATTGGGCTTCGAATCAGTCCATCAATGATCTATTTTATTACCTAAACCTTTTAATAACCAAGTAATCACATGTCCATGATTATATTCCTATTCCTTATGAATATCCTACATGTGTGACCGTATAAGCACCACACTATGTTGGTAATGATGTCTATTATCATATTATGACTTTAGATACACTGGTAAGTATCTAGAAAGACTTCATTTCTACCGAAGTGATTGGAGAAGTTGAAGATCATCTTCAATCTTGTGTTGTGACCAATGTTACATTGATCACACAATCCGGTTGTCTTCACTAAATCCGAGGCATGGGAAAATCATCCTCTTAATGTTTAATATTTCTTCCTTGATCTAGAGTAGAGTACTTCAGATACACATGATCTCAATATCATTTATTGACTCACATGGGCATGCCGATGCATTTTATAGTCTCACTGATCAAATGGCTAGGGTATCATTCCAATAGGAGGGACAAATACCATCTACATCGATGACAATAATAGGCATGTGTCACGAAGCACCCAATCACTACTCACAATAATCCATATGTGTCAGAGTGCACCCAATAGCTACTTGTATGACAATAGTTATTCAAGGTCACATTGACTAGTGGAAAATTATACTAATCAACATGTGATCATTATAGTGACTCCATGTCTAAGGACCACAATCACCACTGTCACATTGAAATATGATTCTGACTACCATTTCTGGTTTTGCATATATTGTATTCAAGTTGGGTTAGCAAGAATGTATGTATTTAAATTGATATCCAATATTGTGACTAATAAGACATAGTCATCATTCAACACACATACTAGTCTTAATGTACTATCATTGCCCTAATTTGCACAATAATATCCGAGGTAGGGACCTAGGAATGAATGAATACTTGCAGCATACATATGATCTCATGTTCAGGTCCTCAACTCAAAATCACATGTAATTGAGTCATACATTCTTAGGACACAATTATATTTATTCATTATCTCATATTGAAGCAAACATAATAATTGGATCTACCTTTATTATTAATCCAATCAATAACAAAGTGCAACATTACAATCATCATATGCCTGGATCTAATGGCGTACTATCGGTAGAGGTAAGCATTGTTTTGGTACTATCCATTTCATATTCTTGTTCTTTATGCAATCCTCTACATGTTTGCATTTCCTAGGCTAGATTCAAGATCTTCTCTAGGTTTAGCTAGGTCTGGTGAGAGCATCTTTTTCTATTTTCTTCCACTCCTTAGAGTTGGATGCATGGAGTATCCACTTTGAGTTAGAGTTAGGAAGTGCATTGTACATGGGTGAGTGTGCAACTCAATAGTGGATATGAGGTTGGCACATCCCTAGTATGATATTGGGATCGATAGGTTGAAGCAGAGTGTTATCACTAGCTAGGTGAGCCATGCTATATAGTTGGAGTAGTTTTACTAGTAAAGTTAACCAATAGTATTCTCATAGGGAACTCATCAATGTCTAGAGCATCCTCCACTGATAAGATATATCTTCATAATAAATTTTGTACTTCTTTACTTTGTTGAAAAAACTTGATTTGACATTGTGTTTATTTTTGTGCATCTGATCAAATATGATCTCATTGAGGAGTCAGATGATACAGATGGTGAGATATAGTTTACATGCCTTCTTATGGGAGAGTGTCTTTAGGAAAATCATCCTCCATCTCTGCCTGAGCCTGCTAGAGAGGTGCCTCCGGCTTTAATGATTTGCCAAGGTTGTGGCCTCATCACAATGTTGGTGTCACTTGGAGTCACTTCTCTTCCACTACTTCTTGTTATCACTTGGTTTTAAGTGATGGAAATTTCATATGATCTTTGTCTCACCATGATGATGGTTTTGGAATGAGTGCCTTGAAGACGTTTTTATCTTGAGCATTCCAATAGGATATGAGTTGAGTACAATTCCATAAGAGCATAGGGCCACCATGGTTATAGAGGAGTATGGATGACGTCCCCAAGTAGGATCCAATTTTTATGTGGACTCATACGGTTGTGTGGTCACCATAGATCCACATTCTATAGTTTTTGATGCAAAACCACACTATAAAAGGGACTCATATTTGGGCATGGAGAAGCATGCCAGTTGTCTATCCTCTAGCCAATAGTGGTCCACCATGCAATAGTACGTAAGTGAGCATGGAGCATATATCTTTAGTGTCTTCTTCTAGGCAAAAACCATTAGCAAATATCTTGATAGGAAGGTTGAAGAAGAAACTAAATAAGTAGTTGTATTTACATTTATTTCAACATTTTGTATAATTTTTTTCTAGAAGAAAACTATGTATCAATGTGCTTTTCAATATGATTTGCCAATAAAATATAATTATTTTGAACGTTTGATAATGGATTTTAAGTTTGAGAGTCAAATGCTATTCACGATTCTAGAATTCATTTTCTATAAACTAATCAGTGTGCTGAGATGACCTGGGATCCTATAAATGATATGATAGTAGGCCCCACATTGAGGTTCATGAAATGCTATTCACACCTGCTTGGTTGACAAAACATGCTTTGCACATGACACTCATATAAGGGATCTGGGTTGTCTTAGTAAGCATTTTGTCAGAATTTTGGATCCACAATGGCTATAAACATGACTTGATTTCCTCATTAGTCCTTTGGCTATTTGTGAATCTGATCTTGATGTGGCGGTTAGTGATCACTAAAGTTCCTATCTTGAGAATTCCTCTAATAAATTTCTCCCAATGCGACTCTAGATCACAAACATGTCTGATATGGAAGAGATGAAGTTGGCTAGTTTTTGCGTGACTCAATGTCTTCACCATATTGTATATGTGCCTATTTATAGGGAGTTCATGTTGCTTTATCTACTTCTATAATATTATCACTCATACATTCCACTTTGGGAAGTTGTGCTAAATCCCACACTAAATGACATGGCCAAGATACCTTGTCTGAATCTTCATGATAACTGGATAATTGTCCAATAGAACTTGAGTTGGGACACTGAGCTTGATGAGATATTTGGAAAGAAGAAGCCTAGATTTACTTTGTGGTTGTCTACTTATGGTTGCTTCAACAAGTTGTCTCTACTTAGGGAGTCATTCAAGATTGAGGCGCCAAAGGGGGTGGACAGTATCCATATACACCTCGTCTATGAGACTTTATACCTTGACCTTATTTGTAAAGATGTTCTTTGGAGAGATAGTTGTTCAGGTATAAGCATCATAATTAGGCATTGTTGCAGTTGTGTGGTGTAGTGAGACCGTCATTTGCTTGACCTTGATGCAATTGTAGTAGTGCCTGAATGACACCAATGAGGCCAAGATGACAATGAGGATGTAAGGACATTCCAAATTGTTGTAGATTTATCTAGAAATGTGTATTGTTCATCTTGAGTTCTATAATATGGAAAATCCACATCCTCACACATGATTGTCTATTGAATCATATCAGGATAGGTAATTCTATTTAGTGGAAAAGTGAGCTATCCAGGTGGCTTTCTCATTTGATGGATGAGGATGTGCATTGGGGCTAGATGAGGTTCTATCTTAACACTTTGAGTTATGGTATGACAATGCTTATCTATCAGTGAACGATCATTCTTCTAGGGGTTAAGTGATGCATTACTTTTAACTAATGTTTGTGCTTAGGTAGTTCAATTTTCGACAACATAGATATGACATTGAGGATCTTCTGACCTTCTTATATAGGTTTTATGATGACTCTAGAATGGCCCAAAGGACAATTATAAGAATGTGACTTAATAACCAGAAGATGACTTCAGTGGTGTTTCCTCTTTGAAAGGATTACACTATTTAGTACTTAGAGTGGCGAGTCTCATCTCCTTCAATAGTGGTGACCCATGGATATAATAGGGAGTGAAAGAGTAACATGTGTCATTTCTCTCTTCCATTGATTTTTAGAAGTTTTGTATCATGTTTATATTGTTGCTAGAACCATGGTGCCATTTTGTATTTTTATGCAAGAAAGTCAAAAATATAAAATGCATTTTTGGAAATGGATGTTTTGTCATGGTATGAGACACCAGTCTTGGGTACTCCGTCCAAAATATGTATCATATGTATCCCTTAGTACAGTAGATCAAAAAGGGTAAATATTGATGTCTTTATTACTGAAGTCCCTTTTGGGACTTAGGTGATGTAGATTGGTCATGATTTCCTAACTTGCATGTTTGAGGTGCAAAGGGTGGTTGTGTAAGTTATGAATTTGAAGAAATAGAGAATGACATCCATTTGGGTCCTCCTTCTGTCCCTTTTCATAATTGGGATTTTAGGGTTGGTATCCCAAGCATGTTAAATCCATTCTCGTGTTCACCTTGCTACTTGTAGGTTGGTCCTCCCTTTGAATGTCCATATCATGTTCTACCACAATATTTGACTAGGGGGAAGATGAAATGGGGAATCCATTGAATGTAGACGTCTCTCTAGGGACCAAGGACATGGTATGTATATAGGTGTGTAAGCAACAATTTCCCACCCAGTTGGGTTAAGGTTACCTATTTTGATGGGCTCTATTCTCCAATGCGTTAGTCTAGAGATTAATCACATGCATGTATTCAGTTTTTGAAGTTCCAAGATGGTAGTTGATTGGTAAATTTTGAGGTGCACCTACATGAGGTAGGTCTTTGAAATGCTAATGGTAAGGTTCCTACTGGGTAGGGGTTTTCAATTTTTCTTTTTTGATTTTGAGAAACTTGATTGGACATTGAAACTCAAGGTTGTAGTATGGGAGCTTGGTTTATGTGGTAATCACACCTTAGTATGGGGGCTTGGGTTTTTTTGGGTAACCAAATGAATGGGGTTTTCCTGGTAAGGGTTTCTTGGTTTGTGGGTCCCACTTTGGTCCATGAGAAGTTAGGTTCCACTGCATTTTGAAGGATGAGGCATGGACAATCACAAGGGATCTTCATCTTATCTTTAGTCCACTAGGGATTCATGCTCCCATGACTTAGGCATGTGTCATATGTACATGACAAGTTAGGTGAGTTCCATCCATGTAAAGGTGTAAAAATATTTTTACCTTGTATATTAGGTCTAACTAACCTCCGAGGACTTGTAGCTTTTGTAAACCTCTTTTCTCAGGAAATTGATAATCAGATATGGATGTTATCATCATTGCCCTATCTATGTGGGAATCATGATTGTAACCATGGTATTATTCTTTTCCAAAGACACAACCATGCATTTTTTTAGTTAAGATTGATATATTTTAGAAGTGAATTTAGGATGGGAAACTATCATGGCCTCAAGATAACAATAATGTTCCTTCCATTTGGAGATATAGTTTTGGTATTTGACCCTTACCACTTTAGGAATTAATGATATTCATAGTGGGGTATTTTAAGTAGATTAGATGTATTTTAAATGCGAGTTTTACCCATATGGTGCTCCTTACCATAGGCTTGATGTATATGTATCTTGCTAGTCAGTAGAAGTAGCATTGACAAGGCTAGCATTTATGTGGTGGAGAGGAACATCCCCATTCATGTATTTCAGGTGTTGGACCCAATTGTAGATGTCATTTGTGATGTAGGGTCCTTCCCATTTAAAACTAAACTTTTCCTTATATTAGGGTTTTGAGTAACAAAATACCAAATAGGGAAGGAATCTCTTATTTAATGCTTAAGTTGTTCAGGCTCGATAGCACCGTGTGTGATATAGAGCCCTCATTTGTATTTCTTCGACTATCCTACAGTAGACTCCACCTTTGACCTCCACCTCATCGATCTCATCTTCTTATAGTATGCAAATATGGGATCTCGATCTCCACTAGTGTGATTTCCTCCATACCATATACAAGAGAATAAGGTGTGTCTTCTCAATCACTCTCAAAGATATTAGAAGGCACTTATTATAGTTGTCTTTTGATCTTATTGTCTTCTAGAGTATCTTTATAAGATTCTTGTTGCAACTTCCACAACTACATCACCTAGGGATGGTATGACAATGTTAGGTGATGTTGATGACCAAGGAACTTAAATGGTTCTTGATGGATTTGGTGATGAAGTTCCTACTATTTTCGGATACAATTACATATGGTGCACCATATTGGCTATGATGTAAATCTTAAGGAACTTGATCACCTGTTGAGCCGATGCATTGGTGATGTAGACAACTTCCACCCTTTTGATAAAGTTGTAGATTGCTAACATTATGTAGAAATGTCCATTTGATTCTTTAGGTGAATCTTTCCAATCATATTGATTGGACAAGTAGATAAGGGACAAGGCATGGCCATTTTGTATAACCAATTAGCTAGTGCATGAATGTCATCACCATGGATTTTCCTAACTCAACATTTTTGGATGTATTGGAAACAATATATATAAACAGTGTTATAATAACATCCCATAACTTGCATCTTCTTTGTGAGCATGACCCTACTCATGTGTTTGCCACATGATCCTCCATGGACTACCTTCATAAGAGCTTCGACCTCAGTCTTTTTGACACACTTATGGAGCATTGGTTGTAAGATCAAATAAAAAGATGTCCCACTCCTAATATGTATTGCATGATTTTCATTTATCTTGTTGGTCTCTTATAGAGATACCTTTGGGGATGACTTAGTTCTCAAGATATGCTTTGATTTCATGTAACCATATTTTTTCTTTATTTTTGATTGCATTGCTGAGGATCATGCAATAGGGAATGTGAGAGATTGTTTGAACTTCAAAGGAAAAACTTTGGTCACCTTGGATATTGACCCCTAAGGCAAGTGTGGAAAAAGCATCAGTGAAGGCGTTGTTCTCTTAATTCATTAAGTAGAAGGAGATTTTATAAAATCACAAATGAGAGAGCATGTATATTCATGATAGGGGATGGGATTTTAATGGTAGCTTCTCTATTTGTTTTTTTACCAAAGAGACCACAAGAAGAGAATTATCATATACTTGAAGGTCACATGCCCCTTTCTACTTGGTAAGTTGGAGTTCCATGATACATGTTTCATATTCCACCACATTTTTTAGTGGCACTAAACTCTAGTCATCTCGCTACATGAAATTGTTTTCCATGTGGGTCTTGAAGGACCAAACTGATCCTAACTCCTTTGTGGTTGATGGATTTGTCTATGAAGATTGTATACAAGTCTGGATCTAGGAGGATAATGACATCTAGTTAGCATCATTTTGATGTCTTTGTCAATGAACTCAAACTCATGCAATTATTCTTTATAGAGAGGTAAGTACACTAGATGATATGGTGGTGCTTAGGGTTTAATGAATTTCATGGGTAGATAAGTAATGTCAAACTCATACAACAACACTTTCTGTTTTATGCATTTCCCAGTAAGGGCATGCCATTCACCACATATCATGGTGGGCCATGTCTTCCAATAAGTTGTAGGGAGTATGTCACAGTTAGTGACACAACTTCTTTGTCACGTATACCATGACTAGGTAGTATTTTTCAATAGTAGTTGCTATGTCTCGATGTCATTGAACTTCTTGGAAATGTAGCAGATTGCATGTTCATTATTGACTCTTGATTGACTTAGACATCCTTCCATATGTTTCATAGATGGGTAGTCAAATGGTGAGAGAATGTCCTAGAACTAGGTACTTAGAACTAGTGCACTAGTAGAGGTAGTTGTTAAACTTTTAGGACACCTCTTTGTAGTATTCATTCCACCCAAAGTTGGAGTTTTTCTTTAATAGTTTAAAAAGTGGATCACAAATGGGTGCGAGATTAAAAATGATGTGGCTAATGATTAAAGTTGACCAAGTAGACTCGTATCCACCTTTCTACCTTTAATGAAGGCATTTCTTGGAATGTGTGTTGATGCGAGTTTTAATGCACTAACAATTTTACTAAGGTAGATTAGACCCTATTTTAAAACTTTATACCACTTGCAATAATGCTCACCCATAAGATAATGGGATTATTGCAATATAGCTAAGGGTTAAATTCAAAGGACAATGTTTTTAACAAATCATAGTCAATTAGGATGGTAAAGATCGATATTTAAAAAATTGATTATCGACTGATGACCAAACTAAGAGTGCAATGCAATAGAAATGATTTAAGAATAGGTTGAAAATAACATTTAAAGAATATTGGGACTATGGATTTTACCACCATCCTATATACCTATCCTAACTATTACAACTCAATAATTATAATAAATTAGACTAGGACAATGTGAGTTTGCCTTCTTTGAAAATAAAGTTTCACAAGGATCAAATTTCTTGTGGGCTCGAGGTATCATTACCCACAAATCATAACTCAATCATCCTATAGAACTCCTTGAGTAATTGCATCCAGAATCCTACACATTCATTCAAGGATCTATCCTAAATTTGGTAGACTATAATAACACCCAAATTCAGGTGTTTATGCTAAGTATTTATCTATAGTCTCATGCCATTATATCCTTAATATGCCAAAATAACTCTAGACTCCTATCCTTATGTAATTTATATCCTTTTTAAGATTAAGTTGCTTAATTATCCAATTTTAAGACTTGTAGGCACCAAACACAAGAAAACATCGATTCTCCAGCTTCTTGCCCTGTGAACCCAGTCGGGTTCACCTGAACCCAGTTAGGTTCAAATCCTAATTTTTGCATCAGTACACACCAACAACCACTGGGCTTAAATGTCAGCGACCATTGAACCTCTTCATCACCATTGACCATTGGGCCTACATATCAGTGATCACTGAACCAAAATTTCAACAAATGATTGATCCCCCATCCTCGACGGTCGATGAGCCTCCATCATCAATGACCACTAAAATCATCAACAACTATCAAAATCATCAACGATCACAGAAACCATCAACAACCACCAAATAACCTCGGCGACTGATAGATATGTACCTGGTCAGGTTGGTTTGAACTCGGTCAGGTTCATTGACAAATATCCCAAATGAGAAGTAAGCAACAGTAGGAACTCCAAATCATCAATGACCACTGAGAAGTTAGTGACCGTTGAGACACTAGCTACCAACTAGAAACAACGTACATCAACAAACATGTTTTTGATGGGTATGAACCCGGTTGGGATCACCCAAACCTGGTTAGGTTCAACCCCACTTATCATATGCACTACACCTATCCCTATAAGTACCCGCCCCTTGCTACCAAACAAAGGGTTATGTTCCATTCTAGTCCTGTTCTGATTTTTAGTTCTGTTGACCATCAGTTCCCAGAGCCCCCTGGGAGAGATCCAAGGTCAGAAAGGACTGAAGAACACATCCTACATCCACTCCTTTGGTTTCCCTCCATCTACCATCATTTTCCACCATTATCCACCCACTTCCAACCATTACCAACCACCTTCCACCTCCGTGCATCCATCAAAGTTGCTGTTTGGGGAAAAATCAAGGAGAAAGTAGGACTAGGAGTCTAGAAGATCAAGGAGGATGACCCAAGGATGATATTTAGTCTCCCTAGAGGCTAAGGAGCAAGAGCAACTTCACTTCCACGGGCTAAATCTCTTCTTTTACCTCTTTCTTCTACTTTTCTCCTTTGTTTCAGTACAAATGATGTTCTTCTATCTTTGTTTGGTGCCAACTATGCTTTTCCATGGATAATTGAGCTCCTTCTTAGATATGTAGCCCGTGTTGGGCATGTTTATGTACTTTTACCTTAAGTAAGTAGTTTTATTCTAGATCTAGTATGTTTTAGTTCAATCTTCTCTTTCCGATTATGATTGCTGGTTTGGTTGATCTCTTTCTTGCTTGAACTTCCATTTCAATCAAGATCCAGAGATTAGTTGTAAAAATGGATAGGAGAAGGTAGTTTGGTTTGAAATATGAAAGGAGGACATCCAAGGGAGGATCTGTCTAGAGAACCTATAGGAAAGATCCTACCAGAACACTGGATCTGGTCGACAATAGTTGGAAACACTCAGATTCACAGTCTGTGTTTTGCACAAATTCTCTACCATTCATAGCATCTTTGAATAGTCTGGACCTGAGAAGGTATCTAGGATATTCAGGGGTGTTAATCTATTATCTTTGAGATAGGTTTTGGATCATTGATGGGGTTTTAGTCACACTATACGAGAGCGAGTGGGATGACCCCTACAGGAGAAGATACCACATTGCATACTGTATTTGGAGGTTAGACGCTTCCTAAGGTGTTTGAGGGTTGTCTACACCTAAGAATGGGTGGATAGACTTCCCAACTTGTGGTTACATAGACAAGAACTTTATGATTATGATCTAGAGAAACAATTAGCCAACATTCTCTACCTTTCTGTTACAAGGATTGGTAGGAATTGAATGAGAATGATGGATAATCCATCACAACATGTTGATGAGAATGAAGATACCCTAGACCCTATAGAATGTGATAAGCTTTGGGTGTTAGAACCACAAATAGATTCACTTGGGGTTAGTTCTTGCTTATAATATGATTGGATGACTCAGATTGACAGTAAAAATTACTCTCAACATCCAACCTCAAGTTCAGAGGTGGAGAGAGAAGAGACGAGTCCTCTAGAAAATTTGTAGCCTCTATTGGTTATGTATGCCCAGAGAGCTAATCATGTGATGATTGTAATGGCATATCATGTAAATGATTTGATTATTAATAAAAGGCAAGCTTCCAATTTATTCTATTTAATTCAGTTATGAGATAATGATGTAACATTATAAATGTCTAGAGAATATATTACTCAATGACGTATGTCTTCAAGTATTTGAATTGAGAAATGAGATCATACAGATGTTAAGAGTACATATATATATATATTCTCATTATGTCCCTAATCGGTTGTTATTGTGGAAGGTTGATAGACATTAATGACACATACGATTAGAGTGTGATTTGGTTGATGACTAAGTCTCTTTGGTCATGATATGGCTATATCAAACCAAGCACACCGATACATGTTAGAGAACAGTGTATCAGACAGACCCACCATGAGATTGACACATGGAAGCCATCATCATAGAAGTCATAGTTAGCTCTCACAATGATGGTGGTGGTTTTGGTTCTTAGACCTAATATCACTATACTCAATACATGTCGTTGGGTACACTTTGACATCATCAAATGCAGTCCTGAAACATGGGTTGTTATAATAGTGATGATTGGGTGGTTTTGACACATGGGGATTGAATCTGAGTGATAGACATGGGATTTGTCCCTCCAACTGGAGTATGATGTCATAGGACTCTTGATAAGCGAGACTTAGAAAATCATGGCCATGCACATGTGAATCAATATGCGATATTGAGCTTGCATATATCTTAGACAGTCTGCTCTTGGTTCAAGAAACAAGATTGAATAATAATGAGGGTGACTGCTCCATGCCTTTAGTTCAATCTGGACATCAGTGATAAAGGAACTATACAAACACTGTAACACCATACACAGATTGTAGGTTGAAGTTGTTCCCCAACTTTTCCATTTACTTAGGTATAATCGATATGATCAGATTTTAGTTTTCCATTTACACTATGAGATGACTATCTTGCATGCCAAATGACCGTATGGCTTTGCCAAACGGCCGTTTTGGCTATCACATGTTGTGAAATTTCTAGAATTGTTGCAAAAATTCAAGTTCTTCTAGTCCTTTCTACTCCCACACATTAATCCCATATCAGATAGCAACTGGGAACCTTGACCCAGGCCTATACTATAAATAGAGGGGTACTGGGGGCTTCCCAAAACACAACACAAACAACTGAGAATCAGTTCCTCACAATTGTTATCTTCTCTGGTTGTGGTAACCACGAGAGCCCAGACAAGTCCTACCTGACTAGGGAGGAATAGCCAAGGGAGAGAACAACTAAGAGTTGTCGTGATGGGAGTGCAATCTGGTGATTAGTACACCAGCGGGAGGGACAAATCCTTCCTATCTAGTCCAACATGAAGACAGGATTTCTAGGCGGTCTGTGTGGACTACCACAGAGGTAGGAAGTTATTGTTTTCTTCTTGGAGGACAATGTCAACTGACATTCCATGACAAAAGGAGCTACTGAAGAAGATATAGCCTACTATTTTCTTTTTATGTAGTGACTTTAGCTTGTGATAAATAGATTGGGCATTGGTCTCATGGCCCACATGGTTGAAAACCACTCGTCCACCCTACATAGGATGAATCCCATACATATTATGTTCATCTTGTTCAACTCCTCCTATTTCATTATATTATACTTGGCTGCTTACCCCTAAATTGATGTGTACATATCATTGCGATAAGGAATATCCTCCACATTAATTTTCTACACATACACATTTAACATTATCATGTTATAGTGTCTTTTGTCATACGAAGTAACCTTGTAAGATACGATGCCATTCGAAGAGGATGATTGTTTGTCAATTTTCCATCACGCAACAACTATGTGGGAAGCACCGACAAACTTTAGACTAGGAAAATATATATGAATTTGGTGGTTTAACAAAATATCATTTACCAATAATGTTTCAACAATGTCCTTGATATAAGTTTATGAAACAATTCTGGACACCATTACAACCAAACTATATAGATAGAACACCAAACTTACATGGATTATCCTCATAAATATAATATAAACATTACATAGCTAGCCTGATTTATAAAATCCACTATACGACAAAGATAAATTTGATGCAGTCTAAAGATTTGACCCAAAACTTTAGGAAGCCACAATAGCTAGCAAAAAAAGATACATAGATTACCCGACTAGCAATCGTCATCACACCAATTTTCTTAGAACATTCCCACTTAAAACAAATGCCCAAAACACACGAGGAATACAGGTAAATGTAGAATACACGAGAAAGCAAAACAAAATAGCCCAGCCTCCGTTTTTCTTCCCTTTTTTCTTTCTTCTTTTGTGTTGCTTTTCTTCTTTCGGCCGAAGTAAAATCCGTAGGGGCAACTTTAAAAACTGGCGGCGACTACTCTGTCTAAAAAGGCCGTGTGTGTGTTAGAGTTGTGGCGGTACATACATACAACAGCCGTAAAACGGTAAAAGGCTTATTGTTCTGGAGCCCAAGGGGCCTTAGGCCCAAACAAATGAAGCTGAAAACCGAATTCAGAAGTTTGATTAGTTTTTTTGTTAATCTCATTCCTCATTCAGTGTTCTTAGACTGGATGAATCCCATGGGCTATCAAGAATATGCTACGTCCATTTGTATAGATCCAGATCTGGCTATCAAGAATATGCTACGTCCAAGTACATGAGTAGTCTTTTTAAAATCCTATCCGGAAACAAATAAGCTTAACCCCAAGTTAAAATTGGCAACCGGGACAACTGTACAAAAAGATAGGTTCCAGTTAAGGTACGCGATCCTAACTCAAGGGGAGCGATGATATTACAGTATTACTACCCCATATTAGAGGATTGCAATGGGGTAACGACCCGCGTTACCTAGGTTTCAACTCAAAACACCGAAACACCAATTTTCTATCGTCCCCTTATACTAATGTGGTTCTATTTAAAGAGTCGACGTTCCTCTTCCATGTATATGTGTAATGTTTAACAACATAAGCTGGTGTGACCTTCTAGCTCACCAGCTTCCTGAAAAACCCCGATGTTAAATTATGAATTCGGTTGGTCCAGGTGATGGATGCTGTTCAATCTAAATATATGTCACGTCAATCAGAACAGACAAGTTAATCAAGATGAAATTTTGCAATCCAGAAGATGGTTCTACTGGTTTCAAGAACTGTATTTAAACGACATTACACCAATCATATCCTAATCCAATTTTCGGTCCAAACATTGATAAAGCCACTCATGTAACGGTCTTATCAAGGTATTTATCAATGCCGAACTGTTAAGTCTCATGTATATCCTGCCCGAAGTAGCCCCACAGAATCTAGTTAATGTATTTCATTCAAGGAAAAGAATATCCTGGGCTACGTATTTATTTAGTTGTTTCTGCAACGTGATACTTGTGTTCAGTTGGATGCCACACACAATAGTGATGGGAAGTGGAGAACCGCGCGTCATGGATGTAGGTGGCAGCTGTCATCATGACTTGTTGGTTGGTTTCCCATGCTAGTTGGATGTCGACGTTCCACGGAGCACTATGTTGACAAAGGGTTGAAAGTTGAAAATCTGCGTTCTGCCAAAAGGATCCGTCAATGCAAACGCGGCCGGGGAGGAAGTGCTGCGGAGTATCACCTCGATCGTGAGCTGATGACGTTTCGAATCTGCTAAATCAGCTTCAGCTACAGCTGGGACATATCCATGCCAGTCAAAGGCACGCTATCATGTCTTTGAGTCAATTGGAAGTGGGCGACTTGTACCCTGCCCACATTCTTAGAGCAGTTTTTGGCAATGTTGAAATCTAGGATACAAGTGGGATAGTTCCTTTGAATGTCATTGATAGGAGTCAATAAGTAATTTCAAAGAGGGGAAGTGAGTATTAAAAGATGATGAATGATGCAGGTTAAGTGATTTTGTAACTGTACAACACAGGCAGGTGATAAATTCGGCCCGAATAACCGACACTGTTCATGTAAATATAGTCAGATAGAAATTGCAATACTGGTTCACAAGGGTAAACGAATATCTTACTTCTACTTCAATTTGAACCATTAAACGCATCCCAGTTAAACATGGAAGTTGAAGAGTGACTAAAAAGAAAAGACGGCAACAGAAAATGAACGTGCCCTTTTTTTTATCTCCCGATCAATAAATGTCCATTGAGCTAATAGAGCAAAAATATTTGTTGGCTTGGGGCGTCCATGGGGACCACGGCACATTCTTTGTCAAAGACATACACACACATAAATGTCGAGTTTTCCCCCCCTTTTCGCTATAGCTGGGGCATCCATGGGGACCATGGTACATTCTTTGTCAAAGACATACACACACATACACACACAGAGATATAGTCTTACTAGACTATACTCTGAGTGTATAAATCACATTGCATATCACAATGAGCTTTCATCACTTAATCTTCTTAAACATCTTATGTATAATACAAATTTTGAGTTCATTTGAACACTTACCGATCATGCATATTAAAGATTAGTGTGCATCAATTTTGTTGTCTTAAACAAGTGACTTACACTAATCTGAATGGATTCAAATTTAGTATGTAGCCTATTTTATCATGACAATGCAAATATATTTTGTATAAAAATAGTCTAGATAGAAAAATATCACTAGATATGTGTAAATATGTATACGCACACCCGTCCAATATTAATATACTAAAACGTTGCTAGTGGTAGAGGCTTGACGCTCAAGTTGTACAAGTATGCCCTTGAACAGGCTAGAGTGACGCATGTGTTACGTCTTGCTTACCGCAGGTTTCAGCCCAATCAGATCTGAACCAAGAATGTTAAACAACGGTTAACGGAGTATACTTGATTTCTTGCTTTTTGGGCAAGGAAAGGGGTTGGTGGAACTCCACCACATCTCAAGAGTGGAAAGGAAGTAACTAAACATTCCTCTCTATACTGTTTGAGAATCACTTACTTCTAGTCCCGCCGAGTGTTGCTTCGTTCAATACCCACGGGCGCACCGATGAACACTGATTGGTAGACAACTTTAGAGTTACATGGTCAGTTCCAACTGGTTAGCTCTAAATCGTTTCGTAATTATATACTATATTTATCTCCTACTTTAATGAAAATTTCCTTTGCTACTATACGTCAATGGCTTCAAGCGATCACATTACCTAGATGCTAAGGCTTGTATCGCCATACAAGTTCTGTTGGGTATTATTATAGTTACCTTCGCAGATAAGGGACTAGCAGGGTGGGTTTGCTTTACGACTGAGGGAGCCACGAGGTCGAGTCAAAGTTTGCCTTTGTGCGCCTACCCTAGAAAATTAATCTGATAATATCTTCGTCTATAGTGCGGAAATCTGGGAAAGTTCGAATCACTATCCGCTGATGATTGTGGCTGCACTGAAATGTGGGTTCGATCCAAATAAGTGGAGAATCGCTCGGTTTAGGTTAAGATGTGAAAGCATGACGAGGAACTTCGTTGAGGAAGGTTGAAACACGGCGTGGGAGGTAAGACGTACAACGTTGACGCGTGATTCCCCTCCATACTTTCTGCAGCAGTCTTCCCCTCCCGACTTTCAGTAAGCAGTCTTCGTTAGGGTTTAGGTTATCACCTACCGTTGGGGTCGCTGGGCAGCCTGTCCAACTGGATTTTTCTCACGCGCTCGAGGAAAAACGGAGGGGTCTTTTTCCCGACACCACTATAACATTTCTTAATTTTTTTTGTCACTGCTCTCTTGTTTAGCCAATTCTAATAGCCCAAACCACCCTCCAAACCGTCTCCACGTGGTGATTTTTTTTGAAATTATGCAATAGATAAATAAATTTGTTTTGCTTACAACTTTTGAACCGTAATGAATTTTTTAATGAAACAAAAATTGTTGGTTTCGTTACGAAAAATACAATCTAACAAGTCTAATATTGACTTATTTTTGAAAATAATAATAAAAAAATGATATATATAAGTTAATTGACAACCAACTATGATGCCTAAAAATGGTTATTGACACTCAAAAACGGTTAGTTGATGCCCAAAATGGTTCATTGACACCCAAAAGTATAAATATGACACTCAAATAAGGTATTGACAACCAAAACAACTATTTAACTATTTTTGGGCGCTATTTAGCCATTTTTGGATGCTATGACGCCCGTAAATGGTTATTGACACCCAAAAATAGTTAATTGACGCCCAAAACGATGCATTGACACCCAAACGTATAAAGTTGGCGCCCAAATAAGGTAATTAACGCCCAAAATAGTTCATTGACACCCATAAGTTTAAAATGACGCCCAAATAACACATTTTTGGATGCTATAGCGCCTATAAATGGTTATTGACACCCAAAAATGGTTAATTGACGTCTAAAATAGTTCATTGATACCCAAAAGTATAAAGATGACGTCCAAATAAGGTAATTGACGCCCAAAATGGTTCATTGACACCCAGAAGTTTAAAATGACACCCAAATAAGGTATTGATAACCAAAACAACATAACAACACACAAATAGGTCTATTTGACACCTAAGAACCACTTAATGGCACCTAAAATGATTCATTGACACCTAGAAGTATAACGACGCCCATAAATGGCTAATGACACTCATAAATAGCTAATGACACCCAAAGATAGTTAATTGACGCCCAAAATAATTCATTGACATCCAGAATAACCTATTCATATTATTTTTATATTTTTTATTAAAAATATATCAATATTAGTCTTGTTGGAATGCATTTTTCATAACAAATCTAATAGTTTTTGTTTTGTCAGAAAATTCATCACAGTTCAAAAGTTATAAGCAAAATAAATTTATTTATCAATTACACAACCTCCACCTACCCATCCAATTAAACCCCGCACGTCATCAAATCAGCCTCTCTCCCAACAATACCGCTTTCTCCTGCGCATGAGCTGGGCGTGACCCAATCTTTTTCGATTCTAATACCACCATTCTTTGCGATGAATCGAAAGGTCCTAAGGAAGTATTACAGGCAACATCCTACAACATCTCGAGGCCCGGAAAAGCTAAGGATGGTTGAACAAATTGCAGTTGGTCTACTTAAACCAGTGCTCAAACTTCATGAGTCAGCCTTGACTCCTTTACACGCAGGGACGCTAATCAAATGATTTCACTTCTGAGAACATGATTCTTGCCACACAAAAACACAATAATTTTGCCTTATTAGAACACACACATGCACATGCACAAAAATAACCATACATAAACTTTTATATAAAATAAAATGTATGATATTCTTCTAATTTAATGTCATGATAGTAATTATGCAAAGAATACAAAAATTCTGTTGATGTAATATCTTGAAGACAATATTTTATGTTATTTTAATTTCCCTAAAAGGTTTAAGTAAATGATGTCCAATTTATTTTTCAAAATTCATTATGCAACACAAGCAAGACCGATGCGTATCATGCAAAAATGAAAAATGTATGTGATCTTCGTCGAAAAAGAACTACTCTGTAACGCCTTGCGTAAGCACACACATGCACATAGAGGAAGCAACATTGACTTATCCATAACTTCTATGCACACACTTGAGTCTTTTTGTACTACTTCTGCTCCTGCTTCTCCCCTGCGGACATCTCATCCCCAACCATATATTGAAAAAATAATTATTAGCGTAAGTATCATGAGTATTCTATATGTACAAAACTAGGTAATAAGATATTGTCAAATATTCTTGAACATTATAAACATGAAACTAACATTAAACTCTATATAAAATCTAAAGCATAAATATCACTTCTTTCTTTAACTTAATCCTTATCCTTTCACTGATCTTTCTCTACAGACCTATACTCTGGTACTCGGGTCTCATGGCCTGCACTAAGGTGCCTGGGTCACATAACCTGAACATAGGGCCTCAGTTATGAATCTGAATCAACCTATACTAAGGGTCTGGGCCTCATGACTTGCACAAAGGGCCTGTGCCATGTATCTCTTACATTAGTCTGCACTAGGGTGCCTGGGCCACATGACTTTCATAAATGGCGTGGGTGATGTTCTTCTTGACTTGGCTTTCACTAAGGCATGGGTCAAACTCCATAATCTAATGTCATCTTATTAAATCTGATCTTAACATGAATCTTAATACATGAATATTTATATAATCTTATCATGGAATCTAAAGCATACATCTTAATGGACTTACATCATAAATATTAAAGTTCTATTCTCATATTCTTATCATGACTCAAATCATGAATCCTAATAAAGTCTAATCTTATAACTTAATCATGTCTTAGCACATCTTAATCTTATAATGTTACCATGGACTGAATTTTCAATACATTCTGCTCTTAATAGAACTTTATCTTGAAAACTTAGTCATGACTTTAATCTATCTTATAAACTTAATCATAACTTAATGCATTCTATACTCTTATAATCTTGTCATGTACTTAATTCTTAGATCTTAAGATATCTTAATGCATTATATACTCTTAGATCTTAATCATGTACTTGAGATATTGATCATATCAAAGTATATAATCACAAAAGTATGACACCTCTCTTACATATCTTAACTCGAAATCTTAGAACATTGGATCACATAAATCTTGAAAGTCTTACTTAAGAAACATGTAAATATGAATATATTGAGCTTATTAAATATGAACATTCATGGGCATGAACCACTTACCTCTCTTGAAGAAAACCTATTTTCTCTTCTTAGGTTGAACAAACTCCAATCATATTCTGAAGGTTAATGAACCCTAGTCACACTATTCATTCAATAATCATTCACTAATAAGTACATTCACCTTAGTTTTAAGGGTTTTGTGGTTCTTGGCTAAAACAGAGAAATTTGGACTCAAATCAGCTTCTGAATCTTAGTCCATCATCTAGATCTCGAAAAATTGATCAAAAGTCATATATAACTTGACCCAATAGGACATACCAATCAAAAGATATGGATTTCCATTTACCAGCCAATTAGAGGCAAGATAAAGCCACTTAATAATTTCCTTAGAATCGATAAAACACAAAATCAAAAGAACAATGTGCCCATTATTCTATTTTCTGAGCATATGTGTGATAGGGGGCGACTTCGTCATAGGGCTAGAAAAAAATGTTGCTCGGTTGATCATTGACATAAATCGCCAAAAACCCTAAACTGCCTTAGGCATTGTGATACATGAAAAAGTAGAACATAGTGAATGGATAATATTCACACCACCAAGCATTTTCTTCATTGAGTCATATCACAAGTTATTCGCCTAGATCATGATGCTTTAACCAGAGCTGGTTGAAATCACAACCTGGGGGGAGGAGGAGATCCCTATTACCTACGTCATCACTCTATGATTCCATTGAGCCATGAACCAGGCTCTGGGATGCTAGGAACTAAGTTTCCTATCTTGCTGTCATGGCCGGCTAGACAAAGGAAGATGAGATGGTGTAAACACTTATAAAAAGGCCCCTTGATGAACTCAACAAGCTCTATGAGATGCTACGAAGTTGGAGGAATATCTAGGGATGTAAAAGACCAACTAAACTCCAAAAATAGTGTGTAGGTGACCAAGAAAGAGTGGAATAAGACCCAAATCAAAATGAGATCTTGAAGATTAACACTGCAAGAAAGGCATGGATTTAGCCTCAGGTGACTCGACGATGGTGTTAGGTAGTTTTTGATGTCAAAACACTACAGTGACTGGCTTGTTGGGAGTGCCAAATCCGGCGACACAGTCGGTGTTCGGGGACCCCTCAAAACCAAAGAACACGAGTAAAAGGTAGGTGGAAAAGAAATAAGGAGTACCACAGATACTTATTGGGTCTCTAATTTGATTTTCTCAGTCGGAACCATTGGGTCGAGGTCGCAAACTCCACCAACAAAGCTTGACTTTGTAACAACTTCTCGGTTGACCCCAATCCAAATTGGCGATGGAGGCACTCTTCTGGGAGTCTTCGTATGCTCAATAAACTAACGATCATCCTTGGTACATCGGTTGGTGGACTGGTGGTTGTTCCCTATTTTCTGGTGGAGGAGATTGACGACAGGAAATTGGGTGTTTTCTGGTGAGGGCTTACTAGGGTTTATATAGGGGCTTAAAATGCTCGAGAGATAGTCCCAATTCCATTGGGAGACCTAATTGTGGCAATGATGTCGAGGGGAAGGAAGGAATATGGGAGGAAGTCTGGCCTATAGTGAGGAGTCTAGGAACAAACAAACTCAAGGTAGAAGGAAATGAGATTGCCGCCCAATCCTAATCTTACAACTCTGAGAGAGCCTGTGCCTTAACTGGAGGAAAATAAATTGCATGACAAGGTGACCATATGTGAACCGAAAGGAAAAATGTGTGTGACAAATATTAGTGATTTAAATCTAATGAAATAATTGCCCAAGATAGGGAAATACATTTAAAAAATATTATCTTATTTAATCGAATTGGGATAACAAACATCACTAGATTTAGTTGAAACTTGATCTCTAAGCTAAATACAAGCTGTGAATTATGATTTTGGACTTAGATTTAGCTTTGGAGATTATCTCATATGGGTTTTACCACAATTAGGATTTATCTCAATTATCTTGATATTTATCTTTTCATATCACATAAATTATTAGTATTATAGATTCGGGTCCCATAATCATCATATTACTTCTACCAAAGCTACATGACATTATTATACACAGTTTGTGATGTTTTACTCATAGAGTTTATTATCTACATTATTTCAACATGAAACTTTATAGAACACATTAGTTATATTTACTCACATTAACTTTTAGTTATTGTCACACACTATATCTATAGTTAAATCATTGTCCATATGCAACATTCATTCATATTTATGCACATCCAATTATCAATTATAAAAATTAAGCCATTATGTTTGTATTTGTGATATATAATACATCTTTTATGAACTCATTTATATATTAAACCATGGTTAGGTTTATTTGGTCCCTTATTGGAATCTTATTAGGAAAACCACATTGAAGGTTTTAAATTAGCTATGAAATTTGGGATGTTACAATTCTACCCACCTTATATGAACTTCATCCTCAAAATTCTACTAGTCTACCCACCTTAGGGTTTCACATATTCTATTCTTGGTAAATCTCATCATTTTCAATAGGAAACACTTCAAGGTATCACCTTCACTTGACCAAATATTTATATCTATCATCAATTTCAAAACTAGTATGTGCATATATTACTAATGGAGCTTAAAATCTAAAACATATATTTTTCACCATCTAATCATGGAAAGGATCCTAGCTTGATCCTTTTATTAGGAAGCTAAATTAGGAATCTGGTTCTACCTTGAATCAAACTAGCTCATCACTGTCAACTATCTAACCTTTGCATGCCTTCTGGGTCTTAACGATATGTAATTAGGTTTAAGTGACTACATGTCTCAAACTTTTAATGTCAGCTCTTATTTTTCTTTGTAGCCTTTGGATACATGTCGACCGATCATATATTCAGAGGTGACATGTCTTATCACACTTATCTTAGCACCTCCTCACACACATGTCCCACACCACATGCACTTCAAAGGACAAGACAAGCATGATTACCATATAACATTGTCTCTAAAAAATCCCATGAGTCTGTATCGCATACCACAAACATGTAGGAGAAAGAGAGAGCATGCTATATAAAATTCTAATGTTAACATAAAAATCCAAAACATCTAGACACATAACCCTAATCCTTATTTAAACTTATAACTTGTCCTCTACTATGATTCCCAATAGATTTCACTATTTCTTATATACTAGGGCTACTGGGTATCTTTCTAATTTTGTAGTCTACTTTACTTGGTTTCTTATGGGGTAACCTAAAGTAAGAACATGAAAATTCATCTGGTGCCAACTATAATGTTTCTCTGATACCATATTGTAACACCCTCCCTAAGAACACACACACATAGAGTAAGAAACATTGAGTGATCCATAACTTGTGAACTCAAGGGGGCATCACATAAAATTGGCATTCATAACAACAATATCATCAATCACACAAATTGAAAATATTAACATTCTCATCATTGTTCTCACATATAGAAACATAAATGTTAATACATGGAAAACTCATTTGACATCTTGAGTCTCTACTCTAAAGTTTTTTACACAGAAACATATAGTTGAATCTATAAAACTTGAGGATCATCTTATAGTTGGCTCCCCACCAACTGTTATACCACTCTATTCTTGTACTTGAGTCTATGAACTACTTCTTCTCCCACTTCTCCCCTGCAGACATCTCATCCCTAGCCATGTATTAGAAAAAATGATTGTTAGCGTAAGTGGCATGGAGTATTCTATATGTACAAAAGTAAGTAATTAGACATAACCAAATATTCTTGAACATTATAGACATGAAACTATAATTAAACTCTGTATAAAATCTAAAGCATAAATATCTCTTATTTCTTTAACTTAATCCTTATCCTTTCACTGATCTTTCTCTGGATACCTATACTAGGGTCTCATGGACTACTCTAAGGTGCATGGGTCACATAACCTGTACATAGGGCCTCAGTTATGAATCTGAATCGGCCTACACTAAGGGTTTGGGCCTCATGGAATGCACAAAGGGACTGGGTTATGCATCTCTTACATTGGCCTACACTAGGGTGTCTGGGCCACATGACTTGCACAAAGGGCATGGGTCATGTTCTTCTTGAGTTGATCTGCACTAAGGCCTGGGTCTAACTCCATAATTTGATGTCATCTTATTAAATATGATCTTAGCATGAATCTTAATACATGAATCCTTATATAATCTTATCATGGAATCTAAAGCATACATCTTAATGGACTTACATAATAAATCTTAAAGTTCTTTTCTCATATTCTTATCATGACTCAAATCATGAATATTAATAAAATATAATCTTGTAACTTAATCATGTCTTGTACATCTTAATCTTACAAAATTACCATGGACTGAATTCTCAATACATTCTGCTCTTAATAGAACTTTATCATGAAAACTTAATCATGACTTTAATTTATCTTATAAACTTAATCATAAATTAATGCATTTTGCTCTTATAATCTTATCATGTACTTAGTTCTTAGATCTTAATCGTAATAGGGATCTTAATAACATAACTCTACTTGAGATATCGATCATATAAAAGGATATAACCACAAAAGTATGAAAATCTATCTTGCATATCATAACTCAAAATCTTAGAACATTGGATCACATAAATCTTGAATATCTTACTTAAGAAGCATGTAAATATGAATACAGTGAGCTTATTAAATATGAACACTCATGGACATGAACTGCTTACCTATATTAAAGAAAACCTAATTGATCTTCTTAGGTTGAACAAACCCCAATCATATTCTTGAGGTTGATGAACCGTAGTCACCCTATTAATTCAATAATCATTCATTAATGAGTTCATTCTACTTAGTTTATTGGGTTTTGTGGTTATTGGCTAAAAGAGGGAAATCTAGAGTCAAATCAGTTTCTGAATCCTCGTCCATCATCTAGATCTCAAAAAATTGATCAAAATTCATATATAACTCGACCCCATAGGACATACAATCAAACGATATGAATTCCCATTTATCAACAAATCAGAACAAGATAAAGCCACTTAATAATTTCCTTAGAATGGATAAATCACAAAATCAAAAGATTCATGCACCCATTATTCTATTTTCTGAGCAAATGTGTGATAAGGGGTGACTTTGTCATAGGGCTAGAAAAAATGTTGCTCGGATGATCATTGAAATAAATTGCCAAAAACCCTAAACTGCCCTAGGCAACGTGACACATGAAAAATAAGAACATGGGTGAATGGGTAATATCCCCACCAAGCGTCTTCTTCATTGAGTCATCTTGTGAGTAGCTCTCTTAGAGCCTGATGCTTCTACCAGAGCTGGTTGAAATCGCAACTCTGGGGGAGGAGGAGATCTGCCTCCGCCATTACTGTATGATCTCATTGAGCCATGAACCAGGCTCTGGGACACCAGTAAATGAGTTCACCATCTTGTTGTCATGGCCGACTAGACAGAGGAAGACAAACTAGTGTGAACACTACTAAAATGGCCCCTTGATGAACTCAACAAGCTCTTTGAGATGGTACGAAGTTGGAGGAACATCTAGGGATGTAAAAGACCAACTGAACCCCAAAAATAGTGTGTATGTGACCAGGAATAGAGGGGACAAAGACTCAAATAAAAATTAGATATCAAATCCTACCACTACATGCAAGGCATGGATTTAGCCTTAGGTCGACTCAACGATGGTGTCAAAATGCTGCATTGATTGGCTCGCTGGGTAGTGCCATATCCGGAGACACATTCGGTGTTCAGGTACCCTTCAAAACCATAGAAAGAAAGCCAAACGTAAGAAGAAAAGAAATAAAGAGTACCTGAGATATGTACTGGGCCTCTAATTTAATTTTCTCAATCGGAATCATTGGGTCAAGGTCGCAAACTCCAATGGCAAAACTTGACTCTAAAGAGACTTCTAGATTGACCCCGATCCAAATTGGAGATGGAGGCACTCTTATGGGAGTCTAAGGATGATCAAGAAATAAACAATCGTCCTTGGTACATTGATCATTGGACTGGTGATGGTTCCCTATTTTTCGGTGGAGGAGACTGACGATAGGAAATTTGGCATTTTCTGGTGAGAGCTTGAGAGGGTTAAGGTAGGGGCTTAAAATGCTTGGGAAATAGTCATGATTCCTTTGGGAGACCTAACCATGGAAAATACGTCAAGGGGAAGGAATACAAATGGGAGTAAGTCCCACGTACAATGAGGAGTCCAGGAACAAATGGACTCGAGGTAGAAGGAAAATAAATCGCGTGATAAGGATACCATATGAAAACTGAAAGAAAAAATATGTGTGACAAATATATATGATTTAATATAATGAAATAAATGCCCAAGATAGGGAAACACATTTAAAAAGGTTATCTTATTTAATTGATTTGGGATAGCAAATGTCACCTGATTTAGTTGAAACTTAATTTCTAAGATAAATACAAGATGTAGATTATGATTTTGGACTTAGATTTAGCTTTTGAGGTTATCTAAAATGAATTTTAACACAATTAAAATTTATCTCAATTATCTTGATATTAGTCATTTCACATTACATAAATTATTAGTATTACAAATTTAGGGTCCCATAATCATCATATGACTTCCACCAAAGCTACATGACATTATTGTGCTCAATTTGTGATGTTTTACTGATAGAGTTTATTATATCCATTATTTCAAAATGAACCTTTATAGAACACATTAGTTATATTTACTCACATTAACCTTCAATTATTATCAAACACTATATCTTAGTTAAATAATTGTCCATGTAAAACATTCATTCATATTTATACACATCCAATTATCAATTAAAATACTAGGACATTATGTGTGTATTGGTGACATATAATACATCTTTTATGAACTCATTTACATATTAAATCATGGTTAGGTTTATTTGGTCCCTTATTAGACTCTTATTAGGAAAACAACATTGAAGGTTTTAAATTAGCTATGAAATTTGGGATGTTACATACTCCAAATGAAATCTACTTTTATAAGTCATTTCATAGAGTTAAGGGAAATTAATCAGCATGCAAAAGTCCATACCATTTATTTACTTATTAATCAAGATGTTATCACACTCTAAATCCTTCAAACAACATATTGTAGATTATCAATCACTTTATGCAGAAATCCATCCCTAACAAGTATGTTTGTCTTGACTGATTTGAAGCATAGAATCCATTAGAATAAATTATTCTAACAACCACAATATTTTTCACTTTAAATAACTACTTTTTAGTGTGATATGTACACCAATTTAAGTACCATGATTTGATGTAGATTAAAGTTAATCTTGTTATAAGAATAATAAGAAATATTTTTCTTATCTTAAATATTATTCATTTGTTAATATTAAGTAGAAACATTTTCAAGTTAAGAAATCTTAATTTTTTTGATATAGTTGATTTATACAATTTCATTATTTAAAAAAGGTTGAGTGATCCTAAAATTATTTATGGTAATTCACATAATGCTATGCATAAAGAAATATGTAAAGTTTGTCTTAATTAGTGAATGGAGTTAAGAACCTAACTCGGCATAATAGTAAATTAGCCACATATCCATGGCCTCATGGATGGCGACTGAGAAGGTGACTGAATGCAGTCGACCACCCTTTGGAGGAAACTTCCAGATCTGTAAGATGAAACCTAGTGAGGATGGTCCAATTTCTTACCCTGATTCCCTAAAGGATTGCTTCAATGTTCTTCAAGGATCTAGGAAGCCAATCGTGCCCCTTAATCATACAGAGATTAAAGTCTAAGGAAGTCAGATTCTATTCCCTAGTAGTGAAGCTATAGAGAATGCGTCTAAGTGGAAATACTACCTCTTTGGTTATGTCATTCATTTCACTCTGGATCCAGGGCTTCTTCATCTTCATCTTCTTAATATTTGGGATTTGAAAGATGACGTTGAAGTCATTCCTAGATCTAATGGCGTCTTCTTGTTCAGATTTTCTAACTTCCGTGATATGTAGTTGGCTTTGGTGAAGGGTCCGTGGTTTGTGAAACAATTCCCCTTGATCCTCACAAAATGGAAGCATGGTCTTCCTATTGTGTAGTATGGTTTTAAGAGCCTTCCACTTTAGATTAGATTGTATGACCTTCCCTTGGAGCTATGGGATACATGAATGTTTGAACGCATTGGTACATTCCCGAGCTCTCCTTTAAGAATAGATAAATGTACTAGAGATTGTAGTATGTTGGAATATGCCCAGATCCAAGTTCTTTATAATAACCATTCAGAGTTCTTGAGGACTATGGATCTATAAGGTGATGACGGGAGTACATATAGTGTTCGACTAGAGTATGAATGGGTATCAGATATATATGGGAAGTGTGAATTTTTGTCCATGAAGATATATTTTGTCTAATGTCTAATATAACTGGGAGTTCTATTCCTATTATTAATAGGTCTATCGTTGCTTCTGATAATGTGCCTACCCAGGTTCCTATGGTTTCAATTGGAGTAAACAATGATTTTGGTCCAAGGCCTGAAGAAGTGTCTAAAGATGATGTAGCGGGTAGCACTACTAGTATGGTCTGTTCCCTCTATGCCTTTCCAAGTTTTTGATGATCTATCTTATTCTTTTGAGACTGATAAGGTTGATGGTGGTTCAAGGATTGAATTATTTTCTAATTCTCCACCCTTTGTTGTGCCCAAATTTAGTGACGGTATGTAAACTGGAGTGGTTAACTCCTTGTTTTCTCATGTTAATAGTTTGTCTACGATTGAAGACAACGTTGAGGCTGCTAGCTCAACGGCCCTAGTTTCCAAATGACCCCTTCTTTAAAAGTATCCTCTTGGAATGTGCGAGACATTAGTAATAAAGTTAGAAAAGTCTAAGAGGATCTTAGAAGGGTAGGGAGTAAGATCTGTATTCTTCAAGAAATGAAGTTGAGAAAAAGAAATATGGGGAAGTTCATGGCTAAGTTCTTTCCCAACCTTGATTTCATTTCTAATATTGACTCACACGCCTTAGGTAGAATTGTTATCATGTGGAATCTTGATGATTACTCTATTGTCAAGATAGCTGAAACTGATCAATACCTTCTCTGTAAGGTTGTGATTGAGAATGTTTCTTTTCTCTTATCTACTATGTATGGACACAATGATGATAGTGATCGCTCCTCTCTCTGGAATTATTTGGTGTCTACTAGTAGTGAGTTTGACTCTCCTTGGCTTATATTGGGTGATTTCAATGCTGTTTGAAAAGACAATGAATGGTTTAGTAAGAATCCTCCCTCATGTAGATCTATGAGTGAATTCAATGATTGGGTTATGAAGTGTGGCATTTTTGAGCTAGATCTTAAAGGGCCATTTTTTTTTGGGATAATAGGCAAGAAGATGATGATTTTATTACCTCTAAAATTAACAGAGTCTTCTATAATAACCTTTTCATGAATCTATTTGATGATTTTTCTGGTGAACTGATTTCTAATACAACAAGTGATCACAAGTTGATTCTTTTCTCTGTTGGTTGGAATAGGGTTGTTAAGTCACCTTTCCACTTTATTAATTCTTGAGATTCAAAGGATGGTTTTGTTGATGTTGTTAGAGTAGCCTAGTTTGAACCTATTGAAGGGACTTCCATGTTTAAAGTTTATAGGAAATTCTAGAAACTTAGAGGTCTTTTGAAGGAATGGAACCTTAATGTTGTGGGAAACTTTTTTGATAATGTTAAAATTGCTAAGTTCAATACAATTCAAGCCCAATTCAAAGCTGATCTCTTAGTTTTATAAAGTGAAGCTAGATCTATGAGAAACATCCTTCATGAAGCAGAAAAGGAAGAGGAAAGTCTTCTAAGGTAGAAATCAAGGATTCAGTAGCTTGCTGAAGGGGATAGTAATACTAAATTCTTCTATGATTCTCTTAAGAGCAGGTAGAAAACGAGTCTCCTTAAGTGTTTAAATATCAATGATCGGCTTAGTTATGATATTAATGATATCAAAGATTATGTCTTCAACTATTATACTGGCCTCTTTAATAATAATTATAGATGTGAGGGTTTGAAGGATTTTAAATGGAAATGGCATGTATTTTTTGAGGAACAAAAGGCTTATCTTATTTCTAATGTTACTCAATCTGAGATTGATGTCACTGTGGCTTCTCTTAATGCAGACAAAGATCTAGGTCCAGATGGCTTCAACACCTATTTTATTAACAAAGCTTGGCCCATTGTTGGAGAGGATATCTCTAATGTTGTCAAAGCGTTCTTTAAGAGTTGTAAAATCTTGAGAAAGTCAAACAATTTTTTTCTTTAATTTGATTGCTAAAGGTTTGGATTCCTATGAACTTAAGAATTGGCACCCTATTTCTCTCTGTAATGTTGTGTACAAGTTGATTTCCAAAATTCTGGCGCATAGGCTATCATTAGTAAAAACCTGTCTGCCTTTATAAAAGGAAGAAACATAAAAGAATCTATTCTTATCTCAAATGAAATTGTTCATGATTTTAATAGGGCTGCTGCTAGTAGTAAAATGTGTTTTTGAAGACATATATCTCGAAAGCTTATGAGAATGTGAACTGGAAATTTCTTTTTGCTATTCTTCACAGAATGGGATTCCCATCTATTTGTTGGCTAAACTGGACATTATTATAATCCCTTTGTTTTTTATGATGACAAACATTTCTTTCTTGTGATTTTAACTTGATATTTGAGTGTTTCAGGGACAAGCATATAAGGTGGTGGATAGCGAAGACTTGGAAGATCAATTTGCTAAAACTGCTTTATTCTCATGATTGTAATGAATGTAAAAACTTGTACAAGTTTATAATGTACAAGTACTTAGATATCATGTAAATCAAGTGTTTAGATCTTCCCTATCAACTCACAACACTTAGATAGGTCATCTCCCAAGATAGTATCACAATAGCACATTGATGCACACACTCAGTAAATGAATACATTGAATCAGGGATGTTCTCAGTCGACAAAAACTTTGAACGAGACACTCTCGGTCTACAAATTCCTTGACCGAGAACAAACCCTCCTAGCCGTTAGACTGAGTTATAAAAGTAGTTGGGAGTTGAGTTGAACATTGAAATACACTTACTCTAGACTCACTCTCGGTCGACAAATTCCTTGACCGAGAGGCACTCGGTCAACAAACTTCTCGACTGAGAAAGTTTCTGTCTGCACTTTTTAGAATTAATTAACTAGATGTTACTAATGAAATTAGTGGATACCTAATGGCTAGCTGAGCACTAAGAACACCCTAGAAGGTGTCTAGAATGTCCCCAAGCATTCACAAACCACTCCTATAAATAGGACAGCCATAGGACACCTCAAAACACAACTTTCATATACAATTCACTTGAGATCATATTGTAGCAAGCTATTAGCAAAGCTTTCACTTGAAAAACATATCCACAAGCTGTGAATTTGTGTCCTATAGGCTGATATCTCCTATCCACTATACATTCACATCCATCCACTTTGGTTAGGATATCAAATGCTTGATATAGGATTCAAGCCTTGTGCTACATTGGTACAGTTGTACTTTCCTGCTTCTTTCTTGTTCCTTTTTATTGCTTTAGTTCTCCTTTGCTACTCCTAGGTTGGAGGCTGCGGAAAGGAGGTTATATGAGCTTCTTCTAGTGGAGAAGGTAGCTCGGCTGACTTAGGATTACTTCAAGAAGGTTGTTTCAATAGGAAGCTACTTCAAGAGGAAGGCTACTTCAAGGGGGAGCTTGGAGTTACTTTGAGGAAGGCTGCTTCAAGGTTGGTGGGACTATTTCTAGGTGAAGGCTATCCTAAGCGTGGTGAAGGTATTGTATCTTATGTAACATCCTTGCGATTTAATAAAATACAAGTGCTTTCAAAATCCCAATTGGAAACAATTGGGTAGTGGACTGACTCCCTTAGTTTTTGCTAAGGGTGGAACCACTCTAAACGTTGTGTCTCCTTCTCTAATATTTTTGTGGTTTCTTGGTTGAATTAATTTTAAAATATCATAAAACCCTATTCACCCCCCTCTAGTGGTTTTTCAATTAGTATCAGAGCAGGCTTCAAGGAGCTCTAATCGAGTCTTGAAGAAAATGGGTGATGGGGTACTAAACAACCTCAACTTGGAAGGAACACTCGTAGCTCGACCTCCACCATTTGATGGCACCAACTACACCTATTGGAAGAGGAGGATGCAATTCTACTTTAAAGGGATAAGCTGAGATCTATGGAGAATGGTCTCAAATGCCTACACTCTTCCTCAAACAGAGTATGCTACATGGGATGCTAATACGGTAAAGCTAGCCCAATTAAATGCAAAAACTGTAAGTTTCCTTTATTGTTCAATCTCCATAGGTGAGTTCAACAGAATCTCAAATTGTGAAACTGCATATGAAATATGGCTTAGACTCTCTATTACTTATGAAGGAACTATTCAAGTAAAAAATTCCAAAATTGGCATGCTTAAACAAAAGTTTGAACAGTTTCGTATGGAACCATATGAGTCTATTAGTGAAATGTATGCAAAGTTTTCTTCTATTGTTAATGGGTTGAATGCATTAGGTAAATCCATTAGTGAAGAGGATCAAGTATCAAAGATTCTTAGGTTCCTACCTCCAAAGTACAAACCAAAGGTGACGACCATTGAAGAAGCCAATGATCTCACTACATTGAGGATGGAACAACTCATTGGAAACTTGGAGGCTCATGAAGTTACCCTTAAAGAAGAAGAAAGATTGGCGGCTGAACACAAGAAGGAGAAAAGAAAAGACATTGCATTCAAAGCATCAACCAAGAATAGTCATGACACAAGTGAAGAAGATAGTGAAGAAGAAACACTCATTGTAAATGGTAAGTAGTATAGAAGTTTTAAAACTAACAAAATTCCTAGTGTTTCTTCATCCAGGTGCTTTGAATGTGGCAAAAAGGGAAACTTAAAAGGTGATTGTCCCAAACTTAATAAGGGGAAGAAATCATCTCACAAGAAGAAAGAAAAAGCATACAAAGCTGCATGGGATGATTCAAGTAATGATAGTTAAGATGGAGAAAAATAAGTAGAGTGCCTTATTGCTACAACAAATGAAGAAGAAGAAGAGGTAAGCCTTTTTTATTTGCCAAAAGAAGATCTAATTGCTAGTCTTCAAGATACACATGAGAAATATGTTGATTGCAAAAAGAAACTAAAGAAATCTACTAAAACTAATGATGATTTGTATGCTAAATTAAATAATCTTTCTTTCAAAAAGGACAATATTGTTTCTGAAAACTTTACCTTGAAATCATCTTTAAATGATTGCAATATGAAGTTGCTTACTTTAGAAACAAATCATGATCTTCTTTCTCAAGAAAAGGTTGATTTGCTTGCTAAACTGCATAATTTTCAGACTCAACCTATCCTATGTAATCATCTAGATTATGATGCTATTGTTAAGGAAAGAGATGCTTTATCATATAATCTAGATCAAGCAAAGTTAGATATCAAAAAGAAAATGGATGAGATTGCTAAATTACAAAGAGAAATTAGTAGCTTGAGAAACAATGATATTCTTGATAAAATTCTACAAGATTCTTCTAGTCAGTTTGGAAGAAGAGGACTAGGTTATAAGCCAAAAGGTAAATCTTTTCAAAAACCTAGAATGAGTAGGACACAAGTGCCCAAGAATAAAGTTATGTATGTTCCTAAAGCCAATCCAGATAAGAAGAGAACTGAAATTGATTCTATATGTTTTCATTATTGTTTACGTCTTGGACATTATTCATTCTCTTGTCCATACACGAAAAAGGATGTTGATCTAGTTTGGGTTCCTAAAACTTAGAGATTTTAATTTGATTAGTTGAGATTTGAACTAAAACGTTACTTTGATATTCAAATGTCTTATCTCAACTAAATTAAGCATTAACTTGTATAATTTTGTAAAACTGATCTATGTTTTTACTTGAAAACAACTACTGAAAATAGTACAGAAACAATCTCGGTCGAGAAAGTTGTCGACTGAGACAATGTCGGTCAAGAATATAGTCGACCAAAGTAGTTTCTGTCTTAAATCTGCATTTTTTTGGAGAAACAGTGACATTATCGGTCGAGAAAGTTGTCGACCGAGATAATGTCGATCAAAAAATTAGTCGACCGAGGGAAATTCTGACAAAACTGTTTAATAAAAACAAGATACTTAAGTATGTAATGAACCTTACATATTATTATGCTTTAAAAATTTGAATGATCCTAATCAAAGGGAAGAGAAAACTTGATAATTGAATAAGAAAATTAGTAGAATAAGAAACCTTGCTTAGAATAAATATTTACTTTGTATCTAAAGTCTATTCTAAGAAAACAAGAGCAAGATACTAAATTCATATATTGCTCAAAATTCTACATAAAACTTGCTCTTAGGCTAATATTTTGCATCATGATTGCATCATGGTACCTTTTATTGCTGCAAATAATGTTGCTTACAAAGATTAATGATGCTGATTACAAATCTATATTGTTACTGCAATTGGACATACTTTATGAGTCTTTACAACTATTGCAAGCTCACATAAAGATTGATTAAATATGATCTTTCACATGGTTTGCCTAAAATATTCCTTGGTCAAATTTGAAATTTATGAACCATGTTCCTTAAGAAAACTTTATTGAAACCTATGAGTTTGATTCTATTGGATTGAATAAATATTGCTCTTGTCATCAAGATAATTACAGTAGTTCAGCTCATTGCATATATAGATGATGCTATAAAATTGAAAATGCCATTATTGCATTAAGGTAAATCTCTATGGCACAAATGCATCTTGACATATTATGATTATCTTGTGCTTAGCTTATGGAAAAGGATATCATCTCTATGATGCATAAATATTTTCACTATGGACTTCAAGTTTTATGTTTTGCATATAAAATCTTCTATGAAGAAAAAGGCAAGCAAGATTATTTGATTTTAACATCTTGCTTAGAACAAGAATATTAATGTTTTATCTAATTGTTTGTTCTAAGAGCAAAAATGTTACAAGTCATATGAATTTGCTTCAAGTCATTAAATACTATAAGAATCAAACCTATTTTTAAGGTGCATTTTTTTTTACATAAAGGCTTTATATTCAATCAAATGGATCATTGTGAATGCTTAAATTGGAAATCTGCAGAAATTGCCTCTCAATCGAAATAAAAATCAACCGAGGGGCACCCAGGTTGAAGTCAAGGTCGACCTAAAATAAGCTTGACAAAATGCTTAATTGTAAATCATTTCCTTTCACTCAAATCTTAGTATATTGAAAACAAGATTTTAGTGCATAGCTCTCATAAAAGGTTAACTTATTATGATCTAATGCTTATTGTGACCTTAGAATCCTTAATTTATCTTGATTATAAGATTAAGAGGGAGCTCACAAAAACTATCTTGACTATAAGATTAAGAAGGAGCTCACAAAACTTTATAAACATCATAAAAAAAACTTAAAACTAGTTATGACCTTAGTATCTTTAAAGTAATTTTGGTTATGAAAATAAAGGAGTCTACAATATTTATGAATATAATGTATATGTTGTCCTTAATGGAATTCTCTAAACAAATAGGGCTTAACATCCCATACATTTGGTTAGAGATACATTCATTGATTCTACTATAAGCTTAGAAGAATCTCATATCATTTCAGGGCTTAACATCCCCTATAAAACAGATGAGAAATCAAAACAGATATGCCATGAATCTAAAAGGATCTCATATCATTTCAAGGCTTAACATCCTTTACAAATGATTGAGAAATAAATTGTGGCTAAATTTGACATAAAAATAAGTGGTTTGCATTGAGTATTAAATTATCAAATTAAGGGGGAGAAATAAAAGTCATAATAAATGTCTAGCTTGGTTATCTTTTTGAAATGACAAAGGGGAGAAATAATATAAAATCAATAACATAAAATAAAATGAGTTTCATAATCTCTCGACTAGCACATACTTGCAAATAAAAGAATGACTACAAAAGGTAAACTTTAGGTATGAAACTCATATGATTTATATTGCCTTGATTTATATTTTGGAAATGTTTTATCATCTTCAAAAAGGGGGAGATTGTTGGCTAAATTGGATATTATTATAATCCCTTTGTTTTTGATGATGACAAACATTTCTTTTTTGTGGTTTTAACTTGCTATTTGAGTGTTTCATGGACAATCATATAAGGTGGTGGATAGCGAAGACTTGGAAGATCAATTTGCTAAAATTGCTTTATTTTCATGATTGTAATCAATGTAAAACCTTATACAAGTTTATAGTGTACAAGTACTTAGATATCATGTAAATCAAGCATTTAGATCTTCCCTATCCACTCACAACACTTAGATAGGTCATCCCCCAAGATAGTATCACAATAACACATTGATACACACACTCAGTAAATGAATACATTGAATCAGGGATGTTCTCGATTGACAAAAACTTCGACCGTGACACTCTCAGTCGACAAACTCCTCGACCGAGAATAGACCCTCCTAACTGTTAGACTTAGTTATAAAAGTAGTTGGGAGTTGAGTTGAACGTTGCAATACACTTACTCCAGACTCACTCTCGGTCGACAAATTCCTTGACCGAGAGGCACTCGGTAGACAAACTTCTCGACTGAGAAAGTTTTTGTCTGGACTTTTCAAAATTAATTAACTAGCCATTACTAATCAATTAGTGGATACCTAACAGCTAGTTGAGCACTAAGAACACCCTAGAAGGTGTCTAGAATGTCCCCAAGCATTAGCAAACCACTCCTATAAATAGGACATCCATAGGACACCTCAAAACACAACTTGCATATACAATTCACTTGAGATCACATTGTAGCAAGCCATTAGCAAAGCTTTCACTTGCAAAACATTTCCACAAGCTGTGAATTCGTGTCCTTTAGGCTGATAGATCCTATCCACTATACATTCACGTCCATCCACTTTGGTTAGGAGATCAAACGCTTGATATAGGATTCAAGCCTTTTGCTACATTGGTAAAAGTTGTACTTTCCTGCTTCTTTCTTATTCCTTTTTATTGCTTTGGTTCTCCTTTGCTACTCCTAGGTTGGAGGCTGTGGAAAGGAGGTTGTATGAGCTTCTTCTAGTGGAGGAGGTAGCTCAGATGACTTAGGATTACTTCAAGAAGGTTGTCTCAATGGGAAGCCACTTCAAGAGGAAGGCTACTTCAAGGGGGAGCTTGGAGTTACTTCAAGGAAGGCTGCTTTAAGATTTGTGGGACTACTTCTAGGTGAAGGCTATCCTAAGGTTGGTGAAGGTATTTTTATCTTATGTAACATCCTTGCGAGGTAATAAAATACAAGTGCTTTTAAAATCCCAATAGGAAACAATTGGGCAGTGGACTGACTCCCTTAGTTTTTGCTAAGGATGGAACCACTCTAAACACTGTGTCTCCTTCTCCAATATTTTTTTGGTTTCTTGGTTGAATTAATTTTAAAATATCATAAAACCCTATTCACCCCCCTCTCGTGGTTTTCACTATTTAGATAAACTGGATTTTTAGTATTTTTCACTCTACTTCCTACCAGGTTTTGGTGAATGGTGAACCTACTAAGAGGTTATTTCCTACTAATGGAATCATGCAAGGTGATCCATTAGCTCCTCATCTGTTCATCATTGTTATGTAGGCTTTTACAGTCCTTATGGATCAAGTGGTTGATAATAGAATGTTATTGCCTATAAAAGCTTCTAGTAATTTTTCTCTGTCTCATCTGGTCTTTGTGGATGACTTAATGGTTTTTCTTGAAGCTAACCCTAATAATGAACTTTCTGTTCTTGATGTCCTAAGTACTTTTAGTAAGTTGTCTGGTCTATGCATTAATCCTTCCAAGAGTGAGGTTATTTTTAGAAAAATCCCACCTAAGCTAGAGATTGCTAACATCCTGAATTTCCAGGTTTGTGAGTTGCCTTCTGCTTATATAGGTGTTCCTCTGGTTATTGGTAGAATTCTAAGATTTGCGTTCTCAATTCTAGTTGATAAAGTGAAGGAAAAGCGGGAAGGGTGGAAGTCCAAATCCTTATCCATGGCAGGTAGATTGGAGTTGTTTTTGTCTACTTTGAGTGTTTTATACTTGCATTGGGTATATGTTTTTCCCATTCCCAAAACCACTATGGAGACCATTGAGAAGCTTTGCTGAGATTTGCTTTGGGGAAATATTGATGGAAAGTTTTTGATGCATCTTGTCAAATGGGAAAAAGTCACTTTGCCAAAGAAAGAAGGAGACTTAGGCATAAGGAAAATCTCTGAAGTCTTACAAGCCTATCTTCTGCTAAATGGCTAGGATGTTGCTAACAAAAAGGACTCAATATCGGTCAAGTGGGTGAATGAAAAGTACTTACTCAGTTCTTCCTTTTGGTCTATTGAAAGAAACTCTTCAATGTCTTGGATGTTTATAAAAGTTATGGAGTGTAGAGATGACATGTTATCTCATGTTGTTTTCTATATAGGAGATGGAATAAATACCTTCTTATGGCTTGATCCATGGACTAAAGAAAATAAATTTTTATGGGACATTATTGGAAAAGATGCCTATTTGAAGCTTGTCTTACCTAGCAGATGTAACATAAAATCTATCTGGTCTAACAATAGGTGGATGATTCCTGTGAATAGAGTTAACATGAAGATTTAAGGGTACCTTAATGATTATTCTTTTAACTCTAATGTATTTGACTATTTGTTATTTGATGATAAGGAACGAACTGACCTGAAGGTTGTTTGGAATTCAACTAGAGTGTCTTATCCTGAATCTAATATCTTGTCTAGGATTTGGAGAGACAAATTCCCTCAAAGGTTTCAGTTGAATTTCTGGAAATTTTCCCATGAGAAAGTACCCACTTTTGAGTATGTGAGGAGAGTGGGTATTCAGGGGCCATCTAGATGTTTTCTGTATAAATTTGAATGTGAAATTTCCAACCATATCATGTTTGACTTTTCTTTTATAAAAGAGGCTTATGTTGTTGTCGGGGAGGCTTTTGAGTGGCGCCCTTCTCCAAGTTGCTGGGCAGATATCATCAATGTTAAGAAAACTATACATAAAAAGTTATTGATGTGTTCCTTATACAATGTTTGGAGGGAGAGGAACTATAGAGCTCATAATGAGTGTGAGTGTAATGCTGCTATTGTGAGCAAGAGAATTTTACTAGATATTCACAGCTTGTGATGTCTCTAGTGTTTTGATGGTTGTTATCCAAAGGAGTCAAACTTTTTAGCTTGGTTGTGCCTTTGTTTCTGGCTTGTCTCCTTGAGTGGAAGTCTCTTTTTGAGTGGTATTTCTATTTCTGCTTAAGCTGAGATCTCTAAAGTTTCTACGGGTCCAGATGGTGCTTTGATGTTAATCAGTTTGTTGAAGGTTCTTGGTTTTTTTGAGCTGATCTTCTGAGTCATCCTTTTCTCTTTCATTGATGTTGGAAAAAGGGAGTGCTCTGTCTTTCTTATTGTTATGGACTCCTAGTTTTCTTTTTCCTGATTCATATGTTCCTGGACTGAAAAAGGGAGTGATTCTTTTGTGCTCTTTTTCTTGGTTCTGGGTTTCAGGTATTTATCTCTATGAGTTGGGGGCCTGGTTTGGATGTTTTATCTATTTCTCTTCTTACCACTTACGAAGATTCCTTGTAAACACACATCTTCTGTCTTTTTCTTTCTGTGATGGAGTTTTGTTGAAGATGGCTCGGCTGACCCATGGACCTCCTGCTCTGCTCTATGACAGATACTAGTTATTAAAGCATGGGTTTCAGTTGGTTATGATACCTTTAGATGACTAATCTTTTTTTGAGCACATATGTGTGTTGTTCTTGAAGAAGCTGACAGTGATCTTCTGAAGATGAGATTGCAGGATGTTGCTCTTACTTGAAGTAGTTCTCCTGTTCTGCCTTATTTTGTTATATGAATGCTGGTGCTCTTTCTAGTTACCCTCTATACCCCTTCTCTTTAGATGTGAAAATACACTTCTATAGTTACCTTTGTCTTCTTTCTGTTAGGTCTCACTCAGAGGTTTGTCAAGCAATGGACATACCATTTTTACAAAAATGAAAAAAAAACAATATGAGTCTTTACCGACCAAACAAAAGTTGTTTACCACAATAGTTTAAGAAGAATGTAATATCAAAATAACTTCATAATTGTCTTAAGAAATTACAATGTTGAAGAATGAAAAGTCTAGATCAATGTATACAAATTTCTTGCTGAAAAAATCTACATAACACAATTAATTAAATAGACAATTATTATATAAAGAAAATTCACCACCACCAACATTCATGTTGTCTACTATAAAGGTGAAAATTCGATATCATTTTGATATATCATTTTTTCATCAACACAAAGACATTCATCACTTTCTGCTAGTCACTTCATTTTTACCACATGAAGCCATTGGTTGAAAATAACATTCCTTCAACAGTTACGCTACACATTGTATGCAAATAAAGAATCAGAAACTTTTTGTTTAAAAATACATCTTACTAATTAGTTTGCTTCCATAGTTAGAAAAGAATGACTACAGAATAACCTTCCAAAATCACCTCTATATTCCATGTAAAATGTTGAGTATCACTAAACACAATACTAAAGAAGTTTATTAATTCTTACCCACACATAGCCAGTTGCTACCCTACATTCACATTGTATCATTTTGTCAATTACATCCCACCTACATGACCTTTAAGTATTTCAAGTGCACATTTTTATGAGAAAAACATTTAAGAAAATATGTACATGAAAATTAAGTATGGCAGCTGGTTGATTATTACAAAAGCGCTAAGTAGCCATCTTCCTTCATGCAGTATTATGAGTTAACATAGCACATTTGCAAACTTATCAATGAAAATGAATTTCAAATAAGAATCAGTTGAAAGTCCTTGAATACGAAGTCTTTTACTGAGTGAGTAGCATAATCTCTTTCAAATTGAGACTAATTAGATTTCATGTGAAGTCTAAAAATCAAAACCAAGTTTGTGTATATTTGAAAAGACACAATTTTGACAAGCTAGATGCTAGATGGATGTGATAAATGAGATTTCTACCATTTGTTTTGAAGGAAGTTCTATTTGAGCAAAACTTTTTGATCATTTTATTAGAACAAATTAAGGATAATTCCAAATGGTGTAGGAGGAGACAATGAATGAAGATCTCCCTTATAGTTGAAAGGACAACACATAAGCTAAAGGAGGAGGATTCAGAGAGGGTCAAAAAGCAATGTTAACAATATCAATGGCGTATTTTTCTTCTACCTCATCAAAATGGGGATACAATTTTTCGTTCAATATCAATGTCTTTAAGCGTCCAATGATTGATTAAAATTTCATTGGTGAACTAAATAAGTGCAATAGAAATATGGATATATGATGATAGTATAAAAGAGATGTAGATGTTCACCTAGACAACCAATTGTTTATGCGCTCAATGGCCTCCAGCTGGTGATCTAATCCTCATAGTTGGAGAGATAAGAAAGGGACATTTTCATGATTGATGGAAACCATAAGATCTATGGGAAAAGGGAGAGTAGAAATGCAATAATGATTGTGAATAATAAAAGTTTAATTCTAACTTATGTTCTCCTAAAAAAAACTACTCACTTTGTGATTGTACAATTGGTACTCACCATTGAAGGGGACAAGACAAACAAGTGAAATAATTAAGATAACAAGCATTGAAGATAACTAATATTTTGGATATACATCGAGACTGTGGTTGTATGCATGTCCATTCATTTGTTAGAGTTCTCCATTAGACCGTGTTCCTTGAAAATTTTTTTGGTAGCAACAAGCAACTTTGGTCACTGTTGACAAAGAATGAATTCTTTCAACCTCTATGTGATGCTTTATGTGACAGGCTTGAGGAAGAGGGATGTCAAAGGAGAGAAAAGGAGAACATAATTACAAGTGGCGATAAATATAGTGGTGATGGGATTTGGAGAGTTTGGGAGGGAAAATATAATTAGCCTTGGGGATACAATTCGACAACAAAAAGAGTGGAGTGAGTGTTGGTTGTCGAGTGAGGTGGTTATCGATTGAGTAGGGTGGAGACTTGAGAATAAGGAAGTTGTTGTAAAAATAGAGATGCATTTAATTCAAGAGAGTAATGGTAGTTAGGTGTTTTGATATCATCACAACTTTAATTGACAATATTAACTAGAGGAGGGGACTTACTTTCCATTATGGACATTTAAGATTGGAAAATACAAGTTGTCAGCCCATCTATACATGATTTCATACCTTATTTCAACTCCCAAATATCTAGACTCAATGAAAATGCATCATTTTTGGACTACAGTAAGCAGCAAAGACATTAGAGAGAGAGGAGTGGGAACAAAGTACATGAAAGAGAAAAAGGAGAGTGAGATTTTTTTTCTTATAACTTTTAAAATGTAATGAAATTTAGATGAAACAAAAGCTATTGAAATATACAATCCTCAAAACTAATGTTGGTATATATTTGAAAAAGAAGTTTGAATATAAAAAATGCAAAAATGATTATTGATATATATAGAATATATGCAAAAATGAGTTTTATCCATGATAACATATTACAATACTTATTTTGGTATAAATATTATTCAAACATGCAAATACTCTCATTTAAATATTGTTATTCTAAAATGAGTATTACGTTGGTGGATAATACTCATTTTTGGGTAACATACTAACTCAAAAATAATTGTTGCATGCCATTTTTGGTATACTACTCATTTTTAATGTCACTATTTTTTAAAATATGTTTTATGCTTCATTTTTATGGGGACAATATTCATTTTGTAAAATGAATACTTAACATTTGTATAATGTATGCTTGAATGTAAAAAATGAGTATTGTAATAGTTATTTGTTTATACACTATACTTGATAGAATAATATGTTCTATGTGAAAAATAAGGACTACTTTTATAAGTGTACACCCTCCAAGTGAGAGAGTACTCATATTTTAGTATTATTACATAAAATGAGCATTTTATATATTTTTAGAGGATTGTACTCATAATTTTGTTTTCAATTTACTATATGATGAATATTTAGTTTAATTTCATGAGGATATTATCCATATTTAACCAAGACTGTACTTATCAAAATAGTATGTGTATGTCAAAAATAAGTACTCATTATTATATATTGTGTACAATACTCCAAATAAGATTGTACACATTTTTTCATATTGTTTATTCTAAAATAAGTGTTTTTATATGTTTTGTGAATAGTACTCATTTTTACACGCAAACACACACACACACACATATATATATATTAATAACAATATTCATTTTTCTTATTTATTTTATATGAAATATTTTTTTTCTCAAAAATATGTCAATATTGATCTTGTTGGGAAGTATTCATTATACACAATCTAACAATTTTTATTTCATTGACAAGTTTGTCACACTTTGTAAGTTATTAGGAAAACAAATTTCTCATTTTTCTCTCTTTCCTATGCTTTCTCGCGACTATCCTATCTTTTCTCAATTTTTGTGCACCTAAATCCCAAGAATAGGTTGTAGAGGGGGTTATGTGTAGAAGACTAATTCTAAAACTGTTAGAATTTCTCTAGTGATCAAATGGTCATGAATTACCATTAGCTAATGAAATGGTTCAATTTCCATGTCATATTTGAAATGCATGAAAATGAGGAAAATATGAGGCAAACACTAGATATGATGAATTGACTTCCATTCTTTATTGTATGGAGAGAGGTATGGAGTTCTTTAAAATTGATATTTATGGAAAATTGTTTTTAGTGAAGTGGAGATAGATCATGGGGAGAGAGAAGAGTTAGGTGAGAGTGTGTGTGGATTAGTGAATGATAGGATGCATGCATTATTAATAGACTTAAATATTATCATGGGCACATGGAGTGAGTGGACCTTGAAATAGTGCGTTGAGATGGGGAAGATTGGCATCAATTTTGAAGAAGGTGAGAAAGGAACGCACGGAGTGGGTGATGACATGAGAAAAAAAGATAAAAATAGAAAAATGGAGAAAAATTTGTGAGAAGAGAGAAACAGAGAGTCAAGGAGAAGACATCATTTCAAAATACTTCTTTGTGTTTGGTCAAAGAGACAAAAATAACATGTACTTATAAATATTAAAAGCTCCCTCCTTTTGTAGTAGTACAGATATAACCTGCTCATAGAATTTGGATCACATATCCTTTTGTTATCTGATGTTACTAAATCAAAACCACAGCTCACTTTTATGTACTTTCAACTAAACTAACCTTATGAATAAATATAACAAGTAAAATAATATGTTTATCTTCCTTCCAAACATCATCTAGCTCATTTTGAATTCACCACAAGTATAAAGATTCATACAAAGAGATGGGCAAACTAGTACATAACTGACCTTTAGTATCAGTTATTTAAGGCCTTTGGTGTCGATTTCAAAGCCCAAGTGGGCGCCGCTAAAAGTCAAAACCTTCAGCATCGGTTTTAACACCGATGCGATAACCCTTCCTGCCACTAAAAACACGCCAGTAAGGGTACTATAGTCGTTAGTTATTTAATAAAACTGACACTATATCCAGGTCAAAGACGTCGGCATTTCACAAAAACCGACGTCATAACCCTTCCCGCCACCAATAAAATACGCCAGCAAGGGCACCATCGGCATCGATTTGTATATATAACTGACATTATATCCAGATAAAGATGTCGGTTTTATACTAATAACTGATGCCATATCCCCCCACCACGGTCGTGCTTCCCAACGCGACCGTGGTACCTAGCCATATAGACATCGATTTTTTTACTAATAACTGACGTTGTATGTCTTTGTTGTCAGTTTTATACTAATAACTGATGCCTACATTCTGATTTTTTTTCTTATCAGTTTGCAGGCTTGTTGTATGGCTGGTCAGCAGGATGCAGAACCTGCAGTTCAGTTCTAAACTGTAGGTTTACATCATCCATTGATATCAGTCAACAACATGCCACAAACCTACAAAATTAACAAGATAGACAACAATTTATGATCACACACATGTATAAGTACATTTAATTCATATTATTTTTCATCACACAAATGTAGAAACTAGTAGTTCCATTTCAAATTTCCTCCATTTTCACACACATTTAGCAACCTGCAATTTCACTCATTTCATCTCTTTTCACATTCAGACACATGTAGAAACATTCATGTATTGATCATCTTCACATTCACACATATGACAATTCAGAAAAATTCATTCGCATTCACACAAAAATCATTATGAGAACAAAGTTTAAAAATATCATTCTTTATTAATCATTGTCATTATCACCATTAGTATCCTAATCATATTTAAAAATTCCCACTACTTGTAGGGCTTTTGCCCATTGTTCTCTTACATCATTTAAGTCTTCCATTATATCGGGAGTATGCACATCTAATAACTTTTGACCTATAGTGAAGTCCATTTTAAACACATGCAAAGAGAATGACATATATATAATTAATAATATATAATAAGATTGATATATTTCATATTATCTAATGAGACTATATATAATACCTGATGTATGGTATCAATTTCCATTGCGGCATGTTTGATAATTAGGTCCATAAATCGCATCACATAGTATGCACATGCTCAGATGTTGTCTTGTGTAGTACACTATAAATTGAAACATACAAAATATTCAAAAATATAAATAAGCATAGTTCACATAAATAATATATACTTTGGAGTCGGGAAATTACTTTCACATTCTTCCAAATTAGTGTCTGTTTCTTTTTCTTGGGGACCTTTCCTCTAGCTTTTTTGAACTGATGTAAAGCCCTACATGTTAATGTAACACATTAAATTGCATAATTAAATAGTAATGTAATTACAGATGTTAACAGATATAAAAATATGAAATATTTCTCACGAGAATAATGGCCTTTTCATTATGTGTCCATATAATGTATTCAATTCCTTTCCCGCATGATCTAGATAATAGACAGTGAACGTCTTGGGGACAATAAATAGTAACTCCCAATGCCTACCACTAGAGGTAAGAAAGTTAAAATTTAGTAACTCAAAATCCATAATAAAAATGTAATTTTCTTAAGTCCAAATTATAAGCAAAGTAAACTTACTCAACATTGAATAATGCTATTATCACTGTCTTTGTTTTTACCAAAATATTTAAAAGTAGCAGAGTGGTATGAAGTAACTGATGAAGGGTCTTTATCTACAAGACTAATCAAAGATGGAACCAAAAATCCCACATGGGAAAATGAAAAATATGTACATATCGTGTGTAAGTGGCTATAAAACATGTATTACATATGCATTAATATATAAGAAACCAGATCACCATATATAAAACAAGGTATATGGATATATAAACAAGATCTCACCATATCCATAGCTCTATCATAGATGTATTCATCCAATCATAAAGAAACAACTCCAAAATATCTTGTATAAATAGATTGTGATCGTATGATTGACCTACAACATCCTCCACAATAGAAACATTTATAGGAAAATTTGGATCATGTTCGCCTATCCATACTGCCATAACCCTACAATTAGGACCTAACAAGGCGTGTAGGTCCCTTGAAAGCCAACTTGGTACTTCAAGAGGTGGAGGAGGAGGTGGAGGCCAAGATGTAGTGGGTGTCTTCCTTTTGACCTGTATATATAATTTCAGATCAATTACTCATATATACATAGTAAAAAATTAACGCAATGTAAATTCACCATATAATATTAGTATAGACGTCATCCGCTTTGGGCCACAATATCACTATGCCTTCTACCTCACCAACTGTTTTAGAATCTGGGTGGGCATATGGCAATGGAAAATCCCTCCAATTGGGGGGGTACATGTATCAGCCTCACACGAATCGCATCATCTGGTACTGGAGTACCATGAAACATGTCCCCTAGAAGGGGTGGGTAAGACTCGACCTCTGCAATGATAAATTCTTGACTTTTTAGATGACATAGATTCAACCCCTACAAATTTACGTAACGAATGTTAAATAAATATATACATAAACATATCATCTTGAAAAGACTAGCTACTATGTCATAAAAATACTTACAATAGACGTGCTAGGTGGTGGGTCTATAGGATTACTCCCAACCACCTCTACAGTAGGAGAAGAGCGGCACGCTACATGTACTGTCTGAGATGCCTGCCACTTGCTAATTGCTTCATGGAGTCTCTTATCAAGTGCTTCCTCAACTCTCCTATTAATTAACTCATCTACCTATACATGGACAAAAGAAACACTACTTTTTGATTATTGGATTCTCTTTCGCAATAACATTCTAAAAAACAATAGGTTACCTCAACATTTGATAATCCCGCTTTTGGGACAAATTTGCGCTATGATTGTCCAAAGAATGATTTTGTGCTCACACCAGCGCCTGCACCCCTAACTCATCCAGGATGCTCTGGGTTACCATGAGCAACTGTAAATTCATCCCTTGTGCCCTTAGGGATGAACTTGCCTTCCTTTCTCTGCTCGTGAAGCTCCCGATAATTTCCATCAATAGAAATTGGTAAGTAAACATAATAATAATCAATATTGATTGTTCTAAGAGTTGAATTTTACCATTTTTGCAGCCGCCTCAGTAGTTGCAGGCTTGGTTATATCTCCTTTCTTATTTTGCCTCCCAACTTTCCACATAGCTTGGCGAGGCATAGGTGAGGGACCAATAGTAGAGGACTCTGTAGTCTCTTGAGTAGCAGCAGACTGAGCAGTAGACTCAACCTATAGTCTTTGGTGAATGCCTGCATAGCCTTTTGGACCCATCATGTGGTCATGCACATTTAGTGCACACCATGCTCTTTGAGCATCGCTGATAGACTTTTTAGTAAGCACATTGATTTGGTTAGTAACACTAAAGGTTAATCTTGAATAGGTGAATACATAAGAATGTGTATTAATTAAATTGGGAGTGGCGCTTAATACCTTGAATTCATCAGTTTTTCTTTTGGTAACAAACTCCTTTGAGTCATTGGGGTCCAGGTAGTTCCATTGCTCAGTGGCTAGCTTCTTTCTCTTCTCAGCATCACGTATGTAATCTCAGGTGAGATTTGTCCTATAGTTCCTTAGGACCCTCCCACAGCGTTGCATCATGCATTTACGATGCATCTTTTCATCATAGTGATGCCCCTCACTTTTTCAATGAGTTACAGTTCACTCCAACTGGATTTCCTGCATGATCAAAATCCACATCCAGTTTGTGTCCCTTGCCCATTTGTTGTAGTAACTTGTTCATCATAGTGATGCCCCTCACTTTTTCAATTTTTTTACTGCTCATCAAGTGCCCCAAGTTCTTCAGGGGGTACATCATCAACCTAAAATTTGACAAAATAAACACACTTACAAGATATAACTATAAATGGACATATAGATAGAAATATAGGACATATTTTTAAAGCTTATATTGTGAGGTGACACATTGATATCCTCACCCTCACAGTAATCATCATCACGATCATCATGCTCATGCTCAACCATCTGAAAGTGTCATTCAAAAATCAAACATTTAGCATTTGACATAACTAGAAGATAATAAAACATTGTAAATTTTACATTCAAAAAAATAAAACATATAAAAAAGTATAAACATGCATGCTTCTAATATTGCGATCTTTTATTAATTAAAAATCCTTCATTGTGATCTCCGCACACATACAAGTCATCATTAGCTTCAATATTTGGTGGTGTTGGCAACCCAACTGAGAATGGACTGGACTCATCATACTTGTCATAGTACTGTTCTTCATCTATAGGATCTTCAATGAACTCTCTTTTACCATGAAGAACAACCGACCATTTATCATTTATAGGATCATCGATATAAAATACTTATTTCTCCTGTGATGTCAATATGAATGGCTCACCCTTCTCGCCAATCTTTTCAAAGTTCACTAATGTGAAACCCAATTCATCCATTATAACTCCTTTGGTGTTATCAACCCAATTACATTTAAAGAGTGGAATTCTAAAATCTACGTAGTCAAACTCCCATATGTCTTCAATGACACCGTAATATGACATTTTAGCTTCACGTGGACTCTTATCCTTTGCACTTGCAAAAAACAATGAAGATGTTTGAAGGGTGACCTAGGTTCAAATTTGGTAGATTTGCTAATTGGACTATGAAGAACCCAAAATTATAATTAGATTCTAGGATTGAGCTTGGGGATTATGTGATTCATAATATTAGATACCTAGGATGCTTAATGAATTAATAATTATTCGAGAGGAGTTAGATTACCAAATTGTATAGGAGGCTATAATATATCACTACATATTCATATACCAAGTAATGGAGAATAGATGAACACATATGGAGTAAATTGATATTTAGCCCACTTGTACATTATTGCATAACCATGGCTAAGTTGTGTACATAATTAAGTTAATATGTAGTATGATATTTTGTCATCATGTGTAGGAGTCATATTAGGATTTCACATTGTTAGGAGTCAAATTTGTAATTTAAAATTATTGGACATGTTTATTTTAGAATAAAATTCTTGAGATGTTACAAAAGTCCATGTCACATGCATGTATATTAGTGTTTGTACACATTTTATTATCAAAATCTTGAGTATACCCTATATACAAGTATGCATTGGAGGTAGTACCAGTAGTAAATTCTAATACAGTCTGAAACAACATGTCAACCATAATTGTGATGAAAGAACAACCTTCTTGAGAATATTGGTTTTCTCATATTACATTTCATTCAACACAGATAAACCTTGATAGAATATTTTCTTTACCCATATGTTATTCTAGTTACCATCAAATATAGATAAATATATGGATATCTATGTTTTACATCAACTAGATGCTAGGATGATGATGGAGGAAGGGTGGAGGAAGAAGAGAAGCAGGCCGGCGTGGAGAAAGGTACATGTTGAGCAATGTAGAGAGATCGGCAGGAGGCAGCGGCGGTGGCGGCAGTGCATGTGGCAGAAGGAAGAAGAGGAGCAGGTAGTGGTGCGTGCAGCAGCAGGAAGAAGAGGAGCGGCAGACGGCAGTGCACACAGTAGTAGGAAGAAGAGGAGTAGGCGGCGGTGCGCGCGGTAGCAGGAAGAAGAGGAGCAGCAGGAGGCAGCGGAAGCAGACATCATCGGCGGTAGGAGCGATAGGCAATAGTGGCGGCAGGAGCAGTGCGTTGGAGAGGAATCGCTAGAGCCCTAACTTGAAATCGGGAATGAAACAGAGAAAGGGAAGGAGTCTAGTTCGCGCGGGTGCTATTAAGTTAACAATAGACGTCAGTTATTATAAACAACCGACGCTTAAAATAATAGACATCAGTCACCACAAAACAACTGGCACCTATGTTCAATGATAGTCATCAATTTCAACTAGAAAAACCGACGTCTATCTACATATGCCGACAAAAAAATGTTCTTAAATTATGACCATAGTCGTCGGTTGCCGTAAAAAATGACGCCAAAGGGGGGTAAAAATTTTCACGGGGACAGCGCACGAAAACACATCGGCGTCGGTTTTTTCAAGAAAACTGACAACACAAATGGGCCCGATTTCTATCTCGTGAAAATCTTTCATCATCAGTTATTTGTTAAACAACCGACGCCGTTTGTGAAATTTTGGAGGTGATTTTTTTGCACTGAAAAAATTGGATTTAGCAAGTGATTTTAGGCGTCAGTTTCTTATTGAGAAACCGACCCTAAATAAAAAACGATACCCGTGTCTGGTCGGTATTCACATATAGATGTCAGTTTATGCTTTTAGCTGACGTTGTAGGGTTTAGGCGTCGATTTTTGAGATACAACTGACTCCTCTAAATGTGACGTTATAAGCCATTTCTGTAGTAGTGGCAATCTTTCAAACACAATGTCACCTCCAATTTGTTAGAAGGATATCAATGTGGCAGAGAAACAACTAGACCTTGTGTAAAATATCTATGATTTAAAAGACTATGTACAACCACATTATAAGATATGGCCTATTTGTACCCCAATATGTTGCACTTGTATCTTATTGAGTTATCAAACATTACAATCATAATGCTTGATGAAGCCTATATTTGGAATGTGGATAGCATATAGTTATATCTAGATGCAACTATATTAGAATACATGGTTCACTTATATGAGGTTCTAATCAAATATGGAATTTGATTATGAATAATACAACCTTATCATCTAACATGAATGAACACCAATTGTTGTGTTCTTTCCTCTTTTCATACTCCTTACATGTTATCTCAAATCATTCTTGTCTATCATCTGCATTTGAGCACACCTTTAACCATTAATTGCTCATGATAATTAAATATGATTAATAATGAATATAAATAACTAAATAAAAAGAAGCAAAACAACAACCCTCATCAAAATAGAAAATGGCCCACTTGTATCCCTTTTTTCTTCTTCCGTGGCCCCACTTAAAACAAAGGCGACCAAACCACCTTCGAAAGAAAAACCCCCACCGTCAGGGAACAGAAAGAAATGGGGGTAAGGGTTAAATTCCATGATGCACTTTTCTCATAACACAAACTAGATGAACATATATTCTTATCATGGTGTACTTTGAGTTATGTACTTGATTCTTAGTTGGTTCATGTATCATCTGAGATCCATTTTGGTAAATTTTTAAAGTTTTAAGAGTATATCCTTTCTTAATTGCTAATACTTACTCCTTAGACATTTCTTGACATGGGTTGGTTTATATTAGATATAGGTTCACCATTTCCTTAGTGACATCCCAAATTCATGAACCTTACAATTTACTCCTGGATGAACCTTTCACTTCATGACATACCGATTATACTCTTTACATTGGGTAAGGGAAGTATGTTTATGTAACAAATTGACAAGTTGAGTCATATTTTTGTTTCCCTTTTACCTTCATTGAAGAAGTACCATCATCAACAAAAGGAAGACCACCATAGTTCCATAAGTTATGAGAAACATCTCCATATTTTAAGAGAAGAAAATCTATCTCTATCTACTAGAATGAACAATTCTAGAGACAACATCATTGAATGAGAATTACTACCATATAAATATTAATGACATTGTTGTTGTCCAAAAAACAATTGCATAATAACCCTCGTCTAATATTGAATCAATACAAAATTTATAAATTGAATCACTAAATCCATATGAAAATATTATACATGATCAATTTGGTACTAATATTGTTTGCTAGGACAAGAGTGTTGGTTCATTAGCTTATTTGACACTCTATTAGCTAAATTAAGGATGGTTGAATGATAAAACAAAATTAGGTGTAGGTACATAGTTAAGTAAATATGACAATTATGGATCCAAGAAGATGAAAAAGTGAAATATGAAGAACTAATATGGAAGGGTCCCCACACAAAATAGGAAAACCTATTAAACATAGCCATATAGTTATTACTTGGTTCAATTGTTGGATGATTATCAAAAATAATTTGTACTACTACTACTCTCCAATATGTGGAGAAGCTACATGTATAGTGTTTGACTTTCCTATTGAGAGAACCAATGTACTTGATTTTTGACGACCTTCAAGTTTGATTTGTCTCACTTTAGCAGATATCAGATCTATCTTACTCAAGAGTCGTAGTAAATTTCCTCTCTCAAGGTTAACCCAAGAAATTTAGATATATAAGATGAACAAGAGAGAGAGAAACATAACATATTCGATTCTATATTTAAAATATCAATTCAATATTTCTAACTTAGAGTAGGAGGGATATTTCATCTAGCTTAGAGAATTGAGTAGCTTCTCATGACTGAAATGAATCTACATGAAATTAATATGGCATATAAAATAATAATTATCAAAATTGACTAAGGAAGAATACAAAATTAGAGAAACTATCAGAGCATGGGATATCTCCATGAATAACTAATAAAATCTTAACACATCTAAACCGAACTAGTTTATCTCTCTAATGAATCTACAGTCTAGATTTGGGTGGTAATCAAGGAGGATGAAGATTCTTGTGGTACATATGGAACAACATGGGGAGCCAGTGAACGTCATGAGGGATTTGAGACCATAAGGTCAAGCTACTCAAACCCCATTTTAGGATGTAGGAGGTTCATAGTTATAAATGGATGGGCTAATTTTTTTTATGGCAGAGGATTAAGTGGTAATATATGATGTACCCACGTGAGTATTAGAATGTCATCATGTTTTTAAGTCTAAAGTGTCTTCAATCACTATACATGAGGTTAAGTTTGGTTTACTAGCTTGAAAAAACATAGATGTACCCTTATCAAAATCATTTACCAAACTCTCAAAAGATGTACACCCATCAGATTACATCACATGGACCCACTTACCAGAGCATAAGGATAATCATGGGTATCCCATTTCACATACTTTCTCTAGGGTCTTGATACATCTCCCTCACCTAGATGGAGTTTCGTACACAAATTCAACACCGTCTTCTCTCTAGGGTTAGGTCCTTTCACATGAATTATAGGGTACACCATTAGCATAGGAACCACACTCTAGGCAACTCAACTGATTTACTTAGAATTTGTCTATCTAGGGACTCATTATCACATACCTCATCATTCTCATATTTCATATTTAACAAGTATTAAATTGCACATGTTTTTGAGGTAAGGTCTTCTGTCCTTCTCCCAAGTCGGGTTCACCCTATCTTGAGATCACCCTATCAAATGTCCCATGCTAGAAGTCATCCTTTATGAAGAGCTTGAGGGTCATGGTGGTTCAAAGCCATATCTTACATATCATATATAAGCTTGTGAAATCTGACATACATGCATGCAATGTTACTAGCTATGTGTAGCACAAACAAAGAAGAAAAATTGAATCATATATGGTGCTAGACCACAAGTGTTGCATGTTCAAAAACTAATTTTTCATCAAAAGTAAACTTGAATCCTCATTTTCAAACTTAAATAATCATATATCAATCATATTATCATCAATCCAACTTATGTCTACTAGTCTACCTGCTAGCCCAAGATTTATCATGAATCAAGACAATATATATACTACATCTATCATCTAAGAACTCTCATCTAGACTGATGTTACAACTTTTTCTCTTAGGTTACATGACTTTCTGCATGTGGCAATACTTCCACACTTATATGCAGTTTACATATAATAGACATAGGTTTTCTTTAACCCAAAAACATGCAATAGAAAACCCCCATATTCCTTTCAAAAGAAACCAAAGCCAAAAGAGAGTTACCACACTCATCCGGAGTCCTAGTAACATGACACCTAGATGACTAGTAAGAACATTACGTATTCTTGTGTAGCTACCCTAAGAACATGTCACAAACATATGTCTAGGATTTTCACTCAATAGGGTTCCCCTCCCTCACCCTCCTAAACCAATATCCCATACTATAAGTGTTACACCCCGATCTCACATTACCCACTAATCATGAGATTAGGGCATAAGAAGGATTAACACGTCTCACAAAAACCACACTTAATATTTTCTTTTCTTAGTCACATTAAACATACCAACAGGAATCTTACAAATTACTTAAATACTGAAACTTACACAACTTACAGAGGCATTTCAAATTTTACTTGCTAGAAACATAAACAGAGTAATCGTCATATTACATTTACATGCGGAATATAAAGTTGACAGTTAATTACAAAACTAATTTATATATTAAACACACTCTCTCTCCACACCATGTCCCAAGGACCGAGGGGAAAGGACTAAGAGACCTCTAACTATGCTAGCTACATATACCTTCAACAGATTAAGCGTTAGGATGAAAAGATCCTTCCAATTCCTGGAACTGTTACTGACCTAAAAAATGTTTGAGTAGAGGAGTGAGCCTACTCGCTCAGTGAATAGCATTTCATTTAGCTATCACTAAACAACTCATCAGATATATAAAAATTGAAATAAAGCATAAATGCAGTACTAAGCAGGGCAGTTCTAATGACATAGCAGATTTACAGATAATAATCACATTTCTATGCAACAACATATATTTTAAACAAATAAACAGTTATAGAGAATTGGCACAGAAGTTCAAATCTCTTAACATATTAAATTTACTGTGATCCTATATGATTACATTTTTATATTATTATGCCCCAATCATATGCAGTGTACTCTGCATACAAAGATCTGTAGCGAACTACGATCCCACCGTACAAGACTTAGCGACACTCCCGGGGAATGCTAAGTCTGACTGCTGTCCTGGTCTGTGTCAGGACTCTCAGGCTCACACGGCCTCACTACACTCTCAAAAGAGTGTACTCTAGACTCCTCCTCTAACCTGAGCACACAGGAGGAGAGTCTGGGTTACCACCGTGACACACGCACGGATTATTGTTGAATAACCCCTATTTACTCCAGTGCCACCGTGACACACGCACGGATTATTGTTGAACACTGCCTTTCTGTCCTCGTGGTATCGTGACACACGCACAGATTATTGCTGAACACGAGTCACCGACCATCTAGACACACGCTAGGTAGATCGTTTCACCCCAAGGTGCAGACCTCTCGAGGGGTTCTACGATGTAAGGGCACCTAAGTCTATTAACTGATTAACATATAAACACTTAAACATGAATATCACATTTCATACTTATTTCACATTCTGAACATCACTTGAAAACACATATACATCATTTGTCATCTTTAAACATGACTCAGTATCAACTTATCCAGTTTTGATGCTAAACATCCATTTTATGCTCAACGTATACATTGCAGTTGTAATACAGGAAATTCTATCATTTTCATCAATCATATTACGTATTTCAAGTTCCAATGAATCTATCATACTCTATTGTATGTGCTACACTGTTTAGGAGTTATACCAACTGATACTGAAGCAATTAAGCACTTAAATTGAGTTAAATAATGATTTCTACAACCCCAAGGTTGTGCTGCTAGTCGGCGCTGCCCTAATTGAGCAGGCCGCAGTTGGAGCGGAACGAGGAGGAAGAAGAGTGGAGGAGGTTCGGACAGTGCTAGATCAGAACTTAGGAGCCTAAATTGGCCGCGATTCCCCCCTCCTAGCTGCTGCGATCGATCTGGCTGGGTAGGCTGCTTTGGGCACCACTCTGCTTAAGCGGTTTCGTTAGATCGATCGGGAAGATGAAGAAATAAAAGGGGGAAAAAGTAGCCGACCCACTTAAGGAAAATAAATTCTGGTAAAATTGCATCCAAGTCCAAAGGAACATGAAAACAACATAACTCTTGCCTCGAAAGTCCGATTAACACGATTTATTTTGCAACTTTTAAAGTGCGAGATCTTCTACAACCCTAAGGCTTAAAAACATGCTAATTAGCTTATCTCAGCTAACCAAAACTCTAATCACACATAATCACTTAGCTTAGGTCAATTAACTTGATTATGCACTAATCATGATACTTACTAGTTAATCATGGAGTGGGTCATAACAATCTCCCTCCCTTATAAGAATTTCATCCCGAAATTCCTAAAAGAGAAAAGGAAATTTGTTACGCATTTCTGACTCAAGCTCCCACGTGGCTTCTCTAAGTTATGATTCATCCACAGAACTTTTACTAACGGTATCTCACGATTCTTGAGCTTCTTGATCCTCTGATCAACTATCTGTATAGGTCCCTCAACATAGGACACATCTGATCTGAGCTGTGTCGGTTCTGGGCCCACTATCTTCTCTGTACCAAGATAACACTTCTTCAACATTGATACATGAAACAAATTATGTAAATTAGCCAACTCAATTGGCAAATTCCAACCTATAGGCTACAAGTCCAATCCTCTCAATGATAGGATATGTGCCCATAAACCTAGGAGTCAGTTTGCCTCTCTTACCAAACCTCAACACTCCTTTCCGTGGTGAAACCTTCAGATACACTTCATCACCAACCTCAAACTCAAGACGTCTACATCTCTTCTCAACATAACTCTTTTGTCTATCTTGTGCAGCTTTCAACTGTTCTCTAATCACTGCAATCTTTCCGATAGTCAAATCCACTATCTCTGGTTCAAAAATCTGCTTTTCACCTACCTCATCTCAACATATGGATGATCTACACTTTCTACCATATAGAGCTTTATACTGAGCCGTACTAAGACTAGAATGGTGATTATTATTGTATGCAAACTCTATAAGGCTCAAGTATTCTTCCCAACTTCCATTGAAATGCAAAACACATGCTCTCAACATGTCCTCAAGAGTCTGAATGGTCCTTTCTGACTGACCATTCGTTTGTAGGTAAAAAGTTGTACTGAATCTCAACTTTGTGCCCAAAGCACGATGCAACTGATTTCCAAAACCTAGATGTGAACTTAGGATCTCTATATGATATAATTGAAACTGGGATACCATACAATCTAACTATCTCATCCATGAATATCTTAGCCAACTTCGGAACATCAGAGGTTGGCTTAACATGAAGAAAGTGAGCAGATTTAGTCAATCTATCCACAATCACCCATATCGAGTCACAACCTCTAGGTGTCCTGGGTAACCCTATCACAAAATTCATTGTGATATGTTCCCATTTCCATTCTGGTATAGGAAGAGATTGCAAAGTACCTGCAGGTTTTTGATGTTCAGCCTTAACTTGCTGACACACACTACATCTAGCCACATATTCAGCTACATCCTTTTTCATACCTGACCACCAGTACAATTCCTTGAGATTCTTGTACATTTTAGTGTTACCTGGATGTATAGCATACGTCGATGCATGTGCCTCCTCAAAAATCTATTCTTTCAAATCACCATCTCCAGGTACACACAACCTGTCATGCAGATATAGCAATCCGTCATCTGAAAACCTGAACCCCGGTCTTTTTCCCTTTGTCATATCCTGCATGATCTGTTGTAACTCACTAACATTCTGCTGAAGTTCTTTAATTTGATCATAAAAAGTAGGCTTGACTTGCATCTGTGCAATCAAACCACTCTGTTCTGTCACCCCAAAGTCTATGTTCAACTTCCGCATTTCTACTAGCAGGTCTCTCTTGAAACATGCCATAGAGAATGCATGAGTTGTTGAACTTGAATTCCTGCTGAGGGCATCTTCTACCACATTCACTTTTCCAGGATGATAATCTATCATTATATCATAATCCTTAATCAATTCTAATCATCTCCGCTGTCTAAGATTCAGATCCTTCTGGGTAAAGATATATTTTAAGCTCTTATGATCTATAAACACCTGGCACACCTCACCATAAAGATAGTAACGTCATGTCTTATTGTTGGCTAAATGGACATCTGTAAATCCCTTTGTTTTGATAATGACAAACATTTCATTCTTGTTGATCTAACGTGCTACTTGAGTGTTGCAGGAATAAGGTGAATGACAAAGCACTAGGGAATCTATATGCTTGAATGATTGTAAATGTCATGAAATGTAATCAATTGTAAACTTGTACAAATATATAATGTACAAGTACTTAGACTTCATGTAAATCAAGCGTTAGATCTTCCCCAGCTAAACACCACATTTAGATAGGTCATTCCCTTCAATAGTGTCACATATGCACACTCATACACACACTTAATGTCTTTATTTGAAACATTGAAACAGGGTCTATCTCGGTCAACAAAATCCTCGACCGAGACACTCTCGGTCGACAAACTTCTCGACCGAGAAAGACCCAAGTAGCCGTTAGACACAACTGACAAAGTAGTTGGCAGTTGGAGATAAACGTTGCAAAATACTTGATCCAGAGAGCTTGTCGGTCGGAAAAACATCGACCGAGTAGGTGTCTCGGTCGACCATTTCTCGACCGAGATGGACTCTGACAGCAACTACAGAATTAATTAACTAGCCGTTGTGAAAGCAACTAACTTATACCTAACGGCTATTTAAGCACTTAGAAACCCCTAGAAAGTGTCTAGAACGTCCTTAAGCACTTGTAGGACATTCCTATAAATAGGACATGCCTTAGGACACCTAAACTCACTTGTTTTTACACTTGAGCAATCTTTAAGCATACACTTACATTGAGCAACCTGTTTGTGAGCAATTGAGCATATTGACAATTGGCTACTTCTTCTCTCAGCTCAAATTTCGTGTCCTATAGACTAGCATCTCCTATCCACAACAATCACAATTCCATACACATTGGTTATTAGATCTACACTCTTGATCTAGGCAAATCAAGCCTTGTGCTTCAAAGGATAAGTTGTAATTTCCTTTTTCCTTTCTTGTTCACTATTATTGTTTGTACTCTCCTTGCTACTCCTAGGTTGGAGGCTGCGGATTGGAGAGGTTGGAGATCTTCTTGGTGAAGAAGGGGACCTTGAGCTACTTCAAGAAGGCTGGTGCAACGGGAGGTTACTTCTAAAGAGGAAGGCTACTTTAAGGGGGAGCTTGGAGTTACTTCAAGAAGGATACCTCAGGTTGGTGCATCTACTTCAAGTGAAGGCTATTCAAGGGGTGTAAGAAAGTATTGTATTTTGTGTAATTCCTTGTGAAGGTAATAAAATTGATACTTTCAAAGTCCCAGTTGGGTAAGCAACCGGGTAGTGGACTGACAACCTTAGTATTTGCTAAGGTTGGAACCACTCTAAACCCTTTGTCTCCTTCTTGATTTCTCATTTGTGGTTGTTTGAGTTAAATTATTGTTAAATTAATTTAAAACCCTATTCACCCCCCTCTAGTGGTTTTTCACTTATGAGCATGAACTACAACAACTAATTCCAGATCATGTGACGAGTAATTCTCCTCATTCTATGCTACTTACTTCTTGTTACTTATCCTTCTCATTTTGATCATATAGAATAAACATCCCAAAAATTGAAACACACAAGGTAAGAATAGATTATTCCTCATTCTTATTATTACTGTAAGAATTTATTTCATATCGCACTTCACTTATATTGTATTTCTCCTTTTGTTTCAAACACATTTGTTACCTTTCAAATTTGTATCTTATTCTTTTCTCTGAATCATTTTCATATTGTGTATCTACCCTCCAGATTAGCTAACTTTAAACCCTGGATTTTATTAGTGCTAGGTTACCTTTCATAGTGCAAATTGTATGATCTTGTTTTATAGAGATACTAGTATTCAAGGTCAAATCACTAGTGACATCCCTTGAACTACTACAACTCTAAACATTCTAGGGTTTGGTCCTTATCAGTAACATAGCATTATTGTGATGTGACTTTGCTTCCTTAGTTTGAAATCAAACTTTAGATCTCATAAGTTCATCCATCTACTTGTAATGAATACAACAGATATGAATAATCATCAATGAACTATAGATATATAACAGAAATGTAACATCAACCAAGTTCTCTAGCATAACTTATTAACACAAATGCTACAAATAAACATGATACTTGTTACCCAAGCATCACACATGGCTCACAAGGCCATTCATATCTTGTCACCTCTCACTAGGCAACAACTTATTCACATGGCTCACAAGGCCATTCACATCTTGTCACCTCTCACTAGGCAACAACTTATTCACATGGCTCATAAAATTTGTACAAATTATTACTTTTATTAAGCAACAACAACATCAACACACAAAAAGCCAATCAACATTTATTATATAAATGTCACAGCCCAAACTTGGCTATATTCATCATCTCATCATACCTGCATGGTTATTAGGCATGATAATAGTCATACAAGATATTCATCACATCATGTGATACAATAGTAACACCATCATTCCTTAACCAGGAATTAGGGTTCACTATCAAACATGGCATATCATTCCCTTTTCCCCAAATTAGGGTTAGGGTTCCCCATTTCTCATTAATTCAGACCCTCTTGAGTTAACCAACTTTATATTGTATTAAGGTATTTCCCCTCTTAATGCATTCCATCACAGAATACTCACCCTTATCATATAATGCATAAACCACACATTAGAATTGTCCAGCTATCTCACATGATATGGACTTATCTTAGTTTAAGGCATAACTTTATTATAAATTTGTCTATAAACAATCACAATGATACACCCTCAACTAGGGTTTCACAAGGATACACCCTCAACCAGGGTTCACAATGATACACCCTCCACTAGGGTTTCACAAGGATACACCCTCAACTAGGGTTCACAATGATACACCCTCCACTAGGGTTTCACAAGGATACACCCTCAACCAGGGTTCACAATGATACACCCTCCACTAGGGTTTACTAATCATGTATTGGATCCATGCATTTGTTATGCATTATTGATTAGTACCATTAAGGGTATTTCTCACCTAATCATTAAATTGAATCTGAACCTTATTGTGTTCCTTTATTTCTAATTAAGGATTGCTCATATGAGGTCCCAATGTTCAGTCTCTGATATCAGTTCCAACTAATTCTTAGTTGTTCTAATCTTTCTCTTATATCTCAACATCTTAGTGTATGTACATTCTTAATATGATGTGAGTCTAAATTATCCAGAGTCTACTCTTATTATACTGTTAATAGGAGTAATTAGATCTCAGTAACGCATCCTGCCAGCCGGACCAGGCCGAACTTGTAGTCCTGAAGCCAAGAGCTACTCAGGAATAACCAACTCCTATTAATCTCAAACATGTGGAAAGAATATCCACTTAGGGCAAACTCATTTAAACATAACTTCTGGTATACTTAATACAAAGAATATAAACAATAAATAAATCACTTCATGACACACAACAATATAAAATAATCATATTTATTCTATAAACTGAAAATCTAAATCCATACATATAAGAGCATTTCTAATGATTTCCAATCAAATAAGCAATATAAAGCAAGAGTTGCATCGCATCCTATGTTTAATCTCTTACTCATGTATTAATTTCCGATTTCTTAACCCTAAGATTTCTAGGGTTTTTCTCTAGCCCATCCTTCCTCTGCATACCTGGCCAGGGCATCCAGAGAAGAATGGACAGAGTAGCTTGATACTGGTCAATCTAAGTACTCAGATACCTGGCCAGGGTACCTAAATACTCAGACTTCCCAGAGCTAAAGACACATCACTTCTTATCTTTCTCACTTATAACTCTATCTTTCGACCCTAATGATCCCTGACGATTCAACATAAACTCTTTACTTGGTTCTCGTGACCACGTCCTCTTCCTGCCATCTGCAATAGTATAACAGAACACTTCCTGTTAGAAAATTGCAGTTAGAAGGAAGACACTTAAGTCCTAATCCTATTGGTCTCTTGTCGTCCCCTGACCTTGACTTAGAGTAAGCATGTACTCAACCTATGCTCTGATACCAAAACTGTTACACCCCGATCTCACATTACCCACTAATCATGAGATTAGGGCGTAAGAAGGATTAACACGTCTCACAAAAACCACACTTAATATTTTCTTTTCTTAGTCACATTAAACATACCAACAGGAAAATCTTACAAATTACTTAAATACTGAAACTTACACAACTTGCGGAGGCATTTCAAATTTTACTTGCTAGAAACATAAACAGAGTAATCGTCATATTACATTTACATGCGGAATATAAATTTGACAGTTAATTACAAAACTAATTTATATATTAAACACACTCTATCCGCACACCATGTCCCAAGGACCGATGGGAAAGGACTAAGAGACCTCTAACTATGCTAGCTACATATACCTTCAACAGATTAAGCGTTAGGATGAAAAGATCCTTCCGATTCCTGGAACTGTTACTGACCTGAAAAATGTTTGAGTAGAGGAGTGAGCCTACTCGCTCAGTGAATAGCATTTCATTTAGCTATCACTAAACAACTCATCAGATAGATACAAATTGAAATAAAGCATAAGTGCAGTACTAAGCAGGGCAGTTCTAATGACATAGCAGATTTACAGATAATAATCACATTTCTATGCAACAACAAATATTTTAAACAAATAAACAGTTATAGAGAATTGGCACAGAAGTTCAAATCTCTTAACATATTAAATTTACTGTGATCCTATATGATTACATTTTTATATTATTATGCCCCAATCATATGCAGTGTACTCTGCATAAAAAGATCTGTAGCGAACTACGATCCCACCGTACAAGACTTAGCGACACTCCCGGGGAATGCTAAGTCTGACTGCTGTCCTAGTCTGCGTCAGGACTCTCAGGCTCACACGGCCTCACTACACTCTCAAAAGAGTGTACTCTAGACTCCTCCTCTAACCCGAGCACACAGGCGGAGAGTCTGGGTTACCACCGTGACACACGCACAGATTATTGTTGAATAACCCCTATTTACTCTAGTGCCACCGTGACACACGCACAGATTATTGTTGAACACTGCCTTTATGTCCTCGTGCCACCGTGACACACGTACCGATTATTGCTGAACACGAGTCACCGACCATCTAGACACACGCTAGGTAGGTCATTTCACCCCAAGGTGCAGACCTCTCGAGGGGTTCTACGGTGTAAGGGCACCTAAGTCTATTAACTGATTAACATATAAACACTTAAACAGGAATATCACATTTCATACTTATTTCACATTCTGAACATCACTTGAAAACACATATACATCATTTGTCATCTTTAAACATGACTCAATATCAACTTATCCAGTTTCGATGCTAAACATCCATTTTATGCTCAACGTATACATTGCAGTTGTAATACAGGAAATTCTATCATTTTCATCAATCATATTACGTATTTCAAGTTCCAATGAATCTATCATACTCTATTGTATGTGCTACACTGTTTAGGAGTTATACCAACTGATACTGAAGCAATTAAGCACTTAAATTGAGTTAAATAATGATTTCTGAATGAACTGCCACTCACAGTGGTTCGGGATGTCCAGATTCGTATGGAATTGTGTCTAGAGACCAGTTTCTGGGCAAATTCGGTTGTCTTCTTCCCTGGACTTTTCCAGTTCACGAACATGCTGCAACAACAGCTTCACGCACTAGGGTCAGGTTGAAGAGGAGCTCGGCTTGGAGCTGAATCGAGGGCTAACGACTACGGATTCCTGCTCCATCTTGGTCGAGCTCGGAGCTGACCTTATCTTGCTCTGTCATGCGCCAAAGGGCCCTAGGTTGGACGAGCTGCTTACAGCAGCTTCTGCTGCTTGCTAGATGGGGCGTTGCCTCTGCTAAACTGAAGCGCAGGTGGCGCAATAGAGGTGAGGAGCTGCAGTTTCTGGTCCTAGCATCACAGCCGGACTCGACGACATCGATTTGAGGTATTGCTTGGCCAAGAACGGCCCCTGGCCGGCTAATGGCAGTGCTGCTAGTCGGCGCTGCCCTAACTAAGCAGGCCCCAGTTGGGGCGGAACGAGGAGGAAGAAGAGTGGAGGAGGTTCAGACAGTGCTAGATCAGAACTTAGGAGCCTAAATCAGCCGCGATTCCCCCCCCTAGCTGCTGCGATCGATCTGGCTGGGTAGGCTGCTTTGGGCGCCGCTCTGCTTAAGTGGTTCCGTTAGATCGATTGGGAAGATGAAGAAATAAAAGGGGGAAAAAGTAGCCGACCCACTTAAGGAAAACAAATTCTGGTAAAATTGCATCGAAGTCCAAAGGAATATGAAAACATCATAACTCTTGCCTCGAAAGTCTGATTAACACGATTTATTTTGCAACTTTTAAAGTGCGAGATCCTCTACAACCCCAAGGCTTAAAAACATGCTAATTAGCTTATCTCAGCTAACCAAAACTCTAATCACACATAATCACTTAGCTTAGGTCAATTAACTTGATTATGCACTAATCATGATACTTACTAGTTAATCATGGAGTGGGTCATAACAATAAGACCTATGAAAATAAGAAGAGAAGAACTTCAATAATTACACAAACGTTACCTAATTCTAGAACATCTAATTTTCTAACTCTAAATCTAGTCTGACATAGCCTAGATGCTTAATGATACCGAATGTTCAAGTATTCATATTTTCTTAGTTTTTGTGTCATGACCTATTGTAAGGTGTATGGGTGTTGTTCATCTATGACACCAACTATAAAATTTTCAAAATTTCAACACAAGGTCCCAATAATGATACTTAGGACATCATCAATGCACACAATGAATGACTGAGTCATGCACATGGAAAATATGGTGTTCACCATACAATATACAACACACACACATACATAGACACAGACACACACAGACACACAGACACACACACACACACACACACACACACACACACACACACACACACACACACACATATATATATATATATATATATATATATATATATATATATATATATATATATATATATACATACATACATATATATATGTTTATATCTTTACATAACTTGTTACAAATTTATATTACACCTTCATGGTGAATATGTCAAAAATGTACAAAAGAAACAAGGATCTACAACAAGATCCACCTAACAACTATTCACAACAAATCACAACTTTGGATACCATATCCTCACTAAGTTTGGACCTCTAAATATAAAATATTGTAGAAAATGTTAGCACAAACGTGATGAGTATGTGGTGCCTATAAAAGGACATAACTACTAAAAAAGGAAGCATTAATTATATTATTAATAGAATACAGCTTGGAAGAATATATAATGAAAGAGGGTCAACTAGATGTATTTTATTAAGAATTTGTAGTGTACCCTAAAAGAGGGTCAACCATTCACCTCATAGTTACAAGGTTTAGGTGAAGGGACCAAAATGTCTACTTAAGACCAAGGAAAAGGACGAAGTGCCACTTGATCCATAGGAGAAAGGTTATATGTAAAATTACCACTTATCCCATATCCAAAGATAATGGAAAGGCTCAAAACAAAAGATAAAAAAATATTAGAGGAGTAAACTAAAAATCTTGATTATGATTGGGTGCAAAAAATATGTATATCAAAGGCAAAAATAATAACATAGGGAACATGGTAGCTCAAAAAATATAACAATGCCAAGCAATACAATACAACAAAAACATGTCAAGAGAGGAACACGAATTATATTAAAATATCATGCATCTTGTCCAAGTGGACTAGACATATATCAACACGATACTCCCACATACCTTAAGTAGGTTTTCCATCAATATCATTTCTATTCAATGTAGTCAAACCCCGTCAAAGGCATAAGAGACAACTATATATTAGATTGACATTAAGATTATGATGTCTCAGTTACTTTTTATATTCATACACAGGCTCCCAATGCATCCTTAAACCCACAACAAAATTTCTCATTACAAATATCATTAATTAATCATATTCATGGTCAAGTCAAGGTCTACATCATGAGCTAGGGTCCATATTATATATATTGAAGTAATCATGTCAAAATTATCTAGACCGAGATGCAACTCTATTGTTGAATAAAGTCAGCATCAATAGGATGTATAAGCAATCTTTCATCAATCAAATACGTCAATATATATCTTGGGGCCTTTTAGGATTGATCTACTCATAGGTTTAAAGCAATAATTTACCTAAAAATTAGTTGTAGGCTATATGTGGTCTAAATTATGGCTAGAACTAACGCTTGACCATCAACTATGCTATGGCCATGGCCCATTCACCCAAATCCCTATTGTAATTTGTCCTCTTCATTCTCCCATCCTAGGATTGCATGAATATGTTTCCTATTTGAAACTAAGAATTCTAATGACTTCACCAGTCGAGTGGCTTTTAATGTCCATACCGCCTCCATTAGCTAGAAAGGCCATATTGGTGCTTCCTCTAGCTTTGAACTAACTCCTATCATCCCTTTACACAAGGAATCTAACCTTGCCTTCATGATCCTAGGTGGCTTGGACAACATCACTGGGCTGAATGGCCAGCCATTGCTATGTGTGTTTTTGTGTAGGAGTATCTATGAAAGGTCACATATTGGAAGGTTGGATGTTTATGCTTGTTTCCTAGTTGTAGATGAACCGACACCTTTACTATGCAACTGTGGCAGATATGGGCACCACCTTGACCCCAACCACCTACACCACATTACCCAAGCCATCTATTTATGATAAAATCACAATGCACCAAAGAGATTAGGTAGAAAGGCTCTAGAGTATAAATATTTGTCCACTTGAAACCAACTTTTCAGATCCCTCCCACCAATTATCCATAAGTTCTTTAGTTTTCTACAATTGTAACAAGGAAGGTCTCATTGAAGAGACCCTTGTATTTTCTTATTATATTGCATTGTTTATATTTTTTCTGATCTAGTGTTATCCTTAATTATAGGGGGGTGTGAGACAGAAGTCCCATTCAAACCCCTTTCTTCATTCTTTCCAATAACTAATAACATTACTAATTAGACAATTGCATTTAAAGATAACTCTAAGGGGAAGTGGCTGATGCCAAAAATACTTCCTTGACTTATAATGCTCTTGTATTCAATTCAATACAAAATGAATATAATGGTCATCGACAATTTCCGTTGAGGAAAAATAAATGGTCCCATAATGTCATCATTGATTCCATATTTGATTAAGGAATATTTGAACCAATGAAAAGGCTTAAAAACAACTATATCTGCCTCATTAAACTAGGACCATGTAACATAAATGTGTAGGAAAGTCTAAGTTGTTTCCTATCTATTATCATTGGCTAGTGTACACACAATACAACTACTAAGCCAAGGAATACATTTGGATCACTTCTAATCCATCTTAAACAAGGATTAGAAAAGGCTTTGTCTACTTTTGCATTGCATTCAAAGGGATGTATCCACTGTCAAAGTTGATAAAAGGAAAATATGAATAAGTTTTGATGTCCATACTATTCCAGTTGACCAAATTCTTTCGAATTTGGATTGACACCTCCAACAATAGAGTTCACATTAAAGGTATCCTTTTCTTAAAAATAGTTCAAGTAATACTTCCAAAAGTCACATAAATTTGATATTTTTGTCTAAGAAAGCAATCCTTGATCAAGACCAAAAGGGGAAAGTTAGATGGTCTGAACAATTATCCAAACTATAATTTATCTTTAAATTTATTTCTCACAATTTAATAGATCTCACTCAGAAGATCATCAAGATTAAAAAGTTATTACTAAAATATTTTCCAATCACCTTGTACTTATTTCATTGATCTAAACTATTAACTATGTCAACAAAGGAGAACTTAAATTATTATATATGACATGATTCCACCATGTATATGCAGACAATTTGATTTCTCTTATGTTTGTTTCCTAATTAAAATAGCCATCATGACTCATTATGGAAAACCATCTAAAAAATCTAAAGCTATTACAGAAAAGACTTCATTCTCTAGATTTGATTAATTATAAATGTATATTCCTAAAATGCCATTATTTTATAAACAATATTTTATGAAAATGACCCTAAAGGATAGGATATTACACTCACATTAATGGTTCCATGCAAAGTTCACCATTAGAGAGAGATGTAGGGTTAAGAAGTGAGAGGTGGAATCAACATCCTAGTTCTTTTATTATTTTAATAATCTAATTTTAGGATTTTAATATAGTCATTTAGTTTAGTTTAAATTGGTTAACAATCATTGGCTATTTTGTTCAACACCTAGTTTTTATATAGTAAACCAATTCATTAATTCTTATGCAAGTTATGCTTTGGGGTTTGACTCTTAGTTGTAATATGATAACATCTATTTGTTTGCAGAAGATTTGTGGGGTATATACAAATCACATCATCGAGCATGAACCATCTAAGTACATATATACATATTGACTTCACATTCATCCCCTTACATGTCTTATTTTCAAATTATTATTACATTCCCTATCTATGTGCCTGACTTTTCCATTGATCATGTAGATAGAACATAAATTCTCATACTCTACTTTGTTGTGCCTTTTTCATGATGACATATCATGTGAGTGGTTTTCTTTTGTTGATCTCAACCTCCATTCTCACAAGACACCCATATTTTTTGAATTTTGTGTTCATGTCAATATCAATGAGACTCTCTATATTGTTGCATCTTTGTTCAAGGTGAATCTTATAATAGACGGAGGAGGAAGATAGATACACAAACCCATGCAATGATATTTAATGGATTTTTCTTGCCTATGAGTAGATACAATCCTAGGATTGAACCTTATAGTATAACCAAAGCATTTTCTAAGCTACACAGACCGAAGTACTAGATGAGTTGCACAAACTGAAGTTTTGGTTAAGTTGCCCCAACAAAAAATAATCGTCACAGTAATTCTCTTATCTAGTTCACTACACTAAAAACTAATACATTTTCTAGGTTAATGTAGTAGAAGTGACTCACCACTCCACATGAGTCTAATTTTTCATGCAACATGAGTAAGCCAACATCCCTCGCAAATGCCTTAACAACATTGTGTATCTTCACTACTTGAGAATATCCTTCACTCAGTATATTTGATCTCAAACATTGAGATCCCTCTTGCTTTTGAATCCAATACGACCACTAGATGGACATGGTCATATGCATCATTCAACTAAATTGTTTCTATAGGCATCATGATTTGATGGCCTATACTTGCTTCCTTGTAGGTATTCTATAGGAGTAGTTGACATCATTGGTCATCTCTTGACTTGAACCCTTCCAATCGTGCAATAGTTCTTCTAATATTTAGCCCATATGTAGTGATGGGAGCTTATCTTGCTTAAGTACATCGTCCATACCCATGGTCCCATTACCCAATATTTTCCTTGCCACAACTATCATTGCTTTGTTTTTTCTCCCAAACACCATGTTGATTTCAGTATCCTCCAAAATCATAGATCCTCCATACTGGATTACTCTACCTTCATCCTCCTTGCATCTTATCATCGACAAAGTGGAAAACCTAGTTTTCATTGATCATCATTGCTATAATGTTTCTTCACAAGGACATTACAATAACCTTTTTCTATTTAGCATTAGTGTGGGATTTGAAATTGAAAAATTATGAAGTACAATATAAATAACATCAAATGAGTATTTTTTATGAAATTACATATAGTTAATATATATGGTGCCTTATTTTAACTATACCCTCAAATGAACCCTTCCATTGTTTTATGCTTCTATGAAATGAAGAACAATACAAATTGTTCACCTTTAACAAATAAACATAAACTGGTTGGTTCTATTCAATTGAATTAGGTAATATTATCTGGTTTAATTTAACAGCCAACCTCATAATTTAACTAAGTTGATCTTAACCAATTCTATCCAGTTTGAATGAAGTTGATATTGATATCCCCTTTATGGTATGGGGATACATCATGCTTGGTAGAAAGTATTCTTTGGAAATGAACCAAACTATGCACAAAATGTTCATATGTTACCCTTTGGTTTGCCTTTTTGTCATTAGACTTTATCCAAACATGATACCTAAATGGTTTAAATAGTGACTTGCAAAAGAAGTTCTGATCATGAATGTTAGTTTCCATCCCCTATAGGGTACAACTGGCCATGAATTTGAACATTTTTTCTCCTCATACATGCATAAAGGACATAATTTAGATTTCATTATAAACTCATCTCCCAAGGACATATCTAGGGAGGGGGATTGCCTAAACTTTTTCCCCCCTCCCCAAATCTAAGTGTGCATATATTAATGTACACTATCTCTAAATACATTACTTAGGAAAGGGTTTGGGGATACATTACCGAAGGAATTTTTAGTTGAATTGGTTTTTATGGCTTGTAATAGCTTTAGTGTCTTGAGTTCTAGACCCCATTTTGATGACTTCCCTCTACTAAGTCTCCATTTTTTTTGACTCAATCCCCCCTTTATCAATCAACCCCCCTATTACAACTTTCTAGATTTGCACCTACCATCACCTATTCAACGAGGGCGACAGATGCAATGAACTTGTAGCAAAACCTCGGTTAGAAAACCAAAATAGCATATTTTTCTATTTTAAATATCAAAATGACATGGTTTGGATCTTAATTCCCTAAATGGCATATCTATGGGCCAATCTGTCACAGTGAGGGACATATTGCTCCATGTGAGGTCAATGTGTCTGTACGGGTGACACATCAATCTCTCTGGAGCAAACGTCTTCGACCGATACACATTGCTCTACTGTGGGGCCAATAAGTCTGGCTCGAGGATGTATTTCCTCCAGAGAGAGCAATGCGTCTGTGCTTGGGACACATTGACCCCACCAGGGAGCAACACATCCTGAATGGGGACATATTGTCCTTGTTTAGAGCAATGCATCATAGTCCAGGATGTATTGTGTCGTAGTAGGGTGAATGTGTCCTGGTTGAGGATGTGTTGACTCAACAATGCGTCCCCATGTAGGATGTCTACTGTTACCCCTGACTGTTATGTAGTCGTTGGGGCCAACAGTCGGGTGCCACATGGGAGCCATGGTCCGCAATAGGGACATATAGCTCCCCTATATATAATGGATGAAATCAACCCCCAAAGCCACACAAATCATACATTCCCTCTCTTCTTGTTCACATCCAAGTATATTTAGATGATCTGAAGTGCTCTCAAGTCTAGGCTACTATGAGCAGACTATCCAGATAATTCTAGGATAGATTTTCTTCTATTCTCTAGTTGGAGTTTTACTTCTTTTATTTCTTTGGTGGATGAGGTTATTATCTACTTGCTATGGATTTCTTATTGACAAGGGAGATCTCTCCACTTCAAGTATTTTCTCTACTAAATTCCTCCTCAGATATTAGTATAGAGCGCATAAAATTACATTGTACTAGTGCTTATTATTAGTGATTCAAATTTAAAATTACCATTCAGTGTTAAAAGTGAAATAATTTTATTCTTAGAATGATTAGTTTCAAATTTGAAAAAAATGGTACTATTTCTCTAGAGTTTGAATTGTAGTACAATAAGAGAATATTATGTACATAAATATGAAATTTGTATAAAGATGGTTACTTGAAATACATTTGATAATTTTTTTACAATGATAGGAACATGACATCTAGTCCACATTCATGATATCAAGCTTTTTTACGATGGCCAATTTGTCTCAAATAGGTCTTGTTCTAGTTGATATGTTAGACCCATAAATACTACACTCATAATACCCTAACCAAATTCAAGTCATATATCCATACAACTCTTGATATCAACCCAACTGGTTCTCTATCAATATATCATATAGTTTCCCTAGAGAACATCAAATGCTCATACAAGTTGACAAATATGATGCATTCAGAACTTTTTTCTTAATTTCATATGATGCATATATTGATGTCTTTCTTGAGAAAATATCTATCCATCAACATTCTTGTTATAATTACATGAGTTTGTTGAATTAATTTCAAACAATAAATAGTAATGCAACTTCCACACTGAATCAACCACCTAAATTTTCTCTAAACCCTAGTATTGAGAATGAAAATAGTGGTCATGAGGTCAAGGAGGAGGAAGAAAATAATGAATAAGAAGGTGACTCAACAACTAAAACTGATGATGATCAAAACATAAATGATCCTTATGCACATGGGTATCAACATCCAATCCATGACACTATGTGATCATTAAGTTCTATTTCGGAGACATTTGATTGGGAATGACTAAAGCACGATAAAATTTATAATAACTATGAAGCTTTTCAAGATGATGAATGTGTGGGTGATTTTTGTCAGTCAGATCGTCTCAGTTACAACCCTTACATCCATTAAAATTATAAGGGTTCTTTATTTGCATCCAAATATATCATTATTAATAAGATTAAAATATTGTCGACACAAAACAATGTCCAATGTTATATTCAACACTCAAATAGTATGCTTATGAAACTTTTTTGTATACAAGACCAACGATATCCTCGGAGTTTGGATTCTCTTTAGTCTAAAAAGTAGGTTGCATGACATTATAGTGAACACCACATTTGTCAACTAATTGTTCTTAATCGGGACTATCACCAACACACATCATTTCATATGCTCATATGATAATGGAAATCCTAGTGTCACAATTGGATATGTCCACATGAGAAATGTTGGATCCTAGATGGGTGATTAGATGCTCTAGAGGGGGGGTGAATAGAGCTGAAAGCACTTAAACAAAACTCATTAAACCTTCAAATTATATGACAAGATAAGGTTGCTAAATAGGTAATTTGAGTGCAACTAAATCAAGCATAGCAAGGATAAGAGAGATTGAACATGCACCAATTAGACAAGCTATTTAGAGTGGTTCCACACTTCAAACTAGAAGTGTGTCAGTCCACTTGCCTAGAGAGGTCAACCTCTAGGACTTCAACCAATTGCACTCTTATATTCATTAATAAGACATACAATACATGACCAACAAAGGACTTACCTATCCAATACAAAAGAGTCTTCAACCTTACCAAGGACTTACCCACTTTGCAAGAGTCTTCAGCCTTCTCCAAGGACTTACCCACTCTTGCACAAGTCTTCGGCCTTGTAGGAATTACCCACTCTTCTTGGATCTTCTGCCTTTGACTTCACCTTCACTCGGAGAAGCTTTCCACCAAGGTCTTACCCACTTGAGCTTGAGTCTTTTGCCTTCTCCAAGGACTTACCCACTCTAGCTCCAAGTCTTCAGCCTTGATCTTCACCAAGGGACTCCTTCCCTTGTTCTTCTTCACCTCTCTTGGATAAGAGAGAGAACCTTCATCTTCAAGATAGCAAATGAGAGATGGGGAGGTGGTGGAAGTGAGAGCCTCACAAGATATACAAATAGGACTAGCTCTCTTACAGATTTCCTACTCACTCTAATGGATGTAGCAAGTGATTAAGCTTAGAGAGAGAGAGGAGGAGGCTGTAGGAAGAACTCAACTATAGAATAGGAACCTCATAAAGAGTTTGCAATGGATGCTCAACCTTGGAATGAAGCCCAAGGGGTCCTATTTATAGCTGGGGATGCCTCTTAGCCTTTGGGAACACTTGTGAACGAAAACTAGCCGTTTTGTGGCTTGCAGATCTATTTTCACTTGTTGCAACTCCACAACGGCTAGAAACACTTTTCTGCACTTTTCCGTACAGTGCATTCGGTCGAGTTTCTATATGTGTAACTCGACCGATCAAGTAGCAGGCAGCTCGATATTGAAATGATCGGTCGAGTTTGTTCTGAGGAAACTCGACCGACCATTCCAACTGGAACTGGCCTACTACCCAATCGGTCGAGTTCTGTGAGTGCACAACTCGACCGATGCAATCTTCAAAAAATCGACCAAGGTTGATCGGTCGAGTTTCAGGGTGGGAAACTCGACCGAACAAGTGCCTGTAATTGATTTTCAAAGTTGCATTAAAAGTGCTCTAATATTTGATCTAAGTGTTCCTGATATTTTTCTAAGCTTAATTACAAGTCATACAATCATCACAAGTGATTTACAACATGATTCTAATGGATATACATCATATTACAAAAACGTCCACTTGTATGACTTTGACTTGTCTTTTCTCCAATTTGAGATGCGCAAGTTAGGGCAATTGGAGTGTGTCTATACCTAATATGAAAACACTCAAGTAGAGGCATTAGACACCAATATGTTGAATGGTGAGTCATCATCAAAACACGGGTTTAGTCAATTTAGACGTGAGTCAACATTGACCTAATTGACCTTGAGTCAACATTCTCCCCCTTTTTGAAGATGACAAACCATTCCATAAATGTATTGAAAGCTTTAAAGTAAAGTCATACCTTTGGAGAAACCTAGGGGTTTCAATAGAATTGAGTTCATATGCTCCCCCTCAATTGATGCGCATGGAGTTTTCATACTCCCCCTCAATTGATGCTATTTCTCCTGTATGGTTAGCTTTCATAACATTTATAGAAACTATGTCTTCTACTCATATATGTCTACACATATATGTCTCCTCCCCTTTACCTTCTCCCCTTTCATGGACATACTTCTCTTCTTCATGTAAGACATGTCTTCTTCCTCTTTTTAAAAGAAGACATACCTTTCTCCCCCTTTGTCATTTCAAAAAGGTGGGGGTATGAAGAAAAAAAAAGAAACATCACTTGTTAAAGAGAAAGGAAATAATACAAATATATATAAGGAGAGTAGAAGAGCACAGATAGGGGCTTGTCCAAGCATAGATAGAAAAGCAAGTTAAATCATATACTTGAACAACCCAAAAAATGCAAGATAAAGTGCTGCAGAAAAACAATAAATCACAATTTTGACCCTCAAGATGATGGAATTTGACCAAAAACCATCGGAGCTCATGGCAAAGCGATGAGTCTTGCTCAGAAGGGTGTTTCTACATAAAAAACACTATGCTTGCAGCAAAAACTGAAATTGGAGCAAAACCTGCATAAAATCCAAAAAATACTCCAATTCCCACATATCATGTAGATCTATGTACCCTGCATCACAATGTTATGCAAGCAACTCAAGATAGTAGATATTCAATTTAAGGAACAAGCTTGAGCATGTATAAGCATAGCATATAGATGAGCAAAGATGTCAATTGTAAACAGGGTTAGAACTACATGTATATGAACTACTAGTAGATGATATCACAAGTTAGGACTACTAGTAGGATCTAGATCATAGCAAGAGATACCAAAAGATACACAAGTTAAAGAGCAAGCTATGAGTAGATGTAGAGATATATCCAAACAAAAAGATATGCAAATTTAGAAGCATGAGAGGATATAACTCACTAGATATGCATCCTTACCATAAGATGATTACCCCTAAGAACCTCAAGGTTGTATCAAAACAAGATATACACCTAGATAGATGTAGCAAGTTAGAGCACAACGGAAGCAATTTAGACACAACCAAGAGATCCAAAGAGATCATCATCAAAACCTGCAAAACAACTCAAAGCAAGTAATTGCAAGATATAGATATACCAATTTAGAGCAATTAGAGAGATAGAGTTTTATGCAAGATAGGCAATTTTAAAACATGGCAATATGCATATATAAAGATACCAAAAGAGAGTGCCAAAGAATAAGGCTATTGGTTGAGAAAATCTAGTTGAGAGGGAAATTCTCATCCAATAAGCCAACTGTATATTCTGTGCACAGTGTAATCGGTCGAGTTCTGTGCATTGGCAACTCGACCGATGACAGCTGTTGGCAACACTCTTGGTGCCTATCGGTCGAGTTTCAATAGAGCAAACTCGACCGACAGAGCAGCTGTCAAAAGGCACATATATTTCATAAAAACATATTTAAAGGCATGCTAAATATACAAACCATATCCAAACATGTCTAAGCAAGTTAGTAATGCACTATAGAAGCATTAGAAATAGTTTTTGAGCAAGAGTGTGAAGAGAATCACAAAATGTCACTTTTGACTCAAAAACCATATGTATAGTGCACACTAACTTGACAAAAACAAGTTATAAATGGTTATAAGCAATAAAACATTTACCTTTGTGCTTACCATTGCCTTTTCCACTTGTTGTCACCCTCTACACATCTCACCTTTCTTCTTTCATGTGGATTGAGAAGTCAATTTGCAATTCAATAGCTCAAGTCAATCCATTTGCAAGTTCTTACAAGAAGAAAAGTGAAATGGTCCCCAATCATGTTTTTGGGTCCGGAGGGGTTAGTTTAGCAACCCAAATCCGATTGCTTTTGGGTGCTTTCCTAAAAGGACAACAAGTAGAATAATGACCTAATTCATTGCAATAGTTGCATGTGCCCATAGTCTTGGAACTAGAGGATTCTCCATGGAATATTGGAGGTCCTTTATCTTTGTTGTTCCCTTGACTACTATCATACCCTAAACCATGTCTACCAATTTGTTTAGTAGTATGGTCTAGGATTTGATTAAGATTCTTTTTACCCACTAAGAATCTTTGCAAAGAAGATCTCAAACTATCATTATCATGCTTAAGAGAAGCAATAGTAGAAGACAAATTATTTATATTTTCTTTAGCATGCAAAAGATCATTTTCTAAGCAAAGAGATTTAGTTAAATAAGAATCTCTATCAATATGAAGAGCAGCAACATCATTCTCTCTATTTGTAGAACTAGAACAAGATTCATTCCCATTGATTTTAGCAAGCAAGGAGGCATTTTCTATTTCTAATTCATGCAAAACAAAATCTTTGTCCTTGTTTTCAGATTTAAGAACATCAATGGCATGCATGAGAGAATCAACAATTAAAGTATGCTCTTCATTTGAACTAGGCATGAGAGGTTGAGCTTATAGAAATTTAATCTTATCAAGTAAACTAGAATTTTCAAGTTTAAGAGAGTCTACTTGACTAAGACAATCATTTTTATCATCAAGCAAGAAAGAATTAGCATGTTCAAGATCATCTAGTTCTACATGCAAATTATCAACAAATTTTAGCAAGCTTTTTCTTTTTCCTTTTAGAAGACTTAAGAGAGGCACAACTATCATGAATAATAGCAATCAAAGATTCTTTATCTAGAGAGTTTAGATTTACCTCACTTGAGTCTTCACTTGTTGATGCTATAAGAGAAAAATGGCATTCTCCTTCATCACTTGAGCTTGAGCTTGATCCTTCACTTGAATCTTCACTTGAGCTTGAGTTGGAGGAGCCACTTGAGCTTGATTGCCATTTCTTCTTGTGAAGATGGGTCTTTTTGCCTTGTGGGCAATCTTCCTTGTAGTGACCCTTCTTTCCACATGTGAAGCACCAGATGGAGGAGGACTTGCCTTTGTAGAGTCGACCTTTGGAGTACATGGCATCTTCTTTAGCTTGAGAGGATGGAGAGACTTGTTCCATGATAGCTTCAATTTGAGCCTTCATTTCAGCCTTCTTCATTCTCTTTAGCTCTTTCTTCTCTTGTCTTTCTACTTCCTCCCTCTTGTCAAGTGTAGCTTCATGTGCTTGTAGATTTCCAATGAGCTCTTCAATAGGAATATCCCTAAGCGACCTTGCTTCTTCAATGGAAGTCACCTTGGATTCCCATCTCTTGGGGAGAGTTCTAAGGATCTTTGAGTTGATCTCTCCACTAGACATAGGATGTCCTAGAACAGCAAGACCGTTCAAGATGGTGTTGAGCCTTGAGTACATGTTGGCTATGCTCTCTTCCTTTCCCATCTTGAAGTTCTCAAGCAACCCTTTGAGCATGTAGACTTTGCTTTCCTTCACTTGATCTGTCCCTTCATAAGTGATGCAAAGCTTTCTCCATACCTCATAGGCCGTCTCACAAGAAGAAATCCGGTTGAACTCGGTGGGGGTCATGGAGGCATATAGAATGTGCATGGCTCTAGCATTCAAGGTTGCTTTCATCAAGGTGGCTTCATCCCATTCTTCAATGTTTGTCTTTGGTAGAATGTATGGGTTGTTTACCATTTGCCACATCTCGAGACTTGATTCTTGGATGAAGAATTGAAGTCTTCTTCTCCAATAGAGGAAGTTGCTCCCATCAAAGATTGGAAGGCTAGTCGAGAGTCTCCCTCCTAGGTAGTCACCCATCTTCTCCTACTTGTTGAAGTATGCTTGGAGAAGACCCGCTTTGATACCACTTGTTGGATCCTAGATGGGTGATTAGATGCTCTAGAGGGGGGGTGAATAGAGCTGAAAGCACTTAAACAAAACTCATTAAACCTTCAAATTATATGACAATATAAGGTTGCTAAATAGGTAATTTGAGTGCAACTAAATCAAGCATAGCAAGGATAAGAGAGATTGAACATGCACCAATTAGACAAGCTATTTAGAGTGGTTCCACACTTCAAACTAGAAGTGTGTCAGTCCACTTGCCTAGAGAGGTCAACCTCTAGGACTTCAACCAATTGCACTCTTATATTCATTAATAAGACATACAATACATGACCAACAAAGGACTTACCTATGCAATACAAAAGAGTCTTCAACCTTACCAAGGACTTATCCACTTTGCAAGAGTCTTCGGCCTTCTCCAAGGACTTACCCACTCTTGCACAAGTCTTTGGCCTTGTAGGAATTACCCACTCTTCTTGGATCTTCTGCCTTTGACTTCACCTTCACTCGGAGAAGCTTTCCACCAAGGTCTTACCCACTTGAGCTTGGGTCTTTTGCCTTCTCCAAGGACTTACCCACTCTAGCTCCAAGTCTTCGGCCTTGATCTTCACCAAGGGACTCCTTCCCTTGTTCTTCTTCACCTCTCTTGGACAAGAGAGAGAACCTTCATCTTCAAGATAGCAAATGAGAGATGGGGAGGTGGTGGAAGTGAGAGCCTCACAAGATATACAAATAGGACTAGCTCTCTTACAGATTTCCTACTCACTCTAATGGATGTAGCAAGTGATTAAGCTTAGAGAGAGAGAGAGGAGGCTGTAGGAAGCAATCAACTATAGAATAGGAACCTCATAAAGAGTTTGCAATGGATGCTCAACCTTGGAATGAAGCCCAAGGGGTCCTATTTATAGTTGGGGATGCCTCTTAGCCTTTGGGAACACTTGTGAACGAAAACTAGCCATTTTGTGGCTTGCAACAGATCTATTTTCACTTGTTGCAACTCCACAACGGCTAGAAACACTTTTCTGCACTTTTCCGTACAGTGCATTCGGTCGAGTTTCTATATGTGTAACTCGACCGATCAAGTAGCAGGCAGCCCGATATTGAAATGATCGGTTGAGTTTGTTCTGAGGAAACTCGACCGACCATTCCAACTGGAACTGGCCTACTACCCAATCGGTCGAGTTCTGTGAGTGCACAACTCGACCGATGCAATCTTTAGAAAATCGACCAAGGTTGATCGGTCGAGTTTCAGGGTGGGAAACTCGACCGAACAAGTGCCTGTAATTGATTTTCAAAGTTGCATTAAAAGTGCTCTAATATTTGATCTAAGTGTTCCTGATATTTTTCTAAGCTTAATTACAAGTCATACAATCATCACAAGTGATTTACAACATGATTCTAATGGATATACATCATATTACAAAAACGTCCACTTGTATGACTTTGACTTGTCTTTTCTCCAATTTGAGATGCGCAAGTTAGGGCAATTGGAGTGTGTCTATACCTAATCTGAAAACACTCAAGTAGAGGCATTAGACACCAATATGTGGAATGGTGAGTCATCATCAAAACACGGGTTTAGTCAATTTAGACGTGAGTCAACATTGACCTAATTGACCTTGAGTCAACAAGAAATTCATGACAAGGTGAATGTTGAACTAAATCTACACATCTCAAACAAGAAGGCATTTCGAGGAAGGAGGAAGGATATCTATAAAATATTTGGAGATTGGGATTTATCATATCATAATTTTTTGTCGTTCATGATATATCTCTATCACAATATATTACAAGAACTATATTTACCTACCTCCTAGATGATTATACCTTACAAGCTCAAGGAACTCATTATTCAAGTGGGTGTTTTGGCCACTCGGCCCACCTTTTGTAGGCTGGGCACATTGTAGGGTTGTTATTACTATTGATGGCACATTCCTTAATGGAACATATACTAGCATGCTTCTAGTTGAATGTGGCATAGATGCTAATAATGGTCTATTTCCACTCACTTTTTCACCGAGGAGTTAGAAAACAAGGACTCATTGGAGCAGTTCTATTGTTCCATGCAAACATGAATTCCAGCCATTCGATGCCACACAGATTTGAGTATTATTTGTGATTGGTTGAGTGGAATTTAGCCAATGATTAGAACATAGCATGATTGGGCCCAACATCGTTATTGTCTTTGACATTTTTGTAAGAGCTTCCATCAAAAGTTCAAATCACAAGAGTTTAAAGGAACTTATGTGGAAGTTGGGATCTACAACTGATACACTTGAATTTGTCAATCTAGTGGATTATATACAATCCATATATCCAACTACTATGAATTATTTGATAGAAAAAATATGGTACTTTAGTCTCTCACATATTATAGAGGTTATATGTACGGATCATTGACTAGCAATCATGTTGAAGTGATGAATGGTATCTTAAAAGGTTCTAGAAGTTTTCCAATACAAGAACTAATCATTTACATGTACTACAACTCTATTACAATGTGGTTAACTAGGCATAATGAAGCATATGATCATGCAAATAAGGGGAAAAAATGTCCCACAATCCTTCATGATATGTTTTTTAGGGTTAATCAATATGCAAGTGATGCGATGATTTTTAGTCGCATTTATAGACCGATTTCATATGTGTTTTGTGCCTTAATTACTCATTTTCATGGATATTATTGCATAATTCACTTTATTTGGTCTCTGCCATCATTTTATATCAAATCCCCTTTATTTCATTATTTTAAGCATTATTGATCATCTTATCATAAATCGTGTGGATTTATTTGGTCTTGTTGTGAAATTTCAGGAAAAACAAGTATCTACATCCGTCGATACCATCGACGGATGTCGATACCATCGACGGATGTCGATACCATCGACCAAGCCATAGGTTGTCAGCCGAGAAGAGCAATACAGAGTCGATACCATCGACACCCAAGTCGATGGCATCGAGATGTCTCCAGGCTGCTGGCGAGGATGAAGTCGATACCATCGACGCAAGTCGATGCCATCGACACAAGGAGAGCTACAGCGTCGCTAAACGTCAACAACCGACGCTAAAGGAGTCGATACCATCGACGCCCAAGTCGATGGTATCGAGATCACCACAGGCGCCCAGAATAAAAGAAAGGAAAGCTGCCGCTAATCCGCTGGGTCGATACCATCGACCCGCGTCGATGGTATCGACGCCGGCAGATATGCGTTGGATGTGTTTTGATTTCGATCGGACGGCTGTTGTTATTTGACGACCTAATTAGGGACTTATACCTAATGACGGCCGCCCAGACGTGATGATGATCTCATTTTTTGCATTGCACGAGTGCCGAGGAGGAGAGAAAGGAGAACGGAGGCCGAGAAGCTCATCCCGGGTGATTCGGACGCTGCCGAAGACAATTTCCACCACCGACAGGCGGGGAAAGCTTGTGTTCTACGCCAAGGATCCACCGGTTCTTCTCCGTTCAGGGGTTTTCCCATCTATTTCACGTTTTTCTTATGAATTCCCCAATTTCTACCATGTATTTGTGTAAGATGAACATGAGAGGCTAAAACCCTCAATCTTTAGGACCGGGAGTAGCCCGGGGATACATTGTATGATGATTTTAGATTGATAATCATATTTTTCTCTCATATCCGTGGTATAAATTCGTTTTCTCTATTGCTATTGTTATGCTTGATCACCATAATAATAAATTAATGCCCTTAATCACTTCGACAGAAGGATTAACGGTTGAAAAGAAACGAATTCTACATTAATTAATAAAACCCTTGACAAAGGAGTTGTAAAATTAATGGTGGGAACTGAGGGACCGATCTTAATGCGCTTAGTTTAGGGGAATGATTACTATGACGATGGAATCAACCTAAATCTAAGTAGTGGATTACACCACGACAGTGGGTAATTCTCAATTCAGGCCACTACCCGGATAGAAAGAGAAGTGTGAGGAGTTATATGAAATCTAATACAATGTTGACCCGCGGTGAAACCGCCATCCTAAAGATATCCCTTTTAATTGATTAAATTAACCTTTAATCGATTGTTTTCTTTGTTTGATTTTTATTTTCTTTTAATTTGAAAAACAAAACCCTACTTTGTTAATCGGTCTAGCTGATTGCGATTAGTTAGTAGAAGTCTCCAATAATTCACATATCCCTGAGTTCGACTCGGGCCTCACAAGGCCTATATTACTCGACGCGTATACTTGCGTTTAAGCGCGTAGTAAAATACACGTCAAGTTTTTGGCGCCGTTGCCGGGGATACGGCGAATTATTGGCACTTTGAGTGCTAAGAGCGGCCATTCTAGGCCACATTTTTTTTATTTATTTTAAAACAATTTCAAAAATTCCTTTATTTCTGTATAATCGTGTTAACTCGTTCAAAGCATTGTACTGAACCCCTATTTCCATATTTCAGGTACTTTGCATGGTGCACACGTAGTCGAGACTACGTGAATCGCACACCTGAGGTTCCATCTGCGGGACCAGAGGACGAGGGCTACTACGAGGAGGAACACCATAGTGATACAAATTCTGAATCTGAGCAAGAACAAGAAGAAGTAATGGCTGAAGCACAGACAATATGGGAGAAGATCAAGGCGTCTTCTTCCTCTGCATCAAAGGGGCCTATAAAGAAACAGGGGCTAAACATACCTACATACAAGATCGACCCAGCACTGATTAACTTGGTCAAATCCAATGCATTTCACGGACTGAAAAATGAAGATCCAGTGGCACACATTAGTCAGTTTGTGGAGAACTGCGATATGGTGAAGATAGATCGCTTCCCGCAGGATGTGCTCTATCTCAAGTTATTCCCCAGTTCCTTGGCGGGAGTGGCAAGAGAGTGGCTCCACAACCTCGACGACGAGTTTGTTGAGTCATGGGATCACATGGTGGAGGTTTTCTTCGAGAGGTTCTTCCCTCCTGAGAAGACCAATGATATGATCCGAAAGATCCACAATTTCACCCAACAGGCGGGTGAAACCTATTCTGAGACTTGGGAGCGATTTCAAGTCATGTTGAGGAGATGTCCACATCATGGATTGGACAAGGAAACCCAAGTGAAGATCTTCTACTTTGCTCTCTCTGAGCATGATAGAAGCAACTTGGACTCGGCCGGCTCTGGATTCTTTCTAAATAACACTGATACAAGATGCTGGGAAATACTGAAGAATATGGCACGAAAGCAATCTTGGGGAGAAAGAGAAAGAGGCCCAGTTGAGCAAGCAAGAGTTGCCAGTGAGTCAAAGGCAATGAGAGAGCTGAATGAGAAGATGGATGTAAAGACCCAAAGTCTCTACTAAAATCATGATAAACAAAAACACCAAAAGTATGGCAGCGGAAGAATTAAATCTTGACATTATTCAAAAAGTATAAAGAGTACATAATAAAATTTCCCAAATGGGAGTACAACTTTATACAAGCAACTACAAGGATCTAGGTAGAGGAAGACTTAGACTAATGCAACATTGTCTCCAAACAAAACAACTATATAACATAAAAGCAAGCATGATCACTCAAGCTATACATTCCATTCTTCTTTTCCTATCCTTAGCTTTGGGTTCACCAAGCTTCCATGCGCACTCTGATTCCTATCCTGGATGGTTGGGGTCATCCAGCAAGAGAGAGATAAAAGGTATGTGTCAATCAAAAGGAATAGGACAAATAATAATAAAAAGCTTTGCAATATAAAAGATTCTCCACAAGAAGAGATTTCCAAAGAAATGAGACCATTATATGAATATGAGAGAGAGAAACTGCCACATTTAAACATCAACAATTATCACATTTGCATGAATATAAATTATGACTCAACATCCTCTCAATGTAGGGTGAGGCACCTACCGGACCTCACCAATGGCAGGGGGACTAAAACCCCAGTGCCTAAAAAGTGGCAGGGGGAATAAAACCCCAGTGCCCGGCAGGAGGACTAAAACCTCAGTGCCCTGTGGGTGGTTTGTACTCATGTACACTACATTGTCAATTGGCCAATAACTATATCATGCATAAACATTCACTTGGCAGCATAGTGAAAAGTAGAACAAAATAACATCATTGCATTGGGAATAAAACCCAAAAATAAACAAATAATAAGACCATCATAGGTCACATCCATATTCAAGAGTTCCAAGAATAGTCAATGAGCATCAACAATATATAATGTTCCAAATAATTCCAAAAGAATGAGCCACATAGGCAACAACAAGATTCATGAGTTACATTCAAATGAGCCACAAGAACAACCACAATATATATAAGATTTCCAAGTATTTCAAAAGATGATCCAACAATGGTATTTGAAGCATAAAATCAGTTAAGAGCCAATAAATGCAATTAGAGGGAAAATGAGGCTAGCACAATAATTATAGTGGGGTTGTAAAAGATCCCAACTGAGGAATAGGTAGTTTGCACAATTACAATAGGATCCACATACATAAAATAGGCTTCACATATTCAAATAGGGGCACATACAAAATAGGGCTCACATACATAGGAATCACATACTAAATAAGTTTCACATACCTTAGATTAAATACATTACCATCATATCCACCAAACAGATAGCAAACCATCCATATATCCTAGTTATAAATATAACACATGTATTAATATATATAAAAACATAAGTCATAGGAAAAACCCTAATTTTACAAAACTATGATTTAGAGCTCAAAACCAAGTCCAAACGATTACTCATAATCTCCTGATTAAGAAAACATATCTTATTATATAAAACAGAGTTAAAATGAATTAATTATGTATTTTAAAACAATTACATATTAAAAATGCCATTCAAAGAAAACTTCGGAAAACCATTGAGAATCAGGTCTCAAAAACCACAAAATCGAATTCTACATTAAAAATCCTTTCCAACGACTATTTATTCATATTTTTCTGATAAAGGATCGATTTACTATGGATTAAATAAATCCGACCAATCAGAAATTAAGAAAACTATAGCGTGACATATATTTAAATAAAAATGCAACTTGATGTAAATATTAGAGGAAAGGACCAGACTGCCCTTGCTCGTTAAAACAAACCAATTGAAACGATGAGGGCATAACGGTCATTTGGACAATCCATTGCTTTGTAGGTGAGAAACAAAACGAGAGGGGGAAAGGACGAGATTACCCCTGTGTTGTAGGGTTGGACGCCATAGGGGCGAGGGTTGCCCTGGTCATTTACTGACCATGCATCCTCTTGCTTTCGCCATGGCGCTGGAGCCATCACTGGAGCTCGAGCTCCAGACTCCCTTCCGCATCCAAGGCCAGTACTCAGCAAACAGAGAGTGAGAAGATGTTCTCTGTGGTCCCGCGAGGCCAAACGAAGTCGGAGGAACCCTTGCCACAGGGCGGGGACCTCAGGAACCTCAAAGCTAGCCGGAGCATTACAGGAAACAGGGGAAGAGGAAAACGAAATTGAAACCACGCATAAATCACCGCCAAATCGCAAACCAAGGTCAGAGAAAGCTTCGTGGATCCAAAGCGATTCAAAAGAAGGAATCTTCGCGGGCGGAGGAGCAACACAACACCCACAAGCAGGTAGCGGCGGAGCTCGGCGGCGGGCTTATAGGACCGAGAGTTTGGGGCTATCCCAGGACAAAAGGAGAGTGGAGAGAGGAAGGGTGGGTGTCGGCGATGCTCACCTAGCGCCCAATTGACCGGAGATGGTTGGAGTAGCGAGCAGCAGGTCGCCGCTTCTGGGGAAGAAGACCAAGTAGGTCAGGGAGATCCAGGGGATGAGGGAACCAATTGAAAGGAGGGGAAGAAAGGTAACGATCCGAGGGTGCTAGGAGGCATCTTAAATAGGTGCAGGGAGGGCCATAGCCGCCTCAGTAACTCGGAGGTGGAGAAGACGTTTTTGGGGGTTTCTCGTATGATGAGGAAATGACGCCGAGTTAAGGCTCAAACAAACCGGAAGCGAGAGACGGATTCAACGAGACAAGAATCACGTGAAACGGTGGAGGAGGGAGTGAGAACGGGTTCGGGAAGCTAGCTGTCGTGAAGCTAGCTGTCGTGAAGCAACTGTAGACCGCGCGGGCGAGAGGTAAGGGACGAGCTCGCGTCCGTTGGATCGAGCGGGAAAACAAAACTGACCGTCGGATGGCGGGTCTACCATGGACCGGGCCGCGTGACAGGAAAAATAACAGAATCTTAGCGTTACACTGTGAATAAATAACATGCAATTAAAGCATTATAGTCATACTATATTAAAGACTTATAAAATGCATTAGAGAGGTCAAATCAATTCCAAATAACGCCAAATTTTAACCAAAGGCTGATAATAACATATAGAACGATGCTATATAATTAAAATCTCGTTTAATGCATAATATGGCCATTAATAAATATATGGCTCATAAAGGAGTATAATAACACATTAAAATCAAGGAATTATATGAAAAGGCTACTAATAAGAAATATGTGAATAAATTCGACATATAAAACATATTAGGACACAAATAATCATTACTCAACAAAATAACATATTATTATGAACTAAAATCATATTTCGAGGAGAGAGAAACAATTAAGGTTAATATACACATATATGAACTCAAATACACATTATTAATAATATATTTATCCAAAAAGCTCCAAATAAATATAATCTACTATATAATCTCATTAATGACCAAATTACAATATTAACCCTAACTTATCTCCTAATGTGGGTTATTTGTGCAAACACCCCTCAATTATCATAAAAGAGGGTAAATAGTGATTTCAACCTCAGATTGTGCTCAAATTGCACAAGGTGTACAAGAATGATCCAAAAGTATGTGGAATTTATGGAAAAGGTACAAATGGACTAAAAGTCAAAGAAAAGCTTAGAAGTGGGTAAATTGCAGGGAAGACCCTGAGATTCAGTATGTTACAATGGATCTTCTCGCAAAGAAGTTGCTGCAGAAGGAAGACAATGAGTCCGAGGATGAGGCTCAGGTCAAGTATCTGAGGCAACAATAAGGGTACAGGAACAACGATTACTCATGGCGGAAGGACAAGAAATTTTCATGGAAGGATCCAAACAACTTCCTGCAAGATCCGGACGCCAAACCTGCACCGGTCACGGAAGACAAGAGCACGGAGTTGCTCAATCAAGTCATAAAGCAAAATCAAGAGTTGATGAACACTTTTGGGCAGCAAATAAAGCAGCAGGGTGAATTCATGAACCAGTTCGGGCAGACGTTGCAGAGCCACGGGGCTCAGATGCGGACTATAGAGACTTCCATGGCACAGATGGCAGCGGAGATTGCAAGCTTGAAAAAGCCGGCACATCCGGGTTTTCCGGGGAACACCAATGTTCCCGGGGGAAACCAACAGGCCAAGGCCATATTGTTGAGGAGCGGTAAGAAGGTGCTTAATCCAAGGGCGGATGACACAAGAACACCGCAGGACACAGTAGAAGAAGCAACCGCTAAGGAGCAGCCTGCACCAGTCATAGAGAAAATTGATGACACAACTGAAGATGGTAAGGAAGGACAAGCCACTGAGGAGGAACCACAGAAATTAACCCCCTATGTGCCACCTCATCAAAGAGCACATACTGTTCCGGTTCCCTACCTCAATAGTGCAAAAGCAAGAAAGGTGGATGCACAGTTTAAAAAATTTCTGGACAGCTTTAGAAAGTTATCTGTGAATATTCCCTTGTTAGAGGCAATTGAACAAATTCCGTCTTATGGAAAGTTTCTCAAAGATGTAATCACCAAGAAGAGGAAGATACCCGACACTGAGGTTGTGGTATTAAAGGAGCAAGTGAGTGCTTTTATTATGGGCACTTTGCCGCCAAAGCGACAGGATCCTGGGTGTTTCAATATTTCATGCTTTATCGGGAAGTTCAAATTTGGCGAAGCGCTTTGTGATTCCGGGGCAAGCATCAATCTGATGCCCCTTTCTACATTCAAGAAACTTGGATTGAAGGAGTCAAGGCCAAGCAATATGACTATCCAATTGGCCGATAATTCTGTGGTGAAACCATATGGAATCTGTGAGGATGTTTTGGTAAAGGTAGACCGCTTTGTTTTTCCCACTGATTTTGTTGTGATGGAGATGCAGGACGAACACGGCAATGAGTTACTTCTTGGTCGCCCATTTCAAGCTACAGCTGACATGATCTTGGAGATGGGGAGAGGTCGCTTGACCTTAGGCATTGCGGATGATCGCTTTGAGATGGTCATGCCCAACAGCAATACATCTACTAAAGCAAAGGCACAGTGCAACATGGTGAAGCATGTGGAAAGCAATATCTCACTTTGTCTCGGGAAGCCATTTTTAGATATGGCCCATGTGATGAGCAGGATAGACAATGGGACCTTGGCGGTAGACCTTATGGAGCAAACGAAAGCTGTCTCTTTATGCAAGGCTGTCGGGTTTCCAAATGATGAGAATGAGGACATTCCACCTTCGTGGGAGGATGATGTGATAATTACTTCTGTCTGTGATGCATATCCGGAATTGCCTCTAGAGGCGTGTTTGCTTAATGTCACTTATGATTGGATGCGGAGTACTTCACTCAAGGAGTGCGCCAAAATGCTTCAAATGCTTCCATGTTTCTACACGAGGCACTATGAAGATTTGGGTACACTGCCCCCACCGCTACAATCATCCCTTATCTGCCCACCTGATCTGGAGTTAAAGCCATTTCCCCCGCACTTAAAGTACGTCTTTCTAGCTGAGGAGGACAAGTTGCCAGTGATTGTTTCTGCATACTTGAGTGCGGATGAGGAGGAGCAGCTACTGATAGTGCTCAAGAACCACCGTGGAGCCTTTGGGTGGTCAGTGGCGGACATCAAGGGGATCTCCCCTACACTTTGTCAACATAAGATTCGGCTTGAGGAAGGAGCCAAGTCAGTCATACAGCCTCAAAGACGTCTAAATCCAAGCATGATGGAGGTTGTCAAAAAGGAAGTCATTAAGTTACTTGCTGCAGGGATTATTTATGCCATATCTGATTCGACGTGGGTGAGTCCCACACAGGTAGTCCCTAAAAAGGGGGGAATCACTGTCACTACAAATCTTCTGAATGAACCTGTCACCACCCCATTGGTAACCGGGTGGCGTGTATGCATTGATTACCGCCGACTGAACGCCGCAACTCTGAAAGATCATTTTCCATTGCCATTCATTGATCAGATTTTGGAACGCTTAGCCGGTCGGTCGCATTTTTGTTTCCTTGATGGTTACTCGGGGTACAACCAGATTTCTATTGATCCTTTGGATCAAGAGAAGTCTACGTTTACATGTCCCTATGGGACTTTCGCCTACCGCCGTATGCCGTTTGGTTTATGCAATGCGCCGGCGACTTTTCAACGCTGCATGCTCGCCATTTTCTCTGACATGGTGGAGCGGTGTCTCGAAGTCTTCATGGACGACTTCTCGGTTTATGGAGCGTCTTTTGATGAATGCCTTTATAATTTAGATAAGGTGTTGCAGCGGTGCGAGGACACACACTTGGTCCTCAATTGGGAGAAATGTCACATGATGGTGACAGAAGGAATTGTGCTAGGACACAAGGTGTCTAGCAAGGGTCTAGAGGTAGACCCCGTAAAAATTGAGGTGATTTCTAAGCTACCCCCACCAAATTCTGTAAAAGGGGTGAGAAGCTTTTTAGGACACGCTGGGTTTTATCGGCGTTTTATCAAGGATTTTTCAAAAATCGCAAAGCCATTATCGGAATTGTTGGAAAAAGACGCAGTTTTTGATTTCAATGAGAAATGTCTTCACGCATTCGAGGTTTTGAAGGAAAAGCTGATTTCGGCTCCGGTTGTTCAAACGCCGGATTGGACAAAGCCTTTCGAGTTGATGTGTGATGCGTCTGACTATGCTGTGGGGGCTGTTTTGGGGCAAAGGGTAGATAACAAGCCTGCTGTGATTTTTTACGCCTCAAAAACACTTAATGATGCTCAATTAAATAACACAACCACGGAAAAAGAGTTACTTGCTGTTGTTTTTGCTTTTGAGAAATTTCGGCAATACTTAGTGGGTTCTAAGGTGGTGGTGTGGACGGATCACGCCGCAATAAAATATTTGATGGAGAAGAAGGATGCGAAGCCTAGACTAATTAGGTGGATTTTGCTCCTACAAGAATTCGATATTGAAATCAAGGACAAGTCGGGAATTGAAAATGTGGTGGCTGACCACTTGTCTAGGTTAGAGAGGGTGGATGAACAAGGTTTGCATATACCCATTACCGAGACTTTTCCCGACGAACAACTTTTAAAAATTGATTCTAAAGAACCATGGTTTGCGGAAATTGTGAATTATCTGGCTTGCGGGATCATCCCGGAAGATTGGTCTTATCAAGAGAAGAAGAAATTCTTCCATTCATTGAGATACTATTTTTGGGATGACCCAATATTGTTGAAGCAATGCAGGGATGGTATTCTTCGCAGGTGCGTGCCGGAGTTAGAGTACGAAAGTGTTCTACATCATTGTCATGCGTCGCCTACGGGAGGACATCATGCTAGCTCACGGACAGCAGCTAAGGTGTTGGAGAGCGGCCTTTATTGGCCCACTTTGTTCCGGGATGCCTATGATTTTGTTAGGCAGTGTGACCCGTGCCAGCGTGCAGGTAATATCTCAAGGAGACAAGAAATGCCCCTGAATGTGTTTCAGGAAGTCGAGGTATTTGATTTATGGGGCATTGACTTCATGGGACCCTTTGTGTCCTCAAATTCAAATCTTTATATTTTGCTTGCGGTGGATTATGTGTCGAAGTGGGTAGAGGCAATCCCCACAAGGACTAATGATTCGAATGTAGTGTGCAGGTTCGTCAAAGAGAATATTTTCTGCAGGTTCGGGATTCCTCGAATGATCATTAGTGACGGAGGCACACACTTCCGAAATCAGAAATTTGCTTCACTTTTGAAGAAATATGGGGTCAAGCACAACATTGGCACCCCATATCATCCACAAACGCAAGGACAGGTGGAGGTATCAAACAGGGAAATCAAGAAGATTTTAGAAAGGACCGTAGCATCTACACGGAAGAATTGGAGTGCATTGCTACCGGATGCACTTTGGGCTTATCGAACGGTGTACAAAACACCTATAGGCACTACACCTTTTAGGTTGGCGTATGGCCGGGCGTGCCATCTTCCGGTAGAATTGGAGCACAAGGCCCATTGGGCGCTAAGAAGGTTGAACTTGCGCTATGACGAGGCCGGGAGGAAAAGAATGTTTGAATTGAATGAATTGGATGAGCTACGTATGACGGCATATGAGAATGCCCGCATTTATAAGGAGCGCACAAAGCTGATCCACGATCGCCACATTGAGATGCGCACGTTCAAGAAAGGAGACAGTGTCCTATTGTTCAACTCTCGTCTCAAATTGCATCCCGGGAAACTGAAATCCCGATGGAGTGGACCCTTCGAGGTGGAAGAAGTGAGACCGCATGGAGCGATTCTCGTGCGAGATGGAGAGGCCACGTTCTTGGTGAACGGGCAACGCTTGAAGCTGTACTTTGGTGAGAACTATAAGAGGAAAGTGAATGAGGTTAAACTCATTTCACTTGTACATGAATGAAAAGAAGGACCGACGTCTAGCCTAAGACGCTAAAGAAGGGCGCTTGTTGGGAGGCAACCCAACCATTGGTACATTAGGATAGTTTAATGTTAGGTGTAGTTTGCTTTTATTTTGTTTACTTTTTAGTTTAAAAATGATACCTTGATCCGTTTGTTAAATGTGCAGGAACAGGCAGGGTCGATACCATCGACACACAAGTCGATGGTATCGACATGGGTTCAGGTTGACACCAGCAGAAATCACACTGCGTCGATACCATCGACGGCCCCGTCGATGGCATCGACATGGTCACAGGCAGGTCGCAATAAAAGTGTCGATGGTATCGACAACCCAGTCGATACCATCGAGATCTCTGGAGATTTTCAGACGAATTTTGCTCAGTCAACTCGATACCATCGACGGCCTCGTCGATGGTATCGACATCATCACAGGTTGAATGCAATAAACGGAGGTGTCGCAATAAAAGCAAGTCGATACCATCGACACCCGTCGATGGCATCGACGGACATGTCACCGATCCGCATGAAGACATCGACGACGATCGCAACAGCCACGTCAGCGATCCGGGTGCTGCGTCGATACCATCGACTTATGTCGATGGTATCGACACGTCAGCGATCCGGGTTTCCCGATCCAGCCAACGTCAGTCGTCGATACCAGCGACAGATGCGGCTACCCGCGAGACAGGTCAATACCATCGACCCGCGTCGATGGTATCGACGGGTCAACAGGGGCGCTGATCAAGTCTATTTAAGGGGACTTGCAACGTCATATGACATCACACCCTCAGAGCAAGTATCTCCCATTGCGCCGAGCACTCCCCCGAGCCCTCTACACCTGCGGAGAAGCGTCATCGAGTGAAGATCTTCACCGAGCGGAGAATTTCTCTCCATCTTCACCGAGCTCTTTTCTCCCAATCTCATTCTTCTCGCAATCATGGTGCATACGGGCGGAGCATCTTCATCGAGCGCACACCCCAGGGAGATCGAGGAGTTTGTTCCTCCTCCAACCGCTTCCATCTCTCGTCCACGCCTCATTCATGCCAACATGGATGTAAGGAAGGTATACGAGGAAATAATGAAGCGGAAGTTCGAGGCCACCCGGTATGTGGACCGGGGAATGATCAGGGACTTGGGATTCGAGGCCGACTTGGCCTATGTGTTGGCCGGGCAAGCGCGACACACCGGTCGCATGTATGAGATGGACTGTCATGCGGATGGGCAGCCGTTCTTTGCCGAATGGCCCACATACAAGGAACTGGTGGCCGAGTTCATGGCGTCTCTTGATATCTGCGTCGTACCAAATGACGTGGTGCCATCGGACCAGACGTGGATCCAGGGAAGGGTGTCCTTCCGACTCTTCAACAACAATTACAACATCACGTTGAAGCAGTTCAACGCCATCTTTAACTGGAACCACAGCCGCCACGATCACCGACGCCCCGACGCCCGCACCGACTACGACAAAATCTTCGCCGAGCTAGTTACAGTGCCGGCAGGGAAGACCGTGAGCTACCACAATGCCGCGGTAGCTGATTTTGAGCACCCGTTCGTCCGGGTATTGCATAGGATGCTTAGCTTGACCTTCTTCGGGCGGAGCGATCTTGCTTTGAGCAAGTTTCAGGAGAGCGACTTGTTCTTTCTGTACGCCCTCCTGAAACGTCAAGAGTGCAACTGGGGAGCATTCTGGTTACAGCGCGTCATGGCGGTGAAGCGGAGCACAAGGAAGGCTCCAATTCATTTTGGTGGTTTGGTCACCGGGTTGGCGCTTTACTTGGGGCTGAACTTTCAGTCCATGACTCCGATTTCTACGCGGAGTAAGGTGAACGTGCAACACTTGCACCGTTCAAACCTCATTCTTATCCGGGACGGGTTGGCGTACGCTCATTGCCACATCAACCAAGCTTACCAGGAGGCATCCCTGCCGGACGACGTCTTCCACATCGAGGGCAAGCAGCATTTCCGATGGCCCATCATAGCCATCGAGTCCTCGGAAGAAGAAGGCGGAGGTGAAGACCAAGAAGGCGAGGCCGAGGAAGACGAGGAGGCTTTCACACCTCTTCGAGCACGCGTGGCACCACGGAAGCGTCCTAGGATGCACCCGGGTGCATCTTCATCATCTCAGCCCCCGCCGCCATCACCACAGCAAGAGCAGCCAGCTGCAGATCCCTACTCCATGCAAGGGATGTATACCATGCTGCAGGACATCCAGCAGACGCAGCACCAGCACATGACTTTGTATACCGGCATCCATGAGACAACGGGCCGGTTTCTTGATAATCAAAGGGCTATGTTCGAGAACGAGCGGCTCATCCTCGCCAACCAAGAACAAATGCACAACCGGTTGCAGCGGATAGAGACGCAGCAGGAGCCCTTCTTCGACCACTACTGGAGTCGAGATTACTTTGGAGGTTATCCACAGCCTCCGCCGAGAACCCAATATGATCCAAGCTTCCAGGGGGAGTACCCGTCTTGGGATCCTACGGCACCACAATACCCACCACCGCCTCCGCAAGATTGATCAGGGTATCACTGTTCCACCCTTAAGTTGGTTTTTGACTATGAGGCCATAGTCGGATTCAAGCTTAGGGGGGTGGCTGGAACAGCTCTGTCTTTTATCTTTTCTTTAGTTGTTTTTAGTTTCTGCTTTGTTATTTGTTTTTGCAATTTTAAGTTTTTATTTAGGATCCACATCTATCTAGTGTAATTGTGGATGTCGTAAAAATTGTCATCTTGCTGTTTTCATGGGAAATTAAGGGAATTGAAAAATTTTTCTGTGTCATTTGGATAGCTTTACTTGGTTGTCCTTGGGGAACTTTTCTATGAAAATGATTGATTATGTCAACTTTGAAGCAATATGTCATACCCACACCCGCATTGACTCATGAAAAGTGGATAGTAACGGTTGTTTGAGCCTAACCTAATCAAATGGTAATGAGACCTTAATCAGATGTAAGAGAAAGAACCTTTTAAACTACTACACATGTCAATAAGGAGGGACACATAATTTTCTTTTAAGGTTCAGTCACTTAATCTTGTGATCATTCCACCCCATTTCCTATAATCCACCCAAGAATTGGAAGTAAAGTGCAGTTTCAATTTCTTTTGTGTGCATGGCATGTAGATAGGTTTTGCATTGTTATTTTCATGTTTTTGCATAGAATAATGAAAAAAATATATAGTGATACATGCACATTACCCTTAGGTGCATGTCATGTAGTTGCACTCACAATTTCATGATTTTCATGCATAAGCACACCATGTATCTCAGTTTTCCTAAATAGGTGATCTAATTTGTTCCATACCCTCGAAATAAAGCAAAGATCTCCAATTGGAAAGAAAATGGCCTTATACATGTATCTCTAAGCAATTATGGATATATGGGCAAAGAAAAAAAAATAGAAGAAAAAATTCTGGAAACATGAAAAAATGTTAGAAAAAAGGAAGAAAAAGGAGAGTTGGAAAGAAAAGGAATAAGAGGGAGAAAGGAATGATATCACTTGTATAACAGGGGAATTGAGTACATGATGTGGCTTGAGTAGATTTCTATCTCATTGTGAGGTAGAAGGTTAGTGCATGCATCATTCCACCCACTTTTAGGCAGTAGGGCATTCTTAATGTGCATTTGCATCATTTAGGGCATTTTGTTATATGCATTTTGAAACTGTGTAATACTTCCAAATTCTCCCATGAACCACCCATTCCATCCACCCGTTGCTCGGATTGGTAGTCCACCGTGATTTTCTCCTCACTCATGTGTATAAGGAGGACGGCTTCCATGTAGATGGTAGTTAGGGCGAGCAACGTAGTGTAGGTGATCACAAGATGCACCATGGCTGAATCGGCAAATTTTATTATGTTAACTGCCTTATGTGATAGTGTTCATCAGTTTGAAGGATAATTTCTTTTATTGATGGTTATTGTCGCCTATAGGGTAATTACTGTTCTGTGATTAGGGTAGGCCGGTTTGAGAACGTCTAGTGGGAGTCATTTGTGAGGTGGGTTGGTGTTTTGATTGTTAGTTGACATTCGCAATTCTATTCTAAGGATTAGTTGCTCGAGGGCGAGCAATGTTTAAGCTTAGGGGAGTTTGATGCGATGATTTTTAGTCGCATTTATAGACCGATTTCATATGTGTTTTGTGCCTTAATTACTCATTTTCATGGATATTATTGCATAATTCACTTTATTTGGTCTCTGCCATCATTTTATATCAAATCCCCTTTATTTCATTATTTTAAGCATTATTGATCATCTTATCATAAATCGTGTGGATTTATTTGGTCTTGTTGTGAAATTTCAGGAAAAACAAGTATCTACATCCGTCGATACCATCGACGGATGTCGATACCATCGACCAAGCCACAGGTTGTCAGCCGAGAAGAGCAATACAGAGTCGATACCATCGACACCCAAGTCGATGGCATCGAGATGTCTCCAGGCTGCTGGCGAGGATGAAGTCGATACCATCGACGCAAGTCGATGCCATCGACACAAGGAGAGCTACAGCGTCGCTAAACGACAACAACCGACGCTAAAGGAGTCGATACCATCGACGCCCAAGTCGATGGTATCGAGATCACCACAGGCGCCCAGAATAAAAGAAAGGAAAGCTGCCGCTAATCCGCTGGGTCGATACCATCGACCCGCGTCGATGGTATCGACGCCGGCAGATATGCGTTGGATGTGTTTTGATTTCGATCGGACGGCTGTTGTTATTTGACGACCTAATTAGGGACTTATACCTAATGACGGCCGCCCAGACGTGATGATGATCTCATTTTTTGCATTGCACGAGTGCCGAGGAGGAGAGAAAGGAGAACGGAGGCCGAGAAGCTCATCCCGGGTGATTCGGACGCTGCCGAAGACAATTTCCACCACCGACAGGCGGGGAAAGCTTGTGTTCTACGCCAAGGATCCACCGGTTCTTCTCCGTTCAGGGGTTTTCCCATCTATTTCATGTTTTTCTTATGAATTCCCCAATTTCTACCATGTATTTGTGTAAGATGAACATGAGAGGCTAAAACCCTCAATCTTTAGGACCGGGAGTAGCCCGGGGATACATTGTATGATGATTTTAGATTGATAATTCATATTTTTCTCTCATATCCGTGGTATAAATTCGTTTTCTCTATTGCTATTGTTATGCTTGATCACCATAATAATAAATTAATGCCCTTAATCACTTCGACAGAAGGATTAACGGTTGAAAAGAAACGAATTCTACATTAATTAATAAAACCCTTGACAAAGGAGTTGTAAAATTAATGGTGGGAACTGAGGGACCGATCTTAATGCGCTTAGTTTAGGGGAATGATTACTATGACGATGGAATCAACCTAAATCTAAGTAGTGGATTACACCACGACAGTGGGTAATTCTCAATTCAGGCCACTACCCGGATAGAAAGAGAAGTGTGAGGAGTTATATGAAATCTAATACAATGTTGACCCGCGGTGAAACCGCCATCCTAAAGATATCCCTTTTAATTGATTAAATTAACCTTTAATCGATTGTTTTCTTTGTTTGATTTTTATTTTCTTTTAATTTGAACAACAAAACCCTACTTTGTTAATCGGTCTAGCTGATTGCGATTAGTTAGTAGAAGTCTCCAATAATTCACGTATCCCTGAGTTCGACTCGGGCCTCACAAGGCCTATATTACTCGACGCGTATACTTGCGTTTAAGCGCGTAGTAAAATACACGTCAGCAAGAAAACTAAGAGTTAAATTCCATGTGAACAGTGATGAGTGGCTCACTGATGACATGGAAGGACATTAATTTCAAGTCAAAGTGCGATCAAATGGTGGCAGAGAATGCAATTGTGGTTTTTCTCAATAGTGGCATGTACCATGTTGTCTTGTTTGGGTAGTTGGATGGTTCATCAATTATGACTGTGAGGAACTTGTGAGTCCATATTTGACGAGTGCTTCTTATTATAACACATACAAAGATGAATTTTATGGTATTCCCAACAAGTGGTATTGTCCACCTTTTAATGAAAGTAGAGAAATTTATCCCTTATTTCCACCAAGGAAACAAAGGCACACCGAAAGACCAAAGAAAAAAATGCATTCATCCATGGATGTTGATCCAAATCAATATACAAATCATTGTCAGAACTATGGTAGAAAGGTTCATAACAAACACACTTGCACTAATATAATGTGATGTCAAGTCAAGTAATGATTTAATTTCCATTTAGTCAAGCCATGTAATGTATCAATTTAAGTTTAGTTAAGTCATGTAATGTTTCAATTTATGTTTAGTCAAGTCATGTCATGTTTCAATATTAGTTTAATCAAGTCATGTAATGTTTCAATCTCACTTTAATTAAGTCATGTATTGTTTAGATGTTAGTTTGGGATGGATCATGCAATGCTTCAACTGATGTAATGTTTTATTTCTTGTTTAAATAGATATGTGACACACCTAAACTGTGCATGCAAAATGCAAGTGTATTCATCGAGTAGTATATGCCTATGAGGTCTGAATGTCAAACTCAATAAAATGTTATCCAGAGACTACTACTGACTATAGACTAATCATCTAAGCCTATATAAAATGTGATTGGTTGATTACTTATAACTTAAGGAAGAATTGAAATCTAAATTAAGTGAATGTGGTCAGGAATTGGTGGATTCCTTAGGATTATAGTTTCATCATAGTATACATTACAATTAAATCCATTTCTTCAACAACTATTTACCCTTAACCCTGGACTAAGGACCTGTAGCAAGTATTACTCACTCCCGCAGCGTAATACACTACCTATACTAAGACAAACCCCATTATGTAGAATTTTAAGAATTAGCTAGGTTCTCTAATGATAACTCTAGGTTATTCCTTCATAGTCGTAAACCCTCTCCTGAGGAACAATATTAGCTGTGTAATTCTACAACCTTTTCAACCCCTAATTCCACTCTTGAACCAATTAGTGGTCTAAAAAAGTGGTTTTTGTGATCATGCACAAACAATTCATTAAGAAATCATAGATTTACATCTAGAATTAAAAGAAACATATATTATTGATTCATGAAAGTAAACTACAATGTAATATCAGACTACTCCTGGGTCTTAAGGAATATGGAATTAGCCCCACATGATTTCTGCCATCAAATACAGAGAGGAAGAGGGATAAAACAAGTTAAACATCAGAAAAACCAATGATAACCCTCAGAGAAGCCGGTCCTGACGACTCCTCTGGTAGGAATTTCAACCCACAATGTTTAAACTAAAAGTCTACCTCCCAAAAGTGCCCAAAATATTTTGTACGTGACTATCTCCTTTATCTCCTCCTCTCTTGGATATGTGCTCCATTTCAATGAGATAGAACATGTTGATTTTCTTTAGCCTAACACCCCTTAGGTAATAAGTGAGGCACTAGCCATCATTAAGTGTTAGCTATCGAATCTGTCATAATCTATGATCTGCACTAGTTACGCAAGGTCAGTACCACCCTGAATGTCACTGACACTAAGTTGTCAGTTGACTCTAAACCGTTGATAAAAGACTGTACTACTGATGAGTATGTCGGTAGCACTAAGTTGTCTCTTGGCAAGTTCTAACTTGTTCTAGATGAAAAAGTAGGTATCACTGACAAGGGTATTGGTTGAACCGAGGCATTAAATTCCGCTACTAATGTTTCTGGGCAGAAAGTTGGTGGCTCTGACTCTAATATTCAGTAGCATCAAACATCATCTCGGTAGCACTGATTGCCATCTCGGTAGCACCAAGACTTCTAGAATTCTCTGTTGGATTTCACACAATGTCAGTACCATTGACTGGTGTATCAGTAGCACCGAGCTATCATATAAGTGATCAAATTTTTTTTTGAGAAAGGGCGCCTGCCATTTTATTAAGTAATGAAATCATTTGCAGCAAGTACAAGGATCCAATCCTCAAAACCCTCCCCTACAAGGTGAGCATTAAAAAAATGACATGCTGAGATGGCCAAGGCATGTGATAATCTATTAACTTGCCATTTAATAAAATATAAATTGAAAGAAAGGAAACTATAGGAAAGATCAACAATCTCACGGGTGATGATGTCTTCATAGCCACGTCCTATGTAGCCCTTCTTCACGGTCTCCACCAGCAGCAAACAATCTGTCTCCACTACAATATCCATGTAGCCTTTCCTAAGAGCTAACTGCATGCCGTGTAGGACACCATACCCTCCGCACTAAGCACTGAGTACGACAATTCTAACTCACGGGTGATGATGTCTTCATAGCCACGTCCTCCGTAGCCCTTCTTCACGGCCTCCACCAGCAGTAAACAATATGTCTCCACCACAATATCCATGTAGCCTTTCCTAAGAGCTAGCTGCATGTCGTGTAGGACACCATACCCTCCGCACTAAGCACTGAGTATGACAGTTCTAACTGGCATTGAAAAGTCCACAAAAGCTGCCCGTCCTCATCCCGTATAGCTGCCTCATAGCCATTTGCCTCCACTGTGATAAGAGACACATCTGTATTGATATTCACACTGCCTCTTGGTGGGCGACACCATGAATCTTTCCCCAGCATCAAGGGAGAAGAAGCAGTAAGTCCCACAACCCCGTGGTATCGTGCATGGTATGCAACCAGACTAATGTAACTAGCCACAAGACTCGGAAGATAGGGAGGGTGAACATCAAAAAGTGCTTTGTTCCTCGATGTCCATGCTACCCTAATCTCCTCACAAAGGTCCCCATGTCATGTGCTCCCAGCTGTCCAACCCAATCAAAATCACCCGTCGCCCATATCTGTCTGGCGATATCACAATGCATCAGTACATGAGAAGCATCCTCCCGCTATCCTTAGTGATGGCAGCCATCATCAAGTGTCACTTGCTTCCTCTGTAGCTCTGTCTTGGTGGGGAGGATGTTTCTGAGTGCTCTCCATACGAAGTGCTTTAGTTTTGGTGGCCATCCTCATTTCCATATTCTCTTCCACAGCTCCATGTCCGCTCCATCTACTAAGTCCTCGCCTACTCAGATGGAGAAATAAACACTCCAAACTAAAAACATCCCATTGCTCTCCTTTTCCCAGTATAGGGTGTCCTCCTCATTCCTCTATGATAGTGGGATGTTAAGGACTCTCCTGTCTATATGCGTAGGGAAACATGTCTCCACTGCCTCACTATTCCACCTCTTCGCCCCCTGCTAATCAAGTCACTCACCCATCTATACTCTACTGGTCCTTGAATCAAATATCTGTTGACTGTGCCCCCTATGTGTGGTATCCACCTATCCTTATAGATATGTATATCTTTCCCATCCCCCACCCTCCACTTGATGCTATTCTTCACTTCCTGCAATGCCCCCCATATACCCCTCCAAGTATAGTTGGGATTCCCCCTAACTCCATGTGTAGGATAGATGAGGAATTGTAATATTTCACCTTAAGAATCCGAGAAGCAAGAGACACCCCATGTACCACCAACCTCCACCCTTGCTTAGCGGGAAGTGCTTAGTTAAAAGCTTTCAGATCCCTAAACCCCATACCCCAACACTCCTTGGGCTTGTACAATCTTTCCCAACTCATCCAATGGATCTTCCTTTCCCCCTCCTTTAGACCCCACCAAAACTGGGCCATCATAGCATGGATATCATCAATAAGTCCCTTTGGAAGCTTGAAAATTCTCATGAGATACGTAGGAATTTCCTAGATGACCGCCTTAATCAAAACCTCTTTGCCCAGCCTAGATAAGAGCTGCTCCTTCCACCCTTGTAGTTTTTTCCACACTTTGTCCTTTATAGAAGCAAACACCTATTTCTTGGACCTCCCAAACACCGTAGGAAGACCAAGATACTTCTCATGCCTATCCACCTCTATCACATGTAGACGATTCTTGATCAACTCCCTTCTTTCACCCGTGACGTTTGCACTAAAGGAAACCTCCGTCTTCTCATAGTTGATTTTCTGCCTAGATGCCCTCTCGTATTGGCTGAAAATTTCAGCTAAAGTGGAGCATTCTTCTGAGGTAGCCCTTGTAAAAATAATTCTATCATCTATGAATAGTAGGTGAGTAACACATGGCGCTCATCTACAAATTCTCGTACCATGAATTTTATTTTCCTACATGACTTTTGACAGAGAAAAGGAAAGGGCTTTAGTGCAAAAAAGAAAAAGATATGGGGAGATATGATCACCTTGGCGAAGTCCTTGAGATGGGTTTACAGATCCTCTCCTATTGCCATTGATGATGAACTTGTGGGATACACTAGTCACACACTCCATAACCTTCTTCCTCCATATGATCGGCAGCCCCAGCCTTCCCATGACCCCCTCCAGAAAAGACCACTCGACCATATCATACGCCTTGCTCATGTCCAGTTTTAGTACCATAAGACCTTCTCTGCCCTTCTTACGGTGTTTCATAGTATTGAACAACTCATAATAAACCAAAGCGTTATCTCCTTCCTCCTATGAAAGCGCTTTGGTTCTCAGAAATAATCTCATTCATCAACGGTTTGATTCTATTAGCCAGGACCTTGGTAATAATCTTGTAGGATACATTGCATAAACTTATAGGTCGATATTCAAAAGCTGGACCGGGCTGTTTGTTTTTGGAATGAGGACTATATCTATATCATTGATGTCTGCAAGGCTAGCCTCCCCTCTTCACCATTTAGAAATAAAGGACAACATGCTACTTTTAATTACCTCCCAGATATTTTGGTAGAATATTGCTTTCATCCCATATGGTCCGGGTGCTTTATTGTGATGCATTTTTTGGAGAGCTTTCCATACTTATGCCTCCATGGGAACCTTATCCATATCTAAAAAAAGAGACTCATCAACCACCCGTGGCATGCCTTCAAGGAACTCATCCATCCCAGATGGATTTGAACTGGAGAAGAGAGAATTGAAATATGAAGAGATGAGTTCAACAATGGAATTCACCTCCGTGTTCCAACTCCCATCCTCCTTAAAGAGCCCTTCTTTGGTATTATGACGCTTGCTCTAGCTAGCTTTATGATGAAAGTATTTTTTATTCTTGTCCCCGTCTCTCATCTCATTAGTCCTGACTCTAGCCAGCCAAAAGCTCTCTTCCATCCGTTGGAGATCCTATAGTTTTCTTGCTAGCGACTCACATTCTCGTAACATGTCATTAGATGGTGGCCTATTCTGAGCAAGATCACGACTCTTTTTCATCCTCTGTGTTCTCCTCTTGATGTTTCCAAATTTATCTACCACGCAGCCAGCTAGCTTCATAGAACAATTATCCGTCTACCCCTTGATCCCCACAGCCTGGTCGCTGCCTCACGCTTGTGTGACAACCTCCTTACGTTCCAGTGAAGATAGCCAGATGGTTTCAAATCTAAACCTCCTATCCAACTGTCTCCCTCCCTGGTTCCTCTGCTCATCCCATAAAAGGATCTGCCCATAGTCAGAGTTGAGGATAGGAAAATTCTTGACCTTCCTTATGTTGAAAATATCACACCATTTTCTGTCCACCAAAAACGTGTCCAATCTTTCCAGAATCAGAGTACTAGCTTGCTGTCCTCTCCTCCATGTGAATTTATTTCCTGTGATCCCAAATCAATCAGCTGACATCTGTCAATGGCCTCTCTAAAGTTGTGCATCTGCCACTCGTTCCTTGTCTATCCTCCCTGCTTCTCAGTATGAGCAAGAATCTCATTGAAGTCCCCTCTGAGAACAATAGGCAAACTCGTATGAGCATAAAGTTCCTCCATCAGTCTCCATGTATTATGTCACTCATGTGTGGTTGCCCATCCATAGATCCCCACAAGATAGAAGCACTCCTGGTTGTCCTCCCTCCCCACCACTGCACTGATGTGATGGTCAGAGAAAGACTTCATAGATAAAATAATGGAAAACCAACATAAGTTTGAGCAGAAATTGTTCATTAAACATAATTTTGTAAAGTTAGTTAATAATTGATGCAATAGTGTTTCACATGATAATAATGATAAACAAGGCATACTAATGTCAAGATGAACAATTATGGACTAAATACATGGAAAACTAGCATGTGAGAAGAAACTAAAACTTAGTGCATCGAAATCCCCTATGCTCGAGAAACACTACCTTTGGATCTATTCGAGATAATCAACAAAAGGACAAATGTTATGAATTACATTGCTCATATACCCCACCTAACGGTCCCGAACTAGTCCTTACCAACCAATAAACAAATAACTATTCCAAAGTGACCAAAAATGTTCATTAAAGATGTCCACCCTTAGATCAATGAAACACTATTAATAGAGCATTTAACATCATAGTCAATCGGGCATATGCTTAATGCACTATGTGATTCCCCATCTATATTGCTCTGGTCTACCTACCAAACTATGTTGATAGCAGTTCCCCATATAAAAATGAATGAGGGGATCAATTGCATATATATGACCTACCATACAGAGAAATGGGTGTAATGAAATAGGTGTCTATGAAAAGATTCACTAGTAACATCTAAATTGTTTATGCAAAAATAAAAATATGATGAACCTACATAATGAAAAGGATGAGAAGTGCATGAATCCTAATGCATACTCTCATAGTGGAATGAAGAATGCATGAATGTCTCATTTGAGTGATGAGTGTGGGTGAAAGAATGCACACATGTAAACTATTTTTACTTCTCCTTAAAGAAAGATTCAGATTGAGTTTGAGGCATGCTTTTCTCTCTTTTTATTTGATTTTTCTCTCTCTTGTTTCTTTTTATGGCCTCTTATTTTAGCATGATTTATGAGTTTTATGCGGGCTTTTTCCAACATATAACATTATGATTTTTTTTCATTGAGAGGGAGATGGATGTAGATCCTTTCTCTTTGGTATGTGGAGACAACTACAAAGATACATGTTGCAAAGAATGATGCAGAAGAAATGTACACAAGAAAAATTGGAATCTATAGGAATTTTGTTATGCACATCTCTCTATATATATTTTTATAACTAATGCACTATAAAGAAACTATCTATCATGCTACCTATCATGTTATGCAATGTAGTGAAGAGGAAACAATTAAGCTTACTTGATTTTCTTATAGTGGTGGATGAATTGTTATGAAAGGTGGGTGGATTCACATGATTAAGAGACAATGCATGTCTTAACTATGATATGTTCATCTCCTATCAACCTATGTACATGGTAACATTAGAGTTTCTTTCTAAAAATTCCATTTAATGTCTTGTTACTTGTTTAGTTGGCTTGGGCTCAAAAATCTTCATCATACACATGTCTTGGATAAATTAAGATTCTTATTCATATTAAGTGTCCTCAAGATGACTAACCCAAACACTTCCTCCAGTTAGTGTTTCCTAAGAATTTGGAAAGTAAGCTTAAAAAGATTGCAGAAGCATTAAACACATTATTTTTGATGATGGAAGAGATCATGATAACTAAGCTCCATGATCACACTAGATAGATTGTGGATCCTACTAATTGGAAATAAGAAAAGATAAACAAGATAGAAAATAAAAGAAGATAACACCATTCCATCACCCCCCTAAACTTGAATTTGACTATGTCCTCATAGGCAGAATTCAAACCAATAGGTAGAACAGGGGTGATAGGTTCTCAATAGGGTGGTGGTGGGTGGAAAGTTCCTAGAGGCATTCTTAGAGATTTTCTATTGTCATCAATCTTTGACTAGAAATGTTGGCTCCACAAACTATAGAGTTGGTGGTATAGAGTTGTGTCCTCTAATGTCCTCCTTAATCATGATGGTTCAGTACATCGAGATGCCTCTTGGTGGTCTTGACACTCTTTACCTGTAGCTTATTATTTGTCCTCGTAAGTGCTGGTACTACCAATAGTGGCATCAATGCTACATAGTTTAACTGATAAGGACTCATACCACTGACTTTGGTGGAAGTGGTATCGACACAAGAATTTTTTTCACACTAAATAAAAGCATCAAGGCACCTTTATTGCATCAATTTAAAATCTATCATGAAAAATATGAATTGTAACCAATAAAAAGTTCTAAACAAAAAGAAATAGTATAAATAAAACTGGGTTGCCTCCCATAAGCACCGTTGTTTAATGTCCTAGGAATGACATGATGGTTTTTAGCCTGGATTGTCATGGGATGGTTGTGAAAACTCATAGGGTAGTATAAATTCACTCTATTATAATCTACCCCCCCATCATATAGTGTCTACCCCTAGTAATGATAACATCAGTCGTAGCTTGGAACAACCTCCCCAACAAAATCCCAGATCCTCGCATCTTGTGAATATCCCTGACCAAAAAGTCTACATGATAGATGAATTTATTGACTTTGACTAACACATCTTCACACATCCCATTCGACCTCACATTTGATCCATTTTCCAAGTGGATTGTCATGGACGTCTTTGCTCAGTTTCTTCAATCCCAACTTTGAAAAGGTAGAGATAGGTAAGAGATTTATGCTCATCTTAGAGTCACATTGTGCTTGCTAGAAATGTTTGCTTCCAATGGAACATGGGATGTAGAAGCACCCTGGGTCCTTTTTCTTTACTGGAAAACTTCCCTATATCATAGCACTCACCACTTCATCAATATGCAAGGCATCTACATCTTTTATCCATCTTTTCTTGTTGATGATATCCTTCAAGAATATTCCACATGTAGGGATTTTTTTCTATCGCCTCTATGGGTGGAATGCTATTATGGAGCTTTCAAAAGATGTTCATGAATTTCTTATACTACTTTTCCTCCCGTCACGACTTCAAACTATCTTGGAATGGCACATGTGGCTTCTTTGTACGCTTGTGTGGAGGAATGTATGGGACATTAGGGATCTCCTCCCCTAATCTTGCATCAATGCCACCTCCTAAAACAAAATCTAAAATGTCTCCTGGGCATGGGATGGCATGTGGTTGCTCTTTCTTAGTTGGTGCTTCCTTATTGATTGTGACTACTCCACTACAAAGCATAAGCTCCATATGTTCTTGTTGCACATCCATCTTTTTTGCATCTGGGGGCATGGTCATGACAATGGTGAAACTTTGAAGTTCCTTGTTTTCACAACCAATGAAGACGTGGTATCCTTATCACTTATTGTCAATCCTATATTGAATGAGGTGCATGTGTGTGCATAATGTACTGGCATCCTACATCTCCCTATTCATCAATACAAGCAATAAGGAAATGGGACTTCTGGTACATACACCCAATCCGATTCTAGAGTGTATTGATATGGTGACTCCTCAGTAACATGTGTTGATTCCTTGAAAACAGAGACAAGATTTACTGGCTGATGTTGATGAGTTGTCAGACTGTTCCCAGAAAATCTTTACTAAATGGGTTTCTTTATGGATGCCACCTCTACTTCCAGTTGAGAGAACTAATTTTCAATATTATAGATTTGATCCCCTTGATTTTACTGCACCCTTTTTGTTTGGTTTAGTAAGGCCTCGTTCTGGCTCACTAGCTTGTCTAGCATCTCTTTAATTATGTGTATCTTACTTGGACCCCTATCCTGTTGATATTGCTGATTTAGGTATATGAACTCCTCCCCTTCACCTCTATATGAGGTTCAATGCTCAAGCTTACTAGCAAGTCTATCCATCTGAGGTTTAAAATATGTGAACTCCCTTGATTTTGTATAACTTTTAAGTGTTGTTGGTTCTTCTCTCTTTGTTCCCCAGATAGATTCTTAGCTAAGTTCTTTAACATCTCATGAAACCTGGTAGCCTTATTGTTCCGGAAGAAACTTGCTCCTGCACTATCTATACTAGTCCTCTCTCCTTTATGTAGGCCATAGTAGAATGTTTTTGGATGACCATATAAATCAATCCCATGATGAGGGACCTTCCTGAGCATGTTTTGAAATTGCTCCCAAGATTCAGAATAGGACTCCTCAACATGGTGATTAAAGTTGTGGATCTTTCTCACAAGTTTGTTCATCTTCTAAGGGGGGAAAGTATCGCTAAAAATATCTATCATTTCATCCCAAGTCTCTATCAATTCTGGAGGGAGACTAAGGAACCATGCCTTAGTTTTATGTGATAAAGAGTAAGAAAATAACTTCAAGTAGATGACTATGCCTGGTACCCTATCTAACTTCAACTTATCATAGCTTCCACAAAGCTATTAAAATTCATCATAGGGTCCTCCATACCATGGCCATGGAATGACATGATTTAATTAGTGCCACCAGGGAAGGATCTATTTTGTAACTACCCATGTTGATTGCCTGTTATTTGAATGACTCGAGTTGCGTTGTGGCTGATGATGCCTTTATTTTCTCCCATACTTTCTACTCCTAAGGCTCTTCCTCATAATGGTCATCACCATTATGCAACATGGATATCACCTTTTCTTGCTCTATCTATGGGGGTGTGGTTTGAATGAGTTTCTCAACTGAATCCACAAAGTCTCTTATTTTTTGGAGGATCTCCTTCCGAGCAGTACATGTGGGAGTGGATTTCCCCTAGAATTTGATTTTGGGTGAACCATAAACTAGAACCTAATTTTAACATGAAAGTGTGAGAGAATGAATACTAGTATAGTCATAAAATAGATTTTCAATTATGCACAATTTCAAAGAAAAAAATTGAAAAATAATTGAATAATGGCCTAGAGTGGCCGTTTCAAAGCACTCATAGTGCTGGAGTTGTCATCTTCTCAGTAAAGGCAATAAAAGCCTATTATAGGCAAGTGATACACCTAAACTATGCATACAAAAGGCAAGTGATACATTGAGTAGTATAGGCCTATAAAGCTCAAATGTCATACTCATGGAAACGTTCTCCAGAGACTACAAATTATTATAACCTAATCCTCTAGGCCTAGAGAAAATCTGATTGCTTGATTGTTTATATCTAACGACAAGAATTGAAATTTAAATAAAGTGAATATGATTAGGAATTGATGGATTCCTTAACATTATAGTTTGACCATAGTATGTGTTACAATTAACTCCATTTTATCAATAATGATTTACCCTTAACCCTAGACTAACAACTTGTAGCAAGTATTACCTACTCTCATAGTGTAATACACTAACTATACTAAAACAAAACCCACTTCCATAATGGCTTAAGAATTATTTGGTTGCATTAATGATAACTCTAGGTTATTCCTTCATAGTTGTTAGTCCTCTCCCGAGACACCATATTAGCTGTGTAAATTTACAACCTTTCCAATACCCAATCCCTCTCACGAAGCAAATAGTGGTATAAAAAATTACTTGTGGTGATCAAGCAAAGATAATTCATGAATAAATCATAGATTTACATTCACAATTAAAGGAAATATATATTATTGATTTGTAAAAGTTAACTGCAATGCAATACAAGGCTACTCCTGAGTACTAAGGAATAGGGGATCAGCCCTACATAATTTCTACCATCAAATATAGAGAGGAAGAGGCATAAAATAAGTCAAGCATCAAAAAAACCAAATGAAAACCCTCACAGAAATGTTGCACACTAGTACATAACCGACATTTAGTTTCAGTTATTTAAGGCCTTTAGCATCGGTTTTAATGTGATACCTATGTGGGTGCTGTTAAAAGGCCAACCGTTAGGCGTCAGTTTCCAAATCGATGCCACAACCCTTCGCGCGCCACTGAAAATGCGCCAGCATGGGGGTATAGGCGTCAGTTATTAGTTTTTAAACTGACACCATAAACCTTCATACCACAGAAAGGGCGCCATATGGGGCACTATCAGCATCAGTTTATTAGTGATAACCGACACCATCTCACCTGCTACCACGGTCGTGCTGGCCAGCACAGCCGTGTTGTCTGGTCCACTGTCACAACCATGCTGGCCAGCACAGTCATGGTGTATGGCCTGCTGCCACGACTGTGCTGGCTAGCACGGCCGTGGTGTCTGGCCTCATTAGGGAAATCGACGTTGGTTACTAGTAGAGCAACCGACGCCAGAACCATCAATGTCGGTTTATTAGTGATAAGCGACGCCAAATCACATGCATTAGGCGTCGGTTATAATTATTTATCCGATGCTGTAATCATTTGTCGTCGGTTTTAAATAAATAACTGACACCTATTGCATGTTTTTTTTTCTTATCAATCTGCAGGCCTGCTGTGGCTGGTCGCAGGATGAGAAACCTACAATTCAGTTATGAACTGTAGATTTTATGACATCCATTGATATCAGCCAACAACATGCCACAAACCTGCAAAATTAACAACATTAATTTTCACACATTTAGCATGCCTGCAGTTCCATTCGATTTTCACACATGTAGAAACATTCATGTAGCAATTTGCAGTTCCATTCATTTTCACATTCACACATGTAGAAACATTCATATAACAACCAGCAGTTTCATTCATTTTCACATTCACACTTGTATAAACATTCAGACACATGTAGAAACATTCATTCATGTAGAAACATTCACACATATTATAATTCAAAATTCATTTACAAAATATCATTCTTTAGTCATTATTCGCTATCAACATCCCAATTATATTTTAAAACCCCCACTAATTGTATGGTTGTTGCCCATTCTTCTCTTACATCATTTAATTCTTCCATCATATAGGGAGCATGTACATCTGTAGTGTGGTCGATTTTAAACACCTGCAAAGAGAATGATGTATATAAATAATTAATAATATATAAATAAGATTGATATATTTCATATTATCTAATGAGACTATATATAATACCTCAGGAATGGTATCGATGTCCACTGTGGCATATTTGATAATCATGTGCATAAATCGCATCACATAGTATGCACATGCCCATCCGTTGTTTTGTGTAGCACACTATAAATTAAAACATATAAAATATTTAAAAATACAACTAATTAAGCACTGTTCACATAAATAATATATACATTGTAGTCGGGAACTTACTTCCACGTTCTTCCAAATTATTGGCTGGTTCTTTTTCCTGGGGACCTTTCCTCTAGCCCTTTTGAACTCATCTAAACCCCTACATGTTAATGTAACACAACACATTACATAATTAAATAGTAATGTAATAACATATGTTAACAAATATGAAAATGAAATCTTTCTCACTGGAATAATGTCATTTTCATTGTGTGTCCATATTTTGAATTCAATTTAGTCCCCTTAGGATCTAGATAATAGATAGTGAATGTCTCGCGGACAATAACTAGTAACTCCCAATGCATACCACTAGAGGTAAAAAAGTTAAAAATTAATAACTCAAGATCCACAATAAAAATATGATTTTCTTAAGTCCAAATTATAAGCAAAGTAAACTTACTCCACATGAGATTTAAGACTTATCAACTTCAGATCTTTCATTGATACCAATCTACGAATGTTGGATGAGTAACCCTGTGGCACCTTAACATTTACCAAACATTCACAAAAAGCTTTCTTCTCCTTTCTAGACAATGTGTAACAAGCGGGAGGTAAGTATGTTCTCTGATTTCCCATTTCACGTAATTCTGTTAATTCTGACCTTATTCCCATTTCACGTAGGTCCAGTCTGGATTTTATCCCATCTTTAGTCTTACCTGGTATATTCAATAAAGTACCAATGACACTATCACAAACATTTTTTTCAACGTGCATGACATCGATACAATGCATGACTGTCAAAGAATCTAATAAGGAAGAACCCAAAATATTGACTTCTTCTTGAATAAAGATTTTTCACTCTGTGTGGCCATAGTACATTGTGATCTCTTACCAAATTCATTGACAAAGTCTTTTACTCTTTCATAAAAAACCCTCCCCTAGTATAGGTTTAGGTGCACTCCATTCCTCATTCAATCCATTGAATGCTTTACGCTTCCTACGATACAGATGGAATTTTGTAAGAAACCTTCGATGACCTAGATATACAGTCTTACTGCCATGTTTTAGTCTTGTTGAATCAGTGTTCTCTTCACATATAGGACACACTTTAGCCCCTTTGACACTATATCCAGGCAAATTCCCATATGCTGGAAAGTCATTAATAGTGCAAAACAACATAGCATGCAAATGAAATGTCTCTCTTCGTGAAGCATCATAGGTCATCACACCTTCACCCCAGAGTTTCTTTAAGTCATCAATCAGAGGTTCAAGATAAACATCAATATCATTTCCAGGTTTTTTAGGGCCCGATATCAACAATGACAACATTACATACTTATTTTTCATACACAGCCAGGGAGGAAGATTGTATATAACAAGCATGACTGGCCAAGTGCTATGTTGGTTGCTCAATGTCCCGTATAGATTCATCCCATTTTTACAAAGCCCAAGTCTTAGATTCCTGACTTCTTCACCAAATTCAGGGTACAATAGATCAATCTTCTTCCACTGTGGGGAATCAGACGCATGTCATAGGATCCCATCATTATTTTTCATAACATCTGCATGCCACCTCAAATTCTTTGCATCTATCAACTTGGCAAACAAGCGTTGAAATCATGATATTATAGGTAGATACCACATCACCTTGGCAGGAGAACCAGTTTTGGACTCCCCCGAAGTCGTCAATTTATACTGTGACGCACCACATTTTGGACAATCTTTCAAATCTACATAGTCCTTTTGAAATAATACACAATCATTCAGGCATGCGTGTATCTTCTTGGCATCCATCCCCATTGGGCACAACAATTTCTTTACCTGGTATGTTGAGATTGGCAGCTTGTTTCCTTCAGGAAGCATTTCTTTCAACAAAGACAACAATGATTTGAAGCTTTTGTCGTTCCATCTATTGTTAGCTTTCAGCTTATATAATCTCAACACAACGCTAATCTTCATAAACTTAGTACAACCTGTGTATAATGATATCTCAGCATCATGCACAATGTTTCTAAAAATGGGAGGTGGATCGGTGTGCTCTACCCCACAACTATCCAGCATCGCATCAACGATGTCTACTGGAACTAGTTCATTCACATCTATGTCATCGGAGGCAATTTCTTCTTCCACACAAGCACTGCTATCGATATCCACTAGTTTCAGGTTTGAAATCTCTCCATGCCAGTGCCATTCTGTATAGCCTTATATAATCCCATTGCACATTACATGACTTTTGATTTCGTCACCAGTGTTGACTTTCAAGTTGTTACCGCAATGCCTACATGGACAGTAGATCCTATCTCCAAGTTGTTTCCTATGTTCCTCGACAAATCTATTAAACTGGTCAAGACCAGAATAAACTCTGGGGTGTAGCGATTGCGAATGGACATCCATGATCTATCCATTCTATGATCAAAGAGAAAACAAGTATATATTACAACAAGATTAGGGTCTAGGGTTAACATATTAGAGTTTTTGCATGGTTAAAACTTTAGGCCAACAAATACATGTGATGTCATTCTTACATATAATAAATGTGTACCACCTATCCCATTCTTGAACACCTAATCTCACTAGTAAGTGTATAATGTGTATTGGGTTTTCAATAAAATTTCGGCAACATTTCCCCACTGTTCTCCAAGTACATATGTACTTAGAGAACAAACGGGGAAATGCTGTCGAAATTTTCTTGAAAACCCAATACACATTATACACTTACATCCTAAGTGAGATTAGGTGTTCAAGAACAGTCCCAAACCGGGGACTATCCAAGATTTACTCCTAATGAGTAAATCTTAGACCGGTTTCTAGGCCAACAATAATAGATATCTACAATGAAGTCGGATTCCATACAAACAGTATATAATTTAGTGATTGTTCATTCTAATTTATACCAATGTACAAGTAATATAAAAAACAATGATTGTTCACATTCTAGGCCAACAAACACATGTGATGTCATTCTTATATATAATAAATGTGTACCACCTATCCCATCCTTGAACACCTAATCTCACTAGTAAGTGTATAATGTGTATTGGGTTTTCGAGAAAATTTCGGCAGCATTTCCCCGCTGTTCTCTAAGTACATATGTACTTAGAGAACAAACGGGGAAATGCTACCAAAATTTTCTCGAAAACCCAATACACATTATACACTTACATCCTAAGTGAGATTAGGTGTTCAAGAACAGTCCCAAACCGGGGACTATCCAAGATTTACTCCTAATGAGTCAATCTTGGACGGGTTTCTAGGCCAACAAACACATTTGATGTCATTCTTATATATAATAAATGTGTACCACCTATCCCATCCTTGAACACCTAATCTCACTAGTAAGTGTATAATGCGTAATTGGTTTTCAAGAAAATTTCGGCAGCATTTCCCCGCTGTTCTCTAAGTACATATGTACTTAGAGAACAAACAGGGAAATGCTACTGAAAGTTTCTCAAAAACCCAATACACATTATACACTTACATCCTAAGTGAGATTAGGTGTTCAAGAACAGTCCCAAACCGGGGACTATCCAAGATTTACTCCTAATGAGTAAATCTTGGACGGGTTTCTAGGCCAACAAATACATGTGTTGCATTCTTATATATAATAATTGTCTATAAACTACATGCAACATGGTTAATCCTAATCAACAGAGCATTATTAAATAATAAATCAAGAAATCAATAGTTTCAAACAAAAGGTCTAGGAATCTTTACTAGACATTATATGTATCCCTAATCATCATATTTAACATACTACATTATTATGAACATCCAGATCAGATTAAGATCATACTATGTTATAACATATTATCGAAGGAAACATATTCTTCATGTAGTGTTGATTCTAGAAGTCTAAGAAGGGAATCTGAGAATTTTAGATGCTTACAGTCTCTAAGGGATAGAAGTAAGGAATAATTTATACCTTTTCTAGTTAAGGATTTTGTAGATACTTGGACTAGTCCTAAATGAAGAAAGTTGTATCTTAGATTATTTTTTATCATGTTTAGATCTCTTTCAGATAGAAGTTGTATGCATTCCTATGAAGGTGTAACTCATATAGTTTTTTCAGTATCCTTAATGTAATAATTAGATATCAAATGAAAACTACCTTTTGAGTAAATGGTGGCGTAGGAAGGTCCAGTTTTGCATTGGAATGAATGGTGACATAGTAAGGGGCAATTTACATTTGGATAATCGATAGAAGTGAGTGACTAGAGGTGAATTAGGGTTTGTAATTAAAGGGTGTATAATTTTCTTAGGATTTAAAGGAGAATATCTACATAAAATTGCAATAAAAAACAACAACATGATGAATATGATTGAAGCAAAAATGAGCTGTGTAACTAGGTATAAAATCGTACCTGTAAGTAGCGAGCTCGTGGAGGAAGAAGAGGAGTAGCTCTGTCGGTAGCGAGCTCCGTTAAGGAAGAAGAGCAGTGGAGGCGGCGACGATGAGCAGTGGAGGCGGCGATGTAGGCAGTGGAGGCGGCAGCGGCGTAGGGCAGTGGCAGCAGCGGCGGAGACGCGGGGGTCGTCAGGCGGAGATGCAGTGGGCGGCGGTGACACCGGCGAGCTCCAGGACCACCTGCACAAGTCAGGCAGGTAGCGGCAGCGACACCGGCGAGCAGGGAGCGGCAGGCGGCGGCGGGCAGGAAGGCGGCGGAGAAGGAGCAGGCAGGCGGTGGCGACACCGGCAGCAGAAGGAGCAGGAAGCGGCGGCGGCGCACAAGCAACAGCAGCAGCGGAGGGTCGGGCGACGGTAGCGGAGGGTGGCGGGCAGCGGCGTCGGTGAGCAGCGGAGGGTCGGGCGATGAAGACGATGAAACAGGAAAGGGGACCTAAAGTCGATCGATCATGCGTCTAATAAGTTCGTAAAGGGCGTCGGGTATCTAACAAAGCCGACGCCTAAGGTCTTCAGCGTCAGTTCCTATTACAAAACCGACGTCCAATTAGATAAAATTTGCCCCAAATAAATTGGCGGGAACCACTATCGGCGTCGGTTATCTAAGGATAACCGACACCTAAGCTGTAAATTTTCGCGCAAATTTTCATCTTATATAGGCGTCGGGCTTTAGGTAAATAACCGATGCCGTATGTGACATATTTTTTTTGCTCGAAAATTGGATTTCGCGGCAGTTTTAGGCGTCGGTTTTTTACCAAAAAAACCGACGCTTAATACAAGCGGTACCCGTGTCTTGGCTACAGACGTCGGATGACCTAGATGACCGACGTTGAATGTTATAGGCGTCGGTTTTCCTAAATAACCGACGCCCAGAAAAGCGACACTGAATGTTGTTTCTGTAGTAGTGAGGGTTGTCCATGGTTGACGTAGCCACCCTTGCACTGGTATTCCGTGATCGGGAGCTGGGTGTCCATGGGTGGCTACCGATCCTACATACCAGTGCAAGGGTGGCTACGTCAACCATGGACAACCCCTTTCCTACATGCCTAGACCGTACGACTCAAGATTGGCATGCCACATGCGCATGCGGACCCAACCTACTGGAGGGGAATTGGCTCTAATACCATTTGTAACGCTCGGGCCCACTGCCCAATGCTCTAGTAGAGTTTCAAGAATGACGACTGGCTCCACTGACCACCACTAGCCTTAACTACGCATCTTAATCTCACTCACGCGTAAGCCAGGATCAACTTCCCGACTGGTCACCCCGGAAAAGGAGGTGCACCTTGGTGATATGGGTAGTCCAATCATTCCTTTTAAGATCAACTTATCCAATGCCTCAAATCCTGGGATGTTACATTAATATTAATTAATATCTAATATTTTCAAATTATGTTCTTCTTATCTAATAAGATCAACAATCATGAACTGTTTATTCCAACAAAACTTCTATGATATTTAGGTGGGTATGGATCTATTCAAATTAACACATTTATAATAATTAAACATAGCATTTAATAAAACTATAAACTAATAATTGCTAGAATAAACACCATATATGTAATTATTGTGCATATAAATAAAAATAAACAATAGTTAAAAATACTAAAGAAATAAAAAATAATGCGTCTTGTATGAAGACATATTGCTTATACTGAAAGCAATGCATCCTACATGCAGACGTATTGCTTTGATGTGGAAGCAATATGTGCTCGGCTGAGACTTATTGGCCCACCGCGAGATAATGCGTCAAACCTGGTGACATATTACTCTCTCAGGGGGCAATACGTCTCCAGCCAAGGACGGAGCCAGGGGGGACAAGAAGAGGCCATGCCACCCCCCAAAAAAAAATTTAAAGATTTCAATTATATACATATGTTTATATGTTGACATTATAATATATATAATATGTAATGATTACACGTCAGGAAACTGCCTCTGGCGCAGCGGTTCGGATTATTTATCTGCGGTAAAAGGATTCCAATTGTATATAGCATATTTTGCACATACACTATTTTGGCCCCCCGAGCAGTGGATTGCTGGCTCTGCCACTGTCTCCAGCCCAAAACTGGTAGCATAGGAGACCTCCTATACTTATAGTATAAGACAACCAATGAAAACACCAAAAACCCATTGCACCACGATAGAGCCACCCGGAAGCATTTCTCTCTATAGAGGCAATACGCCCCCGAACCGGATGTATTGACCCCACAACGGAGCAATACGTCCGTACTGAATACATATTGCCCAGAGAGGAGTAATGTGTCACTTGTACGGACGCGTTTCTCGCATGGAGCAATATGTCCCCCGGTATGATGTATTGGCCCTCACAACACGTCATTTTAGAAATTAAGATCCAATTCGGTATTTAGAATAGAAAATTATGCTCTTAAGGTTTAATGGCCCAAACCCTCGAACTACTAACGTCACTGGTAAAGAAAATTAACCTACCATGTTTCTACCCCACGTACCCAAGGACGAGCATACGCATCTCGCTCATTCTGTGCCGTCAATTTAGTTGGAGCGTACAAGCCCGCCTTTTTTTTTTTCTGGTACACGTTACTTTTTATCTCTGAGAAAATGTACAAATTAAAAACTTAAAATTGTCTATTGCCTCTATGTTACCTTATCCTCTGGCTGACATCAGAAGACATGTTTCAAGCGTTGTTATTGCGATTGCCAAAAGCTTTCGGATGCATATTAATGTGAAAACGAGATAGTTGAAAGTGAGATCTCTGATCTGTAGTTGACAGCGACACACATATATAAGTTCGTTATGAGAAAAAGTCGAAATGAGAAGTCGCCGTAGTGTATACTGTTTCGGCTAACATGTTTAAAAATAAAACCAACATGTTGCTTCGCATTGTTATCGGGGTGTTTGTTATAGCAACAACATACATCTATTAGTATGAGCTGTGTTGAATGGATAAAAGAATATGATCAGCATTGAATCAAGCTTTGCTATATCAGGCAATCCGAGGAGAAGATTTGTCTCTTTGATATATATAAACGGAGGGATAAACAATATTGGTCCGTCTATTCGGCTTTACGTCTTGTCACTCACGATATAAACACCAACAAGTCTACGTGCTCTATAAAAATTGAAGTGTTTGATATATTAACCATTAAGCAATGGACTGGTAAGACAGCGGATAGATGTTTGAGTGTACTGCCGAATATCCACTTCCAATCTATTCCTAACTAAAACGGAAGTGCGTTTTTCAAATCCAACCATAGATATTGCTTCCAGTCAACAGGATTGGTCGTCTACCTACATCGGATAACAGTGGCTTTCTGAAAGGAACAAAATAGATTTTTCTCTCGCAATCGTCACCTGCCACTGACGCACGCTGGTCGCTCGATCTATAAATAAATAAGATAAGGTTTTTCCTAGAGAACCCAAACACATTCATCTACAAAACAACATTATGGAAAAAGTAGTTATGATTCTAAAGCATTTGTTACCGTATATCCATTGTGGACAACACATTGACAACTTCCCATGTAAGTAAAATACGTTATTTGAAAAGATATTACCGCCATGAATAATGCTATATGAACAAGAAATGAGATTAGAAATAAGATATTTTTTGTCCTAATAACAAAATAGAAGAGAAAATAACTTACTTTCTTTCTTTATTTTATTATTATACATATGTGGGGACAAAACGTGTCCCTATTAATCTCAACTATACACACACCACATTAATTTTTTTAATGGTAGGTTTTTGAGTAAATGTATGATAGATATCACAACGAGAACAGCAAACCGGTACAGCACATTTGAAGTGCAAAAAGGTCACATTTCTTGTTCCTATAGGAAATCTCTTACCACGATGCTGTCCACGTCTTACGCACTTGGTGAAGACTTTGTTCTATTCGTCTCACGTCAATGGATAGTCTAGGTCATACTGATATGACGGAATCACTGTTTTCGTGTGCATAGATAGGAGAGAGTGGGAGAAGGGAGGCTTAGTGGAGTGAAAACCTCGTTCTGGTCGCCGCACCAGGTAATAACTTCCAAAACAAGCACCATGTTGAAACTTCTCTTTCTCATCCAATTTCCAATCAGCATGAATATGCTTTTGCAGGTGAAAGGCCGGCACCTGGCCACTACTATCCGGGTAAGGTGGACCGTGGTGGTTCTTTTCTCCTTTACGACCGTCGCACCCTTGAAACCACAAAACAACGTACGTCTGTCTTGTAACTATATAGATGCTATTGTCTAGTGAGATGATATTACGTAGTGCATTCAATATGACAGGTGCTATGGAGGAGCAACATCGAACCTTATCCACTACATGCTAAAATAAAGAGAAGCAAAAAAAAAACACACTACAAGTATATACTTGAAAATTGATAGTTATGAATAGCGTCTCTAAGACTCTTAACACAATTACATGGATATCCGATTAACCAAATCGCCATTATCTTCAACGTATAAGCTATAAACTATGGTGAGCCTGAGCACGAATTCGGATGGAAAACGCACCAACGGATGAATGAGACACGAGACATTTTAAACACACTAGTTCTAGCCTTCCTTGACGCACTAGTAGACACTTAGGATGTGGCATGATGGCATCTTTTTCACATACCTACTGTTTTTATGACGGAAATAATGCAATAGTTACATCTTTGATCAAAGTTGATATCAGAACTACAAGCTGTCAACAAAATGAATTTTCCATCAGCAATAATAACAGGATAGGAGGCTGAGTTTAGAAAGTCGGAACCTGAGGGATATTACTACGACGAGGAAAATTTCTGCTCATGCACAAGGTTTACCGATGGTTTGCTTCCCATATTCATCTCATAGTAACTCATTAATTGTATATCCCGATGCTAGGAAGAGAGCATAGTAAAATCACATGTTCGTCCTTATATATCTTCAGAGAAATACATCATTGGAAACCACATATCACACAACAATAGCCGGTGGGAGATGGAAGTAGTGGATGGTATTGTTTGAGGTGCAGATCGAACGCAATGATAGAAGGATCAATAAGAAGAGAGAGTAGTAGTGAACTAGCAGGAAACAATGATCCATACTCAAAATATGTCAGATATGTATGCAATTCTACTCAAATTTGAATTGTCTGTTGATAGTCAGTAATTATCGTTGTTCTTTTTTAGAAGAAAGACAAGTAATGAAAAAGTCACTTCAAGTCATACCCTCCAATGACTACTCTTTTTTAGGTTCTAAGGATCATAAAAATCTTGGAGGACCTACAAAATTGAGGAGTTACAAAGAACAAATCCCGTAAAAGATTATAAATGTTTAAACAATGTGTTATGTAGGCGTCAAGTGCCACGTGCGGTCAAGAATGAGTGCCCCTCAAAATAGCGTCTATGGTTCAACTCCCAGTCAACAGGTGCACTCCCGAATGAGATAATACTGAGTTTATTAGGTGTGCCATGTGAGCGTTTTGCCACAACGTGTTGGGCCTGAAGAGTTTATTTTGTTGGTGTGGATCTACTAGTGAACCTGTCTTGGAGTTCACAACAAATCTAAAATAAAATCGACATGTTATTGACCGCATAGAAGAGTCATCCGGTCATATATAGTGTAACAAACAATGTTTGAAAGATGGTTGATGGAGTACATATGTACAACTAAGTAGGAATTTGTTTGATAATATAAGTATAAATAAGGGCAGACGTTGTAGCTTCTATCACTGAAGCATAAAATGTATTAAACAAAGAACTGAACATATAGCTATTTTACCGGATATATTTGACTCGCTGAATAACATATCTCACCAAGTACAACATAATTGGCTTGTGTATGATAGGATATCCATTTGACATTTTGAGTTGTATAAGGTACTCAAATGATTTTCAAAGATTATTAAGATGGCAACCAAGAATGAATAATAAATAATTATAAAGTAATGAAGTATTTTTATATCCACGGGATTTCAAAGAAAAGTAAACACAAATGTATGAAATGAAAGAAGAAAAAAATAAATTTACCAGATAAAGTACCACTTTGAAACACAACACACAGAAACAAAAAAATAGGACCATTCAGCAATGGTGGGTGGAAATAGCGACACGTGCATGCACACATGTATTTAAATTTTACAAATCCCAATAGAAAAAGATGCCCAACCAGTCATAAATTTCCACAACCATTTAAGTTTCAATTGTCTTTAGTCGTGACTCATGCTTAGGTGGTAATCTCTTGCTTCAAAAGCAAGTATCATTAGATTAAACCTGAGGAAAAGGTTTTGGAATACCTCAAAATGACAAGGTAGAACTAAAAAATTCTCCCACATATTTTATGAGAATAAAAAAAACATGAAAAAAAATGAATATCAGATTATATCTTTGGGCATAGGTTGTTAATGGCTCTGAATCTTATCTAGAAATAAATCTTTTACATATAAAAAGATGTGGTGAACTAGAAACTAGATTACCACAAACTTTAATAAATCATACAAATTTAAAGGGGAACAAATGAGGTGTGTGAATTATGATCTTCAATGAATCTATTTTATGAGTTCTATTGAAAGAATTTTTTTTTAAAATTCAACCCCAATTATGAGTTACACTAACGTAGTCAAAATCTCTAAGTATGACCTCTCTCACCATACACCCTAACACATATGCCTAATTCTGATTTAGATAAAATATATTCACTACTACAGAAAAGGCCTTTGGCGTCAGTTATTTAGACCCTTTACCGTCAGTTTCCAAGAGACACCCAAGTGGGCGCTACTAAAAGTCGACATCTTCAACGTCAATTTCTAACCGACACCATAACCCTTCTCGTCACCGAAAATGCGCCAGCAAGGGAACTATAGGCGTCAGTTATTAAAGAAAACCGACACTATATCATGGTTAAAGATGTCGGTTAATAAATAAAAATCGACGCCATAACCCTTCCCGCCACCAAAAATGTACCAGCAAGGGAACTATAAGTGTCGGTTTTTCGCTAATAACCGACGCCGTAACGGGAAAAAAAATGTCAGTTTTATGCTAATAACCGACGTCATATCCCTGCCAGCACGGCCGTGCTTCCCAACACAGTTGTGGTACCTGGCCACAATAGGCATTGGTTCTTACAGATAACCGACGCCAACCATAGAAGAGACATCCATTTTTTACTAATAACTGATGTTGTATGTCTTTGGTGTCGGTTTTATACAAATAATTGACGCCTATGTTCTAATTTTTCTTCTTCTTATCAGTTTGCAGGCCTGTTATATGGCTGGTCAGCAGGATGCAGAACCTGCAGTTCAGTTCTGAACTGTAGGTTTACAATATCCATTGATATCATCCAACAACAAGCCACAAACCTGCAAAGTCATTCACATTCAGACACATGTATTGATCAGATACATGTTGTGACAAAGTGGTTTTTGCTTTAATTTCGAGGACGAAATATCTTTTAAGGTGTATAGGATGTGATGGAGTGGACTTTTAAAATCCTAAAATGTCCAATGACATGAGTGAAATCATAGGGTTGGATAATATTAATAGTTCCAAGCCTTCGACAAAGTAGGTGTGTTGATGTGATGTTGACATTATGATTAACACATCTCTTTTAATGCTTTTTTGAGGAATTTAATTAAATGGTCTAATAGATGATTTTGGTCACCAAATTTTAATAGAAGGTAGCTCGAGAAGTAAAGAAGCTATGGTTAAAATTTGGTGGCAATTGGATGTTCCTAGAGGAAGATATTTAGGTTTGAATGTTATGAAATAATGTGAATTATTAAGGATGTTAGCCTAAGTAGTTGATCAAATAAGGTGTCACACGCCCCTTGGTTTGGGCTGGGCAGGTGTGACCGAAACTTGGCCGTCCATATCTGATCTGGCGGCTGGGACAATTAGTTTGATTGAGCCGCGGATGGGTTCAAGTCAGGACTAACTCGGACCACAGGATTAGAGATCGAGGGTCTTTAGATTGTCCCCTACCTTGCGGTTAGAGCAAGGTAGTGGGGCAGCTGACCTCGCGACCACCTCGGCCACCACTCGTCCAGGTCGTGGGACGATGGGGACAAGTGACTGAGCATTTATCTTTGCCTTGTCAAGAGGGTCAGACCGACCCCTCATTCGAGGGCAGTGGGTGAGAAACTAAGGAGAGTGACCCCCCCTCATCCATCGTTTCTCCACTGCTGTGCGGAGGTGGTGCGGGCAGGAAGAATCAGTGATAGGAAGGGGATACGAGGAAGATGAGTAGGTAGGAGGGAACGCCGGGATCAACTGAGTCTCATACGGGTGTTTTCGTGCCCTGTATCTCTGAGTTCCATGGCCGCCGAAGCCATGGTTGGTCGGAGGTGAAGATGCATCTCGGAGGAGGGTTGTAGGACCTCTGCACCATTAATGGAGGACATGGAGGAGTTCCTTTAGGTGCCACGCAGGCTTCAGGAGATTCGGATCGACGCGGGGAGGAGTAGAGGCGTTTTGCCCCTTGTCTCCGCCGCAGCCAAGGATGGCGGCGGCGCTCCCACCTAAACGGAGTTTTAGAGGCAGAGCACCTGAGGCGAGCGACCGGCGGCATCCAGGGAGGAAGGGCGAAGGAGATGGAGGCCTTCGGAGCTGACGAGGAGCTCTCGAGCATGGGCTATTGCTCACCGGAGAGGCTGCCTCGCGGCGACACTCTGTTCGCTGGTTCGCGTGGAAAAGAGAAGGGAAAGGAAGCGGGTGGTTCAGATGGTGAACCGGGCCCAAGTAACTTAAACCGACTGAAGGCAGTGTTGAACCAGAACCAAACTGGGTCCAGGTGACTGTGAACCACCGGCCCAACCAAGGAAAGGAGCCGCGCCATTCAGTGGACACGTGGCGAGGTCCTATTCGTCCAAAAAGGTAAAATGCTCAGTTTTTCAATAATTCATAGAAATTGCCTCAATTATCAGAAAATGACATATAATATACCAAAATGTTCAGAAAAATGCGTAGAACAATCTAAAACTATAATATCAGACTTTTGATGGTTAAATATCAGTGATATCTTGTTAGTGGTGAAATGCCCTTATAATGGATAATAAATATCAAATGATGTTCTAAAATTGTGGAAAAATGCCAATAAGTCTATAATAATGTTTATAGTGCACCTGATGTCAAGAATGATCATGATGATGTACGAAATCATGTATTTTAATTAATATAGCTATTTAGGGCTAATGACCCTATATTAAATGTAATAAATACATTAATGCTCAATAGATGATAGAAATTACATAGTAAGCTCATATCAGTAATTAGAAGACAGTATGTAACTCTGAGATCAGTTATATATATGGAATTAATAGAAACATGATAATGACTCTTCATGTGATATAAAACCCTAATATGCTAAATGAATATGATCTAGAGTTAGTATGTACACATAATCATATGTAATGAAATAATCAGATTATTGATCATAATCTGGAATACAACATCAGTAATGTCAATCCCAGATAACAAGAAGAGATAGATAAGAAATAATAATGAGAATATACTTAAGAGATAAGCTAAACCCTAATGAACATAATTAGGGTTAAGATGAGATATAATAAGATAAGAACTTGATGATAGTTTATGATCTTGTCTTGATCAGGTTTAATCAAGGATATAGTTGATATCAGGAATACATATGTGATTAAGTTATCTCTTTGGAAGGTACGCTATTACCTCTTACTTGGCTTATTATACAATATGCTTGTGTTATATGAGTAGTAAAATACTTGGCATATGGTATTGATTGAAATGATTGTTCTTGTATGCTATGTTGCTTGATTCTCCATACTTATTGCTATGAACACATCAAACATAAAATATCAGTTCCATTATATGAAAGCACTAATTCTCTTTGGTAGCATAGTGCTTGAAAGTGATCATTCTCTTTGGTAGCAGATCACATTGTACAATGATCTAACTCTTTGGTAGTAGATCATAAGGCCTTACATCTCATTCTCTTTGGTAGCAGAGATGATGCATTATTCCCTCAGGTGGCAAATGCATGGATATATAATGGAAAATGTGCTTAAAATATGTGTTCTCTTTTGTTAATGAATATATTTGTGCAAGTATACGCTTTTCTTATATTCTTCTGTTACTGCCAAGTATATTAGTTTTATCTTATTGCCAAGATATGATGAGAGGTAAATGAAAGACACGTAGGCGTACTCAGTACAATATTCTTGAAATATTGTGCTGACGTGTACCGCATGTAATCCTTTGTATAGGTTGTGGTTATGCTCTTGAAGATCCAGGATAGTTGAGAGTTGTGTAGCGAGCTGATGTACAGGTGGACCTGTTGTCTTAAGATCCTGTAGTTTAGTTGTAGTACATGTATATGTTATAGTTTACCTTTCAATGTGTAATATCAAATGTTGTAACAATTCATGTTGTAATTATATGTTGAATGGTGAACATGTGTGTACGGTTTTATTATTGTTCATGTACATGTGCTACTGATTGTTTCCTTCTGACTCCCTCGATTTTCTTCTTCTTAGCCTAGTGTGGGATGTTTAAATTGGAATGCTCGCTGAGGTGAGGGTTTCAATTTAGACATCACACATCAGATTAAGTTTTAGAAAATCCGGGGACGTCACAGGTGGTATCAGAGCGTGAACAATAGCAAAGCCTGACATTTGCTCATTATGCAACTTAAAGCTAAAGAACCTTGAACCTTAATAATCTTTAGGGTTAGATTAGTCGTCTTTTAGAGACTAGATCTGACCTAGCCTCTAGGTTAGCACCTAGATGTCCGAGAACTAGGTCTAGACTGGTGCTTGTTGAATAGCAAGTCCTGAGATGTCGTTCTTTCCTTGTAGTACAGCGGTATGGGACGTTGCACAATTTGGAAATGACGTGCATCAAGGGAAGAGAAACCCTAGACATATGGCGCTTGTTGTCTAGAGTAGCTACACTAGTCTACCCCTGTTCTCACCCTTTTCACTAGTTTTCATGACACTGGACTCTCTACTATGTGTGGGACACTCGTTTCAGGATTTGGTTTTTGATTCCAATCGGATCGAACCTCGATAGTTTTCTCTGACGTTTGTTTTATCGGAGAAAAACTATATAATATTTTATTATGTATATGTATTACAAAAATGTGTCCCCACACATGTACGAGTAGGAGGTGGTCATGCAATCTAAGTGAAAGTGATGACATCAGTCTAGAAGAGAGAGTAGTTCTAGATTAGATGTCTAGAGCCTTGTTTGGAATATATGATAGATGGAATAGATGAAATAAGCTTTGATATAAGTCTTATATAGAATACATAAGATGTTTATGATGATATATGTTTTTCTTTGAGGACTTAAGTTTAGTTTTGAGGTTTGAGATAAGTTTTGATGATGCAAGTACGCGTGCTTTTCTAAGATAAGATATGTTAGGTTAAGACAGGTTGTGAGTCAGCATGAGCCTCAAGTTCTTTTACGAAGGAGGACATCTAGTGTTAGGACCAGTTTTAGGGTTTACTCCAGAGAGAGTGAGACCCATTGGGAGAAGGTTAGAGAACCTAAACTCCAAGATATGAGAATTCTGAGATATGTGTTATGATATGTCCTAAACTAGACTACTCCTGAGTGATTGAGTTGAGTCGCTTTATGCATGATTCCTTTAGTCTTCTTGAACCCTAGATGTCCTTGGGAAGACCAAACCCTAGAGATAGAGAGAGGCTCGTTATATGTGAAGATCTATATGAGTGCCTGCCATCTGGGTGAGGGAGAGAGCCCAAGACCCTGGAGGAGGCAGCTATGTTAGTTTCCATGAAGCCTCATGCTCGGGTTGGTGGTTTCCCATATAGGAATCTAGTGGTTGCATGTATAAGAGAGCTTTGGGTATGATGTTTCATGGTTAGAGACCTATGAAGAGTATGTCATAGCATGTTTTGGTTCGTGCTTATGTGGCTAGATCTTGTAAGGCTTTTGCTAATGCCAATGAGGTAGACCTGAAAACCCTAAACCGAGGAAAGAGAAAGTATATGCATGTGAGATACTCACAGAGTTGAGTTAGCTCAGAGAGACTGAGCATGACACTACCCTCGTGGTATGGGTTAGAGGAACCTCTTTTGGACTATATGGAGTTTGATACATGTTTCATGAGCCACTTGGATAAGTTTTTTTAGCACAACCATGATATAATATATGTAAGATGTGATCTAATATCGAGACGTGATATATATATAAACATGATAAGATGGAAACCTAGAGATGGTTTAATAGATGGCAATGCATAAATGGTTAACCATGTATATGAATAATGATGATTAATTTGAAACTGTTGCTTAATCTTGTGATGATATCGCTACTAAATGTTGTAATTTGTTATGAATAATGAAATAAGACCATATGAATGAAACATGCTACATGAGATGTTAAGCTTAGTGCTTAATAATGAGGAAATATAGTTTGAAAGTTAGCACAACATAATGTTTATGACACCTTGATATGATCTAGATGGATAAAGTGAGCTAATGATAATTAACTCCCTCCTAAAAGACATATGTTAATGATGAACATGTTCTAACAATTAGCTCAATAAAATGTCGATAACACCTTGATATAATGAGTTAATCTTTAGTTAACTCCTTTAGAGCACATGAATATGATGATGGAACCCTAATGCATGGATAAAGTTAAGGATGCAATGTAACATATGAGATATGTAATGACATAATCTGAGTTTCTAAACCCTGAGTTTAACCTTGAATGGAGTTTTGGTGCACCAAGATGGTTGTAGAAACCCCCCTAATAGTGCTTTGGATACATGGTAGTTTTCCTTGGAGTATGAGTATGGTTTACTTTCGAGGACGAAAGTTCCTTTAAGATGTATATGATGTGACAAAGTGGTTTTTGCTTTAATTTCTAGGACGAAATATCTTTTAAGGTGTATAGGATGTGATGGAGTGGACTTTTAAAATCCTAAAATGTCCAATGACATGAGTGAAATCATAGGGTTGGATAATATTAATAGTTCCAAGCCTTCGACAAAGTAGGTGTGTTGATGTGATGTTGACATTATGATTAACACATCTCTTTTAATGCCTTTTTGAGGAATTTAATTAAATGGTCTAATAGATGAGTTTGGTCACCAAATTTTAATATAAGGTAGCTCGAGAAGTAAAGAAGCTATCGTTAAAATTTGGTGGCAATTGGATGTTCCTAGAGGAAGATATTTAGGTTTGAATGTTATGAAATAATGTGAATTATTAAGGATGTTAGCCTAAGTAGTTGATCAAATAAGGTGTCACACGCCCCTTGGTTTGGGCTGGGCAGGTGTGACCGAAACTTGGCCGTCCATATCTGATCTGGCGGCTGGGACAGTTAGTTTGATTGAGCCGCGGATGGGTTCAAGTCAGGACTAACTCGGACCACAGGATTAGAGATCGAGGGTCTTTAGATTGTCCCCTACCTTGCGGTTAGAGCAAGGTAGTGGGGCAGCTGACCTCGCGACCACCTCGGCCACCACTCGTCTAGGTCGTGGGACGATGGGGACAAGTGACTGAGCATTTATCTTTGCCTTGTCAAGAGGGTCAGACCGACCCCTCATTCGAGGGCAGTGGGTGAGAAACTAAGGAGAGTGACCCCCCTCATCCATCGTTTCTCCACTGCTGTGCGGAGGTGGTGCGGGCAGGAAGAATCAGTGATAGGAAGGGGATACGAGGAAGATGAGTAGGTAGGAGGGAACGCCGGGATCAACTGAGTCTCATACGGGTGTTTTCGTGCCCTGTATCTCTGAGTTCCATGGCCGCCGAAGCCATGGTTGGTCGGAGGTGAAGATGCAGCTCAGAGGAGGGTTGTAGGACCTCTGCACCATTAATGGAGGACATGGAGGAGTTCCTTTAGGTGCCGCGCAGGCTTCAGGAGATTCGGATCGACGCGGGGAGGAGTAGAGGCGTTTTGCCCCTTGTCTCCGCCGCAGCCAAGGATGGCGGCGGCGCTCCCACCTAAACGGAGTTTTAGAGGCAGAGCACCTGAGGAGAGCGACCGGCGGCATCTAGGGAGGAAGGGCGAAGGAGATGGAGGCCTTCGGAGCTGACGAGGAGCTCTCGAGCATGGGCTATTGCTCACCGGAGAGGCTGCCTCGCGGCGGCACTCTGTTCGCTGGTTCGCGTGGAAAAGAGAAGGGAAAGGAAGCGGGTGGTTCAGATGGTGAACCGGGCCCAAGTAACTTAAACCGACTGAAGGCAGTGTTGAACCAGAACCAAACCGGGTCCAGGTGACTGTGAACCACCGGCCCAACCAAGGAAAGGAGCCGCGCCATTCAGTGGACACGTGGCGAGGTCCTATTCGTCCAAAAAGGTAAAATGCTCAGTTTTTCAATAATTCATAGAAATTGCCTCGATTATCAGAAAATGACATATAATATACCAAAATGTTCAGAAAAATGCGTAGAACAATCTAAAACTATAATATCAGACTTTTGATGGTTAAATATCAGTGATATCTTGTTAGTGGTGAAATGCCCTTATAATGGATAATAAATATCAAATGATGTTCTAAAATTGTGGAAAAATGCCAATAAGTCTATAATAATGCTTATAGTGCACCTGATGTCAAGAATGATCATGATGATGTAAGAAATCATGTAATTTAATTAATATAGCTATTTAGGGCTAATGACCCTATATTAAATGTAATAAATACATTAATGCTCAATAGATGATAGAAATTACATAGTAAGCTCATATCAGTAATTAGAAGACAGTATGTAACTCTGAGATCAGTTATATATATGGAATTAATAGAAACATGATAATGACTCTTCATGTGATATAAAACCCTAATATGCTAAATGAATATGATCTAGAGTTAGTATGTACACATAATCATATGTAATGAAATAATCAGATTATTGATCATAATCTGGAATACAACATCAGTAATGTCAATCCCAGATAACAAGAAGAGATAGATAAGAAATAATAATGAGAATATACTTAAGAGATAAGCTAAACCCTAATGAACATAATTAGGGTTAAGATGAGATATAATAAGATAAGAACTTGATGATAGTTTATGATCTTGTCTTGATCAGGTTTAATCAAGGATATAGTTGATATCAGGAATACATATGTGATTAAGTTATCTCTTTGGAAGGTACGCTATTACCTCTTACTTGGCTTATTATACAATATGCTTGTGTTATATGAGTAGTAAAATACTTGGCATATGGTATTGATTGAAATGATTGTTCTTGTATGCTATGTTGCTTGATTCTCCATACTTATTGCTATGAACACATCAAACATAAAATATCAGTTCCATTATATGAAAGCACTAATTCTCTTTGGTAGCATAGTGCTTGAAAGTGATCATTCTCTTTGGTAGCAGATCACATTGTACAATGATCTAACTCTTTGGTAGTAGATCATAAGGCCTTACATCTCATTCTCTTTGGTAGCAGAGATGATGCATTATTCCCTCAGGTGGCAAATGCATGGATATATAATGGAAAATGTGCTTAAAATATGTGTTCTCTTTTGTTAATGAATATCTTTGTGCAAGTATACGCTTTTCTTATATTCTTCTGTTATTGCCAAGTATATTAGTTTTATCTTATTGCCAAGATATGATGAGAGGTAAATGAAAGACACGTAGGCGTACTCAGTACAATATTCTTGAAATATTGTGCTGACGTGTACCGCATGTAATCCTTTGTATAGGTTGTGGTTATGCTCTTGAAGATCCAGGATAGTTGAGAGTTGTGTAGCGAGCTGATGTACAGGTGGACCTGTTGTCTTAAGATCTTGTAGTTTAGTTGTAGTACATGTATATGTTATAGTTTACCTTTCAATGTGTAATATCAAATGTTGTAACAATTCATGTTGTAATTATATGTTGAATGGTGAACATGTGTGTACGGTTTTATTATTGTTCATGTACATGTGCTACTGATTGTTTCCTTCTGACTCCCTCGATTTTCTTCTTCTTAGCCTAGTGTGGGATGTTTAAATCGGAATGCTCGCTGAGGTGAGGGTTTCAATTTAGACATCACACATCAGATTAAGTTTTAGAAAATCCGGGGACGTCACACATGTAGAAACCTACAAAGTCATTTACATTCACATTCAGCTCCATTCATTTCATCTCTTTTCACATTCAAACATTCATGTATTGATCAGAAAAAGTCATTCACATTCACACCAAAATAATTATGAGAACAAAGTTTAGAAATATCATTCTTTATTCATCATTATCATCATCATTGTAATCATTGTCCAAATTATATTTAAAAATTCCCACTACTTGTAGGGCTTTTGCCCATTCTTCTCTTACAACATCTAATTCCTCCCTCGTATAGGGAGTATGTACATCTAATAACTTTCCACCTGTGCTGAAGTCAGTTTTAAACACCTGCAAAGAAAATGATGTATATATAATTAATAATATATAATAAGATTGATATATTTCTTATTATCTAATGAGACTATATATAATACCTGATGTATAGTATCGATTTCCATTACAACATATTTGATGATTAGGTCGATAAATCGCATCACATAGTAGGCACATGCCCAACCGTTGTCTTGTGTAGCACACTATAAATTGAAACATAGAAAATATTCAAAAATACAAATAAGCACAATTCACATAAATAATATATACATTGGAGTCAGGAAATTACTTTCACATTCTCCCAAATTAGTGGCTGATTCTTTTTCCTGGGGACCTTTCCTCCAGCTTTTTTGAACTTTTCTAAAGCCCTACATATTAATGTAACACATTAAATTGGATAATTAAATAGTAATGTAATAACAGATGTTAACGGATATAAAAATATGAAATATTTCTCACAGGAATAATGGCCTTTTCATTGTGTCTCCATATAATGTATTTAATTCCTTCCCCACATGATCTAGATAATAGATAGTGAACATCTTGGGGACAATAACTAGTAACTCCCAATGCCTACCACTACAGGTAAGAAAGTTAAAAATTAATAACTCAAAATTCACAATAAAATGTAATTTTCTTAAGTCCAAATTACAAGCAAAGTAAACTTACTCGACATTGAATGGAGCTATTATCACCGTCTTCTTATTTTTACCAAAATATTCAAAAGCATCGCAACAGTATGAAGTAACTGAAGAAGAGTATGCATCTACAAGACTAATCAAAGATGGAACCAAAAATCCCACATGGGAAAATGCAAAATTTGTACATATCATGTATAAGTGGCTGCAAAACATGTATTACGTATGCATTAATATATAAGAAACCAAATCACCGTATATAAAACAAGATATATGGATGTATAAATAAGATCTCACCATATCCAAAGCTATATCATAGTTGTGTTCAGCCAGTCATAATGAAACAACTCCAAAATATCTTGTATAAATAGCTTGTTATCATATGATTAACCTGCATTAATATGTATGCATTAATGTGTATGCAAAACTTATATTACGTATGCATTAATACATATGAAAAACTTATATAAATAGATTGTTATCGTATGATTGACCTGCAGTATCCTCCGGAATAGTAACATTTATAGGGCAATTTGAATCATGTTCGCCAATCCATACTGTCATACCCCTACAAATAGGATCTAACGAGGCATGCAGGTCCCTTGGAAGCCAACTTGGTACTTTAGGAGCTGGAGGTAGAGGTCGATATGTAGTGGGTGTCTTCCTTTTGACATGTATATATAATTTTAGATCAATTGACTCATATACGCACTAACAAATTAATGTAATGTAAATTTACCATACAATATTAGTATAGACGACATTCACTTTGGGCCACATTATCACTCCGCCTTCTGCCTCACCAAGCGTTTTAGAATCTAGGTGGGCATATGGCAGTGGAAGATCCCTCCAATCGGGGAGTATATGTATCGGGCTCACACGAACCACACCACCTGGTACTGGAGTCCCATGAAATATCTCCCCTGGAAGGGCTGGGTAAGCATGTGCATCTGCAACGATATATTCTTGACTTTTTAGACGACATGGTTTCAAACCCTACAAATTTACGTAAAAATGTTATATACATATATACACAAACATATCATATTAAAAAGACTAGCTACTGTATATGTCATAAAAATACTTATAGAGGACGTGCTAGGTGGTGGGTCTACAGGATTACTCCCAACCTCTGCAGTAGGACAAGAGCGGTCTGACACATGTACTGTCTGAGTGGCAATCTAAGATGCCTGCCACTTGCTAATTGCTTCATTGACTCTCTTATCAAGTGCTTCCTCAACTCTCCTATCAAGTGCTTCCTCGACTCTCCTATCAAGTGCTTCCTTAACTCTCCTATCAATTAATTGATCTACCTATAAATGGATAAAAGAAACGCTAGCTTCTGATTATTGAATTTTCTTTCGTAATAATATTCTTAAAAAAGAATAAGTTACCTCAGCTTGTGAAAGTCCCGCTTTTGGGATTGGTTTGCGTTGTGATGACCCAAAGAACGCTTTGATGTCCACACCAGTGCCTGCACCCCTAACACGTCCAGGATGCTCTGGGTTACCCAGAGCAACTGTCAATTCATCTCTTATGCCCTCAGGGATGAACTTGCCTTCCTTCCTCTGCTCGTGCAGCTCTCGCTAATCACCATAAACAGAAATTAGTAAGTAAAGATAACAATAATCAATATTGATCGATTGCTCTAAGAGTTGAATTTTACCATTTTTGCAGCCGCCTCAGCAATTGTGGGTTTCGTTATATCTCCCTTCTTGTTTTGCCTCCCAACTATCCACATAGCATGGCGAGGCAGAGGTGCGGGACCAATAGTAGATGACTCTTGAGTAACAACAAACTGAGTAGTAGACTCAGCTTGTAGTCTTTGATGAACGCCTGCATAGCCTCTTGGACCCATTGTGTGGCCATGCACATTTAGTGCACACCTTTCTCTTTGAGCATCGCTGATAGCCTTATTAGTAAGCACATTGATTTGGTTAGTAACACTAAAGGTTAATCTTGAATAGGTGAATATGTAAGAACTTATATTAATTAAATTGGGAGTGGCGCTTAATACCTTGAATTCATTTATTTTTCTTTGGGTAACAAAGTCCTCCTAGTCTTTGGTGTCCAGGTAGTTCCATTGCTTAGTGGTTGCCTTCTGCCTAAATTTATTTTTTAAAGAAAATATAAAAAAAAATTATTAGTGTAGAGTTAGTCAAAAAGTGATCAATGTCTAGAATTGGGAATCAATCAAGAACCTCTTCTCAGCATCACATATGTAATTTCGGGTGAGATTTGTCCTACAGTTCCTTAGGACCCTCCCACAGTGTTGCATCATGTATTTACGATGTAGCTTTTCATCCAGATCAAATATACTCTACAAAATAGAATTGTTATTAACTAGTATCCTAAAAATTAGTAATCTACAAAAATAGAATTGCAAATAATAATAACTCACACATAGTTCCTTCCATACTAAGCCTTTATTCCCCTTAGGAACTTTATGCCAGGATTCAAAAATAGGACTACAATGGCTGCGAGTATGAACCCCAAGATATGAAATAAATGAGTTGCGGTTCACTCCAATTGGATTTCCTACATGATCGAAATCAACAGCCAGTTTGGGTCCATTGTTCCTTTTCTGTAGTAACTTGTTCATCATTGTGATGCCCCTCACTTTCTCAATTTTTTTCTGCTCATCAAGTGTCCTGATTTCTTCAGGGGGTACATCACCAACCTAAAATTTGACCAAAAAAACACACTTACATGATATAACTATAAATGAACATATAGATAAAAACCTCAGGAATATATTTTTAAAACTTACATTGTGAGGCAGCGCATTAACATCCTCACCCTCACGGTAATCATCAGCACGATCATCAGGAGAATGCTCATCCATGTGAAAGTTCACATTCACATCGTAAAGTAATTCACATTGTAAATTTCACATTCACATTGTAAAGTAATTCATATTGTAAAGTTCACATTCTCATTGTAAAGTTCACATTCAGAAAAATAAAACATATAAAAAAATATAAACATGCATGCCTCTAATATTACGATCTTTTATCAATTAACAATCCTTCATTGTGATCTCTACGCACATACAAGCCATCATTAGCTTCAATATTTGGTGGTGTTGGCAACCCAACTGAGAATGGACTGGAGTCATCATACTTATCATAGTACTCTTCTTCATCTATAGGATCTTCAATGAAGTGTCTTTTACCATGAAGAACAACCGACCATTTATCATTTGCAGAATCATTGATATAAAATACCTGTTTCTCCTGTGATGCCAATATGAATGGTTCACCCTTCTCGCCAATCTTTTCAAAGTTCACTAATGTGAAACCCAATTCATCCACTATAACTCCTTTGGTGTTATCAACCCAATTACATTTAAAGAGAGGAATTCTAAAATCTACGTAGTCAAACTCCCATATGTCTTCAGTGACACTGTAATATGACATTTTAGCTTCACGTGGACTCTTATCCTTTGCACTTGCAAAAAACAATGAAGACGCTTGAAGGGTGACCCCACTATTTTGGACGACACTCTTATCATCTTGACGCTTTGTGTAATATGAGAATACATTTATGTCAAACCCTTCATAAGACATAACATTCAATTTTGGTTTAAAGGCGAGGCATTTGATAGTTTCAGTAATATTATCTGGTGTTTGAGATAGTTGATGTAAGACTTTAACTTCAAACCACTTAATAAATGTTTATTATGCTCTCTAGAAAGCCACATTGAATTGGCTCGAGGATATTGTCTCTTGATGAAATTGGTATGTTCCTCGATATAAACACTCACTTCATCAATGTTGTGTAAAATATACAAGTGACCTTGTTCCAACTGCTCACGGCTGATTACTTTCATCCGTGATCCCAAAACTCCTTTGCCAAAATTCTCCTCAATATTTTTGTCATTAACAGGAGCGTCATTAGCACTCAGAAAGTCATTGCAAAAATCCATAACCTCTCTCGCCACATAACCCTCAATAATACTCCTTTCAGGTTGATAATGGTTTCAAACATCACCTTTAAAAACACTCATGTATGGTTCAAAGGGATACATCCAATGCAAGAAAACTAGTCCCAACATTTTTACTTCCCTAGTCAAGTGGACAACAAGATGTACCATGATATCAAAGAATGAAGGAGGAAAATAAATCTCAAGCTGACATAGGGTAACAACCAATTCTCTTTGCAATTTATCGAGAGTATCAAGTTCAATAACTTTGTTGCACAGACTGTTGAAAAAGAAACAAAGTCTGGTGATTACAAACCTTACATGCTTCAACAATATAGATCGAATTGCCACGGGCAATATTTGTTGCATTAGAGTGTGACAATCATGAGATTTAAGACCTATCAACTTCATATCTTTCATTGATACCAATGTACAGATGTTGGATGAGTAACCCTGTGGCACCTTAACATTTACCAAGCATTCACAAAAAGCTTTCTTCTCCTTTCTCGACAATGTGTAACAAGCGAGAGGTAAATATGTTCTCCGATCGCTACTAACTACTTCTGTTAATTCTGTCCTTATTCCCATTTCACGTAGGTCCATTCTTGATTTTATACCATCTTTAGTCTTACCTGGTATATTCAACAGAGTACCGATGATGCTATCACAGACATTTTCTCAACGTGCATGACATTGATACAATGCCTGACTGCCAAAGAACTCTAATAAGGAAGATCCCAAAATATTGACTTCTTATTAAATAAAGATTTGTCAATATGTGTGGCTATCATACATTGTGATCTCTTACCAAATTCATTGGCAACGTCTTTTACTCTTTCATAAACATCCTCCCCTGGTATAGGTTTAGGTGCACTCCGTTCCTCATTCCGTCCATTGAATGCTTTGTGCAACCTATGATACATATGGAATTTTGGAAGAAAACTTTGATGACCAAGATATACAGTCTCGCCGCCGTGTTTTAGTCATATTGAATCAGCGTTCTCTTCACATATAGGACACACTTTAGATCCTTTGACACTATATCCAGAAAAATTGCCATATGCCGGAAAGTCATTCACAGTGCAAAACAACATAGCGTGCAAATGAAATGTCTCTCTTCATGAAGCATCATAGGTAATCACACTTTCACCCCTGAGTTTCTTCAAGTCATCAATTAGAGGTTCAAGATAAACGTCAATATCATTTCTAGATTGTTTAGGGCCTGATATCAACAACGACAACATAACATACTTATTTTCATACACAACTAGGGAGGAAGATTGTATATAACAAGCATAACTGGCCAAGTGCTATGTTGGCTACTCAATGTCCCGTAAGGATTCATCCCATCTGTACAAAGCCCATGTCTTAGATTCCTAACTTCTTCACCGAATTTAGGGTACAATAAATCAAGCTTCTTCCACTGTGGGGAATCAGATGCATGTCGTAGGATCCCATCATTATTTTTCTTAACATCTGCATGCCACCTCAAATTCTTTGCATCTATCGGATTGGCAAACAAGCATTGAAACCATGGTATTATAGGTAGATACCACATCACCTTGGTAGGAGAACCAGTTTTGGACTCCCCCGAAGTCGTCAATTTATACCTTGATGCACCACATTTGGGACAATCTTTCAAATCCACATAGTCCTTTTGAAATAATACACAATCATTCGGGCATGCGTGTATCTTCTTGGCCTCCATTCCCATTGAACACAACAATTTCTTTAACTAGTATGTTGAGATTGGCATCTCATTTCCTTCAGGAAGAATTTCTTTCAACAAAGACAACAATGACGTGAAGCTTTTGTCGCTTCATCTATTGTTAGCTTTCAGCTTATACAATCTCAACACAACACTAAGCTTTGTAAACTTACAACCTATGTATAACGATATCTCAGCATCATGCACAATGTTTCTAAACATGGGAGGTGGATCAGTGTGCTCTACCCCACAACTATCCAGCATCGCAACAAAAATGTCTACTGGAACTGGTTCGTTCACATCTACGTCGTCGGAGGCAATTTCTTCTTCTACACAAGAACTGCTATCGACATCCACTGATTTCAGGTTTGAAATCTCTCCATGCCAGTGCCATTCTGTATAGCCTTGTACAATCCCGTTGAACATGACATGACTTTTGATTTCGTCACCAGTGCTGACTTTTAAGTTGTTACCGCAATGCCTACATGAACAGTAGAACCTATCTCCAGGTTGTTTCCTATGTTCCTCGACAAATTTAATAAACTAATCAAGACCAGAAATAAATGCTGGGGTGCAGCGATTTGGAATGAACATCCATGATCTATCCATTCTATGATCAAAGAGAAAACAAGTATATATTAGAACAAGATTTGGGTCTAGGGTTAAAAGATTAGGGTTTATGGTTAAAACTTTAGGGATTAAGATCTTATATATAATAAATGTGTACCACCTATCCCATTCTTGAACACCTAATCTCACTAATAAGTGTATAATGTGTATCGGGTTTCAAGAAAATTTCGACAATATTTCCCCGCTGTTCTCCAAGTACATATGTACTTAGAGAACAAATGGGGAAATGCTACCGAAATTTTCTTGAAAACCCAATACACATTATACACTTACATCCTAAGTGAGATTAGGTGTTAAAGAATAGTCCCAAACTGGGGACTATCCAAGATTTACTCCTAATGAGTAAATCTTGGGTGGGTTTCTAGGCCAAAAAATACATGTGTTGTCTTTCTTATACCTACAATCCTAGTTTCATCATTCATATCCTAGTTCTTCAAGTTAGGGTGATTATTAATGTCTTTAGAAGCATGATTGGCAATCTAGGGTAAAGTTCATCATTTGCATTCCAAGCATGTCACGTGAGTACATTAGTATTTCCCTTTTACTAAAAACAAATTGGTGTGTTAGTGAGTCTTCAAATAGATTAACACTTGAAGATGACTCAATGAATCTTATGAATAGTCAACTCAACAATAACTTGTTGGTTCTCATTCATGACTTGCATAATATTTTGTTGATCCTAAATAGAAGCAAAATTTTACATGCCCCATATGACCCTAGAATGTTGACATGCCTAGGTTTAAAGCACTCATTAATCTTGGATAATGTTGACATGCCCCATAATAGGGAAAAATCAATATGAGAACAATAAAAACACAAATCATAAAAAATGGACTGCATAATGAAATAATTGCTTAGTAATAATATATATTGCAAGATAAACAAAAGATCAACTCATTATTTTGCAGCCAAACATTTTTTTCATGCAAACATTTTTTTCATGCTTCTTTCATTACACATTTATGGCCATTATTCATCTAGTGTCTAAGGTTCTAGATTGCCTTTTACTACTTTCTACTTAATGATTATAATGTTTGGTTGTTGTACAAGAATCGCCAAATATAAAGTCCATGAGGATAAACTAATATTTGGGAATGATAATGTGGCTTCTCTATATTAAATCTAATCTATCTTTCTTTCTTCTTCTTTATATTTAATTATTACATAAGTTGTATGTGAACTTTGTGAACTTTGAGCTATTTAGGGGCAGTCACACTAAATTACTTTATCATTGTATACCCAAACAATGGGATTGGATCGATGTAATAACACTTCTATGATAGTTGGTATCAAAGACTAACACACTATGCATCTATGTAATTGTGAACTTAATTGTGAAATCCCTCATTTTCCTCTTATCAGGATTTGAACTACTTTTTTTTGTAATAGTAATCATCTAGTTCATATACAATAGCCACATTTGGCTATTGTTAGGGTTTGCGTTAACCCACAGGGCTACACAGCTATTCCAGGTGGAGACAATGGAAAAAAAAGGGGATTGGAAGTCGGCGGCGGTGACAAGCTCAACCGGTGGAGAATACCTGTCCGGCGGCAGCAAGCTCAGGTTCTGAGCAGTAGGCGGCGGCGAGCAGCAGGGGCGGTAGGCTACGGCGAGTAGCAGTAGTGGCGGGAAGCAGTCTGGCGGTAGGTAGCGGTGAGCAGCAGTAGAGAAGGGACGGTGTGCGACAGAGAGCAGGAGAAGGGAGCGGCGAGCACAGTAGCAGCAGCGGTGAGTACAACAGCAGTGACGACGAGCGGCGATAGGAATCACACAAATCGCCAGACCTAAGTGGAGGGAAATGAAACAGAGAGAAAGGGGAAGAGTATGCTTCACGCAGGTGCTATGAAGTTAACAATAGGCGTTGGTTATTCAAAACAACCACCGCTTATAATAATAGGTGCCAATCACCACAAACAAACTGACATCTATGTTCAATAATAGTCGTTGGTTTCAACTAGAAAAACCAACATCTATCTACATATTTCGGAAAAAAAAAGTTCTCAAATTATGACCATAGTCGTCGGTTGTCGTAGAAAAGCGATGCTAAAGGGGGGGTGAAAATTTTCACGGGGACAACATGCGAAAACACATATGCGTTGGTTATTGCAAGAACACCGATGATCCAAATTGGCCCAATTTTCTATCTCGCAAAAAACCTTTAGTCGTCGGTTGATTTGTTAACAACTGACGTCGTATCTTAAATTTTGGAGGTGATTTTTTTTCACTAGAAAATTTGGATTTGGCTGTCGATTTTAGGCGTCGGTTGCTTATTGAGGAATCGACACTAAATAAAAAGTGATACTTGTGTCTGGCTGCTCTTCACAGATAGATGTTGGTTTGTGTATTCAACCGACGTTGTAGGATTTAGGCGACATCTTCTTGTATACGACCAACACCTATAAATGTAACTTTATTAGACATTTCTGTAGTAGTGATTCCTCTATCAAGACAACATGAAACCCATAAGCATCATAGGGAATGCTTTGGGGGTAGAAACTATTAGGCTATCTTCTATATAAATGAAAATACATCTTCTCTATCCCTTTTAACCTTGCTTATGATATTTCCAATGGTAGGGATATTGATGAATGTATATTCATCTTAGTTATAGTTGCTATTTTTGGCCCAATTTTGCACTGAAAGCTCTCATATCCCCTTGAATCTGCTCATATACAATTTTCGTCAGTTTTAGATGATTATTTAGAGTTTTGATCAAATCTAGTCATCTCCATTGTAGGATTAAGCATCACACTATGTGCACTAGTGTAGGAGATGGTGGTACCGCAGAAAGCATCCTCATCAGTCAGAGGATTCATTGACGCATGCCCATTGACCCATATCAATAGACCCCCTCCCCACAGGGGTGGGTTTGCTCTATGAGGGTCGCGACTACAACCAAGAAGACAATGTCACGGCCGTGGCCAAGACATTGTGTCGACTAACACTTGGCACGATTAGGCCTTGCTTGGCACGGTCCGGCCAAGGACAAGGTGTTGCGACCACACGACCACGACCGTGGCACACCACCTCAACCGCTGCACATTACCTCGACCAACCAACCATCTCAACCACTACAAACATGACCTCGACCATGACAAACACCTTGGTACAGTCGGGAAGAAACCCAACATGGTTGTGTCGAGGAGTACCATGAAAACTACTGAAGGCTGTGACCGTGATAGTTAAGTTTGTGCTCCCCAAATCTGCACCTATAAATAGACAACCCCCTCCTTCATTTGAGGCATCGCTTCAGCTCCGTCCATTCCAATAGGTTGCCACTCTGTGCCCAGCTAAGGAAGACGATCTCCACCATCAAAGACTACCTCCGTGGTGTCCTTGCTACTCCACCATATCCACTCATCAAGATCTACCTCCTAGCCACGAAAGTGGTGGGATTTCAGATCTACCTCCTAGCCATCCACTGCTCCATCTCCTGCAAGCAAGAGCACAAGAAGAGAAGGAAGAAGGAGAGAGAAGATCATCCTCACCTATCTTGGTGTTCTTCCCCTCCTTGTCCAGATCTGCCCCGCCATCGTGTAGAAGTCTGTTTCTCCACCGAGCTACGACCATCTTCTTCACCATGACCATGGCAGAATCTTCCCTCTATCTTATTTCTTTTATTTCTATCATGAAGAGAGAGTAGTCCATTTCGCTGGGGTGCAAGGACTAGCCCTGCTTCTCATGCTTACATGTCCATCTTAGTACATTCCATGGCTTGTATATAACTTTTCATTTTGTTGTTAATTGTTTAATGCATGATTTGTGGATTGATCACCTACCTTGCATGATCTATTATATTCCTTTGTTGTGGAAACTTCAATACTTAGGATTTGAATATCGATTAACATAGTTGATGCCCAGACAAGAACTTCTAACATGATATCTCTAAAGTAGTAAGTGTGTGATCTGTGGGTTACGAGACATCGAGCCCATGGAGATGCTTACTCAAACTGTATTTCCTAACTGATGGTTTGCTACTCTATTTGGATAGTTGTATCTTTCCTGGATGTGTTTGCATGTGTAGTGATGGTGAAACCCGATTCCACCCCAATGATTCCCATCATTAATCTAAACTCAATTTTAATCCCGCTCTTTTACTTTCCTTGCAATTAGTTTAACTAAAACCAAATCAACTCTTATTCTAAATATTAGTCTTAGTTGATCCAGATTCAACTAGCAAGATTCTTAAAAATTTTGTCTCTTGGGATTCAATCCTTAATTATACTATGATAAGATGTGTCCGCTTGTGGGTGGTACAATTGCACATGGTTTTGATAAAAACTTAGGAATTTCAGCCCTAGGTGGATTTGTTAGTGCAGTAAAAGCCACGTCAAATTCTGACACCGTTGCCGGGGAAAATGGAATCATCTAGTTAAATCTAGTGCTATTGAAACTAATCTAGGATTTCACTTTCACTTTTGATATTATTGATCATCTACTTGACTTTGATTCTACTCTGTCTATCTGAATCCCAAAAGATCTTTCCATCCCAGGTACCCCCAAAGGCTAGTGCATGCCACACTCCAACAACACTGGCCTAGTAGCTAGCTTTGACCCTAAGATAGAACGAACCTTTCATTGTCAGAGTAGATAGAACCAAGATAGGATGTCACAAGAGGAGGAAATTGCCCCAAGGGTAACTCAAGCCCTTAATGCACAAAGAGAAAGGCTTATGCAAGAAGCCCGAGCTACAATTCATGTTCAACACCCAGTACAACCCCTCCCATCACTGCTCCAAACTTTGAGATCAAGTCACATTGGATTACACTGCTTTAAAACAACCCTTTCTATGGCAAGCAAGGTGAGGATAGTCAAGAACATCTTCTGAGGTTCATAGATTTATGCGCAATGACAAAGTAGAATGGAGTTATAGATGATGCCATCAGACTCCATCTCTTCAAATATTTCCTTGCAGATAGAACCATGAGTTGGTATAACTCCTTGCAATGCGACACATCACCACTTGGGAATAACTTCAAAATGTTTTCTTGGAAAAATTCTACCCTCCTTCCCTCACCTATGATATTAGGGACCTGATAACACAATTTATTCAGATCCCTGGTGAAACCCTGGAAGAAGCGTGGGAAAGATACAATGAGTTACTGTACAAGTGTCCACACCATGGCATACCTAAGAATCAACTCATCAAAATCTTTTATAGGGGTGTGGATGATAATATCAAGAAGTTTTTAGACTCCTCAATAGGAGGAAACTTCATGAGTCAAAGTTATGATAGCGCATGGAAGGTTGTCACCCTTGAAGCTGAAAATCAAGCCAACTGGGGAAGATCTGTAGGCAAAAGGAGTGTTGAAGGCTGCTATGGCAGAAAGTAGTCCTGAGTACAAGTCTATCGTCGAGTCTCTAAAGCTACTAGTTTCCAAACAAGACAACCTCAAATCATCTTTCAACACCTATGAAAGGAGGCACTTGCCCCCTCAAAAACAAGAACAAGTCAAGGTAGCTTCTCCATTTTGCGAAGCATGTAAAGGCACTAATCATTCTTATCTAGCCTATAATATTCTCTACGATGTTGTTTTAGGCAATGCTTGTTACCAAGGAGGTAATGGTCAAATGTAAAATCTGAATGCCATCCACACTATCCCTGGCCAAGGGTATTATATTTTGAATCAAAATAGGAACCATCCTAGTTTTCAGTATGGAAATCCTTCAGGAGCGGAAAACTCACAACAACTTAGTTCAGATAATTAACAACGAGGCTTGCTAGGATTACAGAATAATCAACAACAAAATTTTAGGAATCAAGGGAACTTCAGGGCTAACTTTCAGTATAGAAATTACAACCAGTATCAAAACACCTCTTAGTTCCAAAATCTCAACCAAGTCCCACATAAACAACTACAACAATGACAACAAGCTGGTCCCATCTCTTCTGATGACAAACTATTAGTCATTGAGAAGATGGTATAGTCACAAGAGACTATGATAGCAAATTAGCAAGCCCATCAGAAGGCTATTGAATCCCAACTAGCTCAACTTTCAACTAGCCTCAAGCCACCTACTGGAGCTTTTGCTGGCCAACCGGAGAACAATCCTAAACATCATGAGTAGATGAAAGCTATTTCCACTCAATCTGGGAAAGACTATTCTGATCCTCCTGTCAAGATGCCTGTGGTAGATATACATACAAACTTGACTTGGTGATTGTCTAAGACACTAAAGTACCTGAATCTCAACCAAAAGCGCCGCTAACCACTGATAAGGAAGACAAAGCAAGTTCTGAGGAACCTATCATTCCAGAAGCAGAAGATGCACCTGATCCAGTTATACCAGTATACAAACCTCATCCTCCTTTCCAAGCTTGACTAAAGTAGACAAAGCTTGATACTCATTTCATGAAGTTCAATGAAGCAATGAAGAAGCTTCATGTTGATATACCCTTTCTAGATGCACTGGCTGAGATACCAGCCTGGACGAAATACTTAAAATCTCTGCTCACAAGGAAGTATATAACTAAAGAATATGAGACAATCAAATTAGCAACAACTACCTCTGATATCATTTAGAGCAAAATGCCCAGGAAGCAAAAAGACCCATGATCTTTTGGGATTTCATGCCACATTAGCGACTCCACATGTAAGAAGGGATTAGCCAACCTTGGTGCTAGAATCTATATCATGCCACTTAGCCTTTGCAAGAGGCTAGGGTTTGTAGAACTTCTCCCAACTGGCATGAACATATAGCTTGTTGACAATTCTATGAATCTCCTTTTGGGAATCATTTAGGATGTCCCATTTAAGATAGGTAAGGACTCTTATTTCCCATGCAACTTTGAAATCATGGACATAAAAGAGGACTCCAGATACCCTCTTATCTTTGGTCGTGCGTTCCTTACCACTGCGAGAGCTTTGATTGATGTTGAAGCAGGAACCTTTCTCCCAAGACTGGGAAAAGAGATACTCGAGTTCAAAGTTTTTAAAAGTATGCGAAGACCAAGCATGCAAAAAGAAGTCTATTTGATTGATTGCATAGAGCAAATGCCACTCCTCACATTGAGAATCACAAATCAGACGATCCTTTAGAAGTGGCTCTAACAAACCCATCTACTGATGACTCCATTGACAAACAAGTAAAGGCACCTCAACGCGAATGAAGAAGATCTTGAAACTAAATTTGAGGAACTCAAGGCTGTGAACGTAACTGAAGACCTATGTGAGAAACCAAAGGCCCTTGAAATGAAGCCCCTACCTAAGGGACTGAAGTACGTGTTTTTGGATGATCTCAAGGTCTTCCCAGTTATCATAAATTCTGATCTAACGTCTGAATAAGAAGATAAACTCCTAACAAAATTAAGGGAAAGAAGAAAGGCCCTCAACTACAAAATGAGAGACCTCACCGGGGTCAGTGAAGCACTTTGCATGCACATAATCACCATGGTGGAAAACCACAAGCCGACTATCAAACATGAACAAAAGCTGAATCCTAATATGAAAGAAGTAGTCTGCCTTGAAGTCATTAAATTGCTCACTACCGGAATCATCTATCCTATATCTGACTCGCCATGGGTAAGTCTGGTACATGTTGTCCCAAAGAAAGGTGGAACTACCATGATACGGAATGAAAATAACAAACTCATTCCCCCTCAAATGATTATTGGTTGGAGGATGTGTATTGATTACATGAAATTGAACAAGCCCACGCGTAAGGATCATTTCTAGATGCCTTTCCTAGATCAAGTCTTAGAGAGATTGGCTCACCAGGAATATTTTTTCTATCTCGATGGTTACTTTGGATTCTATCAAATTCCCATACATCTAGATGACCAAGAAAAGACGACATTCACTTGCCCCTTTGGAACATATGCCTTTAGAAGGATTCCCTTAGGGCTTTGAAATGCGCCTGCTACTTTTCAACATTGCATGGCATCCATATTTGCTGGACTCATTGAAACTATTATGGAAGTTTTCATGGATGATTTCTCCATTTATGGGGATTCATACGACTCATGCATGAAGCACCTCTCCCTAGTCCCCAAACAATGCAAAGAAGCACATCTAGTGCTATATTGGGAGAAATGTCATTTCATGGTAAAAGAAGGCATTGTCCACAGCCATAGGTTCAACAATTGAGGGATTGAAGTAGATAAGGCAAAGATTGAAGTGATCTCTAAACTCGGTCTCCCAACCAATGTAAGAGAACTCCGTGGATTTCTTGGTCATGCAGGCTTTTATCGATGGTTTATAAAGGATTTCTCTAAGATAACCAAGCCTATGACAAACGTATTACTAAAGAATGATGATTTCCACTTTGATGAAGAATGCATCAAGAGTTTCAACAGTCTTAAGCATGCCCTTACATCAACCTCTATCATCATAGCTCTAGATTGGGAGCACCCATTTGAAATAATGTGTGATGCTAGTGAGTACGCTGTTGGTGCTGTTTTGGGCCAATATATAGAAAAGAAACATCATGTCATCTACTATGCATCTAAGACCCTTGATGAAGCTCAAAGAAACTATGGAACTACGGAGAAGGAACTTTTAGAAGTTGTGTACGCCTTTGACAAGTTTAGATCCTACCTCATTAGTTCGAAGGTCATCGTCTACACTGATCATGATGTAATTTGCTACCTCCTAGCAAAGAAAGATGTAAAACCCATGCTAATAAGATGGATTCTCCTCTTGCAAGAATTGATCTTGAGATAAGAGATAAGAAAGGCATAAAGAATATTGTGGCAGACCACTTGAGTCGTATCCACACTGTGGACACTAAAAAGATCCCAATTAATGACTCTCTTCTCGACAACCAATTCATGAAATCTTCGGAAGCCATCCCTTGATACGCAGACTACGTGAACTACCTTGCGATTGGTGTCGTCCACCCTAAATGCACCATAATTGCACTGAAGAAATTCATGCATGATGTAAGGAAATATCACTGGGATGAGCCATACCTCTTCAAGCTATATGGTGATGGTCTCTACAGATGATGTATTGCTAAGGAAGAAGCTCAGCTTGTTCTAGAGCAATGCCACTCAGGCACCGCTGGAGGCCATATGAGTTCTAAGAAAACTGCTATGAATGCTCTACAATGTGGCTTTTTTTAACCAACCATATCTAAGGATGCCTACAACTTTGTCTTATCTTGTGACAAATTTTAGAGGGAAGGTAACATTACAAAAAGAGATGAGATGTCCCTTAAGCTCTGGCCGGAAGTTGAGATTTTTGACGTTTGGGGGTGGACTACATGGGCCCATTCCCATCCTCATATGAATTTTGCTGCATTCTAGTTGTGGTGGATTATGTCTCTAAATGGGTAGAGACCATACCAACCGTTACTAGTGATTTGAAACCAGTAATTAATATGTTAAGAGATATTATTTTTTCCCATTTTGGAGTTCCACACACTGTGATATCCGACAGAGGTTCTCATTTTCTAGAAATAAGTTTTGAGACTCTATTGAGAAAATATGGTGTGACTCTTGAGGTAGATTCCCCCTATCACCCACAAACAAGTGGACATGTAGAGGTGTCAAACCGTCAACACAAAACTATCCTGGAAAAGACAGTAGTATGCAACCTAAAGGATTGCTCAGTAAAAATCATTGACGCCCTGTGGGCCTATAGAACGACTTTCACGACTCCTCTTGGAACTACACCCTTTAGACTAATCTATAGAAAATCATGTCACCTGCCCATAGGACTTGAACACAAAGCTTAGTGGGCAATCAAATAACTGAATTTCAACATGAAGAAAGTTGGTGAAGCTAAGATTCTACAACTTCAAGAGTGGGAAGAATTTCAGATGACAGCCTACGAGAATGCATGAATCTACAAAGAATGCACAAAACTGTGGCATGATGGTCATCTGAAAAGGAAAGACATACAAGTGGGATACCAAGTTCTACTATTTAAATCAAGACTGAGATTGTTCCCAGAGAAACTATGTTCCCGACGGTCTGGACCATACACTGTCAAGAGCATGTACCCATATGGTGCCTTTGTTTTATGGAGTGAAAAGTCTAGAGAGTTTGTGGCAAATGGTCAATGCTTGAAGAGATATTTCACTACAGCTAAAATGAGGATTGAAGCATCGTTGGACCTTTACAAACCAGTATATCATCCAGAAAATTGAAAGAAGCATGTTGAGCCAACGACATAAAATAAAGACGTTTGTCAGGAGGCAACCCGATCCTTATCTTAGCTTTACTTTCATTTTTGAATAAGAAAATTTTGCACCCGGTAGATATTGCATCGCATGATGCAATCTTAAGTTTTGATAGTTTTCATTTTTGAGATTTCAGCTAGAGGACACATTGCTAAGAGGAACACAATCACATCTGGTGAGCCAACCATCATAGTTTTTCCCCTCCATCTCGGATTTAGATCTTGCTTATGACGAGCAAATTTCTAAGTTCATGGTGAAGGGTGGGTGGTACATACTCTACCTTCCACCCACACCTATCTATTTCAGACTTAAGATTCCATCATTGCAATTTTGAAGCAATTTTGATCAAAAGTTTCAAAAAATTTACGTTTTCAAAGTAGTTTTGTATAGAAACTTGATAAAGTTTTGATTCTTTTATTTAAATCAAAGCCTTTACCTAGCCGGCTAGTTTCTTTTTCCATGCAATTTTGAATCATTGTACCCTCCTTATTCAAAGCAAAGCCTCAAGAGGGACAAATTTTGAAACTAGCCAATGGTTAGAAATCACCATGTGAAGCTTATGAATCCTAACATCATGATCCTTTAGTGAAATGGCAAGTCTCTATCGAACTGAGAGGGATCAAACACATCGTGATTCCGAACTGACTTGTGGAACTATAGCATGGAATCTCCACCAGATCCCCATAAAGTCACTATTTGAGCATAGTATGATAAGGAGAACAACTCAATGCACTGAATTGTAAATCAAGTTGCATTATGATCTGAACTCTCTTCTACACTTCTTCTTCCATCTTCATACCCCTCCATCCATAAAAAAGAAACAAAAAACCACACAAATAGTGCTAAAACCTAAGTTTGGGGTAGCACGCCACTCTTATCTTTATTCACTTCTTCTATACCCCTCTCTACGTAATAGGGACGTATCACCAAAATGAAAAATAAAAGATGAGAATGTGCACGTAAGAAAAAAAAATACAATCTCGAGTCGAATAGAGGAGATATTCACATACAAAAAAAAGAGTTGCAACCAATGTAATTGCAACCATATAATAAAAATCTCGAGTCGAATAGAGGAGAGATTTACTACTTCCTTCCATACCCCCTTCACTCCCTTTTCCACCTACAGGCACAATGAATGCCTCTTTTTTGCCACTCTCTTAAAAAACACCAATGTCAGATCAGGTGCACACTTGTTGTTCTGTGGGTATCTGTAGACTCTTACAAAGCTCTTAGACATGCTTGATGTTGGAGAAAGTGGGGAGGAAGTACTTTTGGGAAACAAACTCAGGAACGAAGATATTGTAAGATGTGTTCAGTGATCTCAGGAAGTTGAGATGCCCAACCATACAAAGAAGAAAAGAAACAAACGTGATGTGAAGATGAGGCAATCACAAGTGTTGAAAGTATTCAATTAGTGATTGTTTTAGAGTTTGTGTTACTCGAGGATGAGCAACGTTTAAGTTCGGTGTGTTTTGATGAATGCATATTCATCTTAGTTTTAGTCGCCATTTTTGGCCCAGTTTTGCACTGAAAGCTCTCATATCTCCCATGAATTTGCTCATATACAATTTTCCTCAGTTTCAAATGATTATTTAGAGTTTTAATCAAATCCATTCATCTCCATTGTAGGATTAAGCATCACACTATGTTCACTAGTGTAGGAGATGGTGGTCCCACTAACTGACTAGAGGGCCAAAGAAACTTTCGATAATTTGGACCATATTATCCATGGTCAGTTCCATCATCAGAAAGCATCCTCATCAGTTAGAGGATTCATTCACGCAGGCCCATCGACACATAGCAATAGACCCCCCCTGTGAGGGTGGGTTTGCTCTATGAGGACTTCCACCGACGACCAAGAAGACAACGCCGCGTCTGTGACCAAGAAGACAATGCCATGACCACAGCTAAGACATCATCTCAATCGACACTCGGCACGGTCGGGCTCAGCTCAGCATGACTGGTCCAAGGCGAAGGTGTCACGACCACACGACTCCAACCATTACACACCACCTCGACCGTGGCACACCACCTTGACCACAACACATCACCTCGACTGACCAACCATCTTGACCGCTACAAACATGACCTCAACTGCGACAAACACCTCAGCACTATTCTGTGCACACCTGGCATGGTCACGTCGAGGAGTACCGTGACCGCTACTGAAGGCCATGATTGCAAAATTTAAGTCTGTGCTCCCCAGATCTACACCTATAAATAGATGACCCCCTCCTTCGTTTGAGGCATCACTTCTACTCTACCCATGCCAACAGGCTGCTTCTCTATTCCCAGCCAAGGAAGATGATCTCCACTGCCAAAGACTACCTCTGTGGTGTCCTTGCTACTCCACCATCTCCACTCATCAAGATCTACCTTCTAGCCATGAAAGTGGTGGAATTTTATATTTGTAGCACCTTCATCCATCATCCATCCACTGCTCCATCTCCTACAAGCAAGAGTACAAGAAGAGAAGGAAGAATGAGAGAGAAGATCATCCTCATCTGTCTTAGTGTTCTTCCCCTCCTCGTCTAGATCTGCCCTGCTATCGTGTAGAAGACCATTTCTCTACCGAGCTATGACCATCTTCTTCACCATGACCATGGAAGAATCTTCCCTCTCTCTTATTCTTTTTGTTTCTATCATGAGGAGCGAGTAGTACATTTCATTGGGGTGCGGGGACTAGCCCCGCTGCTCATGCTTACATGTCCATCTTATAACATTCCATGACTTGTATATAACTTTCCATTTTATTGTTAATTGTTTAATGCATGCTTTGTGGATTGATCACCTGCCTTGCATGATCTATTATATTCCTTTGTTGTGAGAACTTCAATACTTAGGATTTGAATATTGATAAACATGGTTGATGCCCATACAAGAACTTTCGAAGGGATATCTCCGGAGTAGTAAGTGTGTGATCTATGGGTAACGAGACATCGAGCCCATGTAGATGCTTACAGAAGCTCTATTTCCTAATGGATGGTTTGCTACTCCATTTGTGTAATGGCCCACAATTTTGAGTGTCTAAAAGACCTTAAAGTCGCAAATCATTACTCATATACTCCATGATCAGATTCAAGAAATAATATAGAATAGCAAACAATTTCCATTAATGAACAAATAATTACATGTTTGCATAAAAACCTCCTCTAAGAAGTTACATAAATTTTAGAAAGGATTAACTTATAAAAGTATGACGATATACCATTATCTCTAAACCTTCATGCATTACTTTAGTATCTTCAACATCTTTATTCTGTAACCTCATTTCCACGAATGAAGTATGTCTTGTACCTAAAATGCTGACAAACAAATATGTGATCAATATATTTCTATACTGGTACATGGGTTCAACCAATAATCACAAGTACATATATAAGCAAACATCTTTATCTTGCATATAAGAACATAAACTTGTTTTTCATATTCTAAACAATATATGGTCTACTACCTCAGGTGTAATCACTGTCCCTCTGAGGCTCGTAAGCATTACCCTTAAGATTAGTCTAACCTAGGGTTCAGAATATTGTTATTTACTTTACATGATACCCATAGGAACTTTATAGTGTACAAGAAGTAAATAAACAATCAAGCAGTTTATCGTTCGTCAGTCTCATCGAGAAGCCTTGGCAAACTTAGAATTCGATACATGTATTCATAAGCGTAACCATGTACCTTATGTCATTGAAAAAACCATACATAATCTGACATGTACGTTAAGAGTACATCCAAACATCCAAGCAACAAGGCATGTAATGAAAAATATTTGAAACATGCATATTACATATGTGTCACCATGTGTTCACATTACTTTAAACATATCTAGATGTGCTCCTAAACTAGGGTTTAGGGTTATCTCGTGTGTGGATAAGAAATTAGGGTTACAAAAACTAGTTATGTGTATTAGGTTAAACCCTAATTATCATATTAGGCATATTAGGCTATTCATTATATCTAGATCACATTACTAGCATTAAGATCACAACAAGGTATTCACATTGGTTTCAAAACCCTAAATCTACATGTATGATATTATTAACCTAGAAACAAAATTATTCATCATTATCAAGAATTTCCTCATTATACATGTCTAGATCAGGTATTAACACAACATAAATGAATCTAATCAATTAAGCATCAATTTACAGAAATTTAGGTCTTTCCTTTATACTAATCACCTTAACACATGTATAACACATACTTTTGGAACAGTAAGCTTAATCATACTATGGTTGTATTTTCTTTAGATTCCCCTCATTTTTTAAGAAACTTTCATATAATATATTTCCCCATCCAAACTACCAATTATTTTCTATCAAATTAACAAGAGAACACTTAACTTAGCCAATCGTAGCCTGACACCTCAGCAAAATGAATATATTGTATTACCTTCTTTTCCTCTGGCTCGTGGATCCATGACAAGGGTCTGCTTCCCCGGCAACCCAGATCTGATCTTTCTCCTTCCCCATTCACAGGACTACGCTCAGCTGGGGTTTCCGCCCGACAGTGTGGCAAGGCATTCCTCCTGCCCAATCTCTCTTCAGCGAACACTGGTGTAGCTTCATCTATCCACTTTCTTCCACACGAAGGGTGCATCCTCCATGGGATCCCATACACACACCCTCACACCGTCATCGGGGATCTTTCGTTGGTCATTTAGGAAGACGCCTTGACCTCTACATGGTTGTGGTAGTGTACAATAGGCTCCTCATGCGTCTCCAAGGAAGGGAGTCATGAGGAGGGGAGAGGCCTACAACCTGATTGAGTGGGTTGCTTTGCAGATGCAGCTCAATGCGGGGAGTAGGCTCTCGCGGGCATGCAAGTACACTGTTCTATTGGCCCTTGATGGTCCTGATATCAACCCCCCACTTCCCGGTGCCTCCACGATGGTTGGCTATGGCAATATGACACCATCTCGCTCGCCTCATCCCCTGAGATTGAGAAGCAGGCAGAGTGTTACAACCCCAATTTTGTATATGTTTTCATAATGGAATTGTAAAGATGTTGTGAATATGGACTTAATTGAAAAGGTTGCATGCTTTGCTTTAAGAGATGGATTTCTTTGCAAATCTCCCTTTTGATAAGAATTTCATAATTTCTATTATTAGATTAATCCAATAATGGATATAAAAGAGAAGAAAAGAAGAAAGGTCCAAATAATGGTAAAAGATAAAAGATAATGGATATTAAGCAATATATTTACGAGAAATACATAGAAACCTCTAGAAGGCAAAGGAATATTCCCCAATGGGGATTTCGTGCCTTTTGGATTCCTTGGGTTCCAAGGAGTCCAAATTGCAAAGATAATGCAACAAGAAAGAGAAAAGATCAATTAATTATTGCTTTATTAAGAAGGAAATTGGAGATAATGATAAAATATGGAAATAAGTGGAAAGATGTATGATTATGTCATCATGGGTGGATTTTCGTATCCATAAGGTTTCTAATGGTAAAGTGAAATCAAATAAAGAAAATAGAAAGATAAGAGAGAGAGAGAATATATGTTTTAATGCATAATACATGCTTTTTAAGTCATTGACTTGAAAATGAAGAAACGGAGTTATTCCTTTTGTGTTTCGGTTCCAAACTTGGAATATAAGCAGATTAAGTCTTTATAGACTTTCCTTTAAAATTTTGTATTATTTGGATGTACAGTTTAAGAGATATGGATTTTTGAAAATCCCTAAAAGGAATGGATAATCTCTAAATGTCACAAAGTTTATTCTGACTCAGACTCTGTGTTATTTCCGTGTGAACTTCTGAACATGGGATCGAGATCCGATGATCAGGAAACCATCTCCTACCTCGAGACAGATAAGGAAAGTCAGAATAGGGAGCATGATCTTTCCAAATCCGATCTCTCGTGATTGAGTGCGCGAACAAATTTGGAAACCAGCCAGCTGGATTCGTGAGATCCTTATGGCCATCCCTACCCTAGGTTTTGCCTATCTTTGGGGCATCTAGAAGAACCCCCAAATCATCAGGACTCTCGCTAGCCACCTACCCTGGCTATAGGCTATAAAAGAGGATGTAACCCCACTGTGAGATTGAACATTATTCCGTGAGATCCTAGAGGACCTACAGACCAAGTTCTAGTCCTCAATTCTTCCCTCTCGAACCTCCTTTGCACCGCAGACCCCCCTGGTTGTCGTCGGACACCCCTTTTATCATCTCAGCAACTCTGGCCATGTTAGGAGCAATTAGAAGCACCAACGAGTTTGTACGGGTGCGGCGGAGGTCATGGAAGCTTAGTCGTTTGCTTCAGGAAGTTGGATCTCAAAGTCAACCTTGAGGTTGACCACAACCTGACACTACATCACGAGTGAGAGTGGGATCGTGAGGTTGAAGAAGTGGCTGATGAAAAGACATGTATGCCCCTGAGTGGAATGCAACAAGGTAAGGGGTGCAAATGTCTTTTAGTTTTCTTTAGTCGTTGTCGCTTGCTGACGTGTCAATCAACCATTGGTTGGGAATGATTAAAATAGCATAATTCATAACTTATTACTGGTAGCTCAGATTAAAGAAAATTATGTATGAATCTTGCTAAAAAAATACAAGGAATTCAATAAAATTAATAATAGAGCCAAGTTTTGCTTCTAATTCGAAAAATAGTTAAAGTTATCAACTTTAATGCATTAATGAATAAGAAACCCTAATCTATGATGATTAACGAATTGGGAAGGGTTATAAGGATGTTTAAGGTTGATAATAACATGTTAATTATAAAAAGGACACATTAGATCTAAAAGGATGATCTTCATGCATAATTTGATTAATTTAAGGTTCTATATACGTGAATATGCTTTAATGAGCCTTGAAACCTTAATTTGGATAACTATGACCCTTAATGGCTTTAATTGTTCAAATCCATGAATAAAGCTGAGATATGATGATTCTAAGCTATTTTGAGTATAAAAGTTTCTAATCGTGGATAAATACCCTTAATATGGTAATTAGGATTTTCTAATGGATAAATGTGAAATTAGGGATAAATAGAGTTCATATATGAATTGAACTATAATGAAATATGACTTGTCAATTTGAAAGAAACCAAAGATGATAATTGTGCCTATGATGTTGAAATTAGGGTTTGTGAACTAAAAGAGCATTAAAAGTGATAAATGCATTATGGAGGCTAAAACCCTAATAAAACCCTAAAGTTGGCCTAGAAATCCTAAGGTGGAATCCAAGTCAATCTTGCGAATGTTTTGGATAAAACAATGACACTTGGATGTTATGCATTAGTTTTAGGATATTGTTGATTAGTTCATTGATTTTTCTTGAATATTATTGCTTGGACATCAAGTTACTCTGGATCAATATGTGGTTATGCTCATGGTTAATCGCTTTAGTTTCACGACGATTCCCAGATGTTTTATCAGTTGCTTGAAAATAACTGCTTGGATGACTTTTACTTCATGCAACTATAAAGTGACTATGATTATCACCATAAATATGTATGCATGACTAGCTCAGATAGTCCTCCTCTGTGGCTTTTCTAATGATGAAAAGGGTAACCTGGTACATGGCCTACTTGTTAAGCAGGACATCAGGTTATCATGAGTTAGAAATTGGGCTACCCACTTGTAGTGCCATGAGACTCTTTAGCAGACCATGAGTTAAGGAGTGGGCTACCTATGGGTGGTGCCATGTGACTCAACCCTAGAAATTGATTCACATGTCAGGCATGATCATGAGGGGTTTAATGGGGATCTACCATAAGGAAGGTAGCATCCAAGTCCACTATAGGGACATCGCAGAGGCTAGGGTATGAATGGATTGAGCAGTTATGCTTAAAACATAAAGTTGTTTGTTAAATCATAATTGGTTGCAATATGTTCTTATAGTTAATTGCACAATTATTGTTTCCCACACATACCGGGATATTCATTTATGCTGACTGATGTTTTGTTTGTCGGTGTTTTAGGTACAAATTGAAAAGGACAAACAGTAAAGTGGTATATTGTGAAATTAAGAAATAAAGTACAAGGAGGATTAGTTAGAATAGAGTCCAGATGTGGATAGAAGTTAGATATCCAAGTTTTTGAAAAAGGTATGTAAAGTTTTATTTTATTCCATCTTTCAATATAGTCATGGTAGAATTTAATAATTATTACTAATTATTTGTCAAACCTATGATCCGGAAATTGGGATAACGTCTCTGACCTCTTGGTCTCTCTTAATTGGGGGTTACTGAGAGGCGGGGTCATTACACAGATGATCTTCATTCCTCGTCAAACACGGCTAGACCGAGTTGTCCCTCCCCTTTCCTGACTAGGTTAGAGTGTCACCTTTGCTGTGAGGTGCACCCTAATGATACAGCCACGATGGCCAGCCGTGGTGATCCCCTAACGCACCAAGGTGTTGTGATAGAAGCATCATTCTCTTCCTGTCCTCATCTAATCCATCCATGTTACCATCTGCTGTCAGTGCCGCAGTGACTCTGGTACCTAGCTTCTCAGCCGCCTAGCATCGGAAGCTAGCTTCTTTATCATTGTTGCCATGAACACAATGCCTGGTACTTTCTATGTTGCCAACGGTTGCAGCCACCACCCCCGCACTTCTATTGCCCGACTGCCCATCCACCTTCTCCGTGCTGCTGTAGGCTGGCTACATCAGCCACTGCCTATGCACCGAGGGATTTAGGCGGCGCATCACCAGGGTCCCCTCCACTTCGAGGGCCGCGTTCAAAGGAGAAAGGGGTGGAGTGCATGGTCAGATGAATCTAAAGGAGATGAGATATCCCTATATATAGGTCTAGTTTTCTCATGAAACCCTTCAACCGAACCCTAAGTCTTTGGGACTGGTTTCCCTCATATGTGATTGCCAAGAAAAGAAAACAAATACTTGCATTATATTCCTTCCCAAAGGTAGATGGACTCCTTTCCTAATGAGAGTCCTAAAAGCCATAAAATCACCTCTATATATCCCAAGTTCTGGGACAATAATCTACTATATATATTATCCAACCTTAAGAAGAACATAAGGTCTTAACTCATCCATGAATTATCCAAGTCTTATTATAATCAAGAGTACCCACGATATCCAAAATCATATCTCCGGGACCCATATACAACCTTCAATTAACCAATTGGGCTGAAGAGTGTCTCTAAGGTCCATGAATCACATCTTAGCCTTCCAATGGTTCCCCGAGCTTAATTTCATTCTTGATTACCAATCTAAGGATTTGATCATCATTTCATCTTACATTAACCTCGTCTGAACATACATATGTTCAAAAGCACATTATTCTCTTATTGATCATTCCATCTAATTCTAGGATTGTGAATCATCAACCAAGATCCCTCAAAACACTTCATTGTTATATGTTCCCTAATTTTATTTAGGCTTGAAATCCACAAATTTCAAGGGTGTAACATTCACCCCTCCTTAAAAGGAATTTTCCCCTCAAAATTCAGGCCCACTAAGCCTAGGTGAATGATAACTCATCTTATTTTTAGAACTTAGGGTTAGCACGCTACTTGGATGGCTTAATAACTTTTCCTTAGTATATCAATTTTCATTTTATTACTAAGATTGGAACTTGAATTGAAATTCAAATATATCCACATCTATAGTATACACATCTTATCATCACTTGATGATTTTATTCTTATTGGTGATTTCACTATTTCTTGGGGATTTCTCTTTTCACCTAGGTTTCCCACATATTATTCATTATTTTCACATAAAGGTGAGGTAACACCTCTAACCCAAGGTCATGCCATTACACATTCAATGTAGGATATTCATCCTTATTATCTCAATTTTAGGCATAATGTGTGTCTATCCAATCTCCCTCCCTCATAATGAGATGAAATAAGCATTTGACTGTAGCCTAAACACAAAGTTCATTCTATTCCAAGAGAAGAGATGGTACATCCACACATTACCTTTCAATTTCACATATTAAGTTGAATGATACTCGATATGACTCTAAACTTATTGGTTCTTAATTTCATAGTATTCTTATATTCCATGAAGTCAAGTGTCCCTATTCTTACTCCTAAGTTTTGGCACCACTTCTCTCAAGTTTTCATGACTTCATTATATCTTTTACACCTCATGTATCATTATGAGCCTTAGCCAAAACCTTGAGGTTTCTAGGGGTATAGGTACCTTTGGAGTGATCTCATCCTTATGCATCAAGAGAGTGTCTTGCACATTCACCCATTAGGCTACATGATCCTCAAGGAGGTAGCTAATCTCCTGAGTCATGTACCTTGGATAAACCTAGCTATTACCTCCCAACCACATGGTCATGTGCATTCAGGGCATATCAACTCCCAGCCCATCGATCCTATGTACCTCTAATACACCCTACTTGACCCTAGGATTGCATTAGGACTCTATCCTCCCTAAGGGTTTCTTTGAGATGTCACATCTTTTAAGCACATTATTCTCTTATCTAATGTGGGCTCTGATCTCCAAACCATGACATAAACACGATTAAAACTTAGCGGAAGCGAATCGGTAATCAGCGGAAGACAAAAATCACGGGAAATTAAAACTTTTCGAGATAAGAACTTGTATCCATAAAAACTTCTTTCATAAAGAGAGGTAACTGTTTACATCTCAGGATAATTACTTCTTGAGTAATTATATACATCAAGATACAAAATCTCAAGATCACATAACACAAGACTCCAAGACCTGAGAGTACAGAGGACACATAGGACTGACTCTAACTACACCACATGGCAGGACAAATCTCCACCTGAGATTACTGCTGCCCCTGGTGCTGCTGCTGCTGAGACTGGTCACCTGTAGGTTGGTTCCTTCGTCTCCGACGTCCACCTAAAAAGTTGAAGCCTACGGGGTGAGACAATTATACATAATTGTCCCAGCGAGAGTTATAACTCTTCGCCAGAAGCTTTATTATAACATCAAAGATTATTTTAAACAGTAAAGCCTTCAAAGCATTCTATAACAGTTGCAGGTATAACAAGATCTCTACAATTTAGGAGATATGGAGAATATCAACATTATTGCAATGTAACATCAATCAACTAACTTGGAGTCATCTCTAACAAGTTATACTACATGGTTGATTATGTTTTACAAAAAACATTATGCCCTGTGGAGATGAGGCTTACCACTCATACTCCAACTGATCGCTGAGAAGTCACATCAGTATCATACATAGGTCATTAAGAGAGCCGGATTCTCATGACCTTCACCTTCCTCAGTCAGTAAGAGGATCACTTGTAGGACATCTTGTGTCTCTACTACTATAGCTCACTAGGGTAAACTGGTCCTTCGCTATTCTAGAGTCACAGTGGCGTTCTGTACTCTCTTCGTCATCAGGAGGTTTCATATTTACCTACCACTGATACGGATATCTGTGCTTTCTTCGTCATCAGGAGGTTTCATGTTTACCTACCACTGATACGGTATGGAACTATAGTGAAGGATGGATGGATTCCACATCTACATCACTTTCCTACACTAGGATGTAAGGTTCTACACATCCATGTACCCCACATACTCAAAAGTATGTGCTCCAGGAGTTCCCTAAGGAAAACCTGTTTCACCATCACTTAATTTCTGACAATGATGGATCTATGATCAGGGCTCTACATTATACTTGATTAGTTAGGTACATTCAGTATTCTTTAATAGCATACATTGTTCTTCAAACAATAACAGTAGCATAGCAGCTATAAAGGAAGAATACTAAATGTAACAGGCCTAACTCATATCAATCATCATTTCTCATTATCCTCATCACAAGTCATCTTTAAGGCATGACTTTGATGGTATTCATGGCTCTCACAGCCCATTATCAGCATAGGATGCCACTGGCAAGGCATCAGATTACTTTACTTATTCATAAGGCTAACAACATGCCTTCAATGAATATAACATCAACATCCATACCTGGATATGATTACCTTCATATCAGAACCTGCATGGTTAATACATTTGATAAAGGTAATGCAATAATAAGGAATGTACTTCCTACTCTTGTCATAAGAGTTAAATCTCTAATTCAAATCAAATAGAGTTTAATGCTCAAAAGCATGCCATTACCCTTGAATTAGGGTTTACTATTCACATTACATGTCATCACCCTTAAATTAGGGTTTACTATTCACATCAAGGTGAATTAAACTCATAACATCATCATGTATGAGTAACATCTTCATTGATGCTCTTGGATTGGTTAAAGGTTCATCATTTATCATAATTAGGGTTTCTATGACCTCACACAGGTGGATCATACCCTAATTATACTCACTCAGGTGCATTGGAGATGCTTTAGTTGAGTTTGCACTTTAAAAAGGGTACTTTCTCTCTCTAGAAGTACTTTCTCTCTCTAGAAGTACTTTCTCTCTCATCATAATGTTAGGTGATATCAACATTACTCTAAAAAAGGTTGGATTGAGTCATCATAGGCTAACATAGCCAACAACATCACCATTATGTGATTAGAGTTACTTTCTCTCTCTAGGGTACTTTCTCTTTCTAGAAGTACTTTCTCTCTCTAGAAGTACTCTCTCTTTCATCATACTCATGGTTGATGATAACATTAGACTAGATCAAGTTGGATAGAGTCATTATGACTAAAAACATCATTCTCATGTAATTAGGGTTTGAATTGAGCAAGGTATAACTTAATTGACCCTTCAGGGGTATTTTGGTAATTCACCCCATTGATCATCATCATGGTCAAAAACCTTAGTCAAATAACCCCTTACTATCCTAGATTATCATTAGGGTTTGATTTGAGCAACATTGAACCATTTACATCATCAAATGATTGAATGAGGTCAACCTTGAATCACATTGATTGATTTCAATCATTAATCATCAATTGGGTTGAGATTGGTTGAAAGTGTTGACCGTTTGCCCACTTTGACCCTCCAAGACCGCGAGCCTCTTTCTAACTCCAAGACCGCGAGCCCCCTTAGGCTTCAAGACCGCGAGCCTCTTCAAGGGTTCAAGACCGCGAAGCCTTCCATTGGTTCAAGTTAATGTTGAGACCGCGAAGACCAATTTGAGTTGAGACCGCGAGGGTCATGAAGACCGTTTGCCCTTCTTTGACCTCAGGACCGCGAGGCCCTTCGCGGTCTTGAGACCGCGAGCCTACTCTCGGTCTTGAGACCGTGAGCCCCCTCACAGTCTTGAGACCGCGAGCCCTCTCACGGTCTTGAGACCGCGAGGCTCTCATGGTCTCAGCCGCTTGGTCCTTCAACAAGGCCCAAAGATGCAACCGATAATGTCAACCCATGTTGAAGCCCTCAAATGGTCAAAGCTATGTTGACCACTTATGGTTTTAGTCAATTAAGATTATGCTTGATCACTTGGTCATTCAATTGACCCATAATGGTTAACCAATTATGGTTGAAATCGATTCAATTAGGGTCTATCAATGTTCACCCATCAACACTCAACAGTGTGCATCAACACAAGGTTGAACCCTTCAATTGAGCTCCAATTGGGCCCAAACTTGGCCCAAACGGTCTTGAGGTTATGTGGGTGGACCCCACATGGTCTTAAGACTGTTTGCCCAAGATTTCATCAAAGTATAAGGTGATTTGATAGGGGTTGAACCATGATTGAACCACAAAATAGAATTTTGATTAAATTAATAACTTATTTGCAATTGGGTCCTCAATTGGTCAAATTACTCAACCCTAGACCTTCAAACGGTCTTGGGTGATTGTCCTCTCGGTCTTGAGACCGTTTGGATGAGTTCCAAACGGTTTTGAGACCGTTTGCCCATCCAATTTTTGGATTCTAGTGCAGATTCATCAAGGTTGAACAAATTGAGTTGATGATTATATCAATATTTAATTGCAATGTAACTTGGTGTAAAAGTACCTTCAATTGGTCAACAAATCTTGACCCCAGACCTCCAAACGGTCTTGGTTGATTGCCCTCGCGGTCTTGAGACCGTTTGGTGACCCCCAAACGGTCTTGAGACCGTTTGTCCAAAAAGGCAATTTCAGACCGTTTGAAAATCAGCAATTAATTCATTTAAAGTTGTGACTTAAAAAGGTCATATCTCCCGATTCCTTTGGAGTTAGTCTCCCAAATTTTGAGGGTAATTAGCCTATGTAATTAGGAACAGATTTCTTATACGGTCCACGCTCGGTCAACGGGGCCAAACGGTCTTAAGACCGTTTGCCCTGTCGCGGTCTCGAGACCGTTTGCTCACCTCGCGGTCTTGAGTCTGAGAGAGCAAACTGTTAGGACCGTTTAAGGAAAAGAAAAGCGGTGGGTTTTTCTTGGAAATCACGCCTGCATCTTCTAGCTCAAGAACAGTACAGATATACCACGGGTTTGCTTGCAAAATAGCAGGGAAAAGTAGGGAAACACTAAGAGCTATCATCAAAACGCATATAAAGATGCATATAGTAAAGCATGGGTTTAGAGTTATAAAACCCGCCTAAAGCTTGCTTCTTGAGCTCCAAGCTTTCAAGCTCCAAGCTCTAATGGCGTCCTTGAGTTCCCACAGGTTGGCCAAGGTGAAAACGCCAAGGAAGGATGAAAAAGAGACGGCTAGAAAGGTAGGGTTTCAAGAGTTAGCCATGAAGATGACCTTGAATTTGAGTTTTAACCATGGAATTAGGCAAGAAGAGGGGTTTAAACCTACCTTGCACCCCTTGGTCGTCCTCCTTAGCTCCAAGGCAGTCCTTGGTCATCTTTGGTGAAATGAAACAGTAAGGGAACGAAGGGTGAGTTCCCTTGCAACTAAGGGAAGGAGAGCTTATATACATGGGGTAGGATTTTCAACATTAGTTCATACGTTTCCCTTAATTCCAACTAAGTCCTTCCTTTATTACTTGCTCGTCCCTTCCTCTTTATTCTAAGGACAAACCTTATCTTAAGTTATAGAAAAGAAGGCAAGGAAGAACAATCTAATAATAAAGTTCATACTTAAAGGGATATTGCACATATACCCTGATTATTCAATCACAAAGCCTATTTCTTAACTTGATAACTCAATTGAGGTGAATTCCTCATCATTTCTTCTCTAAATGATGGCAAGAGTCTAAAAAGATACTTTAGATGACATTCTTTACAAATTGCATCCCTTTATTTGGGTAAATTGCATTTTACCCCAAATTAGGGTTTCAAGCCCTGGGATTGCTTCCACAGCTGCACCTTGGTGCTCTAGCTTGGGAAATCCTTCAAACTTTGCCAAAGAGATTCTCATGATGTCTCAACATCATAGGAACATCTCATTATGTGCAAATTGCAAGCTAACCCTTTTAACTGGGTAAATTGCACATAGGTCCCTGTATATCAAAACAATGCTACAACTTTAAAATAAAAAGGAGCAAATACTGAAATATACGTTTTTGGGAATTTAATTACATGCTCAGAGTTAATCACAAAGATTTAATTACATATTTAGGCAAAACACCTAGGGTTAACTCATAACCCAGGTCAGGGATGTTACAAATTATCCACCCCTTACAAGGATTTCGTCCCCGAAATTGATAAAACATACTAAGAGAAAAGGACAGGATACTTCCTTCTCATCTCATCCTCTAACTCCCAAGTGGCTTCTTCAATACCACGATGGTTCCAGAGGACTTTCACAAGACTTATATCTTTCTTCTTTATCTTTTTAATTCGTTTATCAAGGATTGACACTGGTCCCTCCTCATAGGATATGTCATCATTCAATTCTACCTCCATAGGTTGTAGAACTGACTCGGTGTCTGGGTGACATTTCTTCAACATAGAAATGTGAAACACAGGATGTAACCTCTGTAATTCTGGGGGAAGATCTAGTTTATATGCTACCTTTCCAATCCGTTCAATGATTGGATAAGGCCCCATATATCTAGGAGCTAACTTCCCCTTCCTTCCAAAACGAAGGACCCCTTTCCAAGGTGAGATCTTGAGATACATTCTGTCTCCAACCTGGAACTCTAAAGGTCTACGACGTTTATCAGCATAAGATTTCTGCCTATCCTGAGCAGTCTTAATCTTATGTTGTATTACTTTAATCTTTTCTGTGGTTTGCTGCACAAGGTCAGGACCTAACAACTGATGCTCACCAGTTTCAAACCAACACAAAGGTGATCTATAGCGTCTACCATATAAGACTTCATAAGGTGCCATATCAATACTATGCTGATAGCTATTGTTATAGGCAAACTCTATCAAGCTTAGGTGTAGATCCCAACTTCCGGTGAAGTGGAGAACACATGCTCGCAACAGGTCTTCTAAGGTTTGTATGGTCCTTTCCGACTGTCCATCAGTCTGTGGATGAAAGGCCGTACTAAACCTCAGCTTAGTGCCTAAGGCTCTGTGCAACTGTTCCCAAAAACGACTGGTAAATTGAGGACCTCTGTCAGAAACTATTGTGACAGGAACTCCGTGCAAACGCACTATCTCTTGAACATACAACTCTGATAACCTTTCAGCAGAATAGGTTGTTTTGACAGGTAAGAAATGTGCTATCTTAGTCAACCTATGAACAATTACCCAAATGGAATCATGTCCTTTGCTTGTCCTGGGTAAGCCAACAACAAAGTCCATGGTCACATGGTCCCACTTCCACTGTGATATGGGTAAAGGTTGCATTGTCCCTGCAGGCTTCTGGTGTTCAGCTTTAACTTGCTGACACACAGGACACCTCAGAACAAACTCTGCAATGTCCTTCTTCATCCCAGGCCACCAATACAGATCCTTCAAATTCCGATACATCTTGGTGCTCCCTGGATGCATAGCATACATGGAAGAATGGGCTTCTTCCAGGACTAACTTTCTTAAGTTGTCCACATCCGGCACTATCATTCTTCCATTATAACAAGCTACTTGATCTTTTGAGTCATGAAAACCATCTTGCTTCTCATTTCCATACTCAGATCTTATATGTTGAACTGCAACATCACCTAGCTGTGCTTCTTTAATCTGCTCTCTTAGGGTAGGTTTAATATGCATCTCAGCTAACAAACCGGCTAGCAATGACACCTTCAACTGTACATTGTCTTGCCTTAAAGAGATAAGCATATCTCTCCTAGAGCATACTAAAGAGTTTAGTTGTGCTCTATTCATGGTTGATGTTGCTGATTTCCTACTCAAGGCATATGCAACAACATTGGCCTTACCTGGATGGTAATCAATTGTACAGTCGTAGTCCTTGATTAACTCCATCCAGCGACGTTGCCTCATGTTGAGCTCATGCTGAGAGAAGATATATTTAAGGTTTTTGTGGTCTGTGAAAATCTGGAATGTTTCTCCGTAGAGATAATGCCTCCAGATCTTCAAGGCATGAACCACAGCAGCTAACTCTAGATCGTGTGTCGGATAATTCTCCTCGTGTTTCTTAAGCTGTCGGGAAGCAAAAGAAATCACTTGTTTATCCTGCATCAACACACATCCTAGTCCATTTTTGGAAGCATCACAGAAAACTACATATCCTTTTCCTTGTTCAGGTAGCACTAATACAGGTGCACTTGTCAACCTCTCCTTCAGCAACTGGAAAGATTGTTGACACTTATCACTCCAAGAAAAAGAAACATCTTTCCGGGTTAACTTGGTCAAAGGTAAAGCTATAGAACTAAAGTTCTTAATGAACCTTCGATAATAGCCAGCTAACCCCAAGAAACTTCGAATCTCCGTCGGTGTCTTCGGTTGTTCCCATTGTAGAACAGATTCTACCTTTGCAGGGTCAACACGAATTCCCGAGGCGGATATTACATGTCCAAGAAAAGATACCTCCGGCAGCCAGAACTCACACTTGCTAAACTTAGCATACAACTTATGTTCTCTTAGCAAGGTCAAAGCTTGGCGAAGATGCTGCTCATGCTGCTGAGCATCTTTACTATAAATCAGTATGTCATCTATGAAGACGACAACACACTGATCAAGGAAAGGTCGAAAAACTCTATTCATGAGTTCCATAAATGCAGCTGGTGCATTGGTTAGTCCAAACGACATAACCGTGAACTCATAGTGACCATATCTTGTCCTAAAGGCAGACTTGGATATGTCACTATCCTTAATACGAAGTTGGTGATATCTAGACCTCAAGTCTATCTTTGAAAAGACTGTTGCACCACGCAACTGGTCAAAGAGATCATCAATCCTCGGCAGAGGATACTTATTCTTTATTGTTACTTTATTGAGTTGTCTATAGTCGATGCACAACCGCATTGACCCATCTTTATTTTTAACAAACAAGACCGGAGCACCCCAAGGTGAAGTACTCGGTCGGATAAAACCTCTCTCAAGTAACTCTTGAAGTTGTTTCTTGAGTTCTGCCATCTCGGCAGGCGCCATCCTATACGGAGTTTGAGCTATGGGTTTTGTATCTGGGATCAGATTAATTTCAAAATCAATCTCTCGAGGTGGTGGTATACCAGGAAGTTCTTCAGGAAACACATCTTCGAATTCCCTGACTATGGGAACTTCGGCAGGATTGGAACTTTCCTTGGTAACATCTACCACATGGGCTAAGAATGCATAACATCCTTGCCTCAACAGCTTATCAGCAACCATAGTTGATACAAGACAGATGGGCAGAATCTTTCTTTCTCCTTGAAAGATCCATGTGCTGCTTTCATCAGCAAACACAGCCAACTTGGACTCACAATCCAAGACAACTCTATACCTTTCTAAGGTATCCATCCCGAGGATTATATCAAATCCCTGCATATCAAGTGGTATAAGATCCACTTGAATGCGATGGTCAGAAAAGAAAAGGATGCAGGGAGAACATACCTCCTGCAAAACAGCAGACCCACTCAACGGAGTCTCTAACAACAAACTATCTACTCTATGACTAACAGTCACATTACAGTTACGAATCACTTCACGAGTGATGAAAGAGTGCGTAGCACCCGGATCAATCAGAACGGATACAACACAGGATATAGACATATCAGAATATAAAAGTTTCATCTGACCTGCCACTACCCGTGGATTGACCACTGCCTCAGGTGGGTTCATAGCATAGAACCTCGCAGTTTCCTGGTGTTGAGGTGGTGCTGATGATCCAGCTTGAGATGCTTGTCCACGTCCTCGAGCTGCTCCTTGATGTTGTCTATTCTGAGATCCCTGTTGATTCTGTCTCGGGGTTTGTTGTGTCACACCGACAGGCCTAGAACGGCAATCCTTCATCAAGTGTCCCACCTTACCACAGTTGTAGCAACTCCTCTCCTATTGTTGTGGTCTGGGTGGTCCAATAACTGACACTGATGCAGAACTGTGCGTCCCTTGAAGCGGTTGACTCCGTCCTCTACCTCTGCTTGGTGTCCATTGAGTTTGAAAACTCGATCTGGGTGGTGGAGGGTTAGGTGCAGAGAATCTAGGTTTCTTGGAATCCCTAGATGAAGAACCCTGGAACTGTGGATATCTTTTATGGGTTTGTCTTTTCTCAACCACAGATCTCTCTATCCTTCGGACTGACTCAATGAAGGTAGAGAATCTCTCTCTGTTTTCCAAGGCAGACACAGGGGTTGACATATCAGAATTCAAACCCTTCTCGAATCTTCTGATTCTTTCCTCATCCGTAGCATCCATGTGCAGACAGAACCGCAAAAACTCCATAAACTTAGCTTCATACTCACTAATGTTCATCATACCCTGCCTTAGTTTCTCAAACTGAGAGATCTTCTCATCTAGGAAGGTCTTTGGAAAATATCTATTGATAAATTCCCGACGAAACTCTTCCCATGAGAACTCTACTCCAGGTCTCTTCTGCTCTTCCATGTTCCACCAGTGACCAGCACTGCCTTTGAGAAGATAGACAGCATGTCTAACCTTCTCAGCTTCTGGAATCATGAGAATCCTGAAAGCCTTCTCCAACTCTGTCAACCATAAGTCAGCATCTGCAGGGTCGGCAGTTCCGAAGTACTCGGTAGCTCCGACACGACGAAGTCGTTCGAATGTCTTACCAATACCTTGTGCTTCAGGCTGGACAGGTGCCCTAGGTGCAGGAATGGGCATCCTATCGGTTATATGTGTCATGGCAGTCATAAACTGCCCGAACATCGTTTGTACAGCTGGATCACTCATGTCAGCTGGGTCGAACTGGGGTGGCTCTCTTGGCGACTCAGGTGCAGGTTGTTCTATTCTCGGAACTCTTGCACCGCCTCGAGGTGCACTAGCACTACTCTCTGCCACGTGCTCATCATGATGTTCTGACATTCTTATGTATCTTCTTCTCCTAAGGAGCAGAAGATTCTATTAGATGAGGAAGGAGTACTAAAGGTAGACTCAACATCCTAAGTCCTATGCCTCTGTAGACTCAACTGAACCTGGAGCTCTGATACCACTAGTTGTGGGCTCTGATCTCCAAACCATGACATAAACACGATTAAAACTTAGCAGAAGCGAATCGGTAATCAACGGAAGACAAAAATCACGGGAAATTAAAACTTTTCGAGATAAGAACTTGTATCCATAAAAACTTCTTTCATAAAGAGAGGTAACTGTTTACATCTCAGGATAATTACTTCTTGAGTAATTATATACATCAAGATACAAAATCTCAAGATCACATAACACAAGACTCCAAGACCTGAGAGTACAGAGGACACATAGGACTGACTCTAACTACACCACATGGTAGGACAAATCTCCACCTGAGATTACTGCTGCCCCTGGTGCTGCTGCTGCTGAGACTGGTCACCTGTAGGTTGGTTCCTTCGTCTCCGACGTCCACCTAAAAAGTTGAAGCCTACGGGGTGAGACAATTATACATAATTGTCCCAGCGAGAGTTATAACTCTTCACCAGAAGCTTTATTATAACATCAAAGATTATTTTAAACAGTAAAGCCTTCAAAGCATTCTATAACAGTTGCAGGTATAACAAGATCTCTACAATTTAGGAGATATGGAGAATATCAACATTATTGCAATGTAACATCAATCAACTAACTTGGAGTCATCTCTAACAAGTTATACTACATGGTTGATTATGTTTTACAAACAACATTATGCCCTGTGGAGATGAGGCTTACCACTCATACTCCAACTGATCGCTGAGAAGTCACATCAGTATCATACATAGGTCATTAAGAGAGTCGGATTCTCATGACCTTCACCTTCCTCAGTCAGTAAGAGGATCACTTGTAGGACATCTCGTGTCTCTACTACTATAGCTCACTAGGGTAAACTGGTCCTTCGCTATTCTAGAGTCACAGTGGCGTTCTGTACTCTCTTCGTCATCAGGAGGTTTCATATTTACCTACCACTGATACGGATATCTGTGCTTTCTTCGTCATCAGGAGGTTTCATGTTTACCTACCACTGATACGGTATGGAACTATAGTGAAGGATGGATGGATTCCACATCTACATCACTTTCCTACACTAGGATGTAAGGTTCTACACATCCATGTACCCCACATACTCAAAAGTATGTGCTCCAGGAGTTCCCTAAGGAAAACCTGTTTCACCATCACTTAATTTCTGACAATGATGGATCTATGATCAGGGCTCTACATTATACTTGATTAGTTAGGTACATTCAGTATTCTTTAACAGCATACATTGTTCTTCAAACAATAACAGTAGCATAGCAGCTATAAAGGAAGAATACTAAATGTAACAGGCCTAACTCATATCAATCATCATTTCTCATTATCCTCATCACAAGTCATCTTTAAGGCATGACTTTGATGGTATTCATGGCTCTCATAGCCCATTATCAGCATAGGATGCCACTGGCAAGGCATCAGATTACTTTACTTATTCATAAGGCTAACAACATGCCTTCAATGAATATAACATCAACATCCATACCTGGATATGATTACCTTCATATCAGAACCTGCATGGTTAATACATTTGATAAAGGTAATGCAATAATAAGGAATGTACTTCCTACTCTTGTCATAAGAGTTAAATCTCTAATTCAAATCAAATAGAGTTTAATGCTCAAAAGCATGCCATTACCCTTGAATTAGGGTTTACTATTCACATTACATGTCATCACCCTTAAATTAGGGTTTACTATTCACATCAAGGTGAATTAAACTCATAACATCATCATGTATGAGTAACATCTTCATTGATGCTCTTGGATTGGTTAAAGGTTCATCATTTATCATAATTAGGGTTTCTATGACCTCACACAGGTGGATCATACCCTAATTATACTCACTCAGGTGCATTGGAGATGCTTTAGTTGAGTTTGCACTTTAAAAAGGGTACTTTCTCTCTCTAGAAGTACTTTCTCTCTCTATAAGTACTTTCTCTCTCATCATAATGTTAGGTGATATCAACATTACTCTAAAACAGGTTGGATTGAGTCATCATAGGCTAACATAGCCAACAACATCACCATTATGTGATTAGAGTTACTTTCTCTCTCTAGGGTACTTTCTCTTTCTAGAAGTACTTTCTCTCTCTATAAGTACTCTCTCTTTCATCATACTCATGGTTGATGATAACATTAGACTAGATCAAGTTGGATAGAGTCATTATGACTAAAAACATCATTCTCATGTAATTAGGGTTTGAATTGAGCAAGGTATAACTTAATTGACCCTTCAGGGGTATTTTGGTAATTCACCCCATTGATCATCATCATGGTCAAAAACCTTAGTCAAATAACCCCTTACTATCCTAGATTATCATTAGGGTTTGATTTGAGCAACATTGAACCATTTACATCATCAAATGATTGAATGAGGTCAACCTTGAATCACATTGATTGATTTCAATCATTAATCATCAATTGGGTTGAGATTGGTTGAAAGTGTTGACCGTTTGCCCACTTTGACCCTCCAAGACCGCGAGCCTCTTTCTAACTCCAAGACCGCGAGCCCCCTTAGGCTTCAAGACCGCGAGCCTCTTCAAGGGTTCAAGACCGCGAAGCCTTCCATTGGTTCAAGTTAATGTTGAGACCGCGAAGACCAATTTGAGTTGAGACCGCGAGGGTCATGAAGACCGTTTGCCCTTCTTTGACCTCAGGACCGCGAGGCCCTTCGCGGTCTTGAGACCGCGAGCCTCCTCTCGGTCTTGAGACCGTGAGCCCCCTCACGGTCTTGAGACCGCGAGCCCTCTCACGGTCTTGAGACCGCGAGGCTCTCATGGTCTCAGCCGCTTGGTCCTTCAACAAGGCTCAAAGATGCAACCGATAATGTCAACCCATGTTGAAGCCCTCAAATGGTCAAAGCTATGTTGACCACTTATGGTTTAGTCAATTAAGATTATTCTTGATCACAACACAAGGTTGAACCCTTCAATTGAGCTCCAATTGGGCCCAAACTTGGCCCAAACGGTCTTGAGGTTATGTGGGTGGACCCCACATGGTCTTAAGACCGTTTGCCCAAGATTTCATCAAAGTCTAAGGTGATTTGATAGGGATTGAACCATGATTGAACCACAAAATAGAATTTTGATTAAATTAATAACTTATTTGCAATTGGGTCCTCAATTGGTCAAATTACTCAACCCTAGACCTTCAAACGGTCTTGGGTGATTGTCCTCTCGGTCTTGAGACTGTTTGGATGAGTTCCAAACGGTCTTGAGACCGTTTGCCCATCCAATTTTTGGATTCTAGTGCAGATTCATCAAGGTTGAACAAATTGAGTTGATGATTATATCAATATTTAATTGCAATGTAACGTGGTGTAAAAGTACCTTCAATTGGTCAACAAATCTTGACCCCAGACCTCCAAATGGTCTTGGTTGATTGCCCTCGCGGTCTTGAGACCGTTTGGTGACCCCCAAACGGTCTTGAGACCGTTTGTCCAAAAAGGCAATTTCAGACCGTTTGAAAATCAGCAATTAATTCATTTAAAGTTGTGACTTAAAAAGGTCATATCTCCCGATTCCTTTGGAGTTAGTCTCCCAAATTTTGAGGGTAATTAGCCTATATAATTAGGAACAGATTTCTTATACGGTCCACGCTCGGTCAACGGGGACAAACGGTCTTAAGACCGTTTGCCCTGTCACGGTATCGAGACCGTTTGCTCACCTCGCGGTCTTGAGTCCGAGAGAGCAAACTGTTAGGACCGTTTAAGGAAAAGAAAAGCGGTGGGTTTTTCTTGGAAATCACGCCTTCATCTTCTAGCTCAAGAACAGTACATATATCCCACGGGTTTGCTTGCAAAATAGCAGGGAAAAGTAGGGAAACACTAAGAGCTATCATCAAAACGCATATAAAGATGCATATAGTAAAGCATGGGTTTAGAGTTATAAAACCCGCCTAAAGCTTGCTTCTTGAGCTCCAAGCTTTCAAGCTCCAAGCTCTAATGGCGTCCTTGAGTTCCCACAGGTTGGCCAAGGTGAAAACTCCAAGGAAGGATGAAAAAGAGACGGCTAGAAAGGTAGGGTTTCAAGAGTTAGCCATGAAGATGACCTTGAATTCGAGTTTTAACCATGGAATTAGGAAAGAAGAGGGGTTTAAACCTACCTTGCACCCCTTGGTCGTCCTCCTTAGCTCCAAGGCAGTCCTTGGTCGTCTTTGGTGAAATGAAACAGTAAGGGAACGAAGGGTGAGTTCCCTTGCAACTAAGGGAAGGAGAGCTTATATACATGGGGTAGGATTTTCAACATTAGTTCATAAGTTTCCCTTAATTCCAACTAAGTCCTTCCTTTATTACTTGCTCGTCCCTTCCTCTTTATTCTAAGGACAAACCTTATCTTAAGTTATAGAAAAGAAGGCAAGGAAGAACAATCTAATAATAAAGTTCATACTTAAAGGGATATTGCACATATACCCAGATTATTCAATCACAAAGCCTATTTCTTAACTTGATAACTCAATTGAGGTGAATTCCTCATCATTTCTTCTCTAAATGATTGCAAGAGTCTAAAAAGATACTTTAGATGACATTCTTTACAAATTGCATCCCTTTATTTGGGTAAATTGCATTTTACCCCAAATTAGGGTTTCAAGCCCTGGGATTGCTTCCACAGCTGCACCTTGGTGCTCTAGCTTGGGAAATCCTTCAAACTTTGCCAAAGAGATTCTCATGATGTCTCAACATCAGAGGAACATATCATTATGTGCAAATTGCAAGCTAACCCTTTTAACTGGGTAAATTGCACATAGGTCCCTGTATATCAAAACAATGCTACAACTTTAAAATAAAAAGGAGCAAATACTGAAATATACGTTTCTGGGAATTTAATTACATGCTCAGAGTTAATCACAAAGATTTAATTACATATTTAGGCAAAACACCTAGGGTTAACTCATAACCCAGGTCAGGGATGTTACATCTAATTCTTTAACCTAGATTGCCTTCATCTCTCTATTTTGAGTACACATTATGCAGTGTAGTCCCAACATTCGGCTTACACCACCTTCCCTCCATAGCTTGGTGCCATTTCAGTCTTCCCTCCTAGGCTTGACCTTCTGTGATCTTCCCCTCCAGGGGCTTGATCCTAAACAACTACACTTTGGTCTTCGGCCACCTTCCCTCCTAGGCTTGGTGTCTTACTGGTCTTCCCTCCCGGGCTTGACCATTTAATGACCTTCCCTCCTAGGCTTGGTCGTCCACTTAGGCCACCTTCCCTCCTAGGCTTGGTCGTCTACTTAGGCCACCTTCCCTCCTAGGCTTGGTTCCTTACTGGTCTTCCCTCCTGGGCTTGACCAGTTGTGTCACTCAGAGATGGCATCCTTGGGTTCAAATAATTTATGTGCTTTCATTTTTATATCTTTAACTCTTTACCCCCTCCCCCCAAGTTGAGGATTAAGGTTATCTCAATACTTAAATACATTTATTCACTTACCTTTTAAGGGAAGTTCCTAACCTTGGGTGCCTTCTTGGCTCATAGGAGGGAGTTAGGCTATCTAGCCACAACCTGATCCCAAGATCTAAGGTTTTGACTCCGTCCTAGGTCATCTTCCCATTCTTGGGTCGACCCACCCCAGGTTGGCACACTAACCCTAAAGGTTTCATAGATATCTTTTTTTTCATTATTATGCATAAATTTTTATCATTATAATTCTCAACCCATATTTGTTCAATCTATGGAATACCCCCTCATGGATTCTGTCCATTCAGTGAACTTGGGTCACCTTCCCCTCCAGGGACTTGACCATCATCACCAAACTTCTAGAGACTAAGAAAGGGCTTACCCATACCTGTATCTTTCTAGTTTATACCCTCTCTAGAGGGACCTACACAAACGGTTATATATTTTCACATTTTACTTCTCTAACTAACAATTTCTTTTCAAGGATTTTTAAGCAACGAGATGAGAAGTAGATGAAAATGTGAGATGAGAAACCTAAAAGATACATTATGCTTTACTAACTTTTCCCTTAAATTTCAAGGATGATTTGAAATTATAAACTATTAAGTATTAGTTGATGAATCTGGGCTCTGATACGAAATGTAACAACCTGCACTTTTGAGTGTCTAAAATATTTTAAAGTCGCAAATCATTACTCATATACTCCAGGATCAGATTCAAAAAATAATACAGAATAGTAAACAATTTCCATTAATGAACAAATAATTACATGTTTGCATAAAAACCTCCTCTAAGGAGTTAAATAAATTTTAGAAAGGATTAACTTATATAAGTATGCCGATATACCATTATCTCTAAACCTTCATGCATTACTTTAGTATCTTAAACATCTTTATTCTGTAACCTCATGTCCACAAATCAAGTATATCTGGTACCTAAAATACTGACAAACAAATACGCGATCAGTATATTTATATACTGGTACGTGGGTTCTACCAATAATCACAAGTACACGTATAAGCAAACATCTTTATCTTGCATATAAGAACATAAACTTGTTTTCCATATTCTAATCTATATCTGGTCTACTACCTCAGGTGTAATCATTGTCCCTCTAGGGCTCGTGTGCATTACCCTTATGATCAGTCTAACCTAGGGTTCATAATATTGTTATTTACTTTACATGATACTCATAGGAAATTTATAGTGTACAAGAAGTAAATAAACAATAAAGTAGTTATATCATTCATCAGTCTCGATGAGAAACCTTGGCAAACTCAAAATTCGGTACATGTATTTATAAGCATAACCACGTACCTTATGTCATTGTAGAAACCATGTAGAATCTAACATGTACTTTAAGAGTGCATCCAAACATCCAAGCAACAAGGCATGTAATCAACAATATTTGAAACACGCATACTACATATGTGTCACCCTATGTTCGCATTACTTTAAACAGATCTAGATGTGCTCCTAAACTAGGGTTTAGGGTTATCTCTTGTTTGGACCAGGGATTAGGGTTACAAACCCAGTTATGCGTATTAGATTAAACCCTAATTATCATATTAAGCATATTAGGCTATTCATTATATCTAGATCACATTACTAGCATTAAGATCATGACAAGGTATTCTACATGTATGATATTATTAACCTAGAAACATCATTATTCATCATTATCAAGAATTTCCTCATTATACATGTCTAGATCAGGTATTAACACAACATAAACGAATCTAATCAATTAAGCATCAGTTTACAGGAATTTACATCTTTCCTTTATACTAATCACCTTAACACATGTATAGCACATACTTTTGGAATAGGAAGCTTAATAAAACTATGATTGTATTTTATTTGGATTCCCCTCATTTTTCTTAGAAACTTTCATATATTATATGTCCCCATCCGAACTACCAATTATTTTCTATCAAATTAACAAGATAACACTTAACTTAGCCAATCGTAGCCTGACACCTCAGCAAAATGAATACATTGTATTACCTTCTTTTCCTCTGGCTCGCGGATCCATAACAAGGGTCCACTTACCTGGCGGACCGAATCCGATCCTTCTCCTTCCCCATTCACAGGACTGCACTCGCCTGGGGTTGCCGCCCAACGGTGAGGCAGGGCGTTCCTCCTGCCCAATCTCTCTTCAGCGAACACCGGTGTAGCTTCGTCTATCCACATAATAGGCTCATCATGTGGCTCTAGGGAAGGGCGTCGCGAGGAGAGGAGATGCCTGCAACTTGACTGAGTGGGTTGCACTACAGATGCAGCTCAATGTTGCAACCTGACTGAGGAGGGGAGATGCCTGCAACCTGACTGAGTGGGTGGCACCTGACTGAGTGGGTTGCACTACAGGGGAGTAGGCTCTTGTGGGCACACAAGTAAACCATTCCGTTGGCCCTTGCTGGTCCTGCTGTCAGCCCCCGCTTCCCAGTGCCGCCACGACGGTTGGCTATGGTGATATGCCACCGGCCCGCTCGCCTCATCCCCTAAGATCGAGAAGCAGGCAGAGGCTCTTCAGTCCTCGTCAGACACGGCTAGACCCAGACGTCCCTCCCCTTGCCTGACTAGGTCAGAGTGTCACCTTTGCTGCGGGGTGCACCCTGCCGATACGGCCGTGACGGCCAGCCATGGTGATCCCCTGAGGCGCCAAGGTGTTGCGACAGAGGCATCGTTCTCTTCCTGTCCTCATCCTGTCCATCCATGTTGCCGTCTGCTGCCGGCACCGCAACGACTCTGGTATGTGGCTTCTCGACCGCCTAGCATCCAAAGCTACCTTCTTTATCAGCGTTGCCCTGAACACAATGCCTGGTACTCCCTGTGTTGCCAACTGTTGCAGCCACCGCCCCCGCACTGCTATGGCCCGACTGCCCATCCACCTCCTCCGTGCTGCTACGGGCTAGCTACGTCAGCCACCACCTTTGCAGCGAGGGATCTAGGTGGCACATCACCAGGGTCCCCTCCACTTCGAGGGTCGCGTTCAAAGGAGAAAGGGGTGAGGGGTGGAGTGCATGGTTGGATGAATCTAAAGGAGAGGAGATATCCCTATATATATATAGGTATAGTTTGCTCATGAAACCCTTCCACCGAATCCTAAATGTTTGAGACTAGTTTCCCTCATACGTGATTGCCAAGAAACGAAAACAAACACTTGCATTATATTCCTTCCCAAAGGTAGATGGACTCCTTTCCTAATGAGAGTCCTAAAAGCCATAAAATCACCTCTATTTATCTCAAGTTCTGGGACAATAATCTGCTATATATATTATCCAACCTTAAGAAGAAGATAAGGTCTTAACTCATCCGTGAATTATCCAAGTCTTGGAGTACCCACGATATCCAAAATCATATCTCTGGGACCCATATACAACCTTCAATTAACCAATTGAGCCGAAGAGTGTCTCTGAGGTCCATGAATCACATCTTGGCCTTCCAAAGGTTCCCCGAGCTTAATTTCATTCCTGATTACTAATCTAAGGCTCTGATCATCATTGCATCTTACATTAGCCTCGTATGAACACACATATGTGCAAAAGCACATTATTGGATTATATTGATCATTCCATCTAATTCTAGGATTTAGAATCATCAACCAAGATCCCTCAAAACACTTCTTTATTATATGTTCCCTAATTTTATTTAGGTTTGAAATCCACAAATTTCAAGGATGTAACAACGTGGCTTTTACTGGACTTACAAATCCACATAGGGCTGAAATCCCTAAGTTTTTACCAAAAATTTATGCAATAGTACCACTCACAAGTGGACGGGTCTTATCACAAAGGGAGCTTGGGAGGATTAGGAGGATGACCCCCAACCTGTTGGTAAGCTTCTTGACCTTGGTTCACCTCGATTTTATGGTGGAAATCACAAATCAATGCATGAATTCTTCCTAATTCGATCCCCTCTTCAATTCTAACCATTCATTTTCACTCAAACCTTGAGGACGAGCCTTGGAATGGTGAAGGGAGTTGCATCCACCATTGTTGACGTGAGATTGGAGCTTTGGAGCTCAATTGGAGGCAGGTTTTATAACTTGAACCCTTGATTTTGTTATTGCATTCAATTCCTTATCAAATAATGATCATTTCTTCTTTCACAATAATTGATTTGGTTGATTGATGCAATCACCATGGAAATCACAACAGATTTCGTGGGTTTAGAGCTTGATGATGACGACATCATCATAAGCACACACATCTCCAAATATCCAAAGCAAACGGTTTGAACTTGTTGGTCCAAATGGTTTCACCAAACCGTTTGGAGACCAAACGATTTCAAAACTGTTTGGTGTTTTGAGACCCAAACTGTTTGAGAGGGTTGACCATTTGAGGTCAGAACCCTAATACATGTTGAATGATAATCTAAAGGATCCAATTGATTAATTCAATGCATAGTTAATCACCATGTTAGCAAACCCTAATCGGGTTAATTGCTGATTTGTAATTGATTGTGTTGAGTTTTTGGGTTGGTTAACCCAAACGGTTTCAAAACTGTTTCAGACTCACCCAAATGGTTTCAAAACCGTTTGGAGGTCAACCAATACCATTTGTAGGTCTAGGGTTGAGTATGGGTTGGTATTTAAAGATCCAATGATACCAAATTGAAAGACAATCAATTGCTGATTTGATAATCGATCCAATGATCCAAACCCTAATTGGATGTTATGGATTTTGATGATAAAGTGGGAAAACGATTTCAAAACCATTTAGAGGTCAAGCACCTCAAGACCATTTTAGGTCAAGCACCTCAAGACCGTTTGGATAGTCAAAGGTGGTGATTGATGGATTAAAGATCCAAGTGTCAATTATGGTTGAAGCTCAATAATTCAATTGATTGTAGGCTTCAATGATGCAATTGGAAATCGATTGGATTGATGAATGACCTAGTGAACCCTTGTGGTTTTGGGACTGATTTGGCCCAAACGGCCTTGAAACCGTTTAGGGGGCAAACGATTTCAAAACCGTTTGGGGGCAAATGATTTCAAAACCGTTTGGGGGCAAACAGTTTCAAAACCATTTGGTGATGAAACCTTCAAAACTGAATGGAGTTCAATGTGGTTCAATCACTTGGATATTGAAGGTATTGATAGTTCCAATAATCCAATGATGGTTAGTAATGATAATCAATGAAGGTACAACGGTTGAAACCCTAATAGTACCTAAGTGATTAGTGCCAATTAAGGGATGAACCCTAATTGCTTATAAGAGCAATGACTTGGTACACTATGTTAATCATAGTTGTATGTACTTGATGGAAGGGTTAATATGACCTAATCAAGTTGAGAGGATGATAGCATGGAATTCATACATGAGTATGGTTCATGTGGTGATTAAGGGTATGATCCTTAGCAAAGAGATCATAAAACCCTGATCATGAATAAATGCCCTAATTGACAGAGTTATTGAACTCTAATCCTAATTGAGGGAAATTCTAAATGAAACCCTAATCCAAGGTGAGAATGTAGCCCTAATCTAGAGTAATGAATTGTGAAACTCTAATTTAGGGAAATGAGATGTAAAACCCTAATTGGGATGAATAGTGAATCTCTAATTATGGACAATTGAAAGAAATCCTAAAGGAGATGAATAGTAGACCCAAATTGTGGGTAACTATAGTGGAAACCCTAATTAAGGATGATTCCATGTGAAATCTTATTCCAGGGTAATTCTATGAGAAACCCTAAGTTAGAAATGATGTATATGGAACATTGATGTGATGATGTGATGTGAGAATCAAATCTAGGGTGATGTCATGTAGTGATATATGATACCCTAGTTGAGAGTGATTCCATGAGAAACCCTAGTTGAGGGTGATTCCATGAGAAACCCTAGTTGAGGGTGATTCCATGAGAAACCCTAGTTGAGGGTGATTCCATGAGAAACCCTAGTTGAGGGTGATTCCATGAGAAGCCCGAGTTGAGGGTGATTCCATGAGAAACCCTGTTTAAGAATTAACACCACATGATGCTGTAATGCTATGTTGTGATGAGAGGCCCTAAGAAGGGTGAAGGTATGTGAGACTCTAATATGGAGTCATAATACATAAAGCCCTAATCATGGGCAATATGACAATGAATCATAATACTAATCTTAAGTAAGGGTATAAGGAAACCCTAATGATGAGATAGAAGGAATTACCTTATAAAGGTGAAACATTTCATGTGGTTGATTGTAAGCGACCTTATTGTAAACAGGGTCTTCATCATTAGACAAGTCCATATCATTAAAGATAGTTGGACAATTCTAATGTGTGGCCTATGCATTATATGCTAAAGGTGAGAGATTAGTGATGGAATGTATTAAGAGGGAAATACCTTAATACAAGATAAGATGGTTAACTCAAGAGAGTCTGAAATGATGAGAAAGTGAGACATCAAGATATGATAGTTATCACATTCAGCACTTCAGGGTTTATATACCTTGATGCACTTCAAATCCTATATAATTGGGTAAGAAACATATGGAGTGTGTTATGCAAATATTACAATGTAATGTAATGAGTTGATGCACTTTGATAAGTGTTAATTAATGTACCTTGAGAATGGGGTTAAGCCAAATTGATGAGTATGATGTAGTCATACCATAATGAGGATGAGAAATGAACTCATACCATGAATTGATGATCCTTAATGCTATATGATGAGAGTAACGATCTTGAATAATCATTTATGATATCTTTGAATACCCTAGAGGTATGGAATAATGAATTAAGGGTTGGACAAATAATATAATCATGAAACCCTAATTAATGAGAAATGGGGAACCCTAACCCTAATTTAGGGTAAAGGGAAGGAAAAGCCATGTTTGATAGTAAACCCTAATTCCTGGTAAAGGAATAATGGTTTTACTATTGTATCACATGATGTGATGAATAACTTGTATGACTGTTATCATGCCTAATAACCATGCAGGTATTATGAGATGATGAATATAACCATGTTTGAGCTGTGACATTTATTTAATAAATGTTGATTGGCCTTATGTGCCTTAATGTTGTTGTTGCTTAGTAAAAGTAACAAATGTGCATGGATTTTATGAGTCATATGAGTAAGCTGTTGCCTAAAGAGGTGACAAGATATCTTGTGGCCTTATGAGCCATGTGTGATGCTTATATAACAAGTATCATGAATGCCTTAGTCAGATGACCTGAAGGTGATAGTTACCTAATATGTGGTAATGATGTTCAATGATGAGATAAGGGTCCGAATACCCAGAACTATATGATAATGGTGATGAGATTGTGAAGGGATGATAATTCCCAGTATTGAAATGAGGGACTGTGTTCCCAAGGTCTTTTAAAGACTGATAAGTATTTGATGAAAATAGTACATGTCTCTTTATAGCATTGTTGTAATAAGTCATGCTTGAGAACTTTGTTGATGCTAAAAGAATGTGAAAATGTACTTAATTAATCAAGTGAAATCATATCATGTAGATCCCTGACCATTGATCCATCATCTTCAGTAATGAGGTGATGGTGAAATGGGTGCTCTGCGGCAAAACCCGAAACGCATATTTTGAATATGTGGGGGTAAATGGGCGAAAAATATCCGTACGTCCGGTGAAGAAGATTAAGGGAAGGTAAACAACAAACCTATCAATCCTTCATGTGTTGGGATGGATGTATCATAAATCTCCCGATGGTTGGGATAGATGTAACATTAATCTCCCAATGATATTTAATGTCGAGTCGAGGAGATAAACATTAAATCTCTCGATGGCCGATGAGAGTGCAGTCGACGTTGTAACTCTATAGCAAAGTTTAAGTATACCCTGGAAAGCTATTTTGAGCAGTTAACACAATCTTGCTTGTTGTCCCACACTAACCGGGATGTGAGAGGTCATGGGAATCTGACTCTTCCATTGACCTATGTATGGTACCGATTTCAACTTCGCAGTGGTCGGTTTGAGTATGAGCGGTATAACTCATCTCCTCAGGGCATAAGTGTGATTGTAAAATGAAATCAGCCGTATAACATGTTTGCTTAAGGATTGAATACGGAAATTCATTGGCTGATGTTATATTTCTTTCATGCAACTCTAGTTCATTGATGTTATTCATATCTATTTGTATTCATTGCAAGTAGATGGATGAACTATGAATCTACCATGAGTAGATGCAATGTTGTCCTTGGGAAAGGAGATTACTTCACTTTGTTCATACAGTGATTTATCTATTGTTAACTATATTTAAATCTTTCTGCTCAGTTTATTTTAATAAACTGCTATAACAATGTTTTGGCGAAGAGTTATATCTCCCGCTGGGGCAATTTACAATTGTCTCACCCCCGTGAGATCCAACTTTTTAGGTGGACGCGGACAGAGAAGCAGAATCCTCTATGCAAGGAAAGGACAACAACAGTAACATCAGAGACATCAGTGTGATCTCATGTGGAGATACTGTCTGTCAAGTCATGTAACTAGAAAGTCCTATGTGTCATCTTTTTACTCTCAGGTCCTCAGAGTTTTTAGTCAGTGTTTTAATAAATCGATCTGAGATTTTGGGCTTGATGCCTTGAGATTATTATGTTGTTTGTATATAATGTTAATAGGATAGTTGATGTTGTAATCCTTAAGAAGAGATGGTACATGTTATGTACGTTTGAACCAGAATGTAAATGTTATACAATGGTTCTTGATGGAAGAGACTTCCCATGATTGGATCTCTTTGCAAAAAATTTTAAATTTTTAGTGATTTTTTGTAATCCGCTGCAAATTATTCACTTTCGCTTAAGTAAATCTTGTTTTTGTGAGTTGGATGTCACAAATTAGTGGTATCAGAGCCCTAGGTTCACTGAGTCTACAGAAACATAGGACTAAGGTAGTAGAGTCTGTTCTGGTGTCATCCAGTGTATCTAATAGTGTCTTCTGCTCATATAAGAGAAGAAGAACTTAAAGATGACTGGGTCACATGAGGGGGTTGCTACTCAAAGCACCAATGTTGCACCAAGAATAGGTGCATGGGAACAGGCAAGAGAGAGAGAATTGCTTGAGAATCCCCTAGCTGATCCAACTATAATAAGAAAATCCTTCTTTAAGTATTACTATTGGAGAATTTAGGGCAACGGTAATGTATATAGTGGATCAAGCATTGGTAGTGTAACCTAGATTCCCAACCCCCAATTATGATGTTTTAGATATCAACATGATTTGTAATCAGCATCAGCATGTTGAAGCAAAAAGGAAATGATGAATTTTTGGACTTAAATTGAGTCTGTTCTCAACCTTAGCTGTTGAATCAACCTTTGAGGCAGAGTTAGCCTGAGGCAGTAAATAATCCACGAATCATGACAGGTTAGACAAGATAATGTCATTTAAATATGTCATTTTATGAATTCTTGGATTAACTGAGAAAGTAATTGATTTAACTTTCCTTGATTAGTCCTATGAGGACTCATGTTTTGCATAGTAAACCATTACAAATGTTTTATGTTGTTCTTACCTCTATGAGAAAAGATGAGGTACATAAGAGATGACTGGATAAAATCCAGTAATGTTAAATCTTATGCTTGTGATAATATGAAAAAGAAGGAATATGATAGTATACAAAGTGCATACCACTTAATCTCAGTATTTATATACCCTGGCCAGGTATACAACTATTGATGATAAAGTGAGTATGGAAACTCTTAGATTGTTGTCTTTTTTATTGCTCTGTTCAAATAGTCATTCTGAGACAATCTAATGAGTATCATGAAATTAGAAATATGGAATGAATAAATGTGTCATATCTTAAGCATAAGAAAGAGAAGTCTGAGATAATCTCAGATGAGCATGTTGTATGAGGAACTAAAAGTATACTCCTCATAAGATAAGAATAAGAATAAGGGATATGAACCCTGTTCAATAATGATGCAAGTATAATAAAGATCTTTCCCATAATGAGGAAATGGGAAACGTGATGAGATCATGAGATGATCATAAACATGCTAAGATATCAATAAAGAAAGGTATAATGATGTGTAATCATCCTTATAAATTCATATGCTAAAGGCAGGAACCTAGGATGAGATAAAGAGTAAATGATTCATGAATAGTTGAAAATACATGAATCAAAAAGAGGAATATGAATCCTTGTTTTCTTTCCTTTCAGGGACATGGCAATCAAGTAGGCTTTAGGACACTTGATGTGTATAAGATAAAAATGTTCAAGTGATGGATACTTAGAAAAAGTATCAGTTTATCTTAGACTTTGGTTCCAAGGTGAAGACATATGTAACAATTAATTTTCCAAGATGAAAGGAAGATAAATATGTGATGTGTTCTCAACACATGTTATAGATACCAAGGTGAAAGATTCTGGTATCTGAGAAATATTAGATGGTTTATGTTGGCTACCTGGAGTGGTCAACTATGAAATTAGTCTGATTATATGAAATAATATGAACATCATATGTTAGGGGTTTATGCTCTGCATAAACATGATATTAATAAATAATCATGATGTTTCTCTGGACAAGAAAAGTGTTACTTGACACAAAACTGACTCCACAGTCAATGATGAGGGACAATGGAGCATGTGCCTTGTGTGTTGATTCTATGAGAATCTTGTATGGAAACACTTTGTACTGATCAAAGTTTTATGGTGTCACCATAATAAGGAGATGATATGTGAAGACTAGATAGTATGATGAATGAAATATATCTGTCTTCCTTTATCTGGATTTTGGGGACGAAATCCTAGTTAGGGGTTTATAATTTGTAACATCACTGACCTGGGTTATGTTTAAACCCTAGGTGTTTTGATTAAGAAAGATGATTATATGCTTAATCTTATATTTTGAAAAGTAATTAGGGCTCAAGAGGAACTTACATTGCAATTCTAGTCCTGTTTGAATAATGTTGAAGCAACGTTTGCTTATTTTGGACTAAAGTGCAAATTACCCAAGTTGTGGGGTTTAAGTGAAAATTGTGCATGATAATATGTTCCTCATGTGTTCAAGAATCATGAGAGTGAAAATGATGTTGAGGTATGGCTTATGGAAGCCTGAGTACCAAGAAAGAGATGATAAAGCAATGTATGTGCATTAAAACCTAGTTTTGGTATAATGTGCAATTTACCCAAAACCTAGGGTTCAATATGAAAATTACCACTTCAATAAGGTCCCTAATGTTTCTTGGCATCATGAAGAGAAAAAAAAGAGGGGCGCCTCATTTGAATTAAGTTGGAGGAGAGAGAATCTTGATATTAAAATAATCAAGATTTAATCCTAATTGAAACCCTAATTCAATTTAGTACAAAAATAAATGTATTAATTAAAGGGCCTTCAACCAAAATTAAAATGGTTGGATTCAGATGTGTGTGGACGTCCTTGAGCTTTTCAAGGACAACGAAAATATCCAAGGGTGTGGATAACTCACTCACAATTTTATAAGAAAAAGAAATATCCACTCACATATGGATATTAGTATAATATGATTTGAGGTGCTTAATTTGCTTTTCTCTAAATCATGGATAATTGAGAGGAATTGGAGGAAAACAAGATATCCTCGGATCCAAGGAAGTTGAGGGGGAAGAGGCGGCCTAATTTTTGGGATTAAATGAATTTTTATAAAGCATATTCTCTCTCATTGAATTTTTATAAAAAGACTCTTTACAAGCCAAATGAAAGGCTTTTTTGACCCCACTTCTTCTCCTTGCTTGGGAAACGACCAAGGGAGCTTGGGAGGATCAGGAGGACGACCCCCAACCTGTTGGTAAGCTTCTTGACCTTGGTTCACCTCGATTTTATGGTGGAAATCACAAATCAATGCATGAATTCTTCCTAATTCGATCCCCTCTTCAATTCTAACCATTCCTTTTCACTCAAACCTTGAGGACGAGCCTTGGAATGGTGAAGGGAGTTGCATCCACCATTGTTGACGTGAGCTTGGAGCTTTGGAGCTCAATTGGAGTCTGGTTTTATAACTTGAACCCTTGATTTTGTTATTGCATTCAATTCCTTATCAAATAATGATAATTTCTTCTTTCACAATAATTGATTTGGTTGATTGATGCAATCACCATGGAAATCACAACAGGTTTCATGGGTTTAGAGCTTGATGATGATGACATCATCATAATCACACACCTCTCCAAATATCCAAAGCAAACGGTTTGAACTTGTTGGTCCAAACGGTTTCACCAAACCGTTTGGAGACCAAACGGTTTCAAAACCGTTTGGTGTTTTGAGACCCAAACCGTTTGAGGGAGTTGACCGTTTGAGAGGGTTGACCATTTGAGGTCAGAACCCTAATACATGTTGAATGATAATCTAAAGGATCCAATTGATTAATTCAATGCATAGTTAATCACCATGTAGCAAACCCTAATTAGGTTAATTGTTGATTTGTAATTGATTGTGTTGAGTTTTTGGGTTGGTTAGCCCAAACGGTTTCAAAACCATTTGAGACTCACCAAAATGGTTTCAAAACCGTTTGGAGATCAACCAAGACCGTTTGGAGGTCTAGGGTTGAGTATGGGTTGGTATTTAAAGATGCAATGATACCAAATTGAAAGACAATCAATTACTGATTTGATAATCGATCCAATGATCCAAACCCTAATTGGATGTTATGGATTTTGATGATAAAATGGGCAAACGGTTTCAAAAACATTTAGAGGTCAAGCACCTCAAGACTGTTTGTATGGTCAAAGGTGGTGATTGATGGATTAAAGATCCAAGGGTCAATTACGGTTGAAGCTCAATAATTCAATTGATTGTAGGCTTCAATGATGCAATGGGAAATCGATTGGACTGATGAGGTACCTAGTGAACCCTTGCAGTTTTGGTAATGATTACTCCCAAACAGTCTTGAGACCGTTTGAGACCAAATGGTCTCGAAACTGTTTGGGGGAAAACGGTTTCAAAACCGTTTGGTGATGAAACCTTCAAAACCGAATGGAGTTCAATGTGGTTCAATCACTTGGATATTGAAGGTATTAATAGTTCCAATAATCCAATGATGGTTAGTAATGATAATCAATGAAGGTACAAAGGTTTAAACCCTAATAGTATCTAAGTGATTAGTGCCAATTAAGGGATTAACCCTAATTTCTTATAAGAACAATGACTTGGTACACTATGTTAATCATAGTTGTATGTACTTGATGGAAGGGTTAATATGACCTAATCAAGTTGAGAGGATGATAGCATGGAATTCATACATGAGTATGGTTCATGTGGTGATTAAGGGTATGATCCTTAGCAAAGAGATCATAAAAACCTAATCATGAATATATTCCCTAATTGACAGAGTTATTGAACTCTAACCCTAATTGAGGGCAATTCTAAATGAAACCCTAATCCAGGGTGAGGATGTAGCCCTAATCTAGAGTAATGAATTGTGAAACTCTAATTTAGGGAAAATGAGATGTAAAACCCTAATTGGGATGAATAGTGAATCTCTAGTTATGGATAATTGGAAGAAATCCTAAAGGAGATGAATAGTATACCCAAATTGTGGGTAACTATAGTGGAAACCCTAATTAAGGATGATTCCATGTGAAATCCTATTCTAGGGTAATGCCATGAGAAACACTAAGTTAGAAATGATGTATATGGAACATTGATGTGATGATTTGATGTGAGAATCAAATCTAGGGTGATGTCTAGGGCTGTCAACGGGGAGGGTATGGGGAGGGTAAGGTCTTACCCTTACCCTTACCCTCTTTGGGTAGCGGGTAAGGGTAAGGGTAATTATCCTTCTCAGCAATTCCCTTACCCTCCCCTTACCCTTACCCTCTTCTCCACAGGGTAAACGGGGAGGGTAAAGGGTAAGCGGGTAATTTTGATAAAAAAGAATTTTATACACATTGTGTGTTGATTTTTAATCATTTTCACACAATAACAATTTTTTATGCATAAATTATTTTTTTTCCTTTGCATAATATGCATAACAAATAAGTATTTCACCGACACCTCATTTTCCGCAAGATATATATGTTTTTCTCTCAACAAGAAAGTATTACAAGCACAACACCAAGTCATTTTCCAATGATAGAATAAAGTATTAGGGTTAAACATTTACATACAAACCCCTTTAGAATATTTATATTTGTGTAACATTTATATCATGTGCGGGTAAAAGGGTAAAAGGGTATGGATAATGTCTATACCTTACCCTCCCCTTATAGTATAGCGGGGAAACGGGGAACGGGTAAACGGATAAAGGGTAATAAAAATCTTTACCCTTACCCATACCCTCCAGGGTATGGGTAAGGGTAAACGGATAATACCCTCTCCATTGACAGCCCTAGTGATGTCATGTAGTAATATATGATACCCTAGTTGAGGGTGATTCCATGAGAAACCCTAGTTGAGGGTGATTCAATGAGAAACCCTAGTTGAGGGTGACTCCATGATAAACCCTAGTTGAGGATGATTCCATGAGAAGCCCTAGTTGAGGATGATTCCATGAGAAACCATGTTTAAGAATTAACACCACATGATGCTCTAATGCTATGTTGTGATGAGAGGCCCTACAAAGGGTGAAGGTATGTGAGACTCTAATATGGAGTCATAATACATAAAGCCCTAATCATGGGCAATATGACAATGAATCATAATCCTAATTTTAATTAAGGGTATAAGGAAACCCTAATGATGAGATAGAAGGAATTACCTTATAAAGGTGAAACATTTCATGTGGTTGATTGTAAGAGACCTCATTGTAAACAAGGTCTTCATCATTAGACAAGTCCATATCATTAAAGATAGTTGGACAATTCTAATGTGTGGCCTATGCATTATATGCTAAAGGTGAGAGATTAGTGATGGAATGTATTAAGAGGGAAATACCTTAATACAAGATAAGATGGTTAACTCAAGAGAGTCTAAAATGATGAGAAAGTGATACATCAAGATATGATAGTTATCACATTCAGCACTTTAGGGTTTATATACCTTGATGCACTTCAAATCCTATATAATTGGGTAAGAAACATATGAAGTGCGTTATGCAACTATTACAATGAAATGTAATGCGTTGATGCACTTTGATAAGTGTTAATTAATGTACCTTGAGAATGTGGTTAAGACAAATAGATGAGTATGATGTATTCATACCATAATGAGGATGAGAAATGAACTCATACCTTGAATTGATGATCCTTAATGCTATATGATGAGAGTAATGATCTTGAATAATCATTTATGATATCTTTGAATACCCCAGAGGTATGGAATAATGAATTAAGGGTTGGACAAATAATATAATCATGAAACCCTAATAATGAGAAATGGGGAACCCTAACCCTAATTTAGGGTAAAGGGAAGGAAAAGCCCTATTTGATAGTAAACCCTAATTCCTGGTAAAGGAATAATGGTGTTACTATTGTATCACATGATGTGATGAATAACTTGTATGACTGTTATCATGCCTAATAACCATGCAGGTATTATGAGATGATGAATATAACCAGGTTTGAGCTGTGACATTTATTTAATAAATGTTGATTGGACTTATGTGCCTTAATGTTGTTGTTGCTTAGTAAAAGTAACAAATGTGCATGGATTTTATGAGTCATATGAGTAAGTTGTTTCCTAAAGAGGTGACAAGATATCTTGTGGCCTTGTGAGCCATGTGTGATGCTTATATAACAAGTATCATGAATGCCTTGGTCAGATGACCTGAAGGTGATAGTTACCTAATATGTGGTAATGATGCTCAATGATGAGCTAAGGGTTTGAATACCCAGAACTATATGATAATGGTGATGAGATTGTGAAGGGATGATAATTCCCATTATTGAAATGAGGGATTGAGTTTCCAAGGTCTTTTAAAGACTGATAAGTATTTGATGAAAATAGTACATGTCTCTTTATAGCATTGTTGTAATAATTCATGCTTGAGAACTTTGCTGATGCTAAAAGAATGTGAAAATGTACTTAATTAATCAAGTGAAATCATATCATGTAGAGCCCTGACCATAGATCCATCATCGTTAGTAATAAGGTGACGGTGTAACGGGTGCTCTGCGGCAAAACCCGGAACGCATATTTTGAATATGTGGGGGTAAATGGGTGAAAAATATCCTTACGTCTGGTGAAGAGATTGAGGGAAGGTAAACAACAAACCTCTCAATCCTTCATGTGTCGGGATGGATGTATCATAAATCTCCTGATGGTTGGGATAGATGTAACAGTAATCTCCCAATGATATTTAATGTCAGGTCGAGGAGATAAACATTAAATCTCTCGATGGCCGATGAGAGTGCAGTCGACGCTGTAACTCTATAGCAAAGTTCCAGTATACCCTGGAAAGCTATTTTGAGCAGTTAGCACAACCCTTCTTGTTGTCCCGTACTGACCGAGATGTGAGAGGTCATGGGAATCTGACTCTTCCATTGACCTATGTATGGTACCGATTTTGACTTTGCAGTGGTCGGTTTGAGTATGAGCGGTATACCTCATCTCCTCAGGGCATAAGTGTGATTGTAAAATGAAATCAGCTGTATAGCATGTTTGTTTAAGGATTGAATATGGAAATTCATTGGCTGATGTTATATTTCTTTCATGCAACTCTAGTTCATTATTGTTATTCATATATGTTTGTATTCGTTGCAAGTAGATGGATGAACTATGAATCTACCATGAGTAGATGCAATGTTCTCCTTGGGAAAGGAGATTACTTCACTCTATTCATATAGTGATTTATTTGTTGTTAACTATATATAAATATTTCTACTCGGTTTATTTTAATAAATTGCTATAACAATATTTTGGCGGAGAGTTATATCTCCCACTGAGGCAATTTACAATTGTCTCACCCCCGTGGGATCTAACTTTTTAGGTGGACGCAGACAGAGAAGCAGAATCTCCTATGCAAGGAAAGGACAATAGCAGTAACATCAAAGACAGTAGTGTGATCTCAGGTGGAGATACTACCTGTCAAGTCATGTAACTAGAAAGTCCTATGTATCGTCTTTGTACTCTCATGTCCTCAGAGTTTTTAGTCAGTGTTTTAATAAATCGATCTGAGATTTTGGGCTTGATGCCTTGAGATTATTATGCTGTCTGTACATAATGTTAATAGGACAACTGATGTTGTAATCCTCGAGAAGAGATGGTACAAGTTATGTACGTTTGAACCAGAATGTAAATGTTATACAATGGTTCTTGATGGAAGAGACTTCCCGTGATTGGATCTCTTTGTAAAAAGATTTAAATTTTTAGTAATTTTTAGTAATCTGCTGCAAATGATTCTCTTCCGCTTAAGTAAATCTTGTTTTTGTGAGTTGGATGTCACAATGAGGGTTAGGATTACTGAGACGCAACACTCTTGGATTTGATCTGATACTGAGTTAGAGTTAGGAAAGGAATATAGAGAGAAGCATTTGATTCATTATCTAGTACACGAAGCAATCATCTCATGTGTTTTACTTAATTACACATTCTAGTATTAATGTTACTTGACATTAGGTCAAAGAAAACTAGCACCACGCAACACACTTAGATACAAAAAATAGAATGCTAACATACTCTAGCCAACTACTAAGAAAGAGAAGATGAGTTTGTTGAGTTTGTTATATCGTTTATCATTGGTCGAGGCAGAAATTTGTATAAGGTGAGGTACAAATTAAAGGAAATTATTTATATAACACCTCATCCACCAAAACCCACACCCGTACCCCAGGATAATGCGTAGATCATAATTAGCATTGTACGTCTCAATTTTGAAAGTGGCTATAATTGATTTGTGACTGGAGAGAGATAGAGTAATAATTGTCAGTAGATGGAGAGAGTGTGGAATGAAAAAGAGAGGGAGATAGTAGATGGAGAGAGTGCTTATAATTAATAGACACAAGTAGGTAGTGGATAGAGAAAGGGCGTAATAAATTGAATTAAAGGTAGTAGATGGAGAGAGAAAGTACAATAAATAAAAAGTATGAGAAGTGGATGAAGAGAGATGGTGTATTACATATAAAATGAGAAGTAATGGATGGAGAGAGAAGGTGTACTAAATACAAAGAGAGTAGTATATAAAGAGAGAGTGACATAATAATTCATACAGGCACAATTAGCACGGTGCATGTATAATGTAAGTATTATAATATGTATTAATTAACATTATTTAATCTAAAAATATGTATTATATTTGTAGTATTTATTTATAAGTATTTTTTATTTTCAAATGTTCACTATAGGATGTATAAATACATAAAATATAAGTATTATATAAAAGTATAAATATAACTTATATAAAAAAATGATATACAAAAATTTATATATATCTAAAAGTGTTTAATAATTTTATTGGTATGATTTAATTTAAAGTCAACAGTGTTCTTCATGACTTTTATCATTAACAACAACTACTCGTATATTTTTTATCCTCTTATTCGTCCTGAAATCTTTCGACTTCTGGCATTGTACCAGAATTTTCTATGTACAATACTAGACGGTCGTTTCCTATTATGTGCTTGCGTCGATCGAGGTGTGGGTGTAAATTCTGGTGGAAGAGATGTGTTCTATATCAATAATCCAAATTAATGGTTATTAATCATCACGGTAAGTAAACTTCAAGTTCGATACGAATATGAAAAAAAATAACATAAGCTAATACTTGAATGAAGTGTTTTCATGACCGGTTGCTTTGTGAGAAGAACTGAGAAACTTTGCAACAGAATCACTGTGTAGGCTAACATTAATTTCTATAAGGCACTATGTTCATTTAGTGCTTTACTTGCATCCAAATCCTGGGTGGAAGAACAAACATCACGAAGCAGTAGTTAGGTTTGGGGAGAGCAAGGATGATACTTGACCATTGATATTTATCTGGTTTCACAAAGATTTTGTTAAGTAAAAGTTACATTTAGCGGAAAGTTTTATACATCAACAATCATAGGATTTTCTATCGTTGTTAATGGGAAAAGTGTGAGATATTAAATACGAGTAGGAATCACAGAAGAACTGGAAACGAAGTTTTGTGAGCAACACTCAAGTGAGTTCATTATTGTGATTGTGATTGTGATTGGTACATAAGTATATAGCGTGAGATTCAGATCCGATTCCTACATATGGAGATATTTACAAATAAACGTAGGAGATATTTACACATGATCTTGTATACGCGTTATCTTGACACTGTGAAGTAGTTGAAGACGTGCAAGTTCTTGCGTAACGTCGTTCTACAATGACGCGGCCATAAATGATCTATTGGATTTCCTGTCGTCCATAGCTTCTGGTATATCATCATTCGCTTCATTATCAAACATGCCTTTAATATAAGAGATTGTTGAAAGTTTTATAGAACAACTCCTATATCACTACCAAGAACATGTTAAATATGCATTCATTCACTTTTAAAAGTTTCCCAGATGCCACATAAGTCATTCAATATTTTAACACATGTCAGGTTGTTAAAGATATATACAAGAAAATGTTTAATTATATTTTTAATTTTCATTGTAATTTGTTGAAGACTTCATACATTGTGATTTTATTAGATTTTCTTTGCAATTTGTTTTATTATCCACGTTGTGCTTGTTTGTTTTCTTTAGATATGTCATAGAAAATATAGATGAACAACCTAATTAGATACAAATCTAATATCATTCTGATCGGCCTAAATCGCACGTTCAAAATGGAGCGGATCTAGAGTAGTTAGACTCTTAGATTTATAGTCTTATACTCAATCCCCTACAACTATTATACGGGATCTGATGTAGCAAACTCGGGTCGAACCACAGATAAGGTTGGTATGTGCTAGAAATGTGGAGTCTTAGACTTAGATACATCAAACAAAAAGGTAGATCAAAATGGTATTCCCTAAGGAACAATGTTACTCTAAACAAAGCAATAAAAAATAAAAGTAAGAAAATAAAACAAGAGAATAAAGCCAAACAAGGAAGATGTACCCAAAGGATGGAAAGGAACCAGGGCTGGATTTTGCCTACTAAGATCTCTCACCAACATGTAGTACTCACACCCTTTTATATGCCATTAGCAAGATTATAAGCAATCATCATATATGTCTATTCCCTCCTCTCTCGAGCTTAGGATAGATCCAAATTATAATGTTGTCTCTCTCTCGAGATGGCAAACAAACAATCATATAGAAAACTATATGACCATTAGCTTTAGCATTTCAATATTTTCATGCATTCATGCAACCCCATAACACTTAGATAATATTAATACTACTCTTTCAAGGTATTAGCAATCATACATCACAAGATGGTAGCTAATCATATAAGTGAAGCATTAAGATTAAGAGTATGGAGATAATCCTTACTAGGAGCATATATATTCAAGAGGATGTAAGTATATACATGTCGGGAGAGCCTTAGTGGCTACTCCAGACCAAAATAAGGTGTTTAGCCACACATGTTAACGGGAAACATAATGACGTTACAAATTCCACTACAGTAAACATACTCATTAGCGGCCTTTCAGAAATGCCACAAAAAAAAAGCCAGTAAACAGGTTTAGCGACATTTGTTGACATTTAAAAAAAGGCCTCTAGCACCAATGCCACTAGGAAGATAGTGGCTTAAGTTGTAAAAGCCACTAAAGGTTTGTCTTTAGTGGCTTCGAATAAATGTCACATAAAGGCCACTAAGCCATCATTTGGCATTTATAAAAAAGCCACTATCCATCAATTGACTTTTATACAAATGTCACTATTTTGTATTATGTTGGTGTATGAAAATATTCTTATTGAGTTTAATGGCATATAAAAAAAGCCACTAATGACTACTAGTTTTGTATTACTACATTTTCATGGCTTTTAGTCATTCAATTTTCAATTCATTATCATTATTTCTAAATGATTGTCAATTTTAGATGAACTCACTTTTATGAAAGTATGAATATTTTTTATTTATAATCAATTGAGAATTACATGGGGAGGACATTTTAGCTTGCCCCTTATATTGAATACAACACCAATGATATACTTTCATTCAACATTTTACCTTGCCCCTTATATTGAATTACATGGAGAGGACGTTTTACCTTGCCCCTTATATTGAATACAACACCAATGTTTACAAATGTATTTTATGGTTTGCAAAATCTTCTTGCTAAACAACATGGCATACATGATGTCTTCAACATTGATGGAGCTGGCTCAGCAACTGCTTCTGTATCTGGTCTCATATTGCCTGGTTCCTTGAGATGGCTAGTGCGGAATATGCTCCTTGGTTCTGCACTTGGAGTGGCCTTTTGCTTTCCACTCAGATGGGCCCATCTGAAACTTGTAGAGAAGGCAGCTGAGTGGAGTGTAGTTCCGTTGGCATCTGATTCTGGTGAGTGATGCAGGAAGCAGGGTGGGTGCAGCAATTGAAAGGCTTGAAAGTAGCCTCAGAAAATACATGTAGCAAGGTGCAGTTGGTTGTTGTGTTCAGGAATCATAGCAGCAAGGTGATAGCTAAGTCCAAAGCCTCAACCTAAGTCTAAAGCAAAAAGTTAAACAAAAAATACATGTATCCTTGTTCTAGATGGTTAAATAAAAAAGCCATGTTGAAGGTGCTTATTTAGTGTAAAGCAACAAATAATAAGGGCTTGTTTAGTATAAAGCAGCAAATAGTAAGGGCAAATAATTTACCTGCTGATTCATCTCAACAATGCCACCTGCATTATCAACAATAGGTCCAAACATATCCATAGTCAATACATATGCAGCAGTACTCAACATCTCCATTGTTGCAACAACAGTCCAAAAAAGACCACATGTGGGATTTCCAATTTCATCTACTAGGCAGAGATGATAGATACATTGATCTCCAAAACTGGAAGAGCTATAGATTCTAAACCTCTGGTGCAACAAGTGGCCTAATACAGAGCAGTTGCAACATCCATGTCGAATCCACCAACAGACTAACTAACAAATGGTCAAGGAAACCTTTCTTTCTTACTTTGCAATTTCATTTTCCTTTGATAGCTTCCTCCAAGGGCCTAATGCAATTTCATGCTCTTCTCAGGTTTTAGCTCCGAAATTAGAAAAAACCATTACCAAAACAAACTTTTAGGAATTGTTAATTCCTCTTGCAAGTTGCAGCAATAGAAGTGCAATGTTCATAAAAAAATCTCACTAGTACATGATTACAGTTAGCATGACAGTACATTTGTTCATCAAATTAAAAATAAATTTACATTCCATATCTATCAAAGCAATGTTCAGGTTACATTCCAGCTCTAGTATATGAACCATCAAAGCTAGACATAGAAGAACAGAGATTTACCTATCTATACAACTCAGCTGTGTGAGTGGATGGTTGGTTGGCATGTTCCTAGCTTGTAGCACATAATTCTTTTTTCATGGGTTCATTATCCAATGTATAAGTGAACAATATAACAAGGTCGATAATAAGCACACCATTCAGATTTATATATATTGCATTAGCAATCAAACAACTAGATTAGAATAGGAATTAAAACAACAACCTATATATGAAGGTGTAAGGAATATGACAGCCAATCACATCATTTTTCTATATTATTTTCCCCAATCCTAGTGGTTCTTAGGAGTCTGATTGTCGAATTGCCCATCAGTTTTGCAATTGGGTCATGGCATATATGAGGTGAGGAACTACCACATTTAGAAACACCATCACAAATCTGAATGGACTCTACTCACAATAAGCAAATAGGTTTCAAAACCTTAAACTAGAGGGTAGGATAAATAGATGTAGCCTCCTGGAAGTTTAAAGAAAAACATGTGTGAAATAGACACCTTAACTGAAATGTCTAAGTATATTATTGTAGTTCCCACAATATACAACAATTAGTTTGTAAAATATGTACTAACATTAGTGAATTAGGCAATAAATATGGGGCATGTGCATATGTTGTTTGATATGTCTTCCAAGATGTAAGTAACTAGTAAATTGTGTTATGTAGGACTTTAAGGTGTTGAGAAAGAATGGAAGAACATACCTGATTGAATTCAGTTGAATGATGTGCATGTTCCAAGCCTTTCACCTTTGCAAGCATGGTATAATACTTTAAAAATGAGGGGCACAAAGTCCTCAAAACAAATTTAATCCAATTTCCAGAATTGAATGCATCCAATCTAAATATCACATTTTGGAATCTGAAGGACACTACATTTCAGATGGCACTGAGCATAGCTTGAAGTTCAGCTTGAGCAATGATCTAGGAACTTGCAAAAGTTGTGGAAGTGAATATCACTTCAAAGATCATTGTTGAATAATATTTGTATTTCCTGAACCCTGGAGAGTAAAGACACAAACAATTAGGGAGAATATTATCACATTTGATACAATGGTTACTAATATGTAATTCATCCATAATGGAATGGTAGCACTCATGATATAGGGAGAATATTACCACATTTTATAAAATGGTTAACTTCATATCTCATAAAATTCATGATGCAGTGAGTTTAGAAGAGTTTCAATCTTTAACGGTACCATATCAAACAATTTTATGAACTTTAAGTAGGAGAAAACTAATTGATCTTGATGGAGAATCTCATTCACCTTCATTATTTCCTTCAAGGTAGAATATATGGCATGTATACAGTAAAATGAGCACTGGAAGTTTGTGCTTCATTTGATCCATATCCATATTTCAATCCTCTGCATTTGTACAACCACACCTTGTACAACCACAGTCCAATAACTGGTGAACTATAGTTTTTATGCATTTGTACAACCACTCTCCACACCTTGTACAACCACACCTAAGATACAAGCAGAGTAGCATAGAACACCCCAGATAAGAAAAATGAACACAACGACATATAGATTTGAGCCCAACAAAAATAATGGGATGAAAAACTCATACATATGCTAAGGAGTCAAAATTCAAAACTTACAGCAGCTATTGATGGCTTGTCCGACTGCCCAAGGCTCCCATGGGACACATCCGTTCCTAGTATAATAGTTGGCTCTTGGGAGATCTTTAGAATGGATGGAGGATGCTCAGCTGTGGTGAACTTCTCTACACGTTGTGACACCCACAGTCTTATTTAGGATCTCATTCGTTGTGGAAACATGAAGTGCATTGTTAGTAAAATCTTTTTATGTATTTCACTTAACTAATTTAAAAGAAATACATTAAAATATTTTACTTACAACGCCCTTCATGTTTCCACAGCGAATGAGATCCTAAATATGCCTACGGGTGTCACATTGTGCAGAGAAGTTCACCATAGCCATGAGATTGGCCTTTAATCTCCAAGTACAGAGCTGCAGTTAGCAGAGAATCATTACCATAGTTATTGGCTTTTAGGGCCTGCATCACAACCACATGTTACAGAAAGGGTATTATTTTAGATGGAGGGGGTAAACGAAAAAAGACAAATATACAAATGATATTTTAACAATTAAGGGACAGGGAGGAACCAAAATTACTAAGAACACCCATTCTTTCTTGAGGCTTCTGCCTAGACTTCTCAACCAGAGCAGACCTCTGAAATGTTGATAATGACTTAGTGTGCCTCTGCAAAAGGAAAAACACCAAGTTATGTTAGTTAGTGGCCAAAAACAAACAAATAATTTATTAACTAAACTGGCAGAACAAAACACCAGGCTATATTATACTTAGTACCAGAAACAAAACATTCAAAAACAACGCAGTGAGAAAAAAGAACAACACTCGTAGAAGTAACACACCTCAATAGGTACATAAGTGGGCCGCTTGGGCCTCCCTACATTAAGGCAAGGCAGAGGGTATGGCAAGGCATAGGGTCTGAATACTTGAGCTTTATCTGATGATGTTTTCTAAAATAATCAGAGACAAGTAGTGTCAAGATATTACTTGTTTCATTCTAACAACTCAAATGAATTACCCAAAAGGTAAGATCTGAGACCTCAAGTGATGTGAGACCTCAACATAAACATTGATGTCACTTATATCTATGTGAGGGCACATATCTATAAGAAACTTGGAACAAATTTCATTGGAAATACAAAAAATATTTATGCATGGAAGGTCTATGCTTTCAGGCAATGGGTGGGCATATCACATTACTCCCAAAAACCATGTACATATAAAAAATACCCTTGCCTACAAAGTAAAGATTTCAAAAAAGTATTACTGCATAACAAATTTCCCTGAAAAGAACCAATAAATATATGAATAGTCTCATTTAAAATGTTGCAACAACTAGTCTAGGATTCATCAAAATGTTGGGTGGAGCTTAAAGATTGTAGTGTGGTTGCTAGAATCTTGATCCCTATAGTGTTAAGATATCCCTCAGCATGTGATCAAGTAATGAAAGAAAAATTAATATGCCATAAGAAATATATCATGATCTGACATGATGCAAGTTGGATATGAAGCCCACAAATATGAACATCCGCAATATGCATTCCTACTTATATAAGCAATTGCATTCCAAGATATTATCAAACAGAATCAAACCTGCATAGGTTGGGAAACAGAAAATCATGGTATACGATGTGTGGCTGCCATACAAAAGGGACAATTACCCTTTTACTGCAGTAGTTTTTACATTAAAAAAGAATTATTCAGTCCACATCACCCATCCACATTAGTTGTAAATTTTGAATATCCAAACCATAATAATCCATTTACTAGCTGAGTAATTACAAAATGGAAAGAAATGGATCAAATAATCGTAACTCATTTTGAACTAAATTTTTCATCCATACCCACAAACAAGAAGCTAAAACACTGCTCATGGCTAAAAACCACAAACCAATCATAATTTGTGTATCACCCATAATACGAAGATTCTCCATAACAAAATTAAAAGTAGGATAAAACAAAATAGGATTGTTATTTGGCAACATTGTCTATGACAATGGACATGAAACACCATTACTTTGGATCGACATGTACAAATAACAAATTGGATTAAATAAAAACAACTATAGGTCTCCTCTCTTTAGATAGTATCCAAGAATGCAATTAAATTTAAACTTCATGTCCTGCAACAAATGGAAACGACTTTAGATACTACTTTTGTTTTCAATTATGTAACAGTATAAGCAATACTTTATGCTCACCTTAGCAACGTATGTGTTTTCGGCCATGCTATGATGTTTCCAACAACATCATCAACATATTGATATTGATCATAAGGTCTAACTAGAGGATCATTGCCCAACAAAGCAACCTCTACAAAAACAACAACAAATGATGAGCCTGAAATTGCACCTCCCACCCTTTTCATGGGGTCAACTTCAGAGACTCGACCGGATGCAATTCTAGCATCTGGATCTGTAAAACTCAGCAAATACACATCCTAGAAACAAAATACAATTTACATAACAAATTTATATAAACGTAAAATGAAGTGCAATTCACAATAATACAAACATACTTGTCCCTTGTTAAATGATGAATGTCTTATATGGAGTGGAGTTTGCATTGATAAGTTGGTCTGCACAATTATTTTATTTTTGTCATAAGTCCATAAAAGTCAACATGGAAAATAATTGATACTACACATTTTGTATAAAATGTATTCATACTTGGTCAGTGCCAACATGTTGTGCTTGACTGTTTCCTACTCTAGTTAAGGCAAGTAACTCCTCTAATTTTTGGTTGAATTCATCCTTTTGTTCTTGAAGTTTTGCATCAAATTCCAACCGTTGTTCTTCAAGCTTATCCTGAAAATGCTTCCTTTGTGCTTCTTCAGCTTCTCGAGATTTACGATTCTTGCCCCAGATATCAGAAGGTGATGGTCCAACTCTATAACCACAAACATATCCTGGTCTCTCTTCTCCCATAACATGCCTATAAATTTCATCTGAAGTAACATCAGGTTGTTTTCTTCGCAGCTCTTCTCCTACCTCAGAAAATTTTTCCTACATACAACAAATCATACGAGATGCAATTTATACCAAATATATACCTCTATGAAATTAGTATATTTAACATAATACTATAGGATATTATGTGTTGTACCAAAATTTTGGTGGATTCAACATCAACTATGCTCCCATCTTTTTTATGATGAGTTTTCTCAAAAAACATTACGGTATCCACTTCTCCACCTATTTCCTTCTCCATATTTATCATTCAAACAAGGTTATTGTAAACATCAAATTAACGGATGCCATCAAATTGTCTAAATAGATCACAAAAATTACTAACTTACATCATATTTTAGACATGCAAACGACTTGGTTCCTGTTGTTTGGCTAACCTTTTGAAATTGTCTGCTTGTCTTGTTATTTATAGACTTCCTCTGTGGAAAACATTGCAGTATTATGCATAGTAATTATCTGTGTGGTATTGTAAGTATCAACGAATAGAAAAAATAATATTACCTTTCCTTTATTACTCCTCCAATAATCGATAAGAAATTTCCAATGTGACTTGTCCACACGGGGAACAACTTGTTCAAGTTGTTGTTCATATGGACTATCTTCTACGAAGCATAGTCTCCTTAACTCACACTTGTGGTCCTTCCATTTCTTTCCTAGTCTCTTCATTGTCCACTCCTTCAGATCTGAATCCATTGTGAATTTACTCTACCGACATAAAGGATATCAATTAGATGCTTCATTTAACCATTTAAAAATAAAATTTAATAATATACCTTCACAAAATTCTATATAAAATCTTTTTTATTTGCTGGAAATTGTCTCCAGTCCTCATAGTTTAGTGGACAAAGATTGGGATCTCTTGCAATGGTTGTCAGAAAACTTGATAAGTGACATTGGTTTTCACCTACTGGTTGTCCAAATTAATTTTTCTCAATGGGAATTGGATCGTCGGGCTTTCTTTTCCAAACTTTCAAACATTTTGTTCGGCCACATGGTCGATGTTTTTGACCTAAGCATTCATTCATAAAGGATAAAATATATATATATGCATAATTATATATGATTAAATGCAACACTATAAATACAATGATATGAATGAAATGATTACTTAGCCCATCGGAAGGTGTTGTTGTAACATTCAATGACTCAACAAGGTGATCAAAGATGTCATTTTGGTCCATGTTATCAGGAAATACATTGCTATTTTGGTTACTGGCAGCTCTATTCTCTACAATTCTTGAATGAATAGACACGGAAACATTGAAATTAGGCACACGGGGTAGCTGTGAAATTCTTGATCTTGTAATTTTATCGCCACTTTCTTTGTTGTGCTGATTTTGGAACCTTGTTCCCATCTCCTTTTCAGTTGTGCATGTTTGAAAGGATTTCAAACCACCAACCATATTAGAGTCTTGGGGAGATGTGGCTGATTGGGCATTTTTTGCAGAGCTAGCAGCAGTTTTATTGAATTCGTTTGCTCAATGTTTTTTACCTAAGCATTCATTCATAAAGGATAAAATATATATATGCAAAATTATATATGATTAAATGCAGCACTATAAATACAATGATATGAATGAAATGATTACCTAGCCCATCAGAAGGTGTTGTTGTAACATTCAATGACTCAACATGGTGATCAGAGATGTCATTTTGGTCCATGTTATCAGGAAATACATTGTTATTTTGGTTACTGGCAGCTCTATTCTCTACAATTATTGAATGAATAGACACGGAAGCATTGACATTAGGCACACATGGTAGCTGTGAAATTCTTGATCTTGTAACTTTATCGTAAGTTTCTTTATTTTGTTGATTTTGGAACCTTGTTCCCATATACTTTTCATTTGTGCATGTTTGAGAGGATTTCGAACCACCAACCATATTAGAGTCCTGGGGAGACATGGCTGATTGGGCAATTTTTGCAGAGCTAGTAGCAGTTTTATTGAATTTGTTTGCTCTATCATTATGAATTTTAGTTGGAAGGGAAGCTAAATTTTTTTTGGAGCGATTTGAGGATGACATGTTCAAAGATTTCCAACAACCATGTCGAGTAATGCTAGGTAAATGAGTCACCATACAGGAGTCATTGTTGTTGTTCTTATCATTGCTTGCGGCTGTCATGTTATGGCAGTTGTCACTGTACTGTTCTCTAATCCTGAGTATATGAAGTCACATAAAAATGAAGACATTTAGAAAAATATTGAACAACATAATAACAATTTTATTAATAATATTTAAAAATGAAACACATATATTTAATCAAATATAATTATAAACAACAGTAGAGACAAGGATAAATATGAATAAGAATAATGTCAGACATGCAAAATTGATACACCTAGCTAGAGCACAATGTGAGACAGAAAATTAAAGAGATACATTGAGCCAAAAAAGACTTATTTAAGTCAAACATTAATGACAAACAAAAAGAAACATTGGCTGCTATTTTGCAATCTTCTCGTTCAAAATAGTCATCATCATCACTTTGAGATACACTTTCATCATCCTGCTGAATTCGGGATTGATCTTTTTCAGTTGTTGAACTAGCAATAGTAATTCCTTCCATATCCAATCTAACTATGTCACAATCAGTATCTTCATCTTCTGATGTCATTGATGGCCCATCTCGAGTTTCACCTTGCACATAAGCTTCGAAATTCTCAATACAAGATTGTTCTTCCATGTTGAACATATCCCGTGGGGCAATCTTTACAGCAAAATGCCACCCTTTTGCAGTGACATCTTATACATAAAATACTTGTCCAACTTGAGATGCCACTATAAAAGGTTCTCATGTAGTTTCAAGGTATCTCAAATTAACAAGAGTCAAACCATGTTCATCATGCTTGATTCCCCTCGTTGAGTAGATGTCCACCCAATCACAATAAATAATGTCACCTTAAAGTGTTCATAATAATTGAGCACAATAACATCCTTCAAAACACCATAGTAGGTTACATCTCTAGTAATTGGATTGCGGTCAGTGGTTTTAGAATAACAATTAGTCTTAGCTACCAGAAAGACTCCACTATTTTTTGTGTAGTTCGATTTGCATCTTTTGCCTTGGTATGAAATCTGTGACCATTGACAACATAGCCCTTGTACTTAATGGCCAGTTGATGTGGACCTTGAGAAAGAAACTTGATTTTATCATCCACCATATTTGTTCTTAGGAGTGTCTCAATCTAACAAAAGAAAAGTTTTTTAGACTTTATTCATGAAGCATAACTAATTTAATTACCACAACTAAACTTACATGTTCCTTAAACCATCCATAAAATGAGTTACTATGTATACTCTGAACCTCCTTTAAGGACTTCTGAGGATGTTTTTGCCTAATGATATCATAGTGCATCCTGAAAACAAAATATGTGCAATATGTTATTGGAATATGTTATAGCATTTTATTAATAGAAGACAGTTGACACTAACTTACTTAATGTAGGGTTCAATTGCTTCACAATTGAATAGTACATACTTATGGGCTTGTTTCAATGTATGTTCTTCCAAGACACATGTTACCATTTTACCAATACCACGACCTACTGTCGAGAAAATAGACCAATCATCACTGTCAAATGTTGGCTCATTTTCCAAATTTGCTTCGTCAGTATCATTTCTATTTGGCCGATTTAATTTTGTTTCAACTCCATCCAAGTATCTTGAACAAAAAGTTAGACACTCTTCAGCTATATATCCTTCTGCTATTGATCCTTATGGATATATTTTATTATGAACATATCCTTTGAGGGTCATCAGATACCTGATAACAAAGTTGAGGAAAATATTATGACAAATTACATTCCAATAGGTAAAGTCATCACGACGTGTGAAATGTTACCTTTCAATTGGATACATCCAACGATACTGAACAGGGACGGCTATGTTAGCTTCATAAGAGAGATGGACTGATAGATGCACCATTATGTCAAAAAAACATGGAGGGATTATCTTCTCCATCTCACAAATTGTAACAGCTATTACATTTTCCAATGTAGAAAAATCATTTGGATCTATGACTTTAGTACACAACCTTTGAAAAAAGCGACAAAGATTAATAATACATGACTTAGCATTCTTACTGGGCAAGGACACAGTGACAGCTAATGGCAAAAGTTGTTGCATCAACACGTGATAATCGTGACTTTTCATTGGTAGCATCTTCTGATCCTTTGGCCGTGCACATATAGATATATTAGAGGCATACCCGTTTGGAACTTTGACATATTTTAGGAGGTTGCAAAATAAATATTTTTTCATATTTTTTCATTATATAGCAAGCTGGAGGTAGGATGGTATATTTACCAACAGTTTTTGGATGAAGCGGAAATCTGATTCCCATATCCTCCAAATCCTTCCTTGCATTCAAGTTGTCCTTACTTTTATCCTTTAAACCTAGCAATGTTCCAAAAATACTCTCACATATATTCTTCTCAATGTGCATGACATCGAGATTGTGCCTTACAATGTTAGTTTTCCAATATGGTAGCTCAAAAAATATGCTTTTCCTTTCCCAATTGTGTGTTGAATCCTTACCTCTTGGCCTTTTCTTACCAATTACAGTTCTTCCGTCCTCCAATTGTGACAAGATTTGAGCTCCAGAAGGAGGTTTAGGTGGACACCTAAATTCTTTCTCACCGTCAAATGTCTTTGCTTCTTTTCAGAATCTGTGGCTAGTTGGCAAAAACCTACGATGTCCTCTGCAGCAAACTTTACGACTATGTGGCAACCAATGTGAGACAGTATCTTTATTACAATAGGGACATGCTTTGTAGCCTTTAGTACTCCAACCAGACAGATGTGCATATCCTGGAAAATCACTAGTAGTCCATAATAAAGAAGCACACATCAGAAAGAATTCCTTGGTTCCATCGTCAAATGTATGTACACCAGTATCCCATAGTTCTTTCAACTCATCAATCAATGCATGCAAGTACACATCTATATTTTTAGGTGAAGTTGGTCCAAGAATGAGTAGGGACAACATAAAATATGGTTGCTTCATGCACAACCAAGGAGGTAAATTATATGGAATAATCACAACAGGCCATGTACTGTAAGAAGTACTCATTGTCCCAAAAGGATTAAATCTGTCAGTTGCAAGTCCCAATCGAATGTTTCTAGCGTATGCAACAAATTCTGGATGCATCACATCAAATGTTTTCCATGCAGGTGAATCAACCGGGTGTCTTAACTTGTCATCTTTTTCATATTCTTCTGTAAGCCACCTCATTAAGGATGAGGTTTTTGATGACATGAATAACCGCATTAGGTAGGGTATAAGTGGAAAGTGTCTGATCACTTTGATATGTATTCTCTTGGGTTTTTTTGCAAGCTCATCATCATCATCTGGGATTGTAATCGGTTTCCATCTTGGTGCTCCACATGTATCACAGACATCTTTATCACCAGAATCCTTCCAAAACAATATGCAACCATTTGGACAAACATGAATCTTCACATCATCTAAGCCCAAACCCGTAATCATTTTTTTAGCTCATAAAATGAATTAGGTAACTGTTCTCCTTCTGGTAGCATCTTCTTAATGAACGTAAGAAACATAGATGATGCTTTCTTACTCAAGCCATTAAGACAAACCAGGTGATAGAATTCTAGGATGCAAGCAAGTTTGCTATATTTCTTACACCCTAGATATAATTATGTCTCAGAATCCTTTAACAAGATATAAAAATTTTCAGTATTGAAATGTTGATCACTAGATGGCTCCACTCGTTCTGTATTTCCATCTTCACTGAAACTCGGAAAAGTATCATGCAACATATCTTGTAAATTTTCAGTATTAAGGAAATCTCCCTGATCAGTAGGAGCATCCATTTGAACATCGTCATCTTCACCATGAAAAGCCCAAGAAATATAGCTTGGTAAGAAGCCATGCCACAGTAGATGGCTGAATGCAGTCTTTCTGGTGACCTGGTATACATTAGCACACTTTCTACATGTGCATACAATCTTGTCTCCAATCGATGAATGTTCAAATGCAAAATCCAACAATTTTGATACTCCACATAAGTATTTACTGCTCGTTCGGTCATCCTCTGCTATCCAAGACCTATCCATTCTATAAAGAACATTTATAATGAAATTTATCAGTAATTTGTAACATAATAGGATATGCATATTTCTTTTTGTTGTTTGGTTTTGACTGTGTCGTTAGATAGGATGGATTTGTGAATTTGGAACATTTATGGGAACACACACTTCAGTTATAAGTATTCATGTAGAAACTTTCAGTTCCATTCATTAATCTCTTTTTACATCCACACACAGGGGTGTACCCCTAAACAATAACTAAACAAAGGGGTTGGTGTACCCCTAAACATGTGCATAATTAAAATAACTATTAATACAGACAAGTCTAGATATATAAACAACTAAATACTACACCAACATGGTCCCGCATCAGTAACTTCGAGGACTTATCATTGTGGCGATCTTCTCTTGATGTTCAAAAAAGAAAGTAGCTATGAAGATTGATTGCTTTCAGACAAAAAGTGTAAACACAAATTTTTTGTCTTGACAATTATATTTGTTAATTTGACCTACCGTGGCCTTTTTGATGATTGTGTTGTATTGCGGAGCTCTTCACTGTATTTAGACAAATCTGAACTAACAGGGGCCTCATCATCATATTCATTTGAGCTGATATCCTCCATCGTGCACTCATACCGCCGTAGATGATAGGGGGTCTCACAGCTGATGTTGGTTATCCAAACTTTGATGGTATTATGGCCAACTGGACAGAGAAAAAGCCTATCGCTATGACCCACTAGCATCTTTCTAATCCAATCACACCAACTGGATTTTGATACAAGATTTCCCGCCAAATCATACTCAACCTCGATAACATGTGAATAATTGCCAAAATTAAGGGTCACTTCACCAGGCCTGTAGTGTCTTCCTTTTAGAAAACGCCAATGTTTGGGTATGACTAGTTGGTTTAAGGAACGATCATCTAGGATGATGTCCAATTGTTCTTCAATAGGGAACGTTAACATTGGCATAGAGGCCCAGTTCATAGTGACTGTTGTGGGTGGACAGAAACTGCATAATATTAGTATTAACAAAGTGTAAGTACATATAACAATGTTATATATTTTCAGAAAAAGTTGTATAACATCAGTTAACCTTTTATTGCTTGTCATAACCAACTTTATTGTGGTAGACATGATAGCTTGAAAATAAATCTAATAGAGGAGATCATGTCCTATATAGAGGCTATATCTTTGCAATTGGTCCAAGGCTCACTAATCCTTCTTTGAGAATTTCAATGAAGTAGCTAGTATTTTCTATAATTTGATGTATCTTGGTATTTCATACAATGAGGTGACACTTATTATCTATTTGTTGAATCAACACTCATATTTTAGATTATCAAAGAGGTTAATGGTGTCTGGCTTATTTTGTATAGGTGTGAGACCTATTTAATTTGGAGTACATGGCATTATGTTTGAAATACTTTTTAAAAGGATAAAAGAACATACTTATAATAAGGACCCAGGCACGTTCTAATCATTTTGAACTGAATCAGAAAATAAATAGGAGCCTGGGTCCTATCCACCAGTATCAAAGGAGAATTCGTAAACCTCAAAACCACCAACATGGTTTCCAAACCTACAACCTCAGCTTCTACAAGCTCACCTACTAGAAACCTTTAGAACATATACAACCAGAAAGTATCAATGATTTCACGTATCAATGACTACAAAGTCTATCATGCAGCTTGCTTGGAACATTAAAGAGAGACATGTTCAGTTGTATTGGCCCAAGTGGAAAGCAAACCCTATTAGGGATACGTCTAAATATGACTCACAAGCACTATTTGGCAAAGGAGAGAAGCCCATCAATGCCTAGTATGACTCTGTACCCTACAACTTTGTGCACAGATAAATTGGTTGTACACTACAACTTTGTGCACAACTTAGACCAAATAGCTACCAAACTACATCTAATAGTAGCAAAGATCATCTCTTTAAGTTATTTATTCTTCTATATAGGTTACAAGTGTTATTACCCTAAAATAAACTTATTTATGATTTGGCTAATGTTGCACTCCATTAGTCTGAAATGTACTTATCTCAACTTGAGCCATCAAATCCAGAATATAATGTTGTACAAAGATATTTCCATGAACCCACAAAGTTCACTTTGCCTACCTCATCTACAGAATGAGTCAAAGTATCCCACCAAAGATCATAGTGCCTCCTCCTCACAATGAAAAGTCTGACTGAACTTATAACATATATGGTACATATTTGTGTCATTAAATATCATAATCTTGAACATTTGTCTTACTTATCAACCAATAATGCATTATCAAATGTGTTACTTATATATGTTTCACAACTAATGCTTAGCATAGCCTTAAGAAATCAATTTGTACTAAATTTTTTATGTTTCATCCATGAAAAAATTCAGCTTGATGGTTTTAAGTCTGTGGTCCTTCCAAAAGTGAAGTATGTTGAGCATCTTTTCATCAAAATTCTACTTGAACCTGAATGGTCACATTTAATGCACCTGGTATTACTACTGATTTTGTTCATTTTTGAGTCAAGTATTTACTTGCAAAGTACAAAAAAATATCTGAAGCAACATTTCTATTTTTAATATAAATATAATGGATTTTTCTGAGTCTGTGCTTTGATATCGCCTAGCTTATTATCTAATTCTAGTTTCTACTAGCAGCATCTACTGGATGCAACTTTACATATAAGAACTCTAATACAAAATGACATATTATTCCATTTTTTCATGTTTCAATTAACTGACATTAGATGTTCAACACTTAGAGAGAAAAAATCTAACTAATATGTATGTGTTGCTCTCCCTAAATGCATCTGTTGTAGGTCAAGTCTTCATGGTTGATACTAACCAGGAAATATTTGATCTTGGCCTTACATAGGCGTCAACAACAACTATTTACAATTCCCACTGATTTCTGAGCAACCCAACCTACCAAAAAACTTTGAAAATACAGATATCATATGTTGATCTAGTCAAACTTCCTATTGGTGATGTCGAACCATTATTGACAACTTGGTCAAACTTTCTCAAAAGAAATTCATCCACATCAAGCCTAATTATGCTTGATCCTGAAAAACCTTTTTCTTGAACCCAACTATAGATGGTTTAATTCTATTGAATTACGCAATCTTTATGTAGATATATTTCCCATGGAAGATTCAAAACTACAAAATTCTTAGAACTACCAAGACAGGCTGCAGGATCCTCAAGATTATTAGGCAGCACATACCAAGATTCCCAGCAATACATTGGCACAATTAATATCAGAATGTAATACATAATCCATATATAAAGGTATAATAATTAATAATCATTGACTTTATACAAATGATAAGATACAAAACATATCTTGACTAGCTCTCACAATAACAAATGTAAAAGACAACTATTTTCCTACCTACATAATCCATTATGAGGAATATTTGAGGATCACAAGCAGATTAAACACCTTTACATATAATTAAGCGACAATACTTTTGTAGTTGTTGTTCTAAATAGGTATGCTAACACTAACAAGGAACATGGATGATCCAGATATCTTAAGAAGCCTAATTGACTAAAGCTTACATAGTTTCTATAATTAAAGGCTTTATAATCTTTTGATTCATGGCTTCAAACTGATGATTAACCTATAACTGAAGATGGTCATAGAAAAGTTATAGGTCTATAAAAATCATTTTTACTGTGGTTGAGAAGCCTGGCCGGAAGTCTAGCTTCGTGGCATGAACTTGGTTTGTGTAGATATATGGGGTGGATCGAACACCCTAACGAGATAAGGGAGTTGTAGAATAGGGTGCGGCGATGGTTACATGAAGAGATTGATTGGAGTACTCCCTCACTCAAGCTCGCCGACGTTGGAGGGGCAGATTGAGTCTTGCTTCGACTGGGCTCGGTCCAAAATGGCAGAGGAGGAAGAACAAATGAGTATGCTTCAATCGGTTGGGACTCACCGGCGGGCACCGACAACTTGGCACTCTGCGGCTGGCAACTGGCACACAACACACACAAGACGTACGTGATCCACCAAGAGCTAGGGCATGATCTCCTCCACACGTTGATCTATCTGGAGAGTGAGGAAGTCATGCAAGGAGAGAGTGGCATATGGATATCATCGGGCTAAATTAGTGAGAGAGCGGGATCTATCGTCGCGATTTGGAGCGTGAATGGTAAATTTTGGAGCGGGAAAGTCAATATTGTGTTAGCAAATTACTTTCTAATTTGGTATGGCAATTTAAGATTTCCACTAATTAAAAATACAACTGCCTTTAATGTTAAGTCCTTTTTAGAAACTCTATAATAGGTGGTTTAGAGGCATTTTAATTAAAAATGTCTGTATATTAGAAAGATAATGGCTTTTTTATAAATTCTACTAGAATAAATGCCATTAATGGGCAATTTTGTTGTAGTGTGCGTAGATACATCAAGAAAAATGAATAGGGGAAGATATATCATGGGGAAGATAATAGATCACAAGAAAGAAGGAGGTGATACACCAATGATACTTCTTCACATCTAGATCTGGTACAAATGTGGAAGATGGAGACTCCTTCTCTCAAAGAAGAGGATGGCACATCTTCTCTCTCCTCCAACTTTCATCTTTTGAGATCTAAGACCTGTGGAGATGAACGAGAATGACTCTAGAGTCTTCTGCCACTTCATTACTCTTAATGATCTTTTTCCTCTCTTGTGTGAAGTCGGGGGCCTATTTATAGGTGCTTCTCACCGAGTTAAGCCATGTTGCGGTCACGACATACGTATTGACTGTGACCCCTGTCGCGGTCCTAACGCTCATCATTGGTATTAATATTTGTCTCAGTCGCGGTGATAAGGCGTTGTTACGACCACAACTCCATCAAAGGTCGCGACAGTCGTTTGTGGTCGCGGCGACATCTCAGTCGTGGTACCCTCTCTTTCTTAATCATCCTATATCGCAGCCGCGGTAGATCATTATGGTCACTACATGGAGCTGTTGATAACTAGCTTTGTCTCGGTCATGACATGCTTTGCGGTCGCGACATGGTATGAGCCTTCATGGAGTGGGAAGGGGTATCAAATCAAGATTTTATCCAAAGCTATTCAAATAAATAGAAAAATCCACAGGGATGCTAAAATAGAAATAAAGCATATGCAAAAAGTTCACAAAATGAGAAGTTGTCAACTCCCCCAAACTTAGAGTCTAGCATGTCCTTAGGCTAACATAGATTGAATCAAATTACCAAATGATGAGATATATATGATTTTTCTCATTATGAACACACCATTACCAAATTATTCTATCCTTATAGCAAAAACCTTTGTGTTAGGCTTGGTTCACTTCCTGCACTTGAATTTCTCTTCTTTTCATTTCTAGAGTTACTTGACCTTACACTCAAGCCACTTCCTTTTGTAGTAAAGGACTCTCCTTTGCAATGACCTCCCTTTCCTAAGTTTCTGAATATACTCGTAAACGATTCCAATAAGGGGTAGCTTTCATACCCTACCTTTATTTTGGTCGTGCCTAAGCTACTGTGTTTGGGAAGGTAATGCTTTCAATATTTTCCTGCACCCCTTAGTTTCCCTCAACCATTGGCTATCGTAAAGATAGTATTGCCCAATTGGGCCATGATGTATTATCAAGTTGTTGTGTGAGGGTTTCCTTGGAATGCAGGTGGGTGCAACTCGGCTTCAAGAGTCCACTTCTAGGCACAACATATCTGTATTCATGAGTGCAGCAATACATTGACCGTGTGGAATCCTTTGACTTCTTTTTAGGTATAACTTTCTTGATTTTTTATTTATTTTTGGCATTCCATTCTTCTCTTAGTCTTGGGAAAGGGGTTGGTAGGATTTCTGGGCGGCCAAGCCTCTTTTCATCCCAAAGCGGGGATAATTAAAATCGGAATGGGTAATTGTTTCCTTGTTGTGGGAGGTGTAGACTTTCTAACTAGAAATTTCGGTCTAGGAAGATTGATTAGGAGTGTGGTTGGTAAAGTCCTCTTTATTTCCATGGGTTACATAGACTCAGGGGTGTTCTTCCACCTTTACGCATCCTTTTGCTGTAAGGATGGAGTAAAACTATATTTTTGTGTCCTTCTCTTTTTACATGAATTAGGAACTCATTCGTACTATTCCAGCAATGATTATGCTAAAAGGTGGAAAGAGGACAAATCGAGCTATGAAAAGGAAAAGTTGAATCACAAAGGGAAAAGTTTAAAATTGGAAACTATTGCAAATGCATTTTCAAAATTGTTCAAAATTTTCAAAATTGTATCAGAATTTTCTATACTTGCAGAGGGTAAAAGTAAAAATATGTACAAGTGGAAAATTAAACTTAAGTGACAAAATTATACCTCTTACGCCCATTTATAACTCCTCCCCCAAACTTATCATTCAATCTGTCTTGGAGTGTCAAAAATGGAGTTGTAGGTATAAATGGGCTTACTTTATTGTTGTTGGTTTTCAGTGATTTCCCATTTTGATTGTATGAGCATGTTGGCTTATATTTCATGGAGCATGTGATATTGTTCATGGTGCATCATTTCAACCTTCATATTCATCGTGGCCAAGGCTGTCATCCAAGCTAGACAATAAAATCCATATTCATTGGACAATGGCACTTCTTGTGGGCTTCTATGGTAGAACTGTGTCTTTTTGAAGTCTTTTCCTTCTACGTGCTTGTATTTGTTCCCTTAGTTTCTGATCATCTCAATGATTTCTTCGGTGCATGTAACTATTTTTTCTTCTGTATGTGTCTTCACAGTAGTCATAGTGGTGTGTTTGTTCTGTGCAAAGGCTAAATCAGAGTTATTACATAGAACTACATTCGTTACTATTATATTGACTACTAAAAGAGTCAAATGGTTATCATGCAGAACGGGAAGGAATATATAGTCTGGAAGAGAGGTCATCAGACGTTGTTGCAAGCGTTCTTTTTTGCCTAACCTTTTGTCATTGAGTATACCATCAATGAGCAGAAAGTATGCCATATGCACTGTAACATCCCTGACCTGGGTTATGAGTCAACCCTAGGTGTTTTGCCTAAAATATGTGATTAAATCTTTGTGATTAACTCTGAGCATGTAATTAAGTTTCTCAGAAACATATATTTCAGTATTTGCTCCTTTTTATTTAAAGTTGTAGCATTGTTTTGATATACAGGGACCTATGTGCAATTTACCCAGTTGAAAGGGTTAGCTTGCAATTTGCACATGATGAGATGTTCCTCTGATGTTGAGACATCATGAGAATCTCTTTGGCAAAGTTTGAGGGATTTCCCAAGCTAGAGCACCAAGGTGCGGCTGTGGAAGCAATCCCAAGGCTTGAAACCCTAATTTGGGGTAAAATGCAATTTACCCAAATAAAGGGATGCAATTTGTAAAGAATGTCATCTAAAGTATCTTTTTAGACTCTTGCCATCATTTAGAGAAGAAATGATGAGGGAGTCACCTCAATTGAATTATCAAGTTATGAGACATGCCTTGTGATTGAATAATCAGGGTATATGTGTAATATTTCTTTATGTATGTACCTCATTATTAGCTTGCTCTCCTTTACCTTCTTTTCCTAAGACCTTAAGAGAAGGTTTGTCCTTAGAATAAAGAGGAAGGAACGATCAAGTAAAGAAGGAGGGACCTAGTTGGAATTATGGACAACTTATGAACTAATGTTGAAAATCCTACCCCATGTATATAAGCTCTCCTTCCCTTAGTTGCAAGGGAACTCACCCTTCGTTCCCTTACTGTTTCATTTCACCAAAGACGATCAAGGACTGCCTTGGAGCTAAGGAGGACGACCAAGGGGTGCAAGGTAGGTTTAAACCCCTCTTCTTGCCTAATTCCATGGTTAAAACTTGAATTCAAGGTCATCTTCATGGCTAACTCTTGAAACCCTACCTTTCTAGCCGTCTCTTTTCATCCTTCCTTGGAGTTTTCACCTTGGCCAACCTGTGGGAACTCAAGGACGCCATTAAAGCTTGGAGCTCAAGAAGCAAGCTTTAGGCGGGTTTTATAACTCTAAACCCATGCTTTACTATATGCATCTTTATATGCGTTTTGATGATAGCTCTTAGTGTTTCCCTACTTTTCCCTGCTATTTTGCAAGCAAACCCATGGGATATCTGTACTGTTCTTGAGCTAGAAGATGAAGGCGTGATTTCCAAGAAAAACCCACCGCTTTTCTTTTCCTTAAACGGTCCTAACAGTTTGCTCTCTCGGACTCAAGACCGCGAGGTGAGCAAACGGTCTCAAGACCGTGACAGGGCAAACGGTCTTAAGACCGTTTGGCCCCGTTGACAGAGCGTGGACCGTATAAGAAATCTGTTCCTAATTATATAGGATAATTACCCTAAAAATTTGGGAGACTAACCCCAAAGGAATCGGGAGATATGACCTTTTTAAGTCACAACTTTAAATGAATTAATTTCTGATTTTCAAACGGTCTGAAATTGCCTTTTTGGGCAAACGGTCTCAAGACCGTGTAAGGTCGTTGACTAAGCATTGACCGTATGATATTACTGTTCAAAATTATGTTAATTAACAACTCACCAAGTTTGATGGTCTAATTCCAAACGGGCTAAGAGTTGAAGGGTGAATACTAGGGCTAACCCTAGATGAAATCAGTACTGATAATTTGGTGACCTAATTAGGGTTTTTAGGGTTGATTGACCTAAACGGTCTCAAGACCGTTTAGGGGTCCCCCAAACGGTCTCAAGACCGCGAGGGCAATCAACCAAGACCGTTTGGAGGTCTGGGGTCAAGGATAGTTGACCAATTGAAGGTACAATTACACCAAATTACATTGCAATTAAATATTGACATGATCATCAACTCAATGGGTCAGACCTTGATGAATCTGCACTAGAATCCAAAATTTGGATGGGCAAACGGTCTCAAGACCGTTTGGAACTCATCCAAACGGTCTCAAGACCGAGAGGAAAATCACCCAAGACCGTTTGAAGGTCTAGGGTTGAGTAATTTGACCAATTGAGGACCCAATTGCAAATAAGTTATCAATTTAATCAAAATTCTGTTTTGTGGTTCAATCATGGTTCAACCCCTATCAAATCACCTTAGACTTTGATGAAATCTTGGGCAAACGGTCTTAAGACCATGTGGGGTCCACCCACATGACCTCAAGACCGTTTGGGCCAAGTTTGGGCCCAATTGGAGCTCAATTGAAGAGTTCAACCTTGTGTTGATGCACATTGTTGAGTGTTGATGGGTGAACATTGATAGACCCTAATTGAATCGATTTCCATCCTACTTGGTCAACAATTGAGGGTCAATTGGTTGACCAATTGGTCAAGCATAATATTGATTAACCCAATCCATAGGTGGTCAACATAGATTGGACCTTTTGAAGGCTTCAACATTGTTTGACATTATTGGTTGCACCTTTGAACCTTGTTGAAGGACCAAGCGGCTGAGACCATGAGAGCCTCGCGGTCTCAAGACCGTGAGGGGGCTCGCGGTCTCAAGACCGAGAGGAGGCTCGCGGTCTCAAGACCGCGAAGGGCCTCGCGGTCCTGAGGTCAAAGAAGGGCAAACAGTCTTCATGACCCTCGCGGTCTCAACATCAACTTGAACCAATGGAAGGCTTCGCGGTCTTGAACCCTTGAAGAGGCTCGCGGTCTTGAAGCCTAAGGGGGCTCGCGGTCTTGGAGCTAGAAAGAGGCTCGCGGTCTTGGAGGGTTAAAGTGGGCAAACGGTCAACACTTTCAACCAATCTCAATCCAATTGATGATTAATGATTGAAATCAATCAATGTGATTCAAGGTTGACCCCATTCAATCATTTGATGATGTAAATGGTTCAATGTTGCCCAAATAAAACCCTAATGATAATCTAGGATAGTAAGGGGTTATTTGACTAAGGGTTTTGACCATGATGATGATCAATGGGATGAATTACCAATATACCCCTGAAGGGTCAATTGAGTTATACCTTGCTCAATTCAAACCCTAATTACATGAGAATGATGTTTTTAGTCATAATGACTCTATCCAACTTGATCTAATCTAATGTTACCATAAACCATTAGTATGATGAAAGAGAGAGTACTCTAGAGAGAGAAAGTACCCTAGAGAGAGAAAGTAACTCTAATCACATAATGGTGATGCTTTTGGCTATGTTAGCCTATGATGACTCAATCTAACCTATTTTAGAGTGATGTTGACATCACCTAACATTATGATGAGAGAGAAAGTACTTCTAGAGAGAGAAAGTACTTCTAAAAAGAGAAAGTACCCTTTTTAAGTGGAAACTCGAGTAAAGTATCTCCAATGCACATAAATGAGCATAATTAGGGTATGATCCACCTGTGTGAGATCATAGAAACCCTAATTATGATAAATGATGAACCTTTAACTAATCCAAGAGTATCAATGAAGATGTTACTCATACATGATGATGGTATGAGTTTAATTCACCTTGATGTGAATAGTAAACCCTAATTCAAGGGTGATGACATGTAATGTGAATAGTAAACCCTAATTCAAGGGTAATGGCATGCTTTTGAGCAATAAACTCTTTTTGATTTGAATTAAAGATTTAACTCTTATGACAAGAGTAGGAAGTACATTCCTTATTGTTGTATTACCTTTATCAGATGTATTAACCATGCAGGTTCTGATATGAAGGTAATCATATCCAGGTATGGATGTTGATGTTATATTCATTGAAGGCATGTTGTTAGCCTTATGAATAAGTAAAGTAATCTGATGCCTTGCTAGTGGCATCCTATGCTGATAATGGGCTATGAGAGCCATGAATACCATCAAGGTCATGCCTTAGAGATGACTTGTGATGAGGATAAGGAGAAATAATGATTGATATGAGTTAGGCCTGTTACATTTAGTATTCTTCTTTTATAGCTGCTATGCTATTGTTATTGTTTGAAGAACAATGTATGCTATTAAAGAATACTGAATGTACCTAACTAATCAAGTATAATGTAGAGCCCTGATCATAGATCCATCATTGTCAGAAATTAAATGATGGTGAAACAGGTTTTCCTCAAGGAACTCCTGGAGCACATACTTTTGAGTATGTGGGGTACATGGATGTGTAGAACCTTACATCCTAGTGTAGGAAAGTGATGTAGATGTGTAATCCATCCATCCTTCACTATAATTCCATACCGTATCAGTGGTAGGTAAACATGAAACCTCCTGATGACGAAGAAAGCACATATATCCGTATCAGTGGTAGGTAAATATGAAACCTCCTGATGACGAAGAGAGTACAGAACGCCACTGTGACTCTAGAATAGCGAAGGACCAGTTTACCCTGGTGAGCTATAGTAGTAGAGACACGAGATGTCCTACAAGTGATCCTCTTACTGACTGAGGAAGGTGAAGGTCATGAGAATCCGGCTCTCTTAATGACCTATGTATGATACTGATGTGACTTCTCAGCGATCAGTTGGAGTATGAGTGGTAAGCCTCATCTCCACAGGGCATAATGTTGTTTGTAAAACATAATCAACCATATAGTATAACTTGTTAGAGATAACGCCAAGTTAGTTGATTGATGTTACATTGCAATAGTGTTGATATTCTCCATATCTCCTAAATGGTTGAGATCTTGTTATACCTGCAACTGTTACAGAATGCTTTGAAGGCTTTACTATTTAAAATATTCTTTGATGTTATAATAAAGCTTCTGGCGAAGAGTTATAACTCTTGTTGGGACAATTATGTATAATTGTCTCACCCCGTAGGCTTCAACTTTTTAGGTGGACGTCGGAGACGAAGGAACCAGCCTACAGGTGATCAGTCTCAGCAGCAGCATCAGGGGCAGCAGTAATCTCAGGTGGAGATTGTCCTGCCCTATGGTGTAGTTAGAGTCAGTCCTATGTGTCCTCTGTACTCTCAGGTCTTGGAGTCTTTTTGTATAAGTGATCTTGAGATTTTGTATCCTGATGTATATAATTACTCAAGAAGTAATTATCCTGAGATGTAAACAGTTTACCTCACTTTATGAAAGAGGCTTCTATGGATTCAAGCTCTTGTCACAAAAAGTTTTAATTTCCCGTGATTTTTGTCTTCCGCTGATTACCGATTCGCTTCCGCTAAGTTTTAATCGTGTTTATGTTATGGTTTGGAGATCAGAGCCCACATGCACATTGTTCATGTTGTCTCACAGCAAGGATTGATAAGCAGACGTAGCTCTCACGGAGAGGTATCCTCCTATTTTCAAAGTGTCTTAGAGGTCATCTTTTAGTACAAATATGCCCTCTCATTCAAAGATTACCTCTCCTAAGGTATTGCTCTCCTTCAAACAATTCATCATTAGTTGTAGGGATTCCAATGATAGGCCTTCACAAGCCCATCTATTGAAATCCTAAAAAATAGGTACTCTCTCCCCTACTGGACCATATGGCTTGATTTCAGACATATCATCTTCATTTATTTCTCCCACTTCATGCCCATTAATAGCAGACTCTTCTTGCTTCTTTTCAGCTGTAGGGGAGGCTTCTTTCTCGTATGTAGCATGAGGTCTTTGTTTTTTATTCAGAGTGGCACCGATAGGCATAGTGTCTCACACCCACCTTCTTTCCAAGTTCCTTCCCTGGCTGGTTCATTAGGATCAATCCATAGGGTCTTCAAATTTTCTCTCCATGTCATTTTTTTAGGCAGGGGGTTCCCGTGTGATGCCTACGTGGTATCACATCTAAGGGCATCGCTAGGTTGCTGAAGAAGTGGCGATCATAGATCACTTCCATAGTGTAGACACCATGTAGGCCATGGAGATCTTTGTTGTGGAGGTCTTCTAGTGGAATCCCCTTGTTGATGGCTACCATCATTCTTAATACAATGAAAGCACAGTCCCATGTACCTGCCTCTTCCTGGGGTACTGATAACAACTAATTTTGTGACGTTTTTGCCCTTTATTCTGTTATCAAAACTACCCTTTTCTGCTATTTTCCTCTATTTTATTAGCATTTTCGCAATAATTGGCCAAGCAACGCTCTTATTCCAGTTTTTCCTATCTTTTACAGGGTTTTCCTCGTTTTTGTGCAATAAGGCCGATTCCGGCCCACAATAAGTCTAAGCCCGTCTCGACCTCCCTGACGCCCGATACAACCCAGCCCGACAGGGGCTGGGCGACACAAGAATGATCGGCGGAGAAGGGCGCCTTGCGAAAGGGACGTACCGGCCGACACACCTTCTACCCGACAGGGAGCCAAAGCCGCTCGACGACCCAGCTCGTCGAGCGACACGACCACCCACCGGCAGGCGTGCCGCCCATCACGTGACCAATATCCAGCACCTCGCGTCAAGATATGCCTGTATCGGCCATCCACATCCATCGACCGGCGTATAAGGGAGCTACGTGGCGCTTCGAGCACCATGTTTTCTCACCAACCAGCTGACTATAAATAACAGCTACAGGAAGCCGAAAAGACAGGTTGGGTAGGTCGGGACGGCTGGCCAGTTCACAGTTCGGACAGTTGGGGACTTGAGCTATCTGCGAGAGAAGTGCGAGAGCAACCGTATCGTGCCCCAGTGCTCGTACCGGGCGACACTAGGTGAGCTCTTCCTCATCCCGAGAGGGAGGGGATCGGTTCACCTAGGACTGTACCAGACGACACTGAGGGCCGATATCGGCCGATGTAGATACGCGACACGAGTGCCTGACAGCAATGCCCGACAGTAGTATATGTAAATCCTTGGCCGACACGATACCGAAACCGATACGCTCTCCCCGTCAGTCGTGCCGCCTGAGAGGGTGTGCTGCCCGACATGAGCGTATCGGCCAGGGTCTTCGAACGATACAGTCGTCCGTCAGGCGTGCCGTTCGAGAGTTCGTGCCGCCCGACGCAGCTGTACCGGGATAGGTCCCTGGACGGTATCGGACTGGGAGTAGTAGTATTCTGTCACCCTTCTACATCAAGAAGGCGACATCTATCTTTAATTCTGTTATTTAAATTCTTTACTTCAGCACTGTATTAAGACCCTTATTGCTGATGGAAATAGAAATGCTTAATTGCTATTTGTTTAATGCTTAGTGCCTTATGATTGGGTAACTGCTGTGTTGGATATCTGAACTCTAGCTTGTATGTTTTGGATCGCGTTTCGCTTAGCTACCGAATCGTCTTTCCCGTCGCAACTACTTCGAGAGTTGGGTTGTGGCTCTAGTGTTCGGTCCGATTCTGGAGTACGAGAGTGCCCGGAACGGAGTTGTTTTAGTATCATTCCACTCTAACTTGAGTCCAGCAACCTCGAGAGGGGTGTTGAAGCTTGGTTAGAGGCACCCGCTCTGAGAGGAGGGGTGCAGGGTGTTACTGCTACCGCTTGTCTTTCTAAAGTCTTATCCCTTGCATTACGCCTTAAACTGCAGTTTACCTTTCTATTTTCTGTTGCATGAAAATTCCTAAAAACTGCTAAATGACAAAATCTTAATCTTTCTTGTAGCTCCAGTTGGAGATAGTTTTCTTTGATTTAATCGTGACATCTTGTTGTTCCCTTAGGGGAATTTTAATATCTCTTTATATCTACCGGAGTGTAGAGTGTCGATTCAGAGTCGTCAACACAACCCACCTTGTCCCTGTGTTCGACCCCGTAAACAAAGTTGCGGGGGCCTAGAAGGATTCGGGTTATAAATGCGAAGGCTCGACTACCTCAAATACGCCTCCAATTTTAGGACGCGCGATTTAGGCCGGTCAGGTACCTTCTTACAGATAGAATTTTTTTTTCCAGATTCCTTGGTGTCGATCTCCTACTGTCTGGATTGCACATTGCAGATGCAAAAATACCTTCAAGATATCTCTAGCTTCCTTATTTTTATAGATCAGGGACATGTTATCCAACTCGGTAGCACAATAGTTGTATATTGTGGTGCGGTACTCATATAGATTACCACGATTAAAGCCCAATGCTTAACTTCCCTTATAGGTAGGGTCACAAACTGATTTTCTGCCCTAGTCATAGCTCGTTGTAGCTCTTTGACATCATCAAAATTGTATCTTTAATTGAATAGCTTCCCTTCCAGATGAGAGGTGCCATTAAACACCGGTTGCACCTTATCAACATGGAGGAATTCTTCGAGCAATGTAGCACAGATCACATTAAATAATTTCTTGTGAACTCATGCTCTCTTCAGATAGACTTCTCTGAACTGTTCCCTAGTCACATACCTTCCTTTGTTATAATGTAGCACGTTTGTGCCTAGAAGGTTATTATCTAGTATATCTGTCAGGACATGTACATCTCTGCATGTTATTCTTGAGAGTGATGCCATGTCCATGTTTTCCATCTTGCATGGTAGAGGTGGAACAACACCTAATTCTTCTTTATCAGGAGGTGGGTTCCGTTTTCTAGCTAGCTCGTTGATAAAGAATGAAGTGAGACCTCCTTTATCACCTTTAAAAGTTCCTTCTACTGCTACTTGTATTGGTGAGGTTGGTGCAGCTGGAGTAGGGGTTGTCTCTTTAGTATCCTTCTTCACTTGTGGCTCTTCTCACTTTGTATTTTTGGTGGTGATTACTTTGATAGACTCCTCTAGGAGCAGGTTTGATTTTGATGGTGACTCGAGTACTACATCATTAAGCTCACCTAAAGTTGTGTCCATCTTGTTGTCATAAATGACGTCGTTGTGTTCGTTGTATGTTGGTTCCTGCAGGAAAGTGTCACAAGTATCCATGGCAATGTTCATTTCATCCAGGATTTTATTTATGTCTATCGTCAACTTCTTAGAAGTGTTGGTTTCCACCCCAACGACATATTTGTCCTAATGCTCTTCAAAGACCGCCTCATCTTCTATTGGGCGGGAGTTCAGATCGAACTCCTGAATTGATCTGTTCTTCTTATTCCCATCAAGACCTTGTGGTTCTTCAGGTTGAGGTGGCACCTCTTTTGCGACAGGATCCTCCCTTTGAGTGGGATTTACATTTGCACTTTTGTCCTTGGGTGTTGAGGCTGCACCCACTCCACCGTCATCATCATCTTTATCATATGGGTTTGAGGGGCTTGATGAAGCATGGGATGTGGAGGGACTAGTCAAATGCCTTGACCTCTTTCTGTCTCTCCAATTTTCTAGGTCTTGGCGCTCTACTGTTGTTTCTTTTCGCTCTTCATCTAAGCATTAGTGTTCGATCTGTAGGTCTTACAATGCCTCCTCATACACTTTTTGTAGCATTTCTTTGTTAGCCCGTATGTTTTCCCTCTCTTTTCTCAGGTCCTCCATTTCTTCTGAGATGGACTTTATAACTCCCATCATCATCGGGTGGTTGATCACCTCTTGCATGAACTAAGGAAATGACTCACTCTTTGTGTTCAAGCTTTGTACCAGTGTTGTTAGTGTGTGCAGGCTAGAGGTGATATTAAAATTAGATTCAGTATATTGTTGTATTTTTTCCCACATGGCATCAAATCAATGCCCTAATACTTCACTGAAGGATTGTGGGTGTTGTTGTTGTTCAGTTATAGGTGTTGATGGTGTTCTTGATGCTACTTTGGGTACCAGTTGTGAAGGTTGAGCGAGTTCCTACATGCTTTGCTTTTCCACTTTAGGGATAGGTTATGCACATGCTTCTTCTTCAATGCCAATTGTTTGTGCGATGACTGATGTTTCTGGTTACAAGGGCACTTCAGGCGCTTTTTTCTCCACTAGAGATGTAGGGGTAAGTAGCTTAGGCTTCTCAGGAATGTGATTTGGTTCATGTATCACCTCAGGGGTTCTTTCCTCTTCTTTAGAAAGAGCGCTCGACATGGAGATCTTTTACATATTATGACTTTCACTAGTGGAGGGGAGGGTGGATTGAAGAACCCTTCATCACTGCAGTTTGTTTGGTCTTCTATAAATATTTGTTTTTCTGCCTGTGTTCCACCTGGAGGAGCATCCACTGCCTTGTTCTTGCACTTCCTAATTGCCAGTTTATTTCTTTCTACTGGCTTAAGTTGTTCTACTTCTGGCATTATATCTGTTATATCTTTGTTGTTAGAAGGTGATTGGAGGTCTGTATCTCTCTTGATTGCACTCAAGTGCATCTTTTTCACCTCTTCTTCGGTGGGATGCAGCTTGTGGGCATCACAATATGCCATTTCAGGGAGAGGTAGTAGGAATTTGGAGAAGATTTGTTTATAGAATAGTTTACTGCCCTTCTGTGCCTAGATACCAATATTTATCAAGGACTTGATATCTATGTTTGCATGTCCCTTTGTGTACTTATATTTCAGTACTTGCTCTGCACCCAGGAAATGATATGCAATGCAAGTTATGTGGCTTCTCATGTAGAACTCTTTATATTTGCCTCAGATCCTCCAACAGTCGATAATCCGTCTATCAACAGTCTTCCTATATTTACTGGTCTCTTATTCAGCATAGACCATATAAGAAAAGTATCTCCTTTAGACCCCCCCAGTTTCAGATCTCATGAAGATTGTGTTTGCTGTAATTTTTTGCATGATCTAGATAAAGTAGGAGGTGATGAGCATTTCTTTTGAGTTCTTCAGACTATGCTCAAGTTCTCCTGTGAGTTTTTCTCACATCATGTGGTTGTTGTATCCAGCTGTTTCCTTATCACCCAACGTGACCGAATAGGGTTGTGCCTCTTTTTTTGACTTAGTAAAAATAGTGTTCAGAATTTTCTCGATAATTATATGATCCTTGCCCCCTATTCTCACCTCCAGCTTGAATTTCCCGCCACATTCCTTGCATTTGATGTCGTCAATAGGCAACTTCTCCAGTGATGACATGAACTCAGGGTTGAGTTCTGTAAGGGAATGGGCTTCATTTGTGCATAGAGTATGCATGTTGGCCCCTTCCAAAAACTTCATCGTTCTAACATATATCCCCATCTTCTTGAATTCATCGACATCCAGGTATCGTGTCGGTCTGAAGCTCTTGGTCTTCATTATCAATTCAAAGTGTCACTGATGAACTTGGTCTCTTGGTGTGAATATTTTTTACTACTTGGTTTTTGTTTGTTGCACTTCTTTCCTGGCCATGTCAGAGTATGCCTCCTGTTCAGGGATCTTTGAGTCATCCACAATTGTCAACTTCTTCTTTTTGGTGTCTTTAGCATCCTTAGCCTTCATCTTGCATTTTCCCTTTAGCATGAGTTCTTCCTGAGATGGTTGGTGTTCAGAAGTTTCTATCTCTGAGGTCCCTTGGGACTCCTCAGACTCCTCTGGCATCTTATGGTTTAAGATGTTTTCATACTTCTCCTTGATTAGCTCCAAGCGAGCTCTGTCCTCTTCTGGCAATTTTGCATCTTTGTGAAGCTTTTTCTCAATTTTTCTAATCATTTCTTAGACTCCTACAAGGGTCGTTAGTTGCTTTTCTAGTGTATCAGAGGTAGAGGAAGACATTCTGCAATTTTGGTAAACATTAGGTCGACAGGCACTCCTTAAGTAGGTAATGTCAATTTTGTCATATTTTGTAGAATTTTTCACCGATTTATAGTTGTCAATGTCGAGACAATAAAATGTCACGACTATGGTGATTTGATAAGAGGGTGTCACAATTGTGACAAATGTCATGACCAAAATAGGTGAAAATCTAAAAAGAAAACTAGGGTGTCGTGACCAAATCGATCGAAATAGATGTCATGACTACGATGATTTGACAAGAGGGTGTCACGATTGTGACAAATATAGCGAGCGAAACCATCTTTTTGGTCGAGGCATTGAAAGGAAGAGCTAGAGTGGAAATGTGGAAAAAGTGATCGTGCAAAGGGGGTAAACATCGTAGTCAAAATAGCGTAAAGTGGTTGCGACAGACGTGGGAGCAGCCGAAAGGCCCAAATTAGGGTTTCATGGGGTGATAAAAGAGGTAAAAATGATGATCGATGGTGGAGTATGATCTATAGACATCAGATGGGGATGGAAAAGAGGCACGAAAATAGATGAAACGCACATCAGAAAAGGAGAGGAGAGTTGGTACCTTTCCGTATAGAGAGATAGGAAAAAGAGACGGTAGAGGCAGAGTGACTCAGTGAAGTCGGCGATAGTGATGACTAGTGCTCTTCGGCGCGGAGGGTGTCTATGACCATCTATCTTGGTGTTGATCACCTCATGGCGACTAGCTTCTTCTTTGCCAAAGTGCTTTAGAGAAACAATGTGAGAGATGGATAGAATAAAGGATTTTACTATTATGAAGGTTTCCCATTTTATAGTCAGTGAGCGTCGTGACCACGAAGAACGTCATGATCGTGGCAATAGTCATGACCACATCAAGCATTGTGACCGCAACATATAACTAACAAAGTGTTTTTCACATCTGCAACATGTGTCGCGGCCGCAACATCAAAAAGGTGTTTCGGTTGATATAAGGGTTTGAAGAGCATATATTCATATTTTTGAACATCATTAAAGTAGTTTGAGGATAAAATAACAAAAGTGTCAAATCATAATAGATTGTATATTCTAGGAGGATCAGGGCTATTAAGAGAGAGAGAAAGCATAATTGAATATGTACACCATTTACTTTAACGAGGAAAGCAGAAAACGTTGCTAAATTTAAGAAAGTAGTAAATCCTTGGGTTTCCTCCCAAGAAGCACTAATTTAAAGTCTTTAGCTTGACTCTCATTTCTTCCTTCTCATTCTTCTTTGGCCTACGTCAGCAGAGGCTCACATATCTCATCTGTTACTGGGTTGGGTTCCTCCAATTTGAGTTCTGGCCTTCTCACAAAAGTTTCATCTTCATAATACCTTTTTACTCTATGTATGTTCACCTTGAATGTGCCAATCTTGTCACTGGTGATTTCCATCATTCTGGGTGGATAGATCTTCTCTATAGAGAAAGGACCAAACCATCTAGTTCTGAGCTTTTTGGGAAATAATCTGATGTTGGAGTTTAATAGAAGAAGTTCACCCCCCTCATGCACATCTTTGTTTTTCAGGTGGGCATCATGCCACACCTTAGTTCTTTGTTTATAGATTCATGCATTCTCGTAAGCATGCAACCTCAACTCTTCAAGTTGTTAGAGTTGGAGAAATTTTTTCTTTCCTGCTTTGTCTAGATCCATATTTAGAAATTTGATAGCCCAATGGGCTTTGTCCTCTAGTTCAACAGGGAGATGGCAGTATTTCCCATAACAGAATTTGTAGGGCGATGTGCCTATTGGTGTTTTGTACGATGTGTAGTAAGCCCATAATGCATCATCGAGCTGCATGGACCAATCTTTCCTTGTATGACTTAGCATCTTCTCCATGATCTACTTGATTTGTCTGTTAGATACTTTTACTTGTCTCGACACTTATGGATGGTAGGGTGTTTCCACCTTGTTCTTGATTCCATACTTTTTCAATAGATCTTCAAACTATTTTTCTCCAAAGTGGGATCCTCCGTCACTTATGATGGTGCATGGGACCTAAATCACAAAAGGTAGTTTTATCGAATAGCTTGATCACATCCTTTGAGTCACAGGTTTGGGGAGCAACAACCTCTACCCATTTTGAGACATAGTCTACAACAACAAAAATATATTTGTTTCCTTTTGACAATGGGAATTGTCCCATATAATCAATCTCCCATACATCAAAAATTTCTACTTCGACCTAGTCGGCCATGGAATCTCATTCCTTCTACTGATATTTCATGTGAGATGGCATTCCTTACAGATCTTCACAAATGACATAACATCTTTGAAGAATGTCGGCCAATAGAAGCCAGACTGCAGAACCTTAGCAGCGGTCCTTTCACCTCCATGGTGGCCTCCATAAGGTGAGGAATCACATTCCTTCAGGATTTGAGGCACTTCTTCTTCGGACACACAACGATATAGATTTTCAGAGCACCTTTTAAATAAAAGAGGACCATCATAGTAATAATTTTTCAGATCAGAGAACAATTTCTTATTCTGATTATAGGTAATCTTGGACGGCAGCTACCTATAAGCTAGATAGTTACAAATGTCACAAACCAAGTTAGAATTGGTTCAACTGACTAGGCCATTAACATAGCTTCATCGACGTAGTTGTCATTTACTGGAAATTGATTTTCTTCAGTGGAAACTATCCTTAACAAGTGCTTTGCAACCACATTCTCTTTTCCTTTCTTATCAACAATCTCATGATCAAATTCTTGTAGCAACAAGGCCCATCGTAGAAGTCTTGGCTTTGTGTCCTTTTTCTGGATAAGGTATTTTATAACCCCATGGTCAGTGTATACTTTCACCATTGATCCTATTAAGTGCGCTCTTAACTTATCAAAAGAGAAGACAATCACTAGCATCTCTTTCTATGTAATGGTGTAGTTCACTTGGGCATCATCCAAAGTTCGACTTGCGTAACAGATCACATGACACTTTTTGTCCTTCTTTTGTTCCAAAACAATTCTGATAGAAAAATTAGTTGCATCACACATAATTTCAAAGGGTAGATCCCAATTTGGCACTTGCAGAATCAGGGTTGTTGTAAAGGCCTCTTTAAGGGTGTTGAAGGATTCTAAGCATTCATTAATGAACTCAAATTCAACATCTTTAACGAGGAGGTTTGATAGGGGCTTAGAAATCTTCAAAAAATCTTTTGTGAATCACCTATAGTATCATGCATGTCCTAAGAAACTCCTTACTCCCGTAACAGACTATATCCTCTATCTTACTTAGATCAGCCTCTATCCCTTTCTTGGAAATCTTATGTCCTAAGATGATGTCATCTCACACCATAAAATGACTTCAGAACTAGGTGTTTTTCCTCGCAACGTTGCAAGACTAGGGAGGGATTTTTCTAACACTCATATAAGTCTATCCCATATATAGAGAAATTGTCACGCCCCAATCTCACATTAACCACAAACCACGAGATTAGGACGCAACAGGATGGGATTTACACATAAGACAACCACTCTTCACTTTTTAAAACATATTAAAGACATTAATAGGATAATCTGATTTAAGCTGTAAAATGAAACTAAACGAACTCCGGAAGCATCTTTATTAACTGATTAGCAATATAAGCAGAGTCTTCAGCATATTACATTGTCCGACATAAAATAAAGCATAACAGATAATTTACATCTTTATACACATTCACTCTCTCACTCACACCTTGTCCCAAAGATCGAGGGGAAAGGACTAAGAGACCTCTAACTACTAACTACATATTCCTTCTACAGACTAGGCGTTAGGATGAAACGATCCTTCTGATTTCCTACTGCTGATGATAACCTGAAAATGTTTTGAGTAGAGGTATGAGCCTACTCGCTCAGTGAATAGCATTTCACTTAGCTATCACTAAACAACTCATCAGGTTTATAAATTGAAATTTAACATAAATGCAGAACTAAGCAAGGCAGTTCTAATAACATAACAAACATACAGATAATAATCACAGTCTAAATCATCAACAGGTAATTCAGGTAGATAAACAGTTATATAAATTTACTGTGAACCTACATGATTATTTATTCATTTTATTATTCTCTAAATATATGCAGTGTACTCTGCATATAAAGATCTGCAACAAGTCCATGCTATGGTCCCACCGTACAAGACTTAGCGACACACCCGCGAAATGCTAAGTCTGACGCCAGCCCTGCTCTGCCACAGGGTCACTGGCTCGCCGGCTAGAAACATAGGCTCTACGGCCTTAAAGCACTACTCTGAGTGCACCCGACTCCTCCTTTAACCTGAGTACACCGGCGGAGAGTCACAGGGTTACCTTCATGACACAAGCACGAATGGTGTTAGATAACCATGTTTTCTTTTGTTTTTCCCAGTGCCATCGTGACACAAGCACGATTGTTGTTAGACACTGCCTCTCTCTTTCCTCATTTGTCCGTGACACAAGCACGGATGATGTTGCAACACGAGTTTCACCCCTAAGTTGCAGATACCTCTTAGGGGTTCTACGGTGTTAGGGCATCTAAGTCTATTAACTGATTAACAATTAAACATACAAACAAGAATATCACATTTCATGCATTTTGTACAATCTGAATAACACATGAAGCAAATATATATCCTTTATCATCATTAAACATGAACAAATATCATTTATCCACTTTCGATGCTAAACAACTATTTTTAAATCAGCAAATACATTGCAACTATAATACAGGAAATTTATCATTTTCACTAAGCATATCACATAGTTCAATTCTAATGAATCTAACATACTCTATTGTATGAACTACACTGTTTAGAAGTTATATCAATTGATACAGAAGCACTTAAACAATTAAATTGAGTTAAATATTGATTTCTAAATGAACTACTACTCACACTTCTGGAACTCGGCCGACCAAACTGGGAACTCGGCCGATCGGCTGACAACTCGGCCGATCAGTCTACAATCTCGGCCGATTGGAACCCTGTTCGATTTCCTTATAAAGGAAACTCGGCCGAATCTTACCAAATTCGGCCGATCGGAATGCTGACCCTGCAATAGAACAGTAACATCATGCACGAATCCAAGATTTAACTTAGTCAAAAACTAGGTCTAGCTAGGGCTACGTATTCATGATTAAGACCATATGTCGAAGCTAAACTACCTTTCTTTAATACCTTTTACGCACAGCTTGATCCTAATCAAGCATGCTGCTGCAAGCAGCAGCTTCTTCACACGTACAGGTTGGAGAAGAGCCTTGGCTGGTGCTCAATCAACGGCTAGGGCTTTGGATTTCTGCTCCCAATTCGTGTCCGAGCTTAAGGTGGTCGAATCCAGATCGTTGGTTGCACCTAGGTTGGCTCCCAGCCGCAACTTCTTGCAGCAACTACTGCTGCTTGCTGGGTGCCGCCCAGCAAGGTAGAACACCATGGAGTAGCTAGGAAAGAGAAGGAGGGGGTAACTACTGCGGATTCGAGCCTAGGTCTCAAGGCCGGACCTGGTGGCAACGATTTGGTGTGCTGGTCGCGTCGGAATGGCGCCTTGGCCGCTGCTGCGGCTGCGGCGCTGCAGCTACTGGCCGGCGCCCAGGCTGGCGGAGTTGCAGGTTGGTGGAAGATGGGGGAAGGAGAAGGGTAAGGGAAGGGTGGTCGGAGGTCGACGAAGCTCAAGTGCTAGCTAATCCGCCCTAAATCGCCTTCGCGCGGCCCCCCGCTCAACTGCTCTGGATCGGGCGCAGGTACAGAGCGCCGCTTGCGGCTCTGTTCTATCGGGTGTCGGCTGGGAAAGGAGAAGATAAGGGTCAGGTTCGCGGAGGGGCTGAAATGTAAATTACCCAGCAAAAACCGAAAATTACAACTAGGTCCCTAAACACTCAAATGTCCATATCTTTTAACTCGGAAGTCGGTTTCGAGTGATTTTTCTTGCAACGGTTTAAGCACGGAATTCTCTATAACCTCAGAGTGCAAAACATGCTAAATGGACAATTCTACTGGATCAAAACTCTAATTACAACTGTGATTACTTGATTCAACTTAATGTACTAAATAATCAACATTGACATTATTAATTGCCTCAGGTGATTAAATCTTAGCTATTAATTCGCATCTTAGCTTATCTTGATTATCCATGATGTTTAATTTGATACTCAACCCTAATTGAAGTGTTTACGTAATTCGAGGTATTTATTAGTTAATCATGGAGTGGGTCATAACAACCTTTTCCCCTTAAAAGAATTTCGTCCCGAAATTCCTAAAAGAGAAAGGAAAAGTGTTACTCATTTCTGACTCGTATTCCTACGTAGCTCCCTCTAGGTTAAGATTTCTCCACAAAACCATCACTAATGGTACCTCACAATTCGTAAGTTTCTTGATCCTCTGATCAACCATCTGTATAGGTCCCTTAACCTAGGACACATCTGATCTGATTCCAGACCGACCCACAAAACATTGTCTTTCCAGAACTGTTATAGCAGTATCTCACTTTTTGGTAATTACCAAGAAATTATTATACTATTCATGCAAACAAACTAAAATTCTTAAATAAACAGAATGCATGTCAATTTGGTACTAAAATTAAAATCATGCAATTTAACTGTTAAACATCATCACATCTTATAATGAAAATTGATATCAAGATACTTGATTCATCGTACACCCTATCCTTAGGGCTTCATTTGCCTTGTTCATTCATCACATGCCAACACCCTACTCTTAGGGTCATCTCATTCACTAATCACATGGCAACACCCTACTCTTAGGGTTTCCATTATCTCATCTGTTTGATTGCAATTCAAATCACAATACGGTATCATTCTGGAACTGGCAGAGCAGTATATTTCAAAACATTGTAATTATTGAGTGATCTTTATATCATGCATGCAGGAAAATTTAAAATTCATAAATATTCCAATCTCAAGTCAATTTTGGCACATACATACTAAATTCATGTAATTGAACATCTTATTACACCAATAAGAATGATTTACTTCACCTATAAGAAGCCATCTGTAATATTTTTCAATTATCTGAAATTTCTCGAAATACGTGCATATTAACCCCAAATCCTGGTTTATGGATCACATAACTCAATTAAGAGTTATTTATGTATCATATCAAAAATATTTAATAGTACTTGAGAATTTCTGATAATATCTCAGAGAAATGTGCCAATTCATGTAAATGTTAAGTCATACACATTATCATAACAAGAAACATGCAACTAGATTTATTTGCATATTTTAATATTTTCGTACTTTCTTGAAATCATGCACCTGATGATTTACTAAGTTTGTTTTCTTGGGTTTATACCCAAACTGTACCATTATCGTTTGTGTATTTCTAAACTCAACATTCACATAAGTCAACTTGTATAAGACTTAAATGTTCATCCTTTCTTCCACTGAAAAGTAAAACACATGCTCTCAGCATGCCCTCAAGAGTCTGAATGGTTCTCTCAGACTGGCCATCCGTCTGCGGTTGAAAAGGTTATATTAAATCTTAACTTTGTGCCCAAAGCATGATGCAACTGTTTCTACAATCCTAAATGTGAACTTAGAATCTCAATATGATATGATTAAATCTGGATTACCAGGCAACTTAATTATTTTATCCATGTATCTTAGTCAAGTCTCGAGACATCAAAGGTTGACTTAATATGAAGAAAGTGAGCAGACTAAATTAGTCTATCCACAATTATTCATATCGAGTCACAACCTCTAGGTGTCCTGGGTAATCTTACCACAAAATCCATTGTGATAAATTCCCACTCCCAATCAGGCATAGAAAAGATTGCAAGGTAGCTATAGATTTCTAGGGTTCAACCTTAACCTACTGGTATACACTACTTTTAACCACATTCTCAGCTACATCCTTCTGCATATCTGACCATCCGTTTCAACTACTTGAGATTCATATACATCTTAGTGTTTCCTGAAAGCATAGCATACATCAATACATACACTTCCATAAAAATATTTTCTTTCAGCCTTTTCCCCTTAAAAGAATTTTACACTATCTCGAGGTACACACAACATGCCATGCATGGTCTGGTTTAATCCACTATCACCCTCTAGTAGTTCCTTGATTTGATCATAAGAAGTAGGCTTAACTTACATCTATACAATCAAATCACTTTGTGTTGTCACCCCTAAGCCTAAGTTCAACTCCCACATTTCTACTAACGGGTCTCTATTGAAACCTGCCATAGAGAATGCATTAGTTGTTGAACTTGACTTTCTGCTAAAAACATCATCCACCACATTCTCTTTACCAGGGTGATAACCTATTGTCACATCATAAAGATAGTGACGCCATGTCTTAAAAACATGAACTTCATCAGCTATCTTCATATCATATATCGGGTATTACTCTGCTTTCTATGCTACTTTCTTATAATTACATTTTAGGTTTATGTTTTACTCTTGCCTCTAAGTCATTTCTTGTTGTTCATGTACCATTCAGATTAACTACCTTAAAACCCTAGGTCACTATCAAATCCAGTTTACTTTTCATAGAACAAGTCTCAAGATCTTATTTTACAAAGTTACTAGTATTCAAGGTTACATCACTAATGATATCCCTTAAACTACTACCACTTTAATCATTCTAGGGTTTTGGTCCATATCAGTATCATAGCATTATTGTGTGTGTGTGTGTGGTCGATCATATAGATCAAATTGAGTTGCTTGGGTCAATGACATATTAACCCAACACTCAACTTAATTATATGGCTGAAAATTCAGTTTTTTACAATAGTTTCTGTAATTCATTTATTAAACAGCTAACAGAAGCTCCACAAATTCTGGAAATTTTATATGTAATTCCTAATGAAGTTTTAGACCTTCAGTAAAAATTTGAGATCATTTCAAGTTACCAATAATTAATTAAAAATGAAACAGTGCACTGCTATATTGCAGTCTGCAGCAGGTTCGGCTGAGTTACAAACTCGGCCGACACCCTTACTGTAGAGGTCAAAAGTCATTCAAAGATTATGCCAATTTTACAGAGTGTCTAAAATTATGTTTTTCAAGCACAGTTAAAATTTTAAATCAATTGGATATATCAATAAAAAGATAAAATTCAATTACCACACTGCTATATTATTCAGAAAATGTGATCGGTCGAGTTTGAAACTCGGCCGATAAACAGGTGAGAACATTTTTCAAAAATTATGATATTTTCCAATGTTGTTTAAATTTTATATATCCAAATCGTATCCAAATTTGAGATAAATCAGATTTACATATAAAATACTAAAAATCATTTACTGAGACACTTTACTTATCAAATTTTTGTGTTTATGTAACATCAAAACCCTACTTTGGGCCGATTAGGGTCTATGCCTTTCAAACCCTAATTCTCAAGACAAAAGAACGTTTAGACTTCTTATCATAGTTTAAACATCCTAATGTATATACATTCTCACTATGTTACGGGTCCAAATCATCCAGAGTCTATTCTTATTTTACTGTTAATAGGAGTCATTAGATCCCAGTAACGCATCCTGCCAACCGGACCAGGCCGAACCTGTAGTCCTGAAGCCAAGAGCTACTCGAGATTAATCAACCCCTATTAACCTTAAACATGCGGAGAGAATATCCACTTAGGGCAACTCATTTATACATGATTTCGGGTGTACTTTAATACAGAGAAAACAAACATTAAACAATTCACTTAATGTCACAACAATATAAAAGAATCATACTTATTGTACAAACTGAAAGTCTAAATTCATGCATATAAGAGCGTTTCTAATGATCTTTAATCAATAAGCAGTATAAAGTAGGAGTTATATCACATCCTTTATTTAATCTCTTTCTCCTACATTAATTTCTGATTTCTTAACCCTAAGATTTCTAGGGTTTTCTCTCTAGCCTATCCTTCCTCTGCATACCTGGCCAGGGCATCCAGAGAAGAACAGACAGAGTAGCTTGATACTAGTCAATCTAAGTATTCAGACACCTGGCCAGGGTATCTAAACACTCAGACCTTCCAGAGCTAAAACACATCATTCATTATTCGTCTTACTTATAACCTTATCTTTTGACCTTAATGATTCTTAACGACTTATCTTAAGCTCATTACTTGATTCTCGTAACCACATCCTCTTCCTGCTATCTGCAATAATATAACAGAACACTTCCTGTTAGAAAATTACAGATAGAAGAAAGACTCCTAAACCTTAATCCTATTGGTCTCTTATCGTCCCCTGACCTTGAGTAACTATGTACTCAAACCAAAGCTCTGATACCAAAGTTGTCACACCCCAATCTCACATTAACCACAAACCACGAGATTAGAACGCAACAGGATGGGATTTACACATAAGCCAACCACTCTTCACTTTTTAAAACATATTAAAGACATTAATAGGATAATCTGATTTAAGCTGTAAAATGAAACTAAACAAACTGCGGAAGCATCTTTATTAACTGATTAGCAATATAAGCAGAGTCTTCAGTATATTACATTGTCCGACATAAAATAAAGCATAACAGATAATTTACATCTTTATACACATTCACTCTCTCACTCACACCTTGTCCCAAAGATCGAGGGGAAAGGACTAAGAGACCTCTAACTACTAACTACATATTCCTTCTACAGACTAGGCATTAGGATGAAACGATCCTTCTAATTTCTTGCTGCTGATGATAACCTGAAAATGTTTTGAGTAGAGGTATGAGCCTACTCGCTCAGTGAATAGCATTTCACTTAGCTATCACTAAACAAGTCATCAGGTTTATAAATTGAAATTTAACATAAATGCAGAACTAAGCAAGGCAGTTCTAATAACATAACAAACATACAGATAATAATCACAGTCTAAATCATCAACAGGTAATTCAGGTAGATAAACAGTTATATAAATTTACTGTGAACCTACATGATTATTTATTCATTTATTATGCCCTAAATATATGCAGTATACTCTGTATATAAAGATCCGCAACAAGTCCATGCTACGGTCCCACCGTACAAGACTTAGCGACACACCCGGGAAATGCTAAGTCTGACGCCAGCCCTGCTCTGCCACAGGGTCACTGGCTCGCCGGCTAGAAACATAGGCTCTACGGCCTTGAAGCACTACTCAGAGTGCACCCGACTCCTCCTTTAACCTGAGTACACCGGCGGAGAGTCACAGGGTTACCTTCGTGACACAAGCACGAATGGTGTTAGATAACCATGTTTTCTTTTGTTTTTCCCAGTGCCATCGTGACACAAGCACGATTGTTGTTAGACACTACCTCTCTCTTTCCTCATTTGTCCGTGACACAAGCACGGATGATGTTGCAACACGAGTTTCACCCCTAAGTTGCAGATACCTCTTAGGGGTTCTACGGTGTTAGGGCATCTAAGTCTATTAACTGATTAACAATTAAACATACAAACAGGAATATCACATTTCATGCATTTTGTACAATCTGAATAACACATGAAGCAAATATATATCCTTTATCATCATTAAACATGAACAAATATCATTTATCAACTTTCGATGCTAAACAACTATTTTTAAATCAGCAAATACATTGCAACTATAATACAGGAAATTTATCATTTTCACTAAGCATATCACGTAGTTCAATTCTAATGAATCTAACATACTCTATTGTATGAACTACACTGTTTAGAAGTTATATCAATTGATACAGAAGCACTTAAACAATTAAATTGAGTTAAATATTGATTTCTAAATGAACTACTACTCACACTTCTGAAACTCGGCCGAACAAACTGGAAACTCGGACGACCGGCTGACAACTCGGCCGATCAGTCTACAATCTCGGCCGATTGGAACCCTGTTCGATTTCCTTATAAAGGAAACTCGGCCGAATCTTACCAAATTCGGCCGATCGGAATGCTGACCCTGCAATAGAACAGTAACATCATGCACGAATCCAAGATTTAACTTAGTCAAAAACTAGGTCTAGCTAGGGCTACGTATTCATGATTAAGACCATATGTCGAAGCTAAACTACCTTTCTTTAATACCTTTTACGCACAGCTTGATCCTAATCAAGCATGCTGCTGCAAGCAGCAGCTTCTTCACACGTACAGGTTGGAGAAGAGCCTTGGCTGGTGCTCAATCAATGGCTAGGGCTTTGGATTTCTGCTCCCAATTCGTGTCTGAGCTTAACGTGGTCGAATCCAGATCGTTGGTTGCACCTAGGTTGGCTCCCAGCCGCAACTTCTTGCAGCAGCTACTGCTGCTTGCTGGGTGCCGCCCAGCAAGGTAGAACACCATGGAGCAGCTAGGAAAGAGAAGGAGGGGGTAACACTACTACATAATTTGTTAAAGCCGAAGGACGAATATCTGACCAATACATGTGAATCTTTGACCAAAATATGATGGTCAGGGCCGTTCCTTGACCAGCGTACCCTCGGCAAAAGCTCGGTGACCAATGATTGTTGGTCATATCCTATCCCTGACCACTAGCCATAGACGCCTTGACCAATTCATATAATTAAAACTGAATTAGACTTCAAATGAACACAATGTTTCCCAAAGCCTATCATCAGCCAATAGTAAAAAATGCCCATTGACTTTTAGTCATTTATGTTAGCACACACAAAGCGTTTTTAATATGCACTGCATGAGAGCATACCCACCACTCATCACATGACAATAACATAAGTATTGACATAAAATAATATTGCATTCAACCTTCAATTATAATGTATACACAGAATACACATGACTGGAGGATCATGTTTGTTATAAAAAAAAGATATATCTTAAAATACCACTTTAACATAACATTTACATACATTGTGCAAGATATCCTATTGTTTAACATTTGATTTATACTACGTATAATCCTTTTTTTCTTAAACAAGTTTACTTCATGTGTTATTACAACAATATTTTTGCTACTTCTTTCTTGGGGCCTTTAGTGTTTCCATTGGTCCTTGTTCCTTACGAAGTGTGCAACATCCTGCACTACGAAATAAATAATATCAGCTTTAGAAGAAATATATTCAACATCAATGTCACAATGTGGACTTTTCGTCGATGGATTAAGAAATTAAAGAAAAAGATACCACGTTGTAATATTACAATCATGCATATCAATATAAAATATGAAAAGGCACGATTATAAAAATTTGATGTAAGACAAAGAAAATAACTTTCCCTGATTGTCTTGCTCTCTGGAACGATCTTGTCACTAATTAACGATCAATAGAGTAAAACTCACCGCAGTATTAGAGAAGATCTGACTAGTTGCTTTCGCTTTGTGGCTGAAGTATGAATCCTAAAAGGAAGCCATCTAGTCTTGTGCTCGTCTTTTCACTAGTTGCGTGGAGCCTAGATTGTATCGCTTCCGTTGCTAGGCAACCTTCAAGGTGAGTAGGGAATGGAAAGTACCATATCTGTAAAGTAAAAAATTGATATTCCAAGAAAGTTAGAATCCTTGCGAGACCTTAGTATCATGCGCAGATGCATGGTTCATCCATTGCAAAAAAAGTAAATAGGGAGAGGGAGGAAGAACTGGGAGAGATATAAAATAGGTAAAAGAATTGAGATGGAAAGGATAGAAGCAAACCTTAGACGCGAGAATGGCCGGAAGTAAGGAGGATCGTGAATCATAAGCACAGTCAGAAAGGACTGGTCAAAGTTGAGATGGAGAGCAGAGTCCAGAAGGAGAACATTTCTCACGCGCAGGAGAGACAAGAAGTGTGTGGAACTGAACTGTCGGGTGTCGGGGGCGCCGCGGTTGGGATGAAGAATAGATTAGGGTTGGACAGTATAAAAAAAGTAGCTTTATATTATTTTTCAGAAGAACTAACGGTCAGGGACGTGGTTCTTACTAGTCAAGGATATGTCCTGAGAAGTATTACCAAACTACCCAGGGCTGCTTTCCCTGACCACGTGTCCCTAACTTTTGTAAGATTTTGTTGTAGTGTAACTACTGCGGATTCGAGCCTAGGTCTCAAGGCCGGACCTGGTGGCAACGATTTGGTGTGCTGGTCACGTCGGAATGGTGCCTTGGCCGCTGCTGCGGCTGCGGCGCTGCAGCTACTGGCTGGCGCCCAGGCTGGCGGAGTTGCAGGTTGGTGGAAGATGGGGGAAGGAGAAGGGTAAGGGAAGGGTGGTCGGAGGTCGACGGAGCTCAAGTGCTAGCTAATCCTCCCTAAATCGCCCTCGCGCGGCCCCCTCTCAACTGCTCCGGATCGGGCGCAGGTACAGAGCGCCGCTTGTGGCTCTGTTCTATCGGGTGTCGGCTGGGAAAGGAGAAGATAAGGGTCAGGTTCGCGGAGGGGCCGAAATGTAAATTACCCAGCAAAAACCGAAAATTACAACTAGGTCCCTAAACACTCAAATGTCCATATCTTTTAACTCGGAAGTCGGTTTCGAGTGATTTTTCTTGCAACGGTTTAAGCACGGAATTCTCTATAACCTCAGAGTGCAAAAAATGCTAAATGGACAATTCTACTGGATCAAAACTCTAATTACAACTGTGATTACTTGATTCAACTTAATGTACTAAATAATCAACATTGACATTATTAATTGCCTCAGGTGATTAAATCTTAGCTATTAATTCGCATCTTAGCTTATCTTGATTATACATGATGTTTAATTTGATACTCAACCCTAATTGAAGTGTTTATGTAATTCGAGGTATTTATTAGTTAATCATGGAGTGGGTCATAACAGAAATCATCCATGAAAAATTCCACTATATCTTCTAGGAAATCAGAGAACATGGAGATCATGCAACGTTGGAAGGTTGTAGGCATATTAAAAAGCACAAATGTCATTCTTCTAAGAGCATATGTGCCATAGATTTAGTCAAAGGTTTTCTTTTTCTGATCATCAGGATGAATCGGTACTTGATAGAATCCTGAGTACCCATCCAAAAAATAGATGTAATCATGATGTGCTAATATTTCTAGGACTTGATCAATAAAGGGTAGAGAAAAATGATCTTTTCTTATGGCAACATTCAATTTCCAATAGTCGATGCACATAGGTCAACCTATTATAGTTTGCGTTGCTACCTCGTCTCCATACTCACTTCTTATAACTGTCATTCCACCTTTCTTTGGTACTACATGAATAGGGCTTACCCAATTGATGTCACTTATAGGGTATATGATTCATGCATCCTACAGCTTAATCACGTCTTTCTTCACAACTTCATTTAGCATTTGATTCAACTTCCTTTGTGGCTGAGTTAGAGGTTTAGTTGTTTCTTCAAGGTTGATTCTATGCATACACATGGCTGGACTAAGGCCTCTGATATCCTCAATAGAATACCCTATAGATTTTCTACGCAATCAGAGTGAAAAACACTATAGGGGGGGTGAATAGAGTTTTTAAATATTTTAACAATTATTTAACTCAAACAACCACAATTGAAAATGGAAGAAGGAGACAAGTGTTTAGAGTGGTTCCAACCTTAGCAAATACTAAGGTTGTCAGTCCACTACCCGGTTGCTTACCCAACCGGGATTTTGAAAGTATTAATTTTATTACCTTCACAAGGATTTACACAAAATACAATACTTTCTTACACCCCTTGAACAGCCTTCACTTGAAGTAGATGCACCAACCCGAGGTAGCCTTCTTGAAGTAACTCCAAGCTCCCCCTTGAAGTAGCCTTCCTCTCTAGAAGTAAACTCCCGTTGCACCAGCCTTCTTGAAGTAGCTCAAGGTCCCCTTCTTCACCAAGAAGATCTCCAACCTCTCCAATCCGCAGCCTCCAACCTAGGAGTAGCAAGGAGAGTACAAACAATAATAGAGAACAAGAAAGGAAAAAGGAAATTACAACTTATCCTTTTGTAGCACAAGGATTGATTTGCCTAGATCAAGCGTGTAGATATCCTAACCAAAGTGTATGGAATTGTAATTGCAGTGGATAGGAGATGCTAGCCTATAGGACACGAAATTTGAGCTAAGAGAAGAAGTAGCCAATTGTCAATATGCTCAATTGCTCACAAACATGTTGCTCAATGTAAGTGTATTCTCAAAGATTGCTCAAGTGTAAAACCAGTGTATTTAGGTGTCCTAAGGTATGTCCTATTTATAGGAATGTCCTACAAGTGCTTAAGGACGTTGTAGACACTTTCTAGGGGTTTCTAAGTGCTTAACTAGCCGTTAGATATAAGTTAGTTGCTTTAACAACGGCTAGTTAATTAATTCTGCAGTTGCTGTCAGAGACCATCTCGGTCGAGAAATGGTCGACCGAGACACCTACTCGGTCGACGTTTTGTCGACCGACAGGCTCTCTGGATTAAGTGTATGCAACGTTTATCTCCAACTGCCAACTACCTTGTCAGCTGTGTCTAACAGCTACTTGGGTCTTTCTCGGTCGAGAAGATTTTCGACCGAGAGTGTCTCGGTCGAGGATTTTGTCGACCGAGATGGACCCTGTTTCAATGTTTCAAATGAAGACATTAAGTGTGTGTATGAGTGTGCATATGTGACACTATTAAAGGGGATGACCTACCTAAATGTGGTGTTTAGCTAGGGAAGATCTAACGCTTGATTTACATGAAGTCTAAGTACTTGTACATTATATATTTTTACAAGTTTACAATTGATTACATTTCATGACATTTACAATCATTCAAGCATATAGATACCCTAGTGCTTTGTCATGCACCTTATTCCTGCAACACTCAAGTAGCACGTTAGATTAACAAGAATGAAATGTTTGTCATTATCAAAACAAAGGGATTTACAGATGTCCATTTAGCCAACAATCTCCCCCTTTTTGAAGATGACAAACATTTCCTAAATATAAAATAAGAAAGTATAAAAACATGTGAGTTTCATACATGAAGATTACCTTTGTAAATTTCTTCTCTTGTTTATAAAATGTGTGCTTATTATTCCCCATGAATTATGGAACATGAAATCCAATCCTTTAGGGAATATAGCAACTTTCAATGTAAAGCCAAGAGTTTATGAAACTCATTGATTGAGTTTTGCACAAATACTAAGTTTTATATTTATTTCTCTCCCTTTGTCATTTCAAAAAGATATCTGTTTAAGAATAAATATTGTATGAAAAGTATTGCTCCCCCTTAAATACATATCCGTTTTCAGTAGATGGTCAATTTAGCCACAATTTTAAATTTTAGATTTTTGCAAAGATGTCATCCTTTTTTATTTATGACATATTTATTACTCCCCTTACTTTGTATGTTCTACTAGAATAGTCTTATAATCCATAAAATGATGCCATAGAGGAATATCCAATATAATCAGTAAAGATAACCAATTCATTTGAATCATGGAATTTTTACAATCATGCAAAGATAACCATTTCATGTAAAGATAACCATTTCATTACAATCATGCAAAGATAACCATTTCATTACAACTAATACAACGGACACTTTAAATCTCACTAGAAAGACTTAAGTATTACATCAATATCAGGGTCTTTTCCAAGAAATGGCTCAGCTCCATAATATTGGACTAAAGTTTGCCACTCCAAAGCACCTGTCTTGGTTAAAGCATATGCTTCCAAGAAGGTAGGAACACGATCAAAACGGAAATGAGCAGCAATGTCTTGTAATTGTATTGAGGAGAACTGAGTATGTGTGAGATCTGTAGATGGTGGAGGTGGAGGTTGGTAGTAGTTGTAAGATGGATTATATGGGTTGAGCATGCCAGGATTTAAAGAATAAGAATATTCATCTGGTTGATTTGGAGAGAGGGTTTGCATCCTTTGATTTAGGTAGGTCATGGCATGGTGGTTATAGTCTAATTGTCTGCTTAGATGATAATGTGACCTAGCAACATAGGTTAGGGTGTTTTGGATGGGATCATAGGATGGGTTGGTAGGAGGAGGTGGTGGTGGTATATCTTGAGTAGATGTCTCACCTTCCGTCCTAGCCCTCTTGTGACCAAAATCAATTCCCATTTTCTCTACTGTGTTTTTGCTTATTTTTTGTGGTCTTCTTTCCCATGTGTATCCCATATCCTCAATTTGTGTTTTAAGAAAGTGTTGAGTGATTTGGCATACAAAATCAGCATATGGGGGATTGCCAGAAAACTCAAGCATGTTCTTAAGGATTATGCGGATAAAATTTGTGGGAATACGTTTGATAATGGCATAAATTAAACACATGCGAGAAATAGGAACTTCAGACTTGTTAGCTCTAGGATGTATGTTTGTGGAAACAATAAGGTTGACAATCCTAGCTGCAGGTTTGAGATTAATGGCATAGTAGGTACCCCTATCTTCATGACAAGTAGTATTAGATTGAAAAATGGCTCGTTTAATGTCACTAAGACTGACGGTATTATCACCTTGGGAGAATGTATTGAGTGGATTTCCAGTTGTAAGGTCAAGAGTGTCTTGATATTCATCTAAGTCGATGTTGAGCATGTCAAGAATATCCTCTTCAGTAAATCGAAAGCTATGCCCATTGACCATAGAGTAGAAGAAGTTATTTTCATTTTCGGAATGAGAGATTAGGTTTGCATAGAACTCATTTACCACTTTTGAAGAGTAGGAAGGGAAGGAAGGGTTAAGAAATTCTTTCAAATTTTGCACCTCAAAAAGATCCTCCAGGTCGACGATGCTGAGGAAGTCCATGACGTCAACCGGCCGTCGTGGAAGAGGAGTTTTGGAGGAGAGCATGAGATAGCGATCACCAGCATCTGCGTCGACGAAGGGGATGTCGTTGATGATCGTCAATGGAGGAGTAGCCGCCCTTCCTTTCTTGCTATCAACTTTCTTCTTTCCACGTGTAGAAGATGAAGCCATTTCTTTGCTTTAAGGTGGAGAAGAAGCAAGAAAGTCTTGGGGATGAAGAAGCTAAAGGATTGCACAAGAATGCACTAGAGAGAAGCTATGGAAGTAAGAATATGAGAGTGTGTAACAATGACCCATTTTTGGTCCTTTTTATAGCAATCCAGTGACCAGGTCGGTCGATAATTTGTCGACCGATCGACCGCAACAGTCATATCCCAGACGCGCCACTCGGCCCCCCAACGGTCGGATTGATGTGTTGCAACGGTCATGAAACAGTTGGATTGCAACGGTCATATCCCAACGGTCAATTCTCGGTCGAGCAATTGTCGACCGACATCCGCTCGGTCGAATAATTTTCGACCGGAAGTGTGTCCGATGTAATTTTTATCTGAGGTCTGTCGATCGAAAGAGATAGGCTGACCGAGATATTTTCGGTCGAAGAATTCGTCGACCGACAGACTTTTTGTGAATGAATTTTTAAGCTGATTTTTAATGTAAATGATAGACTATATTTGTAGAGCATATACATATTTTCTAAGGGAGTAATATTGTGATTATTATTACCAATATTTGGACAATTTTGTGATCATAAATTAATTGTTCTTTTGATCACAATTTTTATATAGAAAATGATATTCAAATAAGTATTGTGCCAAACTTATTTTAGGTCGACTTTGACTACGACCATAGCGCCCCTTGGTCAAATTTTATTTCAACCAAGAGGCAAATTTGCAGATTTCCAAATTGAACATTCATATATCTGCATGTAATTTGATTTGATATCAATTTGATGCATTTAAAAATATTCGTCCTTGATTTTTCTAGAAAATTTATATGAACTTTGTTGTAGATATCAAATTCTATTTCTTCTAAAAAAATGAAAACATAATTAATTTCTCAAGTCTTTTAAAAATAACATTGTGCTCCTGCAAGCATTAAAGTTCTAAGAAACATATTACTAATGAATTATTATGCATCATCAAGGATCAATACATACAATTATCATTCTCTATTCGTGCTAATATAGCATCTTATTTGAAAGCATATCTATGATGTAATGACAGAACAATAACAACATATAATGATAATTCTATGAAATACAATGATTGTGATCATTTAAGCTAGATGTCATGATTTCTAGTGAATAAATTAGGAAATATTTTAGGAAAATCATGTGAAACAGTAATTTCTTTTATTGAGCCAAGCATGATTTTCAGTTTTAACTTATTTAGAAAATCGTCCAAAAATTATCTCATTTATATTTCAAACATGGTCTTCAACTTGTTTTACATGTAACATCAGTTATTAACAATGAATAGATAGCAATTTGATCAATTGAAAACACATTCAGCAGATTTTATTGCAGACTGGAAATATTGACGTGCTCGGTCGACAATTTCTCGACCGACGGTTCTCTCAGTCGACAGTTTCTCGACCGACAAGGTTTCTGGAATGTTTTTAGAACTGTTAATTGCTTCCAAGTAAAACAAAATTATGCAAGTTAGAGCTCGATTGTTGAGACATGACATTTGTATATCAAGAATCAGTTTAGGTCAAATCTCAACTTAATTCCATTCATTTAGTTTAAAGGTTTTGGAACCCAAACTAACTCGACATCCTTTTTCTTATAAGGACATGAAAAAGAATAGTGACCAAGGCACAAACAGTAATGACAACATATAGAATCAACCTCATATCTTTTTCTATGATTTTGGTCTAGGTTGTTCTTGGGTATATATGTATTTGTGCCTTTAGGTACATACATAGATTGACTCTTTGGCACTTGTGTTCTTCCCCAACTAGGCTTTTGATAAGATTTTCCTTTAGGCTTGTAACCTAGTCCTCTCCTTCCAATTTGATGGTAAGAATTATCTAAAATTTTATCAAGCGTATCATTGTTATTCAACCTACTAACTTTTTGTTGCAACTTAACAATCTCATCCATTCTTTTATTTATGTCTAACTTTGCTTTATCTAGATTAGATAACAAGGAATCTCTTTCTTTCACAATAGTATCATAATCTAGTATGTGTACATAGAACATGTTGTTTTTGAAGATCATTTACTTGAGTTTGCAAATTTAACTTTTCTATAGAAAGAAGATTACAATTTGCTTCTACAGATTTTAGCTTAATATCATGATCTTCAATAACCTTTTTGAGATCTTCATTTTCAGATGTAAGAACAAGAAGCTTAGCATGTAACTCATCATTTGATTTATTAGATTTCTTTAATTTCTTCTTGCACTCAATATATTTATTGTGTGTCTCTTCAAGAGTAGCAACTAGTTCTTCTTTAGATAAATAAAAAAGGCTTACCTCTTCTTCTTCTTCTTCTTCACTTATTGTAGCAATAAGACATTCTTTATGCGTATCTTCCTTCTTTGACCTCCACGGGCAACCAAGTGTTGTGTGGCTTGTTCCTAAGCACCAACTGCAACTTGTTGAAGATTGCTCCATATTTTTCTTTTGTTTGCGGTTGTAGACACCACCACCCTTCATACTTCAAGACTCGATTAGAGCTCCTTGAAGCCTGCTCTGATACCAATTGAAAAACACTAGAGGGGGGGGGGTGAATAGAGTTTTTAAATATTTTAACAATTATTTAACTCAAACAACCACAATTGAAAATGGAAGAAGGAGACAAGTGTTTAGAGTGGTTCCAACCTTAGCAAATACTAAGGTTGTCAGTCCACTACCCGGTTGCTTACCCAACCAGGATTTTGAAAGTATTAATTTTATTACCTTCACAAGGATTTACACAAAATACAATACTTTCTTACACCCCTTGAACAACCTTCACTTGAAGTAGATGCACCAACCCAAGGTAGCCTTCTTGAAGTAACTCCAAGCTCCCCCTTGAAGTAGCTCAAGGTCCCCTTCTTCACCAAGAAGATCTCCAACCTCTCCAATCCGCAGCCTCCAACCTAGGAGTAGCAAGGAGAGTACAAACAATAATAGAGAACAAGAAAGGAAAAAGGAAATTACAACGTATCCTTTTGTAGCACAAGGCTTTATTTGCCTAGATCAAGTGTGTAGATCTCCTAACCAAAGTGTATGGAATTGTAATTGCAGTGGATAGGAGATGCTAGCCTATAGGACATGAAATTTGAGCTAAGAGAAGAAGTAGCCAATTGTCAATATGCTCAATTGCTCACAAACAGGTTGCTCAATGTAAGTGTATGCTCAAAGATTGCTCAAGTGTAAAACCAGTGTATTTAGGTGTCCTAAGGTATGTCCTATTTATAGGAATGTCCTACAAGTGCTTAAGGACGTTGTAGATACTTTCTAGGGGTTTCTAAGTGCTTAACTATCCGTTAGATATAAGTTAGTTGCTTTAACAACAACTAGTTAATTAATTCTGCAGTTGCTGTCAGAGACCATCTCGGTCGAGAAATGGTCGACCGAGACACCTACTCGGTCGACGTTTTGTCGACCGACAGGCTCTCTGGATCAAGTGTATGCAACATTTATCTCCAACTGCCAACTACCTTGTCAGCTGTGTCTAACGACTACTTGGGTCTTTCTCGGTCGAGAAGATTGTCGACCAAGAGTGTCTCGGTCGAGGATTTTGTCGACCGAGATGGACCCTGTTTCAATGTTTCAAATGAAGACATTAAGTGTGTGTATGAGTGTGCATATGTGACACTATTAAAGGGGATGACCTATCTAAATGTGGTGTTTAGCTAGGGAAGATCTAACGCTTGATTTACATGAAGTCTAAGTACTTGTACATTATATATTTGTACAAGTTTACAATTGATTACATTTCATGACATTTACAATCATTCATGCATATAGATTCCCTAGTGCTTTGTCATCCACCTTATTCCTGCAACACTCAAGTAGCACGTTAGATTAACAAGAATGAAATGTTTGTCATTATCAAAACAAAGGTATTTACAGATGTCCATTTAGCCAACACAGAGTTCCTTCAGTAGTTTTTCCATCTGTTCATCTGTCAGGTTTGCATTGACTATCACAAGATTCCTCTCCTCGTCATTGAGGGATTCATATCTCAGCCCTTCAGGCTACGACTTTAATTCTAGATTTGGTTTCGGTGCTTCCTTATCTTTAGGGGTTTGTTTGAGTGATGCATATTTTACTTTTTTGAAAGTTACTTCTTACTCATATCTGAGCTCCTCCTCATTGGGTTGATTCAAGTAATCTAGAATATATACCACTTTTGAGTCTTCCAGACTGGGGTTAGGGTTTTTTAAGGATCGCATGAGCTGATAAACTATGGTCTTATCCCCTTGCACTTCTTCACAATATTGGTTATATCTATCCATGAAGTAAGTTGATTTAAACATAGAGGGTCCCCTCATTGTGTCTTGTACACAGAAATCTATGTGATCATTACCTACTCACAGAGTAATAATCCCTTCTGCCACGTCTATTAGAGATCTTCCCATGGTGAGGAAGGGTCTCTTGAATATCATTGGGCACTTCGAGTCCTCAATAGTGTTGAGAACCACTATATCACATGGTATAAAGAATCACCCAACTTGAATTGGGACATCCTCTACTATTCCCACCAGTTTCATAAAGGTTTGGTCGGCCAATTCGATTCTCATTCCATTTTTTACCATATTTGTCAACCCTAGCCTTAGGGCTAGAGTTAGGGGCATAAGACTAAATCTCACTCCCAAGTCAGCTAACCCCTTCCTTTCCACATTGTCTCCAACACAAAAGGGGACATTAAATGTACCTAGATCTTTCTTCTTTGTTGGTAACCCAGCTTGATCAAAAGCACTCGACATTTTGGCCAATTTTACTGTCTCGACATGGTCCCCTCTCCTTCTTTTTGTGATTAAGTCCTTGAAGAATTTAGCATATGTATGCATCTCTCCAATTGCATCTAGAAACGAGATATCCAGGTGTAATTTCTTTACTACTTCCATAAACTTCTCATATCTTTTCTTCAGATGAGCTTTGATCAGTTTGTAGGGAAATGGGACCCTTGGAGCATAGGGATTTCTTTGTGAAAAGGCCTCTTCTACAGGATCTGGGTTCTTTACCTTTGTATCATTCTTCTTTATGCCCTTTCTCTTCTTCTTTATCCTCATCTGTAGGATCCTCTCTTTCAGATTCTTCTCGCACACTTACTTTGCCAAGTTGTGGCACATTACGATCTCTTTCCTTTGTGGTGCTCTTGGTACCAAATTATTCCAGCATCCTCCCAGATCGAAGGGTGTCCATCTTAGCGGTCTTAATGTTCCACAAAATTTTCCCTGAAGGATTATTCATAAGCTCCACCAATTGTGCAAGTTGTTGACCAATTTGTCTTTGATGTGTTTGCATCATGTCTACTATCTGAGTTTGTATTGTGGTTAAAATATTCTAAGCAATCTAGATGCAACAAATTTAAGGTTTTGTACAGTCAAGCTTATTGCTAAGATTGAGGCACAGGTGTATAGTGTAACATCCCTGACCTGGGTTATGAGTTAACCCTAGGTGTTTTGCCTAAATATGTAATTAAATCTTTGTGATTAACTCTGAGCATGTAATTAAGTTCTCAGAAACATATATCTCAGTATTTGCTCCTTTATATTTAAAGTAGTAGCATTGTTTTGATATACAGGGACCTATGTGCAATTTACCCAGTTAAAAGGGTTAGATTGCAATTTGCACATGTTGAGATGTTCCTCTAATGATGATACATCATGAGAAACTTTTTAGCAAAGTTTGAGGGATTTCCCAAGCTAAGGCACCAAGGTGCAGCTGTGGAAGCAATCCCGGTGCTTGAAACCCTAGTTTGGGGTAAAATGCAATTTACCCAAAAAAAGGGATGCAATTGTGAAATATGTCATCTAATGTATCTTTTTATACTTTTGCCATCATTTAGAGAAAAAAATGATGAGGAAGTCACCTCAATTGAATTATCAAGTTATGAGATATACCTTGTGATTGAATAATCAGGGTATATGTGCAATATCCCTTTAAGTATGAACTTTATTATTAGATTGTTCTTCCTTGCCTTCTTTTCCTAAGACCTTAAGAGAAGGTTTGTCCTTAGAATAAAGAGGAAGGGACGATCAAGTAAAGAAGGAGGGACCTAGTTGGAATTATGGACAACTTATGAACTAATGTTGAAAATCCTACCCCATGTATATAAGCTCTCCTTCCCTTAGTTGCAAGGGAACTTACCCTTCGTTCCCTTACTGTTTCATTTCACCAAAGACGACCAAGGACTGCCTTGGAGCTAAGGAGGACGAACAAGGGGTGCAAGGTAGGTTTAAACCCCTCTTCTTGCCTAATTCCATGGTTAAAACTCGAATTCAAGGTCATCTTCATGGCTAACTCTTGAAACCCTACCTTTCTAGCCGTCTCTTTTCATCCTTCCTTGGAGTTTTCACCTTGGCCAACCTGTGGGAACTCAAGGACGCCATTAGAGCTTGGAGCTTGAAAGCTTGGAGCTCAAGAAGCAAGCTTTAGGCGGGTTTTATAACTCTAAACCCATGCTTTACTATGTGCATCTTTATATGCGTTTTGATGATAGCTCTTAGTGTTTCCCTACTTTTCCCTGCTATTTTGCAAACAAAACCGTGGGATATCTGTACTGTTCTTGAGCTAGAAGATGAAGGCGTGATTTCCAAGAAAAACCCACCGCTTTTCTTTTCCTTAAACGGTCCTAACAGTTTGCTCTCTCGGACTCAAGACCGCGAGGTGAGCAAACGGTCTCGAGACCGCAACAGAGAAAACGGTCTCAAGACCGTTTGGCCCCGTTGACCGAGTGTGGAACGTATATGAAATCTGTTCCTAATTATATAGGCTAATTACCCTCAAAATTTGGGAGACTAACTCCAAAGGAATCGGGAGATATGACCTTTTTAAGTGACAACTTTAAATGAATTAATTGCTGATTTTCAAACGGTCTGAAATTGCCTTTTTGGGAAAACGGTCTCAAGACCGTGTAAGGTCGTTGAATAAGCGTTGACCGTATGCGATTACTGTTCAAAATTATGTTAATTAACAACTCACCAAGTTTGATGGTCTAATTACAAACGGGCTAAGAGTTGAAGGGTGAATACTAGGGCTAACCCTAGATAAAATCAGTACTGAAATTATGGTGACCTAATTAGGGTTTTTAGGGTTGATTGACCTAAACGGTCTCAAGACCGTTTGGGGGTCACCAAACGGTCTCAAGACCGTGAGGGCAATCAACCAAGACCGTTTGGAGGTCTGGGGTCAAGATTTGTTGACCAATTGAAGGTACAATTACATCAAATTATATTGCAATTAAATATTGACATGATCATCAACTCAATGGGTCAGACCTTGATGAATTTGCACTAGAATCCAAAAAAATTGGATGGGCAAACGGTCTCAAGACCGTTTGGAACTCATCCAAACGGTCTCAAGACCGAGAGGACAATCACCCAAGACCGTTTGAAGGTCTAGGGTTGAGTAATTTGACCAATTGAGGACCCAATTGCAAATAAGTTATCAATTTAATCAAAATTCTGTTTTGTGGTTCAATCATGGTTCAACCCCTATCAAATCACCTTAGACTTTGATGAAATCTTGGGAAAACGGTCTCAATACCATTTGGGGTCCACCCACATGACCTCAAGACCGTTTGGGCCAAGTTTGGGCCCAATTGGAGCTCAATTGAAGGGTTCAACCTTGTGTTGATGCACACTGTTGAGTGTTGATGGGTGAACATTGATAGACCCTAATTGAATCGATTTCAACCATAATTGGTTAACCATTATGGGTCAATTGAATGACCAAGTGATCAAGCATAATCTTAATTGACTAAATCCATAAGTGGTCAACATAGCTTTGACCATTTGAGGGCTTCAATATGGGTTGACATTATCGGTTGCATCTTTGAGCCTTGTTGAAGGACCAAGCGGCTGAGACCATGAGAGCCTCGCGGTTTCAAGACCGTGAGAGGGCTCGCGGTCTCAAGACTGTGAGGGGGCTCACGGTCTCAAGACCGAGAGGAGGCTCGCGGTCTCAAGACCGCAAAGTGCCTCGCGGTCCTGAGGTCAAACTAGCTAAACGGTCAACACCTCTTCGCGGACTCAACTCAAATTGGTCTTCGCGGTCTCGACATTAATTTGAACCAATGGGAGGCTTTGCGGTCTTGAACCCTTGAAGAGGCTCGCGGTCTTGAAGCCTAAGGGGGCTCGCGGACTTGGAGTTAGAAAGAGGCTCGCGGTCTTGGAGGGTCAAAGTGGGCAAACGGTCAACACTTTCAACCAATCTCAACCCAATTGATGATTAATGATTGAAATCAATCAATGTGATTCAAGGTTGACCTCATTCAATCATTTGATGATGTAAATGGTTCAATGTTGCCCAAATCAAACCCTAATGATAATCTAGGATAGTAAGGGGTTATTTGACTAAGGTTTTTGACCATGATAATGATCAATGGGGTGAATTACCAACATACCCCTGAAAGGTCAATTGAGTTATACCTTGCTCAATTCAAACCCTAATTACATGAGAATAAAGTTTTTAGTCATAATGACTCTATCCAACCTGATCTAGTCTAATGTTACCATCAACCATTAGTATGATGAAAGAGAGAGTACTCTAGAGAGAGAAAGTACCCTAGAGAGAGAAAGTAACTCTAATCACATAATGATGATGTTTTTGGCTATGATTAGCCTATGATGCCTCAATCCAATCTGTTTTAGAGTGATGCTGACATCACCTAACCTTATGATGAGAGAGAAAGTACTTCTAGAGAGAGAAAGTACTTCTAGAGAGAGAAAGTATCCTTTTTAAATGGAAACTCAATTGAAGCATTCCCAATACACAAAAATGAGCATAATTAGGGTATGATCCACCTGTGTGAGATCATAGAAACCCTAATTATGATAAATGGTGAACCTTTAACTAATCCAAGAGTATCAATGAAGATGTTACTCATACATGATGATGTTATGAGTTTAATTCACCTTGATGTGAATAGTAAACCCTAATTCAAGGGTGATGACATGTGATGTGAATAGTAAACCCTAATCCAAGGGTAATGGCATGCTTTTGAGTAATAAACTCTATTTGAATTGAATTAAAGATTTAACTCTTATGACAAAAGTAGGAAGTACTTTCCTTATTGTTGTATTACCTTTATCAGATGTATTAACCATGCAGGTTCTGATATGAAGGTAATCATATCCAGGTATGGATGTTGATGTTATATTCATTGAAGGCATGTTGTTAGCCTTATGAATAAGTAAAGTAATCTGATGCCTTGCCAGTGGCATCCTATGCTGATAATGGGCTATGAGAGCCATAAATACCATCAAGGTCATTCCTTAGAGATGACTTGTGATGAGGATAATGAGAAATGATGATTGATATGAGTTAGACCTGTTACATTTAGTATTCTTCTTTTATAGCTGCTATGCTATTGTTATTGTTTGCAGAACAATGTGTGCTGTTAAAGAATACTGAATGTACCTAACTAATCAAGTATAATGTAGAGCCCTGATCATAGATCCATCATTGTCAGAAATTAAATGATGGTGAAACAGGTTTTCCTCAGGGAACTCCTGGAGCACATACTTTTGAGTATGTGGGGTACATGGATGTGTAGAACCTTACATCCTAGTGTAGGAAAGTGATGTAGATGTGTAATCCATCCATCCTTCACTATAGTTCCATACCGTATCAGTGGTAGGTAAACATGAAACCTCCTGATGACGAAGACAGCACAGATATCCGTATCAGTGGTAGGTAAATATGAAACCTCCTGATGACGAAGAGAGTACAGAACGCCACTGTGACTCTAGAATAGCGAAGGACCAGTTTACCCTGGTGAGCTATAGTAGTAGAGACACGAGATGTCCTACAAGTGATCCTCTTACTGACTGAGGAAGGTGAAGGTCATGAGAATCCGGCTCTCTTAATGACCTATGTATGATACTGATGCGGCTTCTCAGCGATCAGTTGGAGTATGAGTGGTAAGCCTCATCTCCACAGGGCATAATGTTGTTTGTAAAACATAATCAACCATGTAGTATAACTTGTTAGAGATGACTCCAAGTTAGTTGATTGATGTTACATTGCAATAATGTTGATATTCTCCATATCTCCTAAATTGTAGAGATCTTGTTATACCTGTAACTGTTATAGAATGCTTTGAAGGCTTTACTGTTTAAGATATTCTTTGATGTTATAATAAAGCTTCTGGCGAAGAGTTATAACTCTCGCTGGGACAATTATGTATAATTGTCTCACCCCGTAGGCTTCAACTTTTTAGGTGGACATCGGAGATGAAGGAACCAGCCTACAGGTGATCAGTCTCAGCAGCAGCAACACCAGGGGCAGCAGTAATCTTAGGTGGAGATTTGTCCTGCCATGTGGTGTAGTTAGAGTCAGTCCTATGTGTCCTCTGTACTCTCAGGTCTTGGAGTCTTGTGTTATGTGATCTTGAGATTTTGTATCTTGATGTATATAATTACTCAAGAAGTAATTATCCTGAGATGTAAACAGTTACCTCTCTTTATGAAAGGAGTTTGTATGGATACAAGTTCTTATCTCGAAAAGTTTTAATTTCCCGTGATTTTTGTCTTCCGCTGATTACCGATTCGCTTCCGCTAAGTTTTAATCGTGTTTATGTCATGGTTTGGAGATCAGAGCCCACATATAGTGAGTAGACTCGTGTTCTTAACAATACCGATTTTCCTGGTCCCCAACAACAATGCCAAAAAGTTGACTGGCTAAAATTGTACGTCCAAAATGGAGTGGATCTAGAGTAGTCAAACTCTTAGATTTATAATCCTACACTCAGACCCCCACAACTATTATACGGGGTCCGATGTAGGAAATCGGGGTCAAAACAAATGTACAAGGTTGGTATGTGCTAGACACGTGAAGCCTTAGACTCAGATACACCAAACAAAAAGGTAGATCAAGATGGTGTTCCCTAAGGAACGGTTTTACTCTAAACAAAGTAATAAAAAGCAAAGGTAAGAAAATAAAACAAGAGAATAAAGTCAAACAAAGAAGATATAGCTGAAGGATGGAAGGGAACCTGGGCTGATTGTTTCCTACTAAGATCTCTCACCAACATGTAATACTCACACCCTTTTGTATATCCTTAGTAAGATTACAAACAATCATCATATATGTCTATTCCCTCCTCCTTTGAGTTTAGGATAGATCTTGATTATAAGGTTGTCTCTCTCTCGAGATGGAAAATAAACAGTCACACAACAAACCATATGACCATTAGATTTAGCATTCCAATATTTTCATGCATTCATGAAACCCCATTACACTTAGATAATATTAATACTACTCTTTTAAGACATTAACAATCATACATCACAAGATGGTAGCTAATCATGCAAGTGAAGCATTAAGAACACGAATTTGGAGATAATCCTTGCTAGGAGCATATATATTCAAAATTATGTAAGTATGTACATGTCGGGAGAGCCTTAGTCCCTACTCCCAACCCAAGTAAGGTGTTTAGCCACACATGTTAACGGGTAACATAACGACATTACAAATGCATAGATACATCAAGAATAATGAAGAGGGGAAGATACATCGTGGGGAAGATAATAGATCTGAAGAAAGAAGGAGGTGATACACCAATGATACTTCTTCAAATCTAGATCTACTGCGGCTGTGGAAGATGGTGACTTCTTCTCTCAAAGAAGAGGATGGCAAATCTTCTCTCTCCTCCAACTTTCATCTTCAAATATCCAAGACCTATAGAGATGAATGAGAATGGCTCTGAAGTTTGACAACCCTTCAATGCTCTTAATGATCTCCTACCCCTCTTGTATGGAGTCAGGGGCGTATTTATAGGCGTTGCCCACTAACTTACGCCCTATCGCTGTCACGACGTACGTCTTGACTATGACCCAGTAGTGGTAGTGATATTTGTCTCAGTCACGTTGATAAGGTGTTGTTACGACCGCAACTCATCAAAGGTCGCAACACACGTTCGACATCTCGGTCGTGACACCCTCTCTTTGTTAATCATCTTATATCGCGACCGCAATGGATCATTATGGTCGCGACAAATGTCGAGGCCGCGACATGGAGCTGCTGATAACTGGCTCTGTCTCGGTCGTGACATGCTTTGCGGTCGCGACATGGTGTGAGCCTGCATGGAGTGGGAAGGGGTACCAAATCTAGATTTTGTCCAAAGATATTTAAATAAAAAGAAAAATCCTTAAAAGGAATGTTAAAATAGGAATAAAACATATACTAAAAGTTCACAAAATTAGATGTTATCATATTCTCACTTATATGTGCTTTCATTTTTAGTGTTCATGTTTTATATCATTATTTAGATTATGTTTCATTAATGTTAATAATATTGTTTCCTCATGTAATATATTCCAGCCAGAACCTTTTGACTGTATTATTTTTATTTATTTTGATTTGTTTTTAATTTATATATTCATTATTATTATTTAGTTTTGTATTTATGTCCTTTCTTGTGTTAAGATTTGTTATAGTAACCTTTGGTTATGTCCCTCCGAATGAATTTTTCATGTCATTCCATATGACCAATGTGTGATTTAAAGGTCCCCTCTATTGTATGGATAGTTGAGAGGATATGATAGTTTACTCTATCAAGGTAAACAATTAGTGGCTCTATTGGGCGAGGCCTTCATTTTAGGGAAAATCTTATATATAATCATTTGGCAGGAGAAAATAGGATTTTGTTATCATGTGTGGTAATGATTTCTCTCTCCAGTTAGTTTTTCAGTGAGTTTTGGATAAGAAATGATGCATTCTCATCGGAGTCATAAAAAAAGTAGGGCGATGATACACAAATTCTGAAACAAACTCTAAGATAAACCCGATTAACTGATATAAAGCTGCCGTTAAAGGTCCAATACTTTTTTTTCTGGGTCTATAAATTTTTGTACTGGGGGTGTATATTTCTTGTACTAGAAATAATAATATATCAGTTGTAGTCAATAATGACTATATAATATTCATTTACGGTTCAATAATTTTGGTATTGGGTGTACATTTCTGGTATGGTTTGTGTGTATTTCATGTGATGGGCATCTGCGTTTCTCGTATTGTGAAAAGAATATCACTTATAAGTCAATAACTTGATAGCAACTATATTACAATTATTAACAGTCAATATCTTGTACTGGGTATCTACATTTCTTGTAATAGGCGTGTACATTTCTTGTACAGCGCTTTTATAATATACAAAGTGCGCAGTTTGTATGTGTTTTTCGTATGTAGAAGAGTATGAATGGGTGTTGAAAACTATATAAGAGTTGTCCTATATTACGATTTCCATCTACCATGGGGTGGTTCTCTCCTCCAAAAGTGTGTTCATGCATTTAACGATGCATTATCTCTCATTCTCTATTTTGTTTTATCTATTTAACTCATTACTTCCTTTCTCTTTTTCTGCGACTTTCCTACTCTCTTCCCTCCCCTCCTATCTCTCACGTAAAATGAAGAGCAGAACCTTTTCCTTTATTTTCTCTTACAGAAATCCAAATCCCATCTGTAACGAGTCCGACAACCACCAAAACCCCCCACCCCTCACAAGCAAAAAGTTTGAAAACGTTGAGCTTGCTCCAGTTAGTCTGGAGGGGTTGAGGTACAGCTTCCTTGATCCATTTGGGGTTGAGCAACGTCACTGTAGATTGATAATGTAGATGTCATTATGAAGGTCACATGAGGAGCATTGCCCACGTGAAAACTTAAGATTGTTTTGATTGTTTGTGTTTATAAAAAGTAAAACAATGATACATTCTCATCATGTAAAATACAAGATACTAAATTAAGAACAAACTCGGATAACTAAGCCTTGTCTGATACATAAACAAGATTGACTAAGCTTTGTCTGTCGTATGTTTTTTTTTTGGTGTGCAACGATAACTATTTTACTTAACAGCAAAATAATATTCATAAGGTCACGAATAACTATTTTACTTAACAGCAAAATAATACTCGTCGTAAGGCATGTTAGGCGAAATTCGGCCGGCAGCAAGTTGCATATGTGCGGGTCGTGGAACAAATCCGCTCTTGTCCACACGATCCCAAGGATCGATGACCCCTCTCACGTACCTCAGCTCACCTCCGCTATGAATATTTGTTCACAATAAATGCTAGTTCCTGATGCCGGGTGTTGCAATAAATTAAACGGAAATTAACAGAAAATTTAATCACGTGAAGGCGAAGGCCAAGTTGATTATGCAGCTTGATGTATATAAGTATGTTGTAATATGATAACTTTACATAATGAGTAAGTACTAACCCGGACATATAAATGACATGATGTGGTGCAACTTATGCAAACATTTTAAACTACGAGTCTACGACTTACGGGAAATTACAAATATATCTATCTATTATTTTTACTTAATACATTATTAGTTTCAAGATACAAAATATATCATTGCTGGACAAAAACCATAATCTTTAAGCCTGCGTTTGGCACAGGACTGGGATTCTGGAATCTGGACTGGGTTAGTCAGGGTTAGTCAGGATTCCGGTGCTGGGACAGTCAGGATGCAGTCTGATTATGTTTGGCAACGCAGTCTGATTCTGGTCAGCTGGTCTGATTTCAGTCTGACTGCAGTCTGAATCTGTTTGGTTGGAAGTCTGATTTTGTTTGACAGTGTAGTCAGTATCAGCTTATTCTGTCATGTTCTTGCATAACTGTTTGAACAAGTACGCAAAATGTGTATTTCTGATGTCGCTTCAACCTAAGTTTAGAATATATTAAAAATATATTTTATTTATGTTGTGTGGGTGTTATTTTGTATATTTATAATACTGCAAATAAGATATGATGATTCTAATTTTTTACGTAGTGATTACAAATAAACTGTCATGTTCTTGCATCACTGTTTGAACAAGTACGCTGAATGTGTATTTGTGATGTCATTTCAACCTAAGTTTATAATATATTAAAAATATATTTTATTTGTGTTGTGTGGGTGTTATTTTGTATATTTATAATAGTGCAAATAAGATATGATAATTCTAATTTTTACGTAGTGATTAACAACTAACTGTCATGTTCTTGCATCACAGTTTGAACAAGTATGCAGAATGTGTGTTTGTGATGTCACTTCAACCTAAGTTTAGAATATATTTAAAATATATTTTATTTGTGTTGTGTGGGTGTTATTTTGTATATTTAAAATAGTGCAAATAACATATGATAATTCTAATATAAACGTAGTGATGAAAAAGTAATGAAAAAGTAATGAAACGTTAATGTCGTCTGGAATGACTTTTGCATGTGGTATATATGTAATGTTGAACCTAGTTAATTGTCGTCATCAGTGTGACGAATTACATTATCGTCAGTAACAGTCAAGCTACATGAAATATGAAATTGGCAGTCAAGGTACATGAAATATGAAATTGGCGTAAATTACATTATCGTCGGTAAAAGCAACTAATACTAATCATATTGTCGTCATTACTGAAACATAAACGATCACTGATATTAACATAATTGTTTACGGGTGATATTCCTCAGGGGAGAAGGAAAAAAAGGGGAGCAATAAACAGTCAAACCAAAGCTAAGATTTTGACAAGGCACTTTGGGCCAACGTTATGGCCTCATCGTACTCGTCCCATGACACTGTGCATGGTTCCTGCACCGGCTGCTTGTTTTGTTGTTTGATGTCGTCTTTTGGCCAATCAAACAACAATGGCAAATGAGGAACATGCTGATTGACTTTACCCTTGACGACTTTGCCCTTTACTTGATCATCGGTCCCAATTTTGCCCTCCTCGTTTATGTGATTGCAACATGGTTTTTTGCATACAAGGTTATCTTCAACATATTTATGAATTTTCTTTGGTGACTTCAAAAGTTTATCAAATTTTGTCGTTGACTTTGCCTTTGCACGCGATGTCGACATCTATAATTAATAAAAACAAAGGTATGAACAAATAACAGAAACTGTGGCAATAAGATAATAATGAAGTAGGAAATTTGATCGCATTATGGTAGCAACATATGATAATGCAACACATAAGTAGACAATGTAAATTGTTTCGACGCAAAAACACAACTACATTCAGCACAAATGTTACAAGTTCATTTGTTTATTTCAATTGTCAGTGCTAAAAAAAATCCCTGGTGGGTAAGTGCGACGCGTCGTCAAGAAGTTGCGTTCAATGCCTTGTTGCGCGGCCAATGTGGGGGGAGGCAATAAATCTGCCAATATGAACATATTGTCTCTTACAAACTCTCTCTTGATGTATTGCCATCGCATTTGCAACTCATGCAATGAAATGTAAGGGCTTTCTGTTATGTATACGAACTGGTGCCATGCCTCCATCCAAGCTTGTGTAGAGTATACTTCATTCACACATCTACCCACGTGATATTGGGTTCTCATCAAACCCCTGAGAACCATATCAAGCTCGTGCGACCAGATAAAAGACGGTGTCGGCGGTTGGCCAGCCATATCACAGATTCTGTAAGTAATATATTTTTCAAAAAGTAAGGGTGTATATCACAATGAATTGTATTATTTGGTTAGAGCTAACGTTAAGAAAAAATTCGAATAATAATATACATCATTACTAAAAAAGTCATCAACATGAAGAAAATTTTCATACCGCTTAAAATGTAATATGACGTTTATAAAAGTGCCTAAATTAAACAAGTGTATGATGTTCATAACATCCATTGATAGTCATTCTAAACAGAGAAGATAATGTAAATGCATTTGCCATTCAACGTCATGGAGTCATTTGAGGTGAAGGGATGTCGAGAAGCATACGACAATCTTCCTCAAGACTGGCAACGTTGCGTTCTAAAACCTCATGCTCATACTTTTTCGTAGCGTATAATTTATCGTAGTTGTAATGAATTTCAACAAAGTCCTTCATGTTCATCGCCTGACCCCACACTGACTTGCACTCAACAGTTAGTAACATAATCTCTGCTTTCAATGAATCAATTGTTGGGGGGAGATCGACTGCCCAATGGAAGTATCTGCATCGATCTTTTCCCTAAAATGTAGTAGAGGTACAAGTTAATGGCAAAGAATGCGGAGCCTCGACAAGGATAGTATATTATTTATTGATGTACTATCACACCTCACGAGTAGGGCATATGTAATACATTTCGCCCGGCCTTTGACTCAAAATGGCAAAGTCATTTAACCCTACATCCTCTGTGTTAAGCCGTAAGGCTGCATTTAGCCCACAATCACACCTCGGAACCTCAGATGGAATCATCGACATCTAATAAAACAGAATTGACGATTAATAGAAAAATATCGGGTTAATGACATAGTTTTCAAAGATAATATGAAGACCGAGTAGCTAATTGTTGCAACAGACAAGTGGAGTTCACTTAGACATATCATAATATAGTATATCTATGACGTATTGTATCCATCTTCTTCTAATGAAGAGTCATTATCGATCGTAATTTGAAGTCGGTGGCGAAGATATCGGCACCTCTCCCGCATACTTGAAATTTCTTTTTGTAACCTAGCTGTGTCTGCTCTGGTTGAACAGACAAAGGCACAATGTTCTGACCAAAACTTGCGTTCGCTACGTGCATATGCGAGTTGTGATACCATTGCATCCCTAATTGCAGTCAGCGTAGCCACTTTAGGTGGTACTTGCTGCGCGGGCAACCTCATATGGCATCTGGTATGTACAAGACCCCTACCACATGTAAAATATGGCCTGTGGGGATTGTTGTCTTCAAACCGTCCATTTGCCGCATCTGTGGCATCCATGTACACTCGTACGGTGCACTGCAGACCACATGGGCACGACGGCATGTCTTTGTCCATTTTTAGACAGAAAACCTAATGAGACATAATTTCACATTGTTTATAAATAGGCAAATAAAACGGTGAACAATACAGTTTGACAACAAAAGTTGGCCGTTAGGTTACAGAAATAAGGGAGTAAGTGAAACAAGTTGTAGAACATGTTTCAATGTCTGCAAGTTACAAAACAAATGTATAAATCACTGATTTGCCCACATAGAATTGGCAACAGTTTCGCGCAAGACATCTCCCTCTCTAGCATCGACCTGGCTTGTTTTTTGCAGAGAACTCAATTCGTTCGAGATGTCTGTCGTAGTATGAGGCTCATCCAAGTTTTCATCCATCATAGGATCGCCATCATTTTGGCGCCGGATAAAATTGTGAACGATACAACAAGCCATTACAATCCGAGACTGAGACTGCACAGGAAAAGTTGCTCCTTTACGAAAGTAGGAAAACCTCTTCTTCAACACACCAAAGGCTCGCTCGACAACGTTACGTAGTTGAGCATGTCGGTGGTTGAACATTTCCTTTTTTCTTGTGTATGAGCCTCTGTTACCCCGATACTCTGCTATATGGTAAGCAACGTTTCGATATGGTACAAGAAATTGCCTGGTGTTGGCGTACCCTGCATCAACAAGATAGTACTTCCCAGCGGGTACTTTGAATCCGCCTGTGGTTGTAGCTGCCTGAAGTACCCTTTGGTCAGCAGTAGATCCCTCCCAACCAGTCATGATATATGTAAACTCCATTGAGAAGTCGACTGCAGCCATGACATTCATGGAAACATTCCCTTTTCTATTTCTATATCGGTTCTGCTTTTCGCGCTTCACCAAAACAGGGATGTGTGTCCCGTCAATTGCCCCAATGGCATCCTAAGACAAGTATATAAGAAAAATGCAAGTAAATACCAAACTCAACGATGACGATAGTGGTTATATTAACAATGGAATGGACAATGGTCAACTCAGTGATGGTCATACCTTGAAGTAAGGGTAAAATCTTGGACTCTCGCCGATGCGGCGGTGCGGAGTTGTGGATGCAGTTGGCATGACAATATATTCACTGCACAAAGCACACACTGCATCCAACACCTCGTTAAACTTTCTACTTATGGTCTCACCACTGTGAATCTAGTCCTCAGCAAGAACACGGTTGGTATGGCCATGGCCAACCATCTGAAGGAAGTAGCAAACTGCCTCCACTGATGACACACCTCTTGTACTTTTCAACAAACCTCAGCCCTCAAGTTTGTCAACAAATGCTAAAACCATGTTGGGTAGCATACGATACAGATCGTACGCCCTCCTTTCATGGCCGGTTATTATTTCTAAAACCTTTTGATGGCCGCTTCTAATACTAACCGATCTCGGTATTGGTTGGTGTGTGGTTGAGGCGTCTGAATTTCCCATGATATTGTGGGAATTTTGGTCGGCTATTTGGTAGGATATTGTGTTACCAATGTCATAAGCCGGAGCAGACATAACATGCAGTAGTTGTAGAATGTCATCAGTTGTTTCATATTGATGCATACCAGCCATCACGTCTATAATTAAAAGCAATTATCCGCATCAGGGAAATATCGAGATATTGTAGATATGAAATTAGGGCTTGTTCCATTAAAACCATTACATAATACTATAGTTCAGAGCTTGTTCCCAACAGAATAAAATAGTACAACAACAACTGAATAAAATAGTACAACAACAACTTCTGATAAAGTTCAACAAATAAAAGACAGGATACTGATATACTTATTAAATTAGTCAACCTCAAAAGTACGGTGTAGATTGTGGCGTGAAGGGTGATTGTGATGCAGAAGCTGTGTTCTTCATTTCCCACAAGTCTTGCAACCAAATGGTAATTTTGTGTGGGGTGTCCATAAGGCTTAGGTAAATGTTACGGTTAGATGGATCTTTTATGGCATGCACAAGAGTGGTAAAAACTGGGATAGGGGCGTCAGGGTAGGTTGCATGAAAGTGGTGCAAAATGGTTTGGTATTCGTCTTTATCATTACACCTAGTAGCAATTCCGCTGCCCATCTCATGTACCTTGGAAAACACCTTTGTGAATTCAGACACAACATCATTAGACAGGACACAACTGTCCTGTGAGCTTGATGCTCACTTCCTACGTCTGATCGTGGTGGGATTCGTTGCAGCAGCACCTTGGTTGTGTGATCCGCCATTGGTGTCCTCACTTTGTGTCCCAGAAATAACCACATCTTCAGTGAAACTGGCTGGACCGGTTGATTCTGGGCTGACAAATGAATCAGATGCATCTAGGTCAACAGCAACATCATCTTCAGATGCAACATCAGAAGGAGGTTGTCTTTCGATTGAGGACATTGCATGATGGCCCCTAGCTATGTTCCTCCCCCCCATCAGCTCGACGTCGTGGTAGTGGTAGAATGGTCTGTTGATCAGTCTCGCTAGTTCCCTGTTTGCCTAAAATAGGGGACAACTACTTATTAGGTCAAAAGTAACAAGTTTAATTTAATATATAATAGTCAGGGGAGTATATATTATTAGACATACCGCAAGTGCCTCCCTCCACTCCGGGGTGTCAAGCAATATTGGCTTGTGCCTGTTGTCATCCCATCCAACACCACTTTTGTTGGTTACCAGTTTTATCTTTGCATAGTCTCTCCTGAGGTTCTTCCACCGAGTTTTTAACTGATCCAATGTACCCTCGTTCCTCCCCATCCTGATATGCCAATCGTGTAGCGTCTCCCTCCACGTGTCCCTAGTAAATATTCCATCGACGCACCTACCCATGTCATATTGTCTCCTCAATGTCGCAACCAGAGCCTCATCCAACTCTTTCGACCATACAATATGGAACCTCGGGTCAGGTACAACCATAGTAGCAATGACACTGCGATATATCAATTTAGTGTGGGTGTTTAAACGAAACCGTCATACGAACCTAGTATGAGACTACGCAGTTGAAAGCAATAACTTGTATTGAAGTAGGATAAGACAAGATCCATTACCCAAACCAATCATAAGATCCAAAATGTGTACAACAAATTTTAAATTGTAGTTAAATTTGAAATGGTTGTAGCAAACACATCATCAAATATGTTCATTACAGGAAAACTACATAAATAGCAAGCATTCAGCATGGCATTCACATTCAACATGTTCGTATTGCTCATGAGATATACCTGGTAAGCCCAAGTGAAGGTTGAAGAGAGTTGCACGGCCAGCGACAAGGTCAGGGACGGTACATACAAGAAATTCAGAGGGAACACAGATTAGCCGAAATAGTGATATTATTTGCAATATAATCTGCAGATGTACATGTGGCATAGACGAAAATGTGGCAATAATGAAAGTTATATACATAATTTTGAAAGTTATACTTGTATGCATAGATGTAAATGTGGCAATAGTGGGTATTTGAGGTTCCACTAATATACAAAACAGATTTATATAAATTATGTAATCCACTATACAATAGTTTTGGACTTAAGTAAGGGATTAAGGATAGCAGTGGTTAAATAGCAGCAGTAGATAATTTTTTATTTCAGTATATCATTTTGTTGGGTTTTGCAGGAGGCAGAGAAGCAGCTAAAACAAAAAAAAAATTTCTCCCCAAACCCGGAACAAAAGGAATCGCGTCAACATCTATATAATAGGAAAGATGGTTTGTGAATCATACCTTGTCCCGAGGCTTGCTCGGCGACGGTACCACGCGCCTTGCGCGGTCTTCACCTCCGGTCTTGGACGGTGTCTGTGCAGCTCTTGGTCGCACCGGGACTGAAGACTCCTCCTCCTACCGGACTGTCAGATGACAGTTGTCCTCCTGAGCGGCAGTGACCTCCCGCCTCTGAAGTAGTCCACACGGACCACCCGGAACTCCACTCTCCTTGTCCCACAAGGAAGTAGAAGGAGTCGCACCCTCCTGTTGACGTACTAGTCGCCAACACACTCTCCTGCTGTCAATCGCAACTGCAGTTGTCCTTCCCTTGCTGCACCTCCCTTTGCGGGAAGCACTTGCTCGGGCTCTCTCTCGGTTACCAAAACCAGAGAGAACGACAACTTTGCAGAGCAATCAACTTGCACTGATTTGTACTCTGAGAAGCCCCCAATACCCTTATATATATGCGGGTCATGGGACAGGGTTCTCTGTGCCCGGCAATACGGGACTAAAGCAGGAGTAGAAGGGTTCTAGATTTTTCACAAAAAGCAACCATCTCGCAACCTGAACCGATCGGTTCACAAGTGAACCGGTCGGTTGGGGACCTAAACCGATCGGTTCACCACTGAACTGATCGTTTGGGACCCTTGAACCGATCGTTTGGGACCCTTGAACCGATCGGTTCACTCATGAACCGGTCGGTTGGGGTTCCAGGTTGGTTCCCGATTGACTTTCCTTGTTTCTTTCCCAATTGGTATCGAATACCAATATTATTCCCAATCGAATTGGGCAATTTGAAACGAAAGGAAAATTCTCACCAATCCTACTTTCCCAAGTTGCTCGATTGCACCAGTTGAACCGATCGGTTCAACACTTGAACCGGTCGTTTCACTCTGTGCATGAGCCGATCGGTTCAACAATTGAGCCGACCGGTTCAGCAACCTCAGCCGACCGGTTCATCACATGAACCGATCGGTTGGGAATGCAGATTGTGCAGAATCAGTCAAATGCAATTTCAATCAATCCGATACTACAATCAATGCATCCAACACCTTGAACACTATGATATTGAGCTAACGATTAATTGAGTGTTTAATTGAACTACTAAACTCCTTTAGTAATCAATCTAAATGTTGCTTGTGGACAAAACTCCTCTTCTAGGTTAAATCCTATGTGTGTGACCCTGCAGGTCCATTTCACGTCGGCAGTGAAAGTCCATAACACTTATGACTTCACAAGTAAAGAGCGGTGCCTAGTCACACATCATTGCTACCCAAGTGAAAGTAGAAAGTTGGAGAACAACTTTCATCCTACAATCCGTGAATGGTGTTACAGTGAATGTATAATTCCTTTGTCACTGATATCCAGAATGAACTCGAGGCATGGAACAGTCATCCTGTCAATGTTCATTCATTTCCTTGATCTCAGAGTAGACCGAGTGAGATGTGTATGACATCACTATCACATATTGATTCACACGTGCATGTGCATGCCTTTCTCAATCCTACTCATCAAGTGGCCAAGGATATCAAACTCCCTTAGGAGGGACAAATCCCATATCTATCACTCACCCCTCAAAAGCCCCATGTGTCAAAGCCACCCAATCATCACCTTTATAACAACCCATGTTTCAGGATTGCATTTAATGATGTCAAAGTGTACACAACGACATGTGTTGAGTGCAGTGATTTCATGTCTAAGAATCAAACTCACCACCATCACTGTGAGAGCTGACTGTGACTACCATGTCATGGTTCCATGTGTCACTCTCACGGTGGGTCTGTCCGATACCTTGTTCTCTAACAAGTACCTATGTGCTTGGTTTGATATCACTATATCATGACTAATGAGATTCTGTCATCAACCAACACACAATCTAGTCTTCAGTGTTATTGATGTCTATGGCTATTTCCACAATAACAACCGACTAGGGACTAAACAAGAATGTATACTCTTAACATCCATATGATCTCATCGTTTAGGTCATGAACCTAAAAACATATTTCATTGAGTAAGACAATCTTTAGACATCTATCATGTTACACCATCATCTCAGAAATAGTTTAAACATATAGATTGGAAATTGCCTTTATTATTCAAATCATTTACAAAGTATCCCATTACAATCATCATATGACTTGCTCTATGGGCATACATACCAACAGACTCCCACTTGCACTTAGAGCCAGTCACCAAGGAAACACAGTCCTTGTGACCTAGCATGACCATCATGCTTCTGCTGAGAAAGGGCCTTAGTCAGTGGATCAGCTATGTTGTCTTCAGTTGGTACTTTGCAAATCTTCACATCTCCTCGTTGTACGATCTCTCGTATGAGATGGAAGCGCCGCAGTATGTGCTTGGACCGCTGATGTGATCTGGGCTCCTTAGCTTGTGCAATAGCTCCATTATTGTCACAATAAAGCTCAATTGCATCACAGCTACTGGGAACTACACCAAGTTCAGAAATGAACTTCCTGATCCACACAGCCTCCTTTGCTGCATGCGAAGCAGCAATATACTCGACCTCTGTAGTAGAATCGGCAACTGTTTCTTGCTTGAAAATCTTCCAGCTCACAGCTCCATTATTAAGGCAAAACACAAATCCTGACTGCGATTTGTAATCATCTTTATCGGTTTGGAAGCTTGCATCGGTGTAACCCTTTACAACCAGCTCTTCCTCGCCGCCGTACACAAGAAACTGATCCTTAGTCCTTCGCAAGTACTTGAGGATGTTCTTCACGGCTGTCCAGTGAGCATCCCCGGGATCTGACTGGTACTTGCTCGTCATGCTGAGAGCATACGAGACATCTGGGCGTGTGCACAACATAGCGTACATGATGGATCCGATGGCTGATGCATATGGGATCCCATTCATCCGCTCCCTCTCTTCACAAGATTGGGGACATTGAGCTCTAGAGACGGTAACTCCATGTAGCATAGGGACGTTGCCTCTCTTTGAGTTCTCCATGCTGAACCGTTTCAGCACCTTGTCAATGTATGTGCTCTGACTTAGTCCGAGAAGCCTTCTAGATCTATCTCTATAGATCTTAATTCCTAGAATATAGGATGCTTCTCCTAAGTCCTTCATTGAGAAAGTTTTCCCAAGCCAAGTCTTTACCTTCTCTAAGGCTAAGACATCATTCCCCATCAAAAGTATGTCATCCACATATAATATGAGAAATGTGGTCGAGCTCCCACTAACCTTCTTGTACACACAAGGTTCATCTTCATTTTGAATAAAGCCAAACACTTTGACTTCTTCATCAAATCAAAGATTCCAACTCCGAGATGCTTGCTTCAATCCATAGATTGACCTTTGCAGTTTACAGACTTTATTGGCATTCTTTGGATCTACAAAACCTTCAGGCTGTGTCATGTACACATCCTCATGAATATTCCCGTTAAGGAATGCGGTTTTAACATCCATCTGCCAAATCTCATAGTCATAATAAGCTACAATAGCAAGCATGATCCTGATGGACTTAATCATGGCAACTGGAGAAAAGGTTTTGTCATAGTCAACACCTTGAATTTGTCGAAAACCCTTCGCAACCAGTCTGCCTTTATAAGTTTGCACATTGCCATCCATGTCGGTCTTTTTCTTAAAGACCCACTTGCACCCTATGGGTTTTACCCCTTCGGGTGGTTCCACCAAAGTCCATACTTTGTTGGAGTACATGGATTCCATCTCGGATCTCATGGCTTCAAGCCATTTCTCAGAATCTGGTCCCTCCATAGCCTCTACATAGGTAGTTGGATCATCATCTATGATCAACTCTCCACCTTCCTGAGTTACAAGGTATCCAAACCTCTCAGGTTCAAGGCGAGTCCTACTAGATCTACGAGGTCCTTGTGTTACTTGAGGAGATTGAGATTCCACAACACCTTGTGAATCTACATTTTTCTCTTGTACATCTATCGGTTCAATGTTTTCTTGTTGGGCTTGAACCTCTTCAAGCTCTATATTCCTCCCACTGCTTCCTTTGGAAATAAATTCCTTCTCTAGGAACACAGCTGTCCTGGCAACAAACACTTTGTTGTCAGTAGGGTGGTATAAGTAATATCCCCTCATTTCCTTGGGGTATCCAACAAAATAACATTTATCGGATTTGGGTCCAAGCTTATCAGGAAACGTTTTCTTGACGTAAGCTTCACAACCCCAAATCTTCAGAAAAGACAAATCGGGACGCTTCCCGTACCATATCTCATATGGTGTCTTTTGAACCGATTTAGATGGTACACGGTTAAGCATAAACGCTGCGGTTTCAAGAGCATGACCCCAGAAAGAAATTGGAAGATCAGCAAAACTCATCATAGATCGCACCATATCTAACAATGTGCGATTCCTTCTTTCAGACACACCATTATGCTGTGGTGTTCCAGGCGGAGTCCATTGTGATACAATACCACGGGCTCGCAGAAGGTCCTCAAACTCCTGGCTCAAGTATTCTCCACCTCGATCGGAACGAAGTGCCTTAATACTTTTACCAAGCTGGTTCTGTACTTCATTCATGAAATCCTTAAACCTTTCAAGGGTTTCTGACTTATGTTTCATCAGGTACACATAGCCATACCTACTGAAATCATCAGTGAAGGTAATGAAGTACTGACACCCATTTCTGGCATTAGTTCTAAAAGGCCCACATACATCAGTATGTATGAGTCCTAATAGATCACTAGCTCTCTCACCTTTACCTGAAAAGGGAGTCTTGGTCATCTTGCCCAACAAACAAAATTCACATGTCTCTATTTATTCATAATCAAAAGAGTCTAGATAACCATCTTTATGGAGTCTAGAAATGCGCTTCTCATTTATGTGCCCTAGACGACAATGCCAGAGATATGTTTTATTTGAGTTGTTGAGTTTTTGCCTTTTGGTGTTTACGTTGTATACACTTGTCTCCAAGTCTATCAAGTATAGACCATAAGACATAGGGGCACTGCCATAAAAGATCCCATCTTTAGAAATGGAACACTTTCCATTCTTAATAAGAAATTCAAATCCATCTTTGTCCAAACAAGAGACGGAAATGATATTCCTATTTATGGCAGGTACATAATAGCAGTTCTTCAACTCTATTATTATCCCACTAGGTAGAGTTAACTCATAGGTTCCTACGACACTGGCGGCAACTCTTGCCCCATTAGCAACACGTAGTTCAACCTCGCCTTTCCCTAAAGGCCTACTTCTCTTAAGATCCTTCACATTTGAACAAATGTGAGATCCGCATCTGGTATCAAGTACCCATGATGAAGAAGTAGTAAAGTTAATCTCTATCACGTATACACCAGAAGTAGAGATCTCTATCTCCGACTTCTTCTTCCATTGTTCCTTCTATCCTCTCCATGTAGAATAAATTGGTTTGGCGAGAGAACACTTCTTTCCCTTACCTACTTTCTTCTTCACCAACACATTAAGTGTACATAGAGTGGATTCTAAGGCTCCTGGTATATCTGGATTGTGCAGAACACTTCTCACAGTCCTCAACCAGTTATGGAATTTATTGTCAATTAATTTGCCCATTTTAAAAGATGATTCTTTTGCCATTCTACAAGAGAAAATTTGCATTTGTCAAAACCTTTTTGATTTGATTTGAATAAAATTTGACAATAGTTAATTAGGCCTTTAATTAATTACCGCTCCCACTATTTTGACTCAAATTGATAGCCCTCACCATCAATTCGGAAGATTGCAGTGTACAATCTTCTAGTGGGTCAAGATCCTGAAATCCTCTGAGCCATGGACCAGCTAGGGCTGTCACCCACAACTCAGATCTCTCAGGTAGGCAACTCTTGCCAATTGCATCATATGCAACTCTTGAAAGATGTCATATGCAACTCCTTGCAATGACCATCTCCATGCCTCAAGGCGCTAGATCCTATCTAGGTCACCTTGTTAAGTCCGACCCAAAGCCAACACGATGAACATGCACCCTGCTAGGGCAGACCCACACATTCATCCTTCACGCTTCCACGAGATAGACGGTGCACCACGCTAGGGCGTGCCTGAAAACTACTAGAGGGGGGGGGGGTGAATAGAGTTTTATAGATAATTTTAACAATTATTGAACTCAAACAATCAACCACAAAAATATTGGACAAGGGGACAAGGATTTAGAGTGGTTCCAACTTTAGCAAATACTAAAGTTGTCAGTCCACTACCCGGTTGCTTACCCAACCGGGATTTGGAAAGAATTTAATTTTATTACCTCGCAAGGACTTTACATAAAATTACAATTCTCTCCCTAAACCCTTCAAGCAGCCTTCACCTAGAAGTAATCGCCCAACCTTGAAGCAGCCTTCACCTAGAAGTAATTGCACCACCTTGAAGCAGCCTTCTTCCTGAAGTAGCTTCCCGTTGCAATAGCCTTCTTGAAGTAGCTTCCCGTGCGATAGCCTTCTTGAAGTAGCTTGAAGTCCACCTTCTCTTCCAAGAAGAACCTTCTCCAATCCGCAGCCTCCAACCCTAGGAGTAGCAAGGAGAATACAAAGGATAAAAAAGAACAAGAAGGAAAATAGAAATTACAACTTATCCTTTGAAGCATAAGGCTTGATTTGCCTATATCAAGCGTATCGATCTCCTAACCAATGAGTGTAGAAGTGTAAGTGCTATGGTAAGGAGATGCTAGCCTATAGGACACGAAATGGGAGCAATGGTAATGAATAGCCAATGTAGGAATTGCTCTATTGCTCAAAACAGATTGCAAATGTAATTGCTTGCTCAAGTATAGCACAAGTGTAGCTTAAGTGTATTTTGGTGTCCTAAGGCATGTCCTATTTATAGGAATGGCCTATGGATGCTTAAGGACGTTCTAGACAACTTCTAGGGGTTTCTAAGTGCTGAACTGGCCGTTAGGTATAAGTTAGGTGCGTTAGTAACAGCTAGTTGCTTTATTCTGCAGTTGCTGTCAGAGACCATCTCGGTCGACAATTTGTCGACCGAGATACCTACTCGGTCGAAGTTTTGTCGACCGACAGGCTCTCTGGATCAACGTTCATTTGCAACTGCCAACTACCTTGTCAGCTGTGTCTAACGGCTACTTGGGTCATTCTCGGTCGAGAAGTTTGTCGACCGAGAGTGTCTCGGTCGAGGAGTTTGGTCGACCGAGATTGACCCAGTTTCAATCTTTCAATTTAGGCACTAAGTAAATGCATGAGTGTGCATATGTGATCCTATTTAAAAGGGTTGACCTATCTAAGTGTGGTGATTGGCTAGGGAAGATCTAACGCTTGATTTACATGAGATCTAAGTACTTGTACATTATATGTTTGTACAAGTTTACAATTGATTACATTGCATGACATTTACAATCATTCAAGTGTATAGTTTCCCTAGAACTTTGTCATCCACTTTATTCCTGCAACACTCAAGTAGCACGTTAGATCAAAAAGAATGAAATGTTTGTCATCATCGAAACAAAGGGATTTATCATAATATCCAATTTATCCAACAATCTACCCCTTTTTGAAGATGACAAACATTTCCTAAATATGAAATAAGGAAATATAAAGCATGTGAGTTTCATACCTGAAAATTACCTTTTGTAGCCATTTATGTTTTGCAAGTGAGTGCTGGCCAAGATGTTATGAAACTCATTTATATTTTTGATTTTATATTCTTTCTCCCCCTTTGTCATTTCAAAAAGATATCCAAGTTGAATATTTTATTTTTCTTCTCCCCCTTAATTTTATATTATGCTCCCCCTTAAATAGATATCCTATTAGGAACATGGATTTTTGTCTAATTTATCCACAATTTGTTTCTCAATCATTTGTAAAGGATGTTAAGCCTTGATATGAGATTCCCTTAAGCTTATGATGAATGTATATTTATTTCTCATTTATCAAGGGATGTTAAGCCCTAAATTAAATGAGAATCCTTTAATCTTAGAGTACATAAAAATGTCTCCAACCAAATGCAAGGGATGTTAAGCCCTGATTTGTTTAGAGAGTTCCTTTAAGTACAAGCTATATCATTTTTATGAAATTCATAGATTTCTTCATAATCAAGAGTAAAAAATACTAAGGTCGTAACAAGCTTCAAATGATGTTTACAATGTTTTTCTAAGCTTCTTAATCAATTAAACCAATTTGTTGTTATGAGCTCCCCCTTAATCTTACAATTTAAGCAGTTTGATGCTTCTAAGGTCACAAATAATTTTAAATTTTGATTTTGACCTTTATCAAAAGTATACTAAGATTAAGTGCAATAAAATGATGTCCAAATAAGCATTTTGTCAAAGCTTATTTTAGGTCGCCCTTGACTACGACCATGGCGCCCCTTGGTCAATTTTAATTTTAACCAAGAGGCAAATTATGCAAATTTCCAAGATAAACATTCATATGTGAAGTATAATTTCTGCAGATAGCTATAATTATCAATTTTGAAGCACATTAAGATATACCTATTATGAAGACTTAATATGAGCATCATAGTGAAGTCTTTGACCTTGATTTTTCTAGAATGCATGTTTTACATTCATTGTAAAAGATGTTTCATATGCTTTGCTATGGGTACATAAATATCAAATCCCATTTCTTCTTATACCCTTATCATCAGATCCTTTAGAAACATATATTTTGAAAGCAAGATTAATATCTTAAAGTCAAGATTTTTGCTTTTGATTTCTTAGAACAAGCAAATAGATAAAAACATTAATATTTTGTTCTAAGAGGCACCGTTTGGCTTGTCATAGCAACATCATCATTACAAGCTGTGTCCACAAGCATTATCTATTATGTCAAGATGCTTTTATGCTAATGACATTTGCAATTTTCTGAATCACAATGATCATTCATGGTTTGTATATATGAATCAAAGCTTATTTTAAACCAATGAAACATAATGATCATGATGAAGCATATCTATGATAAAACAGTAATTTCCTTGGTTAAGCCAATCATGATTTTTCAGTTTTAAATCCAACCATTGAGAGTAAACCAAAATAGTCTCATATAAGTTTTCAATTTTAAGACAAACTTTTATAACTGATCATGCCGAAGAAACTTTTCAAACAATGAATAAGGTTTGTTCAAGATTAGTCTTCTCACAACACTTTTGCAATATGTTTAAGGATTTTCTACTCATAATGTCATATAATGTAAACAATCAATATGTCTTGCTACAAAAATTGTCTTCCAAGATTTTATTCTTGATTTGCATGTTAATTCAATCATCAATAACAATTTGATAGCAAACTAGGTTGATTGAAAAACAATTTCAAAAGATTTATGTCAGACTTGACAACAGAAGCCTGCTCGGTCGACCATTTCTCGACCGACAGATCCTTCGGTCGACAGTGTCTCGACCGAGAAAGATTCTGTGTTGTTTCAAACCTGTTTTCAAATATTGTTTATAATTAAAAGCAAAAGTATGAAAGTTAAAGCTCAATTTAGTTGAGATATTTAAATATCAAAGCAACATTTAGGTTAAATCTCAACTAATCATATACATTTTTTGAATCCAAACTAAACAAGTAGTTTAAGATGTATATTTGGAAATTTAATTTCTTGGATTAACTTGGTGTCCTATTATGTTAAGTTGAGATAGACATAGAGATATACCACTTAGAGTCTTTGGTCATATCTCAACTTAATTTTATCCATTTAGTTTGGGGTTTTTGGAACCCATACTAACTCAACATTCTTTTTCTTGTATGGGCATGAAAAAGAGTAATGTCCAAGACGTGAGCAATAATGGCAACATATAGAATCAACCTCAAGTCTTTTTCTATGGTTTTGTTCTAGGTTGTTCTTTGGTACAAATGTAGCTTGATGTGCTCGTGTCTTTCTCCAACTAGGTTGTTGATGAGATTTCCCTTTGGGCTTATAACCTAGTCCTCTTCTCCCAATTTGATGATAGGAATTATCCAATATTCTATCAAGGATTCCATTGTTGCTTAACCTACTAACTTCTTGTTGCAACTTAGCGATCTCATCCATTCTTTTCTTAATATCTAGTTTTGCTTGATCTAGATTAGATGATAAAGAATTCCTTTCTTTCACTATATTATCATAATCTAGATGTGTACACAAAACAGGTTGTTTTTGAAAATCATTTAACTTTGCAAGTAATTCAACCTTTTCTTGATATAGAAGATCATAATTTGTTTCTAGAGTAAAAATCTTCACATCACTACTACTTAGAGATGATTTCAAAGTACGATTTTCAGAAACAATGCTATCTTTTTCAAAACCAAGATTATTCAATTTAGCATATAAATCTTCATTTTCGGATGTAAGAGCAAGAAGTCTAGCATTTAACTCATCGTTTGTTTTACTAGATTTCTTTAATTTCTTCTTGCACTCAATATACTTATTGTGTGTTTCTTCAAGACTAGAAATTACCTCTTCTTTTGATAAATCAAGAAGGCTTACCTCTTCTTCTTCTTCTTCATTGGTTGTAGCAATGAGACAATTTTTGTGGATCTCTTTCTTCTTTTCTCTCCATGGACAACCGATTGTTGTATGGTTTGTTCCTAAACACCAATTGCAGCTTGTTGAAAGTTGGTCCAAGTTGCTCCTTTGCCTGCGGTTGTAGTCACCTCCACCCTTCATTCTTCAAGACCTGGTTAGGGTTCCTTGAAGCCTGCTCTGATACCAACTGAAAACTACTAGAGGGGGGGTGAATAGAGTTTTATAGATAATTTTAACAATTATTGAACTCAAACAATCAACCACAAAAATATTGGATAAGGGGACAAGGATTTAGAGTGGTTCCAACTTTAGCAAATACTAAAGTTGTCAGTCCACTACCCGGTTGCTTACCCAACCGGGATTTAGAAAGAATTTAATTTTATTACCTCGCAAGGACTTTACATAAAATTACAATTCTCTCCCTAAACCCTTCAAGCAGCCTTCACCTAGAAGTAATCGCCCAACCTTGAAGCAGCCTTCACCTAGAAGTAATTGCACCACCTTGAAGCAGCCTTCTTCCTGAAGTAGCTTCCCGTTGCAATAGCCTTCTTGAAGTAGCTTCCCATGCGATAGCCTTCTTGAAGTAGCTTGAAGTCCACCTTCTCTTCCGAGAAGAACCTTCTCCAATCCGCAGCCTCCAACCCTAGGAGTAGCAAGGAGAATACAAAGGATAAAAAAGAACAAGAAGGAAAATAGAAATTACAACTTATCCTTTGAAGCACAAGGCTTGATTTGCCTATATCAAGCGTATCGATCTCCTAACCAATGAGTGTAGAAGTGTAAGTGCTATGGTAAGGAGATGCTAGCCTATAGGACACGAAATGGGAGCAATGGTAATGAATAGCCAATGTAGGAATTACTCTATTGCTCAAAACAGATTGCAAATGTAATTGCTTGCTCAAGTATAGCACAAGTGTAGCTTAAGTGTATTTTGGTGTCCTAAGGCATGTCCTATTTATAGGAATGGCCTATGGATGCTTAAGGACGTTCTAGACAACTTCTAGGGGTTTCTAAGTGCTGAACTGGCCGTTAGGTATAAGTTAGGTGCGTTAGTAACAGCTAGTTGCTTTATTCTGCAGTTGCTGTCAGAGACCATCTCGGTCGACAATTTGTCGACCGAGATACCTACTCGGTCGAAGTTTTGTCGACCGACAGGCTCTCTGGATCAACGTTCATTTGCAACTGCCAACTACCTTGTCAGCTGTGTCTAACGGCTACTTGGGTCATTCTCGGTCGAGAAGTTTGTCGACCGAGAGTGTCTCGGTCGAGGAGTTTGGTCGACCGAGATTGACCCAGTTTCAATCTTTCAATTTAGGCACTAAGTAAATGCATGAGTGTGCATATGTGATCCTATTTAAAAGGGTTGACCTATCTAAGTGTGGTGATTGGCTAGGGAAGATCTAACGCTTGATTTACATGAGATCTAAGTACTTGTACATTATATGTTTGTACAAGTTTACAATTGATTACATTGCATGACATTTACAATCATTCAAGCGTATAGTTTCCCTAGAACTTTGTCATCCACTTTATTCCTGCAACACTCAAGTAGCACGTTAGATCAACAAGAATGAAATGTTTGTCATCATCGAAACAAAGGGATTTATCATAATATCCAATTTATCCAACAGTGCCCACACTTGGTCGATCAAGCTTTTCACGTGTGTCGCATTTGGAAGGCATCTAAAACTTAATATTTAATGAGGGATTTGGTTTTTATATACATATACATATCCAATTACCACAATATATAGTATGTATCATATACATGCTATATCCCACACAAAACATGCATAAACGATAAAAAAGCAATGATTATGGCCATCCTATTTGTGATTCCTCGAGCCAAGAGGAATCACGGTCATCTAGGTCTACATCACATGCAACCTTTACAAGATGAAATCTGTGCCTGCCTTTCTGGGTTTGATCAGCTCATCTCCATGACTGATCGGCTCGCCATCAGGTTGGTTGTTTGGGTGCCACCAGCCGATCGACTGGCGCCTCCAGCCGATCGATTCACCGGTCATCGTGCATCTCCTCAGGTCGCCACCCGATCATCTCGTTCCTCGAACCAGCCGTCTGGATCACCAACTGATCGGTTCACTCCTTGAACCGATTGCCTTCAGGTTGTCCGCCGTTCTTTGACATAACAGGAAATAAAATCTGTCCTATTTACAATTGAATTGTGAAACCCCGAGTTACATTCGGGGGGAGCAAAGGTAGGAAAAGAATTCTCGAATTATTTCAAGTTACATCAGGAATATGAGAAAGGGAATCGGTGCACAGACCGAGATGCAAGCAACCATACAAACAACCACACACAGATATAGGGGTTTATAGGCCATAATCATGCTACACATCCACCACAAAACTCGTTTAAGGGCGACGCGTATCGAGTGCATTAATATTACATAATCATATATGTATATTAGGGATTTGTGGATTGAACATGTATAAAGCCGATATTATTCGCATCGCATGCAATAAATAAAGGCGAAAAACCAAAATCGATCATATCGATAATCCTAAAATATAGAGAGGTTGACGTGGCTCTGATACCACTGTTGGGTTTTGCAGGAGGCAGAGAAGCAGCGGAAACAAAAAAAAATTTCTCCCCAAACCCGGAACAAAAGGAATCGCGTCAACATCTATATAATAGGAAAGATGGTTTGTGAATCATACCTTGTCCCGAGGCTTGCTCGGAGACAGTACCACGCGCCTTGCGCGGTCTTCACCTCCGGTCTTGGACGATGTCTGTGAAGCTCCTGGTCGCACCGGGACTGAAGACTCCTCCTCCTACCGGACTGTCGGATGACAGCTGTCCTCCTGAGCGGCAGTGACCTCCCGCCTCTGAAGTAGTCCACACGGACCACCCGGAACTCCACTCTCCTTGTCCCACAAGGAAGTGGAAGGAGTCACACCCTCCTGTTGACGTACTAGTCGCCAACACACTCTCCTGCTGTCAATCGCAACTGCAGTTGTCCTTCCCTTGCTGCACCTCCCTTTGCGGGAAGCACTTGCTCGGGCTCTCTCTCGGTTACCAAAACCAGAGAGAACGACAACTTTGCAGAGCAATCAACTTGCACTGAGTTGTACTCTGAGAAGCTCCCAATACCCCTATATATATAGGCGGGTCATGGGACAGGGTTCTCTGTGCCTGGCAATACAGGACTAAAGCAGGAGTAGAAGGGTTTGGGATTTTTCACAAAAAGCAACCATCACGCAACCTGAACCGATCGGTTCACAAGTGAACCGGTCGGTTGGGGACCTGAACCGATCGGTTCACCACTGAACCGATCGTTTGGGACCCTTGAACCGATCGTTTGGGACCCTTGAACCGATCGGTTCACTCATGAACCGGTCGGTTGGGGTTCCAGGTTGGTTTCCGATTGACTTTCCTTGTTTCTTTCCCAATTGGTATCGAATACCAATATTATTCCCAATCGAATTGGGCAATTTGAAACGAAAGGAAAATTCTCACCAATCCTACTTTCCCAAGTTGCTCGATTGCACCAGTTGAACCGATCGGTTCAACACTTGAACCGGTCGTTTCACTCTGTGCATGAGCCGATCGGTTCAATAATTGAGCCGACCGGTTCAGCAACCTCAGCCGACCGGTTCATCACATGAACCGATCGGTTGGGAATGCAGATTGTGCAGAATCAGTCAAATGCGATTTCAATCAATCCGATACTCCAATCAATGCGTCCAACACCTTGAACACTATGATATTGAGCTATCGATTAATTGAGTGTTTAATTGAACCACTAAACTCCTTTAGTAATCAATCTAAACGTTGCTTGTGGACAAAACTCCTCTTCCAGGTTAAATCCTATGTGTGTGACCCTGTAGGTCCATTTCACGTTGGCAGTGAAAGTCCATAACACTTATGACTTCACAAGCAAAGAGCGGTGCCTAGTCACACATCATTGCTACCCAAGTGAAAGTAGAAAGTTGGAGAACAACTTTCATCCTACAATCCGTGAATGGTGTTACAGTGAATGTATAATTCCTTTGTCACTGATATCCTGAATGAACTCGAGGCATGGAACAGTCATCCTGTCAATGTTCATTCATTTCCTTGATCTCAGAGTAGACCGAGTGAGATGTGTATGACATCAATATCACATATTGATTCACACGTACATGCGCATGCCTTTCTCAATCCTACTCATCAAGTGGCCAAGGATATCAAACTCTCTTAGGAGGGACAAATCCCATATCTATCACTCACCCCTCAAAAGCCTCATGTGTCAAAGCCACCCAATCATCACCTTTATAACAACCCATGTTTCAGGATTGCGTTTGATGATGTCAAAGTGTACCCAACGACATGTGTTGAGTGCAGTGATTTCAGGTCTAAGAATCACACTCACCACCATCACTGTGAGAGCTGACTGTGACTACCATGTCATGGTTCCATGTGTCACTCTCACGGTGGGTCTGTCCGATACCTTGTTCTCTAACAAGTACATATGTGCTTGGTTTGATATCACTATATCATGACTAATGAGATTCTGTCATCAACCAACACACAATCTAGTCTTCAGTGTTATTGATGTCTATAGCTATTTCCACAATAACAACCGACTAGGGACTAAACAAGAATGTATACTCTTAACATCCATATGATCTCATCGTTTAGGTCATGAACCTAAAAACATATGTCATTGAGTAAGACAATCTTTAGACATCTATCATATTACACCATCATCTCAGAAATAGTTTAAACATATAGATTGGAAATTGCCTTTATTATTCAAATCATTTACAAAGTATCCCATTACAATCATCATATGACTTGCTCTATAAGCATACATACCAACAAATTTTCATTAGTTTAGGGTTATATTCAGCTTATATACAGAGCTGTTGCAGCTAATATGGCTGCTTGAAGCTTCCTAAAATAAGCAAGAAGGGAAAAATATAAACATGATGGATAGAGAATAGTTTCAAGTGGGAGAAAGAGGGATACAACCACATTTGTCAGCCCATTTAGTTGACCACTTTGACAAGATGACAGTGGAGTGGGAAATGAAAGAGTCAGTAGTAGCAAGTGTGGCATATCCATCATATGTTGGGTAGCTAGAAATCCACATTCCACTATACAACAATTTTTTATTTCAGTAATAATCTAATATGTGGCTATTTAAGTAACAAAGTTGTCTAGGCAAGCAGATGCCAGATGCTTGCTTTGGTATGATGATTCAAACATTAAATGGGGACAAGTAATATAAACAACATGATCAACACCTAACAAATGAACTTCCTCACAAGGTAGATGAGTGCCACCTTTAACTAACATAATGATGTTTAAGTTTATTGTGTTTCTACAAACCTGAAGAATATGAAGCATATTAGGTGATAGACAATTACTTTATCCCAATCCATGGTTGCAAACCAGAACAACAAAAGTTCCAAGTCAAGTATGTTATTTCTGATACCTCTAAACTTGACTGAGGTACTATTTATTGCTTATAGGGTACTAAGGTACATGGATTACTTCTGTAAAGGCACACAATCTAATAGTAAATTGCAAGTGATATGACATCCTACTCAATGAGAATAAATTCTGGCACAATTTACTATTAGGAAAGTATTACACCAACATCAGAAATACATTTTGTTTATCTCAAGGACCATTTTTACTAGTCAAACATTCAATTGTTAGGGATGTATAAATTTAGAGGAATGCTTAATAATATATAGGAATTCATCAATGTAACTATTGAATACTAAAACTAACTTACACATTGTTGCTAAATATAAGATCATTGACAATGTAACAATGTAATGCTTATTGAATAAAGAGGATTTATGAGTCAAATATGATTCAGAATTCTACATGTCTACCAAGTGAAGGATGTCCAAATCATGCTTTTAGTATGGTTTAACAATAAATAATAAGATACATACATAGTACTTCAATACCAATAAATAATGAACTTTTCAAATAACTTGAGGAGCAACAATATCATGTAGTATTTATAAAAATGTTTAAAGCTAGTCATTTCCCTCATGGGTAGAAGATCATCATTGTAAAGCAAAAGTTATGTGTGTAACAATTCTCAAAAGGAAAAAAATGAGTTGAGTAGTTTCATTTTGTTGTATTTTATTTTGAGTAGTTGTTTGGTGGTTCATCAGGTCATAATACTTATTGAGAAAGTTTCAGGGGCTTCTCATTTAGACACATGAACGGATATCTAATAATATTTTACATCTGTCTCTTATTATGGGACATTTCTTCAATAATATGTTATTTAATCTTTCATAACTTTCTTTAGGATTTAAAATATTATAAATCCCCATTAGCACATGTAAAGCAGCCATACTGCAGCCCCACTCAATAAAGAACACAAAAAAAAGGAAAAATCTGGGCTGCTTAGAAATTAAAGTATATATAAGAAATGCCACCATCGTTCACCTTGAGAAAGTAGGTTTAAAAGTGAAACATAAGACAAGAGCAGAAGGTTTTACTGATGCTCTGCTCTTCGTTGAACATCAGTGGACTGGACACACACCAGCCATGCTCTGGAATTCCCTGGTATCATTGCCAGCCATACTTCCATTCAATTGGTTATGATTGCATATGTATATTGGGTGTTAATCAGTAAACTTTGGAATTTATAGTCATGGTGTCAACTTTCAAACTATGGTTACTTTTATCTATATATCAGAAGGTAACTTGTTGTGGTGAACAAGAAACCACATTGTACTGTAAAACTAGTGAATGATGATAAAGAACATAATAACTCAATCACTTAAATGAATGATTTCAAATGTTTTGTCAGGTACTAGAAATTTTACAGGAAAATGGAGCCTGAATGTTAATTGAAACTACACAATTTACCAAAACAGAAATCATTAATTACACCCAAACCCCATTATAATTACACCAAAACCATATTTAATGCAAAATTACCTCAATGGTAATCTAAGACTGGTTTCACTTTACATAAAAGAACTTCACTCGTGGTCACATATAACACAATATGAGGAGTTTCTATGACTCCATTCTGTTCGGATCTACAAAGCAATTTCTGTCCATATACACCACAAATAAAAACATGATGGATAGAGGATAGTTTCAAGTGGGAGAAAGAGGGATACAACCACATTTGTCAGCCCATTTAGTTGACCACTTTGACAAGATGACAGTCGAGTGGGAATTGACCACTTTGTATGCATAAACGTAAATGTGGCAATAATGGGTTGAGGTTCCACTAATATACAAAACAGATTTATATAAATTCGGTAATCCACTATACAAATTTTGGACTTAAGTAAGGGATTAAGGATACCACAGCAGTAGATACAAAGTACTTGCAATCGGAGAGCTAATATGTACAGAGCTGTTGCAGCTAATATGGCTGCTTCCTAAAATAAGCAAGAAGGGATTTCGTATAAATACCAAGGATCAGATTCAACCAACTACCACAGAGATGCCTCAACATCAACATCAAGATCAGATTCAATCAACTAATGTTATACTGAAAACCATTTTTCAAGGTGACAAGATCAAGATCAGATTCAAGATCAGATCAGATCAAGATCAAGATCAGATTCAATCAACATTGCTACTAAATAGCAGGTCGGCGGAGACATATAAAATTTTTTATACTGAAAACCTTGCAATGTTACTGACGAGATCGATGAAAAGGGGCGGCAGATACCTACCTTGCAAGCAGCTCGACGACTTCCCACAACAACGGCTCGGCAACGGAGGCAGCGACGGTACAGAAGAGTGTATGGAGGCTTCAAAGGTGAAATGCGACCAGATCGATGATGAAATGCACAAGTATATAGCAGGTGGGACACTGGTTGCCCTTCCTAGGGTTTACTGCACGGTGCTTTGATGCGAGTTGACAACTCGGGAGTAGCTCGGCGCTTGCAGACGAGCTTGCAGACGAGCCACCACAGCTTTGCCGCTTGATTGACCTGCTACTCCGCCTACTCCACTGGGCAGGGCTTAGGGCACGCCAGTCACCAGCCATGGCTGCCGCTGGAACGACCGATGGAAACGATGGCTCAACTTTATTACTGGAGATAATAGTAATGGCGAGGACATACCACATAGCTCGTCTCGAGGTCTCGGGAGAGGAGGTATCGGGAGGGAAGACAGGATAGGCACAGAGCAGAAGGAGCAGTAGATAGGAGGTAGAGGGGAAAGGAGACGAATGTCGGGATGGGTGTGGGGCGAGGGGAGGAGAGGATCGCGTAAACCGGGTTGTGAACCGGAATCCCGCCCCTCGTGGGACTGGGACAACCCCGATTTGGGGGTTCCGTTATCCCATAACGGAGGATTTTCTGGGTTTTGAATCAAACGCGAACCAGCCTTGAACCGGCAGATGTTTGGCAGGGTTGACACTAAAAGACAGCACGAAACCGGGTTTGGGTCCCGTGGCAAACGCAGGCTAAGTATATTGGTACTCTCAAGCCTTACTACTTAGTGCGGGTGCTGTCTAGTGAGGAATTTTTTGAATGACAAACTCCGAGAGGAGGTTGCTAGGAATTTTGGCTATATGGTGTCGGAAAAAAGTTGGAAAACAGCCTACCATCACCGTCTCCACTGACAATTAGGCGCGCCGCCGCGGTTGTCCTATTGGGACCCCACTTTCGTTCACCTCTTCGTTCGATTTCTAGCTGAAGTCCATCTGGCAGCTGCCTCGTTGAAATTCATTCCCGTCGCTCTAATGTCGGACCCACTTTGATCTACTATCTACTCCTCCGAAGTTGTATAAATACAGGCCTTGAAGGATCACACCGATCCGAACAAGACAGCAAGAAGCAACAGAGAGAACGGCCCCTTAGAGTTCATCAAGTCCATTTCTTGTTTTGTGCTTCCTGCAGCGATATTCAGCAGTCCCACTTGGGTTTCTCTCCTTTGCCTGAGTTCAAAAACTTCCAAAGCAGGAAGAAATGGCAGTAGGTTGCATGGAGGTCACGAGCCGCTCCATCTTGAAACCCTACTCACCACCATCTTCACCGCAGCACCACCACTTCATCTTGCACGCACCAAGCACCTACACCCCAGCTCCGCCGAGCACCGACCTCTTCTTCCCCGAAGAAGTCCACCTGAACATCTTTGATCGAGCAGCCTTTGACGTTCACGTTGCCGTCCTCTATGCATATCGCCCGCCCATGCCCACTAACCAGGCCATGAAAGACGGCCTATCCAAGGCCCTCGACTACTTTCCTCACTTGTCCGGCAGGCTTTCGAAGGACGCGCAGGGCCGCCCTTGTGTCGTCCTGAACGACGCCGGAATCCGGCTCGTAGAAGCCAACTTCCCCACCACGCTAGAAGAGTCTCTCCCGTTCGAACCCTCCGATCGCCTCAACGACCTCCATCCTCCAATGTACGAAGGCCCCGTTGATGAGCTTCTCCAGATCCAGCTCAACCGCTTTGCTTGCGGCGGTTTGGTCATCGGCCTCACTGCAAACCATCGCGTAGCCGACGGCCAGTCTATGAGCTCTTTCTTAGTCGCTTGGGCAAGGCTGGTGCGGGGGATGGACCTCGACCGACTTCCCAACCACGACCGTGCTACTGTGGCAATCCCGAGATCGCCACCCAGCTGCCTCCTCGACCACGGCGTGAACGAGTTCTACGAGATCCCCAACTCTCCTGACGAGCTGTCGTCTTGCTCAATCGACCAGCTCGTCCTCCACTTCTCCCCGGAATTCATCACAAAGCTCAAGGCCAAAGTCACGGGTGGAGACCCTGCAAAACGGTGCAGCACGTTCCAGTGCCTCCTCACCCACCTCTGGAAGAAACTCACGTACGCGCGCGGCCTTGAGCCCGGCATGTCTACACACGTCCGCGTCGCCGTCAATGGTCGTGCGCGCATGCGGGACGTGCCCATGGAGTATTTCGGCAACCTCGTGCTCTGGGCGTACCCTCGCATGCCCGCTGGAGAGCTCCTTTCGTCAAGCTATACGCAGGTTTCCGACGCCATCCGTGCCTCTGTGACGAAGATCGACGAGGAGTACTTCCGCTCTTTCGTTGATTACGCCGAGGTGCTCCGTGAGGAGGGAAAAGAGGATCTCGTAAAGAAGCTGCCGGAGGGAAAGTTCATCTGCCCCAACCTCGAGGTGGATAGCTGGCTCAGCTTCAACTTCCATGACCTCGACTTTGGTGGCGGAGCACCGTGTGCCTTCCTGCCTCCCAGCATGGCCATCGAGGGGATGCTCGTCTTCGTGCCCTCGTGCGACCCTAAAAACAAAGGAGGGGTCGACGTCTTCATCGGCGTCATGCACGACCAAGCCGATTGCTTCAAGAGGTCCGCCCTGTCCTTGGACGACTGATGATGTTGACAACACGGCAGCCGTACGTACGCACACGTGACACTACTGGCGGTGCGACGCGGCATAGTGGGTTGTTTTGCTTTTCGGAAAAGAAAATTTGGTGGGTTGGTGACCATAAAGCATAAAGTATGCTTCTAAGGAGTTCTGATTAATTAACCAGTACTACTACTGCTATCTCAGATTTGATTTGTATTTCAAATGTTCTTCCTAATCACGTGTTCTCTTTAAATGATAGAGTTATGTATTAAACTTTCTTTCTTTTTTTTCCTTAATCTCTTGTATTAATTGTACGAGCCATATTATGTGTGCTCTTTTGTTGTTCCATATTATATGTGACATTTGGAGTCACCTATTAGTTGCCTAGGTTTTTAGTCTATTTTGCATTCAATTCATCACATGGGAAATAAAGATATTTTAGAAATAATAATGGAATATTAGCCATGTTAGTCTAACCAGTTCTCTCCCGGCTCGGTTAAATATTTATTCCATCCAACCTAGTGACACCACTTCCATTTCCCTCCTTTCTAGTTATAATGCAAGCTTCCCTCTCTGGCTAAGGATGTGAGTCATTCCAATACTTGGTTAACTATAATGCCTTTCATAATTTATACCTGACTAAAACTAGTATTTCCTCAATTTATCAATCCAGATTTGATCAGTGATGAACACAATCAACATCACCGACCCAATCACTATTTGGACATCAACATTCAGAACCAGCCGAATTGACAAAATCTAAAATCAAAACTAATTTTTTCAAGTCAGGCGGAATCTAATTTAAAAGATGGGACAGAATTTAACAACAATACTAGCCTCAGTTTTCTTGTAAATCACAATGTTTTTTGAAAAACAAAGTACAAGTTCAATTCACATTTTTAGCGTTGCAAACTCACACAACTACATATTAACCAAATTAGCCCTTAATTAGGTCCAAACTTCAATATTAGGTATTTGAGTTACCGAAAAGTACACCCAAGTTGCTTTAATGCTGATATGCGCTAGCAACTTTGACCTAGTAGGCAACATGCCATCTCTACAGCTAGCCCTCACTGTTTTCTTCATGCTTAAAGGTCACAATGTGGATACCACCTAAGCACTACCACCAAGTCACCAAAGGACGCGTATGCTATGCGCTCTAGAACGATCTCGCTAATCTAACATTCACGAGTTGGTAAAATCAACCTACCATGATTCATCACAAAGCTCAAGGCCAAAGTCACGGGTGGAGACCCTACAAAACGGTGCAGCACGTTCCAGTGCCCCGGATGCCCAAGTAAAATCGTCCCACGTCTTGGTTTGTAGTACACATTGCCTTTGACTTTTTGTCCGATTCCGTAAAAATACTGCATTTTCTAGCATTGTGCACAACCTCTCCAGCTTCTTCTTTTTTCAAGGTGAGCCTCTACGGCTTCTTATTGTCCGCACCAGGGAAAAGTCATCAATAAGGTCATATAAGAGGTGTTATAGACTTATTTGTTCGGTTCCCTCAAAACTTTTGGATATGTGGATGAGGGTTGAAATCAGAGATTACTTCCCGCAGAAAAAGAATGATATCATTACTTGACCATCAAGCAATGGACTTAAAGGATGCCTAACTTTTACCAAAACAGAAGAGAGTTATTCAAATCCACCCATTGATATTCCCTCCAGTCAATATGTTTGTTCTTTTACCTATACTGGATAACTCTAGCTTTCGGAACTCTTTTTCCACTCTATTGTCCACTACAACCGTCAGCTGCCACTCAGTTGGGACTTGGGGTATCAGCTAGTTGTCGATGACGTTAAATATCATTTGGCGAACAATATTGTAATATCCACTAACTGCACAATGACAACTTTCAAGACCTGTTTGGATGGGATATTCTACAATGCCGCATCGGCATGCTGTTGCCTCTGTATTATAATTGATAATGAATATCGCCACGCATACGATTTGATTACGAACAAACTCGATTGGATTCAAACTTACTCCATGGAGTATCCCCCGCAGGTTTTCTCTACGCCGCACACACACTTCGGCTGCACCGATCCACTAATACTACTTGATTGTCTAAATGATATACCGCTGACTAATTATACATGTCGATATTTCGGAACCCCAAAATTCATTATTCAAACATAATGTTACATTGATACTGTTAAAATGGTATAGACGTGATGAAGAATTGTCCAAGTCTCATGACGTTAATAGATAGACTATATCCCACTGAGTGTTAAATCATGGTCTTCGTCAGCGGATACAATTTATGTAATGGGAGAGTCGGCCATACAAGTCTTCTTGAAGTGATGGTCGTGACACCTCAAATGGATTTTGTAGAACCCAACAAAATTACGACACACGGCGTTTTCATCACGTCAGGCAATGTCTTCTACAACAAAATTCCATGTTAGTGTTTGAGCTTTAGCAGGAGAAAGGCTGGCACCTTATCACTACCACAGAGGAGACAAAATGTGATACTTAGCGGTTTTTTTCTGCTTTACGACCTTCGCACCCTCCAACCCATAAAAGACGGAGTTACATATGCTGCTGACACCGGGGCAATATTGCGTTGCTGATTGACCTTATATAGCTGCACAGTGGGACAAGCAAATGAAACTAACCCATTCTTCGTAAAGAAAAAGGAGAGAAACACGTATACAAACTGATACCTCTTGTTGCAACTCATTAATAGAAATACGTCAGGGCAATGAGCTTCAAACTTATGTATTTTGCCACTGCTTGTGTATGATAAAAAATTGGCTACTTTTTTAAGACAGCTCACTTATTGTATCATGTATTTTGCCACCAAGTCTTCTTGAAGTGATGGTAACGAATTATATTGTTGTGTGATGTAGCTGATTAGGATGCATATTTATCACAAGCATAGTTGTTTCTTTTGGAAACTAGCTGCACTAGATGTAAAAACAAAGGTTGTAGATCTATGTGAGTTTAGTCGAATGAACGACTGTGAGACTTGTATTACATATGTTAAGCCATAAGGTAGACCTTTTAGTATATGTTACATTTGTAGATCAGAATTGATAAGAGTATACATATATATGGGTAAAGATTAGTATCACTTTTTTCTCGTATGCATAAACTTTATGCCACTACATTGTGATGCATAGAAGGGAATGCTCATTTATTCGGCTAACAACCGCTAGACTCATATCTAATTCTCATATATGAAGTGTTTATGTTGAGTATCAATAAAAAATTAATTATAAATATATAAAGTGTTTATAAAGAGATAATGCACTATATTATAAATATTGGTCCCCTCTCTATGAGTCTGATGACAACCGAAAATCCCATCCTACAAAGAATCCAAAAGGAGAGAGAAATTGTATCCTTAAAAGATGTATGATTTACTCCGCTTGCTTTCGCTCGTTTTCCCCTAGAGACTTCTTGCAACGTCCAGACTTCCTAGAACTATCGTCTTCGTTACTGGTGATTACTACAAAGAACAAGATCCAAGATCATAGAGACTCTGTCGACTTCAGGTATGTCTCGTGTGGCATTAGAGAATGGTTAAATTAACAACAACGAATTTGTGATTGCTATCTCGGTGGATGTTTTGCTTATAGGTAGACGAACACTGGTCGGTATAATGTTACACTACCGACTTTGGGTTCCTAGTACTATTTTAGCAGAGTCATCTCGATTCATCATAACCAATGATAGGCGGTTGTTTGTCAAATACAATCATTTTGTTCGTTGTTATTATTCACTATATTGTTCTATCAGAACCAATAATCCATTTGTAACTTGTTTAGTATTTTGTTATTTATGAATAAGTTTTGAAATACCGTCCACCGAGAGGATGACAGACAACCATAAAAGATTTAGTGTTGATGCCCCTTTTCTGAAGACATGCTGACGCCAACCTCATCCCTCCATTCTCAACACCCCCCTCCCCCCCCCCTCCCCCCCCCCTCCCTCCCTCCCACCACACACACACACACACACACACACACACACAAAGATCCATATGCATAGTGAAACCCAGTGCATTTCACTGTGAACACAGATTTCTAGGGGGGATTTTAGAAACGGATGGCTGGGATTGTATCATCACGTCACGAGAAATGTCCATTCCCTAAAGGAAAGAAATATATATATTTTATTATTTGCAAGATAATAGGATACATCGATTTCCACCATTTGGATATCCACTTGTTAATTGATATTAAATATAATATCTCTAGTTATATGTGCATCATTGTCTGTTGGGTTCATTAGAGGTATGTGTGGCCTTTTATCAACTGAGTTTGGCCGTGCATTTCAAAGTACTTGGCATGTTGATAGCGTTAATCATATATGCATTAAAGATATCATAGTTTGACATATATTCATAAACATAACTAAAAGTAAAGAAGCATTAATGGTGATTTAGTGCTACATGAGAATGTGAATATCAAGTCACGGAAAGGCCTCACCGAAGTGAGCCTATAAAGTAGTTAATAATTGTATATTTGTTAACTAACATTGGATTGTGCTGAATTCAAATAATAATGATGCTATCTAAAGGTGGTGCATTTTTTTGATAAATGAAGTAGGATCAAGACCACTTCATACATTGCGGACGCATGGGCCATCTTAAAAAGGCCTGCCTGAAGCGCAAAGCCGAGGAGAATGCCACACGTAGGACGAGCGTGGAAGTGGGCTCTGTAATCCCGACCCCTCCTCAGTGCTTGCAGGGATTCACAGACCATATCCACGCTCAACCAACGTCGAGAAAGCAAAGGAAGCCACCTCCGCCCAACCAGAAGAACACTATAAAGCAAAGCAACTGATACCAGTCCCTGGATGATCTTTCGGAGGAAGAAACGACCCATGAAGTTGTTGACGTGGACTCACTGGTCGAACGTGTTGCTTACGGGATAGACTGGAACCTCAGGAAGAAGACGAACCGATCATCCACGAAGTCGGATGCCGCATCCGAACGGCCTTCCCAACAATGCATAGTGGCAGCATCAAGTTCTTTGGGGTCCATAGTTGTTCCCCCACCCGAGCCACACCTCAGTAGCTCCCTTTGGCGACAAAGTTCTCCAAGGAAGGAACTCGGAACCCCACCTCTTCGTCAACACTCCCTTCGTGGTGGGTGTTCAAGGCGCCCCTGTCCATCCCTCCTCTTCCTACCACAACCCCAGAAGGAACTCGGTAGGCATCCATCTACGCAACAGCAAAGTCGAGCAATTGGGGAAGGAGGCAAAGCCTCAACACAGAGGAGGGGGGAAACCTCTCTTCTACCAGACCTTGAAGAAGAAGCTAGGGAAATAGGAAACTCAACCCTCAACGAACCTGATCAATGAAAGCCCTGGTATGGAACACACATGGTATCTGTGACCAGGATACCCAGATTCATGTAAATCATCTTGCTCTGAAGTACGGTATACAAGTTGTCTGTCTCCTAGAGCCCAGATGCAGCGACAATAGAGCCTTAGGCATCATCAAGAAGCTCAGTTTTCCCCACTCCCACAGAGTGGACGTTGTTGGGTTCTCTCGAGGCAGGGGCCTGTCATCAACATTCTTCTCTCCCACAAATAGTTCATATGCTGCAGTATCAAGGGTGTGCTATACACCTTCGTGTACGCGAGCACCACCAGAAGAGGTAGGAAATTCCTCTGGAGCAAGCTTCGCAACATTGCGCTCACCATCAATTCGCCCTGGATTGTCGTTGGAGATTTTAATGTTGTCATGTACCCGTCAGAGAAGTTTGAAAGCTCCATCTTTGACAACGCCAATAGCAAAGACTTCATCAAGGCAGCCGAGGCTTGCGATCTCCATGATCTGGGGGCGAGTGAGTCCCAGACCACGTTCAGGAAAGGGCTTTTGCGTGAGCGACTGGATAGAGCCCTGGGCAATCAGATTTGGATAGATCAAGCCAACCTGAGCTTGATCCAGGTTTTGGAACGCATGAATTTCGATCACGCGCTGCTTCTAACAACGGATCCCACGCCCCGCCACAACGACACATCCGGCAACATCGCACCTCATCTCACTGGGACTCTCTTCCGTCTTTCAACTCTTTCCTCTGTCAGAACTGGCCTAGCAGAGCTCTGCTAGGAGAAGCTGCGTCCATATTTCTGAACAAAGCATGCAATTGGGATCTCTTGAACAAAAAGAATGAAAGATGAGAGAAGGATCACATCTCCAACAAGATACGATGGAATCAATTGCAGCTCACTCTCTCCCATGATCCTGTGATTGCCCAAGATACTATTGTCCTACAAACATAGCTAGATCATATACTCCATAGGGAGGAGGCAAAGTGGCAATAAAAAGCACATTGTACTTGGATCCGTTTGGGGGATAATAACATGCATTATTTCCACTCCATCACCAAAGATAGAAGATTGAGGAACAAAATCACCAAAATCAAAGACACCACTGGAGTGTGGATTGAAAACGAACATGCAATGAAATCCTTAATTCTATCTTTTTTCTCCAATGTCTACCAAGATCCTGATGCAGTGTCCAGGCTTTCCCACTGTCGTGCTTTCCTCAGTGCCTTCATGCCTCCCGCAGAGAGGCAGATTCGTGCAATGGAAAAGGCTCCAGATACCAAAGAAATTTGGAAAGCGTTGAAGACCATTCCCCCGCTTAAGGCACCAGGCCCAGGCGGCGTGGACACTTCCATCTATCTAAGCAACTTGAGCATTATACATCATCAACTGTGTGAGTTTGTCAGAGGCCCATTTGCAGGCATCCCTCTTCCTAAAGCGGCGGTAAATTCACAACTTATCCTCATTCCTAAAGTTCCCCACCCAGAAACGTGCTCGCATCTTAGGCCCATCTTGCTCAACAATGTTTTTACCAAGCTGCTCTCGAAGGTGATAGCCCTCCGCCTCAAGCCATACCTCCGGGATTGGATATTGCCTTTTCAGTCAAGCTTCATCCCTGGGAGATGCATAGGTGATAACATTGCTCTTGTTCAAGAGATAATTCACTCCATGGAATCTCATACTAGCCGCAAGCACTTCTTTGCCTTGAAACTTGATTTGGTCAAGGCCTTTGATAAGCGCAGTTGGCCTTTTATTGAGGATACCCTCAACAGACCCTCCATACCCCACAACATCATACACATTATTCTCCAGATCATCAGAAATGGTACCACTATGATCCAGTGGCACGGGGAGTCGATTGGCACGTTTACCCCCTCTTGTGGAGTCAAGCAAGGTGATCCACTTTCGCCTTATATCTTTGTTCTTTGTTTAGAGCGCTTTAGTCAGATGATTGAAGCTGAAGTTACGAAAGGCAACTGGAAGCCGATCACCATATCTAGAGACAGGTTGGCCTTCACCCATGCATGCTTTGCAGACAACATTATCCTATTCAGACATGCCTCAACGGAGCAAGCTACTACTACAAAATGCTGCCTCCGTAAATTCGGAGAAGCCTCGGGCCTCATTCTTTCCACAGAGAAGTCATCTATCTTCTATTCTCACAACACCCCAAGAACTACTAGGAGTCGCATTAGTAGGCGAATTGCTATCAAAGAAACCACTGATTTAGGATGCCATCTTGGTGTGCCTATAATCCACCGTCGAAAAGGGAAGGAACACTTCCAACATCTTATGGGGAATTTTCTTCAACAAATCAAATCATGGAAGAACAATTACCCCTCGATTGTTATACGGGTAACATTAGTCAAATCAATTCTTCTCCCCAAAGCATGCTACACAATGCAAGCCACTAAACTGCCAATTTTGGTCTATGATAAAATTGACCAAATTTCCCAAAACTTTATCTGGCAAGGCGGCACGTAGGCAGGTCTTCACTTAGTTGCATGGAAAGAGTTAACACTGCCCAAACACAGAGGAGGCTTGGGAATCAAAGAAGCTATGATTTTCAATACAGCTCTGCTAATGAAGCTGGCGTGGACCTATATCCAACATCCACTGAAACTCCCATGGGTGGCGCTTATGAGGGCCAAGTACGCGCGTAATGGAAGGTTGAGGCCCATAGGATCCCATGTCTAGAGGAGTATAAAGACTCTCATCCCCCTATTGATGAACAATGCCAGGAAAGTAGTCATCTCAAGTGAATCCACTTCTGTCTAGCATGATGCATGGATAGGAGAAGGCTTGCTACCCTCCTTGAAGATCCATCATCCCATCCCTGAAGAGCTTCAAGACCTCACAGTTGCCTACCTCATCCTAGACAATGGCTCGTGGGACGAGGTCTTCCTCAACTCTTGGTTCAACATGGATATAGTAGATACAATTAAATACCTGCCCATCCCTGATCATCTCCATGGAAAGTATGGGTTGGTCCGGAATCACACTCACGATGGAAATTTCTCCACCAATTCGGCCTTTAAACTCTTAGTTGATGCGCCCAAGGAGAACTATAAGTCTTTCGCATCAATCTGGGGACTTTTGATCCCTCAACGGCTGAAGTTTCTTCTTTGGCTCACCTACAGAGGACGACTTATTACTAATAACCTAAGGTTTTAGAGGAAATTGGCAGAATACCCCTCTTGTCCACACTGTCACACATCTATTGAGGACTGCCTCCATGCTCTGCGCGACTGTGCAATGGCAAAATCTACTTGGCTTGGTATTCTCCCCTCCCTCTCTTTAGATTTCTTCTCTACCACTTCACCTGATGAATGGCTAGACTTCAATCTCAAACGGCTCGGTCATATAAGGGGTTGGGCAACCATCTTTCCTGTGGCTTGCTGGTACATATGGAAGAACTGCAACTCACACATCTTCAAGCACAAAGTGATTCCATCCAACATCCTAGCTACGATGTGTCATGTTGAAGCCGCAACCATAGAAGAGGCTATGAGCCAAGACCTTGAGCTAGGTCTGAGGAGCACAAAACCAATAGAGGAAACCATACTGCTTCAAGCGAACTCGACCATAGTGTAGACGTTGTAGCAGTGCACACCTCCACCAAGGTGATATGTGCTATTGCACGAGACATGCAAGGCACCTGGATATCAGACGCCGCCCAATTGACTAAGGGATGCAATGCCCAGGATGGCGAGCTTTAGGCAATTTGAGCAGGCATCCAGACCGCAATACAATCCCAGTTCACCAATGCCAAAGTCATACCGATTTCAGGATGGCCACCCAATGGATTGACAATGAGCAACCAACACCGCTGAAGTTCTTACTTCTGGTCTCAGTGATCTAAAGATTTCTGCAGTCACATCAAGGGATCGAAATAGTCTACCAAACCAGGAACCAGAACAAGCTTTGTGATCAGTTGGCCAAGATGTTTCTCAAGCAACATGACAGACAAAGCGTGTGGCATCAATGTCCAAACCCTGCGGTGGCAACATATCTTACAGATATCACTGCTTTCCCTTCCTATTTTCCAGTTTCTTGTGTTAACTCTCTGTAATCTGCTCTAGCTGATGTTTTTCCAGAAAAAAAACCACTTCATACAACTAATGACATAATTTTACCCAAAGGTGAAAGTATTTTATTAATTTATGTTTGTTGAGTTGATCTTGTCAAGTGAGTGTGAACTCACATTTAGTGACTAATCCTTTTTTGTGTGTTATATTTTATCCAAAGATAATTGTTATGACTGATTGGAGTTAGTAGATAAACGTGAATAAAGTAGACCTCATATTTACTTTTAAATTTTAATTATGGTTTTAATGTAATTGTTTTAATCATTGTTATTGTAGTTATTTCCTCTTCATTACATAATGACAACAATACTCCAATTCTTGATGGTTCAAATTGTAATGAACGGAAAGAAAAAGTCATATTTACATTAGGGTGTATGGAATTAGACATAGTTTGCAAAGTAGAAAAACCACAACTACTACAAGAGAAAAGTACTATTGTTGAAAAGGTCAATTCTGAGAAGTGGGTACATTCTAATAAGTTTAGTTTGTTACTCACATAAACACATGTAGGAAAGCATATTAGATGGTCCATTTCTTCCTTCTATAATGTGAAGTGAGACTATAAAGATGACAATGCATGTGTTAAAGAAGGTTCCTAACAAGTCTGTCCAGAAAACCCCTTATGAATCATGGACATGAAGGAAACCATCCTTGAACTATATGCATAAATGGGGATGTCACACAGAAGCTTGGATTTAAAATCCACAAGAGAAGGTATTTGACCCAAGAACCACTAGTGGTTTATTTATTAGTCATCTAGAAAGGTCTAAGAGATAGATTTTGTTGTCTATCTCACCCGTAGAATATAGTTGATGTGAGAACCTGTTACACTAAATGAGATTACTCAATACATAAAACACAATCAATCACTAAATAATCACATACCCAAAAATATGGGTAAATTAAAACCGATTTCAATGTCGACACCCACTGAAAAACATTTGCATGAGAGACCAACATCTCTTATATCCATACTATGCCAAGAATTTGATACAAATTGTTCTATTGCCTTAGCCACAACATATATACACATGAGAACAGTATTTGTGTATGCCATACAAAGAAGCATTAATATGCTAACAAAAGTTGGATTTCTTTGAAACACCATATACAAACTTTTCCTGCCCGGACCTGAGAGTACAGGGACGGCTCTAGGACAAACTAGACATCTAATCAACTTTATCAAAGATTCATTACTATAGCTCCTCTTTGCTGCCACATGTTTGTTTTCGTCACATCTGATTACCTAAAAAATGTGGCGAACCATAAGGGTGAGACCCATGTCCTAGTAAGAGATATAACCTCCAACAACATTTATTGATTACAACATTTTTATGTAATTAAATGGTTAAGCAGTTTAATCAGATATAACAAATAAGATAAACAATACTGATGATTAACAAAATACATAAAGGAGCAGATAATAACTATCATCATTAGCTAGACTATCATCCTTTATCTTGTTGACAATATAAGAAATTCAGTAGCATATGCAGTTCTAGCATCATGAGCAAGTCTAGTAACATAGCATAGCTAACAACATGAGCATGTCTAATTGGTTGAACATATCAACATCATAAGAAGAGCTAACAACATAAGCACAACTACCTGGATAAGCATGATTAGCAGTATATGCATCTCTAGTTACAAAGGCATGGCTAGCATGCTAAACATAACTAACAACATGAGCTATCTAGCATCATGATTATAATCATCAGTAGTAGTATAGTTACCAACATAAGAATGGCTACCATATGTATGCATCTACAATCTAAGCATATCCAAAACATAAGTATATTTACTATCTCTTAATTGCATTAAGCCTCATCTTTATGTAAAGATAACAAACAAGGGTTATCATCCAATATGAAGTGTCATGTATAACCCTAAACAGATATGCTATACGGATGTATTACATCTTTTATTATGCCCTGGGTAATTTGAATTGTACCATTCAAAGTCTAACTGACCCCTACAAAGGGCTATTCGGTTCCATACAAGATCTAGGAGTGCTGGTATCCTAATATCTCTTCCCCTCGGTCAGTACGAGTAAAAAAGCAATGACATATCAGTCAAAGTTGCCACCACAGTGACATATAGTCAAGTTGATAACCACTAGTCCGACCATGGTATAGGTCACGGTACTAGAAACTAGGGTTTTCAAACCCAATCACTGAGGTACAACCGCAGTTTTCCTCTAATCACATCATGTTATAATCACCGAGACATGACCGTAGCGGTTCTCAATCACATAAGATGTATGAGGCATGACCATAGACAACCTCCACTATCTGTATTGTGGATGACAAGGATATATCCTCAACCTGCCACCCCTACATACTCAACACTATGCGCTCTGAGTTTCCCTTAGGAATACTCGTTTCACCATCCAACAAGTTCTGACACTGAAGATGGTTCTATGGCACAAGGCACTACATGATTAGAGTTGCACTTGATTAGTTATGCCAATTGGGTGAATTAAGGTTGCATCAAAAAAGTGGACATACAAACCCTAATTCACTTCTAGAAAGCATATAAATATCAAAACTTGAAAAGATATAAAATGTATGAAACATAATTTCTCATCTCATCATCACATGGTACTATTCACTTGCCATTCATGAGACTACACTAGTCATCATATTATCACAAGATATAAATCCTTTTTCACAATATCACATGGTATCAACCCTTATCAACATAAAAGGATTACACCTCATTCAGGGCTCAACCATGCCCAAAGGTCATTAAGACCATCATACTATTCCGTGCAAGATCATCGTTATCTTTCCATGCCTTATAATAAGGCTCAACAACATCACTTACATATAATACACCAGATCACCACAATCTTGCATTAATGAGCTAGGAGATATTCATAAACAATCATAGCAGGGTTATATTAATATTAAGAACATTCCTTTATTACATCAACATGCAAGGAATCTAGATATGATTAACACTCATCATATTCACAATGCACATGTTCAGCATAAGAAAGTATCAACCATGTGGCTATGATAACCACCAATTAACACATTAAGGTTATGATCATGTTAAGGAGGTTATTACACCATCATTCCATCATATAAGAATATTAAACATGAATACTCATCTTTATCTAATTGCATTAGAGTTAGGTTCAACATGATAAATTATATCAATGTTACTAATCAACACTCATACCCAAACCCTAACTCACGACACCCCCATTGGATCATGGATGCATAACGTGAAGCATCACCATCACATTCCATACTATTCTCAAGTATGAACTTACAAATAAATCAAGGTGTAACCATCATGTTATAGCATACTAGGGTTTCAACAATAATAGAGTACTCCATGATTGTATGAGTCATTCAAGGATTATTCATACCCAATTACCATCATTTAGTTATATTAAAGCTAGGTATAACAAGATATACCTCATTAGGGTTACATATCAACACAATATGGTTATCATCCCTTCTATTCATATGAGTGAATAGGTAAGACTAACTTATTAAGGGTAACCCTCCATTTGTTCCATCATCATTAAACCCATATCACCATACCACAATGTCACCCAGAACCATTGGATGTTTAAAAGGTAAAACTATTGGTTGTTTACATAAGTAAACACCTTGGATAAAACACCTATGAAGTCCTTAATTTGTGCTCTAGAAAGAGTCACCATATAACCCTAGACATCCCTTGATAATTGATACAAAGAGTTCCATTGAGAGTAGGGTAAAACCCACAATCGACTGTTCAGTTAAAACAAGCCATCCATTGTTAATAAGTAAGCTCCTTAAGTTGATCATACAAAGGAAAGCATATAAATCACATTATTAGGACTAACATATTACATTATCCATAATTCCATCTTAATGGAGGAATAAATAGTAGATCTCGACCATTGGGTCAAGTTCACATGTTAAAACCATCAATTACAGTATAGGTCTGACCATTGCATCAAGTGACCCAAGAAACCATTGGCCTAAGGCTTAATTGAAGCTACAACTACAATGATTGACTCACCATAGGTTGTAGAGACATGATCCACCATCATTAGTGACCATTAAGTCACCATAGGTTGTTAGATCAACACTAATTCACTAATCAACATCAAATATTAAGCTAATGTCAACATTGATTGATAACATCAGTAGGGTACATAATGGTTGATCATTAAACTTCTAATTGATCCAAAACCTGACCTAAGGGTGTGAACATAGGTTGTCACCATCATTTGACACCCTTGATCACGACCATAAGTTGTTATGAATACAACACCATAGGGTTGTTGCTTTGGTACCATCATCGGGTCATGGTTTATAGAAGAAATAAGCTTAAAACCCTAAAATTGACCATTGATTGATAGGTGCTTAGCACCATAGGTTGACAAACCAACCTGATCCAAGTCATATTGTACCTTAGGAATAACATAAACATGATCATAGATTCATATATAACTGAAATCAGAATAGGGAACATTATAAAAATCGAAATTCAAGTCAAGCATAGCTTTTTAGTGCATGAATCATCATTTTCAAGCAAGAACATGATCTAGAAAGCTTATGGTAAGCAATAAACGTGGAGCAAGTTATAAAAATTGCCTATAATGAGAATATTAAACCCCACACAGAAAAAATCTCAAGCAGGTAGGGTAGAAAATCCAAGAATAAGCTATGAATTCGTCCATCTAGCACCTTTCTTCATCAAATGAGCAAACCCTAAGCATAAGGAGCAAGAAAGGTAAGGTTTTAGAGCTTTAGAGAAATTTCTACCATGGAACATCATGGTTCCAACCTGAAGAGACATAGGAGGAAGAATAGCAAAGAAATAAATGGAGGAAATAAGGTAAAATCTACACTTTTAGGTCAAGATCACTACGAGGAAATGTTTTAGATCCAAAAAGGAATTCAATTGCAACCCTAGAACTGTTTTCAAGAAGATCCCCACTTTCTTCTTCCTTGGGCAGAAAAATTCACAGATTAATAGAAGGAGAACGAGGTTGGGAGAAGGAGGGAAGTGGTGGAGAGGAAATGGCTCGTTTTGGGGCTTGGGGATAAGTATATGAACTTTAAGATAAAGCAAAAAGAAAAAGTTGAAATTCTAGTATCTATCCAAGTGTCCATGGACTTAATTTATTAAGAATATACAAGCACACATAGAAGCAGCTCTACCACTATCTGTATAGACCTACTTATATTTCATTTTTCGAATTTCTCAGACAATCACATAATTCCTTAGTTGATAGATACTAAATGTAGCTCATCCATGAAGGGGTAAATCCTAAAATACCCTTGATGAAAACACCTTCAAAACATGGCTCAACTAGGATCCCCATGGCTCAAAACACTCAATAATGATAATATAACATCTAAGGAACATAATTTATGCAACAAATTGCAATAAAAACTCCTCAATTGGGTAAATTGCAAAAAAGTCCAAAATGTACAGAAAATTGCATAACTTGTTCAAACAGTGTCCAAATTGGACCAAATTTGAAACTTAAGATTGTCTTATGATTTCAAAGCATATAACAAGGTTATATTATGGTTATAAATATTCAATTATGATAATTAAACTTGTTCAACTCTCTAAGCAAGTTTAGGGGCCTTATAGTTGAGATGGGTAAGGTGAGATTTTTGGAGGATCATCATCTCAATGGGAATGATCTACTTTAAAATGATTCCTTTAATGAAATGAAGGATAGTTATCCTACACTCAAACCTAATAAAAGTTGTAAAGGGTATCCAATTATTGTTCCCATGAATGATTATTAAGTGGATGAGCCAATAGATGTAGATTATGCTCCTAGTCAGGTTGGAATATAATAAGGTGAACATACTTAGAATGAAGAAAAGCCAGAGGAGCATGGGAAAGATGCATCCTAAATTAAGAAGATCCACAAGACCAAGGAGGCTTGTCATCCTGTCCGACTATGATGTATACCTTCAAGAGTCAAATATAGATTTTGAAGATATTGATCCCTTATCTTTTACTCAAGCAATAAATTGTGAAAATTCTTCTAAATTTTTTGATGCCATGAAATAAGAGATAATGTCCATGGATAAAAATCAAGTATGGGACCTTGTAACTTTACTAAAGAGTATTAAATCTATTGGTTGCAAATGAGTCTTTAAGACCAAAAGGAACTCAAATGGTGGAATTAAGTGGTACAAGGCTATATTAGTTGTGAAGAGTTTCACACAAAAAGAAGGCATTAATGCAAAGAGACCTTTGCTCCAGTCTCATTAAAGAATTTCTTTAGAGTAATAATGGCCTAAGTGCCTCATTTTGATCTTGAGCTACACCAAATGAATTTGAAAACAACATTTTTGAATGGGAATTTATCTAAAGAAGTCTATATGGAACTTCCAGAAGGTTTTAATTGATGATAGTAGAAGTCATATGGTTTGTAAACTAAGTAAATATATTGATGACTTAAACAAACATCCCAACAATGGTATATAAAGTTTAACACTATTATATAAACTTTAGGGTTTAAGCCTAATATCGTTGATCGACGTACATACCCCAAGGCCAGTAAGAATAAGTTTATAATACTAATTCTGTATGTGGATGACATTCTACTTGCAAGTAACAACTTTGGGATATTGCATGAAAATAATGAATTTCTTTCTTCAAATTTTGAGATGAAAGATATGGGTGAAGTTGCCTATGTACTATGAAGATTCATCAAGACCCAACTAAGGGAATACTTGGAATATCCCATAAGGAATATATATCTCAAGTTTTAGAGAAAAATGGAATGAAAAATTGTTCACTTAGGCATGTACCTATAGTTAAAGGAGATAAATTTAACTCCAAGAAGTGTCCCATCAATGATATTGAAAGGAATAAGATGAGGAAGATATTGTACACATCTGGAGTTGGGAGATTACAATATCTCCAAATATGCACGCGACCATGCATTTCTTTTTCTACTAGAATTCTTGGTCATTACCAATATAACCCAGACATTGACCATTGGAGAGCCATGAAGAAGGTGATGTGTAACTGCAAGGGATAAAATATTACATTCTTACATATAGAAGGACAAACTACCTTGAGGTTATGGGATATTCAGATGTAGATTTTGTCAGCTGTCTAGACAGTAGGAAGCCTACAACTTGCCATATCTTCCTACCAGCTGGTGGTGCAGTGCCATGAAGGAGTGTCAAATAAAAGACTACGACTTCATCCAACACGGAAGCTGATATTATATCTTTCTAGGTAACATCATCACATGCGATTCGACTTACGAATATGATATAAGATCTTAAAAATGTTGATTCAATTTGTAAGCCAATACAGATATACCGTGATAATGAAGCTACAATCATTTATGCTAATAATGATAAAAATACCATGTCATGCAAACACCTAGACATAAAGATCTATGTTGTTAATGAGTGAGATGACAACACGATGATAATGATTGATCACATTGGTACACAATATATGATTTTAGATCCTCTTACAAAAGGACTGACTCCAAGATTATTTACATTTCACGTAAGAGTATGGGTCTGAGAAATTCATTCAATATATATGTGTAACGATTAATATGATTTGATGTTGTAATACTTATTATGTGATCACATATTAGACTAGTAATTCTATTTCATTACTAGTTATAATATAATGTCAATTCTAATGTTAGTTGAACCAAAGAATAGGTTTGAGGCTGACCTATTCATAGAAGGGAGTGCTCATATATTTGGGTAGAAACCACTATGAGTCATATCTTATTCTCATATATGAAGTGTCCATGTTGAGCACCAATGGAAAAGTAATGAATTTTGTTGTCCACATTTTGGGAAAAGTGATAAAATTTTAAATCCTATTATAGTGTGGCCCAAAATAAATAAATGTATTATTAGTAGATTTTTTGAAGGGATCCATTAGGGTTGCGGGGAGGATTCTCATAACCACCATGTATCTTGATGATGGATGAAGAGATACAACACTATATTATATATAAGGGACTGGTCCTCTCTCTGTGGGTCTAATGGCAATCGAAATCCCATCCTATAGAGAATCAAGAAGGAGAGGGAAACTTTTCCCTGAAAAGACATATGGTTTTATGTACTCGCTTCTTCTCATTTTATATTGGAGACTTCTTATGACATCCAAACTTCCTGGAACATCATCTTTGTCCCTAGTGGTTACTGTAAAGAACAAGATCCAAGATCATGGAGACTCTACCAACTTCAAGTATGTGTACTTTAACATTATATGCTTCTTAATTTGTGTGGTTCCCTTAAACCTTTGTATATGTGTATGATGGTAGAAATAAGAGCTTAACCAAAAGAGGAGAGTTATTCAAATCCATCAATTGATATGGACTCCAGTTAATAGGTTTTTTCTTCTTGCTAGACTTGATAACCCTAGCCTTTGGAAGTCTTTTTCCACTCTATAGTCCACTGCAGTCGTCATTTTCCACTTAGTTGGGGTATCATCTTATACCGATGATGTTTTTTTTATCATTTCACTAACAATATTGAAACTAATGTCCACTAACAATGTAAGGATAACAACTTCTCAATAAAACCAATAGTGCTCATCCTTTCAAGACATGTTTCTATGACATTTTATAATTGATAATGAACAATGCCACACATGTGATTTGATTATAAACACACTTTTTTAGTATCAAGTCAAACTCAATGAAATCTAAAATTACTGCATGGTGTTCCCTTAATGGTTCCCCTATAGTGCACACACTTCCACTGCACTGAGTAGTGAGTACTAATATTTAGTTATCTAAATGAGAAATACAACTGACTAATTATTCACCTAAATCTGAACTTCAGAATGTGGTATTCCAAACATAATGTTATAGTGATATTGTTCATATGGTACAAACTTTTTTGAGACTAATTATAGCTTCCTAATGTCAATGCATGGATAGACTAGAACCCACTCACACTATTAGATCATTGTCTTTGTGGCCCGTATCAATTTGTGAAAGGGATGTGTTATGTAGACTCAAGCCCACAAACAAATCACACTCATTTTGTCTTTATGCATGCTTGAAGACAAAGATCAGGAATGAGACTACAAATAAATTATTTCTCCTTACACCTTTACACATACATAAAGATGACAAGAGTATGAAAATGTTTGTGCTTTTTAATCAATGTTATAATATTTCTCTATAAAATGGGAGAATCGGAAGACTTCTTGAAGTGATGGTTGGGACACACCTCAAATGGAGTTAATAGAAACAAATAGAATTATGTCACAAGCGTCATTTTCATCACGTCATGCATGTCGTGCTTGCTATATTCCAAAGAAAAAGGGAATATGTATTAGTCTCATATTGGTTTTACAGAACTTCTCTTATAACTACCTCACTTTTCAGCATTCCCCAATTAAGGAAAAACTTTAAAGTTGAGAGCCATTACCTAAAATTTCCAAGGATCCAGATTTAATAAATTACAAATAATAGTAAATAATTTCTATTAATTTAATTTTTTTTTTATAAGATGCTCATCTAAGGGGTTATATGAATTTTTATCATCAGAACTATACATGTGAGAAGGATGTATCTAATTAATACTCTTTTAGTTAGACTTAATGTCTTTAGGTGATTCCATCTGGTTCATCATATCTTGATATCATCATAATTAACATTTACCTAAAACTACGTGAAAGAAATCACAAAACAACATATCAAAATATACTGTGTACTTGGGATGCATGTAAAAGTGTGTAAGCTAAAACATATAACCAATCAATTACTTTCAAATAAGAACTAGCAATTTCATTGCTTATTCTAACCCATGTTAGATATGCTCCCTTGGGTGTGATCACTGTCCCTCTAGGGCTCGTGTGCATCACCCATCGATGCAAGTCATCCTAGAGTTTAGAATATGATATCTTTGTTTATGTGATACTCATAGTGGCATTATAAATTACATGAAGTAAATGAACAATAAAAAGATTTATTGCAATCCATTCAGGAAACTTTAAAAGCCACTAAAGTCATTTAAGGAGAGTATTCATAGGAATAACCACATACCTTTTATAGAACCATACAGATCTTACAATCATACTTTAAGCATATTATCCAATCAAGCAAGCAAATCAAGCAATAAACATTGAATCTACATGTATGTAAATCCTAAAGTGTCACTATCATGTTATTAGGATTAAGCCCAATTTGGGTCCTAATCTAGGGTTTAGGATTGTCTCGGGTTTGAATAAGGAATAAGGATACAAACCCTAACTCCATCACATATTACACATAGGCTGAAACCCTAATTGTTATAATTATCATATCCTTTCATTGAGATTACTAGACTCAATTATTTTCCTCAATGGCATACAAAATTATGACTACTAACCCTAATTATTCATACACATGATTATTCAGTTTAAATACCCTAATTATCATCATTATGATCACGGTCATCTTGAATTTACTATCATATTTAGCATCATATTACACAACAATAAAAACATTTAGTGTATTAAACACCTAAATCATCAATTCTTTTATTCCCATGTATGAATCACCACTTTAACACATAATTAGTATTTCTTTTAGAACTGGGAACTAAGTACTGAATCTATTTTATTACATTCCTCTCATTTTTTAATCAATTTTCATATATTACTTGTCTCAATCCGAGTTACCAATCATTTATTATAATTTTCACAAGTTAATCTATAAAGGACCAATCCTAAGTTGGCACGTCAACAAAACTAATTTACTTGAAATACGACTCAGGTGGCCCTTTAGGAAATTGGGAAACACCATAGTACCCTTATTATTTATGTATGTTGGTCAGGGCATCCAAGTCTTTTGACTATGGATCTTACCTAACCTCATGTTGGTGCTGGATCCCAGCCCTAGCGGGTCAACCACGGTGTTTCCCCCTTGCCCTTAGGCATCAGAGAACCAGATAGAACTTTGGCACCTCTGCATGGCCTTGTCAGATGCAACAGGTCCCTGATCATGATTTGCAATGGTCGATACTAGAAGAACTATGGTTATGGTTTGCAGAATAGGAAGAATAGGGATGTACATTCTTACCTACAGGTGCCACTGATGTTGACCGATAGTGGAGGCTCTCTAGGGGCTCATGATCTCCTACTCGGATCCAAACAAGTATAGAAGATACCTTATGCTTCGTACTTGTGCACAAGTAGCCAAAGAGGAGGACGACAATGATAGCCCATCCAGACTCTATGACTGAATGGACAGAGTGTTTTCAGTGATGGTTGTCCCCCCATTATACTTCTCACTATAACTTTGGGAAAATCATGGATGTCAGATAGTATCTCCCTTCATGCACAGGAGGAGAAGGACATATGAGGCTAATGCTGTTGAGGGTTTGTAGAGAGCCTCCTGTGTATATGTGCGAGTAAACCTAGACTTATATAGGAACCAAAAATGAAGGAAAAAATAAAATGAGAGAGATGTTGTCTGAGAAAGGAGAACAAACCACAAATAAGCAGTAAATATGAACGATTATACCAGAAGTCACTGAGGCATGCAAGATGCACTATTTTTAGGAGTAATTCTACAACTCTTGATGAATAATGACATTGCAGTAGACCAGTACAATGACTACTTTCCTAGGATCCAACAATGGTTGTTGGCATGAAATGTCCACATGCAATCACAGGGGTGAGTGAACTGAACTGATCAGTCTTTTAGTGACCAAGAAAGAAACAGAGAGAAAATAAGAAAGCTAGAATGATGGTAGAGACACTTTTAAATAACAATACAAAACACGTGTGAAAGGATGAGTTACGATTGTAAATTGGGCACAGTTTGAAACTACCCAAACAAACAGACACAATAGTAAAAAAGATATGACACATGTTAAAAAATAGTTCAATGAACCAAAAAGCAAAACCATGTTAGGGTCGTGACCACGCAAGGAGGCTAGGGAGTCCATATTTTCACCTCCTATGTGTGGGACGTGACATGCAACGACATGCCCAATTAAAGTGTTTCTAGACTGGGACAACCCAAATGTCGTTGGGATGCCCCATCATACGCATGTGTAGCACATGTCCTCTTTTTCTCATCAATTATCCTATGGATAAGAATCCACATAAAAGGAGGATGGAAGTCTCCAAAACAACCAATATGGGACTAAACACTTCCTTTTGTATTTGACATACATGTTTTCTATAATAGTCCCCCACTCTTTCAAAAACAAAATAGTAAAACTTCAAATAATAGCTCACTAGAAGAACTTAAACAAATGACATGCATAAACTTTAGTAGAACTATGTTTTTTAAACCAAAGCATAGAGTAGACGATGCACTTAATCTGTAGAGGATTAGTAGAACTATGTTCTTGAACAAAATCCTCTTTTATCTGATTCGAGGTTCATTACTCACATATCATTCATAAAATCAATTTCCATTCTTATGGTTTGGTGCATTATGGCCATGCACTTATTGGGAATATTCATGAGTTCTCTAGAGATCTACCAAAATCTCAATAGGAGTGGCCCTACTCTATACTCATATAGTTCGACTTTCATCAAGTATATATTATAGTTATATACACCACATCACTGGCTATGAAATCCATTAAGAATAATATATTCAACTTAATCACTACAAATTGTTTACATCATAAGAATGAGATACAAATTATTACAATACATTTAGTCATCCAGTGACTTAGTTTTTCCATTGAACCTCCTTCTCAGGATCACTATTCATGAAAGTTGTGTATCCATCACTTTGACTTATGATATGGGTATAATCCCATTCTCCTTGATGTGTTGTTCACTAGTCTTTGACTTAATGACTTTGTCAGAGGATCAGTCAAATTTAATTCTGACTATATATAATCCATTGAGATTATGCTATCACTTATAAGCTTTCTCACAATTTTATGGCGTAGATGAATATGTGTACTCTTCCCATTATAAACTTTGTTATATCTCTTGCTATGGTATTTGATTATCATAGTGTATAAACATTGGTGGAGAAGGTTCCTCCTAAATGGGAGGATCCATTAGAACATGTCTTAGCCATTCAACTTCTTTTCCAGCCTTTTCTAAGGAAATAGATTTAGATTCCATAGAGGAAGAGCTATACATTTCTTCTTGTTAGATTTCCAAGACACAACACCTCGACCCATGGTGAAGATGTAGCCACTTGTAGATTTCAAATCATCTGAATCAAAAATCAATTAATATCACAAAATCCTTCTAGCACAGTTAGAGATCCACAAAAAATCAATCCATGATTAATTGTTCCTTTGAAGTATTTTAATACCCTATCTAGAGCATCCCAATGATCCTTATTAATTTTTTGAGTATATCTACTTAATCTCCCTACTACATATGCTAGATCTAGATGAGTACAATTCATTAAGTACATCAGGCTTTCTATTACTTGTACATATTTGACTTGTTGAAAACTAGTATTTTTATTTTTCTTAGATTGCAATTAGAATTAAAAGGTGTGCTAACTAGATTATAATCAAACATTGAAAATCTTTTGAGGATTTTCTCAATAAAATATTCTTGAGAGAGCATGATGAAATCATCACTTTTAAAAAGGTGAATTCCTAAAATTACATCTTCTTATCCCATATCCTTCATGCCAAAATTAGAAGCCAAGAAACATTTTGTGTTAATTAAGATATCAATATTAGTGCCAAATTTAAGCATGTCATCCACATAAAGACATATAACACAACCCTAGTTATGAACTTTTAAATATGTCCATTTGTCTCCTTCATTTATATAGAACACATATGATATAATGAATTTTTCAAAATTCTCATGCCATTGTTTCAGTTCTTGTTTCAAGCCATAGAAAGATTTGATTAGTGTACATACCATATGTTCTTTTCTCAAAACAACATGAACTTTTGGTTGATCCATACAAATTTCTTCATCTAAATCTCTATTCAAGAAATCAATTTTAACATCCATTTGATGTATAATTAATTTCTTAATTGATGTCAAAGCAATTAAAATCATGATTGAAGAGATTCTAGTTACAAGAGCAAAAGTATCAAAATAGTCAATATCCTTTTGTTGTTTATACCCCTTGGGAACTAACTGAGATTTGTATTTATCTATAGTCCCATCAATTTTTAATTTATTTTAAATATCAATTTACATCCTATGAGTTTGATACCTGGAGGAAGATCCACTAATTCCCATGTGTGATTAGGCAATATAGATTTAATATCATTATTAATTGCTTCCTTCCATAAGGAGGAATTAGATGAATTAATAACATCATTGTAACATTGAGGGTCATTATCTACAATGAAGGAATAGAAGTCATCATTGATATTCTTTTCCTTCCTCATCCTAGTAGATATTCTAGGTTCTACATAATCAGGTTCAAAAACTTCATTAGTATTAGATGCACTTGGTATGTTCTCTAAAATTTCATGTGAAGGATCATACACTTTTTCCATAGCGGTTTTCATAGAAAAGATATGCTCAAAAAATTCAGCATTTTTAGATTCAACTATAATATTTGAGGTTCGACAACATTTTTGCTACTTATAAATACCAATAATCTACAAAACACCATCTAGGGTTCTAGATCCTAATTTTCTTTTCTTAGGTTTAGTTAACAAGACCTTTTCTAAACACCCTCACACTTTGGGACATTTCAAATTAGGAGGGTGTCCTTTCCATTATTCATATGGAGTCTTATTTGTCTTTCTATTGGGAATGCAATTTTGAATAAAACACGATGATGAAATTGCTTCCCCCTCACACTACTACAGAAACAACATTCAGTGTCGCTTTTCTGGGCGTCGGTTCTTTAGGAAAACCGACGCCTACACTATTAGACGTCGGTTATTTAGGCAAACCGACGTCTATATTCGAAGACCAGCCAGACACGGGTACCACTTTGAATACAGCGTCGGTTGTTAATAAAAAACCGACGCCTAAAGTCGCCCGCGAAATCCAATTTTCGAGCAAAAAAAATAGTGTCACTTTCAGCGTCGGTTATGTAGATAGAAACCGACGCCTATGCGCGATGAAAATTTGCGCGAAAAGTGTCACTTTCAGCGTCAGTTAACCTTTTATAACCGACGCTGAAAGTGGTTCCCGCCAAACAATTTCGTGAAAATATTGTCCAATTGGACGTCGGTTGGTTCAAACAAACGACGCTAAAGAGCTTTAGGCGTCGGTTGTTTGAAACAACCGACGCTATTTTGGAACTTAATATCCCGCGATCGCCCGACTCTTCCCCTTTCTTCTGTTTCATTGCGAGCCGATTTCCCTTTTCTTCTCTACTGTCGCCCGACCACGCCGCTGATTTCTCCTCCACGAAAGCTCCTTCTTCCTCCACGACAGCGCCGCCGCACCGCCGGCGCACCCCCTTCTCCGACGCCACTGTTGCTTCCTTCTTCCCCTTCTCCGCGCCCCCTTCTCCGCCGCGCCCCTTCCCCTACCGCCTGGAGCTCGCCGGCCACCGCTGCACCTGCCTGCCCTGCCGCCTGGAGCTCTCCGGTCACCGCCACCACTGCTGGGAGGTCAGTTGTTGTTGCTCGCCTAATATTGCATCTAAATCTTAGTTTCACCACTTCTTTCACTGAGAACTGAGAAGAATGGCCTACCACGGCCGTGCTGGGCAGCACGGCCGTGGTAGGCCATTCTTCTCAGTTCTCAGTGAAAGAAGTGGTGAAACTAAGATTTAGATGCAATATTAGGCGAGCAACACAACCACGGCCGTGTTTGATTTGATTTAAACCCTAATTTGATTTAAATCCATTCTAGCATCCTAATTTGATTTGATTAAACCCTAACATTGATGAAACCCTAACATCAATTGTGATGAAACCCTAACATGTACATATCTATTATTGTGTTTGTTGGCCTAGAAACCCATCCAAGATTGACTCATTAGGAGTAAATCTTGGATAGTCCCCGGTTTGGGATTGTTCTTGAACACCTAATCTCACTTAGTATGTAAGTGTATAATGTGTATTGGGTTTTTGAGAAAATTTCGGCAGCATTTCCCCGTTTGTTCTCTAAGTACATATGTACTTAGAGAACAGCGGGGAAATGCTGCCGAAATTTTCTCGAAAACCCAATACACATTATACACTTACTAGTGAGATTAGGTGTTCAAGGATGGGATAGGTGGTACACATTTATTATATATAAGAATGACATCAAATGTGTTTGTTGGCCTAGAAACCCGTCCAAGATTGACTCATTAGGAGTAAATCTTGGATAGTCCCCGGTTTGGGGCTGTTCTTGAACACCTAATCTCACTTAGGATGTAAGTGTATAATGTGTATTGGGTTTTCGAGAAAATTTTGGCAGAATTTCCCCGTTTGTTCTCTAAGTATATATATACTTAGAGAACAGTGGGGAAATGCTGCCGAAATTTTCTTGAAAACCCAATACACATTATACACTTACTAGTGAGATTAGGTGTTCAAGGATGGGATAGGTGGTACACATTTATTATATATAAGAATGACATCAAATGTGTTTGTTGGCCTAGAAACCCATCCAAGATTGACTCATTAGGAGTAAATCTTGGATAGTCCCCAGTTTGGGACTGTTCTTGAGCACCTAATCTCACTTAGGATGTAAGTGTATAATGTGTATTGGGTTTTCGAGAAAATTTCGGAAACATTCCCGTTTGTTCTCTAAGTACATATGTACTTAGAGAACAGTGGGGAAATGCTGCCAAAATTTTCTTGAAAACCCAATACACATTATACACTTACTAGTGAGATTAGGTGTTCAAGGATGGGATAGGTGGTACACATTTATTATATATAAGAATGACATCACATTATACACTTAGGATGTAAGTGTATACCCTAATCTTTTCCTAATATATACTTTTTTCCTAATATATACTTGTTTTCTCTGATCATAGAATGGATAGATCATGGATGTCCATTCGTAATCGTTGCACCCCAGAGTTTATATCTGGTCTTGATCAGTTTATTAGATTTGCCGAGGAACATAGGAAAAAACCTACAGATAGGTTCTACTGTCCATGTAGGCATTGCGGTAACAACTTGAAAGTCAACACTAGTGAGGAAATCAAAAGTCATGTCATGTGCAACGGGATTGTACAAGGCTATACAGAATGGCACTGGCATGGAGAGATTTCAAAATTGAAACCAGTAGATGTCGATAGCAGTGCTTGGGTGGAAGAAGAAATTGCCTCCGATGACATAAATGTGAACGAACCAGTTCCAGCAAACATCGTTGATGCGATGCTGTATAGTTGTATGGTAGAGCACACCGATCCACCTCCTATCTTTAGAAACATTGTGCATGATGCTGAGATACCGTTATACACAGGCTGTGCTAAGTTTACGAAGCTTAGCGCTGTGTTGAGATTGTATAAGTTGAAAGCTAACAATAGATGGAGCGACAAAAGCTTCACTTCATTGTTGACTTTGTTGAAAGAAATGCTTCCTGAAGGAAATGAGCTGCCAATAAATCATGGTGATAAAACCAAAGCTTAAGATACATGTGACACCATCTTATCAAAGCCAAGAAGAAAATGTGCACATAGAGATTAGGGCATAAGAAGAAGAGTAATATACATAATAATACTACCAAGTCTTAAACCTCAACCCAAGATAACATCATCTAGCTCATTAAAGTCATACTTAGAGGCTAAAACAATAGCTTACACCAAGAAAGATCTATATCCAAAATCGGGCACCTCACATTAGGGCTTTGGATTTTAAACATATCAAGCATGATCACCACCATCATTTAAGCTCTAGATCATGATATCATCTAATTGTATATTAAGGGCACATATTGGAGAGAGCAACATAAACATGCAAGTAGGATTGAGAGTGTTAATAATAGAGGAGGGTAGCAAGTTATAAAACTCACCTTAAAGAAGATCAACTCCAAGAATCACAAGTTCCAAGCACATGATCACCAAGAGAGGAAGAAGCTCCACCAAAGGCTCCACTTTAGGCCACAAGATTACCTCAAGAAGAAGGAGAATACACCAAGGTCAGAGATTGCTCATGAAAAAGGGAAAAGAAACCTTAGGGTGAACTAAAGGGAGAATGGAGAAAAGAGAGTAGAACTTCCTCACACTTGGGTCCACTTTGTTAAAACATGGCCTATGACCCTTATTATGAGGATTTTAGTTCTCAATAACAACCACCATTGAGGATCCATGGTCCAAGTCCAAGGAAAGAGAAGAAAATGGGGTATAAGTTCTAAGGAAACACCATCCAAAAATGGAAACACTTACCAAGGTTGAAGATGAGCAAGGATCACCACATGCATGGGATCCGATCACCAAAGCTCCAAGGATCTTCCCTACCTTGATCCGTCAGGCTCCAGGGATGAGATAAAGAGAGGGAGGAAGAAGGAGGGCTGAAAGGTTCACTTGTTAGAATAGAAGAGGGTTTATATACTTGAGGAGAAGGGAAGTAGGGGAGATGAGGTGTCAACACCTAAAGGCACCAAAGGGGCACTTGTCCACCCAAGGAACACACATACAACTGCTTCAAACAAAAATGCATGAGGTGGTGATACAACCTATGTTGGGTCTCAACTTCTTAGGGTCTCCAACATCTAGGTCATGGTCGAGACACTCAAGGATGGTCCAAAAAAACACCACACAAGTGTCTTTGACGAGACACAAGCTTCATCAACAAACTAGATCAAACACCCCACAAAAAGACAAAATCTCTCAACCCAAACAAAACCAAGACCATCTAGGTCGTGACCACTACACCCAAGGAAAGTGTCTTGATTGAGACACATCCAAAGCTCAACTAGGTTGTGATACTTCAACATGTACGCCACAGTCAACCTCAAGCAAACCCTAGAAAACCCTAGCATCACGACATGATGCCACCTCCTCAAACAAGGTTCATACAAGGTGCCACTATGCATCATTCTCTCTCTCATTATTCAAAAGAACTAAGGGCACACTATACATGTGATAAATTGCAAGATCACCCCTCAGCTTGGGTAAATTGCAATTTGACTAAAAACAAGCATAGAAAGAACAAACATCATCCAAATAAGCTCAAGATGGATACTTAAGTTCTCCACAAGCTCTATAAGCATCTCAAGGGATTAGTTTAAGGTTTTAAGTACTTAACTAATCCAAAACAAACAGGGTTAGACCAAAACACGTATTAGGGGTCTTATGGGTAGCCTGTACAAAAACATGAAAATTTAATTCCTAGAGGTAGGGTGCTAATTAAATTTATTTCTTTCGCCTATTATGAATTTTATACATATTGAGGCACATTTCACTCACCATATGGTACTATTTTGCAATAAAGTAGTTGTTTCCAAAAATACCCAAAAAAGCAAAACAAGTCAAGAAACAAGACAATTATAGTGCAACCCTGGAAGCTATCCCTAGCTGGGAGGTGTTCTCTGGATAAAACAACCTTGGAAGCTATCCCTACCTACTCCATGCAAAAGGTGGATCTTCCACTCACACTTTGTGACCGTATAGACCGCAATATTCAAAGGTTTGTATGGGGAGGTGGCCACAAAGAGAAGCCCATGTCCCTGGTGGCGTGGGACAAGATCACAACTTATAAGGAGAATGGAGGGCTGGGTCTTAAGACTATGAGGGACTGGAACATGGCCTTAATAGCTAAGAATGTCTGGGATATAACAAACAATAGAAGAACCATCTGGTTCAATTTCATGAGCACATGATATACTAAACACACAGAAGGAAATTGCAGCAACCTTTCTCGTCTTGCTCAAGCAACCCTAAAATGCAAGGATCTCATTATGGAGAATTCATATATCCTTCCACGGAATGGGAAGTTGACTAACTTCTGGGAGGACACCTGGATTGCTACAGATGTAAAACTAAAGAACAAGGATCTACATATAATACCAAGTGAACTGCATGACCTCATGGTCTCAAGCATTGTCAAGGAAGACGGACAGTGGGACACCGAATTCTTAAAGCACTGGATCCCACAATCAGTGGTGCACAAAATCCAACACATAGAACCCCCGATGGCTGACAGAAGAGATGATATACAGATGTGGAATGAAACTAACACTGGAATCTTTACTACCAAATCAGCTTACCACATCCTGAGAAGAAGTCGGGACATAGGTATTGAAGGAGAGTGGGCCGCGCTCTGGAAGGCAAAAGTAGCACCCAAGGTGAAGTTTTTCACTTGGATTGCAGCGCACAAAGGACTGTTAACGAATTGTAGGCGGGTACAGTGATAGTTGACCACAAGTAGCATATGTGAGAGATGCAACATAGCTGAGGAATCCGCAACACATGCTTTGAGGGATTATTCTTATTCTAGGGAAGTTTGGATGAAGATCTTCAATGATAATCCACCCCAAATTTCTTCCAATGTAATTCCGATCAATGGCTGCAAGATAACCTAAAAATAAATGAGGATTAGCGGGATCAATACATGATTGCAGCTTGGCACATATGGAAAGCATGCAATGAACAAGTGTTTGAGCAAACCAAGGTACCGACAGTCCAACTAGCTCAGCAAATTCGGCAAGACTTTTGGCTGATGCACTAGGGATAGCAGCAGAATAACCAACAGCACCTCTCCCCAGAGAGTGAAAAATGGTCCAAACCTTATGAAGGCGACATCAAGGTGAACACTGACACTTCTTGGAAGAAGGATAAAACCACAACTGCAGTGGTAACTCAGGACTGGGAAGGAAGGTGGGTAGGAGCTCATGTCTAAGCAACTCAGGCGAGCTCTGCCCTCCATGCTAAAATAATAGTAGTTGACATTCAACTCGTACTGGCACTAGACTTTGGGATCCAAAAGATGACCCTCGCAACTGACTACAAGGTGCTTGTAAATATGCTTCAGATAGATTCTGACTTCAATCCTAAGTATACAATCTTGCTAGAGAGGATATAGGAGAAACTGACCTTGCACAAAGATTGGGAGCTCAAATTTATATTAAGAAACTATAACAAGGTCGTTGATGCCTTAGCCAGATCCCACCAAAAGCAAATCATAGGTAGCTTTGACTACCCTAGACCCCCTGAGTGTATCCTACCTATCTTAGAGGAAGACATATGTAATGGTATTAGTACTACCATATTTCGAATTCATGCACACCTCTCAACTTGTAATGTTTTTCCATATTGGCTTGTAAGAGGAGGGCAAGATGAATAAATAGCCTCCTGGCTTCTCCAAAAAAAATAGTGCATATCAAGCAAGAGTTGATTAATTTTAAGCAAGAAACAAGACATTTATAGAACATATCAAGCAAGAGATGATCAATTTTAAGCACGAAACATATAGGTAAGATAACAACTAGCTAGAAGGCATATCAAGATCATCAAGAGAAGTTATAAATAATTTTGATCTAATAAAAGAAAATTGCTCTCTAACCAGAGGTTTGATGAAAATGTTCGCAACTTGATTCTCTGTATCCACATGTGTGATATAAATATACTTTTGGTAATGTGGTCACAAAGAAAGTGATGACGGACCTCTATATGTTTATCTCTACTATGTAATATAGGATTGCAAGACAAGTCAATTGCACTAGTATCATCACAATAGATAGGAGAAGCATCAAAATGAATGTTAAAGTCTTGGAACATTTGGTTCATCCATAGGAATTGGGCACAACAACTCCCATCTACAATATATTCATCCTTAGTAGTTGAAAGAGCCACAGTGCTTTGTTTCTTATAGAACCAAGAAACTAAGTATGGTCCTAGGAAGAAGGAAGTGCCACTTGTGCACTTTCTATCAATCTAACACCCTGTGTAATCAACATCACTATAAGAGGTAAGAGTAAAGTCTATTGACTTGGGATACCATAGTCTAACATTTTGGGTTTTGGCTAGATACCTCAAAATCCTCTTAATAACTATAAGATGTGATTTTATAGGACTTCATTGAAAGTGAGAACACAAGACAACACTAAATATTATGTCAGGTCTAGAGGTAGTTAAATAAAGTAAACTTCTAATCATACCTTTATATATCTTCTCATCTAACTTTTCTCCATCTTCATCTCTGTCATGCTTGGAAGTGTTTGATGTGGGGGTTTGCATTGGTATGGTGTTTTCCATCCTAAAGCGCTTATATAGTTCATTGGTGTACTTGCCTCGGTTGATGAAGTTCCCATTTTTTGTTTGCTTGATTTGAAAGCCAAGGAAGAAATTAAACCTCCCCCATCATGCTCATCTTGAACTCACTCTGTATAAGATCACTAAACTCCTTAGAAAGATCAAGATTAGTCCCTCTAAAAGTATTATCATCAACATAATTTGAATGATTAAGAAATTATTAGAAGCGTGCTTTAGAAACAAGTTAGAATCGACTTTGCCCATGATATAGCCATTATGTAACAAAAATATCTTTATTTTCTAATACCATGATCGAGGTTCTTGTTTGATACCATAGAGAGTTTTTTGCAACATATAAACATGGTTAAGCAAGTTATCATGGTCAAAGACAGGAGGTTGAGCAACATATAGTTACTCCTCAATTGTACCATTCAAAAATGCACTTTTAACATCCATTTAATAAAGCAAAAAATTCTTATGACTAGAAAAAGTAAGAAATATTATTATTAACTCCAGTCTAGCTATGTCTGCATATGTTTCTTTAAAATATATCCCTTCTTGTTGATTATAGCCCTGAGCAACTAACCTTTCTTTATTTCTTACCACTTTTGTACTTTCATCAAGTTTGTTGCGGTAGACCCACTTGGTGCCAATGATCTTTTTATCACTTGGTCTTGGGATAAGAGTTCACACTGTTATTTTCGAACTACTCCAACTCTCTTGCATGGCGAGGATCCATTCATCATCCTTGAGGGATTCTTTGACATCTTTAGGTTCAAACTGAGTAATGAAGGCGATCTCTTATTGTTCTTTTTAATGGGCAGTACACATCTTCACCTTTCAAAAGGATTCCCTACTTCTATGGAGTATGATACTCTAGAAGCATAGTCCTAGCCATCTCTTGTAGTGACCTAATTTTCCTGTCTATAACCCCATTCTATTGAGGCATTCGAGGTGAAGAAAAGTTATGTGCATAGACAAATTTATGAAAAAATTGTTCAAACAAATCATTTTCAAATTCTCCCTCATGATCATTGCGGATAGAAACAATCCGGAAAGAAGCTTCATTTTCAACTCATTTGCAAAAAGTCAAGAAACACCGAGAGTATTAATTTTTTAAAGAAGAAAGAAAGTCCAAGTATAGCACCAAAATTTGTCGACAATTACAAGACAATACTTGCTACCACGAAGTGATTGTAGACACATTAGTCCAAATAGATCAACATGGAGAAGCTCAAGAACTCTCTTGGTGCTAAGGACTCCTTTGGACTTGAAGGAGGACTTAGTTTGCTTTTCTTGGGTACACAATTTTCATTCCTCATCATTTTCAAAATCTAATTTAGGAAGTCCCTTCACCAAATATTTTTTGCTCAAATTCTTCATTTGATGCATATTTACATGACCAAGCCTACAGTTCCGTAAAGAAATATCACTCAAATTGGAAACAAGACATCTACCAAAAATAGGCTTAATAGAGTTAAGCAAAATAATGTAAAGATTACCATTTCTAGTTCCTTTATATATGACACTATAGGAGAGGGAATCTAGAAGCAAGCATTCTAAAAAAGTAAATAGAACAAGATAACCATTATCACAAAGTTGACTAACACTTATTAAATTGTGATGTATTCTATCCACAATAAGTACTTTCTTGATGCAAAGTGAATCACCTACATCACCCTCACATATTACCTTACCCTTGTTGTTGTCTCCAAATTTCACTGATACTCCTTTCTTTTCGGAGAATTGATTGAAATGGGTGATTTCACCCATCATGTGTTTTGAACAACCACTATCAACAATCCATTATCCTTTACCCTAACAGAATTGAAGATAATTGATGCCCTATTCAAACTTTGGGATCTGGGTTAGCTTGGGGACCCACTTCATCTTTTTGTTGGTCCCCTTCTCATGGTAAGGATAATAAGTAGAATAGTGGTCATAACTCTTACAATGAACACATACCATAGGGTTTTAGATATAGAAGACTCTCCATGGAAGATTGGAGGTCCCTTGCTCTTCTTCTTACCTTTGCCTTTGGCTTTTCCATTTCCTTTTGAAGCACCCCCATATCCTACACCTCTCATACCACTATGTTTTGTGGAGTGATCCAATACTCCATTGAGGGACTTCTATCCTTTGAGGATAGTTTGCAAAGTGGCTCTCAATTTGTGATTATCATTGGTAACAATGACAATGGTAGAATACAAACACATAATATCATCATTAGCATGCAACAGGTCGACCTCTAAGAAGAGGGCTTTAGTCAAATAAGAATATCTATACAAAGAAATAGAATCAACTTCATTGCTAGACAAAATGGGACTAGAAGGTAGAACACTAACTTCACCAAGCTCATCAAGATAGATTCTATTTTCATCCTTAGTAGTATCAAAAGCAAGATTAAGATTTTCATTTTTAGTTCTAATTTAAGCAAGATCATCTACTACAACATGGTTTTCTTCCTTAAAACTGAGGATGTTCTTAATGTAAACACCATGCTCAACTCCAACTCCATTATATTGGACCTCAAGGTCAAGAAATTTCTCTTGTAAGGAATCAATGCTATCAAGATGTAACTTTTCATTTTGATCAAGAATGTCAACTTTAGCATACATATCGTTAATGATTTTACCTAATCTCTTCTTCTTAGACTTACATTTTGAATAAGCAGAGCGGGTAGCATTAAACATATCTATAAAAGTTTCTTTGGATAACTCATGCAATCTTACCTCACTTACCTCACTCACCTTACCTATGTCTTCACTTATCGAGGCCATGAGTGCAAGATGGCACTCTCCTTTATCATAGCTTGAGACACTAGAGGAGGATTCCTCCCTAGCTTCATAAGTTTCATCCTTGCTCCTTTTCTCCTTCTTATCTTTCCTCTTGTACTTGCCTTCCTTCTTGTAGTCATCCTTCTTCTTGTGGCTACTCTTGTGGTTTCTCTTCTTGGCCTTTAGGCATTCATTCTTGTAGTTCCCCTTTTATCCCCATTCATAACATCGAGTTGAGGATGAGGAACACTGTCCCTTCAAGTTCTTACCCTTGGAGTAGTTTGCTTCATGCTCACTAGGGCTATCCTCTTCACTTGAGGAGGGTGGAGAGGGCCGACAAGAAAGCTATGGTTGGAGAATAATTGCCTCCACTTGAGCTTTGAAGTCATTGTCTTTCATCTTCTTTGATTCCTTCTCCTCTTTCTTGTTATCTTCTTCTTTCTTGTCTCATGGTCTTGAAGATTTCCAATGATCTCCTCAGTGGCCAAGTCTCCAAGGCTTCTAACTTCTTCAATTGAAGTAACCTTGGGGTCCCATCTCTTGGGAAGGGACCTTAGTATCTTGGAGTTGATTGTCCCCCTATCCAATGTGTGGCCCAAGGATCCAAGTTCGTTGATGATGGTGTTAATTCTTGAGTACATATCAGGAACTCTTTCCTTCCAGTCCATCTTGAAGTTCTCAAGCATTCCATTGAGAATGTAGATGCTAGATTCCTTGACTTGATGTGTGCCTTCATAAGGATGCACAAATTGTTCCATATCTCGTGCGATGTGTCCCAAGATGGTATTAGGTTGAATTTGGAGGGAGTGATGGTAGCATAGATGATTCTTATTTCCTTCACATTGAGCAGTTCCTTCTTAACTGTAGCATCATCCCAAGTAGAAGCATCACCTATCGGCTCCTTGTATGGAAGGATCACCACTTTCCACATGTCATAGTTCATCCCTTAAAGGAAGATCTCCATACATTGTTTCCAATAGAGTAAATTTATGCCATCGAATATCATAGGTCTCATGGAGAAGCTTCCCTCTAGGTTGAGAGAACCAAGCATGTTGTCGCCAATCTTCTCACCTCATGGGAGATGTGTCGGAGAAGATCATGGCTTTGATACCACTTTTGGATTGGAGGGATCTAGAGGGGGGTGAACAAAGCTAAAAAAATTCACAAAACTTGTTAGACCTTCAAATTTCTTCAAATAAACACAATTGCAATTAGAAAATTTGATGGAAATTTAAACATACATAGAAAGGATGAGAGAGATTGAAATAACCAATTGATCAAGTTGTTTTAGAGTGGTTTCACTTTCCAAACTAGTAGAGAGTCAGTCCACTACCTAGAGAGGTCATATTCTAGGATTTCTTAAGCTTTTATACTCCTTATATTCACTTATAAGAGTTACAACAAATGACCATCCTTTTCTTGGATAAGGATACCCAACTTCCCTTTGAGGCTAGCTAAGGGTGCCAACAACCTAACAAACAAGGTCTTACCTATCCAAGATCTACTCTTATAACTTACAAAGGTGTTACCCACTCTTGCAAGAAGCTAGATGCCTTCACCAAGGTGATCCTCTTCTTGCACTGAGTCATTTGCCTTGAAGAATTTATCCACTCAACTCCTTGGATCATCTTCCTTGTCCTCCTCCTTCACTCAGAGAATCTTCAAGCACCTTATTCTACAACTCGAAGAAGCATGCACCTTCTCCTTCAGTTGAAGAAGCCTTCATCAACATGAACTTGAAGAAAGGGATTGGGAAGGAGAAGATTTTGAGAGCTTTATAGTTGAACAATGAAGTAGCTCTCTCACACAAATCCTATCTCACTCATATGCATGAAATGAAGTGTAAGCTAGAGAGAGAAAGGGGCTCAAGTGAACTAATAACACTCAACCACTACACAAAAATGGTCTTTAATACAAAAACAAAATGTAGCAAAAATCCCAGATTTTTGTAGCTAAAGGCTTTAGCTACATTTTTCTTTATATATGCAAGTTGTAGTATATGCTCGTATAGCTAAAGGCTTCAACTACAATTTTCAAATATGTAGTTAAATATCCCATTCTCTACAAATATATATGTAACAAAAAATGTAGCTAAACATTGTCTTTACATATTTAAATGTAGGTGACATTATAGCTAAATGAATAACTACAGTTGCATATGTAGTCGGTATGTAGCAAAAATATATACTACATTCTATGTGTACATAATGTGTAGGGAAAAGAAATAATTGCTACACATATATAAGTAGTTATATTATACATCTACCTACATATATAGTGTCATTTATTACACATACATATATGTAGTTAGAATATTTCTAGATATACTATGTAATTGTTCAATACACAAGAGAAATCAGACCAAGTTATACTCATTATGCCAACAACCATAATTTTGTTTTTATTTGAACAACAATTGTACATGGGGAGGCTGTATGCCTTGCCCCTATTACACAATATTTTGAAATAAGCTATACATATCAACCCTTTGATAAAATGAAAACCATCGACTATACAATGGAAACTAGTGAATCCCTCCCTCCAAGTGGATTGTGATCTAAATTATGTTTCCATCATCTTCTCTCCAGTGAGCTTTGCTTTTGAATGTAACAAGTAAAGGTCAACTTTATATTGAGTCCGATGAATATTGGAATGCATTGCAGTAGTCACCTTAACTGTAACCTTGGTATAACATCCACCCCATTTCCATTCATTACAGTTCAAAAATGAAGCACCTTGTCTCTAGCTGAGAAATTTTGTTGAGGGTCTTACACTACAAAGAAGTTATTAGTTGAGGGTGGTAGACTTTCTTCACAATAGTAGAAGGTTTAACCTCAGGTTCTTTTGGGTTCTACACTAACGATGAGTAGGGGATCATGCACTAGGATTGGGGCCTCAAGAGCAACTGATGGGAAAAAAGTGAATCAATGACTTCATACTACTTCTAGAAGTGGACCTAAAATTAGAAGACATCATGAGACATAGAAGGGAATCATCACTAATAGCTTATAAGAAATTTAATAACCAATACTATTGCATACATTGTCTTTCTAATTTTTGGGTAGATACCTACAACAGGTGCTCATCCATTACCCTAATATTGATTCATATTTGACCCATGGTTCTCATCCACTACCCATGGTGGAACAAAAAAGTCTTCACCCTAAGAAAAATCCATTTTTCCACAACAAAAATTGTTTTCCCTTCAGTTAATATCAGTTTTCCCAATGAATTGTCCTATCAATAAAGAGAACTAGTTTCAAAGCTACAAAGTTTTAATCAAGAAAAAATCAACATAAGATGCTAAGTTTCTATTACCTTATTAGTGATTTCAATATAATACAATGCTTTAGGCAAATGGGTTCACTAATTTCACTGCCACCCAAGTTTTCTTCGGTGTCAACAATTTTGCAAGAAACACCAAGTACAATTGATCTTACTATGGAAATAATTAAATATTCACATATATAAACTAAAAAAAAGAGTAAGTAATATAGGTAATGATTTTTAGAAATATAGAGGGGCATGTCAAAAGAACCAATTTGAAATAGGACACATATAAAACTTAGTTTCTTGTTAACTGTAATTTTAAAGATTTAAAATATAGTTTAGCTATAAATTTGAGTGGATGTAAGTCTTATGTTTTATTTGAGTGGATGTAGTGATACCATGGAGATAGGATAACAATCCCTATGATACTATATTAATATGACTGTTCATATTATTTAAGTTTTGAACTTGCATGAGTGATTTGTTGTGAAACAAGTTTTGTAAAATAAATGAACAAAAGTAAAATTTACTAAGTATGCTCTGGATTTTACATGTCACTTGAGCATGTCAATCTAAATGCTTAGAATTATGTTGACAACAAGATTTTACTAAGAACTTAGGAGATATTATTTCATTTTGACATCATAGGGGGCCTTTGAATTCCTATAACAAGAGAAAATATCTATAATACTTATTCATTATAGTAGATTGTCTTCATGTTCTTTGGATTGAATTGTAGTCATCCCATCACATGATAAGTTCTTGTTTCCCATGTTGTTTGAAGAATTAAAATGAATTTTATCCATGTTCAAATTTCACACTACACTCCAAGGACATGCTTGGTAGTGGAACCAATGTTATTGTTATCAACGTTTGAGGTGGATACTTTGCATACTTTTTAGTTTTCATCCTTTGGATTTCATTCCTTAACCACTCTATTTAGTTTATATCAATATATACATCTACATATTGAAAGAACTATGGATCTATGTGTATTATGAATAAGCTATAACATGCTAGAATGCAAGTGTATTTCTTTTAGACTGTATGTGAGAAGCATATAGATTCAAATGAGAGATTGTGATTGTTAATTTCCTAGAAAACCTACATTAAGGGACTGTCTCCTCTTCCCATCAACTGATCTCCGTTACCACACTCAAATGAATCTGAGTCCATCTACATGATTATCTAATGCAATAAAAAAATAAAGACCCTTTTTGCTACAAGCATTGCAATTGAAGAATATTCACTCTAGGTAAAAAATAAGGATTTTTTGTATGATCTTTTATGAACATTCAAGGAAGTATATGATGAACCAAAATATAGAAAACTAACCTTTCTATCAGTAGAAGCATATCATGCTGGCATTTAGATTGCGCCATTGCGGTCTCAAGTTCATTCCAAACTCCAGTCCCTACTAGCGGCTTTTGGAAAAAAGTAAAAATATAAAACCAAAACCATGGTGAAGACACATAGAGATGATTCTATCCCTAGTAGCTACATAAAGAGATGATTTAGTCCCTAGTAGCAACATATATAGTTGCTTCAATCCATAGTAGTACCATATAGAGAAATTTTTTCTAAAAGGACTTCACAAATACTTAAAAGGATGTGAACACCAAATGTGAATAAGGACCAAGAGAAAGTGAATTTTACATATTTTATGTGATCAGGAAAATTGTTTGTGATAAACTAGTTGATGTTCTCACAGAGGCAATACCTATTCAAGATAATAGGAAGGGGAAGATTCATTCTTATAATAAAATCTCAAGAAGATTAAAGAAGACATATGTAGAGCTTCTAAAATGTCCAAGTGGTACAAAAATGACTTGGAAGATTCTGGGAAGAAGTTAATGTTGTGTACTAGATTGCTTTCAAGGCACATGTTTTCATGTTAAATGAGAAGAGATCTTGAAAATGAAATTAAGGTCCATGGGTACCACATATATAGAGTTTTGGAGAGAACTTGATCACTAACTTGTCACCTTCTTATTTGTAGTGTCATGGAAGAGTTGAATCATGCTTATTTCTTCAATATGAAAAGTCTATGAATACCGATATAGATGAGGATAGCCTGGTTAACCCCATTCTAGCACTATGGTTCATGAAGAAACTGGTTAATGTCTAGTTCAACAAAATCCAAGATTACCTGTGATAATGAGTTACTTCCATGTCACTCTACAAAAAATGAAAAGGATATAGTAGAACTAGCTTCAATTTCTTAAAAACTAGTAACACAAACAATCTAGCCTCATTATGAAGAATGCAAGAAACACAAACAATCTGGATTCATTATGCAGTAGAGATCGCTTCAGATACTCTGAAATTGTACCATTGATGCCCCAACATAGAACATGGTTCCAATAATAATAACAAATATCAAATCATGTTAATGAATGATGTGCAATATGTACCTGGATATCAAATGTAAATTAATTTGTAGTGCCTTGAGAATTGAAGTAACATAGTCTTTGAGGCGCTGAGATGTTGAAGATAACAACTCAAGAGAACCCATGCCAAGGTTTAGGAGAACATAAGTACAACAACACTGCATAAAGTGTTGTAAAGTTGTGAAATTTGATGGCCACTGAATCTAATATATATAAGGTATATAGGGAGATCCAACATAAACCATCCATGAGAGGCATATAGTATAGTAGAGAAGGACATGATTGCCATAGGGAAATGCAGATCATTCCAAAGGAACACTAAATATATATATATCTAAAGGCAACATTCATCTCGTATACATTCTGAATCATTGACCAATTCATTCCAAAATTTTTGAAGTGTGTCTTTGACGCAATTATTTTCCAACTTTAGTTTTCATGTCAAAGGTTTCATCACCATTCCTGATATGGGTTTCAAAATTGAGAAGAATTGCATAGTCAACGATAAATAAATGGAAGTGAATAATCATAGGGAACTAATTCCATGTTCTCTTATCATTATACTTATGTTTGAGCTTGTTTTCCTATTTTGGGGAATATTTTCTATCAAGGTGATCATCCTATCACGAAGGAAGTAGTGTCAGACTTGACTCTTTTCTGGATACATTATTGTAAAATCTCTTGATTCTGGTTAAATGAGAACGAGTAGGAATTCATTATATGGAACAAAAACAAACAACATTATAAGTTTTAAACTAGGAGATTTTTAAGGTTTTCTCATAAAATATATTTGCACTTCCTCAAATAGTAGATATACTCTCAATTATTTCCTATTCATTTGATTCAAACTGAAGGAAATTACCATGATGTCGGCTGGGTGGAGTGAGCTGACAGTAACCCTTGAAATTTGACCTTGTTGGAAGGAAATGTACCTTACTATAATAAATAAAAGAAAAGTTCTTAGAGAATTTAGAACTAGGAACTTGTAACTTGGAAAGATATGTACCACCTAGAGTTTTAACTTGGAAGACCATGGATTTCCTAGCCCATATCATGTAAAGAAATGTTGTTGTTGACTCCCCCAATCCCTATATGTGAGTTAAAATCACCCTTCCAAGACTGATGACTCTGTGAATCTCCAACCATAGTAGTTATTTAATATGTATAACTAGGATGAAGCATCAATGCAAGTGCCTATAAATTAACTATAGAAAAATTAATTATCTACAAACTTGGTTCCTTTGTTCACTGATGGTTACTAAGAATGGTCGTCCAAGTCCTAGTTTTCATCAAATTATATTGGTTTGTGTAACTTTTATTCATGGAAGCTTACATGTACATAGAAGCCCCTACATGACAAGATAAATAACAAAAGTATATGTCTGAATGCTCATCTAGACATGACATATGACATGTAAAAAATAATATATTTAAATACCATCTCTAGTAGGATAATGGAACAACCACACCTAGCTTGGATTTAACTAAAAGTGAAAAATTCTTCTTATAAGACAATTGAGGGTGAGCCTTGTTGAATGGATTTGGTGCACTATCTTTTCATAGATTCAGTAAAAAAAAACACAATGCCAAAAGGTCCTTCAGAGAATGAGCATGGCTATGTCTACGGTCATGTTAATAGGCATGTCTGAATGATCATGTGAATGTGAAAGGTTCACCATCAAAGGAGTGAGGTAGTTGGTTCAAAAAGGTAGTGGGGCAAGATATTTGATACCATTTAATGTTGCCCTTCTATTTCCATTTATAAGATTTGGGATCCTACTTAGCAGAACAAACATCACACCCTATAATTTGATCATATTTAAAGGATCCTTATGGGTTTGTCTAGTCTACTCCGATGGAAACATTTCATTTGAAAAATATAAATAATACTCTACAGACAAATAGTTAGTGACAAACAGATTCTCATAAACCAATCCATCAAATAGTTAGTGACAAATATGTACACAGACGTGACACATGGAACATAGTATAAGTATAAGTTTGCAGCATACCAAATAGAAGTATCTTGCTTCATGGATGAATACATGTTTCCCTCATTCGGGCCATTATGAAGAAACCCAAATAGGGCCCTATCATTCTATTTTAGTCTGGGGTAGACGACCTACCTTCATTTCTAGCTGAGTCGTTCATGTGCATTTCTAGAAATTACAAAAGGACACCAGCTACAACTAATGTTTGCATTAACTTAACCATTATATTTAGGCCAGCAACTTCAACTATAGAATCATAAGCAATAATATCACCAACTTACTTAAAAAGAATCAAATTCCATTCAATTTGGTTAAGTTAACTGCACCAAAAATTTCAATTGAGGTTTGGTTTGATTATTAGCACTTCTTTATCGAAATAATGGATAGATAAAAAAGTATCATAGTCTTCAATATATTATAAATATATCTACTATATGTTTAATCCATTTCCTTCCTAATCCATGGTCTATAATTTACATATGTCCCAATATTATAATAGCAATGATCTACACTCTTCATCCATATAATTAAGATCCCACCTTTGGGCCCCTAATCACTTGCAACCCTGGTACACCCACCCTAATACTACCCTACTTTATACATGTGAAGAATATGAAAAATAATGAACATTTTAATCTATATTTCCAATTTCCAATACCCATCGTAGTATTTCTAGACCTTCATGGTTTATCTATACTGTAAGGCCCCTAAACTTTCTTAATGAGTTGAATAAGATTAATTATCATAATTGAATTCATATAACCCTAATATAACCTTGTGATATTCTTTGAAATAATAATACAAAATTAAGTTTCAAATTTGGTCCAATTTGGACACTGTTTGAGCAAGTTATGCAATTTTATGCACATTTTGGACTTTTATGCAATTTACCCAATTGGGAGGTTTTCTTTGCAATTTATAACTTGCATTATGTTCCTTTTATATTATCTCATAATTCTTGATATTTTTTAGCCATGAGACACCTATTTAAACCTTTGTTTTAAGGTGTTTTCTACAAGGGTATTTTAGGGTTTACCCTTCACGAATGAGCTACCTTTAGTAGCTATCAACTAATGAATTATGTGATTGGCTCGGAAATTAGACAAAGGAAGGCTAAGAAGGTCTATAAGAACGGTGGGGGAGCTTCTTGTGTGTGTGCTTGTATATTCTTAATAGTTTAAGGCCATAGAAACATGGGGAAGCTACTTTTACACCTCATGCTTGCTTCCATCCTTATCCATTGGCTATATTTACCTCTTCCTTGCCCAAGTTCAAAACGATGCCTGCTTTCTCTTTACTTTAACCTAGAGAAACGAATCCCCTCCGTTTTTTTGCAGAACCAAGTGCTCTAAGGTAGAAGACAACCTCTTTTTGGAGAAGAAGGTCTCCTAGAGCTCCATTTAGCCCTACCTAGGGTTTCCAAGGTCATCTTCTAGGGATTCTGACCAAGGCAAGTTATTTTCTTCTTTCCTTCTCCATTTCTCTTGCTATTATCCTTCCTTAGACCTTCCTCCAGGTTGGAACCTTGTTTTTCCATGGTAGAATTTTCTCGAAAGCTCTAAAACCCTACCTTTCTTGCTCCTTATGCTTAGGGTTTGCTCATTTGATGAAAAAAGGTGCTAGACAGACGAATTCATAGCTTATTCTTGGATTTTCTACCCTACCTGCTCGAGATTTCATCTACGTGTGGTTTGATCTTCTCATTAGAGGCAAGTTTTATAACTCTCTCCACATTTATTTCATACCATAAGCTTGCTAGCTCATGTTCTTGCTTGAAAATGATGATTCATGCACTAAAAAGCTATGCTTGACTTGGATTTTGATTTTTATAATGTTCCCTATTCTGATTTCAGTTCTAGATGAACCCGTGATCATGTATACGTTATTGCTAAGGTATAATATTACTTGGATCTGGTTGGTTTGACAACCTATGGTGCTAAGCACCTATCAACCAATGGTCCGTTTTAGGGTTTAACGCTGATTTCTTATATAAATCCATGACCCGATGATGTTACCATTGCAACAACCCTATGGTGTTGTCTTCATGACAACTGATGGTCGTGATCAAAGGTGTCAAATGATGGTGACATCCTAAGGTCACCCTCTTAGGTCAGGTTTTGGATCAATTAGAAGTTTAATGATCAATCATTAAGTACCCTACTGATGTTATCAATCAATGATGACATTAGCTTAATATTTGACGTTGACTAACGAATATAGTGTTGATCTAACAACCTATAGTGATTTAATGGTCACAAAGGATGGTGGATCGGGTCTCTACAACCTATGGTAAGCTAAACATTGTAGTTGTAGCATCAATTAAGCCTTAGACCAATTGTTTCTTAGGTCACTTGATGCAATGGTCGGACCTATATGTTAATTGATGGTTTTAACATATGAACTTGACCCAATAGTCAAGATATACAGTTTGTTCCTCCAATAAAGTGTAATGATGGGTAATGTAATATGTTGGTCCTAATAATGTGATTTAGATGGTTTCCTTTATATGATCAACTTAAGGAGCTTACTTGTGGACAATGGATGGCTTGTTTTAAATGAACAGTCAATTGTCCGTTTTACCCTACTCTCAATGGAACATTTTATGTTGTTAATCAAATAATTTCTACGGTCAAATGGTGACTCTTTCTATAGCACAAATCAAGGACTTCATAGGTGGTTTATCCAAGGTGTTTACTTATGTAAACAACCAATGGTCTTACCTTTTAAACATCCAATGGTTCTGGGTGACATTATGGTACGGTGATATGGGTTGAATGATGAAGGAACAAATGGAGGGTTACCCTTAAAAAGGTAGTATTACCTATTCACTCATATGAATAGAAGGGATGATAACCATATTGTGTTGATATATAACCCTAATGAGGTATAGCTTGTTATACCTAGCTTTAATATAACTAAATGATGGTAATTGTGTATGAATAGACCTTGAATGACTAATTCAATCATGGGATACTCTCTTATTGTTTTTGAAACCCTAGTATGCTATAACATGATTGTTACACCTTGATTTATGTGCTGGTTCATACTTGACAATAGTATGGAATGTTATGGTAATGCTTCATGTTATGCATCCATGAACCAATGGGAATGTCGTGAGTTAGGGTTTGGGTATAAGTGCTGATTAGTAACATTGATATAATTTGCCATGATGAACCTAACTCTAATGAAAATAGATAAAGATGAGTATTCATGTTTAACATTCTTATATGATGGAATGATGGTGAAATAACATCCTTAATATGATCATAACCCTAATGTGTTAATTGTTGGTTATCATAGCCATATGGTTGATACTTTCTTATGCTAAACATGTGCATTATGAATATGATGAGGGTTAATCATATCTAGATTCCTTGCATGTTGATGTAATAAAGGAATGTTCTTAATGTTAATATAACCCAACTATGATTGTTTATGACTATCTCCTAGCTCATTAATGCAATATTGTGTTGATCTGGTGTATTATATGTTAGTGATGTTGTTGAGCCTTGTTATAAGGCATGCAAAGATAATGATGATCTTGTAGGGAATAATATGACGGTATTAATGACCTTTGGGCATTGTTGAGCCCTAAATGAGGTGTAATCCTGTTGTGTTGATAAGGGTTGATACCCTGTGATATTGTGAAAAGGATTTTATATCTTGTGATAGTATGATGGTCTTAATGACCTTTGGGCATGCTTGAGCTCTGAATGAGGTGTAATCCTCTTATGTGGATAAGGGTTGATAGCCTGTGATATTGTGAAAAGGATTTATATCTTGTGATAGTATTATGATTAGTGTGGTCTCATGAATGGCAAGTGAATAGTACCATGTGATGATGAGATGAGAAATTATGTTTCACACATTTTATATCTTTTGAAGTTGTGATATTTATATTCTTCCTAGAAGTGAATTAGGGTTTGTATATCCATTTGTTTGATGCAACCTTAATTCACCCAATTGGAATAACTAATCAAGTACAACTCTAATCATATAGTGCCCTGTTCCATAGATCCATCTAAGTGTCAGAACTTGCCAGATGGTGAAATGAGTATTCCTAAGGGAAACCCGGAGTGCATACTGTTGAGTATGTGGGGGTGGCAAGTCGAGGATATATCCTTATCATCCACAATGAAGATTGTAGAGGTTGGCTATGGTCATGCCTCATACATCTGATGTGATTGAAAATGGCTATGGTCGTGTCTCGGTTATTATATATGTGACAAGATTGGAGGACAACTGCGGTTGTACCTCAGATGGTAGGGTATGCGTACCCACCTCCTTTCACTAGTTTCGTGACCTGTACCAAGGACGGACTAGGATGTAAGCATCTTGACCTTATGTGTCACTGTGGAGGACCCATACTGACTGGGGGCGAAGAAGATCTTAGGAGTCCGACTCTTCCTAAATCTTGTATGGCACTAATTTCAACTTAGCAGTGTTGAGTTGGATTTTGAGTGGTATCCTCAATTTCCTCAGGGCATAATAAAATATGTAATACAACCTTGTAGCATATTTTTTTAGGGTTATACATGACATTTCACATTGGATGATAACCCTTGTTTGTTATCTTTACATAAATATGATGCTTAGTGCAATTAATAGATAGTAGACATACTTATGTTGTGGATATGATTAAGATTGTAGATGTGTGCATACAATAGCCATGATTATGTTGATAACTATACTGCTACTTATGATTATAATTATGATGCTAGCTATCTCGTGTTGTTAGTTATGTTTAGCATGCTAGCCATGCCTTTATAACTAGAGATGCATATACTACTAATCATGCTTATCCAGATAGTTGTGCTTACGTTGTTAGTTCTTTTTATGATGTTGATATGTTCAACCTATTAGACATGCTAATGTTGTTAGCTATGCTTATGTGGCTAGACTTATTCATAATGATAGAGATTTTATGTTATTAGACTTGCTCATGATGTTAGATATGCGCATGCTACTGAATTGCTTATATTGTCAACAAGATAAAGGATGATAGTTTGGCTAATAATGAGTGCTATTATCTACTCATTTATGTAATTTTTTAATCATCAGTGCTGCTGAGCTTATTTGTTATATCTGATTAAACTGCTTAACTATTTAATTACTTAAAAATGTTGTAATCAATAAACATTATTGGAGGTTATATCTCTTGCTTGGACATGGGTCTCATCCTTGTGGTTCGCCACATTTTTTTTAGGTAATCGGAAATGACAAAAACAAACATGTGGCAGCAAAGGGGAGCTATTGTAATGAATTTTTGAGAAAGTTGATTAGATGTCTAGTATGTTCTAGAGTCATCCCTCTACTCTCAGGTCCAGGCAAGAAAAAGTTTGTATATGGTGTTTCAAACGAATTGGACTTTTGTTAGAATATTAATGCTTGTTTGTGTGGCATATACGAATAATGTTCTTCTGTGTATATATGTGGTGGATAAGACTATAGAACAATTTGTATCAAGTTCTTCGCATAGTATGGATATAAGAAAGATATTGGGCTCTTATGCAAATGTTTCTGAATGGGTGCTGACGTGAAATCGGTTTTAATTTAACCATATTTTTGGGTATGTGATTAATTAGTGATTGATTGTGTTTTATGTTTTGAGTAATCTCGTTTAGTGTAACAAGTTCTCACAAGTTGGTATCAGAGATTTAGGTTCGCTGAGTCTACAAGGACCCTAGGACTTAAGACTTGGATGATGTCTAAGTTAGGAACGTGACATAAAAACATGGTGCTTACTGCCTAATCTCAGTACTTGGATGCCCTGGCCAGGTATTCAATTATTGAAGAAAGGCAAGTATGCAACTCTTAGATTGTTATCTTTTTTATTACTCTAATCAAGTAGTCATTTTTAGGCAATCTAAAGAGCATAATGAATAAGAAATCATGGTGTGAATATGTCAATCCTACCTTAAAGAAGATGAGAATTGCATCATAATCTATTAAAACTTGAATGTTTGGTAACTATAAGAGAAAGATACAACACCATGAAATCTAAATCTAAATACAAATAAGAAAAAGAGGAGTTCTTGAAGATGTGATTCAAGAAGATAATAAAGTAAAAGATAAATAAGTCCATGCTTATAAAGTGATTCAAGGTATGAAATCCAAATGATATGGAGAGAACTCCAATGTTAAATATAAAATGAGAAGATGAATGGGAACAATGACAAAGGAATAAGGTGGAACCTGAGTTAATCTCAGACCAACCTATGTGTATAATAAAGTGTAAATGTAAAATAATCATGGTGTTTTAAAGAAATTAAGGCATATGAGCCATGTTTAATGAATAAAATGTGGAATATGATGATTTACATGTTGATAAATGGTTGAAAAACATAATAAAATACAAGAACATACCCAAGTGTGATAAATAGTCATCAAGGAAGGAGTAATGAGATATGTTAATCATGATCATTCCTATGCTAATGACAAGGAACCCAAAATGAAAAGGATGAAATGATATGTAAGAAGTTGTAACTTACATAATGAAAATAGAATCGGTTACCTTTTTTCTAGTGACCCTTGAAAAATACTACTATATGGGAAGTGTGTTTCACTTTGTGTCTTTCCTTTCTAGGGCATAGATTTCAAGTGGATCATTGCCACTTGGTATGTGTGGATTCACTGCAAACATGAGGGTGGATAGCATATTATAGAATAAGGTTACTTGGACTATGGTTCCAAGATCATAAAGATTGTGATGATTTTGCTTTTGAGCCTTCCAATAATTAGGAAGACTCCTCTTATATGTCTTGATATTTGTTATGTTGCTAAAAGTGGATGAGATAATGATGTGAGTTCCTTATAGCACATGAGGTGGATATCAAGGTAATGAATCCTAGTATCCAAGATGTATCATAGTATGGGAAGTATGTGAAGGATGGAAATGTTTCTTAAATGAACATTCCAAGAGTTCCTCTCCCTTAGAGAGCGAGAGAGAGAGTTGATGATGACCCTCTAAATGTTGTCTGGAAGGAAAAACAAAAGTGATTCTATAATGTTTTGTATGGTTAAGTGATAGCTGGGCAAGACCACTATCAAGGATAGATGGTTTTTTGGTCAATAGATATGTGATATCGTGTTCCTTTAAGATAAACCTATGATCAAATATCAATGCATAAGAGTTAGATTGGATGACATAATTCACATGACCATGATGAGTTTAGAGTTATGCCCTTTAGACTAACCAATGTACAAATAGAATTTATGAATAGGAGGAACAGAGTGTTCCAGTCATGTCATACAAGTTATATCAAGATTTGAATGATGACATGTCAAAGTATTTCAAATATGGTCAAAAATATGATAAATATTTCTTCAAAAACCTTAGGGTTTCCGAAGTAGCAATAGCTATGAGACCAGTTGAACAAGAGTGAGTTGGGGGTTGACTAGAGTATCCTCTAGGAGTTATGAATCCTCTATTAAGTATGTTATGTGAATCTTGATAAGATGAAGACAATGTCTTTTCTGCACCCCTAACAAGGTCAATCAGGAAGTTATATTTATTGATAGATACAAGTGTATAATTCTTCAACCAAATATATGGTCAGTCCACCATTGAGATGATTGGAGAATCCTCTAAAAACATATTCCTCATATGTTCTTGAAAACTAGGGGGTTCCTACATGGTTGATTGAGTTTTTGATTACGACAACCATTAAAGGAGCATGGAGATGAAACCTTATAAAGTTGAATATGATAATAGATACCTGATGTTCTATGTTTGGTAAGATCCGGTGAGTGTGGCCTATGAGTGATGCATGATACAACATATAGAATAATTCAAGATGAAAATTGAGTCCCAAAGTTGAAAGTTACTATTAGATTTGTATAGGTGACACAACAAGTTTCTATGTTTCATATTTTTGAATGTCTTCTTAGGTAGGGGTTTTTGTGTTGACCCAAGATGAGATATGTATGAATGATGTGACATCACCATGATATGTAATTAACCATGTGAAGGTAATAGGATGAGGTGCAAAGGAAGTACCCATATTTGTTTACCTTAGATTTTGGGAGTGAAATCCCTGTTAGGGGTTTATAGTTGTAAAGCCCCTAAACTTACTTAATGAGTTGAATAATCTTAATTATCATACTTGAATTCTTATAACCCTAATATAACTTTGTTATATGCTTTGAAATCATAATACAATCTTAAGTTTCAAATTTGGTCCAATTTGGACACTGTTTGAGCAAGTTATGCAATTTTATGCACATTTTGGACTTTTCTAAAATTTACCCAATTGAGAGGTTTTCTTTGCAATTTATCAATTGAATTATATTCCTTTGATATTCTCTAATAATTCGTGATCTTTTTGATCCATGGGGCGTCTATTTAAACCTTAGTTCGAAGGTGTTTTCTCCAAGGGTATTTTAGGGTTTACCCCTTCAAGGATGAGCTACCTTTAGTAGCTATCAACTAATGAATTATGTGATTGGCTGGGAAATTCGACAATGGAAAGCTAAGAAGGTCTATAAGGACGTTGGGGGAGCTTCTTTTGTATGTTCTTGTATATTCTTAATAGTTTAAGGCCATAGAAACATGGGGAAGCTACTTTTACACCTCATGCTTGTTTCCATCCTTATCCATGGGCTATATTTTCCTCTTCCTAGCCCAATATCGAAACTATTCTTGTTTTCTCTTTACTTTAACCTTTAGAAACGACTCCCCTATATTTTTCTTCATAACCAAGTGCTCTAAGGTAGAAGACAACCTCTTTTTGGAGAAGAAGGTCTCCTAGAGCTCCATTTAGCCCTACCTAGGGTTTCCAAGGTCATCTTCTAAGGATTCCTACCAAGGCAAGTTATTGTCTTCTTTCCTTATCCATTTCTCTAGCTCTTCTCCTTCCTTAGACCTTCGTCCAGGTTGGAACCTTTCTGTTCCATGGTAGAATTTGGTCTAAAGCTCTAAAACCCTACCTTTCTTACTTCTTATGCTTAGGGTTTGCTCATTTGATGAAGAAAGGTGCTAGATGGACGAATTCATAGCTTATTCTTGGATTTTCTAACCTACCTGCTCGATATTTCTTCTGTGTGGGGTTATATCGTCTTATTAGAGGCAAGTTTTATAACTTTCTCCACGTTTATTTCTTACCATAAGCTTGCTAGCTCATGTTCTTGCTTGAAAATGATGATTCATGCACTAAAAAGCTATGCTTGACTTGGATTTCGATTTTTATAATCTGCCCTATTCTGATTTCAGTTCTAGATGAACCTGTGATCATGTGTACATTATTCTTAAGGTATAATATTACTTGGATCAGTTTGGTTTGACAACCTATGGTGCTAAGCACCTATCAACCAACGGTCAATTTTAGGGTTTAAAGCTGATTTCTTATATAAATCCATGACCCGATGATGTTACCATTGCAAAAACCCTATGGTGTTGTCTTCATGACAACTGATGGTCGTGATCAAAGGTGTCAAATGATGGTGACAACCTATGGTCACCCCCTTAGGTCAGGTTTTGGATCAATCAGAAGTTTAATGATCAATCAATAAGTACCCTACCGATGTTATCAATCAATGATGACATTAGCTTAATATTTGATGTTGACTAAGGAATATAGTGTTGATTTAACAAAATATGGTGATTTAATGGTCCTAATGATGGTATATCAGGTCTCTAAAACCTATGGTAAGTTCAGAATTGTAGTTGTAGCATCAATTAAGCTTTAGACCAATGGTTTCTTGGGTCACTTGATGCAATGGTTGGACCTATACTATAATTGATGGTTTTAACATATGAACTTGACCCAATTGTCAAGATCTATTGTTTATGTTACGACCCTGACTCCCGGTAACCCCCAATTGAGGGAGACTGAAAGGACAGAGCCGTTAACCAATAACCTGGATCAAAGGTTCGACAAATAATCATTAACAATTATTAAATTCTACCAACTATACTAAAATATGGAGAAAAATAAAACTTTTGCATACCTTTTTGAAAACTTGGATCTCTAAACTCCTATCCACTTATGGATTCTATTCTAACTAATCCTCGTTGTATTATACTTCATGTATTTCACACTATGACGATTTACTGTTTGTCCCTTTGGCTTGTACCTAAAACGCCGACAAACAAAACGTCGATCAACCGAAGCTGGTATGTGGGAGAAACAATAATCATGTAAATATGTTAACAATGTAATCATGCAATTGATCATTTAGCAACTAAGATTACATTTTAAGCCATACTACTCAATCCTTACTTATCCCCCAACTCTGTGTTGTCCCTGCAGTGGACTTTCATACTACCTCCCTTTAGGTAGATTCTTACCCCCATGGTCCTACCTTATAGGTAGACAATACATAGGGTAATAGAGTCGCATGGAACTACCCAAAGGTAGCCCAATATCTAACTCAATGTGACTTGATGGACCTCCCCATTGGTAGCCATGTATTAAGTCAACCCATGACCTTATGGACCTACCCCATAGGTAGCCATGTAGTAGGTCAACCCATGACCTGATGGACCTACCCCACAGGTAGCCATGTACTAGGTCAACTATTAAGCCACAGAGGGGACCAGGATCTGAGCTAGTAGGCACATATCTTATGTGATAATCATATCCACATTATAGTTTGCATGAATTAAAATCATCCAACAATTAACTCATGACATCGATGAAAACTTCGATAAACCTCGGAAAACTAACTCGAGATATTCATAAGCATAACCACATACCTGATTTGATGATTTCACAAGCATTAAGTAAATCCAACCAAGAACGCAATCCAAGCAAGAAATTCAATAATCACATAATTCCTGAAAAGAATATGTAGTCTATTTATTACACACTTTATCAAGAATTGGCTTGGTTTCACTTTCTAGGGTTTCTGTATCCATTTTATGGTTTCATTTTGCATTTAGGGTTTCCCTTCATCTTTTACCATATTAAACCCTAATTTTATGCCATTATTCATAAACCCTAATTATATCATCTATTCTTCAATATTAAGGTTATCTTAACAACATATAACTCTATTTCCATATTAAAGGCACATTAATCATTAATTAATTTCATCAAGCTTCTTTTCATTAAAGCTACTATTTTTATCCTTTTAATCCATGACAAGATCATTATGTGCATCTATCATTAATTTAAAGTTCATTAGGGTCTAACTAACATATGAACTCATTTTGCCATCAATTCCATCTTTTATTCATGAAAATACCCTAACTATTACATTTAGGGTATTTATCCAGAATTAAGGACTTTTGTATTCAAATAACTTAAACCATCATTTAACAACGTATTTACACATCTTTTCAATTATATATGATCTTATCCTCTTTTACCCTAAATTAGGGTTTCTAAATGCTTAATCATAGATTAAAACCCTAAAACAAGCAACTTCTCACCTAAAAACAGATTTGATTCTTATTTTATCATCTAACATGTTAATAGTGCTTGATTAGACTAGTTAGGCATCATAAAACCGATCTTTAATCACAATTAGGGGTTTAACCTAAGTTTCATGCACTTTATAAACAACTTAATGTAATTTTTCAATAAGGAACAGAATCAATCTTTTATATCATTTTTTTTGGATTCCTCTTATTCTCCTGATCAAAATTCATGTATTATATGTTTCCATTGGAGCTACCAATAATTAACTATGAATTTTGTAAATTGTATACCTCTTCGCCAATGGAAGGACGCCACGTGTCCTGCTCCATGCAATTGCTAGTTGCGTAACCTGGCTGGTTTAAAACATAACCAAATCCTAATTTTACCCTTGCACGACTCCTTGATCTTGCAAAGCCCGGAAGGGCATAAAGGTCCAATGCAGCCCGTCATCTTCCTCCTCGTGAGCATCTCCTGTTGCCGCTAGGTCAGGGATCTTGCGCGGCCTAGACTCTCCTCCCCGAAGCCCGATGGATGTTGTCGATGCCTCCCCTAGCTCCGCCACATCCCGTCGCCCTTGGGGCGCCAATTAGCACACCACCAGCGCGGCTGGTTTGGGCTGGGGAGGAGTTGCAACCCATTGTTGCGTTGCAGCCATGCGACTGCTGCTGCAGAAGATCACAGGTGGTAGGAGGCTGGGAAGGATGGCCGACCTTCTGGAGTTGGTCGTGGATGCTTCCTGCTTCAAACAAAACCATAAACACCCCCGGTGGCTCCAAGGATAGAACCTTACCCTCAAGGTTAGGGTTTTGACGAAGAAGATGAAGAAGGGAGATATAGCTGCATGGAATTCCTATGGATTCGCCCCCAAGTCTTACCCCTTATATAGGGGAAGTCAACGAAGCCCTAGTATGGCTTTCCTTAAAGAAATGAAGTCCCTCTTCTAATAGGAATTGTTTTCCTTCAAAGAGAAGCAATTCTTCTCTTTCTCTCTCTCCTTTGATATTTCCTATTACTTGGATATTTAGGAATTCGAAAATCCCTCTCATTATTGTCTTTATTCTTAGCTTTTAATCCATTAGCCACGAAATTTCTATTTTCTTTTAATAGAAATTTCTTCCTTTAAGCAAAACCTATTAATAATGTATCACATTATCCTTTTATTTTGCAAATTTGGTATTTTCTCTTTCTTTCCTCTTTATTGGGGCTCCTTGGACCCCAAGAAACTCTATTATTTAGAAAAAAATTTCCAAGGATATTTATTATCCTTCTAGATGCAACTATATGCATTATTTCACATTATCTTGTTTATTTCTCATTAAAATAACTCTTTTTGAGGTTTTCTCTTTATTTCTCTTTATTTTCCTTATTGGCATTTCTTTTAATATTAGCAACCTCATGGATACGAAAATTCACCAAGAAATCTCATTTATGCCTCTTTCCATTCATTTTCCACATATTATCATTATTTTCAATTTCTTTCTTAATAAAGAAATACTTAATTCATCTTTTCTTTTCTTATTGCACTCTTTATGCAACTTTGGACTCCTAGAAACCCAAGGTACCCAAGAGGCACGAAATCCCTCTTTGGATTTGCCTTCTAGATGTTTCTACCTCTTTCTTTTCTCAAATAGTCAATTATACATTTACTAATTGAATTTTCTTGTTATTCAGACCCAATAGCCCATAAAGCCCATAACACAAACATCAAGGCTAATGTAAACGAAATCCATTTATTCAAACCAAATTATATCATTATTTGTTCAAATATCTTTAATATGTGAAATTGCATTTCTCACCAAATGAATCCAAAAAATTGGGGTTGTAACATCCTTCCCCTCTTATAGGAATTTTGTCCTCAAAATTCTATCAAGCAAATAAACAATTCAGGATAATACTTTTCCATGTCCATCATTGGACCCTATGTGGCTTTACCGTACTCATGGCACTCCCAAAGAACCTTTATCATCACATATCCTTTTCTCTGAGTTCTTTCATCATGGCGTCTATAAACTGCACATGTGACTCAGGCCATGTCATCCTCCCTTGGGGCTCACTAGGTTCATTGCTCAACACATGGTCGGGGTATCTCACATAGTGCTCTAAATTGGACACATGAAACTCATCACACATTACTTTATCCTGAGGGGTAAGGTCAAACTTAACCTTCTCCACTAAACCATGTCAAAAGAACCCATGCATCGGGGACTCAGCTCTCTTAGCTATAACTTAGAGGGGTCAGATTTTCATGTCACATATTCTCCCACAGTGCACTACATGTCAGTCTACTTTGCATCTGCTCATGACTCACATCATCTCTAGGCTTCTTTCAGCAATTATATGATCAAAGCGACTTCATCTACACACACTGTGGTCCTTTTCTAACCATCATGTGGTCCTTTCACCAACATCACCTTACTGAAGTGGTGACCGACACAACCTCCCTTACAAAGCTTCTTATAAAACCCGATACTGGCTATGGTGGTCATTGTCACATCCTTCATAGGACAAGAACTATCTCTAGATATCACCCTGAATGAGCACACATGCTCTCATCAGACCCTTTAGTCTGGATTATACCAACCATTAGTTAGGGGTGATAAACTTTACTATCATCGAGTTCTTCATGTACCTACTTCCACCTCATGGAAGTGAACCTTTAAGTCATACTCATGAACTTTTGAACTCGCATCATGGTGTAGTTGAACCATCTCTCTCATATGGAACCTGATCTATCCCTTGACAGTACTCTTTCTTTCTCATGTCATCTAGGTAAGGCGATCTACTATAACCCATATTGCATCTTGACCTTCCTTGGTCTAGGGGAGACTTATCACAACATCCATAATGATGAACTCCCATTCCCTCTCATGGACTCTTTTGTCCTCTATATCGATACACTGGGTTACTGGGCTTTGTCCTTTACCTCCAGGCTTGCATGATCGTATACCACATGAAACTTTACCCAAAGTCCTACTATCACTTATCATCTTGGTGGTACGGTGTATGGTGATCTTAAAATCATGATCTCCTGTATGTCATGATTCCTCAAGATCGATTCCTTAGAAACACTAAACCACTCTAGTCGGGGTTTCGTCACCTTCTTTTCCAAAGAAGTGCATCTGAGGTTCTACCACCATCCTTTCATTGCATCAAGGAATAGACTGGCTAACCAAACAACCCTTAAATTTCAACATATCTCGTTACATCTGAGTGTTATCCAAACACCTCTCCTTTCCAAACTTAGGGTTAGCCAAACAAGCTCTTCTAGCCAAACTAGGCAGCTATAACTCAAACAGAGCATCCATTACCACTTCACATCCTTAGGTATTGAAATCATACACTTCCATGTATTCCACTTATCATCTCATCTCGACTCTAAAACTATCTTCATCGAGAAAACTCTGGGCTCATCCTCAGGATGATCAAACTATACCTTGCTTCACTTGCAAATTCCACATAGCTCAGGCTAACAACATCCTTATAAGATGACTATCTTATCTCTCTTTAGTGTTTGCAAACCATCTATGTATCATTCACTTTACCAGGGTATGTTATCTTCTCTGTCCCCATATCTCGTGGCAACGTTCCAACCCACACCATCTTTATCCTTGGTGTATGGCATGTGTACTGTCCTATCTCTCACCCCCATAACAAGAGGAAATAAGCATTTGGCTGCAGTCCAAATACAGAGTTTTTCCTGTTCCAAGAGTAGAGATGGTACATCCCACCTTAACAGTACACCTTTAAATCTTAGTTGAAACGTTCCACACATGTCTCAACATCACATTCATCTTGATATCAAAGTTACTTCCATGGAAAACTGGTCTGGAACCTACTTGGGTCACCACACAATCCTTGGTCATCTCCTCTAGGACTATAGGGTGCCGAAACTTTTAGGGTCAACCCTCTTCCCTTATGCATCCTGAGAGTGCCCTACTCATCTGCCCTTTGGGTCCCATGAGTTCATGAAGGTGATCAATCTCCTAACCCATGACCCTCAGACAATGATAGTTGTTACCTCCCGACCCTATAGTCATGTGCAACTAGGGAATTAGGCAACTCCTACTTCCATCGGTCTTATCCCTACCTGTCCCTAGGATAGACTGAGGATTTTATCATAGTACATGTTCAACTTAGAACCTTACCCAAGCCTTCATCATCTCACTCTCTTCATTCATGGGCTGACTCTCATCCTTTCATACGGATCATGGCAACCTGCCTACCTTGGTCAAGCCCCATACCGGCTACCTCCATGGTAACACATCCACATGCACATAGAGATGGTTATCGATGGGTCTACATGCTCATTCTCATACTATGTACTTTTCACTTAGCTTCTCAAGATCCTATAAGACCTCTTTAAGTTACCTTAAACCAATCAAACGGATATACACCCTACCAAAGGGGTCCCTCTCCCAAGATGGAAGGAAAACTATCTCTTGACAACAAGGTCACAAAAGCTCTTAGGTCTAGGGTTTACATCCACATGAGCCTACTTAACCCTATAAAGATATTAAGGCACAAGCAGATCACCTACTGAACCATGCTAGGTCATACTTGTCCTCTTTCCTCCATGCTAGATCAAGACCATACCTTCCTTTATCATCAACCTAGTTGTGAGGGGTTCATCAAACATACCTTTAACTTAAGGGGTTTCCTTTACCTCTACACATGAGTAGTACCATGCTCGAAACTATAGGGACTCAAATTTCACCATGAGCATCAGATACACTGCTTCCCCTCTTAGGCCTAGGAACCCTAGGTTCACTTCTAGGTGTCCAACTGCATGCTCTATCTCTCAACCATGACATGCACTTCCTGTCATCCTTCAACTCAAGCAACACTTTTAGAGTTGGATCCTCCTCAAGGACAAACAACAAGGTACAAGGCCTCATAACCTGTTGCAAATCCTCTTCAGGGTATACAAAACATCTTCTTCCTTTCTCAGAAGGTAAACACCTATACCATAGGCACATAGGTGCCAGAAACCTCATCCTCCCTCTAGGGTTTGGTCCCTCCAATGGCAACCAAGACATCATCAACTTCTAGGGATCGATCATGAGGCAACCAATATCATCCATTGTTCCTCATATCTCGGGGTTTTAGGCTTCCAACCTTCTTGCTGGGTTTCCTGCTCTCTTTAGAGCTAACCCTACATCCAACCTCACCATTAGAGGTCCTCTCTTCATGAAGGATCAACCTCAAAAGCATGCCCCTACCTAGATGAAACTTATGTTCACTCTAGGTTATCCATAGCTCTTTATGCTTATTTTATAGGCCATCCTTCCTACTCTCCTGGTCAGGGTTTCAACCCTTTGCTCACACCACTAACGTACCATGGGCGCATGATATGCCCTACTCACATAAGCCCATAGGGTTTCTAAGGTCCTTCACTAACATCATCATCTAAGGAGCTATCCTTTACCCTAACTTGCATGACCCTTCCCAGGGTTGGGTTACCAAAGGTGCTAGGTCACCCATGGATCATATGGCATTCCAAAGGCATGTCCTTTCAAAACCCTGGTCTAACTCATCTCTCTCTAACTTTCACTTAGGGTTAGGGTTAGCATCATACTCATAGGATGTGCCAGGTCTCTACTTGCAATGGAGATCTCTATCTCCAAGACTAACTTATCCTCTTGACAAGAAGGTCTAGCCTCAGGTCCCTTCTGAGGACATGACAACTTATGTCATATGACCTAAGCATGTATTGATTCTTTAGTTTGCGCTTAATCTATTAAGCTTATGTCCATGACATCTTATTTACATGCTTTTCATTAATTTGATGGAGGATTCCTTAGACCTTATTAACCTTACCCATACCTCAAGAGGGTGAGGAAAAGAGAGGAAACCCTAATCCTTAAAGTCCTTAACAGAATATGAGTTGAGAAGGGAGAATCAAGATGAGAAAGTCCTAAAGGTATCTTATTTCGATTCATACCCTATGACTTTGGCCAGGTAGTCACACGGATCCGGGCGTCCTCTTATTCTGACTAGCGGTGCGGAGGAAAATATTGCCAGCCCCCAATCATGATCCTTTTCTAGACACCTCTGTCTTTCAGATAATCCTCTAATAACTCCCTTGGGTTCTATGGAGTTCGTAAAATTTAATAATTATTAATTGTTAAGTGAGGAACCTACGCTCTGATACCAAATGTTATGACCCCGCCTCCCGGTAACCCCCAATTAAGGGAGACCGAAAGGACAGAGTCGTTAACCAATAACCCAGATCAAAGGTTCGACAAATAATCATTAACAATTATTAAATTCTACCAACTATATTGAAATATGGAGAAAAATAAAAAAATTTACATACCTTTTTGAAAACTTGGATCTCTAAACTTCTATCCACTTATGGATTTCTATTCTAACTAATCCTCCTTGTATTTTACTTCATGTATTTCACACTATGACGATTTACTATTTGTCCCTTTGGCTTGTACCTAAAACGCTGACAAACAAAATGTCAGTCAGCCGAAGCTGGTATGTGGGGGAAACAATAATTATGTAAATATGTTAACAATGTAATCATGCATTTAATCATTTAGCAACCAAGATTACATTTTAAGACATACTACTCAATCCTTACCTATCCCCCAACTCTGTGTTGTTCTTGCAGTGGACTTGCATACTACCTCTCTTTAGGTAGATTCTTACCCCCATGTTCCTACCTTACAGGTAGCCAATACATAGGGTAATAGAGTCGCATGGCACTACCCAAAGGTAGCCCAATATCTAACTCAATGTGACTTGATGGACCTACCCCATTGGTAGCCATGTACTAAGTCATCCCATGACCTGATGGACCTGCCCCATAGGTAGCCATGTACTAGGTCAACCCATGACCTGATGGACCTACCCCATAGGTAGCCATGTACTAGGTCAACTATTAAGCCACATAGGAGACCAAGATCTGAGCTAGTAGGCACATATCTTATGTGATAGTCATATCCACATTATAGTTTGCATGAATTAAAATCATCCAACAATTAATTCATGACATCGATGAAAACTTCGGTAAACCTCGGAAAACTAACTCGAGATATTCATAAGCGTAACCACATACCTGATTTGATGATTTCACAAGCATTAAGCAACTCCAACCAAGAACGCAATCCAAGCAAGCAATTCAATAATCACATAATTCCTGAAAAGAATATGTACTCTATTTATTACACACTTTATCAAGAATTGGCTTGGATTCAATTTCTAGGGTTTTTGTATTCATTTTAGGGTTTCATTTTACATTTAGGGTTTCCCTTCATCTTTTACCATATTAAACCCTTATTTTATGCCATTACTCATAAACCCTAATTATCTCATCTATTCTTCAATATTAAGGTTATCTTAACAACATATACCTCTATTTCCATTTTAAAGGCACATTAATCATTAATTAATTTCATCAAGCTTCTTTTCATTAAAGCTACTATTTTTATCCTTTTAATCCATGACAAGATCATTATACACATCTATCATTAATTTAAAGTTCATTAGGTTCTAATTAACATATGAACTCATTTTGCCATCAATTCCATCTTTTATTCATGAAAATACCCTAATTACTACATTTAGGGTATTTATCCAGAATTAAGGACATTTGTATTCAAATAACTTAAACCATGTATTATATGTTTCCATTGGAGCTATCAATAATTAACTATGAATTTTGTAAATTGTATACCTCTTGGCCAATGGAAGGATGCCACGTGTCCTGCTCCATGCAATTGCTAGCTGCATAACCCGGCTGGTTTAAAACATAACCAAATCCTGCTTTTACCCTTGCATGATTCCTTGATCTTGCAAAGCCCGGAAGGGCAAAAAGGTCCAATGTAGCCCATCATCTTCCTCCTCACGAGCATTTCCTGTTGCCGCTAGGTCAGGGATCTTGCACGCCTGGACTCTCCTCCCCAGAGCCTGATGGCTGTTGTCGATGCCTCCACTAGCTCCGCCACATCCCGTTGCCCTTCAGGTGCCAGTTACCTCACAATCAGCGTGGCTGGTTTGGGCTGGGGAAGAGCCGCAACCCACTGCTGCGTTGTAACCATGCGACTGCTACTGCAGAAGATCGCGGGTGGTAGGAGGCTGGGAAGGATGGCCGACCTTCTGGGGTTGGTCGTCAATGCTTCCTGCTTCAAACAAAACCATAAACACCCCTCGTTGCTCCAAGGATAGAACCTTACCCTCAAGGTTAGGGTTTTGATGAAGAAGATGAAGAAGGGAGATATAGCTGCATGGAATTCCTCTGGATTCGCCCCCAAGTCTTACCCCTTATATAGGGGAAGTCAACGAAGCCCTAGTATGGCTTTCCTTAAAGAAACGAAGTCCCTCTTCTAATAGGAATCGTTTTCCTTCAAAGAGAAGCAATTATTCTCTTTCTTTCCTCTTTATTGGGGCTCCTTGGACCCCAAGAAACTCTATTATTTAGAAAATTTTTTCCAAGGATATTTATTATCCTTCTAGATGCAACTATATGCATTATTTCACATTATCTTGTTTATTTCTCATTAAAATAACTCTTTTTGAGGTTTTCTCTTTATTTCTCTTTTATTTTCCTTATTGGCATTTCTTTTAATATTAGAAACCTCATGGATATGAAAATTCACCAAGAAATCTCAGTTATGCCTCTTTCCATTCATTTTCCACATATTATCATTATTTTCAATTTCTTTCTTAATAAAGAAATACTTAATTAATCTTTTGTTTTCTTATTACACTCTTTATGCAACTTTGGACTCCTTGAAACCCAAGGAACCCAAGAGGCACGAAATCCCTCTTTGGATTTGCCTTCTAGAGGTTTCTACCTCTTTCTTTTCTCAAATATTCGATTATACATTTACTAATTGAATTTTCTTGTTATTCGGGCCCAATAGCCCATAAATCCCATAACACAAACATCAAGGCTAATGTAAACGAAATCCATTTATTCAAACAAAATTATATCATTATTTGTTCAAATATCTTTAATATGAGAAATTGCATTTCTCACCAAATGAATCCAAAAAAATTGGGGTTGTAATAGTTTATTCCTCCAATAAAGTGGAATGATGGATAATGTAATATGTTGGTCCTAATAATGTGATTTAGATGGTTTGCTTTATATGCTCAACTTAAGGAGCTTACTTGTTGACAATGGATGGCTTGTTTTAAATGAACAGTCGATTGTGGGTTTTACCCTACTCTCAATGGAACTTTTTGTGTTGTTAATCAAGTGATGTCTATGGTTAAATGGTGACTCTTTCTAGAGCACAAATAAAGGACTTCATAGGTGGTTTATCCAAGGTGTTTACTTATGTAAACAACCAAATGGTCTTACCTCTTACACATCCAATGGTTCTAGGTGACATTGTGGCATGGTGATATGGGTTGAATGATGGTGGAACAAATGGAGGGTTACCCTTAATAAGGTAGTATTACATATTCACTCATATGAATAGAAGGGATGATAACCATATTGTTTTGATTTGTAACCCTAATGAGTTATAGCTTGTTATACCTAGCTTTAATATAACTAAATGATGGTAATTGGGTATGAATAGTTCTTGAATGACTAATTCAATCATAGGGTACTCTCTTATTGTTGTTGAAACCCTAGTATGCTATAACCCAATGGTTACACCTTGATTTATGTGTGGGTTCATACTTGAGAATAGTATGTAATGTTATGTTGATGCTTCACCTTATGCATCTATGATCCAATGGGATTTCGTGAGTTAGGGTTTGGGTATAAGTACTGATTAGTAGCATTGATATAATTTGTCATGTTGAACCTAACTCTAATGCAAATAGATAAAGATGAGTATTCAAGTTTAACAATCTTATATGATGGAATGATGGTGAAATAACCTCCTTAATATGATCATAACCCTAATGTGTTAATTGGTGGTTATCATAGCCACATGGTTGATACTTTCTTATGCTAAACATGTGCATTATGAATATGATGAGGGTTAATCATATCTGGATTCCTTGCATGTTGATGTAATAAAGGAATGTTATAAATGTTAATATAACCCTTCTATGATTGTTTTTGAATATCTCCTAGCTCATTAATGCAATATTGTGTTGATCTGGTGTATTATATGTAAGTGATGTTATTGAGCCTTGTTATAAGGCATGAAAAAGTAATGATGATCTTGCAGGGAATAGTATGATGGTCTTAATGATCTTTGGGCATGGTTGAGCCCTAAATGAGGTGTAATCCTCTTGTGTTGATTAGGGTTGTAACCCTGTGATACGGTGAAAAGGATTTTATATCCTATGATAGTATGATGGTCTTAATGACCTTTGGGTATGGTTGAGCCCTGAATTAGGTGTAATCCTCTTGTGTTTATAAGGGTTGATACCCTGTGATATTGTGAAAAGGATTTATATCTTGTGATAATATGATGACTAGTGTGGTCTCATGAATGGAAAGTGAATAGTACCATGTGATGATGAGATGAGAAATTATGTTTCACCTATTTTATATCTTTTGAAGTTGTGATATTTATATGCTTGTTAGAAAAGAATTAGGATTTATACATCCACTTGTTTGATGAAGCCTTAATTCACCCAATTGGAATAACTAATCAAGTGCAACTCTAATCATGTAGTGCCATGTGCCATATATCTATTTGAGTCTCAGAACTTGCTAGATGGTGAAATGAGTATTCCTAAGGGAAACTCGGAGTGCATAATGTTAAGTATGTGGGGGTGGCAAGTTGAGGATATATTTGTGTCATCCACAATGTAGATTGTGGAGGTTGGCTATGGTCACACCTCATACATCTGATGTGATTGAGAAGGATTACATTTGTGTCTTAGTGATTATATATGTGACAATATTGGAGGACAACTATGGTTGTACCTAAGATGGTAGGGTATGCTTACCCACCTCCTTTCACTAGTGTCGTGACCTGTACCAAGGACGAACTAGGCTATTAGCAGCTTGACCTTATGTGTCACTGTGGCGGACCTGTACGGACTGGAGGTGGAGAAGATCTTAGGAGTCTAACTCTTCCTATATCTTGTATGGCACTGACTTCAACTTAGTAGTGGTCAGTTGGATTTTGAGTGGTATATTCAATTTCCTCAGGGTGTAATAAAAGATGTAAAACAACTGTGTAGAATATTTATTTAGGGTTATACATGACGTTTCACATTGGATGATAACCCTTGTTTGTTATCTTTACATAAAATTGATGCTTAGTGCAATTAAGAGAAATTAGATATAGTTATGGTGTGGATATGCTTAAAATTGTAGATATGTACATACAATAGACATGATTATGTTGATAACTATACTTCTACTACTGATTATAATCATGATGCTAGCTATCTCATGTTGTTAGTTATGTTTAGCATGCTAGCCATGTCTTTATAACTATAGATGCATATGCTGCTGATCATGCTTATCCAAATAGTTGTGCTTATGTTGTTAGCTCTTTTTATGAAGTTGATATGTTCAACCTATTAGACATGCTAATGTTGTTAGCTATGCTTATGTGGCTAGACTTATTCATAATGATAGAGATTCTATGTTACTAGACTTTCTCATGATTATAGATATGCACATGCTACTGAATTGCTTATATTGTCAACAAGATAAAGGATGATAGTCTAGCTAATGATGAGAGTTATTCTCTGGTGATTTATGTATTTTGTTAATCAACAGTGCTGTTGAGCTTATTTGTTATATCTGATTAAACTGCTTAATTGTTTAGTTACTTAAAAATGTTGTAATCAATAAATCTTATTGGAGGTTATATCTCTTGTTGGGACATGGGTCTCACCCTTGTGGTTCGCCACATTTTTTTTAGGTAATCAGAAGTGACAAAAATGAACATGTGGCAGAAAAGAGGAGCTACAGTAATGAATCTTTGAGATAGTTGATTAGATGTCTAGTGTGTCCTAGAGTCATCCCTGTACTCTCATGTCCAGGTAAGAAAACGTTTGTATATGGTGTTTCAAATGAATCAGACTTTTGTTAGCATATTAATGCTTGTTTGTGTGGCATATACGAATATTGTTCTCCTGTGTATATATGTGGTGGATAAGATGATAGAATAATTTGTATCAAATTCTTGGCATAGGATGGATACAAGAAATATATTGGGCTCTTATGCAAATGTTTCTGAGCGGGTGCTGACGTAAAATCAGTTTTAATTTACCCATATTTTTGGGTATGTGATTAATTAGTGATTGATTGTGTTTTATGTTTTGAGTAATCTCATTTAGTGTAACGAGTTCTCACATATACCACCAGTTGCAACCTTTTGAACAAGTTGAAACTGCCCAGAGCCATACAATGCAGTGGAGGTAGTTGATGGTGCCCATGATATAGAAGTGACCTTGATGGGACTGACCTTTGATTTGAAGTGAGAAACTTAAACTCTAAAGTTGGAACAGACAATGTCATGCTTCTATCAGTAGTGATTTGGGCTTGAATATCTCTCCTTCTTCATAATATGAAGACAAACATGATGTTAACTAAGGTGTACGTCACAGACTTCCTAATTCCCCAGTTCTTTCTCCTCAATCCACTTACGAGGCAAGGTGTTTCATTAGTTGTGATGCAATACTTCTCACAAACACAACTATTATTCTGGTTTTTTAGTGACTGCTAATGTTCTAATGTATTATTATTTTTATTCAAGTAGCTTTATTCATTCTTTCAGGTTTCTGATATGGTAGCCTTCTTATTATCTCCTAATTCTAAAAGTTTGCTACATTGTTGGAAGACAAGAAAGCATGATACCAAAACAAGTGCAAACCATAGGAGAACATTCCCTTGAGATCCAATTACAACAAACTTGGGAAAAACAACAAATACGACTGGAAAGAGTGGTCTAAATTGCTAGACCTTTCCTAAGTGTAAAATGTAAACTCTAAAGTTGGAGAAGACGATGGGAGTGCTATATTAAAGCATGGTGCAACTGATATCTGGATTGAAAATGAAATAACGTCCAAAACTTAGGTGGGGCTGAAATGTGTCGGTGACAAAAAAATGACAATGGTCAGCGATGCATATAAAGTATCTAATGTTATAAGGGGACCTGAAATATCTACTTCAAAGAAAAGAGTGGCATCACATGAACCTGTCCATGGGGAACTGTCTAGTAATTTGATGGAGAATAAAATGGTGAGGTATGGGAGTGAGCATTCACTCTCAAAGAGGTCTCTACTAATACACTTTCCCTAATGGGAAGACTTACTCAATGACTCAATTGATTTTCAGACCATTTGGAGCAATACTTATAGTCAAACAACATCTACAATAAGAAAGAACAATTGCAGGTGCAAAGGGAAAAAGAATGGGCCTTTCAAATTGAAGCCTCCTAAAAATCATACATGGTCGGACAAGATCATGACAAAAGTTTTGAAGGAAAGTTGAAGTCTTTTGTTGGTAAAAAATTCTGAAGACAGTGGTTGTTTTAACTTTCCTACAATCGAGACAGTTAAAGGACAACCCATTGATTATCATTGTTACCATCCAAATAAAAGAAGAAAAGTGAATCTTCAAAAAAAAAATATGGTAAAATCCAAACAAAATGCTTTGAGGCCCTTGAAAGAAATCAATAGACCAATTAGTAATGAAGGGAGCTTGATCAATTCTCACATCAAGGTAGATGAATGAGAGGGTAAAAGAGAAGAGAACATTGGAGACAAGATAAAACATGGGAATGTGGATGCACACATTTGGCCTATGTGTCATCTAAGGTAGGTAAGGGTTTACTGGCTACTATAGTTGTTTGTGATTTTCACTCTATGGAGCTATTCCAGCCTATACATCAATGGGTGTGTTGTGATAAATGCCAAAAGTGACCCCTTTCCGTATATATATCAATGGATTTGTAGTATGCTTGATTGGTATTATGTATTGTCCTTTGGCATGTACCTATCTTGTGATATTGGCATATGATTCTACACATTCTATATGTTGTTTTTGACTTTGCAATGCTAAATTTTATTACAATAGAAATTCTAATAATGTTTTGTAGCTTGATTTATTAATCACTTGATGGTTAGTTTGTAGTCTCTATATATTTTTTAGAACATGCAAGAATGATACGACCAAAGATTGCAAAGAAAAGTATGAGCCACTTCATGCTAATGGTAACATCACGAGGTGTTGATCAATCAAATATTGGTCACACATATTCACTACATCAACAATGAAGTAGTGATTGCTTAGTCTTTGGCATTACCAAGAATAAGACAATTTTTAAGGATGTGTTGGATGCACCTTCTCATCCTCCTATATTTGTGTCTACTAACAAGATTAAAACAGATAGAAAATATCATTCAAGAGCAAAAACCTTAATGATGCAAAGTTTTCTAATGGGGTCTTAGTTGCCTTGAGTAAATCTTGTACCTTGCAGATGAGCAAGACTCATGGATACTTTACTAAGAATCATAATTCAAGAAAAAAATAGAAACATCATAAATTAGATCAATATCCAGACAGAGTTGCTTTTTTCCCCTCCATCCACATTTGTACTTGTTGATTCTATATCTTCCATCTAGGACACATGTTTCATTCTCTAAAGTTATATATTCTATTCATAGATTCTTTTAATAGTGTAATAAAAAGAATAAGATAAAGAGTAAGTGGAAATCAAAGTACCACTTCATCGTTGGTATCTAGCTATATTCCATTTAGTTAGGGGTCACTTTACCTTTTTATAGGACCACCAAGAAAACAGCTTGACAAAAGTAAATGAATTAGGAAGTCTCACAAAGTGCACTGACCTTGGATCTGATCTTCACTACGTATAATAGGACAAGAAGGCATGGATGAAGTCTTGTCATGTAGAGGAACTGTTCATCTCATCTTGTCTATGTAAAAAAAATTCATTTGCCACCTCTTGGTTACTAATTTCTAGTTTAACCACAAGGAAACCCATGGAATTACCCTCCTATGAACGAGAAGGGTCAGGCTTTTAATGAAACCTCTTTAACTCTGAGGCATCGGTTACACCAATTTAATTGTTAGATCAAGAATATTCAGTCTGCTAGGGTTCTATAAAGTAAATGAATTAGGAAGTCTTACAAAGTGCACTGACCTTGGATCTGACCTTCACTACGTATAATAGGACAAGAAGGCATGGATGAAGTCTTGTCATGTAGAGGAACTGTTCATCTCATCTTGTCTATGTAAAAAAAATCATTTGCCACCTCTTGGTTACTAATTTCTAGTTTAACCACAAGGAAACCCATGGAATTACCCTCCTATGAATGAGAAGGGTCAGGCTTGTAATGCAACCTCTTTAACTCTGAGGCATCAATTACACCAATTTAATTGTTAGATCAAGAATATTCAGTCTGCTAGGGTTCTATAAAGGATCTAAAAATGTTTCCCAACATCCCTGATCAGCCAATGATTGTGAACTTCAAATCTGCATCAGTGTAGGGAAGTACATCCAGTTAAATGGAGGTTCAAGACTTAAGGATGATGTAATCCAACAATTTTTGGTAAGCTGGAAGACCTTTCCATATGTAGTGTCATGGGCCATATTTGGATTAGTGTTGTTCTTGTACTGCTGGTCTCATGGGTTAGTAGAAGTTCCTCTTTCTCTCTAATATTTGGCATGCTCTGTGGAAAATAATTGCATAGTATGCTTCAACTATAAAAGGCCCCAAAATATGTAATATAACAACATGTTGTCATATGAGAATTTTTTGATAAATAGTAACCCAATTAGAGAGTTCAGAGATAACTATAGAGAGAACTATTAGAGGTAACTTGTGGCCAAGAAAATATTTTTTATTGATAAGGATAAAATTGGGTCTAGCACTATACATCCTTCAATATCTTTCACCATAAAAATATCTATTGAGAAAGTATTATATATCCACTAGTTACATATGTCCCATTTCCCTTCTCTTTGACCATGATGCACATTAGGTTGAAGCTTCTTCACATCAACCCCTAAGAAATGATTCACACATACACACTTTCAAACCTAATAGGGGTGCCCTAATATTAGGTTGATGTTCTCAAAATGACTAAAGTCTAGTTTATTAATGATGAGTTATGCATAATCATATTGATATAAAGGATGCATCATACAGAAACAACTTTTTCATCAATGAGTGCATCTATAAATGCATGAACAACATTACCTAGATGATAATGAGTTGTAGTTGATGTAGATTGGGATCAAGTGGTGTACTGACAAGTCGTGTTCAATCCCAATTAATTATAAAGGATTAATAGATTATGATTGTTTAAATGATTATACAAATCATGAAAAAAATAAATTATGGTGTGAGACTAAACACTACAATTTTAATATGTACACAGTGTACAACTATTCCCCACAAGATAGAGCCTATGATGAAAATATTAGAAATAAAAGATAAAAATTTAACAGAATAAGCCTTTTGGTTTGGTGAACTTATCAGATTATAGGAAATTAACATAATTATGCCATTTAATAAACTTATCAGATTAGAGGACTTACCAAAAGGCATGTACATAATTCCAATTATGTAAATTTACACTAATAAAGAATCTATCAATCTTTACATGCATCCTTATCATACGTCATCTACAACTGGGGAGAAAGATATAAACAGAACAAACAAATATCAAATCCAGTAAGCCAAAAGCACTACAACTCATATTGGAACGAGAATGGAACATTTCTGCCTTGATTCTTCTTCCTTGAGGCTGACTTAAGCAACTTTCCATGAAGAACTCCTTCAACTTGAGCATGGAATAGTGGTAGAGGGGATGGACAAAGATGGTATTCTGATCGTATATCAACACAAACAATGCCAAAAAAAACAAGTAATAAGATCAAACCATAGAAAAATGGAGTCCTAGCCATGGGTAGAGAACTCACTGCTCTCCCAAAGAGAGGTCATAGCATAAGCACAGACTCACAAAAGGCAACAAGCGGTGACAAAGAAAGGCAGATAACCTGCCACCACCAACTAAAACCTATAAACATAGAATAGAAAAAATAGAGACTGATAAAGAACGGAAGGAGGGGGGAGCTTGGGTTGCAAGAAACTGGAAGGTAGATAGACTATGAATGAACGGTCGACAACAAAAGAAAGGGGGAAGTCGAGGGGAACCTCAATGTCACCTGTGTTGCAGCCACCTCCCCTTCCATGAAACGCCGTAATGAATTAGGCCTTTGGGACTAGATGTTGGCACCACTAGAGCAAAAAGAGAAGGAAGTCAAGCAGACCATAGATTACCACCTGACCACAGATTTGTGTGACCCAAGTGAAGAGAAAGCCGAGGGGAGCGGCCGACACACTACAGCAGCTAGAACCCCTCCCCCAAGCTAGTCGTCGTGCTCAGGAGCCACAATCCCTAGTCGCCCCTTTCATTTCCACTATATTTCAACAATGATAATTTCCATCCGAATACACTAGGAATCGAATAAGTATAGGAAAATAATAGATGCATAACTCACCAAGAAAAATGGAGAGAAAGTCAGTGTTGTTAAAGCAAAATAAGTGGATTGTTATGAAAAATAATTGAAGTAGCATATAACCATTTGAAATGACAATAAGGTTAAACAATGTAAGGAAACTGACCTTAAGGACTTCAATAGAAACACCTTTCAGGAAAATCAATTGATTCATCCAAGAATCTAATTCCTAGTTAGCAAGTGACATAAATCATCACTAGCATAGTTCCATATTTTGGTAGTGAAGTCATAGGAGCTTCCAGGATAGTTTGCACCCATGCATTAACGAGACCATGTAGCTTAAGATGATTGTTGTCAACATTCCCCATACATTAAGATGAACACTTTCATATGGATTAGGATAAAAAGTTCATGTCATACATTCCAGATCCTGAAGTACCATGAAAATCTGAAAGGTTCATAGTATTTGATACACTCACATTCTCTAGTGTAATTTAAATGGATGATAAAAATATGTGGATCACCTTTTTCCAATCTTTTGATGTAGACATACAAATTATGATAATACAACTTCTAGCATGTGGGAGCTTGCCTATTAGTGGTTGTATATGAACATATGAATATTTGATGAGGATTATATGGTGTGCAAGCCACCAAGAAGCTTGATTCTACCTACCCCTTCCCTTCATCACATGTTACCGACCTGTTTACATTACCTATGTGCACCACCAACCATCTTCCTATTATTTCAACAACCCACCTCAGAGCATAGTTCTATAAATTTAGATTAGAGTTCCATGTTCTCAATTAAAACTTTGAAGCTTCCCTAAGTTAACTTTTTTTAGTAATATTATAAGGGTTTCTCACTATTATAGAAAATCACAAGAAAAATTGGTTAAGAAACCACTTTCCATAAACATATGGATGACAATTAATTAGGATTAAGAAGAGTACGCTGCATGAAGTTGAGGCATGTGGTTCTACTTTTAATGAATTCATTGTATAGTATGATGCATTGTAAAGGGATAAGGAGATTCTTATATTGAGATTATGAAAGGAACTAGGGGTTTTACATATAGAGCATACACAGTTTCTAGCAAAAGTTAATTCAGATAGCACATTCAGGATAATAAGAGAAATGTTCATGATAGCTTATAATCAACAAGGTCTATTGTCGAATATGTTAAATGATTCTTAAAATATATTACAAATATAATTATCTCATGGTCAACCATCACCAACTATTCTTCCTCCATACACTATAGATATATATAAGGAGGACCAATGGGAAAATAATCACATTCCCTACCAACTAATCATTGGAAACCCTACGAGATCAACTTAGTGACCAGGATAAAAACATAAAGTAGCTGAAAGGCAAGGGGTTTAGCAACAATTTAGATGCATAATGAGAGCTATGGACATTTTTAGAACAACACATCTAATTTTGGTTCTGATAAAAATCATGGAAACTGATTATATAATGGATGAGGTCTAATAGACTTTTAAGTCAATCCTGGATCCAGTTCTTTAGAACATGCAAAACAAATTCTAAAAGAGCACAAAAGAAAGCCACTTTAGTACAACGCAGTTGTGCAAAGAGCCATGTATTGATCTACAACAATAGAAATCTTAGATATATTTGGTTCAATTGAAAAAATCTAGTGGGAAATGATGTATTCATATAAATACAACACAATATGTTGTTTGCATTGCAAGTTTCCTAGAGATTGGTTAAACCAATATTAGTTTTAGAAGACTATCACAAATCATTGTAGGGTTAAGGACCAAGGGACTTTATCATATTAACCATTTTCTTCTAAAGGCCATTTTTCAAGACGCATCTTTGAATGTATGAACCCACATAAGAAATTCTGAATTGTCCTTGGGAGTTAATTCAATAGTCGTTACAGTCTGAGCTGGTTAGCTAAAACCATTGTTGCAGGTCAACAAAAGTAATACATTTGAAAAACCACTAGTTTTTAAAATACCAATCCAAACACGATAGTTTAAAAAGGGGAACATTTTTGAAGTACCACTAGTACAGGAATGGTCTGTAGCGTCAGTTTTTTTAAGCCTGTAGCGTCACTTTATAACCGACTCCTAAGTGGTCATCGCTATAGAATTTTCTCTATAGCGTCAGTTTATTTGACCAAACAAAACCGACCTTACAGAGTAAACACCGACGCAAAAGGTTGTAAAAAATATGACCCAAGTGAGAAAAAGGAGCCTGTAAGGTCGGTTATTCCAAAAAACCAACCCTGTAAACTCCCTCGGTCGAGAAAATTGTCGACTGAAAATTTTACCGATCGAAAATTTTTTCGACCGCGGGAGTTTACAGGGTCAGTTTTTTTTGGAATAACTGACCCTAAAGATTGAATAACTACTGCAGTGTAATCCTCAGTCGAGAAAATTTTCGACCGAAATATTTTCGGTCGATAATTTTCTTGAACGAGAGAGTTTACGAGGTCGATTTTTTTGGAATAACCGACCCTAAAGATTGAATAACCACTTCAGTGTAATCCTCGGTCGAGAAAAGTTTTGACCGAAATATTTTTAGTCGACCATTTTCTCGACCGAGTGAGTTTATAGGGTCGGTTTTTTTTGGAATAACCGACGCTAATAATTGAATAAACATTTCAGCACCCCTCGGTCGAGAAAATTGTCGATCGAGGGGTACATTGAAATGTTTATTCAATCTTTAGGGTCAGTTATTCCAAAAAACGACCCTGTAAACTCACTCGGTTGACAATTTTGTCGACCAAAATATTTTCGATCGACAAAATTGTCGACTGAGGATTACACTGAAATGGTTATTCAATCTTTAGAGTCGGTTATTTACAAAACCGACGCTAGAAGTTACGATTTTTTTAAAATTTCTGTAGAAATGAAATAGAACAGAAGAACAAGAAGATTCATATATTCTGGGAGAGGGGAGCATTGATGCTCAACCATCACCATTCAAAACCACACATTCATGACAAAAATGATTCATAATCACATAAAAATTTACAAAATGATAGATTGCAAATCTGAGATGATATTAATCAGATACAAAAGTAAATATGAAAGAGTACTCAAACCACATACATAAATGGAGCTGACCTATTTAATCCAATGCTATGTTGACTTCATTTAGAAAAGAATCTGACCACTCTTCTCGAAATTCATTCAAGTCCACAAGTGTGTAAGGCTGAGTTGTAAAGATCTGTAACAAAAAATGCACATGCAAATATTTTATAAAATGACTACAATCACTTGTAAATTTATGATGTTATTCTTTATTACCTGACTTATAGTCTGAATGTCATGTGATGCTTGTTTGATAATAGCTTGCATATATTTCATTACATAGTAGCCAAAAGCCCAGTCATTATTTTTCATAGGACACTACAAATGACGAATACTTAATGTTAGTAAACTACTATAAATAGGAGTTGAGATAAGATGATAAGAGTTGACATATATTTGAATTGTAAATTAGTACATATAAGACTAAGAAGTTATCAAAGTAGCTACCTTGATATTTTTCAAAGTCAATGTCTTTAATTTTGTGGGTATTTTTCCTCCAGCATCACGAAAAGCCTTTATACCCCTATCAATTAAATGATAGTTGGTAAAATAGAAATTTTAAATAGAAATATCATGTTGAAGCATTGACTACATTTATGCTTACTCCATAGCTGACAATTTCAGTTTTTGACTCCTTGTTGTTTTACCCATTGGGTCAAGATAATAAAGAGTCATCAATTTAGGGGCAATCACCACTAATTCCCAATGTCTAGCTCTGAGTAAGAATAAAACAAACATTAAAATAAATAATTTTATTCATTATTACAATTATATTGAATACTAATACTTACTGGACGTAAAAAGGAATTAGGATAATTTCCTTCCCCTCACTGACAAAATATTTGAATGCAGTAGAGAAGTACTCATTCACATCCTCAACATTTGTCTCCACTTGACTAGTGATTGAAGGAACTAAGAATCCAACATTCCTTATATCAAGGTTTGTGATCTCAGTATATAAATGGTTGTAAAACATTTGTAATTATTTCCATATATAGAACTAAGCGAAAAATGTGTATTGGAATTCTATATATATATATTGATAGATCATTACCTTATCCATACTTCTATTATTGAAGTATTTAGCCAATCATACCGGAACAACTCTATAATATCATCAAGAAAAATAAAATTCTCAAAGTCCCTCCCAGCTGCATCTTCTGTTAAATTGACCAACAAATGTGATCCCGAGCTTTGGTTGGCTAAGTATCGACACAAACATTTACATTTTCTTCCCAATTCGTCGAATGTAGCTTCAGGAATGAAAGATGGCTTGGGCATAGGAGGACGACTAGTATAATTTTTACTTTTTGGTTTACAAACATGTTAATTAAATTACATACTTATATTACACGAGTTCATATATGCAGTCAAATATAAAAAATATGGTAGAAATAAGGTATACCTTGTCATTGATAACCAAGTGTCTAGGCCAACCCACCATAGCACCCTCAGCTTCTTCAACTGTACTATATTCAGGAATAGGTATGGGTAGTGGTTTGTCCCCCATTCCTTCATACACAAGATGGATGGACAAACGGCAAATGTCATCAGTAATTTGTTGGCAATGCAGTGTACCACCAAGGTTGTACACCTTGCCCGCTGCCACAAAAGTATATTCTGGAACCTCCACTGCAAGTTTACAGTTCATACCAACCTAGATTGAAATAATATAAGTTATATAAGAAGTAGTAGAACAGATACCTGTTACAACTATATATATTATCATATATATATCATACTAATAACACAACATATAGAACAAAAACTTACTGTAGATTGTTGTGGTGGGTCATTGGGAGTGCTCCCATGAGCTTCTACAACTGGATCATGGGCTTGTACCTCATCACTTGAGAGACACACAATATGAATAGGTTGAGAAGGTTGAGTAGGCTGAAATGAAGATATTATTTCTTTTACTTTTTGTGCTAATAATGCTTCAACCTCCTCTTGTGTAAGACCTCCTGCACGACCTCTTTTAGATTGTGAAGGGCCAAAATAAGACTTGAATCCTATGCCGGCTCCTAATCCCGTAACACGGCAAGGATGCTCCTTCGTACCAAGAGCAACTAATAGTTCATCCATGTGGCCAGTTGGGATGAACTTTCCTTCCTTCCTTTGCTCGTGGAGATCAATCTATTCATAGTTAATAAAAATATTAAATCACAATATCAATTAGATATAAATAAATCTAAATTTGTGGGAGATACTCTTTACTTAGTTGGGATAAACCTACCATCTTTTGTGCCACCTCCTTAGTTGTAGGGTTGACAATTTCACCACTCCATTCTTTCTAGCAACAATCCATGTCAAGTGTCGGGGTGGACGCTCAACTTGAGTTGTACTAGATTCTTCTCCAGATGAGGATTTCTTCTCTTGTAGTTGGCGGCGGAAGGCATAACCACCGCGCCCCAAGTGATGGTCATGCACATTTTTGACCCATCTTTCCTTTTGAGCCTGGTGGACAGCCTGATCATTTAAAATGAGGTATTGCAATTTAGACTTGGCAAACATGTATAAAAAGATTCACCTCCTTAATTGTATAAAATTAAAGATTCATAAAATACATAACACTCTTTATTACTTGAAACTCTTCTGATCTCCTAGCTGCAACAAATCTTTTCCACACCTTAGGATCTATAAAAATATATACATCTGTTTCTTTCTTCTTTTATTTAGGATTATTTATAAATTCCCTTGCGAGATATGTCTTAAAACCCCTCAATCATACACCACAACGTTGTAGTACTCTTTTCTTGTGATCTTTTTCATTTAGATGAAAAACACCCTATACATTCAAAAGAAGCAATTAATAATGTTGTTTTGAAAAGGAATTAATTCCAAGAAAACTAAATTAGAATCAATAGATAAAAAACATATTAAAATAATATCACTTCCACTCACACATATATCTTTCCATATGAGGTCTTTTTGGGCATTAGGAACATCATGCCAATTTTCTATATCTATTGGCACCTTACTGCGCACAGTCGCCCCTACGTAATGCTTAAAAGCACTAGCACGTTCCCCAACAGGTGCTCCTGTGATATCAAACTGGATTGGCAATTTGTCCCCTTTAGCCCTGAGCTCCTACAGCCTACGCATCAGTGTGGGACCTCTACTTTTCTTAGCATCACCACTACCATCCTCATGGTGCTCATGCTCATGCTCAAAATGTTCATCTTCACTCGCCATTTTAGAACCTACAAGTATACATGATAAAAAAAAATAAGTGATAATAAAAGCAAAAGTGATAAGGTATACATGATATATGATATATATTAAAAAGATTACTTGCTTGAATGATAATAAAATAAATAATTCAAAGAATACATGCCTTTAGTAATGGTTGAGTTGTTAGTCAAGTAAAATTCCTTCAGCATGGTCATGTCATTTATAATATTCATCGTTGTTATCTTCAATATTTATACTTGGCAAACCAACTGAGAATGGACTGGAATCATCATACTTTTCGTAGTATTCTTCTTCATTTATAGGATCTACAGTAAACTATTTTTTTCCATGAAGAATGACAGACCAATTTTATTTGCAGGGTCATCAATATAGAATACTTGTTTTGCTTGGTCTGCCATGATGAATGGCTCATCTTTCTCACCATGTTTTTCAAAATTCACCAATTTGAAACCCAACTCATCCACTAAAACTCCTTTGTTGTTGTCAACCCAATTACACCTAAAGATGGGAACTCTGAAATTTGTATAGTCCAATTCCCATATGTCCTCAATGACGTCGTAATATGACATCTCAGCTTCGCATGGTCTTTTATCTTTGACACTAGCAAAATATAACAAACAAGCTTGAACAGTGACCCCACTATTTTGGACCACACTACTTTCGTCTTGACGCTTTGAGTAGTATGAAAATCCATTTATGTCATAACCTTCATATGACATGACATCCATTTTTGGCTTAAAGGTGAGCCATTTTATGTTCTCAGCAACATTATTCGGTGATTCAGATAGTTGATTAAATACTTTCTCTTCAAACCACCTAATAAATATTCGATTATGCTCTCTTGCAAGCTACATTGAACTGGATGACAGCTGATTTCTCTTGATAAGATCATTGTGTTCTGTGATGTAGCTACTAACTTCATCGATGTTGTGTAAAATATACAAATGCGCTTGTTCCCACAACTCATGATTGATTCCTTTTACTCATCCTCCCATTGTTCCTTTGCCACAATAAGATCCAGTGTGATGGGAATTTTTTAGATCACTAGAAGTTTCATTGCAATTCAAAAAATCATTACAAAAGTCCATCACCTCCCTAGCCACGTAACCCTCAACAATACTCCCTTCAAGACGATAACGATTCCGAACATCACCTTTAAAAACACTCATGTAGTGTTCAAATGGATACATCCAATGTAAGAAAATTGGACCAAACATTTTCACCTCCCTTGTAATACAAGATGAACCATGATATCAAAAAATGAAGGAGGAAAGTATATTTCAAGCTGTCACATGGTAACAATTACATATTTCTGTAATTTATCGAGAGTATCAGGTGGTATCACTTTGTTGCATATATCAGGATGTATCACTTAGTTTTGAAGAAAATTTCAGCAGCATTTCCCATAAGTTCTCCAAGTACACCGATGTAAATGGCAAATAACCACTCACATACGTACCCAGAGAACAAATGATGAAATCCTACTGAAATTTTCTATAAAACTAAACATACATTATACAGGTACATCTAAGTGAGATTAAATATCCAAAAACAGTCCCAAACCGGGGACTATCCAAAGTTTACTCCTAATGAGTAAATTTTGAACGGGTTTCTAAGTTAATATATAAATGCATTATTTTCATATTTATATATTAAGTTAAACATCATGCATCAACTCTAAAGTGTCAATCTAGGAGTACACATGTCTAATCTTGTATTAATTTCTAGAATTTATATAATGATTACATATGAAAAAAGACATGTTTTTATTATTGGTTGGGTTATCAAATCATATAAAATGGAATAACTGTGTAGTTGGAGGAGCGCAAGTCCACTCTCGATCGACAATTAGTCGACCAAGAGCCCACCTGCGCGCAGCGTCCAGGTCCACTCTCAGTCAATGAATTCTCGACCGAGAGTGGACCTGGACGCTATGCGCAGGTGGGCTCTCAGTCCACAATATTATCGACCGAGAGTGGACCTGGACGCTACCATGGCGGCGGGCGGGAACGAAGGAAGCGGTGAACTTACATGGAAATGGCGGCGACCTTCGTGGAGGATGAGACGACCTTCACAGAGAGGCGGAGACCTTCGTGGAAGTGTGGAGAGGTGACGACGATGAGCTCTTTTTGCAGAGAAGAGGCAAGGGCTTTGGCGGTGCGGAGAGGTGGCAACGACTTCACGGACACCACGATCCTCTTCGCGGTGTGGATAGGTGGCACGACTTTACGGCAACAGCTTCACGGAGAGGAGGCAAGGGCTTCACGGCAGAATGACACAAGGAGATAAAGAAGAAAAGGTATCAGCGCCGCGGGAGAGAAAAAGAGAACGAAAGGGTTTTTGCGGGAGAGAAAGACTAGGTTTCGGCCATTTCACGGAGAGACAAGACATGTAGCATCGGTTAAAACAAAAAATGGATACTAAAGATAAGCGGTATTCGTGTTGGGTTATTTATAAACACTCAAACTCATTCTCGGTCAAAGAATTTGTCATTTGAGAGGTTATCGGTCGACAATATTGTCGACCGAAGAGCCCTCTAGCGTCGGTTTTATAGAAAAAACCGACCCTAGAGGTGCTTATACGAAGGAAATCTGGCTCCTTCTCGGTCGACGATTTTGTCGACCGAGTGGTTATCGGTCGACAAATTTGTCGACCGAGAAGGAGCTAGATTTCCTTTGTATAAGCACCTCTAGGGTCGATTGTGTCCTTATAACCGACCCTAGAGGTGCTTATACATGTGTGAACTACACTGGATCCTAAGTTCCATCTCGGTCGACAATATTGTCGACCGAGGAGCCCTCTAGGGTTGGTTATAAGGAAAAACCGACCCTAGAGGTGCTTATACGAAGGAAATATGGCTTCATATCGGTCGACTATTTTGTCGACCGAGTGGTTAACGGTCGAAAAATTTGTCGACCGAGAAGGAGCTCTATTTCCTTCGTATAAGCAACTCTAGGGTCAGTTTTGTCCTTATAACTGACTCTAGAGGTGCTTATACATGTGTGAACTAAACTGGATCCTAAGTTCATCTCAGTCGACAATATTTTTGACCAAGGAGCCCTCTAGGGTCGGTTATAAAGAAAAAACCGACCCTAGAGGTGCTTATACAAAGGAAATTTGGCTCTTTCTCGGCCGATGATTTTGTCGACTGAGTGGTTATCGGTCGACAAATTTGTCGACCGAGAAGGAGCCAGATTTCCTTCGTATAAGCACCTCTAGGGTTGGTTTTGTCCTTATAACTGACCCTAGAGGTGCTTATACATGTGTGAACTAAACTGGATCCTAAGTTATCTCGGTCGACAATATTGTCGACCGAGGAGCCCTCTAGGGTCGGTTATAAGGAAAAAAACCGACCCTAGAGGTGCTTATACGAAGGAAATCTGGCTCCTTCTCAGTCGATGATTTTGTCGACCGAGTGGTTATCGGTTGACAAATTCGTCGACCGAGTAAGCTGTAGGGTCGGTTTAAGATAAAAAACCGACGCTAGAGGTGCTTATAGATGCGTGAAGGCAAACTAGATTCAAGATGTCTCCCACATTTTTTGTAGACATATAAGGTCGGTTATTTAGAAAAACTGACTCTATGGATCAAGGCGCGAAGCTAAAATCGAACAAATTTTTGTCGCGGGAAACTGTAATTGTCTTTCTAATCCAATTGTCTATAAGATTGTTTATTTTATGAAAACTGACCCTATAGAGATACACTACAAGGTCGGTTATTTTAGAAAAGCGATCCAAGTGGTCTTAAGTGGTGCCCACATTTTTATAGACATATAAGGTCGGTTATTTGGAAAACCGACCCTATAGAGTTATACTACAAGGTCGGTTGTTTTAAAAAAAACTGACCCAAGAGGTCTTAAGTGTTGCCCACATTTTTTATAGACATATAAGGTCGGTTATTTGGAAAACCGACCCTATAGAGTTATACTACAAGGTCGGTTGTTTTAAGAAAACTGACCCAAGAGGTCTTATGTGGTGCCCACGTTTTTTTAGACATATAAGGTCGGTTATTTGGAAAAATTGACCCTACAGGTAGTGACGTTAAAACCCATTTCTATACTAGTGTGCTAAGAAATGTTACTAGAAACACCCTTCTTTGGTGTGATTTTTCAATGATTTATATAGAAAATGTTTAGTCGTTTCAACAATTCAATTGGACAACACTATGCAGAGGCAAGAAACTACTATTGATCAGGTTGCATTCATATGTTGAGTAAGACACTAGATGAATATCAGATTAAATTAGTCGTAGAAGTTTGTGGTGTTAACCTTATCACTAATGATTACCTTCAATATATAATTTGGAAGAATTGGATTACTATACACTATTTTATACAATTTCAATCAAATAAGGTCAAGTCATGATTACCTCAAAAGAATGACACATTTATGTAAATTTCTTGTCCAATCAGTATCGACACAAGTTTCATTAGACAAATGAACATAAATCATGAGGATATGCAATTGAAGTTTCTAATAATTATTTTTTAATAGAAAAATGTGTTTGCCATTTTAGCTCATCCTAGGTATTGATATTAGCCACCTCAACACTGAAAACAATGTGTTTAACTGATAAAGAGGGTAAGAAAAGGTAGTACATAGAGAAATAAACCAAGGAACTACATTATCTTAGTGATAGTAGTAAGAGACTGGGCTACTTATTGTGAAACAGTAACAGAGACTATCTTGTGGATGATGGAGCATCCAACCTCAATCTAAGGTAAAAGGCTTAGCACAGAATCAGAGACCATGCATTAAGCTCCACTTATGCCCCACCACTCCCATTAATAAACATGCTCAACACTTTCCACCTTACCCTACTTTCTAATATTGTTATTCTCTCTGCTATGAAAGTGACTCCTATGTCTACCATCATAGCGAATTATAGAAAGGGAAGTGAATGAAGTATGGGATGGAGAAGGTGATTTAGGGGTAAGGAAATTGAGTGCTTTGTGTGGAGGTAAAGCAATATGATAATAGTTGACAAGAGAAGAATGAATGGTTGGTTTGTATGGCCAGAAGATGGCGACTTGCTTCTTTGTTGATATTGCAACTTTTAATGGAGGAAAGAAGTCATGAGTTTGGGGGGATCACTGAACGACATAAGGTAGGAAGTGTGCAAAATAAAAATGAGAGGGGAAATTGGGTGCATTTTGCGAGATTGAAATTTTTTTGAATGAAAACTGGGAACCCAACTCGTGGATACATTTGTTTGTTACATTCTATATAAAATGTAAGGAAATACCATTTACAACTACACATAAAATAAATGTAACTAAATTATATGTAGTAGATTTATATTTTTCTTGTAGTGAATTATGGAAAGGACCTTGAACAATATGAATGAGAAAACATGGAATGAACTCCAAGGGGTCCTATTTATAACTAGGGGTGTCCACTAAAGTGTGGGAACACTTGTGAACATTTTCTCTCTATTTAGAGGATTACAACGGATATAAGTTTGAGTTTTGCAACACTCCAACGGTTAGAATCACTTTTTCTTAGTTTTCCATATAGTGCATTCGATTGAGTTTTAATAAAAAAAACTTGACTGATCACACTATGCAACAAAACTAAGTTAAACCATTGGTCAAGATCGTCCTTGTGGAAACTCGGCTGAACCACTTAAACTAGTTTTGGTCTACAAAGAGATAAGTCTAGCTCTGTGTATGTGAAACTTGACCGATCAAAGTCATTATCAAAATCCATTAAGGATCGGTCTAGTTTGTAACTTCACCGATGAAGTTCATGTAATGAATCTTCGAAATGATATTTAAGTGATCAAACTTAATTAAGTGTCCCTGATTTTTTCTCATCTTAGTCAAGTCATGTCATCAATACAAATGATTACAAAAGTGATCTAAGGTGATTTAGAGTGTTTTCCTAAAACAAGCATTTACATTGCTTTTGACTTGAACTAAACCAACTAGGGCATGAGTGATTTGATCCTTTTCATGTACCTAATTCCTAAAATCAAACGTAAACAAACATATTAGATACATATGAATGGAATGGTTAAGTCATTATCAATATATGGACAATGTGTAACACTTTGGTCAGAAAAATGTATCTCATGGTCGATAGGATTAGTTAGAGTTCTTTTTAGTAGATTTGTTAGGTTTGATCCAAATTGCTATATATCTTTGACTATGGTCAACTAGTCTAAATTGTTTGTTATATTGATGTCAAGGAGAATACATTTGATGATAAACTCATAGAAACGAGGGTCAATCTAGAATTTGATGTTATTTGAGTAGTAGGGTAGGGTGTTGATATTCTCCACGATGATGTATACATGTTCAATGATATGGCCTATTGAAGATGTGAAAATAGTACATCTACGTACCTTATCTCATATTTGAATATGATAAACTCTTGATGGTATGAAACTTTGCGTGATAGGGATTCACAATGGTTACAATGGTTTTTATTCTATGGGTTTACTATCTTAACTTTAAGGATTTCTCACTTTTTGTATGACCTACTCTATTTCAAATTATTTTATGAAAAAGAAGCATGAGCTATAGGGTCTTGTTGCAGTGTAAGTTAATTAAATTTTTCTTCTGGACATAAGAAGGGGGAGTTCAACTTTAGTTATTGGTATTAAATTCCCTTCTCTTCCTCCTTTATAAGAAGTAGAAACAATGGGTACTATAATCATGGTGTAGCTACTAACAGTAAAACACTACAACTTCTACATGATGAAAAAAACAATGATGATGGCATGGGGCCTGAAAAGCATAAAGGCCTTCCAACATATGGAGGATATAGTCATTTTCATCTAGTTTGAAAATAAGAAGGAAAATAAAAATAATCTAGAAACGAGGCACATGGAGCTTCAATGGACACCTACTCATACAGAAAGATCTAAACTCAGGTGAGACACCATCTATGATAAAGTTCAGAGAATGCACCTTCACCTTTGATCATACTATCTACATCTAGGCTATATAACCAATAAAGTTGTAAAGAGCATTCTAGAAAAGACATGAAGAGTCGAGAAGATAGATAGTGAATAAGGAACAAGTTGGATGAGGGCTAAAAGACTAAGAATAGTCATGAGGGTTGACAAATTGCTAAAGTAGTTCTAGAAAATTAAACTTAAGGATCAAAAAATTGTGAATGTGGAGGTCATATATGAATGTCTCCATATATTTTTCTTCTCCTATGGTCTTATTGGGCACACAACATATGTGTTCAAAAATCAAAAGGATGATGAATACATAGCAAAATGGGATGGGGACAATGGCTTCATGCTTCCCCAAAAAAGTTGTGAGGAAAGAGATGTTGAGAAACACTTTTGAAGATTCCCACAAAGCCCTTTATCAGAGCAGTGATAAAGTTAGCTAGAGATCCTCACATCAAACATGTAATACAGAAAGGGACAGATTCACAAGTAGTGAAGGAATTCCCAAAGATTGAGATAATACAGTGAACCATGTTGGTAGCGGGCTAGACAAGGAGGGGCCCAAAAAGTAGGTTGGAAGCATTGAAGACAACACACAACTAAAAAATAGTGGGTGTAATTGGTAAATTGTTATCACCAAGACAATAGAACCAACAATGAGGGTAGTTGAAGCTCTGAAAAAAGTTTAAAAGGACACCAAAATAGACAACACCAATGTGAAGGAGTCCTATGTTACTCAATTTGCTAGAGAAATAAAGAAAGGTGCCTCAGATACAAGGGTGACTCATATTACTAGTGCGCAACCCCTAGGAGAGGTTTCATGAAAAGTGAATAAGGAAAGTCAAAGAGAGAGATAGGAAGGAAGATTAAAAAAGTTGATATAAAAAGAAGGCCCACAATAACCATAGACGTACAAAAAGGGGAGAGTGTGCTCAAAGCTATCACAAAGAGAAGACACAATGATAGACCCAATGAAGCAATTCTGGTGGAAGACACTCCTACTCATGCTACTAAAATGGCTAGGAGTGATGGCACTGAGATATTTTGGGAAGCTTGATCCCAAGTAGCAATTATTGGTGAGGTCTAACACCATGATAAACAATGAAAATACTTAGTTGAGATTGTTAAGGATTAGCCAAACTTGATACCATAAAAAACCTCCAATGTGTATGTTACTAGGAATGACCTAATCTAGTTTTCATCATGGATACAATGATTAATAGTAAATATCTTGAAAAAACAAAAAAACAAGTGTGGATATTTTCATGCAACATGCATTTGTAGTCAGGGCAAGGTTGATAACATTGGCATGTGGTGGGTGGATGCCATTGTAAAGACCATTGACTATTCCCAAAATCACTTTGTTGTTGAGATAGGGGATGAAAATAATGAATTTGTGTGGCATTGTGCTGGCATATACATCTGGTTGGATGATTGTAACAAGCACAAAAATGGGATTTGATGTTGAATATCTACAAAAGTAGCAATTGTCCCTTAGTTTTCACAGCCAATTTGTATAAAATTTTGAGTCAAAAGGAGAAATGCGGGGATGCGTCTTGGCCTACTTGTTATATTGAATCCTTTTAAGAAGTCAAATTCAAATGTTAGTTGATCAAGTTTGCATCTGTAGGTGACCCCTATACTTGAACATGACAAGTCCATAGAGAGGAAAATCAAAGAGAAACTTGACAAATCCCTAAGATCCTTTAGTTGGTGTGGTTCCTTAGCCAATGCTTGGGTCAAGGGTTTACCCTGTGATAAGGGATTTAAAATGAGAAAATTTCTAGATTTATGAACTAGACTGAAGAGACCATTGTCATGAAGGCCTAGAGGGCGTCTAGAATTAAACATCATAGAGAAAATTGTCCAATGTGCCACAAACCTCAAAACTACAAGGGATATAAGTGTGGCTGCATTCAAAGAAGGATAAAAAAGGTCGAGAAAGATCTAGCTTAAGAACAAGCTAAGCTGATGAACAATGACACCTTTGCCAAATGCAAACTGCTAGGTGAGCATCTTACTAACCATCACAAAAGAAATGAAATGTATTGGTTTCTCATATCCAAGGACAATGAGATGAGGGATGGGAATTTAAAAACCTCCTATTTTCACAGAAAAGCATCTCACAAAAAGAAAAAGGAATAGCATTAAAAAGTTGAAAAATAAAGAAGGTGAAATGTCCATGGAGGAAGAAAAAATTGAAGAGGTTATTGTGAATTATTACAAAGACCTTTTCAATGAGTAGTGTGTCAGAAGTAGAAGAGACAGAAAGCTATATCAACAAGATTGTTATACAGCATATGAATGGCATACTTACAAAGGAACCTGATCATGATGAAATCTGGGATGCCCTTAGTCACATGCACTCTTCCAAAGTCCCCAGGCCCATTGGCTTTCATGCGGTTTTTTTTTCAAAGTTTCTAGGATATATGTGGTGATGACATTGTGACTTTGTTAACAACTAGACAAGGAACAAGGAGGGTATATGTGATATCAACATCACTGATATTGTTGTCATCTACAAGTGTAAATAGGACTCAACGATGAACGATTTCAGACCCATTACTCTATGTAAAATCATCTATGAAAATTTCTAAAGATTTGGTGAAACATGTTGAAGTCCATCCTCAACGACATCATCTTGGCAAAAAAAAAATCATCCATTGATTGAAGTCTCATCATCGACAATGCCTTGGTCGCTTTGAGATGTTATACAAGATGAAAAGAAAGAAGAAAGGTCATAAGGGTCTGATAGCCCTTAAGCAGGACATGAGAAAGGCTTATGATCGAGTAGAATAGAAATTTATTATCGCTATTATGGATACTTTTAAATTTTTTTACACTTGGTACTCTAAGATTCAAAATTTCTTCTTAGTTGCTACACTCTCTTTCATTCATAAAGAAATGGCTTGTTTCACTCCATATAGAGTTGAGGCAAGTTGATCTAGTATCACCCTATCTCTTTCTATTATGTGATCATGTTTTCAACATGGTTATTTTGAATACTGAACAACAACCTTATTCATAGAGCTAAAGCTATGTCTGAGAGCCCAACTATCTCGAATATGTTCCTCATTGATGAAACTACTCTTTTCTCAAGGGAAACTCGAGCAAGAAGAATCTACAATAGTTGTTTCGATTAGCTTCTATGAAGGAGCTTTAGGGTAGAAAACTAACTTATCCAAGTTGGAGATCTCATTTCGTAGGAACATGGACCCAATGAGGAAGGATGAGATATTATCCATTCTTGACATGAGGAATGTTGTCTCACATGAAAAATACCTTGGGCTACCCATCATTATTACCATATGTAAGCAGGCTACCTTCAAAGGTATTACTGATAGAGTGTGGTGCAAACTCAATACTTGGAAGGAGAAACATCTCAGCAAGGAGGCTAAAGAGTTGATGCTCAAACACTAGTACAAGGAATACCAACCTACATGATGGGAGTCATCCGATTCACACAATATTTCCTTGAAGAGATGAAAAGATTGATATCAAAGTTTTGGTGGGGCACCTTCAAAGGTAATAAAAAAATACATTGGTCTTCTTGGGATAAGATTTGTAAATCTAAGAAGGAGGGTGGTCTGGGCTTTATGGGTTTGTAGATTTTCAACATTATTATCCTAGCTAACCAAGCATGGAGACCTTCACCAATAATGACTCTCTTTTCTCTAGGTTCCTTAAAAGAAGGTACTACAAAAACTTAGACTTTTTAGATGCATACAATGTATACAATCCTAGCTATGTGTGGCATAGTATATAGGGTGCTAAGTCTCTACTCAAGGAAGGTGTCATATGGTGCATTGGAGATGGCACAAAGGTCAACTTCTGGAAGGATGTATGGCTTCCCAATAGGAAAGGTGTGTGCATAAAGCCTTAGTACATCATTGACTAAAATAAGTGGACACTGTCTAAAATAATTGATGTCGTCAACTATACTTGGTGCGATGATGTTATTGATGATACCATGACCCATGAAGATGTTGCTACCATCAAACCCAATACAGCATGATACGACCAAGAGGATGCCTTGTATTTGGTATCCAACCAAAAATGGTATATTCACTATGAAAACTAAATATTGGTTGGAATTTAGTAATTTCAAAGTCCACATTCCAAGCCTCAATAGTGCTAACAAACTCTACTCTAAATTTTGGAACTTGAAAATGCCACCATAGTTCAAATGCTTTGTGTGGAGGGCATGCAAAGAATAACTGATTTCCTAGGCTAATTTACTTATAAGACACATTAGCTCTATTTGATCCTATGAGATTTTTTTCTACATAGAAGAAGACCTCTTCAATATGTTCTTTGATTGCAAAAGAATGGGGATTGAAAGGAAGGAGCACAAGTTGGATGCCATTCCAATTGATATCCCTGGTTCTAGTATGGAGCTCGCCTGGCTTTAGATCATTAACACCTTCAACGTGGAGAGGATCACAATCATAAATATCTTATGTGTGACATGTTGGAAACTAAGGAACAAATGCATATTTTGAGACACCCCTAGCCACCCCTGATTGCCCTTTGCCAATCTTCTGAAGTGGGCTACCAACCACCAATACATAGAGACCGACTAGACCAGACCATGTCCGTCGGACAGACTACACATCTTTTGTAGAGATGGTACCACCCCTTAGGCAGACTACATCAATATTTAGTTTGATGTACTTGGGTAGAGGTAGAACCCATTTAGCGAACTTGGGTGATCTGGCTGAGCTGTTTGATATGTATTTAGCAGAAATGACTATTGTGTGGTTTGGTCAGAAACCTGCTCAAGAGTGGGGGTGTGGAGCAAATCATTATGGAGTCCAATGTTGCATTTGTGGCCACCTCCCTCATCAATGTTGTGATATGGCACAATCGTTATTCTTGTCTTCTATTTAGAATCGGCAATCTAGTCCCGGAGTTCAAGGAGGCCAAGATCATTCACATCCATAGGGAGAACAATGTTGTAGCCCATAAACATGCCAAATCCCACCTGAGATCTCAATCCTTGTACAAGACAGACAACTTTCCCACCACTTTCTTGACTGATGCTTGTAAGGATTTAACTATTAATATATGTCTCCTTCCTTTAAATAAAACCTAATCATTGATAGTAGTGGGGTCCTAAGATTTGATTCTTTTTCTCATTTTTATGTCCCCAACTAAACCACATTGTTGGCTGCAGTATCATATGAAATACCCGAGCTGATCGATAATTCCAAAACAATAAATGTTGAACAGACAAGTACACAATTGTTCCTGACACATGCATCTATTGAAGAGAATTACAAATAAGAATATATGGACTCTCATTAAATACCTATTTTTTGTACATGAAATGGTTATGATCACTCTGTTCGCACTTGAAATGATATCCAAAATTGCAAAAACATACAAATATCATGAAAAGCACGAGACCAAATCACTAAACCAGTAAAGGGATGAAATGTACCATCAAGAAGAAAAAAGGCTATGGCTACACTGATAATTGATTATGAAAATATAAACAAATTGATAAAATGAAAGAGGAAAGAGATAGAAGAAAATGAAAAGTAGAAATACAAACCTATGGGAGCAGTGAGAAAGAGAGAGTGAGGATAAGAAAAATTGGAAGGGAGAGAGGAACTAGATAAATATTGCACACATTGTAAATAAAATAATATGTATATAAACAATACTTATATTGTGGTTCTTATTTTATAATGGTGTTGTACTCAATATGTCATACAATATTTAAGGTATGGTACTTGGTAATTCTATGATACACAATTTATATATACATCAATGTATATTGTCTACACCAATAATTCTCAAAGTGACACACAACAATATGCATATTAAACAATATGCATTATATCACATAATAGTACTATACAAGCATATATGTGCACATTTAATATGTTAATCTACTTTTTTTCCCATTCTCTCTCCCTCTATATTTGGTTTTACCATAAAAAATTACCCTCTTCCCTCAATTAAATAGTTTACAAGTGATGTATGCATTAATTCCATCATCCATAAATGATCTATAGTCTTCCAAAAGAGATATAATATAAGGTATATGTGGGATATGTGTATCATTACTCAAATGTAAATATGCGGAGGGAGGGGAATGAACATTGATAGAGGTGAGAAAAGATAGGAGAGAGGAAAGAGAAGTGGGTAGAGAGGGAGTAGGGTAGTGTGTTGGGAACAACATAAATAGTGCATGGGAGAAAGAGTAGAGGGGAAGAAAGGAGAAAGATGTTCATCTTCATCTTTTATTGAGAGTGAAAAACTGGATCATGACATATATTAGAAGAGATGTACTGGTTGGAGAGGAGGGAAGTAATAGGAATGATAAATCAAAATATCACATGTGAGATAAAACATCATTTACTACCGATATACATTACTGGTAAAGTAAGACGCAACATAGGAATTAATGTATATTGTCTTTGCATTATTAACAAAATTTAAGAAAAATGATGTGTCATCTACACTAGGAGCGTGAGAATATTCCCATCGATGAATTTGGGGTAATCCTTGAGCTTATAAGGTTGGCGGTTCCTTCACTTATTAGCTTTAATTGATAACCACACTCACATATGATCACAAAAAAAAGTGTGGACCTTAACAAGAGCAAACACACATAAAAATAGATGATTACGCTGAGAGGGGATGTGAGAGTCCAGCACCCCATTGAGTTTGAGGCTCATGAAACGTGCTTCACTCATTGTGAATTGATCTTGAGTTAAATAGCCACATAAGGAGATCAAACTTATAGTGAGGATCATTGACAACTAGACACAAAGATCCGTAATATCTAAGAAGTTGGCCGCATGATTCCTCGACGATTTCTCAGATCATTGAGAACTAGACCATAGAAGTGCTTTGGCTCCCCACATAGTTCGATATACGTCAAGAGGGCTATGTCAAGATCGTATTACTACTAGATTATTTTCTTTATATGATGCGAACTTCATGCCCACATAATAATATGGAGAACAGACGGACTTCGTATGGTTGTAGCGGGCCACACATCCTGAGCGAGTCATACATTACAGGCGACTATTCTTAAACATGAATGAACAAATACCAACGGACGTCTCTTATGATAGATCCTATAATAATTAAAATGGATCCAATAGAAATGATATAATGTATGATTGTTTTTATACCTTTATTTTCTTTATGGGACGAGGCTCTCTTCAAGTCGTATAGTAGCAGGTAATTTACCGGCACGAATTGTATCATAACACATGCAGCAGGTAATTTGATACTTCTGCGGTATACATCGGATGTGTAGATTGACATGATGGTTGCTACGTGTATTTGGGCTGGCGATGAATATAATAATATCCGCGTCCTATCCTGGCTACAAAATGCATGATGGATAACACGTATATACACCCACCTCAAACACAACAATCCAACCCTACAGACGGATAAAACTAAGTCGTGCGTGCACACTAATGCGAGCATCAGCTTATGTAGACGAGACCATGGCAGATATGATAAAGTGCTTCGCAAAGTTGTCTTTCTGTCGTGGAAGTCATTCCCGGCTTTTGTGGACTGAATTGGCCTCACTCCCATCAAGCAAAGACTAGTAGTCAAGATTTGGCAAAGGCGTCTATCTGCCAATTTATTGCTGTCGGTCACCGAGTTGATGGTTGTCTAATTACCATAGTGATGATGCATGCCTACTTTTTTCCGTTTATTAATGGATAGTACCAAGATGCAATCCGCTGGTGCCAACGAAGCACTATGCTTGGTGACGGCGAAGACACCTGGTCCTCTAGAATGCAAGGACCAACTAACGATATGATAGTTGCAGACTTGCAGTAAGCCATGTACGTGAAAAACTGGTGACACGCAATCAAACCCATATAGAGACTAATCAACAAGTGTAAATAAAGCAATCAGGCACCAAGTACCTGAAAACGTGAACTCACGAAGTATGTCATGGTCACTAGGCCAACGCTTTGTGTGCCATCTGTTAGAATACTTCTACCACTTCTAGGGTTTGAGGTGGTCTTTGGTATGGTATGTTTGCTCAATGCTAATTGGTTTTGAGTTGAATGTTACACATTTAGATTTGATATTCAATAAAAAATTAATTGACAAATGAGTAAAAGAACCACAAATCTTATAAGTTCGAAGATCAACACACAACTCAAAGGTGTAGAACCACATCTTACCGTAAACTCTAAGCTTATCTTTGGGACTAAAGAGAGAAATGAGTTCTCCCCCAACCGTGCAATTCCTAAGGAATGACACAGTAGTGCCAATAAGGAATTGCACGGTTGGGGGAGAACTCTAACCACATCTTAAGAGAGAAATGAGTTCTCCCCCAACCGTGCAATTCCTTATTGGCACTTCTGTGTCATTCCTTTATTCTGAGTGCCCCACTAACAATTCAAACTGCAAAAATAAATTATGCAGACGTTACTTTCTTAATCCCCATTGTATATACAAGAACAAGGACTCTTTCGTTATACTTTTGGACATGATATTAACAGATTCCAATCCTCGAGTCATTATACCCGTTGCCATGTATAACGGGAAGCTGTGGACCCACAACTAACTACACTCGTGTACGCTGACTGATTGTGTGCGACAAGAGATCCGTATCAACACAATCATAATATTTTGTTAATGAATGTAGTGCTATGAGCGATGGAAAACATAAAATATGCAATGGTTGTTTCTCCGCCTCATGTGCCACGAGATAAGAAGACTCAGTAAATTAATTGCCAATTCTATGACTAGTACAATTGTCAGGTATATGTCATGTGTTGCCATTTTTATTATTTTTTTATTTTAGCACCAAAACGATTTTTTTAGAAAATAAATACATTTTGAAAGCTATGTTGCTTTTCAGGATAGATTTCTTATTTGGGATCAATATTTAGGGTCAGGGCACATTTGCCACGTTAAATGGTTAAGAAAAACAACGGATCCCGAAGGGGACATTAATTATTTCAATAGATAAAGGAAATATTTTTCATCAACAAAAGTATATTTCCTTAAACACCACTATTATATACTGGAAGTAATTTTGCATACTTTTGTCTCATCTACATGACAAGCAATAAATCCGTTACCGTTGGGACCCAAATCATGTGGTACAATGGTGGCCCAAGTTGTGCGCGCATCCACGCAGGTTTTGTTTCGCTAGGACGTTAGAAATTTTCGAAGATGGAAACATATTTAGTCCCCCACAAAGTGCATAATGACATCTTCAAGTGAAGACTGATATTAAGTGTGTGTTTGTGTGTGTTCGTGTGCTCTAATAGAAAATGGCATTTCATATCTACTATGAATATGGATAACTTTATGTTATCGTCAAGTACAATGGAGTCATGTGAATAGACTGCAATAAAATAATGATAGGATATATTAGTCATGGCCAGGATATGTGAAATTAGTATAAAATCCTAAATGAACTACGATGAGATGTACCGGTAAAATAGACAGAATTGTGACGACGCTTGTTAAACTTGAGAAAAGCAGTATTCAATGTCGGTAACTGTCAGGTTGTGTCGTTGTAATCTCCATTTCTCAACTTGACAAAAAGCAGTCACGTATTAACATTTTCACTAGAGTCCATTCAGTTTGATGCATATTTTTAAATTCATATGGAATGCAAAACATTGAAATGAGTAATGATGTGAGAATTTACATGGAACCAATTACATAATGTAACTAGCATCGTATAAAATAACTGAAATGATTAAATACATTTTAGTTTGTGAGACAAAAAAATGACCCTATGAATAATGATTACCAACTTGATTATAACTTCTTTGAGAAATGAAGAAAAAAATTATAATGTGTAACTTCAAGATTAGTTGGAGAACATATTCAAATTATAGCCATAAAAACATTGGGAAATCCTTTCTTTTTTAATTCTATGATAATTATTTGATGATGATCATCAATTACAACCAAGAGATGTGTCTTGCACTAATAATCGTAATGTGGTGCCTACTACTTATGTTTTCAAAGATGATGGAGACAATGATTATATTTATTTAACCATAACAAACAAGTCACTTCTATGTTAAAAAAGGTCATTTCATTAACTTCACCCTTTTAAGACTTATCGATGAGGGTTTTTGTCATGCTTCAACAAAAACTCTATTGAAGAATGACTTGATGAAAGTGACCTAGCTTCATTTATGATCACAGTTGCTACTAAATTGGAAAGATATGTCAAAATGCAATTTGTAATTATTTTTCATATTTATTAATCTCTTCTAACGGTCCATAGGATGGATGAGTAGTTTAACACAAGTAGAAAAAGTTCCACCTCTTTTTTTATTATTAAGTGTTTAATATATTATAATATATATTTCATTTAGATGAATATCATGTGTAGGTTTGTTTTAGATTTGTTAATCACATGGAAGGCAACTTGCCAATGGGTGTATAAACTCATTTTCCTTGAGATTGGGGTGTCATATGAACTCTATGGTGTAAGTATTAAAAATAACAACTTATGTAATATAATTAGTTTTCACCATTTTAATGGTCTAAAAAGTATGGAATGTTATGCCAACTTATGTAAATACTAGACTCGGAGCTAATGAAAAATCGAATACTGGATATGTATACTACCATAATGGGGGAAAACCCTCTATTCCCTCTTGGAGGGGCAATAAACATCTTATTCAAACATATTTTTAAATTTTAGAAGTTTTCGATGACTGTGAAAGTATATATTCTTTGATATATCAGTGGCATTACGATGAATATAATATGATTCTTGTCAATAATGTGACCTTTTCGCATTAAATAGCATTGTTTAGTAGCACTTTGTTGGTTTATTTAAATTACTAATTTTTTAAGTCATTGATGTTTCTATTAAAAAGTATAATTGAAAATTACTTATATATTCAATGTTTAAATCTTATCTTAAAATGGATGAAGATAAATTGTTCTTGTTGTAAGGAATTTCTTATTCATATGTAGGATATGGTGGTAATGTGTTCTTTTCTTGCTCCTATTCTTAAAAGTAAGGATGTCATGACTAGTTGATAAATCTGTAATTTCTATATAATTTTCTTTTTAATATTTTCATCAACGGTACAATATACTATCTATAATTATTTTCTTTCTAATATCAAATTAATTGATTGGTTTTTAAATGAATATATTATCATGTAAACTATATTATATCACAGATTGTCAACAATAGTCTAATATCATTCATTTTTGTAGACATCATTTTTCATATATTACCCTCATTTCACTCATAACCTAAGAATCCATTATCATCTAATTATATGTTTATTTTAAGATTTTCATTTACTTTATTTATTTAGAGGCATTTTCAAACTGAAACAACCACTTTTTGAGCCATTTTTTACTCAATAATACTAAGTAATGGTCACATCAATCCCCACTTTGACCGCATATGTTTTTGTGGACAAATCAATGTTCAAATTTGTAGATGCAAAGGTCAAAAGCTAGATCAACTTCTTTGACACGTCACAGACACATCTTTTCCACACTTTGGGTACTCATTAGCTTGAGGCACTCACATCAGGCTACTCAAGAGGTCAATGCACTAAATGTCGAGGTACCCAATATCATGATACAGTCCCATCTAGCTACCCCAAAACTCAATGCACTCACATAAGGATGCCAAAGTCTCACTACATCCTCTTCAACTTCAAAAATGCTTTGACGCATCAAGTATTTCACCCACATCATCTAACCCACATGATGTAAGAGGTTTTACCAACATGCTATAGGTCTTAATGCCCCAACATTACCCAAACTCAGAAGGTTGACTCCCACTGCTTTGACCAATTTCCATGTAAAAAATGTGTTCTTGACCCATATCCAAAGATCATCACACATGCATCCACACCTCTCGTGATCAAAGCTTGTTCCCCAGTAGTATCACCAAGGTAGATATGTTCTCTTTGACCGATTATGAGTTCTCTAACTCTTACAAATGACTGCACCCAGGAAAAAAGGGGTTGAAGTGTGAATCCATCAATTTAGAGCCCACCTGAATGGATGCCATTACTGTCGAGTATGAGGGTTGGTTCTCTAGATTGAGACTATATAAAGAAGCACAAACCTAAATTTAGAGCCATATTCCACATTTATCAAGACTTTCACTCAACAATATTGGAGTCAAGGAATGAAAAACGATGCCAACACCATCCACTCTAATGTCGATCTCAAGAGATAAAAATCCTCCCAACATATTTCAGTTGTTTCTTCACAACACATGAGTACTAGTGTTACACCTCCTTTTTTTTCCAAAACGATGCCTCTTTTCATTAATTTCCTCTGCTTCACTATTACAATGCATTCTATCAAAATCAAACATAGCCATTAGTTCAGCCGGGCATACTAACAAGCTCCAATCCCGATCAGGAATCTTAAGGAACCACTTAGCTAGCTTATCGGCAAGCTTATTGCATGTTCTTTTAATTTTCTGAATCTTGATGTTCTGACTTGTGTTTATTTTCAGTAGGGTCCCAACTACCAAGTTCTTAAACTTCAGGGGGATCTCAGAGGTTCCGTTCATGTATTCAATTGCTAACTTGGAATCTGACATGATCTCCACGCATGGCCACCTCCTCATCGCACAAACGTCCACAGCTTTTGCAATGGCCAACAGCTCTCCTTCTAGAGGGTCAGTACCTACATGTTTCCCTGTACCTCCCTCGATCCACTATCCATTTTCATCCCTTACAATGAAGCTCATACTTTGTGTGGAGTCCACGATCCTTTGTGCAAGGTCCACACAGATTTGGTGAGCTCCCCTCCGTGGAGCTCTCCACCTGTCAGTAGTAAGGATGTGCTCATTGCTGCTCATACCAGTATTCCCATTTGTGGTAGTGTTAAAGACATTCATCCACGCCTGAACCTCCGTGGCTACTCGAGTGAAATCCTTAGTCGAATGTCTGAAGATGAACTCATTCCTCACTTTCCACACCTGCCATGAGGTGATGGCAAACCGCTGACGCCATCCCGCCTGCAACATGTTCTCCCAGAACCAGCTGGTTCCATTTTGTGACAGGTGCCTGTACTCCTGGAACCCTGGAGTGGTGTCCCAAATTTGTCTAGCTTTGGGGCAGAGCTGGATGGTATGCAGTAAATCTTCCTCTTCTTCATTGCATAATTGACAGATCTTGTCTTCCGACAATCCCCGCCGGTATCTTTCGGCATTAGTAAGCAAGCAATTATGTCCAGCAAGCCACAAGAATAACTTGACTCTTGGAGGCACAGGGGTGCTCCAGATTAGGTCCCACAGGTAGGACACTTCTACCTCCTGTAAGTAAGTATCCTTATAGAACATCGCCGTAGTAGGTCTCCCTCCTTGCGCCGTGTCCTAGTATATGACATCCGGGTGAGGTTCCGGTAATGGCGGTTGCATACCTCTTAAGCGATTCATAGATTCAACATTGAAATAGGATCCCACGAATTGCCAATCCCAATCTCCATCAAGATTTATCATGTCTGCTACCTTCAGATGTTTGAGTTCTGGCGGGATAATAGTATCCGTCCTGAGAATTGGACACACTCCTCCTCGCAGCCACCTATCTCTCCAAACACTAGTATTCCTTCCGTCCCCAATCGCAATAGCTATATGATTTCTTATGTACTCTCGATTTCCAAGAATACTTCTCCACACCATAGAGCCGGATTGTCTGATGCGAGGTCCCTTCGTGTATTTCGCTTGCATGAATGACTTCCACACCGGAGCCGCATCTGATTCGAAGCTCCAAGCCTGCTTCCTCATAAGAGCTATGTTAATTCTCTTTGCACATCTGATGCCCAGACCTCCATGCTCCTTAGGCTTGAGAATGGTCTTCCAAGCTACGAGATGAGTCTTCCTCCTATCGTCTGTAGAACCCCACACAAAGTTTCTGGTAATCTGATTAAGTCTGTCTGTGATAGAGGCAGGTAACTACACAGCTTGCATCAAATGGGTGGCCGTATTTATCAGGGCCGCATTCACCAAAGTGACTCTCCCAGCCATTGACAGTCTCTTATTGCTCCACGCATTCACCTTGTTCTGAAACGAAGCAACCAGGTCAAGGTACAGATGTTTCGAATTTCTTTTGTGAATTACTGGAATACCAAGATGCTTCCCTAAATCATCTGTCTGCCTAATGCCCAATCTTCTGCTGATCCCCCTTGCATTCACTGGTGTAGTATTCTTCGAGAAAAAGACCATGGATTTCTCCAGTGCAACTTCCTGTCCTGAGACTTGTCCGAATTCCTCCAGAACTCTCCTCACCACCCCTGCTTGACGAGCCTCCGCCTCCGCAAAAAAGAACTAGATCATCTGCAAAACACAGGTGAGTGAATTGTACCTTGTGTCTCGTGAAGCTCGCTGGTTTCCACGCTCCGAGGTTGACCTCATGTTCAATTGTCTGACTCAGATGGTCCAGGCATAACACAAAGATGTAGGGCGATAACGGATCTCCCTGCTTGACTCCGCGAGACGGTTTAATAGGAGGGATAGTTTCTCCATTCCAGACAATGGTAGACTCACCCGTAGTGAGTATTTGGATAATCAAATGAATCAGATTGGTAGGGATAGCCGTACGTTGGAGGGTATCTTCTATGAATTTCCAACTAAGCCGATCATAGGCTTTAGAGAGATCTATCTTTACTGCCATGCTTTGTTTTTTCGAATGGACCTTCTCCATGGAATGTATGATTTCCTGTAATAGAATTGTATTATCTTGTATCTTCCTCCCAGGGATGAAACTTAGTTGCATCGGGGATATCCACCCATCAAGAAAAGGTTTGATTCTATTGACAATGATTTTAGACATCAATTTTATGCAAACATTGTTCAACGATATTGGACGAAGATGTGAACACTTAGTAGGGTGTTTTAACTTTGGAATAAGAACTACTGTAGAGTCTGTAGAGCCAGGAACTAGAGGCATGCCCGAGAAAGCCTCCTTGACCTCCCTTACCAGACCCTTCTCCAGTACTGACCAGTTGAACTTCAGAAACCCTGCATCAATACCGTCAGGCCCCGGTGCCTTGATGGAATGCATAGCTTTCAGATTAGAAAATATCTCTTCTGCCGAAGGTGTCTTACTCAGCTGTTGTGTCAATCCCCTGGACAATTGAGGAAAAGAGCCAATGTACCCCTGAACATCTGCCCCGTCCTGAACCAGAATAGAATCAGTTAGTAATCTACTGAAATAATTCCACACCATATCTTTAAGCTCAGTGCTTTGAGTAATCCAATTGCCGTTGTCATCCGGGAGCCTGGTGATCTGATTCCTCCATCTTCTGCTCTTCACCGAAGCATGGAAGAAAGCGGTATTAGAATCGCCTAACTTCAACCAAGTACATCTCGCCTTCTGCCTCCATTCAATTTCTTCCCTTCTCATATCTTCAAGAATTTTAGCTTGCACATCCAGCATCGTGTTTTCCAGTTCAGGTGTATATTGCCTCGCCATCTCCTCTTGGATCAACAAGAGTCGGGTCTTGAGTGCTCGAGTCGATCTCCTTTCTTGTTTACGGACCTGATCATCCCACTTCATAGCTTTGTCCAGGAACCTTCTTGACGCATTCGAGAAAGGTAATTGATTATCCCAATTCTGTTTTAACAACTCCAGGAAGTCACTCCTCTCATGCCACACGTGTTGGGTCCTTGGTACTCTAGCGTATACCTTCCTAGTACCATAAGCCGATACCAGGATGGGTGAGTGATCTGATTTCAACCTCTCCAACACCTGCACAGAAGAATTGCCAAACTCCTCCCGCCACTTATGGTTTCCCAGGGCACGATCCAGTCTCATCTGAAGCATACCCCGCCTAAACGTCATACAAGGTCCACTGGCTTCCAATTCAGTAAGATTGCAATCCGCCAACGTTGAAGCAAAATCGTAGCAGCTTCTAGTATCCAGTGTCCGTCCTCCCGTCTTCTCCTCCGGCGTCAGATGAGCATTAAAATCCCCTGTGAGCACCCAGGGTAGGACCATGTTACCAGAAATCTCTCTCAATCTATTCCACAGGCATCTCCTTCCCGAACGGGTCGTGTGTCCATAGACACTAGTAACAGCAACCCGGTCATCTACTTCGACATGAATAAACTGTTGATGGCTCCAGATAACCTTCACGTTATGAAGCTCTTCCCTCCAAAGTAACCAAATCCCTCCCGAGAATCCCACTGCCTCCACTCTGTGGGAACGTGAGAACCCCAGGTTCATAATGATATCTTCAGCCCGCTGTCCACTGGTTCTGGTTTCAACTACTGCTAGCACCGACACTTTGTATTTCCGCACCAGATCTCGTAACACATCTTGGTTATCCTTGTCGTAGATACCTTGCACATTCCAAGTCATGAAAATCATTAACTAATGATTGGTTGTTGTTCCGGTCGCTCGCCTGCAATTCTTCCCCTATCTGCATCTTCGTCCTCATGAGTTTGTTTCCCCCATTTTCTGGACGTAGACAGAGGTGGAGGGGTTTTGTATACTATCCTTCTATTCCGCAGATGTACCCCTACTCCTGAAGAAGACGCACCTCCCGTAGCTTGTTGCCCCTCCGTCCAACCCATCCTGAACTCCATGTGTGTAGTTTGAGTACTTCGGACCCCTTGTCCGTTCACTAGGTTATCGCCTGTCACATTGACCGCTGAGTGTGTATCCTTCCTTGTCTGTGTTTGCTGCTCTTGCTGTGTCTTCCGCGTTTCTTGTGGAAACTCATCATTTCTTGCACCATCACGGGTTTGTTTTGCTTTCTGTTTCCTTGCCCTCCAATCCACGCTGTTGGTGATACGTGACGCCACTGCCTCTGGCTACAATTCCGTATTCCCATCTTCCTCCTCCAAGTCCTGTAAGTTCTCGAACCTATTCCTTTGTGCATCCTTGTTCGTCTTCTCCTTGTCTCTGTTAAGAGTATTCCTTCGATTCCTTCTTCCAACTGGTCTAGCAAAAATTTCGTCCGAGTACTCCGGTCCTCTGGGTATCACCTGATCCTCCTGACTTCCTTCTGCCAAAACCCTGTTAACCCCCTCTGTGGGTTCCTTTGTTAAACATGAATCTGCCAAATGACCGACATGCCCGCATTTGATGCAAATATTAGGCAGATTTTCATATTGGATAAGATACCTCGTTTCGTCCAAGAAGAACGCAGGCAGTAAAGGTTTTGTAATGCACACTTCGACCGCAATTCTAGCAAATCTCCCCCGCTTCTGTGCAGACGTATTGGTATCGACTCTCAGAGTCTGACCAATCAAGTCTCCAACTGTCGATAGGAACACATGATTGTATAGATGAATTGGTAGATTCGGAATCCTCACCCAAACCACAACCTTTTCAGGAGGTTTGTTATGCAGAACAAAACACGGATCCCATCTGTGCACCCATAGGTACGATCCAAACAGTGGCCATGGTCCTCCCAGCAGGGCCTGTAGATAATCATCCTTGCTCTGCATTTGAACCAGGAAAAAATCATTATCCAAATCGATCAGATTGAACTGTCCCTTAGGTTTCCAAAGAAGTCAAATCTTATCACGTAGCATCATGTATCCTATCTCCTTCCCCAGTAGTTTTACAACGACGGTATGTTCCCAGGGTAGAAGAAGATCTCTCTTTGCCGAATCTGAAATAGAAACCACCGGCCCTCTCTCAGTCTGTTTGACAGAGATATCTTCATATGTCAACGTCCGTCTTCGTTCATTGTCTCCATTACCCCCTTCCAGTGCACTTTTGTACGACCCCTGTGCCATACCTATGGTCGGAGTGGTCTCCTGAGCGGCGCTAGCCGGAACCGGGGAGAACACTTCCTCAATTCCTCTCGGACTGCTGATCTCCATGGCGGCATCATGGTAAATGTCGCCGTTCTCGCTACTAGCATTTCCCTTGTAACTTCTGTAGTTCAGGTTGATACCCAGGTCGCTTAGAATCTTGTTCGAGTCACTCTCCACCTCCGGCGGACGCCCATCCGGAGGTCTCGTCCCTCGTCCTCCTCTGCTTGTTCCCGTACGGCCGCCGCCACGGGTGCTGCCAAACCCTAGCACCATCATGAAAATTCAACAATTTGTAGTTTATCCTAGTGCTACACCTCCTTTGTTGTCTAATATTTCTCATTTGGGAAAAAGAATGTCAGATTTTGACTAATAGACTAGATCCATAGCATGGTAAATCTAAAGAGATCCCCTTGTCCTTGTTCCTATCTTTTTCATGCTTTAGTTATCCTTTTCTTCCATCTTATGGCAAAATAGCCACCATATACCATGAATATTTGATTTCCACTTCTATAAGGCCTGAATATGTCCCTTTCCTTATATTGAGGGAGGTGATACACCCTCCCAACCATGTAAATTCTCTAAGCCTGTTAATATACAAATATATTTATGTATGCATATATACATATATATGTGTGTAAATAGGTATATGTATATATATATATATGTATATATATATATATATATATATATATATATATATATATATATATATATATATATATAGAGTCAGGCTAGAATACACTCAAGTGTACAGATCGCACGAATACACTCAAGTGTGTTTGCATATCAAGGATATTTTTTGTAAAATGTAAACTGTTGATCTTCACCGTCATACTATAACTAGGCTACATACAAATTTTGAGCCCATTTGGATGAGTATAAGTCACTCATCCAAGGGCAACAAAATCGACGCACGAAACTAATTTGAAATGTATAATTTTTGCGGTCTTCATAGCATGAGCTATACATCTCCAAATGTGCTCAAATTTTGTGTATGAGTTGTTCACAAGATGTTTAAGAAGATCAATGGATTAGATTTTCAAAAAAAAAAAATCATATCATGGAAAACTACTTGAGTGTATTCTGCTCCGGATACACTCGAGTGTATTCTAGCCTAACTCTCTCTATATATATATATATCAGGCTAGTGTACACTTGAGTATACTGGAGGCACCATGCACGTCAGTCATTTTTGAAGATGCAGTAAATTTTTGAAAAATCTAAACCGTTTATCTTCATAATTATCATAAGAACATACTATATAATAAATTTTAGCTAATTTGGACACCTATAGGTCGTGCATCTAAAGGAGGCAAAAATCATGTATTTCAAATTAGTTTTGTGCATCAATTTTGTTGTCCTTGGATGAGTGACTTACACTCATCGAAATGAGTTCAAATTTTGTATTCTACCTATTATTATTGTAACCATGAAGATCAATGGATTATATTTTGGAAAACATGGTCTAAATAGGCAAACACCATTGGGGTGTACAACATGGTCTGTACACTCGAGTGTATCTAGCCTGACTCTCTCTCTCTCTCTCTATCTCTCTCTCTCTCTCTCTCTCTCTCTATATATATATATATATATATATATATATATATATATATATGTATATGTATATATGCTGACAAGGAGTGGCTCAAGTGGTCAAGCATGGTGTCTCCTTGTGAAGGGACCCGCGTTCGAATCCCAGTTTCCGCCTTGATTTACCACCCTCCTGGGCGTTCGACTTTTGTCACGGGCATGGGAGAGGGGGGGCGAAATCTTTCTCTCTTAATTTATATATATATATATATAGAGAGAGAGAGAGATAGATAGAGAGAGTCTAGAATACATTTAATTGTATTTTGTTCCCAATACAATCAAGATTTCCACCGTTGGATGTTCTGATGAGATGAGGGAATCCCACTCATTCCTAGATGGATTTATCAACGTTGTGACTACTGACTGAACCCACTCCACACTCTCTCTCTATAAGGACCCTGACCCACATTTTGGGATAACCCTATTTGTTTAGCTTAACTATGTTCTTAGATCCTTGCTCTAATCACATGAGATGTAATTAGGGCATGTTGGAAGTTTGGAGTTCCTTGTTTGAGCCTAATGCTTGTGTTTTGTGGAGAGGTTTGATGCAAATTGCAATTTACCCAGGGTAGGGGTTGATGTGCAAATTTTCTACCTCTAGAGTGTCCCTTCTATATCTTAGCATCATCTAGAGGAAAGAGAAAGAGATGGGCACCTTGTCTAGAACTTGGTCGTGTGGTGACATCCTTGGTGGTGTCTTAGACACATGTTTGAGGTGTACCTTACACCTAGGAGTGCTGTCTTGGGCTTGAGAGTGTTCGAGAGGTCCTGTATTGGTTTGTGGATTTCTTGAGGGACATCTTATTAGTTTTGTGGTGTCTCAAGATGCACCATATCAATTTGTGGTACCTGGGTTAACCTCTATTAGTTTGTGTGGAGGATAGATGTGTATATCGGCCTTGACAATCTTAGGTGACCTAGTGGGTGAGACAAAGATCTTATCACCCTTGTTGCATGGTGTTTCATGTGGCTCTTTCTTCATGGAAAAGTTTCACCTAGGGTTCTAAGGTGGTGACACCTTCCCCTTGCTCTCTCTTTCATCCCTCTTATATATATACCTCTTTCTCTCCATGCAAGAGAACCCTTTTGGTTATCATTGCATTCTCTCTTTGGTGGATGACCTTGAGCTAGAGATGTCTCTCCCTTTGAGCTTGGAGGATGAGTCCCATGCTTGTGGTGCTCTCTTCATTCTCTACCTTGGTAAGCCATGATTCTTAGCTTCCTCTCTCTCTTTCATTCTTCTTCTCGGCCATGGACCTTGGTTACTTTTTTCCCCCTCATGCTCTCTTAACCATGGTTCCAACTTCTTCCTTGGAGGTGTTGTGGTGATCAAGCTTGAAAGACCTTCTTCTACTTTGAGCTCGTGAAGCTTGGAGCTAAGTGGTGATCCTTGAGCCCCTTACTTACTATACTTTCTCTTTATCCTTGGCTCATTACATCTTGCATGTTAGTATCTCTTCTTCATAGTTTTGAGTGCTATTTTAAAGAAGAGGAATCTTTCTTAGCTCTGATCTTGTGTTACTCTTTCTTTCCTTGCTTGTAACGAATTTTCTAAGGTTGAAGATGAGTGGGATGATATGTATTTTAGGTTGATATGCCTTGGGTTGTCATCACAACCTATGACGCAACTGTCCATCATCCATTCTGATAGGTCATCAAGATCTTGGTAAGGCCTAAGTCGACATGCCATACTGATGGGCGTCATGGCTGGGTAACACCTAGAATGATAGAAGATGGAGGATGCTAAGTTTGGAGGAGTTGGTAGTCATGATATGGATTGTTCAACTGTTAAGTCTTGTGACAGATCGTCACACGTTGGAGGAGGCATTGCCGATAAGCAGTGAAGTGGGCCTTCGTGAGCCACTCCTTTTTGGTAGAATGACCATGTGTGAGCCTGTTCTTCTAGTGTCATACATGTACCAAGGTGGGATAGTTATGATTATATATGTGGATGGACATGAGTGAGCCAAGCCAATCCCTAAATTTGATTATGTCATTTTTGTAGTTGACTGATATGTCTCTGCGGTGTTTTCTCTTGTGCTGACCAAGAGGTGTGGTGAGGTCATGGATCTGGGTCTTCCATTAGACCTTGTATGGCACTGATTTCGAATTATCAAGTGGTCGGTGGGATTTGGGTGGTACAACTCAAATCCTTGGGGCATAATAAAATGCATAATCTGCCATGTAGCATAATTGTATAGGATCAAATTATAAAAACACTAAATGAGGCCATGTTTGAGCTTTATACAATGTTGTTGATAGGAAATATACATGTTCTTCATATTCCTTGCAAATCATTAAGTTGTTTCATAATTCAACAGTAATTTCTCTTCCTGTTAAAATCATTACTTGCTTCACATATTTGTAACTATACTACTTCTTTGTTTATCCTATCTATGATAATAATAGAATTGGTGGTGAGTTATATCTCCCGTTGAGATTTGGAATCTCACCCCATTGGTTTCCCACACCTTTTTAGGTGGATGAGCACGAAGAGGTAGAGATTGTGCAGAAGAGGTTGAGGAGCAGTAGGAGGGCTAGTAGCTGACGAGGTTGGTTGTGCTGTTGTATGTCTTTTACTGATAGAGTCCTAGAGTCCTCCCTGTACACTCGAGTATTTGGGAATATTTTGAAGACGTTTTGTGAATGCACTTCTTTATGTGGTTGGTTTGTATACCTGACATGTACGAATGTGGTGGAATCATGTATATAACAGGTTGATAGCATGCCTTGTATATGCTTTGAGGCATGAAATGACTTATATCTAAAGGTTTTCACTGTTCGGCAGTTCTATGAAATAGTTCTAATTTCTTGTGTTTTTTAGTAATCTTTTCATTAATCTTTCTTCGATAGTTATATTTTGAGTAATCTCACTTTGTGTGGTGTGGGGCGTCACATCCACTCTTTCTCTATGTCTGTCTCTAATCTCTATCTTTGTGTGATACAATCTCTCTCTCTCTCTTTGCGAGATCCATTTTTCTCTCAATTTTTATGTGCTTTTGTCTCCCTATTTCTCCTCCTATCTTTATCCATAGTGAACCAGCAAGGAGTAGTGTTCGATATGAGTAGCACGCATGATCATTCACAATCCTCATTGCTGATTTTCATTGCCAACTATCTAGTTTCACCAGTCGAAAACCATCAACGACATCACCAGAATGTCGTGTGCAACTAGAATTAGGCCATGTAACAACTGCATGTCCCTTTACGCTCCGTATAGTCGATGATCTGGAAACAAGGGCATGAGGCAGTGACGATGCATCTCTAATGACCTATGCCACCACCACGACCTCATTGTCTTGGCATGTGCATGATCTTTAGGTAGTCAACTCTGTGTAGGACATGACTCAATTTTCACTCTCTTCTTGTTATTTATCATCCTCTTCCCCTTTCAGTTGTCGTCAATTCGACATGGGGTTCCTAGATTTCTCATGATAATTATCAATGAATCCTAGCTCTCTAGGCCACTGTAGGTTGATCGATCGGTGTTCTTGGCTCGATAAAGCAAGGAATTTATGTAGAGGTCATTCATTGATTTCCTATTTCCATGTTCAATTTCACCTTCCCCCCTTATTTGTGTGCATATCTTGGCACCAATTTTCCCACTTCTCTAATTTTTTTCATCCATCATCAAGTTCCGTTATTGAATGCTTCTTAATCGATGTTATCATTTAATGTGTTTTTTTCCATTGTAAACTTTGTTATTCTTGTATATGTTTTGTATGTTCAGGGGCTTGATTATTGCAATTTCTTCGAATGGATGATGCACATGTTCTTGAAGTCTTGTTGGCAATGTTGATGGTCCTTAAAGGAGAACTAAAGGTGACATGATGAAATATAAATTTTCTTGGTTGTATTAGTACCTTCATAGGTTTCCTTTCTATTTTTTTTCATGTTGAGTTAACGTTATGTGTTGATTTACATGTATTGTGTGTTGTCTTACATGAACCATTTTGTATGTTGTGAAGTAATCAATGAATATTATGTACTTCTTGGTTACGAATGAGTAAAAAAAGAATTACAAATGTGAATATATCTTAAAAATATTAGAGAATATTCTTTGTGAATAAAAATTGGTGAAATTTGAAACCGTTTAAATTCAATTGAGAATCAATTACAGCTAGTTCCAATGGAACTTAACTGAAATTGTGCACTTCATGCGTATGTTTGGACACATCTATGTTGGTCTTGTTGAACTTTGAACATATACTAGTCATGCTCTGAGTCATGGATGAATGGATGGCCTTGGCGCACCTATATGTGAATCAACACAGGCTAGAAATCCTGATGTGGTCTTATTCTTGAGTCAGTTGAAGGAGGTCCTAGTATTGAATCAATTGGAGGAGAATCAGGAAATTGAGCAAGCACTAAACTGTGAAACATGAACAATCTGAATTACATAGTTAAAGGTCCTTTGAAACACACTAATTCATTAAATAAATGGAAAAAAGCTACTAAATATGAACTAGATAAATCTACTAAACATGAACAATCATGAAATGAATCAAGCTAATATTCAAATGAACTGAATCAAGCTACTACATATGAACTGAAAAAGCCTCTAGTAGCTCTACCACCATGATTTATCCTCCATGTTGTTATTAAAGTCATGACATCGCCTCTACAAGAATGTGTCACCCATCAAGAATGGAAATAAGATAATCTGATGAATGAATTCTTAACCTACTAATCCAGCATGAATGTTCTTACCAATGATCAAACAATAAAATGGCATGAAGAAGACAATGTATGCATCAACTAATGAATAAGTGGGTGACGTGGAAAATATCACACTAACAAATTCTCTCGGGGTTGAAATCCTCGAGCTTTTACCAAAACCTTGTGCAATAATACCACCCACAAGCAGACGGGTCTTATCATAGTATAGTTAAGGATCGAATCCCAAAGGACAATGTTTTTAAGAATCTTTGTCAGTCAAATCTAGCTCAAATGAAACTAATATTTTGAACGATTGATTTGGTTGAGGTTAATTAAACTAATTGCAGGAAAGTAAACGAGCAGAATGAAAGTTTGTTTTAGATTAAATGATATGGAATCTCTAGGATGGTATCGAGTTTCACCACCAATGCACATGCAAACACATCCAAACACATAACATCCAAGAAAGCATCTAACTATCCAAATGGAACTACTGCGAACCCTCCCAGAGGGATGTTTAGGCCCGCATAAGCATCCCCTTAGGCATCTGATTTCTCGTCGCCATTCGGATCATGCACTTACGATTCTGAAGATACAACATCCAACTAAGGCTGTGGTCCTCCCTGAGGGATGTTTAGACCACAGAAGCATCACCGTGGGCTATATGGCCCGTCCCCTCACGGATCATACACTTATGATCTCAAGGAAACTCATTCTATTTCTAGTCCAGGAGTCAACCACGCTAATTGACAAGCATGTAGGTGATAAGTCTGCAAGAAAACATCGATGATTAACAAGAAGATACAATATCCAACTAAGGCTGTGGTCCTCCCTGAGGGATGTTTATACCACAAAAGCATCACCATAGGTTAGATGGCTCATCCCATCATGGATCACTCACTTACGACCTCAAGGAACCCAATCAGATTTCTCGTCAAGGAGTCTACCTCATTAATTGAAATTCTATGCTACGAAGAGAAGAACAAGATGAAAGCAAGCAGGTGATCAACTACAAGCATATCAATTAGCAACAAAATGAAAAGTTATATACATTGCCTTAGAATGTTAAATGAAAAGACATGAATGCATAGGCAGCGGGGCTAGTCCCCACACCCCAGTGAAAAGGAACTACTCGCTCATGATGCGAGAAACAAGAAGAAGAAGAAAGAGAGAGGATTCCACCATGAGCATGATGTAGAAGGTGGTCGCAACTCGATGAAGATGATGTGGTCTCCTACGTTGTGTTAGAGCAGATCTGGACAAAGAATGAGGGATGCCAAGACATATTAGGTAGTCTTTCTCACTCCTCCTTCCTTCTCTTCTTGGTCTCCTTGAGTTGCAGTAGGAATGACAGGTGACATGACAACAGTGTGGATGGAGTTGGATCGGACCTATGTACAGGAAGCTTGTCGGAATCCTGGAACCGATGCCTAAATGAGGACCCTTGTGGTCCTATTTATAGGCTTGGATGGGGTCCTCACATTTTTTCTATGAGTTTGTTCCATACGGTCTGGTTGCTTTCAGTGTCCATACGGTCTTGGTATACATGCCTTTATCAAATGGTCTTGCAAGACCTTTTCCAAACGGTTTAGTGTAATTGACGTACAAATAGTTTGCTTGCATATGACTAAACAGTCTTGATATGTGACTTTTCTAAATGGTCCTGCATGCACACCTTTTCCAAATGGTTTGGCAGTTTTAGCTCGATATGTTTCTCAACACTGGGCTCCAAACGGTTTCATGCAATGTGACCAAATAGTCTTGGTGCGTAAGTCTCCATACAGTCTTGGACACTCGAGAAAACGGTCTTGGGTCAGGGTCTCTCCAATCAGTCTTGAGATTCTAACACTGATCAAAAGACCAAACGGTCTTGGTAGTCAGCCTCTGGGAAAACGGTCTTGTGCGCTTGATGCCTTCATATGGTCTCGCAGCTCCGAGTGATCAAACGGTCTTGCGTCGGTAATCTCAAACGGTATGTGAACAGATCATTGCCTTTGACCCTATAAGTCTCAAGGAACCCATCTCCAAATGGTCCCGTGATGACAGCCTCCAATCGGTCTTCACATCAGCATCCAAACAGTCGCCGCTCTGGGTCCCAAATGGTCTTCACTTCCGCATGATCATTCTTCATGGTCTGGGCATGCTTAAAGATCAAACGGTCCTGAGGACCGACTGCTGTAAATGGTCTTGGAGTCCCTTGCATCCAAACAGTTTGAGACAGTTTGGTTGGAGGCGGTGGCATGGGCAATGTGGGCGATGCTAGAGGCTACTGTGGACGGCGGAGGTGCCACAGTCGCCGGTGCTTAGGGATGTGTCGCAGTTGAGGAGGTGAGATGAGAGGAAGGTAGATCGATGCAGGTGCTGGTCTAGGGCTTGCAGGCGATGTTGCTGCATGCGGCACAAGGGAGGACGGTGCCATGGCTGGTGTAGGGGTGCTGCGGATTAGGGTTTGCAGAGGTTGAAGATGATGGAAGGAAGGGGGGAAGCAGGAGCGAGAGGTCATCCATTTGGTCTTGAGAGATTTCTCAAACAGTCTTGAAGGTACGTTAGATCCAAACGGTTTTGAGGTGGAACTGTCCATTCAGTCTTGAGACCATATGGAAGGGAAACCATTTGGATGAGAGGTTGAGACCGATACGTTGAATCCAGATAGGTGAAACCGTTTGGTTAGACTGTGGTCACAGAAAGGTGGGCCCCACTCATTTTGGGTTTGATGTGGATGATGGTTGATTGAGATGAAGATTGAATGGTGGTCAATTTTGTGGATTAGGGTTGAATGGAGGTAGGTGACATATGACGATTGAACCTCATTAAGATCTACATAAAATCAACATAAACTCAATTAGAAACCTTGATAATTGAACCAATTTGGAAATTTTGCACATTTTGATATTTAATAACTGAAATTGGATGTACTGAATCAAAAAGAGCCCAAGAAGGCGACTGAAAATCATGATGAATATGCATTCATCAAAACACCCCAAACTTAAACGTTGCTCGTCCTCGAGTAACACAAAATCTGAAATAGTCACCAAATGAATACTTTCTGGTCATTTGATTGCCTCCTCTTTACATCACGATTGTTTCCTTTTTGCTTAGTATGACTACGCATGCCAACTTCCTAAGATCACTGAACACATCTTACCATATCTTCATTCCTGAGTTTGCTTTCCAACTTCACTTCCTTCTCACTTTGTCCAACAACAAGCATGTCAAAGAGGTTCGTAAGAGTCCAGAGATACCCGTAGAACAACCAGTTAGCATCTGATCTGACACTGGTGTGTTTCAGGGTGGTGGAGGCATTTATTTGTGCCTTTAGGTAGAAAATGGAGTGAAGGGAGGTATGGAAGGAAGAAATAAATCTCTCCTCTATTCGACTTGAGATTTTTATTAAATTATTTGCAATTTCATTTATTGCATTTTTTGGGTGTGAATCTCTCCCGTATTCGATTCGAGATTGCATTTCTTTTTTTTGTGTGCTATGGAATCTTTTCTTGGTGGTACGCCCCTATTTAATTGTGAGGGGTATGGAAGAAGCAGATATAGAGGGAAGTGGCATGCTACCCCAAACTTAGGGTTTGGCACTATTTTGGCTATTTTTGTTTCTTTTTTATGAATGGAGAGGTATGATGATGATAGAAGAAGTGTAGAAAAGAGTTCAGATCAGAATGCAACTTAATTTACAATTTGGTGCACCGGGTCGTTCTCTTTAACATACTCTGCTCAAATAATGACTTTATGGGGATCCGGTGGGGATTTCATGTTTTTGTTCCACTAGTCAGTTAGGAAGCACGATGTGTTTGATCCTTATCCGTTCGACAGACACTTGCCATTTTTGCATAAAGATCATGATGTTAGGATCCATAAGCTTCACAAGATGATTTCAATCAAAAGGCTAGTTTTCAGAAAGTGGTCCTTTTGAGGATCTACTTCGAATAAGGAGGGTATAATGATTTGAAATACATATATATTGAAAAGGTGTCAAAAATTCATCTGATATATGTTCAAATTGCTTTTGAAAACTTTATAATTTTTGTAAATTTTGGTAATTTGGAAATTTTGGTAAATTTTGGTCAAAAATGCAACGATGAAATCTTAAGTCTGAATTAGATGGGTGAAGGTGGAAAGTAAGATACATACCACCCACCCTCCACCTTGAACATAGAAATTTGCTCGTCCCAAGCAAACTCTAAATCTGAGATGGAGGGGAAAATTCATGCTGGTCAAACCACAAGATGTTGTTGCATTCCAATCTGCGTGCGTCCTCCATCTAAAAATCTCAAAAATATAGACCAATCAAAACTTAAGATAGCATCCCGCGATGTAATTTTTATTTGGTGTAAAATTATCTAGAAGAAAAGTAAAAAGAAAAGAAAAAATTCAAAATTGAAACTAAATACAAATTTATTGATCGAGTTGCCTCCCGACAAGCGCCTTTGTTTTATGTCGATGGCTCAACTTAGTTTCTTCAACTTTTATGATGGATATGGTGGATTTGTGAGTTCCAGTATTACTTCGGTGCCTGTGTCAGGGGAGGTGAAATATCTCTTCAAACGTTGGCCACTTGCCACAAATTTACCCATCTTTTCACTCCATAAAGAGAAAGCACCATGTGGGTAGATGCTCTTGACAATGTAAGGTCCTGACCAGTGAGAATGGAGTTTTCCTGGGAATAACCTCAATCTGGAATTGAATAGATGAACTTGGTCTCCAACTTGAATGTCCTTCCTCTTCAAATGACCATCGTGCCACACCTTTTTGCGTTCTTTATAGATTATGGCATTCTCATAAGTTGTCATTCCGTGCTCTTCTAGCTCTTGGAGTTGCAGAATCCTGGCTTGGCCCACTTTCTTCATATCAAAGTTTAGTTGTTTAATTGCCCACCATGCTTTGTGTTCCAATTCTACCAGCAGGTGGCATGATTTTCCATATATTAATCAAAATGGTGTAGTTCCAAGGGGAGTTTTATAAGCAGTTCGGTAGGCCCACAAGGCGTCATTGATTTTTATTGACAAATCTTTTTGGTTGCGGCCTATAGTATTTTCCAAAATAGCCTTGAGTAGATGGTTAGAAACCTCTACATGTCCACTTGTTTGTGGATGGTAGGGTGAGTCTACCTTGTGAGTTACACCATATTTTCTCAGTAAAGCTTCAAAGCTTCTTTCGAGAAAATGAGAACCTCCGTCGGATATCACAGTACGTGGGACTCTGAATCAGGGGAAAATAATATCTTTGAACATCTTGATGACAGGTTTGGAATCACTAGTGATGGTTGGGATGACTTCAACCCATTTTGAGACGTATTCAACCACCACTAGGATGTAAGAATATCCGTAAGAAGATGGGAATGGACCCATGTAGTCCACCCCCAAACATCAAATATCTCTACTTCTTGCCACATGTTCAACGCCATCTCATCTCTCTTTGTTATGTTGCCTAATCTTTAACAGTTGTCACATGATAAGACAAAGTCATGGGAATCTTTGGATATGGTTGGACAAAAGAATCCACATTGCAAAACCTTCGAGGTAGTCTTTTTAGAGCTCATATGTCCTCCAACTGGTCCTGAGTGACATTGGTCTAAGATAAGTTGAGCTTCTTCCTCAGCAATACACTGTCTGTATAGACCATCCACACATAGTTTGAAAAGGTACGGATTATCCCAGTAGTACTGTTTCACATCATGCATAAATTTCTTTAGTGCATTTCCGGTGCATTTAGGATGGATAACCCCAGCAACAAGGTAGTTCACATAATCTGAGTACCACAGTGTAGCTTCTGAGACCTTCATTAGTTGGTCATCTAGAAGGGAGTCGTTAATCAGAATCTTCTAGTTATTCTGAGTGTGGATGCGACTGAAGTGGTCTACTACCACATTCTCTGTTCCCTTTTTATCTCTTATTTCAAGATCAAATTCCTGTAAGAGGAGAATCCATCTAATTAGTCTAGGTTTTTCTTCTTTCTTTGCCAAAAGGTAACGAATAGCAGCATGATCCATGTAGACAATGACTTTTGAACCAATTAGGTATGATTTAAACTTGTCAAAGGCATACATGACTGCCAGGAGTTCTTTCTCGGTAGTTGCATAATTCCTCTAAGCTTCATCAAGTGTCTTCGATGCATAGTAGATCACGTAGTGTTTCTTTTCTATGTATTGGCCCAAGACAGCACCCACTGCGTAGTCACTTGCATCACACATAATTTCAAAAGGGTGGTCCCAATCAGGAGATCTGATGATGGACATTGTTGTAAGGGCATGCTTCATTTTGTCGAAACTTTTAACACATTCTTCGTCAAAATTGAATTCAACATCTTTTAGTAACAAATTCGTCATAGGCTTTGTTATCTTTGAGAAGTCTTTTATAAACCGTCTATAAAAACCTACATGACCCAGGAATGCACAAACTTCTCTTGCATTCGTTGGAGTAGCAAGTTTAGAAATCACTTTGATTTTCTCTCTATCTACCTCGATTCCTCTACTGCTAACTCTATGTCCAAGGACAATGCCTTCATTCACCATAAATTGACACTTCTCCCAATTTAATACAAGATGTGCATCTTCACATCATTTAAGGACAAGGGAGAGGTTCTTTAGGCATGAGTCATATGATTCTCCATACATAGAAAAATCATCCATAAAAACTTCCATAATGGTTTCAGTGAGACTAGGACATATAGCTACCATGTAACGTTGGAAAGTTGCAGCCGCATTGCAGAGTCCGAACGACATTCTTCTAAACGCGTAGGTTCCAAACGAGCAAGTAAAAGTGGTATTCTCTTGGTCATCTGGTCGTATGGGTATTTGATAGAATCCGGAGTAACCATCGAGATAATATAAATATTTTTGGTGAGCTACTCTTTCTAAGTCTTGATCGATAAAAGGCATTGGGAAGTGGTCCTTTCGAGTAGCCTTGTTTAACTTCCGGTAATCAGTACACAACCTCCACCCTATGACTGTTCGAGTGGGGATGAGTTCATCATTTTCATTTCGTATCACAATAGTTCCACCTTTCTTTGGGACAAAATGCACTGGACTTACCCATGGTGAGTCCGATATTCGATAGATTATTCTAACAGTGATCAGTTTAATGACTTTTTTTTGGAGCAGGTATAATATAAATATGTCAACAAAAAGAGTATAGATGGTGAAAGCCATCATATACTATACAAGTGGGTTACTATACAAAATCCCACCGGGCCAGCACCTCCCTGCTAACCCCACTACCCATCTTAGGATTAGCTTTGAAAGCCATCCTAAAACAAGAGACAAAAGTTTCAAACACAACCAGGACATCTGTGTCCTTTTTCCCATGTAATCTACTGTTACGCTCCTTCCAAATAAGGAAGCAAAGGCCGGTGAAACAAAGGCCAACAAACTGTCTCATCTGCATATTGCTACTGGTCCGAACCATCATTTCATAAATACCATCCAATTTGGTATAAGGATCCACCCCACCCCACCCCATTTTCAACCAACACCTGCTCCAAAGGTACCGAGAGTAATTGCAATTAAAAAATAGATGAGCATGGGACTCATCCCCTGATCTACACAAAAGACAACCCCTAACTGTGGCAAGCCCCCAATTAGCTAACCGGTCCCTCGTTGGCATCCTCCCCATCAAAATTCTAAAGGCTTAATAGCTCCACTTTGGCACATGTCCATATCTCCATAACAGAGGAAACTAGGGGACACAAGGCCCCTGCAATGACGCAACCTTCCAAGGGATAACCTTATGATCGATCAAAGCCCATCCATCAGAGGATGACATATATAGAGGAGCCACTTCCGGCCACATCTTGCACATGCCCCTCCAGGTCCTGGAAGCATTATTCAAACCGCCAGTCAACATAGAAAGACTGTACCTAGACCTCATCCACTTACTCCAAACAGACTCATTCGTCAAAAAATTATGGATCCTCTTGATAACAGCTGCACGAGCCAGCTCTTTCAGATCACATACGTTCAACCCTCCTTCTTCAAACCTCCTAGCAACTGTCTTCCAAGCAACATCATGCCCCCGTCACCCCCAAACGAATGAGGACATAACACTCTGCATCTTGTGCAAAACAAAGATAGGAGATGGGCTTGCATACACCAAAATATGACCATACCCTCAAGGACTGATCTCATAAGGACCAGTCTACCAGTAATAGATAAATTGATGCCCATCCACTTGGCAGTTTTATCATGAAGATCGTCAACACACCCTTGAAAGTCCCTACCACGCGCCTTACCACCGCAAATAGGGATACTCAAATACTTTTTGGGCAGCACACCTTCCTACATCCCCACTGCTTCTCTCAACCGACCTCTCCTGAAGTTTAATGACTTCACGACAGAGTACTTCCTTCATATTTGGATTCAATTTGCATTGATGTTCAATAGTTGGCTTGTGATCTTCCATCATGGGGATTTTGTGCATGCACAGTGCTTGACTGACCCCGATGAGATCGCTCATCTTGTAGCCAATGGCTTTTCTTCTTTCTTTTGATTCCATCAAGAGTTTGTCTTCTTGTTCTGTCGTTAGATCTGAATTAATGATAACTGGATAGACTTTGAGGTCATCTAGAAATGTGTATTTCAATCCTTCAGGTAGGGGCTTTATTTATGGAGCTTGTGGCTTTTCACATGGTTCTTCAGTAACATTCACAACTTTAAGTTCTTCAAAAGTAGCTTCAACATCTTCTTCCACAGAGTCGAGAGATTCGATGCAACCATTTACTTGTTCATTAATAGGTTCTTCAACTGATGGGTCCGTTAGAGCAACTTCTAATGGATCATTTGATTCACGATTCTCTTGAGTGAGAAGTGACATCTGCTCTGTGTAATTGACAAGATATACTTCGTCTTGCATGCTTGGTCTTCACATACTTTCAAAAAATTTGAATTCGAGAGTTTCTTTACTAAGTCTAAGAAGCAAGGTTCCTACTTCAACATCAATTAGGACTCTTGTAGTGGTGAGGAATGAATGTTTAATGTCCCAGGATTTGAGGCCTCGGATAACATGATCTTAAAAGGAATGATTGGACTACCCATATCACCAAGGTGCACCTCCTTTTCAGGAAGCCCATCACTAAGAACTTCATAGTTCAGCATGCTTATCTTGGAGTAGTACTAGGATGGGTGACCAGTCCCGAAGTTGATCCTGGCTTGCGCGTGAGTGTGGAAAAAATGCCTTGTTATGGCTAGTGGTGGTCTATGGGGCCGTTCACCATTCCTAAAACTCCACTAGAGCCTAGGGCAGTGGGCCCGGGGGTTACAAATGGTATCAAAGCCATAACCCCTCCAGTAGGTGGGGCCCACATGGGCCTGTGGCATGCCAGTCTTTGAGTCGTGCAGTCCACACATGTTGAAATGGCTATCCGAGTTGATGGAGCCACCCTTGCGTTGGTAACCGTAGTCGGGAGCTGGGTGTACATGGGTCATTTGGGTCTACACTAAAATGGGGAAAAGATTATGAGGCCATATAGTTGAGCCTTGATGAGGACACCAAGAGTGTAAGTTGGGGAGATTGTAATGTCCCAGGATTTGAGGCCTCGGATAACATGATCTTAAAAGGAATGATTGGACTACCCATATCACCAAGGTGCACCTCCTTTTGAGGAAGCCCATCACTAAGAACTCCATAGTTAAGTGTGCTTAGCTTGGAGTAGTACTTGGATGAGTGACCAGTCGGGAAGTTGATCCTGGCTTGCATGTGAGTGTGGACAAAATGCCTTGTTAAGGATAGTGGTGGTCTGTGGGGCCAGTCCTCATTCCTAAAACTCCACTAGAGCCTAGGGTAGTGGGCCCGGGTGTTAAAGGACGTCCAGATATGAGAGGGTATATGGCTTCTTATTTTATATCCATGATGATAAAGTCACACGGAACATAGGAATCTTTTCCCACCTTGACAGACACATCCTCAATAATTCCTAATGGATATTTGATTGAATTGTCTGCGAGTTGTATAGTCATGCCAGTTGGGAGAAGTTCAGCAACTAGCCTTTTCCAAAGGCTGAGTGGCATGATGGAGATGCTAGCACCAAGATTTGCCAGCCCTTTCTTGCACGATGAATCACCGATATGGCAAGAAATCCCAAAGTATCCTGGATCTTTTTTCTTCCTTGGCAGCTTACTCTAGATGATGTCTGAAGTTGTTGTTGCTAACTTAACTGTTTCATATTCTTCAGTTATATATTTCCTGGTGAGAAGTGACTTCAAGTACTTTGTCGAAGCTGGTATCTCAACCAGCGCATCTAGAAAAGGTATATCAACATGAAGCTTTTTGATGGCTTCCTTGAACTTGTTGAATCGAGTGTCAAGCTTGGTCTGCCTCAAATGAGATGGGAAAGGAATACGAGGCTTGTAAACAGGAATATCAAGATCTGATGTTGCTTCTTCCTCTTCTATAGTAGGTTTCACAGAATTTTCTTTCTCTGGCTTATCATTTCTTGGTTGCTCCTTCGGAATAGGTTTAGGTTCTTTGTCAACTTGATCATTCACCTGGTCCTGATTATCTATGACAACCACTGGTGTCTTGGCTGAAGGGTCAGGATATACATTACCAGAATGAGTCATAACAACCTTCAATTGCTCAGGATGTTTAGGGTTGTTCTCCAGTTGACCATCAAAGGCTCCAATAGGAGGCTTCACGCTAGCTGCAAGTTCAGCTAGTTGAGATTCAATGGCTTTCTAATGTGCTTGTTGGTTAGCTACCAAGGGTTTCTAGTTAGCTATCATGGTTTACTGTGACTATAACATCTTCTCAGTGGTCATCAGTTTGTCATCAGGGGAAATGGGTCTGGTTTATTTCCCTTGTTGGTGATTTTGGAAAGGGACCTGGTTGGGATTCTGGAATTGCGAGTTGTTATGATAATTGTTAAAGTTCCTGTTTGGGAAGTTGCCTCTGAAGTTCCCTTGATTCCCAAAATTTTGTTGTTGGTTATACTAGAATCCTGGTGGGCCTCGTTGTTGGTTAGTTGAACCAAGTTGTCATGAGTTTTCCGCTCCTGAAGGATTTCCATATTGAAAACCCGGATGGTTCCTATTTTGATTCAGATTGTAATATCCTTGACCAGAGATGGTGTTGACAGCATTAAGATTTTCCATTTGACCATTATCTCCTTGTTCACATGCATTGCTTAGAACAACATCATAGAGAACATTGCATGCTAAAGTGGAATGATCAGTACCTTTACATGCTTCATAAAACAATGAAGCTGACTTGATCTGTTCTTGTGGTTGTGGGAGTGAATGTCTTCTTTCAAAAGCAGTAAGGGATGATTCAATATGGTCTTGCTTTGCAACTAAGAGTTTGAGGGTCTCAGTGATAGACTTGTATTTAAGAATAAATTCAACCATAGCTACCTTCAATACTCCTTTTCCTACTGACCTACTCCAATTAGCTTGATTTTTAGCTCCAAGAGTGACAACCCTCCATACGCTGTCATAACTCTGACGCATGAAGTTTCTTCCAGATGAGGAGTCTAAAAACCTCTTGATATCATCGTCCACACCTTTGTAGAAGATTTGAATAAGCTGATTCTTAGGGATTCCATGGTGTGGACACTTACATAGAAGGTCTTTATATCTTTCCCATGCTTTAGCTAGGTTTTCTCCAGGGGCTTGAGTGAACATCCTTATTCGACCCCTGATTTCATAGGTGAGAGGAGGGTAGAATTTTTCCTAAAAAACATGTTGTAGTTGTTCCCAAGTTGTGATGGGTTCACATTGCAGTGAGTTATACCAACTCATAGCTCTATCAAAGAGTGAATACTTGAAGAGATGGAGTCGGATGACATCATCGAACATTCCATTTTGCTTCGTCATAGCACATAGATCTATAAACCTCAGAAGATGTTCCTGTCTATCTTCTCCTTGTTTACCATAGAATGGGTTGTTTTGAAGCAGGGTGATCTAATGTGCTCATATCTCGAAATTTGGAGCATGGATGGGAGGATGTTGAATTGGGAGATGAAAATCGACAACTTTAGGGATTGAGAACTCCCTAAGATCCTTTTGTAGTTATGTTGTTTGCACTGCTGCTTGTCCTGCTAAGATTTCTTCTTGAACTGCAGCTCTGGCTTCTGGCATGAGCCTTTCTCTCTGTGCATCAATGGCTTGAGCCACCCTTCGGGCTATTTCCTCCTCTTGATCTATTCTTGCTTGATTTTCTCTTTATTGACAATGAAAGGTTCTGTCTATCTCCAGATCAAAACTAGAAATGAGTCTGGGACTATCCAAACGGTGGATACACCAGTCTTGGGGGTACCCAAAATGAAAAGATTTGAAGTAAGATTGACAAAGTTGAGTGGAATTCAAGTAGATGATTGATTGTATCAAAAGAAAAACAAAAATCCTATATTATCCTTAAAAGAACTAGATTTGACTAAACTGATTCCGTTGTTCCCGTCAATGGTGCTAGAATTTGACGTGGAAAATATCGCACTAACAAATTCACTCGGGGTTGAAATCCCCAAGCTTTTACCAAAACCTTGTGCAATAATACCACCCGCAAGAGGACGGGTCTTATCACAGCATAGTTAAGGATCGAATCCCAAAGGACAACATTTTTAAGAATCTTTGTCAGTCAAATCTAGCTCAAGTGAGACTAATGCTTAGAACGATTGATTTGGTTGAGGTTAATTAAACTAATTTTAGGAAAGTAAATGAGCAGAATGAAAGTTTGTTTTAGATTAAATGATATGAAGTCACTGGGATGGTATTGGGTTTCACCACCACTACACATGCAAACACATCCAAACACATAACATCCAGGCAAGCATCTAACTATCCAAATGGAATTGTTGTGAACCCTCCCGGAGGGATGTTTAAGACCGCGTAAGCATCCCCTTAGGAATCTGATTTCTCGTCACCATCCGGATCATGCACTTACGGTTCTGAAGATACAACATCCAACTAAGGCTGTGGTCCTCCCTGAGGGATGTTTAGCCACAGAAGCGTCACCGTGGGCTCGATGGCTTGTCCCCTCATGGATCATACACTTACGACCTCAAGGAACCCCATTATATTTCTAGTGTGGGAGTCAACTGCACCAATTGACAAGCATGTAGGTGATAAGTCTGCAAGCAAACATCGATGATTAACAAGAAGATACAACATCCAACTAAGGCTGTGGTCCTCCTTGAGAGATGTTTAGACCATAGAAGTGTCACCGTAAATTAGATGGCCTGTCCCCTCACAGATCACTCACTTACGACCTCAAGGAACCCTATCAGATTTCTTGTTAAGGAGTCTACCTCATTAATTGACATTCTATGCTATGAAGAGAATAACATGATGAAAGCAAGCAGGTAATCAACTACAAGCATATCAATTAGCAATGAAATGAAAAGTTATATACATTGCCTTAGAATGTTAAATGAAAGGACATGAATGCATGGGCAGTGGGGCTACTCCCCGCACCCCAGTGAAAAGGAACTACTCACTCATGATGCAAGAAACAAGAAGAATAATAAAGAGAGAGGATTCTGTCATGAGCATGATGTGGAAGGTGGTCGCAGCTCGATGAAGATGATGCAGTCTCCTATGTCGTGTTAGAGCAGATCTGGACAAAGGATGAGGGACGCCAAGACAGGCTAGGCAATCTTTCTCACTCCTCCTTCCTTCTCTTCTCGGTCTCCTTGAGTTGCAGTAGGAACGACATGTGACATGACAACAATGTGGATGGATATGGATCATACCTGTGTACAGGCAGCCTATCGACATCCTGGAACTGATGCCCAAATGAGGACCCTTGTGGTCCTATTTATAGGCTTGGATGGAGTCCTCACATTTTCGCTGTGAGTTTGCTCCATACTATCTGGTTGCTTTAAGTGTCCATATGGTATTGGTATACATGCCTTTATCAAATGGTCTTGCAAGACCTTTTCCAAATGGTTTAGTATAATTGACGTCCAAACAGTTTGCTTGCATATGACTAAACGGTCTTCATTTGTGACTTTTCCAAACGGTCCTGCATGCACGCCTTTTCCAAATAGTTTGGAAGTTTTAGCTCTATCGGTCTCTCAACCATGGGCTCCCAATAGTTTCATGCAATGTGACCAAACGGTCTTGGTGCGTTAGTCTCCATACGGTCTTGGACACTCGACCAAACGGTCTTGGGTGAGGGCCTCTCCAATCGGTCTTGAGATTCTGACGATGATCAAAAAACCAAATAGTCTTGGTAGTCAGCCTCCAGGAAAACCGTCTTACGCGCTTGATGCCTTCATATGGTCTCACAGCTCCCAGTGATCAAACGGTCTTGCATCGGTGATCTGAAACGGTCTGCAAACATATCATTGCCTTTGATCCTATCGGTCTCAAGGAACCCAACTCCAAATTGTCCCGTGATGACAACTCCAATCGGTCTTCGCGTTGGCATCCAAACGGTCGCCGCTCCCAGTCCCAAATGGTCGTTGCTTCCGCGCGATCATTCTTCATGGTCTGGGCATGCTCAAAGATCAAACGGTCCTGAGGACCGGCTACTGCAAATGGTCTTGGAGTCCCTTGCGTCCAAACGGTTTGATACCGTTCGATTGGAGGTGACGGTGTGGGCAGTGTGGGTAATGGTGGCAGCTACTGTGGATGGCAGAGGTGCCACAATCGCTGGTGCTTAGGGCTGCGTCGCGGTTGAGGAGGTGATATGAGAGGAAGGTAGATCGATGCAGGTGCTGGTCTAGGGCTTGCAGGCAGTGCTGCTGCAGGTGGCGTGAGGGAGGAAGGCACCATGGATGGTGTGGGGGTGCTGTGGATTAGGGTTAAAGAGGTTGAAGATGATGGAAGGAAGGAGGGAAGTGGGAGAGAGAGGTCCTCCATTCGGTCTTGAGAGATTGCTCAAATGGTCTTGAAGGTATGTTAGATCTAAACGGTTTTGAGGTGGAACTGTCCATTCGGTCATGAGGCCATATGGAAGGGAAACTGTTTGGATAAGAGGCTGAGACCGATAGGTCGAATCCAGATAGGTGAAACCATTTGGTTAGACCGTTGTCAAAGAAAGGTGGGCCCAACTCATTTTGGGTTTGATGTGGATGATGGTTGATTGAGATGAAGATCAAATGGTGGTGAATTTTGTGGATTAGGGTTCAATGGAGGTAGGTGACATCTGACGATTGAACCTCATTATGATCTGCATAAAATCAACATAAACTCAGTTACAAACCTTGATAATTGAACCAATTTGGAAATTTTGCACATTTTGATATTTACTAATTGAAATTGGATGTATTGAATCAAAAAGAGCCCAAGAAGGCGACTGAAAATAATGATGAATATGCATTCATCAGTGGGCCATATGAATCAACCAATTAATAAGTGGGATGAGTTCTTGGTAGAACAACATATGGCTTATTTTTATCAACCAAACATATAAACCATTGAGATGCCTTCCTATTTTAATCAACCAATCATGTTAACCATTAGACAAGCATGTGCATTGAGATAAATGTTAGAATGCAATGAGGGTAAATATTGACCAGGCTATCTATTTTAATCAACCAAGAATATTAACCAATTAAATTTAACCTATCAGATTATCCATGTTTAGAATGTGAAAGGCTACTTAATCAAGCCCAACTCAAGTAGAGTGTAAAACAAACCACGCCCCAATTTTGAATTTCACTACACTACAAATTAATTTCCAAAGATAATAAATCATTTCATTAGTTATTTCAACCATACCATGACCTTATGGATTTAATTGAGCTTCTAAATTTCATCCAAGTGGCTCAATAGATCACTAGGTCTTCAAAATGCCAATATTAAATGAGCCATTAACAACAGCTATTTAATAGGTTACCGAAGATACATCAGCCCCATAATTCATGTCTATCTTGTGGGAAAAAGAAAATCATAGGGTATTAGTCCATGACACACACACATATTACAGCCACATGCCCTTAGACGTATTGAAGCAACAATTTTCAAATGCCTATGGATAGTATGTGACCTGCGTTTGGTTATAATTTATTCACATATATAAATTCATCTGAAAACTCATTCATTGATTCAATGCAATGTATTGGTGGTGTATCCATTCAACTTCATGTTGTAGTTACAAACTAGTAGCCATGTATTGTTTCTAAGTTCAATTCAGTAGTTGGTTGATCATGTATCCCTATGACTTAGTTCAGAAGCTCTAGTGAATTTGTTAATTCACAATCTCAATGTATTCATTGATATAATGCAATAAGTAACTAGAGTGAATTAATTCATTTTGAGACATGCTGACCTACTACAATCAGTAACCAGTGTACAATTGTGTATCCATTTGGCTAATTGGTCTATGGTTTACACAGAGGTATAAACATGTAGATCTACTCATTCGAAATATAACCCAAATTGGACAATAAACAATGAGAATTCATTCATTCAACATTCACTCATGAAATTTCAATAAATATTTCTGAAACTAGTACAACAGTTATTAAACAAACATTGACTGATAAGGGAAATACAATTTCATTCATTCATTCATAGGCTAGTGCAAAGATTCAGGACTTTACAACTTCACCCATGCTTTACCAGTTCCCACCACTTTAGGACACTTACTAATATAGTATGCAAACCCATGCTTTACCGATTCCAATAAAGGAAATATTGTTTATTGTGAATTCTACCCCTTCCAGATAGAAGAAACTACCAAGAAAAGAAACATGAGACCAACCTCGTCTACTCTTTAACAAGAAGCACTGGGTGTAGGTATGGGGAGTGTGGACTGGTAGCGACTGTAGTAGATCTATGCATAAAAAACCGTTCTACCTTCACCTTAGGATTTGAATGCTGATAGAGGGACGGGAAGACAGATGAGTAATACATGCTTCCAAGTATCCAATGCTTCTATTTGGAATGATGAGGTCGAGTACCCAAATCAGGTTACCAAATCACCTTACATGGAGTACTCCGACAATCTTTAGTAGGCTCCCCTATACAATGCTCCTTCTTGCTTTCACTATTGACCCCAGAAAAGAGCAGTAGGGATGATGTCGAGAAAAAAGGGCAAGAGGGTAAATAGGAGCAAACTTTGTTCCTTTTCTTCTGGATTCCTTCCATGTCTCTATCTTTCTTCCTTGTCATATTCTCCTTGACGACAAGGATTTCTAGTTTTTAGCTTGTTGCACATAAAGGAAAGAATCAAGAGAGAGATGGTGATGTTGTCAAGAGGAGGGAGAAGGTGCGAGAAAGGCACCTCACATAATAGAGAGAGAGAGGGATATCATAAAAACTAGAGATAGAAAGAGGAAGAGATGTGATAAAGAATAGTAGGATAAGTGGGTGCGGTGGAGTGGGGTGGGGTCAGTCAATGTTTATTGACTTCACAACTTAGTGGGGTGGTGGGTTTTTTTTAAGTGTACTCATATCTAAGATCTAACAGTAAAGAACTTGATTGTATTTGGACTAGATTACACTTGAGTATATTCTACGCTCACTCTCTCTCTCTCTCTTTATATATATATATATATATATATATATATATATATATATATATGAATAAGGAAGCAAAGGTATATGATTTGAAGATTGTGTGCCTTATTTATGATGGTGTGTGTTTTCATTAATTAATTATAAACTATTTGTCATCCCTACCTTTCTTGGTGAACCTCTTCCAACATGCTTTAATTTGATATTATAACTTATGTTAGGCGTTATATGTGTAACTAATTCTTCCAGGTTATTAGTAAGAATCTGCATTGAATATCTTAATATATTGTTATGTATCATGCAAAGTGCCCACTAACTGAGGCAGCAACTCATACAAGTTTCTGGGATATTACTAGTATCAATCGGTTAGTATGTCGATGCAAGGTGTAGAGTTTAGTATAATGTTCTGCACACTCATGTATCAGGAAAAGTTTCAAGCTTACCAATGTTTTTCAACTTATGGTATTGCTTTGTTTTTTATAATATTTGTTTACTTGTAGTTCTTGATATATCCATGATATAACATGTTGAAACCTAAATATGATTTATTGATATGTTGTTGCTTGTTTTAGATAAATAATTCTATTTACCTGAAATTGTTAATTTATAATATAACATATAGTATATATTTTGTATATTTAAAATTTATGTTATTCCTTTTTTCCCTTATTTACAACTTTTTCTAGTTTTAGTTGTCTCCTATACATTCATCTTAGTGCATATGGGCTACAGGAATGTCTTGGTCCTGATGTTTCATGTATCAGGTAGGTCTATATAGGCATGGCTGTTTTCTTTCACAATTCATGGGGAACTATGTTTCAATCAAGTGATTATGATATGTTGTTTTAGTGGGGTTGGGTGTTCTCTACATATTAGTGGATTGACATTTAGGTTGGATATTCTTTTAACCCTATGTTGAGTGCCACAAACATGCAATTATCAAAGTGTAGGTTTTCTTATTTAGGCATTGTGTATTGACACTAAATTTAGGTTGAGTTGGTATAAATCCAATATATAGTTTCAATTACTTTTATACATCTAAAAGACATGGTAATCATGTTGATGGTGGCACCCATGATTCTAGAAATAACCCATATTGAGGGTGAGTTGAGAATGATCCTATGGATGAGATCCTATGAGGTGGATCTGATGATTAACATATTTGTGGATGTATATGTTTGAAAAATAATTTCATGTGCTTCATATGTGGTTGGGGACCTTTTGCACTATGTAAGAAAGTTTTACATTAGGTTGATATGTTAGGGGTTACTAATATTTCAAGTATGGTCTATCTAAAAGAGGAATATGTGTAGATGATATTTGCAAAATGTATTTGACATCATCAACATAGCAAACTGGATGAGTTTCATCACACACTATACATTCAGAAGAGGAGTACCAACCATTAATATATATGAAAAATGGGAAGTGTCTGGTGAGTCACCAACTTAGTTAGACTTCAAGGGTTTTTCAAATATATATAGTTCCCTATATTGTATCTCAGGATAATCATCCAACTACTTGAGAATATGCAATAGTTGAGGATGTTGGTAAACAAATATGATGTTTGTTTAGGGGTACCAATATTTAACCTTTAGGGGGAGTCCACTAGTATATCATTCTAGGAGGTGTTCCTCATTATCACCACTAATGGAATCTCCCTAGTAGGTTTGTGCTCTTAATTCATTATACTTTTTACTAGATTCAACAAAAAATAGAGGAACATAAGACTAGAAACTTGAGGATAGGTTTATTTGAAATACATGAAGGCATTACTTGAATGGAATCCTGGAGGATTCTTTCTTTATTTGTTATGGAAATTGGGGATAGAGTGTGATATTTAGAGTTGAAATAGAAGTTTGATTGGGAATGAGGTAGTGGCAGTTTTCCTACACAATTGAGTGGAAAGTAGTTCATTGTCCATACTTCAAGTTATGTGTCTTCGGTGGAGACTAGAGCAAAGTTTTTGGTTGTTTTAATGCTTTTGGTCATTATTTTCCTTTTATGGTTGTTCAAGAGATGTGCCATTTTGCTCCATGTTGGTTAAAACATGATGAATAATATTGTCATACTGGTTTCACCAGTTATATTTATCTTGGGGAGACAATTATAGTTGAGGAAAGAATTTCTTGGTTGTTATTTTCCAAGTCTATGTGTAGTGGGTAGTTGAAGAATCACACATTAGTCAAATTTTTAGTGTGAACATCCCTAAGGGGGAGTGATATGTGAGACCCCTGTCCTTAAAAATTGTTGACAATCATAATTTATTACCTATTATCTTAGTTACCTTCATGTCTAGTAAATTCTTTGAAAGTTAGAGGGCTATTTGTTCATATAACCCTCCTATTACAAGAATATCAAATGGTTCATAACAAATAGTTTCATTGGGGATAGTAAACATGGTAGCATTACTACCATTACACGAGGTCTCAAAATTAAGAATATTGATTACAATATAAGATATCAGACATCACTTTTAGAGTTAATTGTGTTGTTTAAATGGCATTTTCCAGTTAATCTTCCAACTTTTTTCTATTTCAAGGTGCGAACAAATCGCTTCGCTATATCTTGAATATTTTTGATCCAGTTTGCATAGCCTAATGGTTGTCCCATTTCTCCACAATTATGTTAAATACTCCTAGGGTATTAGACTTCATTATAATCTTCTTTTATCCTATATTTGTGACTATGAGAGTAGCCAGTTCTAGACCCATTAGCTTAGTTTTGAGCACTGATCAACTCCTATTGTTCTTTCCTTCTGTTGTGATCCATTCCCCATGCAGTTCCTAAAAGTTGGGGTTATCACAGTCTCATTTTGATGACAAGATAATTAACATTTATCTTTCTCAATCCTGGTGGTGGTTTAGCCTTCTAAATTTATCATTCAGTGTGGGTCGTGTCTTGTCATACTACTTAGCTTTACTAATAGCCTTTGTATCTCTAACAATATAATAAACATTGTGTATCGTCATCCTAGTAACTCCCTCAATAAATTTAGTTTCTCTATATAATCATATATACCAGAGGGTGATCATGAAAGTGCAACAAGCATTCTTGGCTTTTTTAGGTTGTTGACTAGCTAGGTGTGAAGACTAGGATTGAAGAAGATATCATAGTAGGTGGATGCCTAAGTCTCCATCTAGAACTCCTTAGCAAAGGAAAACTCTAGTGAGGCATGAAACATGGTCTCAGTATCATAGCCACATCTGGGGAAACTCTTATCTTGATTCGTTTTTGTGACATACCTCCTATTATTTGTGATTATGGTTTCATAGAAGGCAAGCCATAGAAACATCTTGAACTTTTATGAGGCAATACCTTCCATATTTTCTCTATAGGTCATGTCCTTGTGAAATCTTTCTCCTTTCTAATGGCCCTATAGGATTATGTGGTGGAGAAGGCACTATCTCTATTGTGTTTCTAAGAATTTATGTTTCTCTTTCCTCTATTCATTTGCATTGGTGCATCACAAACCTAGTTAAACATGGTTTCTAGAGGATATTCTTCCAGAAATTACATTATCCTATTTACCTTCAAGGTCTACTAATATAGTTACCATTCATCCCTCTAAGTTCTTTGGGATATGAATTATGACATGATTCTTATTATTTTATCCTCCTTTGAGCCATTAGTCATTTTATATATTGGTTTGATCTCCTCTTATCTTAACAACATAGGAGTTCTCCTTTATGAAGTCCTAATTATCAAGAAGGCTTTACCAAATTTGGTAATATGTATTTCTAGTTGTGAGTTTTACAACTTGTACTTAAGATTCATTCCTTCAAACCAGGTAATGTTCCTACTTGTGAAAAAATCCCAACTACACTTCATAATAAGAGCTTTTCAGTCCCTCATGGTGTTTATCCCTAATCCACCATGTTTATCAATTGTAAGTATGGTTCATGCTACCAAGGATAAGGGTGACCTTTGTGGTACCCTCCTAATATAAAACCCCTCACCATTCCATCTATTCTATTACACAAGATAACAATGATAAAGGCTATTTGCATGACATCAATCAATATAGTAGACTACATTGATTTTGGTAGACAGGTTCTACCAGCTAGGGATAAACATCAAGATGACCAAGCAATGATTTTTATAGTGATCCTATCCAAGATCTCATCTTTTTTGTTACTTCTTTTACTTTTATGGACTATGGGTACTCCTAAGTATTTTCTCAATTCCTCAATAGTTTCAATATCACACCTCTTGTAGATTCTTATTATGATGCAAAGTGGTATGTTCTTGGAAAATAAAACCTTGGATTTTTCAAAAAATATATTATACCCTGAAACTATAAGGTCATCCACAAAACACACATGAGATATATAAGATCCTTTTAAAGGAAATTGTCTGGCTTCCACTTCTTATTTCCATCCTTCTCTTTGATCAACAAATAAGCCCCCAAAAATATAACACAGAGATGGGGTAAAATAGATACCTTTGTCTAAACCCAATGCTAGTCCAGAAAGAAAAGATAAGTTCCCCATTCCACAAAATCTAAGTATCTCCCCAACATATGGAGTTCATTATATAATCAACAATGTTTCCGGAGAAGCCAATGTTTGTGATTGGTTTATGCACAAACCTCCAATACATCTGATTGTATGCCATGGTGAGGTATATTTTGATGACCCTAGAGGGTGCTTCTCCTCCCTTTCATATGGTGTGAATCAACTCATGTACTATCATAATATTGCTTGTGATTATTGATTATCCTTAAACATGGGTAAAAGTGTCAAACAATTTCCTGGTTGAATGTATCAAACTTAAAATTTATACCCAATTTCCAGAGAAGTCTACAACTTGATACAAAGTCTATTGTAATAATATGGGATCAAACAAAAGGATAAAGAGTGGAAACTATTTTAGGACTGAATGAATTATCTAAGATCATGCAAAGAAAAAGGGTGAAGCTGGTTCTGCAGTTAAGGAACAAATTAATGTAATCAAAACTAGTAAACCTAAGTTATAAAACTCAAAAAGAAAATTGTGACAAAGGTAAAGGGAACTTTAATTATGTTTCACCAAGAAAACTAGCCTCATCCATGAAAAACTTTCTATTATATTTTATATATTCTCAAGATATTTTGTAAGCATCCTTGACTTGGTCTTTCTGTTGAGTGACAACCTTTAAAACTTTTGCCAAGAAGACAAGATATCTTGAAAGTGATGCCTTGGGTTCCTATAAATAGGTTATGATTAGCCTCATGTCAACCCATGATTGTTCCATGTGGAATTGACCCTATCTCCCACATGATCGAGCTTGAGTGCTTCATTTTATTTTGCTCAATCAGAAAGATGATTGAACTTCTGATAGAATGGTAGCAAGTGATCAACCTGACTAGATTTGCATTGAAAGGTCAAGTGTCTGAGTTGATCAAGATTTAGACACTACTTTAAACTTGATTGGTTTCTTGGAATTGATTGACCTAAAGGTCAGTAAGTTTCGCTTGATATAATATCTTGATATGTCTTTTGCTCGACCATTAATATTGTCAAGCTCATGAACACAATCACATTTCATTACTTTAATTTTTCTCAAGTTTTTTCTCAATCAAGATCTATACATACTTGGGATCATTCGATATAATCAAATTGAAGGTTGATTAATTTTTTTTTCATGGTTGTGAATTGGTGATCACCCGACTGAAGGACGATGATGTAGCTTGATGGATTATCTATCAAGCTCTATGAGTGAACTTTATTGATTTATTTTAGAAATCTATTGAGATCATTTCACTGTTACTCGATATTCTTTGCATTCATAGTGATTGACCTGGAGGCTGATGGCCAATGAATCGAGATTCATGACTTAGAGTTCAATTTTCTACATTTTCCAAAGATAATTTAAGAAAAAAAGCGTTTCACAAAGTAGATGCAACAATGAGTATTTCATGGCCATTATCTGAATATGATGTTTAATTTCTAGAACAAAAAAGGTAAGTATATTAAACAAAGTTGTCATTATCAATCCTTCCAAACTTAGCATTTATCTTGTCCTCAAGCTAGAAACATAAACTCATCATATAAGGATAAATGAGGAGCATGATAAGATATTAATTGATAGAATATTGTATGCCAACCTCTTATCAAAACCATTTCCAATTCTTAAATTGATTGGGAATCTTCAAATAACATGTTTCAAAAGATCATTTCTTGCTATTTTTTCAGTAATCATTACTATGTATTATCTCTGACACACATCTCTCATTCAAAGAAGCTTCCACTTTCATTCTTATTTCTTGGGAAGGCAGAGGATGAGTGGCAGGATGAAAGGCTTATTTGTCATCCTTTCCTTACTTTGTTTCATTGAACTATAGGTCCGTTAAGAAAAAAGTCATACCTACATTAAAAAATAGTTGGTTTTAGATTAGAGATTGCACATCCTATGTACCATTGCCCTAGATTGATATACCTTTAATGAATACCATCAAAAGTGCGTGTCTGTATTTGCATTCATGAGTGTCGTAATATACCATTCTGGTAGTTTCTATGCCTAAAAACAGGGCACAACTCTCATATTTTTATTCGCACTCTAGTCATTTTTCCTCATTCTTTTTGGGATTTTTCTATGGAAGTTTTTGTGTAAGAGGGACCAATGTGCCTTTTTCTTATTCTATGAGAGTGTCTTTGATGTAGTGCAAATTTGTCTTTGTATTTTGTATGTATTAGGAAAGAATCATTTGATGATGCCCAAGAACTAGAATCAAGTTATAGGAATATATAATATTTTTGTTGAAAGTAGCCATCTTTCTATATCTTGAAAAGAGTACAACCCTCTGATATATATATATATATATATATATATATATATATATATAGAGAGAGAGAGAGAGAGAGAGAGAGAGAAAGAGAGAGAGAGAGGATGGTACACAGAAATGTGGCAAACAACAAACATTGATGGGACCATTATACTTAGGCCCATATTAAATTAGAATTAAGTAAAAGGAAATAACAGGCAAAGGGAATATAATAGTTGAATATAAATACATCTCAAAACTCCCCCTCAATAAGGAGCATAGATATCATCCATGCGCAACTAGAAACACAACTCCTCAACTCTCTTAGTAGAGAGATGCTTTGTAAAAATATATATGGTTTGCTCGTGTGTAGGAAGAAAAAGGGTAGTGATCTTCATTGTCAACACAACATCTCAGAGAAAGTAACAGTCCACCACAATATGACTAGTCCTTTCATGAAAGAAAGGATTAATATAAATGAAAGTAGCAGAACGATGGTCACAGTACATTGGAATAACATGAGTGATAGGAGACCCAAAGTAAGAAAGAATTAATTTGATTCAAAATAAATGACAAGTACTTTGTGCCTTTGCACGAGACTCATATTCTACATTGGATCTGGCAATTACATTTGTTTCTAACTTCTCTAGATAACCGTGTTACTCCCCCTACAAAAGTACAATGGCCAGTGGTACATATCCTGTCAGATATTCACCATGTATAATCAACATCAAAATGTCCAGTCACATCTAGATGTCCATTTCTTTTATAAATCAGTCCTCGTCCAAGTGCGTTCTTCAAATATCTAAAAACAAGGAATGCATCTTTGCAGTGATGCTGCCTAGGAAAATCCATAATTAGCTAGGAAAACCAACTACAAATCATATATATGGATTAGTAATAATAAGATATAAATGTATGTCAACCAAGTGTTATAGCTAAATTATATTCTAAGGGTTGAGTAGATTCTGCCAATAGAACATGTTCTTGATCCATAGGGGAGGTTGGAGGTCTACAACCAAGCATTCTTATTTCAGTATGTAAGTCTAGAGTATACTTTCTTAGACATCAAGATAGTCCATCCTTGTTATGTACTACCTCAATTCAAAGAAAACAACGTAGAAGTCCTAGGTTTTTAGTTACAAAATGCTTCATAATTATTTGTATCAGCAATTCCAACATCCTCACGTCTAGACAGGATGATGTCATTAAAATAAATAATAAGCATAATTATGCCAGAAATAGTGGTTTTGGTAAACATAGAGTGTCCACATTAAGACCATGTGAAGCCAAATTTATGCAGTGCATGAGAAAACTTGTCAAACCATGCCCGAGGACTCTGTTTGAGGCCATAAATGGCTTTCTTCTGAAGATATAATTTCCCAAAGTACTCCTTGTGAGAAACATAACCTAGAGGTTGTGAAATATAGATAGTATCATGTAAATCTCCATATAGAAGGGCATTCTTAACATCTAGTTAATGTAAGTTCCAGCCTTTACTAATAGAAATAGAAATTAGAATACAAACATAGTTTAAGTTGAGCAATAGGAGAAATAGTTTCAAAGTAATGAAACCCATCTTCTTGTATGTATCCATTAGCAACAAGTCTGGCCTTTAGGAATTCAACTAGAGCACCAGGCAGGTAATTCATAGTAAAAACCCATCCACAACCAACAAGTTTACTACCAGTAGGGAGATCAACATGCTCCCATGTCCCATGATAGTGAATTTCATTCATTTCCTCATCCATATCTTGTTTCCACAAAGAGTGTAGTAGCGCCTCCTGAACATTCTTTTTGATAGAAAATGTTGATAAAGATATAGTAAACTTATCAATGGAAGCATTGAAATCAGATGTAAAAAGTTGTTGAGACATATAATACTTGGGTACCAGATTGTCTCCCCTTTCATAATGAGAAGGGAATGTCAGAATTAAAAGTTGTAATAGAATCAGTAATATCATCATTGTCTTGAGGTGAATCATTAATCGAAGAATATGCCAAAGTAGGAGATACTTCAGGTAGAGATGAAGACACCATTGGTCAAGGAATAGATCTATTTGGAAGTGGAACATGGTTACTATGTTTATAAAAGAAAGAAGTATATTCATAAAAGTAGACATCTTCACTAACATACAAATGACGTGCAACATGATCAAAACATTTATACCCCTTTTGTAAACAATGGTATCCAAGAAAATAACAATTGAAAGCATAGGGATACAATTTATCACTCTCACGTTGGTGATTATGAACAAAAAATAGGCAACTAAAAACTTTTGGTGGTAATGAAAAGATTGATTCATGGGGATAAAGAAGGTTATAAGAGTCTTATTTTGGAGAATAAAATAAGGCATCATTGATGACATAATTGGCTAAAAGGATGGCATACTCCTAATAAAACTTAGGGACTTTCTTTGAATTTGTAGAGTGTGAGCTACATCAAGTAGATGGATATGTTTGCATTTGACAACTCCATTTTGTTGTGGTATATAGGTAAAGAAGTTTGGTGAATGATTCCCTTGGGGATACAAATCTTTTGAAAACTATGTTGTACATATTCACAAGCATTATCAATGCGGGAAGTTAATAGAGTAGCATAAAATTGAGTCTTTCTTTCATTTAGGAATTTGGAGAAAACTTGTACAACTTTAGAATGATCTCTTAACAAATAGATTCGAGTATCAAGGACCAATCACCAATAAAGGTTGCAAAATATTGTGCACTAGTAGGATTAGCAATACGACATGGTACCTAAGCATCAAAATGAACAAAATAAAAAAAAAGTTTCCTATTGTTATGACATGGATGAAACATTGTCATATAGTGTTTTGAAGCTAAGAATACTAAAGGAAAGTTTCAAGTTGACAATATTAGAAATAAAGACATCAATTTAGAAGCAGATGGATGACCAAGTCACATGTGCCATTGATGAAAGGAGCTACAATGGACCACAAGAGTAGTAGTATGAAGTTTTGATGAGGTCTATTGGAAGTAGAGACCATCCCCACCTTCACATACCCCGCCAAAAATGCTCTTTGTCCTGATTTCCCATATAGAGGCAATGTAAGGAAATAAGGTTACACTATAGTTTACGATTTAGGTAATTTTATTAACATACATCATGTTTATGGAAATTTTAGAACAAACAACACATATTTAACATTATTGATATACACATATCCTCTTTCAATAACTGGAGAGGTGGACCCATATGCTAGATGCACATGAGGATGATAAGTATATTTTGTCCAGTAACTAAACAATTTCTTATTAATAGTCATATGGGTTGTAGCAACTGAATCGATAACCCAATCATTTTTGATGAAGAAGAAGAGGCTTGAAGACATGAGGGGTCACCTGAGTGCTAGGCAATGTTTTCTTGGAGTAATAGTAGTAGTATAAGTGGCCTTGATTAGTTTGTCAAGTACAATGTAATATAGTGTTACAATTTGAGGATTAATACCATGAGTATAAGAAGTAGATTCTCCGTTGACATCACCAATTGACACTTTATTGGCCTGTTCTAGTTTCCCATGTTTTATCCATCATTTATCTTCATCGTGATTATTATATTTGTAGAAATTGTAGAATATGGATTTGTGCAAGGAAGATTGGGATGAATAAGAAGAGGATTCTCTCCCACTGTTGTTAAGACTCTTCCATGGCCATGACCAGGATTACCACACCCTTATCCAACAACAACAAGGGTAGTAGGCTCCTTTATAGTAGTAGTAGAAGACATAGAATGAGATAGTCAAAGATAGACATCATTTAATATTGACAAGGTTTCAGATGCAAGGATTAGTTGGCTGACAACTTCATAACTAGAGGTCAGAGATTCCAAAAGTTGACACAATCATATTTCATGTTGCAACTTCTACATTTTGGAAAGATCATATTACCAGAGATGATGAAGCTTGAGTTTACTCCAAAACCCTTTAAAGTTTAAAAATGTGAAGCAAAGTGGAGTTATTTTCAAGTATAAGGAACTATAAACATTTGTGTAAATCAAATACTGGGGATGCATTTCCAATGTTAGAATACACTTGGGCAAGGTGATCCCCTGCCTCCTTGGATGTGTCGATGAAGAGTAGATTTGTAGAGATATGTGATTCACATCTATTAGAATCTAGAAGATAATTAGACAGTCGTGTTCAACACAAAATTTAAAATCATCCGTTATTTTGTCATATACTTCTTTGGTATATTTCTTTTTATTAGATGTGTCTTCTTGTGGTGAAGGTAGATCTTAATGATGCTCCAATTTTCCCTAAGAGTGTGCATAGATCTTAAAGGAGTGTACCCATACCACATAGTTGGAGCCATTAAACTTCACATAGGTTATATAAATAGGGTGTGTCTCAGGAATCCAAATGAAGGAAGAAGATGAACCCATAATATACCAACAAAAGGTATAATGGAACAACAGATTTAGAGCAGAAAATGGGTCTGACCGTCACTTACATGCCATTTAAGAGATCATATACACCATGTCAAGTGAACAAGAATGCACAACAATAGATTCACAATTCCAACACACTATGTTAGGCCACACACCGTGTAGGTAGCTAAAAAACATATATAAGTCTATAAAAGACCAAGAATAGGTAGTGGACCATATGGATCACTAAGAGAAACACAGATATGTTGGAAAGACCTAATCTTATCAAGAAATACATAGACAAAGAGTTGTAAGAGATGGTCATAAATGACTACAAGAGGATGTTGTATGACTTTTCAAACTACCTCTCTTTAGGCATAAGATTGACTAAAATGTTGTAGGCAGTTCTCTTAGATCCTCTTGTTTGGAAGAAGATAGGGCTATAAAGGAGACTAGTTCTCCCTTGTTGTGATCAACAATGGTAAATAAGAAAGAAGATGATGAATTGGGATAGGAGGGTAGACAATGAAGATGTCAGTATGGAAAGGTGGGGTCTTGAGGTGGCTATATGTCTTGCTCTAATACCATGTTGAAAGTAGTTATATTTTTATAAATGGGAAAGAGTACAACCCTCTCATATATATAGGAGGGGACACAACAAGGAAGCAAATAGAAAACCTTGATGGGCCTATTATGCTCAGGCCCATACTAAAAAGACTTCAGTTAGAGAAAAACATAAAAAAGGGAATAAAACAACTAAAGACAAATATATCTCAATAATTTTGTTGAGATATAAATAAAAAAATAAATATCATAAAGTTGTACAAATGTCTTGATTCATTGTTTCTTCACCTTAGTTTTGTATAAGTGCTGCTTTTGGAACAAACTAACTATGTTCTTAGGAGGGAGATACAATCGTTTTCATTATGTATATATGAAAAATGTCAAAACATATGAAGAAAGGTGAGAAAAAATGAAACATACAAAACTAACATCCAAATGATACTTGTAATTCCTAAGTCACCAGATTCAACCACAAAATTATTACACACTCTATGCTTAGAGTGTAAAAGTAAGAAAGAAATGAAATCAAGTGAGATTGGATTTGGGAACATCAACAATGTTCCATTTATATTTTAGAATTTGGGTGGCATACTTGCATTGTAGTTGATGGTATCTTTCCCCTTAAAATCTTCTACATTGATGTGAAGGACAAAAAGAAAATGAATTCAATAGAGAATTAAAAAGTACATTCATTGATAGAGATCATTGTTGTGGACCAAGTGGTATAAACGAGGCTGGTTCCACTTCTTCTTTCCCTGGCAATCATAACCCTTACCATATTTGTGTTAGAATGATGAGTTCCTTAACACATTTCAGCTCATCATTCAATTTTTCTGCTAACTTGTGTATAATTCTTTAGACATACGAGGTTGAGAAGTAAGCTAAACTATTGTTGAAAATAATCGTACAACCTCGAGTGAAATTTACATGTAGCATCTAGTGGTTGTCATTAAGCAACAATAAAAAGATATATTGAATAACTGATTTGAGTTGCTAGGTAAGGTCCTTCTCTCCTAATTTTTTTAAGGAAAAAAGATCACTCATCGAACTTGGCCCAACTGTATAGGCATCATCCAAGTCTTGTCCCAACAAAAATTGACATCATGCCATGAGACCGAGTGACAAATAAAAACTATCTTTGAGAGTTTGTGAAGACCATCAATCATAACGATAAAATCATTGTAGAGTAATACAATGTATTTATCTTTACCATCCTTAAGCCGCATGACAAGTAGATGAAAATCGTCATGGCAGAGATATGTGCAAGAACTCCTATCAATGCTTCCAAATTGGGCTATATAGTTGTAGCTGGCCCATAAATAGGGAATGTGGCTTAAGTTTTTTCCTGAATAGCTCAAATTTATGACACTTCCAAGAAATCCTTGTGAACAGTGGTGAATCAAGCATACAAGACTTTTAATTTTTTTTTCATGCCTCATCTCTAGTTAAGATTGCTTTGTTTCAAGATGTTAAGCCATCTTTTCATGCTATAAAACTTCCCTAAAAGAGACCTTAGCAGGCCTTGGTATAAGGGTGAACAACTCTTTGAGATTTTAAGAAAATTTTGAATCTGTAAAGAAACAACAATCATGAATCACCATCATTGCATACCTTTCCCTTACATTATAAAACCTTCAAGATCTAGAGTATCAACTTGTTTTTTGTGGTTTATGACCTCCTTGACATGAAGGGATATAAAATCACTATCACCCTTTCCATGTGTTAGTTGATGAACTAGTACATCCATAGTGTAATTAATTTATTTGGGCTTGTAGTAAGAACATCTAGATCTAATAATATGTTGCAGAAGGATGTAGATGTCCATGATATTCTCTACTCACAGATCTCTAAATTGCATATTAGCATCAGGTAATTCTATGTTGAAGATGTTGAATTTGATTATTGCCCTCTTAACTAGATCTATTGTGCATAGAAGCCAATAACCCTTGTAATGAAAAGGGAAATGATCAACCTCGACTATTCCTCTTTGATCTAAAAGATGAGGATTATGACAATTGGTTATTTTAGATGGTTCTTAAACAAGAAATTGATACGGGCTGGCATAGCATTATAATATGGCCACTGCTTGTCAGTAGGCATTACATGTTTAGGATTTTGGATGCTGGGATAGTGAAAAACTTTTATTAAACCTTATTGGGCTTTGAAATATATTTTACGTTGCATTTCGAGTAAGATATTGCAGCCCTTTGTCATAGATGATCCATTTCCCATCCAACTTCTCATCCATAATATCATCTAGGGAAAATATATCCCAAATGTACATCCCTTGTATGTAGTTGTGATCCATGTCATGTATATTGTGAGCAACATGTGGAAGAAGGGGTTGCATAGTCAGTCTTTTACCAACATATTACATAAATGACTCTAGGTCATCATTATCATCACCATATGAGGCATTTCTGTCAACTATAGGACTATCTACTTCTAGATTAATTGGAACATCATTTTCATAGTCACCCATATGGACTGTGTCTTTGAAATCTATATCTAAAGAAGAATCAAACTACTCTAGCTGTCTAGGTTGGCTTTAGTGTGATAAAATCAAGTTATCATACCCTTACTAAATATATTGTAACCAACCAAGTGGTTGACCTTCAAAAAGGTGATCATTCGGTCCATCAGAGAGAGTAACACATCATTTAAGAAGTTAGCATTGATTTCTTCATTTGGACCGACATGTTTATTCCCTATATCAGAATCATTACTCCCCACAGTAATGCTGACTTGAGGGTTAGTGGGATGAGCAATAAAGGACATATTCCCTTGGATGAACATAATTGATTTAGCAGTATTTTGACAATTATTGGTCATAATAGTTTGATAAGTTCAAGAAGATTTAGTCAAGAGTTCTCTAGAAAAATGACCCAAATCATTTAATAATTTGCTCGATGTTTTTGGATCATAAGAATGATTAGGTGATGAAAAAGATGAGTGAGCTTGTCTCCTATGTATGCATCTGGCCAACCTCTTGTGCATACATTGTTGATCTTGAATTAGCTTTTCCTTTATCTCCTAGAAATATGCTTGCTTGGATTCTAGTAACTATGCATTTCCTTTTGTAGTTCCACAATTTCTATCATTTGTTGGGTGAGAATTGCCAAGTCTCTGACTTTGCACTCCAAGGCTTCTACTTGGAACGGGAGGTGTCACAGTTCATAAACAATGTTGGTGAAAATAAACATCTGCACATACAAAGCACACACATCCATTGTGAGGTCAGAAATAACATATGTGTTCTTAGCTAATACCTTAAGAAGGTGCTCAAACTCTTGGACAAATATAATGTCAAGGGTTTCATAGAAATGTCCTTTTCACGATTGATGTGAAGATGATGGTGGAGAAATAGTTTCCCTATGAGGGATTGTTGATGCACCTGAGGGACCAGCTTGATGTTGTTGGTAGTGTTGCAGCTTGCTTAACAAGACATTATGCTCATAGTTAGAGGGGGAGGGTGAATGATGAAAAAGGGGTTGTTATGGCAGTCTCAGATGGAACCTGCGCAGTTGTAGTTTGTGTAGGACTAGCCTTCTTAGGGGTAGGGCTCTTGCCCCATGGTTGTTCTGTATGTAAAAAATTTAATGGGATTAGCCTGCTACCTCATAGGAGGAGTCTAGGGCTTGGATGAATGTTGATGAGCCTCAATGATGTGATTAATTGTCTCATCATGGTTGTTCTCTTCAAAATCATCATATTGACAAAGAGAGACTTTTTCAGTGCTATTTGAACATGATGACACCTTGAAGATGACATGGAGTTGTCCTTGTCAAATGTGGTGGAAGACTCTTGTGGTCATGCTAGTAGTTGATGTAGTTTTCATTTCATATAGAGGAGGTTTTGTGAGTCAGAGTTTCTAAACTTGGGTAAAGGAATAGGGATATTTGTCTTCCAAAATTGATAGTATATCTTTATTCCTGGGGTACTAGGTTGTTGGTATTGACCAAATACTTGATATTGATGAGTTTTCTCCTTTGGATTCAAAAAAATCTTGAGGGCATTTGGGTGATCAAATACATATATATTTATGCTGACAAGACTGCCCATACATAATTCCTTCTATTGAGGAGGAGCAACAATGGTAATCCATCTATCTATCAACAACTTGCCAATGTTGTTTGGCTTCCCTCCATTATGCATGAGAGAATATAGAGATCTTCATGATATATGATTCTAGTATTGGATATGGTGAATATAATATTGGATATGATTTGTTGACAATATACCACAAACATGAATGTATGTTATTGACTTTAGTAGCACCAGACCTGTATCTAGCATGTCTAGTGAGTTTTTCTCATCTCTTGTTGGCATCATAGGAGGAGTCTTCCTTGTCTAATGCCATAGAGTTTGCAAAATATGCATCTTCATTATCAGAGAAAAAAATATCGTTTAGCGACTGCTCACTGAAAATATCCTATTTTTTTAAAATGTGCACCATGCTCTTGTCCATCCCACCACATTCAGGGGTGAAATGGCGAGTTGACAGATGGAAGACATGAACTAGTGTGTTTTTTCATTATAGGATCTTGGGAGGTAAAGACAAGCCTGCATGTTTTGAGGCATCAAGTAGATTGTAGACTCATCACCAAATACCTAGTCGTATGAGTATATCTTCATTTACAAAGTTAGTCTCCTTGAAGTTCTTTTCTATCAATATGGTGTAGGATGCCTTGTGTTTATGATCTCATAGGCAGAAGTGCCTAGTTGAAGATCCTAGCTGGGGATCTCCTCCCTTGTTGCTTCAATAACAGTAGTAGCCATATGCTCTACCCTTGGTCACTTTCTAGTCTCAATAGTTGAGGTCTCGCAATGAACACTCTTCTCCCCATTTTGTTGTTCTTCTTCATTGGGGATCCTGTCATAGTTTTCGTTCCCCTCAAAGAAGAAATAGTTCACTTCACTTGTAGCAGCAATAGTGGATCCTACACCATAGTCAATATCCTCTTCGTCAGTTATTTTCACTTGATCTTTGTGGGAGCCATCATGAGTTCTAAAAATTCAAATATAAAATTATATTAATATGAATTTAATCTTTTTGATCTAATGATAGTTTCATGCAATTGTACAATCTCAAAGAATCAAGGTGATCAGCCTATATTACTAAAGGTCAATATGAAACCTATCAAGATCTAGGTTAATTGTTCAAGGATGTTTAACAAAGGTTTATACCCTCCTTAATGTGGTCATTGTTTGGATCACTTGGATAAAATAAAGAGGTCCATTGGCAAAAAAACTATATTTGTAAAGCTATCTAGCTTGAAGCTCAATAAATAGGTCGATAGGTAAATCATTGAAATCAATAAGGTCAACCTTTGAGAGGTAAATTTTCAATAGCAGCCAACATAATCTATCGACCTTTTTTCATTCCTGGGCTTAAGTATATGGACTTTGATTCAACCTACATTAAAAGTTTATACCTTAGGAAGTTAGAGAAGGGAATCAATTAGAAGGCCTATCGAGATCGATGGCTATTGAGCTACAAAGGTTGATTGGTAGGACATGAGGCAAGTTTTATTGGGTTAAGGAAATTCTATAAGATCTTCTTCGTAGATACTAAGAAAGTGAACATAAATCACTATTGGTATTCCACTTTTATAGGTAAGAGGTGATTATGGGTAGGGAGGCTAAATGTCAAGAAAATGTAGTCATCGAGCATGGAGGTAGATCGACGGAGATCGATAAACCAAAACCAACAAAGCTCGATAATATCCATTTAAGGTTGATCCACAGAGGTCAATAGCTCACATAAATAAAAATTCAAGGGAGGTTAATAGATTTCTTATCAATCATAACACGTCCATATTTAGGTTGATGTGTCTTTTTGGAAGAACGATTGACCTATTTACAAAGAGATTGACCTCTTGAGGTCGATATGTTACATGGTAAATAAAAAAAAGAAGAGGCTAATCTAATGATGCGTGCTATTCAACACATCTTTCTGTGAATTATTAAGCTTGTCACATAGAAATACTCCATTCATCTCTTGAAATTGCAAAAATTAATATTTTCTCATTTTTATCACAAATCTGACAATCATGTGCATTTTATTGCAGTTTCAGGACCTGAGCCGATCGACTGATATTATCAACCGATCGTCTCACCTCATCGACCCGATCATATGACCAATTGAAATGCTCGATTCACCTTCAAGCGTCGATCATTACCCTCATCAGATGACTGGCCGAGATCGCCCGATTCCTAAACCAAACGCTCAGCTGATGCCCTATTGATGAGAAGAAATGACACCTAGCGGTTTCGACTGCGCTACCACCCTAATTAGGGTTGACAGCTGATCGATTGTCTTCCGCACTCTAGTATCTTCCAACCGATTGGTTTATTCCTGAACTGGTCGGTTGGCGGCGCACAAACATCAAAATCCCAGCCATCAGGCTCAAAAACCCTTCAGCCTAATTGTAAAAGTGCCTCATTCCTCTCCTATAAAAGGAGGGGCACTTCCTCCTCCTCAGGGCATCTTGGATTTCTCTTTGTATTGGGATTCTGAAGCATTTATTCTTGTAATCATATTCTTATTCCGCAATAAAGTAGATTTTATTTCAAGCATTCTTCTTTCATACTTGGTTCTTGTCTCTTCATTCCGCTTTAGTCTTAATCTTCTTTTCTCCGTTCTTTAATTCTGGAGAAAGGAACTAAGAACTAAGCCATTTTATTGTCTATAGCATAAGGATTAACCTCCTAATTTTGGGCTAGACTATGGCTTCAATACTTTCTTCCTCCGTCTCCCCCCTCTCCGTGAGTGAGTAGTTTTATATCGAGGCAAAGTGGAATAACCCCTTAGCCATGGCTTTATCGACTTTTCCTAAAAAATGATTCTAGATGGCTTTTGGGTTTGATAACTAATTGATCTATCAGAGTAATTAATTGATTTGATCAAAAGTTAATCCGGATGGATATGACCGTGGAAGTTTGGATTTAGAACAACAAACCCAATCGCATAGGAGTTTTGAAATGACCGTGGATCTTCTTCTTTAAGGATGATGAACTAAGAAGCATGAGCACCATGACCAATGGGCTCATGTGAATTCTATCTTTAGTGGATTTTTATTAATTCACTTGCCTTCATCGAATCTGTCATTTTTACGGATTAGTTTATTTTGCCGTGACTAAGGTGGTGAAAATCCCTAACGCCTCGATTTCCATCTCTTGATTTAATCACCGCATACTTTTGCTTTCTTCAATTCCTAGTCTTTTCATTCATATAGTTTTTCTTGTGCTAACAATAATCTTAAATTTCCTTGTGTATTTTTATTCTTGTTAAGTGCATTTTCTTTCTTGCATTAGTGTAATCAATCAAACCCCCAACTTGACTTTTACTTTTTGTTCCAAATCTTAAAAAAATACCAAAAACAAATAACAAGTTCTTCAAATTTTGGGTTCTAAGAACAATCTCTAAAAAGTTGTCCTATGGGATCGACCCTTCTATACTACCCTTAAAATCGGAAGTAAAAAAGGTTTAAACTCTAGGATTAACCATCTTAGTGATTGATATTGCAAAGCGACGCTTATCAATTTGGCGTCGTTGCGGGGGACAACGGATTGTTTTCTCGAACCCCAAAAATCTTTTGAATTTTTTTTTATTTTTATTTTTTTGATGCCTTCTGAGTAACATTCCGGAAGTGTACTCCTCTTTCTGCCGAGTTTCCATTCCGGCAGTACGTTTTTTCTGCACACGAATTAACTACTTTAAATGTGCATGCGACGCTCGAACGTCTATTTTCAACCATTTGATCCGGAAATAGAAAGGACTTTTCATCGACTAAACCGTCAAAATCTAGTGAGAATGAATGAAGAAGAAGTCACCCGTAGGATCGACCAAGCTCTCGCAGCTCAAAGAGAGATCATCCAAGCCAAACAAGAGGAAAGAGAAGCCGCTTTGCGAGCAGCCTTTAGGGCCAAACAAGAAACCATAGAAGCCGATAGGAGGGAAGCCGAAAGGCAAAAACAATTAAAAGACTTTTATGTTCCCAAAACGGCCTATGTGCAACATCCGGTTAAACCCCCCGATATTATTGCTCCACAATTTGAAATCCGAACACAATGGATCACCATGATGCAAGCCAACCCCTTCTCAGGCAACAATGGGGAAAGTTGCCAAGATCATCTTCAAAGGTTCATTGACCTTTGCTCTTTGAACAAACTCCCGGGTGTCTCTGAAGATGCCATTCGTCTTAGGTTGTTCAAGTATTCCCTCTCTGGCCAAGCTAGTAGCTGGTACAACACCATGGAGAGTGAAGAACATGTCACAACTTGGGAAGTTCTACAAAGCAAGTTTCTTGAGAAATTTTACCCCCCGTCTCTCACCTATGAAGTAAGGGGTCAAATAACTCATTTTTCTATGTCCCCAGGAGAGTCTTTAGGTAAAGCCTGGAAAAGGTTCAAAGACTTACTTAGGAAGTGCCCCCACCATGATATCTCTCAATCCCAACTCATAGTGATCTTCTATCGTGGTGTTGATGATGATACCAAATTCTTTCTCGATTCCTCATCTGGAGGAAATTTCATGCATCAAAGTTTGACTAGCGCATGGGAAGTAGTCAAACGGGCTTCCGAAACAAGGGCTAGAAGAGGAATTGGTGGAATTCTTAAGGTATCCAAGGAAGAAGTTAATAATGATATCCAAAGCATAGTAGAAAGCCTCAAATTAGTTGCCTTAAAACATGATTGGTTAGAGTCATCCTTGGTCACCCTTAGAGAGTCACCCCAACAACTAAAAGCCATGGATTCCCTTTGTGGTATTTGCCAAGGATACGACCATACCACCCTCTACTGTCAATATCTCTACAACATGCCCATGCAACATGAAGTAGGACAACAACCAGAAGACCTCAATTCGATTCATACAATACCAAGCCAAAGTTACTACAATCCCAACCAACCTAGAAACCACCCTGGTTTTCAATATGGGAACCCTTCAGGTGTCGATAACTCTAACCAAATACAACAAAGGCCTCCCTACCCTCAAGGTAACAATCGACCACCACCCGGATTCTCATACAACAATCAAAGAAATTTTGGAAATCAAGGAAATTACCAAAATTGACAACTCTACCAACAACTCCAAAACTTAAACCTTCCACCCCAAAATCTAAACCAACCTCAACCTCCCCATCCGCCTCAAAATGCCCCCCTCCTCCTCCCCCTAGTCATCCTATCCTGGAAAACATAGAACAAACCCTCGTGGCCATACAAGCCCATCAAAAGGAAACTGGCACACAGTTGGCCCGTCTGTTTGCCCAACAAAAACCCCCTGCTGGGACTTTCGCAGGGCAGCCAGAAAACAACCCCAAACATCCTGAACAACTCAAGGTTGTCTCTACCCATTTGGGAAAAGTGCACACCCTTCCCCCTCTAGAAAAATATTCCGACCCACCTCTAGAATTCGAGGATGAGGACATGGTAGTTGTCGAACCTCAAGCTAAACCCAAACCATCCGTCCCTGAAACCACTCAAGTAGAAGATGAAGAACCAATCTACAAACCCTGACCTCCCTATCAAGCCCACCTCAAACAAACAAGACTTGATGCCCGCTTCATGAAATTTAGGGATGCTATGAAAAAAATACATGTCGACATTCCCTTCCTTGATGCTTTGGCAAACATGCCCGCCTGGTCCAAGTACATGAAATCTCTCTTGACTAGGAAGTATGTTACTAAAGAATACAAGACTGTTAAACTTGCTAGGACCACATCAGACATTATCCTAAGCACGGTGCCTAAAACACAGAAGGATCCAGGTTCTTTTGGAATAGGATGCTACTTGGGTGACAATGCTTGTAGAAAAGGCCTAGCAGATTTAGGAGCCAGTATATCCATCATGCCATATAGTCTTTGCAAAAGACTAGGATTCAATGACATGTTACCCACATCCATGACCATCCAACTGGAAGACTCATCTACAACTAAACCCATGGGAATCATAGAAGACATTCCGGTTAAAGTTGGAAATGATGCAAACATCCCTTATGATTTTATGATCATGGATATCAAGGAAGATTTATGCTACCCTCTCATTTTCGGACGTCACTTCTTAGCCACTGCTCGTGCCTTAATTGATGTTGAGGTTGGTACCATTTTGTTAAGGTTAGGGAAGCAAACCCTAGAGTTCAGGGTGTTTGAGAGCATGAGGGGACCTAGTCTTGAGGAAGAAGTTTACCTCCTACATTGCATTGATGAATTATCCAAACTAAGGCAAGAATGGGAATTAGTTGATGACCCCCTACGCACTGCCCTCACTATCCCCGCCGAATGTGATTTTGACAATGAACCATCAAATCAACTCAAGATTCATTTCGATAACTTTGAGGAAATTCCATGTGCTGAGATTGAGGACCTTAAAATGATCTCCACCATAGAAAAACCTGAACCACCAAAGGCCCCAGAATTGAAGACTCTCCCCATAGGTCTGAAATATGTTTTTCTTGATGAGCTAGAACTATGCCATGTCATCATAAACTCTTCCCTTCCCCTTGAACAAGAAACCAAACTTATGGGTGAACTTAGGAAAAAAAGAGCTGCCTTGGGGTACAAAATGACAGACTTAGTTGGAATAGATCAATCCATCTGCATCCAAAAAATCCCTATGATAGAAGACCACAAACCTTCTTGTGATCCACAACGAAAACTCAACCCAAATATGAAGGAAGTAGTCCGTCTAGAGGTGATCAAACTTTTGACTACAGGAATCATCTATCCCATCTATGACTCCCCATGGGTCAACTCAGTTCAAATTGTTCCCAAAAAGGGAGGGGCTACTGTCATTCGTAATGAGAAGAATGAACTCATTCCCACTAGCACAGTCACAGGATGGAGAATGTGCATTGACTACAGGAAGCTCAACAAAGCAACTAGGAAAGAGCACTTCCCTCTTCCCTTCCTCGATCAAGTTCTTGAACATTTATCCCATCAATAATACTTTTGTTATCTAGATAGCTACTCAGGTTTTTATCAGATTCCCATTCATCCTGAAGATCAAGAGAAAACCACTTTCATATGCCCTTTTGGTACATATGCCTTTAGACGAATGCCCTTTGGTATGTGCAATGCACCGGCCACCTTTCAAAGATGTATGTCTGCTATTTTTTCAGGGTTAACTGAAAATGTCATGGAAGTGTTCATGGATGATTTCTCTATCTATGGAGACATTTTTGATTCCTGCCTTCAAAACCACTCCCTTTTCCTTGATAGATGTATTGAATCACACTTAGTCCTTAATTGGGAGAAGTGTCACTTCATGGTCAAGGAGGGTATTGTTCTAGGCCATAAGGTGAGCAACCAGGGCATTGAAGTAGACCAAGCTAAGATTGAGGTCATCACCAAGCTGCCTCCCCCAACCTTAGTCAAAGACATCTGAGCCTTCTTAGGACATGCCGGTTTCTATCGGCGATTCATCCGTGATTTTTCCAAAATCACAAAACCTCTCACCAATCTTCTTCAAAAGGAGGTGCCTTTCCATTTTAATACGGCATGCATGGAGAGCTTTCTATGTTTGAAAAAGGCTCTCACCTCCATTCCTATCATCCATGCTCCTGATTGGACCTTACCCTTTGAAATCATGTGCGATGCTAGTGATTTTACTGTAGGTGCCATTTTAGGACAAAGAATTGACAAAAAACACCATGTCATTTATTATGCATCCAAGACCTTAGATGAAGCTAAGTGAAATTACACAGTCACTCAAAAAGAAATGCTAGCCATTGTCTATGCATTCGATAAATTTCGCTCATATCTTGTTGGTTCAAAGGTTGTTGTTTACACTGATCATGTAGTTATTCACTACCTCATGACCAAAAAAGATGCCAAGCCTAGACTCATAAGATGGATTTTGTTATTGCAAGAATTTGATCTAGAAATCCTAGACAAAAAGGGATCTGAAAATTTCGTGGCTGACCACCTCAGTAGACTCAGCTATTGCCCCATTGATGAACATCCCATAAATGAATCCTTACCTGATGACCAATTGCTCAAGGTAGACTCCCAATTTGCTTGGTTCGTTGATTTTGTAAACTATTTAGCTGTAGGTGTATTGCACCCCGAGTATACGGGACACTCTAAAGCTAAATTTTTACATGACGTCAAAAATTATTATTGGGATGAACCTTATTTGTTTCGACTTTGTGCCTATGGTTTATATCGTCGTTGTGTATCCCACAAAGAAAGCATCACCATTTTGGAACAATGTCACTCTGGCCCGTATGGTGGTCACATGAGTTCCCAAAAAATGGCTATAAAAGTCCTACAATGCGGATTCTTTTGGCCCACCATTTTCAAAGACTCATATGATTATGTGCTTTCATGTGACCAATGTCAAAGGACGGGTAATATCTCCAAGAGTGACCAAATGCCTCTCACCTCCTGGCAGGAATTACAGATTTTTGATGTCTGGGGAATCGACTATATGGGCCCATTTCCTTCTTCTTATGGGTTTGCTTACATTTTAGTCGCATTCGATTACGTGTCAAAGTGGGTTGAAGACATACCCACTAAAATGTGTGACTCTAAACCTGTTAAGAAACTTTTTAAAGATATCATTTGTCCTAGATTTGGAGTCCCTCGCACCGTCATTTCTGACGGGGGATCCCATTTTTTGGAAAAACGTTTTGAGGCTCTTTTGAAAAAATATGGGGTTTATCACAAAGTCGCCACTCCTTACCATCCTCAGACCAGTGGGTAGGTAGAAGTATCCAACAGACAAATAAAATCAATTTTAGAAAAAAATTGTTGGATGCACTAGGAAAGATTGGGCGTTAAAAATCAATGACGCTCTGTGGGCATATCGTACTGCCTACAAAACACCCATTGGTACCACCCCTTTCAGACTGATATGCAGTAAGTCATGTCACTTACTAATAGAACTAGAGCACAAAGCAAAATGGGCCATCAAAACATTGAATTTTGACCTTTCCATGGCTGGAGAGAAACATTTTCTCCAAATAAATGAGCTTGATGAACTTAGGATGAGTGCCTACGAAAATACAAGAATCTACAAAGACCAAACCAAAATGTGGCATGATGGTCATATTAAGCGCAAATATATTAGAGAAGGGGATCAAGTTTTAGTTTTTAATTCAAGATTATGACTTTTTCCTAGAAAACTCAAGTCGAGGTGGTATGGCCCCTACATTGTAAAGTGTGCTTACCCACATGGTGCCTTTCTCCTATGGGATAACGTTCTGGGCGAGTTTAAGGTCAATGGGCACCGTCTTAAAAGATATATCACCACTAAAGATGTTGTCGCTTCAGACTCAACTAAATTTCCACCCTTGCATGATCTTCACCTCACCAACCCTTCAACTCCTCTGAATTCCAATTAATCTGATCTTTGTCGAGCCATGACGTAAAATAAGGTGCTAGTTTGGAGGCAGCCAAACACTATCTTCCCTTCTCGTTTTTTTTCTTGTTTTTGTTCTACCGTTCTATTTTTCCTTGTTCCTACTGTCGAGCCGATCGATTACCATTACCAGACGCGCAGTTCAAGACTGATTTTGTGATGACTCGATAAGAAAAATGACCGGTTGGATATCCAGACGCTCAACTCATCCACCAACTATTCAACAAAACTCTAATGCAGCCTCTGTCCTTTACTTTCTTGTGTTTGGCGCCCAAGGCAGACTAGCCGATCGTCTGGCTATCCAACCGATCTGCTCATCGATCCAGTGTTCTATATAATGCACCGGATGCAAGACCGCTCTCTCATCTCCTCACTTACCCTAGACGCCTCCCTCACTATTCACTCGATCGCTCGAGCTTGCCACCTCTCTAATCATAGTTCCACCTGCTCTTCAGATGACCGCCTTGATTCTCAGCCGGACGTCTAAGGTCCAGCTTTCGGCCGACCGGTCTCGCCTCAGCCGACCGTCTGGCTTTTCCGCACCATCAGAGTTCAACCGCCGCCTGTCCTGGAGTTCACCCGCCCACCTGGCCTGTCCTAGAGTTCAGCCTCCCACCTGGATGGACCGCCGCCTGTCTGGATTGATAGACGACCGATGGGACCGGCATCGCCACCACCCCAACTCCTCAACAAGACAGTCATCAGCCAGATCCACTGAGTGCTTAGATCTAGACTCCTCTGACCGTTTGGTGTGTTCAGTCGCCCATCTCAAATAGCTGAAATGCCCATTTCATCTACCAAATGATCGGTTGATTCTCTCCAGCTGATCATTTACATCCTCAATTGATCGGCTTCTCTCTGCAGCAGTGATGTTCAACCACTTTCGCAAGGGCAAAGGCAAGGCCCCTGCATCCTCTTATAGGGATCCTCCTCGCCGTTCCAGTTCTCATCCCGGAATCCATTTCCGCACGCCCTCTCCTACGGGTGAGTCTTCTCCCGAGTTAGTCGAGGAGATGCTTCGTGACATCGATGAGGCGGATGAGCTTCTCGGTGAGATGGAGGGAACTCAGAAGGCATCCAATGATCCAGACTCAACCACCCCCCGTTCACCCCGTATAGCACCTATTCTGGGAAGCTACGATCAGTTCACTAGCGCTGACCACCGCCAGCATTATGAGGATATGTTCGCAATTGGTGTTTCTTTTCCTCATTGGGCGTGCGTCACAACCCGTGATGCTTTGGGCATCCGCGACGCCGTCGAGAATATCCTCCGCAGAAACCACATCCTTATCTTTCCCTACCATGTCACCTTCATCTACTATGATCTTACCCTCGAGGTTTTGAGCACTTTCCGCAGGTTACACTATTCTTTCGGAAACTCGAGCTATAAATACCAGATTTTTTGGGAAAATCTGGAATCAACTGCCAAGAAAATCACTTCTTTTATCCTCAACGGCAGGGATGACTATTGGCTAGAACAATGTATGACACGGTCTCATGAATCCTACCCAGACCATTACGACAGAGATAAGTTTTGGGCATAGATCGTCGGGCTTCTTCCCGTCTTCGTAGTGGGCCCAAGGCCTCCTGCATACACAACCCGGTGGTCCATTACCTTCACCGTATTTTGGCTTGCACCATTTTCAGCCGGGAAGGTACTCATGGCGCAATTGCTCAGGTAGAACTTTATGCTCTTTGGTGTCTTTTACATGAAGAACCTTTTAACTGGGGCAATGATATCATTGAGCATTTTGGTACCCATGCTAGTCGAGCCACTTCCTCTTCTTTTCGCATTGGCCACTATGTTACCCCAACTCGCCATCTTTTTGGGCTACACCCACATCACCTTTCCTCCACTTGAGCTCAAAAATCACCTCATCAACACTCACTATTTGAAGAATAGTAGGTTTATCTATTTGGGCACCGAGGGCATTTATTACCTTTTGTTCAAAGACACTCAGGTGGTCCTCTAGCTCCTGTTACATTCGTGGTTTGCAGTAGCAAACTACGTCTACGAGTTGACTGATTTACTGGGCCATATCCAGAGATTCTACGTGGAGCATCCAGATCCAGACACCATCCTCGAGCCACAGCCTCACAGGAGGAGCCTCTCTTTAGAGGCACACGACGACAACACTGGACCGCCATTGCCACCTTCCAGACGTCGCACTAGGCGGCGACCGGACGATGACTCCGGTCCTTACGGCTTCTACGAGATCCAGACTCAGTTGGATGAGATTTAGTAAGAGCAGTAGAGACAGGGCCACCAACTCAATCACATGTACCTGATGCAGCGTTCGCAAGAGTCTTGGCATGTGGACTGCGGTCACTATGCCCCTAGTCGACCAGCTTATGATGAGTACAGATTAGAACAAAGTTATCCGCGCCCTGATTCTCCTTATTGGGAAAACTACTACTCCTCCCACCAGCAGCACCCTCCATCGCAGTGACTCTTCCCTCCATCTCGATCTTAGAGTTTGCTCAGGTCAAGCAAATTTCTATGTCTGGGGTGGGGGTGGGTGGTACGTGATCCACCCTTTATCTTCCCTTTTCAACATTTCCTTCTGCATTTTTATTTGTTTTGCTTTGTTTACTTTCAAACATAAGGCCTTTATCTAGTCAGCCGAATGTTGTACTTTATCTTCAAAAAATCAAATGCATTATCAAATTTATTTCAAAAACTTTGCAATATATAGTTCCCTATGATCATGATAGCAATTTTTGGAAATGATGGCAAGCCTTAGAGTATCAAATAGAATCAAATGCAAATTTTCTTAATTTTAGCATTAGATTAACTTATTCTTTTTACTCTTATATAATGTAGCTACATGTCTCTTCTATCTTATGCAACGGCAATATTTCAAAAAAAAGGTTTTTTGTTGCTCGTGAAAAATAAATCGCACGCCAAACCCTAAGTCAGGGGTGGCATGCCATTCTTCCATACCCCACAAAGGGGCGTACCATCAAAAGATGCCAAAAAAAGGCACACAAAAAAATTGTCGTCAATGTAATCATAAGTCCATGAAAAAAATTATATCCCAAGTCGAATAGAGGAGGGATTTTTCCATCACACCTCAAATTCTCTATTCCAATGCAACAATCAACCCAATGAAATAAAAATGAGTGTCGAAGCGCAAGTTAGATCAAGACTGTGTTTACAAAGTATAAGTTAAAAAAATAAGTTATGAAAAATGTTTTCCTTGAGAAACATAGTGCTTGCAATTCATGGTTCTAGGAGATGGGTCGCTTGGCCATGAAAAGGATAGAAGAATTGCTAATCTAGGGAGGATGAACTTGTTATTCCAAAAATTTTGAATCATTTTGATTTTTCATTTCCTTGAGGACAAGGAAAACTTTAAGTCCGCGGTATTTTGATGCGTGCTATTTCAACACATATTTTCTACGAATTATTAAGCTTGTCACATAGAAATACTCCATTCATCTCTTGAAATTGCACAAATTGATATTTTCTCATTTTTATCACAAATCTGACAATCATGTGCATTTTATTGCAGTTTCAGGACCTGAGTCGATCGACTGATATTATCAACCGATCATCTCACCTCATCGACCCGATCGCCTGACCAATTTAAATGCTCGATTCACCTTCAAGCGTCGATCATTTCCCTAATCAGACGACTGGCCGAGATTGCCCGATTCCTAAACCAAACGCTCGGTTGATGCCCTATTGATGAGAAGAAATGAAACCGAGCGGTTTCAACTGTGCCGCCACCCTAATTAGGGTTGACAGCCGATCGATTGGTTGCCGCCCTCCAGCATCTTCCAACCAATCGGTTTGTTCCTGAATCGGTCAGTTGGCGGCATGGAGACAGCAAAATCCCAGCTGCCGGCCTCAAAAACCCTTCAACCTAATTGTAAAAGTGCCTCATTCCTCTCCTATAAAAGGAGGGGCACTTCCTCCTCCTCAGGGTATCTTGGATTTCTCTTTGTATTGGGATTCAGATGCATTTATTCTTGTAATCATCTTCTTATTCCGCAATAAAGTAGATTTTATTTCAAGCATTGTTCTTTCATACTAGGTTCTTATCTCTTCATTCCGCTTTAGTCTTAATCTTCTTTTCTCCGTTCTTTAATTCTGGAGCAAGGAACTAAGAACTAAGCCATTTTATTGTCTCTAGCATAAGGATTAACCTCCTGATTTTGGGCTAGACTATGGCTTCAGTACTTTCTTCCTCCGTCTCCCCCCTCTCCATGAGTGAGTAGTTTTCTATCGAGGCAAAGGGGAATAACCCCTTAGCCATGGCTTTATCGACTTTTCCTAAAAAAATATTCTAGATGGCTTTTGGGTTTGACAACTAATTGATTTATCAAAGTAATTAATTGATTTGATTAAAAGTTAATCCGGATGGATATGACCGTGGAAGTTCGGATTTAGAACAAAAAACCCAATCGCATAGGAGTTTTGAAATGACCGTTGATATTCTTCTTTTAGGATGATGAACTAAGAAGCATGAGCACCATGACCAATGGGCTCATGTGGAGTCTATCTTTAGTGGATTTTTATTAATTCACTTGCCTTCATCGAATTCGTCATTTTTACGGATTAGTTTTTACAGATTAGTTTATTTTGCCTTGACTAAGGTGGTGAAAACCCCTAACGCCTTGATTTCCATCTCTTGATTTAATCACCGCATACTTTTGCTTTCTTCAATTCCTAGTCTTTTCATTCATATAGTTTTTCTTGTGCTAACAATAATCTTAAATTTCCTTGTGCATTTTTATTCTTGTTAAGTGCATTTTCTTTCTTGCTTAGTGTAATCAATCAAACCCCCAACTTGACTTTTACTTTATGTTCCAAATCTAAAAAAAATACCAAAAACAAATAACAAGTTCTTCAAACTTTTGGTTCTAAGAACAATCTCTAAAAAGTTGTCCTGTGGAATCGACCCCTCTATACTACCCTTAAAACTGGAAGTAAAAAAGGTTTAAACTCTAGGATTAACCATCTTAGTGATTGATATTGCAAAGCGACGCTTATCATCTAACAAGTCGATCAAGCTTTGTACACCTAAAACTGAAAGAAAACTTGGAGATAAGAGAAAAACAAAACAAAAGATAGGTCTTTGGTTTCCTCCTAAGTATCACTTCTTGGATTCATTAGCTTGACTCTAGTCATATTCATTTTGTGGTTTGTGGCTCAGTATGATCCATATTAGTATTGTATGTAAATGTTGCATTCTCCTAGTATCTTTTTACGTGGTGGCCATTGAGAGAAAATGTTACCAAATTTTCACTATGTATGTTCATCATTCCATAGGGATAGATACTAATGACTATGATTGGGATGGACCAACGAGATCTCAAATTTCTTGGAAATATACAAATGGAAGTATTTGAATATAAGACCTTGTCTCCTTCATAAATGTCTTTGCACTTAATATGAGAGTCATGCCAGATCTTAGTTCTTTCTTTATAAATTTAGGTGTTCTCATAAGCATTCATGGAATGTTCATTCAGCTCCTGTGATTGTAGAAGTCTTTTCTCCTAAGATAGGGTAGGGACCATGCTAATGTCCCAAAACACTTTAAATTCGAAATCCAAGGTAATATGGAAAGATTTTCCATAAACTAGACGATAAGGTTTCATCCTGGTGAGTGTCTTCTACACATCTTGATATGCCCATACAACATCATCAAGTTTTGTAGACCAATATTTATGGTATTTACCAACTATTTTCTCTAAAATTTCTATAATTTAGTGATTATAAAGTTGTATTTGATTGGATGTTTGAGGATAGTATGGGGTGGAAATCGTGTGTCATACCCCTTTCTAACAGGGCTTGAAATTGCTCCATCAATAATCAAAGTTCTAGGACTTCAAAATTTAGAAAGATAATTTTGCTGAAAAGGTGCATGGAGGACTATGAGTCATGGTGGGTGAAGCTAGAGCTTTGACCCATTTGGATAAATAGGCCACCTCAACTAGAATGTATTGGTTTCTTAAGGATTATGGGATAGGACATATAAACTCTATCCCCAAGCATAAAAGATCTTCACCTCAATCCATTATACTAGACATATTTCATTTCTTTTCTTATATTCCATGTTCTTTGGCATGTATTACATTCCTTCACATATGCATGTGTGTCTTTAAAGATAGAAAGTGAATCAAAAATAGAATGAAGAACCTCCATCTCTGTGTTTTTGGCTCACAGAATCCCTCCACATGGAGAAGAATGACACTTTTAAAGAATAGTGCAAGTCTCTTTTGTTGGAATACATCTTTTGTATACATCTTCTGAAAAAAGAAACTGATCATCACAGTAGTAATTATCTAGGTCAGCAAAGAACTTCTTTTGGTTATACATCATATTTGTGGCAGTTGATGGCATTCTAGGTAGTTGTAGAAATCTTCTTACGAGGGTGTTACTAGATCAATTGTTCTTATGGCCACCAGTGACTCATCTCGATATGAATCATCTCTCAATGGGGAGTCATCTACCTTAATGCAAATTCTTGAGAGGTGATTTGGTATAATATTTTTGTCCCTTCTTATTGACAATTTCATGGTCAAAATAATGTAAAAATAGATCCCACTATAAGAGATGGGGCATAGTGTTTTTTTGCATCATTTATTTGTTAGCACCATGATCAATGTAGACGATGACCTTTCCTTCTACCCAAGTATGAATTGAATTTGACAAAATCATAAATGATTGTAAGAATGTCTTTTTGTGTATAGTTCACTTTCACTTCGTCTACTGCTTTAGTTGCATAGTTAATGACATTATGCCTTTTGTCTTTGGTTCATCTAAGGATTGCTCCTATAGTGAAATCTCTAACAATTTCTCAAAGGGAATATCCCAACCTATATTTTTCATAATGAGAGCTAAAATAAGCAAAAGTTTGAATGTGTGAAAAGACTTCAGATAATCTTCATCGAAGACAAAAGGGGTATCTTTCTCCAGGATTCTTCACATTGGAATGTAAATTTTAGAGAAATCCTTTATAATCCATCTATAATAGCATGAATGGATAAGGAAACTATGTAAAGATGTGACTGAGGTGGGTGGTGGCAATTTGAAAATCTCTTGAATCTTCTTTTTCGACCTCCATTTCAGCTTCAATAACCTTTTTTCCTAGAACAATAGTTTCATGCACCATAAATTGGCATTTTTACTAGTTCATAAGGAATTTCTTCTCTTGACATCTTTATAAGACCATTGAAAGATTTTTAAGATAATCCTAGAAAGAAGACCCATAAACTAAGAAATCACCCATGAACACCTTCATAATTTCTTCTATAAAATCATCAAATATTACAGACATGCATCTTTGGAAGGTGGACAAAGATTTACATAGACACATTAACATAGTCTTCTTTTCATTGTCAAGCTTAATGGGAACTTGTTAGAAACTAGAATATCTTCCCACATAACAAAAATGGGAGTGGAGTGCTAAGCACTCAAGGACTCGATTAATGAACGGTAATGGATAATGATCTTTGTGGATAAATTAAGAATCCTATAATCTATGCCCATTCACCAACCAATATAAGTTTGGGTGTCCAAGTCAAGACCATCACATCCATTGACAACCATCATTACACCCTCTTTAGGTAGAACATCGACAAGGATAACCCAGTTACCGTCACTTATGTCATAGATAATACATGTGTCATAGATCTTGATGACTTCCTTGCGTACAACTTCATGCATTTCAACATTCAGTTTCCTTTGTCTTTGTATATGAGTCTGCTTTTCTCATGTAGGTTGATGCAATGCATGCACATAGAGGGACAAACTCCTTTGCTATCAGCAAAGCAACCACCAAGATCTTTTTTCCTTAATTTGAGCTCAATAAGAAGTTGGTCTTACTGGTCACGCAACAATTTATAATTTATAATGAAGGGATTTCTCTTTTCATTATCTTATAATTAATATTTAAGACCTTGAGGAATGGTATTCAACTTGGGGATGGGCTTGGGTGTAGAAAAATGCTTTGGATCCCTTTGTAAAGAGATTTACTTTTCTGTTGCAATAGTCCTTGTTGATTAGCCTCTTCTTCTTCTTCTGTCACATCTATTCAAGTTAGAACTTCATCTACTTCTAGGTCAACATTGCTATATTTCGAAATAGTTAGATCTCTCATTAATGGGTTAGCTACAACATTGTGCTCTTAAATCTCAACACATGGATGATTATAACAATCTACAAAGTAGCTTATTTTTACAGTAGACACCCCCCATATGATCTAGAATGATTAAGTCAAAATGCTCATTTCCTACATGAATAGTGATCAATCCATGTCTATGTTAATAAAAGTAGGTGAGGTTGATAGGAAAGGTCTCCCAAATATCATGGGACACATGGGATCTTCAATGGCATTGATGATAACAATGTCACATGAAATAAATAAATTACAAATCTTGATTGGAACGTCTTAAAATTCAATGGATTTGGTATAAGAATTATAATCTAGTTGTATTCTCATATAGGAAGGAACCATATAAATTAATCCTATCTTGATCACTAGTGAGTGCATCATAACATTAATGCTGACATGTGAAACAACAAGGTCATGTCTTTCAGCAGTTCCTCCTAGTAGAAAAGGGATTGTAAAAGCACCATGATCTTTCCACTTCATGGGAATAGTGGATTGAAAAAAAGTTTTACATTTCTCTTTGTTTCTTAGTAATGAGATCCTTTAGGAACTTATCATAAGTCATCACCTCAGCAATGGTTTCGAGGAGGATAATGTGTAGATGTATATTTCAATAGTATATAGAAACCTAGTATACCTCTTCTAAAGATGAGCCTTGATAAACTAGATAGGGAAAGGTACCTGGGAATATTGATAATCATGCTTCTTTGTCCTTGTGCTTTCTTCTTTGCTTGAGAACCTTCCTTTTATGGAGATTCAAGTCAATCATCATCCTCAACTAGTTTATATTGTGGTGGATATGGAGTACGTAAGGTCTACCAGATCTCAATGTTGTCATCTATGTAATTTCAAGCCTCATATCTTGTTTAATATTGGAAGGGAATTAATCAGATGGGTTCTGAATGGAAGCTTCAATATAAGCCAACCATTGATCAATGACTCTATTGTTCTACTACAAATCACTATGCATATTCATGGTTCTCGTATGTGCCTACATATTGGTCATAATAACATTATTGCTTAGAATTCATTCATCAAGACGTTCTCTCAAAAAGTTTAGTTGATTTATAGAATTATTTTATTGCATGATAAAAATCACCCTTGGTGGGCTATAGATCATTCCCTACTGATTTGGCATCCTATTCCTTGGAGGTTTGTTGTTTTGTTGGAAGCTTGGCAAATGATTGCCTCTCCCTATAGTATGACCTCTAAAAATGGTGTTGGATGTTGGTTTAGTTGATGAGAATTTTTAGAAGAAAAAGTTTTCCATAAGAAACATTAGGGTGGTTTGCCATTTTGTAATTAACATGTGAACTATTTTTAGTAAATCAAGATTGATTATCCTCTGCATCATGGGTGTATATGTAGTAATCAATTCCATGCCCACTTTATCTGCATGTAATGAAATTCATAACAATATCCACATGACGTTTTTTTGTTGGCATTTGTCTTCTTCAGAATATGAATATCTACGACCATCCTATCAAGTTTGGCATTCAGAGCATCAAGAATATTTGAATCATAGGTAGTACTGACAACCGATACATTTCCAATTGGTCCTCATTCATAATATAACCCATCTTGTAATGTAGTCATGCTATTTATAATCTCCTTGGAGCTCGTGGTGTTATTCCCAATGAAATCACTTCTAGCTTCTACATTTATAGACATTCTCTCACTTGGAGTAAGCCTATTATGGTGATAACAAGATATATATCATCAAAGTTGTGGTGAGGGATTTCACTTTGATATTATTTGTACCTTTACCAGACTTCATTCATATTTTGCCCAACTTTCTATAAAAGTTGGTTTTCTTGTTTCTACAACAAATGGTCTTCTCAATTGGGAAAAACTTGTTGACAAATTCTTCAGGAAAGGCTACCCAATCGATGAGGCATTTGTTCTTCAAATCCTTATACCATTCGAGGGCTTGATCTTTCAGTGAGAAATGAAAAGCCTTACAGTAGATGACCTCATTTGGAACCCTTATGATCTTGAGGATATTACAAATGTTTCTGAAAGAAACAAAGTGGTGATAAGGATTTTCTTCAACCAAGTTTCCACCAAATGTTTTCTATTTGACAATATATAGAAAGGGAGGTTTTTACTAAAAGTTGGAGACCTACACTTTGGGAATTACCATAGGGTGCCTCATTTTAATGATGCACATAGTTATAAGGAAAAAATAGAAGGACCATCAGTAGGTGGGATCTATCCTAGTGCACCATTTATTGCCATCATTTCATTGTTTGGTGAATAAGAATCTAAATTACACTATTTACCTAAAAGAATTGCAAAAGTCCAGTTATTTTATAGACACAAAAATGAACCTTCAAGATATAGTGTGATCAGAATAAAAAGGATGTTTATTTAACTTTATTTCTAACCAAAATATCACTAAGTCTAGGTGAACTTTGAGTCCTATGTAGTTTCTTATTTCCTTATCATTGGAAAAGGCACAAAAGTTGATCACCCTTAAATGTGGGTCAATCACTCTTGTGAGTTCCTATTTAATTTTATTGCTAATCATAATATCATTAAAAGTTGTTTCTAGTTATCTCACAGTCAAATGTATTAGACTTCAAATTTATACCAAAATCCAAGATACTTCTACAACACAATACAAAGTATATTATAGCAATACAAGGTCAAATAGGGATAAGGAGCAACAACAATGTAAGTACTAAAAGCCTTAGCTTATCATAGTCAAACAAAAGGGGTAAAATTGGTTGTTGTAGATAAGGAATTAATTATCTATGCAAACTATTGAACCTAACTTTACAAACTTGAATTAAACAAATATTATAGTGGTTGTGATGAATAGAACATGTATTGGGTTTCACCAATCAAACCAACCTCAACAATGAAAACCCTTCCTATTCTATTTTACATTTTCTTAGTAAATTGTTCAAGCAACCATAAATGATATCTAACATCTTCCTTTCTCCCAAAATTGGGGTAGATTTCAATCTAAAGGCACCTTGTTCTCGAGATGGTAACCAAAAGATCAAGCATAATCATATGACTTTTCTATAGTAACCCCCAATATCCAAACATTAGATCTTTCAAAATCTTATCTCTTGAAATAATTCATCTCAGATATCTCAAGAAGGTAGCTATTCAAACAAACGACCCGTTTCAACATGAGTATGGAAACTAAACTTCAAGAATATATGTATTAAACAGAAAGAAGAATGATTAGATGGTTGGGAGGGCCTGATGGCTACTCCCAAACCAAGTTAATGGGTTTAGCCATTCAAGGTTCATGAAGGAATCAAATTACAACTTGAATAGGTCATAGTTCCCAAATAGAGCAAATAAACAACAAGAAGAAAATGGAAGAGGTCAATCTTATGGTAAATCAGGCTGTGAGGTTGATATGTGTATGACAGAGAGGTCAATCACCTTAAGAGGTCCATTGAGCTATCTTATCAATTGTGGAGTTTAATCATCTTTCAATTCTTTGGCCGATGGTCCTTGAATCCAAGATGGGATAAATTGATTTTGGTGATGGTAGTGGTTGATGGCAAGTCAAGGAGGTCAATCACTCTTGCGAGTTTGATAGTCTTGACTTGGGTCTCTTTTCTCTACGATAGTGTTTTAGCCTTTTTGTAGAAGAGAAGATATCTTAAAAGTGACCTTGAGGTCCTATTTATAGGGTATGGTCAGCTTCATGTTGATCTGGGTTTAGTGCATGTGCCATCGACTTCATGAATCTGGTGGTCGAGCTTTTGAGCTTGGTTTTCTATTAATTGATTAGAAATATGATCAAACTTCTGGTCAATTATTGGTGAGTGATTGACCAGACTAGATTTTTTCTTTGAGAGGTCAATTGTAAGTCAAAGTTTTTAGCGCTCCTTCAAACTTGATTTCTTTCTTGACATTCATCAATCTGAAGGTCGACAAGTTCCCTTTAATACAATAACTCAATAGGTCATGTACTTGACCATTTTTACTACCGAGCTCATGAGGTCAATAAATTTCCTTTTCTTGATCAAAATTGGTTTTTCTCGACCTATTTCTCAATGAATCTATGTACTTGGTTGGGTTCATTGGATGAATATCAAATTGAAGGTTGATTAATCTTTGCTTTGATGACTTGTGAATTGACAGTTGATTGACCTGAAGGTTGATTGATGTAGCTCAATGGGTTTGCTATCAAGTTCTTTGAGTGAACTTTTAATGATCATTCTAAGAGATCAATTGAGAAGATTGTTCTATTTCTTAATATTCCCCTCATTCATAGTGAAGACATGGAATTTGATATTCAGTTGATCAAGCTTCATGACTTAGACTTCAATTTTCTACATTTTCCAAAAAGGTAACTAAATCAGAGTAGAGTTCTGAAAAGTTGGTGAAAAGTAATGATTTCATGATCATTATGTTCATATGAGAATAAATTTCTAGAACAAAAGAGGGACGATGTATATATAAAAGTTGACGTTTTCAATTGTCCTCCCTATTACAAAGCTACTGTGCTTAAGGTAGATCCAATCTTCCATATGTTTCTATAGATTATTCATAACTATATTTAAACATAGTTTCTAGTTAAGATTGTTAAAAAATATTAATAGAAATTGATTTTAACTTTACTATTTGTGTTAATCTTATGGATAAGCATGATGGTAGAATTGCACTGATCATAAAAAACTTGTGTTGTTGAGATAGCTTTTTCATAGATCTTATAAGAGATTTTTTTTATGATATTTTAATTCTTCCTCATGAACAATATGTATATGTTGTTTGGACAAGTTTCTTTGTATGGACACATGGCCATCATAATTTTTTATATCTCTAGATCTTCAAGATGTGCATTACAACATTCTACTAGGTTTGGTTTAAGGTTTTGAAGTGAGTTAGATCATAGGCCTATCAATCGTCAGGATTGAAGATTATAGGAGTGAATATGGTTTCAAAGTACTCACACATCTTATGTTTGGACTTATCATCCCCACAAATCCATTATCCTTGTTGGTTTTTTAACATATAAATAATATTCTCTAATTTCTTTTTTTAGACAAAAGTGTGGAATAACTTAGTGTTGTTATCATCGTTCTTTCTACAATTTATGTGACTTTAGTATTTCTAGTTTTGTTTTTATTCTTTTATAATATTGTTCAATGTTAATGTGTCGCAGTGCACTACAATCACTAAGATCATTATCCTAGTGTTTAATCCTTTTTCAACTCTCTGATTAAGGCTAGTATAGAAAGGGTCGATCCGACATGACAACTTTATTAAGATTGTTAAATCTAAACCCAATTTTTTTAAGAACTTTGTTATTTATTTTTGGTAATTTTAGATTTGGAACATAAATGAAAAGTCGAGTTTGGGAGTTGGTGATTAACACTTAAGAAAGAATTGTAGGATTGAAAATGCACTTAACAAGAATATAAATTTTCCCTATCACAAGGAAAATCAAGATTGTTGTTAGCACAAGAAAACTATTATGAATGAATAGACTGGGAATTAAAGGAAGCAAAACAAGCGGTGATTGGAATCAAGAGATGGGAATCAAGGCTTTAGGGGTTTTCACCACCTTATCCTAGGCAAAAACAAACTAATCCATAAAAATAACAGATTCAATGAAGGCAAGTGAATGAATGAAAATCCACTAAAGATGAACTCCACATGAGCCCATTGGTCCTGGTGCTCATATTTCTTAGTTCATCAACTAAAAAGAAGAAGATTCATGGCTGTTTCAAAACTCCTACAAGATTGGGTTTGTTGTACTAAATCCGAACTTCCACGGTCATATCCATCTGGATTAACTTTTAATCAAACTAATCAATTACTTTGATAGCTCAATTAATTATCAAACCCAAAATACATCTAGGATCGTCTTAAGAAAATTTGATACAGCCATGGATAAGGGGTTATTCCCCTTGCCTCAATAGAGAACTACTCACTCATGCTTGTGGAGAAAAGAGAGACAGAGGGAAGAAGAGTTCTAGCCATAGTCTAGTCTTACTAAATGATAATTCCTTAGGCTAGAAACAATGAAATGGCCGATGCTTAATCCTTTGCTCCAGTCCACAGAAGAGAAGAAGAAGAAGAAATAAACTAGATCTAAATGAGCATAGTAAGAATAATAATTGAAAGGAACACTTAGCTTGCAAAAACCAAACTTTATTGATGAATAGAACACAATAACATAAGAACGCAAGAAAGATTGCTCAGAAATCCCATACAAAGATGATGCAAAAGATGATGTAAAAGATGTAGAATCCCCCCTCCTTTTATTGGAGAAGGAGGGGGAAGGCTGCCCAAAAAGAGGGAGCTGTCCTTTTGAATTTTTTTGATCTGGTCAATAGAAATTTGATTGGCTTTAATTGTCTTGACCATGTAACTCTCTTCAGTACAGATTTCCATAGAATCTATTTCGAACGTATTTTTCTCTCATAAAAAGCATAAAACAGGTAAAACTAATAGGATAATATTTTAGGAAATACAATTTCCTTTCTAATGAATACTTGTGCACTCAATTTGGACTACGGATGCAAGAGTTATGGCACTTATGGTGACGGGTATACATTAATTACAGGATTGTTGTAGATTGTGCAATTATACTCCAAGAATATTTATTCTATTTCCTACAAAACACAAGAAAATATAATTAAAATTCTACTAAAAGAGAAAAATATAATATAATGCAATTAATAATAAAACTAAGAAAATAAATAATAAAACAATACTAAAAAGATATCTAAAAGACGTAAATAAAAATGATGAAAACACATTTATCAAAATACCCCAGACTTTATTTTTTGGTGCGGGTAAAATATTACTATAACCAAAAAAGGAGTATAGAGGCAAGCCTCATATACTGTACAAGTGGGTTATACAAAATCCCACTGACTGAGGATCATTGTGCTAATCCCTCTCACCATCTTAGGCTTGGCTTTAACCACCCTGCCTAGATGTGCAACATATCTATCAAAAAGGGCATATCTATCAGTTTCTCCTTTACCATGGCATCATCTATTGCTCTCCTCCCAGATGAGGAAGCACAAGCCAAAATTAAATTTTTGCTTGTCCTCAAGAAAATTAGATTATAAATAAACTCCAATTTATACTTCCAAAATGCCATCCCCACCTTAATAACATCACTATAGTCCTCACCTCCAAATTTTGACCAAGTGACCCAATCTCCTAGAACCACATATCATAAAATTCTATATTCCATATCAAAACAAATGTCAAATCTAGCTTCAAAAATAAGAATTTGTAAAAGAATAGGATTCATATTTATTTTTCTTTGACACTCTCAATTATTATTATTATTTTTTTGATAGTTGTTGCACAAGAACAAGACAAATTTGGGGGGTGTGAAAACAAAGAAGGAAGTGATAAAAAAAATATGGATCCCTCCTCTATTCGACTCGATATATGAATTTATTGAGTTGTGGCTACATTAGTCACAATTGTTTTCATGTGCACTTTTGGCATCTTTTAATGGTACCCCCCTTTGTGGGGTATGGGGTTTTCATTTTGGGAAGCATGCCACCCTAGATTTAATTTTTGTCCGATGGTGATTCTTTGCTTCTCTTTTTTAGAAGAAAAAAGTGGAAATGAAGAAATGGTCTTGTGCTTATAACTTCCAACATTTGTTTTTCATATGTATTTATCAGAGAGTGTCATTGCTGTAGTTAGAGTATTCCTATAAATCTCACCATACAAATTTTATAGCAAGATAATCCATTTCTTAATTATAGGAAAACATTATTCTTGGTTCTAATTGATTCCTTATGACTTGTCAACTATTTCAAGGAGTAATGTTATATAGGGGTCCTAGGTGATAGTGGTTTCAGACATGGCAATTGGTAATAAATTTTGTAAAATGTTTTACTAAATTCAAGGGGGTAAAATGATAAACATCTATTCAAACTGACTGACTAGATAAAGGCCTTTTTACAACTAAGTAAAAACATTGGCCGACTAGATAAAGGCCATAAACTAAAGAAACTACATCAAAGATGATGAAAAGGGAAAATAAAGCTAATAAGGAAAGATAGAGGGTGGATCACATACCACTCACACCACCCCATACTTAGAATTTTGCTCATCCTGAGCAAAACCCAAACCCTAGATGAAGGAATGAAGATCATGTTGGCTTTTAGGGGAGGTAGAGAAGGCAGTGGAAACAAAAAATTTCTCCTCCCGAAACCCAGAACAAGGAAATGCATCAACGTCTATAAAATAGGAAATGATAGTTTGTGGAATCATACCTTATCCCGAGGCTTGCTCGGTGACAATACCTCGCGGCTTGCGTGGTCTTCACCTCCAGCCTTAGACGGTGTCTGTGCAGCTCCTGGTCACACCGGGACTGACGACTCCTGGTCTCACTAGACTGTCGGGATTGATAGTTGTCCTCCGAACGGCAGAAACCTCCCACCTCTGAAGTAGTCCACATGGACCACCTGGAACTCCAATCTCCGTGTCTCACAAGGAATTGGAAGGAGTCGCACCCTCCTGTCAGCGTACTAGTCACTGACACACTCTCCTGCCACCAATTGCTTTCTACAGTTGTCTTTCCCTTGTTGTGCCTCCCTTATCGGGTAGCACTTGCTCGGGCTATCTCGGTTACTAAAACTAGAGAACGACAACTTTACAGAGCAACTGGTTGCACTGAGTTGTTCTTTGAGAAGCCCCCAATACCCCTATATATAGGAGGGTCATGGGACAGGGTTCTCTATCCTGGGCAATGCGAGACTAAATCAGGAGTAGAAGGGTTCGAGATTTTCCACAAAACAACCAACTGTGCAACCTGAACCGATCGTTTCACAATAGAAATGGTCGGTTGGGGACCTGAGCTGGTCGGTTGACACCTCAACCGATCGGTTGGGACCCATGAAACGGTCAGTTCACTTCTGAACTGGTCGGTTCGTGGTCTTGGTCGGTTCCTGATTTACTTTCCATCTTTTGTTTCTAATTGGTATCAAATACCAATCCTTGTTCCAATCAAATTGGGCAAGTGAAATGAAAGGAAAATTCTCACAAATCCTACTTTCCCAACTTGCTCAGTTGCATCAGTTGAACCGATCATTTCAACATTTTAAGCAATCATTTCACCCTGTCAATGATCTGATGGACTCACAACCTGAGCCGATCGGTTCACCAAGCTGAGCCGATCAGTTCATCACATGAGCCGATCGGTTGGGAGTGCAGATTGTGCAGAAACAATCAATTGCATTTTCAATCAATCCTATACTCTAATAAATGTGTCCAACACCTTGAACATTATGATATTGAGCTATCAATTAATTGAGTTCTTAATTGAATACTAAACTCCTTTAGTAATCAATCTAAACATTGTTTGTGAACAAAACTCCTTTTCTAGGTTGAATCCTATGTGTGTGACCCTGAGGTCCTTTTCACGTTGGCAATGAAAGTCTGTAACACTTATGACTTGACAAGCAAAGAGCGGTGCCTAGTCACACATCAGTGCTACCCAAGTGAAATAGAAATTTGGAGAACAACTTTCAATCCTACAATCCATGAATGGTGTTACATTTAATGTATAATTCCTTTGTCACTGATATTCCGAATGAACTCGAGGCATGGAACAGTCATCCTGTCAACGTTCATTCACTTTCTTGATCTCAGAGTAGATTGGAAGAGATATGTATGACATCAATATCACATACTAATTCACAGATGCATGCACGCCTTTCTCAATCCTACTCATCAAGTGACCATGGATATCAAACTCCCTCGGGAGGGACAAATCCCATATCTATCACTCACCCCTCAAAAGCCCCATGTGTCAAAGCCACCCAATCATCACCTTTATAACAACCCATGTTTCAGAACTGCGTTTGATGATGTCAAAGTGTGCCCAACGACATGTGTTGAGTGTAGTGATTTCAGGTCAAAGAATCACACTCACCACCATCACTATGAGTACTGACTGTGACTACCATGTCATGGTTCCATGTGTCAAACTCATGGTGGGTCTGTCCGGTACACTTGTTCTCTAACAAGTACCTATGTGTTTGGTTTGATATCTCTATATCATGACTAATGAGATTCTGTCATCAACCAACACCACAATCTAGTCGTGTGTGTCATTTCTATCTATCTACCTTCTACAATGACATCCGACTAGGGACATAACAAGAATGTACAAACTCTTAGCATCTGTATGATCTCATCGTTCAGGTCCTTAACCTGAAAGCATACGTCATTGAGTACTGTCATTCTCTAGACATTCAATCTATTCTATCACTATCTCATATGACTAAACCAGAAAGAATTGGAAGCTTGCCTTTGATGTTTATCAAATCAATCTTAATGTATCCCACCAATCATCCCATGATTGGCTCTCAGGGCATACATACCAACAGACTCCCACTTGCACTGCGAGCCAATCACCCTTGAATCATATTGATAGTGATCTTTAAACATGTCCCACATGTTACTCTTCTCTAGTGCAATCATAGTGAGTTATGGAAACACCTAGCCAAAGTTAGTTTAAACTGCATGTCTCACATCTCTTATCTGTACGTTACACGTATGAGATGGAGTTTCCATAATATGCGATCTAGTATTCCTTTACTAACCTTTAGCCACATTGCATGATCAAGGATTCCATACTTGTCTTCAATGAGCAGAATATCTATAAGTTCATCTCATGAACTTCCAGACCCATACAATATCCACTGTTGTTCTCTAACGCATAGATACTCGACATTTCCTTTTAAATGGTTTTATTGGAACACTTCCAATTATCAACAAACTTTCACTTTTATATATCTTATATATAATTTACGATTAATGTTCTGTCCTTTCAGAAGTTCGCATCAATGTAACTCTTTACATTGAAATCTTCCTTATCTCTATAGAACTATTACTTACCAAGTACTTATCAAGTTCACATGGTATTCCAGTAACCCTTACTGGAAGCAGACAGACCTCCACTTGTCATATCCCACATACGAGTTATCAGGATGAGCATATCATATTGCCATGTCCTACATACAAGATAATGAATGCATTCTACTCTTGCCATGTCGATACATGCAAGATATTGGGATGATTACATACATGATAGATCCATATCTATTATTAGTGTTCCCATTCTTCATAAGAATTGGAAACTTGGCCTTGGGATACTAACTCCATGTAACATGGACAGGTTTTCTCCCACTGAATCTGAACCCTTCAGTACAGATTGCCAATGTATGCTTTCTCTTTCCAAGTCAAGAGGTTTTTGAGAACTATCTCTATAGATCTCTATTTCTATCACATAGGAAACATCTCTATCTTCCTTAAAGATAATTTCCACTTTTGGATTTCCATTCTAGAACATATCCATTTCACATCAACATGTGGAATGTGAACACGCTCCCACTAAATCATAGATCCCTTCTTTATCTTTGACATATCAGTCAAACAGTTTGACTATATCATCAAAGTAAAGATCCAATTCTGAGTTTCTTATACTCAATCAATCACATTGATTAGTCCATTATAACTTATAGACTTCATTTGCATTAAAGGATTCATAAACCTCATATGTTGTGTCACGTACACATCCTTGTTTTATTCCTCATAGGAATGCAATTTTAGTATCCATATGCCAAATATCTTAGTCATTAAGTTGCAATCAACAAGCATCATCCTTCTCAAAATGTTATCCATGTGTCTTAACACTTAAGACTCATTTGCACTTATGGATTTCATCCAATGGGTTCTACCATCAAGGTCATACCTCATGGTTCACATGGATGTCATTTAGGATGAAATGGTCATAAACCATAACTCAAAATTTGGTTCCTCATATTGATAACCTTCAATTTTGTGATGTTATCTTAGTAATTTTCTTTAGTTTTCCACACTCTTTTTCGGATAAATTAGATAGAATCCCTAACTATCCTCTCTTATTGCAATTATACTGTTAGATTAACTTTTCTCCTTTTTACCTACAGAAAAAGACACAAAAAAATCACAAAAGACCGCATGGACTCACACGGTCCCAAGACCGAATGAAGCCAAACAGTCCCAAGACCGCATGGAGTCACACGGTCCCAAGACCGCATAAAGCCAACCGGTCCCAAGACCGCATGGAGTCACACGGTCCCAAGACCGCATGAAGCCAACCGGCCCCAAGACCACATGGAGTCAACCGGTCCCAAGCTCGCATGAAGCCAAACGGTCTTGGGGTCCAAACGGTCTTGGGGTCCAAATGGTCTCAAGGTCCAAACGGCCTTGGGGTCCAAACGATCTTGGGGTCCAAACGGTCTTGGAGTCCAAACGGTCACGAGGTCCAAACGGTTTTAAAGTCCAAACGGTCTTCGAAACCGTTTGGATCCAAAACTGACCAAACCGTTTGGACTCCACTTAAGGCCTATAAATAAGGCCCAAGGGGTCCTCCCAAAGACATCAAGTTTTAGATGCCCAGAGGCTACCTCTACTGCTCCAAAGCAAATCCAACTTCCATCCTCCGCCCAAAGGCTGCGAGTCTGAGATCCACGCTCCATCCTGAAGCTGCTTTCTCTCTCTTCGCCAAAAAAGGTGGGAAGAGGAGACCTCGTCATCAAGCAACCTTTGAAGTTTGAAGATCGTCTCTCTCTCTCTCTCCAAGGGGTTGACCTTCCTCTCTCCTTTGTGGGGATGATGCTCTCTCTCTCTCTCTCTTCTCGCCTCCTTCTTTGTCCCAGCTATGACCGAGTAGTCTCTCTCACTGGGGTGCGAGGAGTAGCCCCTCTACCCATGTTTTCATTTCATGTTATGTAATCCATTATTTTCATTATAGAGTTGTTTTCTTTTCAGTTCAACATCAATCGTTTAATGAATGCTTGTTTCTTGATCACCAACTTGTGTTATCTTTTATCTTTTAGTATGAATTGTCTATGTTTGTACTACTAGATTCAAAACTCGATTGAATGTTGGTTCTTGATGCATGTATCCACCATTCATCTGTTTCAATATATAGGAGTGTTTTTAAAGAAGTGGAGTAAACTGACTTACCATCGTTGTACTTTCCTACTATGAAATGGAATCAGCTGACGTATGAAAGTACAACCTTGATAAGTCGAGGAACACACTTTGCGAAGGGAATGATGCAAAGTAGTTGACCATTCGTTCGGGGATGGCTGACTTTGCAACATTCCCGCACTTCTCATAGTTAGTTCTCCGAAAGGAAACTGAGTCTACAAAGATACTAATTGTTTTAACTCTTGTTGCAGGTCATGTTTTATATTGCATGTTTTGATCCATGTGTAGTGGCAGTGAAAACCGATCACATCCTAGTGGCTTCTTATTTTTGTTTAACATCCTTTAATTTACTTGCGTGCTTTACTTTACTTTCTCTTAGTCTAAAAATAACCAAACCAACCTTTTGATTTAAGTACCAACTATTAAGAGATTAAGTGAAATTCCAACATTTTCCATCTTGTTGCTCCCAACAAGTCTGTTATCCCATGGATTTGACCCTTAACTATACTACGATAAGACTTCCACGTACCTTGGCATACGTGGGTGGAGTTCTCGATCTAGTATAAGCAAGGCTAAACTTAAAGACTTACCATCATTAGGATTTTTAGTGGTGCACGCAATTCCACATGAGTGGAAGCTTCATAAAAAATTGGCACCGTTACCGAGGACAACGAAATGTTTTAATATCATTTAGTATCTTGCTAGTTGGTTAGGGTTTTACACTTTCCTTTAATCATTAGTCCATATCTTCTTAAATTTATCATATCTCTGGCATCATCTAAAAGGTGTATTCTTTTCTCTACTCAGGTAGATGACATGTATGCAATCATCGCATAACCTTAGATTCTCCCCTGATCCAGAGTATGACTCTGAGGTAGAGAGAAGCTTCCACCGCCGCATCAGAGTTAACCGCCAAAGAGCCAGGAAAATGGTAGAAGATCAACGTCAAGCTACACTAGTAATGGAGAGGGTCAATGCCGCCATAGCCGCTCAAAGAGCACAACTCATCGCTGACACCCGTGCTCAGATTCAAGTGGAGATCTAAGTGGAAGAACAGGCCCGCATCCGAGCTAAAAACGAAGCAGCTAACCAAGCTGCCCAGTTAGAACTAAGGAACAAGCAATTGAGGGATTATGCCGTCCCTAAGAACTATGAAGACAATCATCCAGTTCGGCCTCCGATTATCAACATCCCCAACTTCAAAATCCGGACATAATGGATACAGATCATGCAGGACATCTCATTCTCTGGAGGTTCTGGAGATGACTGCATGGATCACTTGAAGAGGTTCAAGGCACTTTGCCGACTTGTCCCGCAAGATATAGTTGCTTTTGATGCGATAATGCTACATCTTTTCCACTTTACTCTGTCCGGAAGAGCCTTGAGTTGGTACAATTCACTTGATAGGGAGCCAATCATCACCACCTGGGCACCCTTGGAAGAAAAATTCCTAGAGAAGTTTTCCCCCCTTCGTTAACTTACGAAATTAGGGGGCAGATCAATCACTTTTCCCAACTTCCTAGAGAATCGCTCGCAGAAGCTTGGGAAAGGTTCAAGGAGCTTCTAAGAAAGTGTCCTCATCACGTCATCTCCCAAAATCAATTAATAGAAACATTCTATAGGGGAGTGAGTGATGACATCAAGCAATTTCTAGATTCCTCATCTGGAGGAAATTTTATGATAAAGAACTACGAGGATGCCTGGAAAATCGTCACACTTGGAGCTGAGAATCAATCCAATTGGGGACGATCATCTAGAAAGGGAGTCCTCAAAGTCTATAAAGCTGATGAATCAATGGAAATGAAGGCTATTGCTGAAGCCTTAAAGACCATAGCTCATAAACAGCAAGCTCTTGAAACTTCGCTTGGAGAATTCGATAAGAAGAAAAACCCTCAAGTCCAACAGGTTAAAGCTGCTGCAGGGACTTGTGAAGCCTTTCATGCATCCGATCACCCTACTCTCTCATGCGGCGTGCTTTACAATGTGATGATGGATATGCACCTGCCACAACAGCAGTACGAACCAATCATTGAACAAATTGAAGAGCAGATGCCCGAGCAAGTTAATTCTATTCATTCCATATCAGGACAAGTTTACTATAACCCAAATCAACCAAGGAACCACCCCGGTTTTCAATATGGGAACCCTGCAGGGACCGCTAATCTGCAACACCAGGCACAAGGCGGATCCTCCAATAGGTTGCCACCTGGATTCCAAAGTAACCTTAACCAAAATCAAGGGAACCTCAGAAACAATTTCCCAAGATCCAATTACTCTAGAAATCCATCCAACTACTATCAGTATAACAGTCCTCCTCTACACCCACAGCTGCACCCTTAGTTGTAGCAACCTCAGTTAGCACTGCCTCCGCAACAACCACATCAAGGATAACAACAACTCGCTCAGAAAAATACCCCCTCCCAACCAGCAGATGAGATGACTTTGATAAGGCAGATGCTACAGTCCCAAAAAACCATGCTTGCTAATCAACAAGCTCAGCAAAAGGAAGTAGAAGCTCAACTAGCACAAATTGATGTGCAACTAAAGCCTCCAGTAGGCACTTTTGCAGGACAACCTGAGTCGAACTCTAGACACGAACAGAATATACTTGAGCAGTTGGATGCAGTTACTACAAAATCTGGGCGCACCCTTCACGAATCTACGAGAATCGCTCATGATGATGATGATACACATGTCTTTACGTCAAATGTAAGCTCGAACCTAGGAACTAAGAAGACTGCAGATAACGCGAGAGGCGAAGAAGAAGAGAAAGCTTCCAAAGAGCTAGAAATTCCACAACATAAACCAATGATACCATACCCAGGAAGATTGAGATAGACTACAATGAACACTAGGTTCCAAAGATTTAAGGAGGCGATGAAGAAACTTTATATCGACATTCCGCTCCTTGATGCTCTCTCTGAAGTACCAGCTTGGGCTAAGTATCAAAAAACTCAGTTATCAAGAAAATACATTACCGAAGAGTAAGAGACTGTTAAACTAGCTCAAACCACCTCTGATATCATCCTTAATAAGATGCCCAAGAAAAAGAAGGACCCAGGTTCCTTCGGGATTCAATGTTGCATTGTAAATGCCTCGAGCAAAAAGGGATTAGCCGACTTAGGGGCTAGCATATCAATTATGCCATATTCGATGTGTTAACGATTAGGTTTCACTGACTTGCTGCCCACAACGATGACAATTCAATTAGCGGATTCCACTATCATTGCACCTCTAGGAATTATCGAAGATATTCCAGTCAGGATAGGCAAAGATGCCTATGTCCCGTGCGATTTTGTCATCACGGATATTAAGGAGGATCTGAGATAACCAATAATTTTTGGTAGACCTTTCCTCACCACAGCCAGGGTGCTTATTTATGTTGAGGCTGGCACAATCATTCTAAGACTGGGAAAAGAAGCTATTCAATTTTGAGTTCTCAATAGCATGAAAGGCCCCAACATTCAAGAGGAAGTCTTTCTCTGAGATGTAATACATTAAATGTCCCAATTATAAATATCTGAGCCATCTGATGAGCTAGAGAATGCTCTAACCAACCCAGAAGTCAAATTTTCTACAAATGAATTAGTCCAACAATGTTTGCAACATTTAGAGAAAGTTGAAGAAGCACCGACAGCCACCTTTGAGGAGCTCAAATTTGTCACTATTTTTGAAGCAACAGAAACACCCAAGGCTCCTGAGATGAAGACTCTACCCATGGGACTTAAACAAGTCTTCTTGGATGAGGAAAAAATATGTCTGGTTATCATCAGTTCCACCCTGATAAAAAACCAGGAAGAAAGGCTTCTTGTTGAGCTGAAGAAACACAAGAAATCCATTGAGTATAAAATAACTAACCTGACGGGTATAAATCCAGCCTTATGCATGCATATACTGCCAATGGTCGAAGAATTTAAGCCATCACAAGAACACCAGAGGAAGCTGAACCCCAATCTTAAAGACGTAGTTCGCCTTGAAGTCCTCAAATTGCTGAAAGCCGGCATAATCTACCCAATCTCAGACTCCCAATGGGTCAGCCCCATCCAAGTGGTTCCTAAAAAGGGAGGAACCACTATCGTGCTAAACGATAAGAACAAGTTAGTACTGACAAGGACTGTGACGGGGTGGAGGATGTGTATCAACTATAGGAAACTAAACAAATCAACGCGGAAATATCACTACCTTTTGCTATCTAGATGGTTATTCTGGGTTCTACCAAATCCCCATACACCCAGAAGACCAAGAGAAAACTACCTTTACCTGCCCCTTTGGAACCTATGCTTTTATAAGAATGCCATTCGGGCTGTGCAACGCAGCCGCTACATTCCAAAGGTGTATGTCTGCCATTTTTGCAGGATTAACCAAATCTATAATGGAGATATTCATGGATGATTTTTCAGTTTACGGGGATTCCTTTGATAATTGTCTAATCAACCTTGGACAAGTCTTACAACGATGTGAGGAAATGAACCTCATCCAGAATTGGAAAAAATGCCATTTTATGGTAACTGAAGGTGTCGTCCTCAGGCATAGAGTGAGTGACAGAGGGATTGAGGTCGATAAGGCAAAAATCGATGTTATCTCGAAGTTGTCACCACCAAAAGATATAAAAGGAGTACGATCATTCTTGGGTCATGTTGGGTTTACAGAAGATTTATTAAAGATTTCTCAAAAATAGCAAAACCCATGACCCAACTTCTGACCAAAGACACCAACTTCAATTTTAATCAAGAATGCCAACAAAGTTTCTCAACTCTGAAAAATACTTTAATCTCTGCACCCATACTAAGAGCCCCAGATTGGTCACAACCTTTTGAAATCATGTGTGATGCCAGCGATTACGCCATAGGGGCCGTATTAGGACAGAGAATGGACAAGAAGCCCTAGGTAATCTACTATGCGTCTAAAATGCTCGATGAAGCACAGAAGAACTACACTACTACAGAGAAAGAGTTCTTAGCTATCATCTATGCGTTCGAGAAATTCTGCTCCTACTTGATTGGATCCAAGGTCATCGTCTACACTGACCACTCCACCATACGATACCTAATTCAGAAGCAAGATGCAAAACCCAGACTTATCCGTTGGGTGTTGATGCTTCAGGAATTCGATTTGGAAATCAAAGATAAAAGCGGAGTGGAAAATGTCATAGCCGACCATCTCAGTCGTATTGAAGTCAAAGATGAAGATAAAGTCCCTATACGAGACTCTCTTCCAGATGACCAAATAATGAAGATTACCAATGGATTCCCCTGGTACGACGACATTGTTAATTATCTAGCTATAGGAATCATTCATCCTTCTGCTTCCCATCATGACAAGAGGAAATTCCTCCACGATGCAAAGCAATTCTATTGGGATGAACCCTACCTTTTTCGCCTCTGTGCAGACGGACTTTTCTGTCGCTGCTTACCCAAAGAAGAGATTACCCCCGTCCTAGAACATTGCCATTCCGGCCCCACTGGGGAGCACATGAGTGCGAAGAAAACTGCTATGAAGGTTTTGCAATCAGATTTCTTTTGGCCAACCATAGCAAAAGATTCCTATGATTTTGTCAAATCTTGCAACAAATGTCAATTTTCTGGCAGCATATCTAAAAGGAATGAAATGCCACTCACCATGTAGCAAGAGATCGAACTTTTCGACGTGTGGGGGATAGACTACATGGGCCCCTTTCCTTCTTCATATGGCTTCTCCTACATTCTGGTTGCAGTAGACTATGTCTTGAAATGGGTCGAAGCTATACCCACATCGACCAATGATTCCAAACCAGTCATTAAGCTATTTAAAGATATCATCTTTCCCAGTTTTGGAGTCCCCCGAATTGTCATATCTGACGGCGGGACCCATTTCCTGGAACGAAGCTTTGAAGCCCTCTTAAAGAAATACGGAGTTAATCATAAAGTTGACATGCCTTACCACCCACAGACTAGTGGTCAGGTTGAGGTTTCGAACAGACAACTAAAGACAATCTTAGAAAAAACAGTCAATAGACACCGCACAGACTGGTCTACTAAGCTTCCCGATGCCCTTTGGGCTTACATAACAGCTTATAAAACACCAATCGGGACAACCCCATTCCGTTTGGTATACGGGAAGTCATGTCACCTTCCAGTGGAACTGGAACACAAGGCTTGGTGGGCCATTAAACAACTGAATTTCGATTTTAAAAGTGCCGAAGAAAACAGACAACTCCAACTACAAGATCTAGAGGAACTCCGAATGACCACTTATCAAAGTGCCAAGATTTATAAAGAACAAACCAAAATGTGGCACGACGGTCATCTAAAAAGAAAAGACATCACCATCGGTGACAAAGTACTCCTTTTCAACTCCAAGCTCAAATTGTTCCCCGGAAAACTCCGCACAAAGTGGTCTGTGCCTTTCACCATCAAACATATATACCCGACTGGAGCTGTCATAATTGTTGACGACAATGGAGGAGAAAGGACAGTCAATGGCCATCGATTGAAAAAATACTACACTCCAGCAGATAAAATTCCGTGACAAACTATTGAGATCAGAGATGCCACAACATCATTATAACAACATCGAAACCTCGTCGAGCCAGCGACGTAAAACCCAGGCGCTACTTGGGAGGAAACCCAAGATCTGAGTATCACCATTTCTCTTTTATCTTTGTTTTCTACTCCCTTTGTTTAACTTAGGTTTATCATCTGGAAAATATAAAAATTCACAAAACCAAAACAAACATAAAAATACAAAAATCAAAACCGTTTGACCTAGGGTTTTTGTAAAGTCAACCCCCGACTCCTATAAATATACCCCCCCTTCCTTCTTCCTTCTTTCGACTCTCGAGCCTTCTAAAACCCTCAGTTTACTATTCCTTCTCTACTCCCGATTCCCGTGCAACCTACAACTCCGGTTCCCTTTGCCGACCCTCCTTCCCGGTTCCGTGTGTCCTCACGGCGGTTGCACTCCCGTTACCGAAGCTCTCGCCGTCATTTTCCCCACCCACAACAACAAGGTAGGCACATCACCATCATCGATGCCGGCAACGCCACTGCGTTTCCCTGTTCTATCAAAACATCATCTTTTTCACCTTCACCATCATCTTTACCGTGGCCAACGTCTATGACACCACTGCGATTCCCTTTTCTATCGCTCCTACCTTCTTCATCGTCGCCGCCACCTCCGCTACCGCCGACCTTTCCCTGACGTTTCACCTTCCAAACGGTCTTCAAATCATTTGGGACCAAACAGTCTTCAAACTATCTGGGACCAAACAGTCTTCAAACCGTCTGGGACCAAACGGTCTTCAAAACTGTATGGTCTTTTCAGCACCATCTGCTTTCCGTTAAAACATGAAAATATATAAACTCATACAAAATCAATCTTTATGCTAACATATGACTTTCCATTTTCAGAAATGGCATCACCAGCTAAGGAAACCACAGGAATGGCCGACGCTCCAATTTGGACAAAGGAGTAATTGATGGAAGAACGAGCCAAACTCCAAAAGATAATAGACACCTTCAACAAGACTGGAAAAGCCCCACCAAAGGTGAACATCATAAAAGTCTTGTGTGAAATTGACCGCATAAACAAATGTCTAGATCAGGCACTGGAAGAAGAAATCGACGAAATATCTTCCAGCGATGAGGGCTCAGAATATGAGACGACTCCTGAGGCAAAATCCCCCACCACAACGAGCAAAGGGAAACAGAAGGCCCAGGAAGCCACCACAACTCAGCAAGCAAAGAAGCAAGCAAGGAAGCAGGTTCATCCTGTCACTGCAAGGGAGCAAACCCTGGCAGGAAACATTCCACCAACCACCACCACTGCTGTCGCTCCCGCCATCATCACTGTTCCTTCCTTCCCCCCCATCACCACTACAACACCACCACCAGAAAACCTCTACATACACACCCTTCCCTCCATCGATAAAATTTTAAAACCTACAAAATATGTCTGCTCCAACGTACTGCTTAAAATGGGGATCTACGACAGAATTCTCACCATGCTAGACAACGCCAATCTTTAAACGATGTGTTTCGTACCTGAGATCTCCTACACTGAACCTACAACTGAATTCTTCACTTATCTTACTAAAGAACCTGTCGACATTATGGATAGATCAAGGGATGGAGGTGACTGTAGGCTGGTCACCAAACTCTTCGGCAACAAAGTTGTCATAACAGAAAATATGTTGAATGAAATCTTTATAGACAACCAGGAGCAACTCAAAAAAGCCAAAGCTGTTGGAACAGAGAATACTAGTTTCAACAGACATAACTTTTGGAAATCCCTGACAGGGATCCCCACCTACAAGGCAAAGACATGCAAGGCCTCAAACATACAATCTGGATTAGTGCGTACTTTACATAAAATTCTCACAGGCACACTCTTCCCCATGACAGAAGGAGGGAATGTCATAATTTCGGATCTTTTCATTCTCTGGTCAATTCTACATGGGATGCCAGTCAACATTGGACATCATATGATCCAGAAGCTATCCACTTACGCCCTGGGGAAGGAAATTTGCATGGGAGGTCATATCACATCCATCATCAAATACCTCAAAATGGACAGACCTCTACCAAAATGCACACAGATAAAGGGTGACATCCTAACAAATGAACAAACTTTGAAAAATTCCTGCATCATCAAAGACAAGGATGCAAAGTTATTTTACATTTTCTTCCCTACAGTCAAATCCTCTAGAACCCTGCTACCACTCCCGGAGCTTGCAGATTATGACAAGGAAAATCTCCTCTTCACTGACGAGGAGCTTACAAAACTCATAGCTACGGTCAAAGCACCAGAGAAAAAAGTAAAGGTGGGGCAGACAGAACTCAACACAACCGCCCCGAAAACTAGGGTAACAAAAATTCCTGTGAGACGACCCTCCAAAAGACTTTCACAGAAACAACAGTTGTTGGGGACACCAACATCTAAACCGCATCCAGAAGTAGAAACCCCACCCCCCGGAAGAACAACTCACCACCTCATCTCTTGACTCCTTCATTATGAGTCTCACTGCTGAACTTACAAAAACCACCTCACCACCCTCTGCCTTTCCACAATCTACCACTTTTCCATCTTTCTCCACAACCACACCACCACCTACATCCTCCGCTACACCCATTTTCTCTTCGGGCATCCCCTTCTCTACCCCTACGCCCGAATTCACCACATTTGCCTCCATCCCCGCAGTCTTCCCCCACCACTATCAATCCCACCATTTTCACCAGCAACTTCACCACCTTTCCCATCCACCACCACCCCAACATACTGGTGACACCATCTACAGTCACCACGTAGTTCGCGGAACCATCAACAGTGTCTCTTCCACAGGACACTACACCCTTCCCATCCGGACACCAACCATCCCACCCATCCATAACTGGGGTCCCTTTCAAAAATGTCAGTGAGGAATTCAGACGGCAATTTGACACCATCCGAAACCTCCTCACCGACCCTTCTAACATAATGAACTCCATTTTTTCTTGTGTGCAGGGACTATCTAAATAGGCAGCCAAGATCGACGAACAGAACCACGCCTTGCCAAGAATCCTCCAAGGTCTTCAGCAACAACAAGATGTAGTGGCCAGGCAAGTTGATCACATCGACAGCCACTTCAACAACTTGCCTGAGCTGATCCTTGGGGTAAAAAGCCAGCATGAAGCGATGGCCAAGTAAGTCGATGAGATCTCTATGTAGACTCAACCTCTGCCTGAGACCCTCCGCGAGCTCAAGCAACAACAAACAACTCTTAGCACATGCTTGGATACCATCAGCAACACTCTCTCCCAACTTAACAATCGCCAAGAGGAGTCGACAAACAATACAATCCAACAATTACAAGATACAATAACAGATCTTTCAGCACAACTCCTCTTTGCCGAGGGCCGATACAAAGATCTCAAGGAAACACACGACACACTGCTCTAAACACACGAGCATGTGCAAGTGGCGTTTGACGAGTTACAAACCATCCATCGGCAATGCAAAAAGACAACACACAAGAAGCAAACAGACAAAGCAACAGCTGACAAAGAAGGCGACAATGAAGACGAATATGACTCTGACTCCTCAGCCGATTCTAACAACGATACCACCTCCTCAGATGACACATTTGATGCCCCAGACAACGCTGGGGAGGGCCCAAGCCAAGGAATAGAACCTTCTCAGAAAGGATATGACAAAAACCACCAAGAATGTGGACATCATCCCAAGTCCCCCACACACAACAAAAATGTAAATATATCATATGGGGACCAATTCCTCAATTACTCTGCCTTAAGATCTATAGGGGAGTCTACAAAAGATGCGGCCTTTGCTGAGTTCCACCAATGTATTTTAGGAACCAGCACAAGCCCACCAACAACAACCACTCACCCTTTTTCCGCACCTGACCAATCAGTGCCCTTTCCCCCAGAACTGGAAGAATCAGAATGAGTACGTTTAGATACAGATGAAGAACTTGATTCTTCTTCCGATTCATATGAAGATCTGCAAGGCTATATAGAAGATTTGAAACAACCATCTTCACCCCTTCCGTAGGAGCTTCCCCCGCCACCACCTCTACCGCATAAGATGCACGATTTAGATATGGTGGCCATCTCAACACTAGATGCTTAGGACATCTTTATCCTGAACACTATTGTCGACGATGCCAAAGAGGGGGGAGACATCATATACCACAATACAAAGACTAAGCGCGAGTTGACACGTGAATATTTCCGCAACATCCTACGACCACGGTCAACGATGCCAATGGCAATCTTCCGTGTCCTACTTGCCATATGTGTAGAAGTTTATAGAAGCTCAAAGAGGCAGCAACCCATTTTGAACACCTCACCTTCTCTATCTATAGGCTTGTTATACAAAGGCATACGCGCAAAGTCAACAGAGTGGCTGCATGCTGGTTTAACACGGAGGGCACTATATCTTACCGTGCCATTTCAAGTTTCCGATCACTAGTTGTTTATGATTGTGGACACCGAGGCTCGTGACGCCAAGGTGTACAATTTGTGTGCCACTGAGCTACCAGCCGGAACAATAAATTTTGTTGGAGAAGAAGCTGGAGAGGCAAGATGTATACCTTTCCGGCTTCTCAAGCTAATTTGGGATGCACAACCGTCCCTCCGTCAGGACTGGAGCCAACCCTGGTTCCAAATAATATACCCACAAGTCCAAACTACTGAGGGATCTAGGAACTACGCTTTTTGCACTATCCGTCACATTCAAGCGCTAAACCAAGAAATCCCCTTCACCGAGCTAGTCGTCGAAGATTTTCACTCCATGCGAGAGCGTTACACCATGGAGCTTATCTGTGATAGACGGTTCTTTAAGGACTCGACAATGGCATGAGATGAAGTCCCCCGTTACCTCTTTTCAGCAATCCAGCGTCTGCAAAGGCAACCTTTCAGACAAACTTTAAACGAATTGGAGAAACACAAACAGCCAACCATAGTTCCCGAGCAATGAAAATGGGACCCTTCCCACTTTGATCTGGCGCAGGACAAAGGAAACTTCGATCACTTGTCAGGGGCAACCATTAGGAGATCGCCATCACAAATGGTGCCCCTATCTACCATAGAACCCACTTTCCCAGATTTCGACCGCAGTGCCTGCAAAAGTCTCTCTGCCAATGAACTTCATCTCATGATGTCAAGGCTTTACGCTGAGAAAGATGACCTCATTTTCATGTCCAGTGACATTTTGGTCATGGCAGACCCGTTACTAGAAACCGTACAGTTTAAAGGGTCTCTATCCGTGAGCTTGATGACTGCCTATCAATTTCTTCTCGGACGGAATCAACCTACAACCTATATGGCATCCACATATATGAAGGACGATCTCCTATAGTTAAAGAACTTCAAAACAACTGAAGCACTAATTTCCTCCCTGCAACATACAACACCAAAGTTTATCATGCTCCCCTTCCTTTACCATGAGCACTGGATGCTTCTGGCAACAAACCTACCCAAAGGAACAACTGCCATCTACAACAGTTTCGACAGCCAGTTCAATCCCCGGCGGAAGAAATATGTAGTGACACCAAAGACGCCCATGGAGGAAGTGGTGAAGGAATGTGCATACAGACTAATCGATTTGTTAAGTCAGCACACAAGGGAATACTACAAAGAACACTTTCATTGCCCATATTTCAACCACAAATGTCCCCAACAAATTTGAGAATCAAACGATTGCGGCTTCCACGTCCACTACTGGATGTACACCATCACAATCCTTCAAAAACCAGTAGAGGATATGACAGACGTAGATTACCACGCCCTACGCGGAAAGTTTGCAGCTACTCTACTCAGAACATCAGGGGCGAACTCAGGATTAACAGAAGCATGATTCCCTTGTCCTTGTACTTCTCAATCTATCACTTTGACACTCTGAGGGCAGAGTGAGTGATAAGTTAGGGGGGGAGTACATTAGACAAGGGCAAGGTATCATTTCTATACCCTTCTTTCTCCACCTTCTTTTTCAATTATGTACAAAAATTTTCTTAGTTTCCCTTACACATTTAGTGTTTGTTGACACTGTGAGGGCAGAGTGAGTGATAAGTTAGGGGGGGGAGTACTTTATACAAGGGCAAGGTATCATTTCTATACCCTTCTTTTTCAATTATGTACAAAAAATTTCTTAGTTTCCCTTACACATTTAGTGTTTGTTTTAAATAATCCGTCCGATAATAACTTTTTTGGAATAAATTCATACCCCACTAACTTTAGAATCAAGTGAGTCTTCAAGAATAATAACTAGAATAGCACTTAGACATATAATGGTGACTTAATAATTTCTCTTCACTCGTGATCTTCATGCTACATCTGACTCTCCACAGGTCAATATCAAGGCCGAAATAAGCCAAGCTCTCAAGGATGAGAGGGGCATCAGGCGACATCCAAATCAAGAAGTCTCGCAAGAGGACCACTACAAAAAAAACAAATAAGTGCATGTTGAAAAACTCTAAGAACAACTTTCCTCTCTTAAAAAAAAGAGGCTTGGCCGTCCAAAACAAATTCCCTAAAAACCCCAAATCCTAAGCTTGTTAGTCTATGAATAAAAGCCAGAGAGTTGAATAAAACTATGAGAGTTGTGCCATAAATAAGGATCTATATAAAGAACCAATGAAGGTCTCACTCGGTCGGTACATTCAGCTGCCCTCACAAAGACAAATGTGTCGTGTCCGGTAGTGGAACCCTAAGGTATCTTAATATATGAAAGGCTTATAAAGGACTCACCCGACCGGTACATTCAGCTGCCCTCACAAAGGTAGATGTGTCGTGCCCGGTAGTGAACTCCTAAAAGCATAGACAACCCCTCCCCCACTTGAAGGGGGAGTTACACATAAAGCTTTCAGCCAACCCTCATACCCACTCTAGCTTCCAGTAGGTTTCTCAGAGAGGTATAAAGCTTATTAGAGTCAACAACATGCACAGGATAAAAAAAGTGGTCCCAATGCAGGCTACGAGATATGGAAGAAACCTGAGACCCAAGCAACTCTCAATACCTGAAAGAGTCAAAGAAAGAAATAAGACCTGATACGACCTTAGGAGAGCTCGGGTTTATAATTGAAGCAAGAATATGGAAATTTTAACTAAATAAATTGCCTCACCATTACATGCCTCAGCTCTATCTAACTTGAGGACAAGCTAGACTCTAAGTTGGGGGGGTGATAACCTCCAATTTTGTGATGTTATCTTAGTAATTTTCTTCAGTTTTCCACACTCTTTTTTGGATAAATTAGATAGAATCCCTAAATATCCTCTCTTATTGCAATTATACTGTTAGATTAACTTTTCTCCTTTTTACCTACAGAAAAAGACAAAAAAAATCACAAAAGACTGCATGGACTCACACGGTCCCAAGACCGCATGAAGCCAAACGGTCCCAAGACTGCATGGAGTCACACGGTCCCAAGACCGCATGAAGCCAACTGGTCCCAAGACCGCATGAAGCCAAATGGTCCCAAGACCGCATGGAGTCACACGGTCCCAAGACCGCATGAAGCCAACCGGTCCCAAGACCGCATGGAGTCAACTGGTCCCAAGACTGCATGAAGACAAACGGTCTTGGGGTCCAAACGGTCTTGGGGTCCAAACGGTCTTGGGGTCCAAATGGTCTCGAGGTTCAAACGGTTTTAAAGTCCAAACGGTCTTCAAAACCGTTTGGATCTAAAACTGACCAAACTGTTTGGACTCCGCTTAAGGCCTATAAATAAGACCCAAGGGGTCCTCCCAAAGACAACAAGTTTCAGACGCCCAGAGGTTGCCTCTACTGCTCCAGAGCTAATCCAACTTCCATCCTCCGTACAAAGGCTGTTAGTCTGAGATCCACACTCCATCCTAAAGCTACTTTCTCTCTCTTCACTAAAGAAGGTGGGAAGAGGAGACCTCATCATCAAGCAACCTTTGAAGTTTGAAGATTGTCTCTCTCTCTCTTTCCAAGGGGTTGACCTTCCTCTCTCCTTTATAGGGATGATGCTCTCTCTCTCTCTCTCTCTTCTCGCCTCCTTCTTTGTCCCAGCTATGAGCGAGTAGTCTCTCTCACTGGGGTGCGGGGAGTAGCCCTGCTACCCATGTTTTCATTTCATGTAATGTAATCCATTGTTTGCAGTATAGAGTGGTTTTCTTTTCAGTTGAACATCAATCGTTTAATGAATGCTTGTTTCTTGATCACCAACTTGTGTTATCTTTTATCTTTTAGTATGAATTGTCTATGTTTGTACTACTAGATTTGAAACTTGATTGAATGTTGGTTCTTGATGCATGTATCCACCATGCATCTGTTTCGGTATCTAGGAGTGTTTTTAAAGAAGTGGAGTAAACTCACTTACCATCGTTGTACTTTCATACTATGAAATGGAATCAGTTGACGTATGAAATTACAACCTTGATAAGTTGAGGAACACACTTTGCGAAGGGAATGATGCAAAGTAGTTGACCATTCGTTCGGGGATGGCTGACTTTGCAACATTCCCGCACTTCTCGTAGTTAGTTCTCCGAAAGGAAACTGAGTCTACAAAGATACTAACTGTTTTAACTCTTGTTGCATGTGTAGTGGCGGTGAAAACCGATCACATCCTATTGGCTTCTTATCTTTGTTTAACATCCTGAAATTTACTTGCGTGCTTTACTTTACTTGCTCTTAGTCTAAAAATAACCAAACCAACCTTTTGATTTAAGTACCATCTATTAAGAGATTAAGTGAAATTCCAATGTTTTCCATCTTGTTGCTCCCAAGAAGACCGTTGTCCCATGGATTCGACCCTTAACTATACTACGATAAGACTTCCACGTATCTTGGCATATGTGGGTGGAGATCTTGATCTAGTATAAGCAAGGCTAAAATTAAAGACTTACCATCTTTAGGATTTTTAGTGGTGCACACAATTCCACGTGAGTGGAAGCTCCATCACATATTCATCTAGATAGTTAACTCATCACATGAACAACTCATCACATAGATAATTGAGGTGTAAGGATATAAGAATTCACAACCCTTGTGATTCTTAATTTCTTTTATTATTGAGGGGTATTCTTTTATTAAGAAGAATTCAATTATTTGATAATCATTCTCTAACTCCTTAGAGTATGATTCCTTGTTGATTTAGACATCACCATGCCTTAATCATGAGTTCACTATGATACATTATCATAATCACTCATAAGGATCTCAAACATTTCGTCTAAGTATTCCATTCATTGATCTCATCAAGAACTAACACTTTACCAAATTCATACTTCATCTATGATATTCTTTAATCCTTCAAGATATTCATATTGTTATTTCTCTAAACACCATTTGAAGTATTAGCATTTGTTCCAATAGGTATGTAAATACATCACATGTATCATACCTAATAGGATAATCATTCTCCCACTACCTTTAGTGAAGATTGATTAATCATGTCCAAGATATTCATATCGCTTACTGGTTCTCTAACCAAAAAAGACTCTAGATTTATCCATCACATGGAAACTAGAAACGAATTTCTCATGATTGATGCTAATTTGATTGTTTGAGTTATATATAACTTTTAGGTATCATTTTATCTTATGCATATCAAATACCACAAGATAAACAAGGCATTGCCACAAAGAACATATTGAAACAACTCTTTATTAATTGCCATCATTGTCATACAATATGCAAAAATAAAGTGTTTCTATATATTGGCAAATATGAAATAGCAATTCATAACTGTATTACATGCCTTTTAGGCTGAAAATAAACTAAAATACTCCTATCTATGGCGGCAACACTTGCCCCATTTATTGAGTGCTTTACACTTTACATCTTGGTATCATATACCTCAAAATTGTTACAAGTTTACTTTCATGACACCTTTAAGTAGAGACGTTTGTCACCTCCTTCTTCTTTTGTTCTTCCAGATAGAGAGGACAATTCCTTTTCCAATGTCCTGGCTTTTGACAATGGTGGCAATTTCCTTTCTTGGTCACACCTCCCTTGGCCTTGAAATCTGAAGACGACTTGGGCTCCTGGCTAGCATCAAAACCTTTCTTATCTTTGCCCTTGCCCTTGTGCTTGGACTTGCCTTTCTTGCTCATGATCACCATCATAGACTTAGGCTTGTCCTTGTTCATCTGTGTCTCGACTGTCCTCAACATGCCCAACAACTCTAACAATGGCCTATCAAAGTTGTTCATGTTGTAGTTCATCACAAACTGACTGTAGGATTCTAGCAATGATTGCAGTATCACGTCAATAGCCAACTCTTGGCTCAGTGGAAATCCCAGTCTTATCAGCTTCTCCACATACCCAATCATCTTGAGTACATGAGGACGAACTGGATCTCCTTCTGTCATGACACACTTCAATAGTGCCCTTGAGACATCATATCTCTCTTGTCATGCTTGATCTTCATACATGTTCTTGAGATGCTGAATCATCTCAATGACACCCATGTTCTCATGTTGTCTCTGCAACTTGTGGTTCATAGAGCACAACATCAAGTACTTTGCATCAATGGCATCATCAGAATGCTTCTTGTAAGCATCCCTTTCTGTCTTTGGTGCATTAGGAGCAGGTTCCTCTAGAATTGGAGTATCCAGGACATAGAGCTTTCGCTCTTGAGTGAGAACAATTATCAATGTCCTATACCAGTCGTGGAAGTTTTTCCCATTTAACCTGTCCTTTTCAAGGACTGATCACAAAGAGAAGTGATTGTTGTTTGTTGTCATTTGTACTACAAAAGGAAAATATGCAATTTTAGTCCAAAACTCATTTTTGACATGTTTGATTGATTTGAAAAGTTGACGATATAATTAGGCCTTTAATTAATTATCACTCCCACTATTTTAGTTCAAATTGATAGCCCTCACCATCAATTCGGAAGATTGCAGCGTACAACCTTCTAGTGGGAAAGACCCTGAAATCCTCTAAGTCATGGACCAGCTAGGGCTGTCACCCACAACTTAGATCTCTCAGGTAGGCAACTCTTGCCAATTGCATCATATGAAACTCTTGATAAGATGTCATATGCAACTCCTTGCCATGATCATTTCCATGCCTCAAGGTGCTAGATCCTATCTAGGTCACCTTGTTAAGTCCGACCTAAAGCCAACACAATGAATATGCACCCTGCTAGGGTAGACCCACACATTCATCCTTCACGCTTCCACGAGATAGATAGTGCACCACGCTAGGGCGTGCCCACACTTGGTCGATCAAGCTTTTCACGTGTGTCACATTTGGAAGGCATCTAAAACTTAATATTTAAATGAGGGATTTAGTTTTTATATATATATACATATCCAATCACTACAATACATAGTATGTATCATATACATGCTATATCCCACAGAAAAGTCTAACAGAAGACACCAAGATGGTTAGACACTCAGTTTGTTAGTGAGAGGTCCCAGGATCAAGCATAGGCCACGGGATGATTAGAATGGCCAATTTTTTTTTTTAAATATCCCACAGAAAACATGCAAAACGATAAAAGCGATGATTATGGCCATCCTAATGTGATTCCTCGAGCCAAGAGGAATCACGGTCATCTAGGTCTACATCACATGCAACCTATACAAGATGAAATATGTGCTTTTACTTTATGGGTTTGATCAACTCATCACATGACTGATCAGCTCACCATCAGGCTGGTCGACTGGTGCCACCAGTTGATCGGTTGGTGCCACCAGCCGATCGGTTGGCTCCTCCAACCGATCAGTTTGCCTGGTCGTCGTGCATCTCATCATGGCCTCCACCCACTCATCTTGCTCCTCGAACCAGTCATCAACCGATCGGCTCACTCCTTGAACCGATCGTCTCAAAAGTCAACCGATTGGTTCATGCCTTGAACTGATCGTCTCAGCTGTCGTCAGGATGTGCTCCGTTCTTTGAGATAATAGGAAATAAAATTCTATCCTATTTTACATTGTAAAATGAGAAACCTCAAGTTACATTCAAGGGGAGAAAAGGTAGGAAATAAATCTCGAATTATTTCGAGTTACATCAGGAATAAGAGAAAGAAGATCGGTGCGCAGACCGAGATGCAAGCAACCACATACAACCTTACACAGATAGGGTTTATTGGCCATAACCATGCTATACATCCACCACAAAACTCATTTAAGGGTGACGCGTATCGAGTGCATTAATAATACATATCATATATGTAAATTGGGATTTGTGGATTTAGGATTGGACATGCATAAAGCCAATTTTATTCACATCGTATGCAATAAATAAAGGTGACAAACCAAAATCGATCATATCGATATTCCTAAAGTATAGAGAAGTTGACGTGGCTCTGATACCATTGTTGGGTTTTAGGGGAGACAGAGAAGGCAGCAGAAATAAAAATTTACTCCTCCCCAAACCCAGAACAAGGAAACGCGTCAACGTCTATACAATAGGAAAGGATGGTTTGTGGAATCATACCTTGTCCCGAGGCTTTCTTGGTGACAATACCTCGCGGCTTGCGCGGTCTTCACCTCTGGTCTTGGACGGTGTCGGTGCAGCTCCTGGTCGCACCGGGACTGACGACTCCTTGTCTCACCGGACTGTTAGGATTGATAGTTGTCCTCGGAGCAGTAGAAACCTCCCACCTCTGAAGTAGTCCACACGGACCACCTGGAACTCCAATCTCGTTGTCTCACAAGGAATTAGTAGGAGTCACACCCTCCTGTCAGTGTACTAGTCACTTATACACTCTCCTTCCACCAATTGCTTTCTACAGTTGTCTTTCCCTTGTTGTGCCTCCCTTATCAGGTAGCACTTGCTCAGGCTCACTGGGTTACCAAAACCAGAGAACGACAACTTTACAGAGCAACTGGTTGCACTGAGTTGTTCTTTGAGAAGCCCCTAATACCCCTATATATAGGAGGGTCATGGGACAGGGTTCTCTATCCCGGGCAATGCGGGACTAAAGCAGGAGTAGAAGGGTTCGAGATTTTCTAGAAAAACAACCAACTGCGCAACCTGAACCGATCGTTTCACAACTGAAACGGTCAGTTGGGGACCTGAGTCGGTCGGTTGACACCTCAACCGATCGGTTGGGACCCATGAAATGGTCGATTCACTTCTGAACCGGTCGGTTTGTGGTCCTAGTCGGTTCTTGATTGACTTTCCATCTTTTGTTTCTAATTAGTATCAAATACCAATCCTTGTTCCAATCAAATTGGGCAAGTGAAACGAAAGGAAAATTCTCACAAATCCTACTTTCCCAAATTGCTCGGTTGCATGAATTGAACCGATCGTTTCAACATTTGAAGCAATCATTTCACCCTATCCATGAGCCGATCGACTCACAACCTGAGCCGATCGGTTCCCCAAGCTGAGTCGATCGGTTCATCACATGAGCCGATCGGTTGGGAGTGCAGATTGTGCAGAAACAGTCAATTGTAGTTTCAATCAATCTGATACTCTAATCAATGTGTCCAACACCTTGAACATTATGATATTGAGATATCAATTAATTGAGTGTTTAATTGAACTACTATACTCCTTTAGTAATCAATCTAAACATTGTTTGTGGACAAAACTCCTTTTCCAGGTTGAATCCTATGTGTGTGACCCTGCATGTCCTTTTCACATTGGCAGTGAAAGTCCATAACACTCATCACTTCACAAGCAAAGAGCGGTGCCTAGTCACACATTAGTGCTACCCAAATGAAATAGAAAGTTGTAGAACAACTTTCAATCCTACAATTCGTGAATGGTGTTACAGTGAATGTATAATTCCTTTGTCACTGATATCCCGAATGAACTCGAGGCATGGAACATTCATCCTATCAACGTTCATTCACTTTCTTGATCTTAGAGTAGATTGGAAGAGATATGTATGACATCAATATCACATACGGATTTACACATGCATGCACACCTTTCTCAATCCTACTCATCAAGTTGCCATGGATATCAAACTCCCTTAGGAGGGACAAATCCCATATCTATCACTCACCCCTCAAAAGCCCCATGTGTCAAAGCCACCCAATCATCACCTTTATAACAACCCATGTTTCAGGACTGCATTTGATGATGTCAAAGTGTGCCCAATGACATGTGTTGAGTGTAGTAATTTCAGGTCAAAGAATCATGCTCAGCACCATCACTGTGAGTATTGACTATGACTACCATGTCATGGTTCCAATTGTCAAACTCACGGTGGTTCTGTCTGGTACACTTGTTCTCTAACAAGTACCTATGTGTTTGGTTTGATATCTCTATATCATGACTAATGAGGTTTTGTCATCAACCAACACCACAATCTAGTCTTGTGTGTCATTGTTGTCTATCTACCTTCCACAATGACATCCGACTAGGGACATAACAAGAATGTACAAACTCTTAGCATCTGTATGATCTCATCGTTCAGGTCCTTAACCTGAAAGCATACATCATTGAGTACTGTCATTCTCTAGACATTCAATTTGTTCTATCACTATCTCATATGAATGAACCAGAAATAATTGGAAGCTTTCCTTTGATGTTTATCAGATCAATCTTAATGTATCCCACCAATCATCCCATGATTGTCTCTTAGGGCATACATACCAACAGATCACAGTGGTGGCGGATAGTAAGGTGGTGGAGGAGCGGAGGAGGAGGCATGGTTATGGTAGTGACTTGGTTGATTCCATTGGAACCACCCCATCATATTTTCCTGCGTGTTTTGAAATGTATCCTACATGGCTTGGCATACATCAGTATACCAATGACAAAAATTGAAATCAAGATGATTAGGTCCCCATGGTTTGACATGTGGTGGAGAGTAGTCACATGGAATCTCATTTATATAAGGATAATTATTATAAGAAGCATTGTTTTGACTGAATTGTAGTTGTTCGATCGTATGTTGTCCGCTAATTTCAATGGGGGTTGGGATGAAGGGATGATAGTTGGAGTATCCATCCATTACATTTGGTTGCACTGCTTGGGTAGTGATATGTAGTGGTGGCTCATAAGGTGTTTGGCAATTATTATAGAGTGGTGCCTCAAAGGGAGAGGGAGGAGAGGAAATGGGTATGGTCATAGATGGGTGAGGGGGTTGTGGGAGGGGAATTTCTTGAGTGGTGATGTTGGTTGTTCCCACAACATGAATAGTGGGAGGGTAAATGTCCATCCTGATAGGGCTGACTTGAGCAGCTTGAATAGAAACCTGATTGTCCGCCAGAGAAATTTGGGTTTCAGTCACATGTGGTGGTTCAGAATAAAGGAAACTTTGTTGCATCTTATTGAACTGGTCCATGCATTCAAGGAAATAGACTTCTTCCTCCTGGGTGTACTTCAAACTACCCCTGGAGGCTTGAAAATTTATGAACTTAATCCCCACTCATAGTGTGAGAAGTCCTGCCTCAAAATTGATGAGGACCCTGGACATGGCGAGGAATGGCCGAACAAAGATGAGGGGGTTGTGAGTGTCTTCTTTTATATTAAGAACCACAAAGTCACAAGGGATATAGAAATTTCTAACCTTGACTGGCACATCATCAATAATTCCAAGAGGCTCGATAATGGAAGAATCTATTAGTTGAATATGCATTGGAGTGGGTCTAGCATCAATGAGACTAAACCTTCTATACATGCTCAAAGGGATGATGGACACACTAGCTCTGAGATCAACTAGGCCCAAATGGCTAGTATAGTCACTGATAGAACAAGTGATCCCAAAAGATCTTGGGTCTTTGCATTTCTTGGACATTTTACTATAGATTATGTCTGATGTAGTTCTAGCCAATTTTACCATTTCAGATTCTTGGGTAGTGTGCTTACATTTTAGAAGGGCTTTGAAGAATTTTTTCCATTTGGGTAGATCGTTCATAGCGTCCAAAAGTGGGATGTTGACGTATAACTTTCTCATTATTTCCTTGAATTTGATGAACCTAAAGTCTAATTGGGTATACTTCAGCCGACCGGCAAAAGGTACACATGGCTTATATACATGACTCTCTTCTTGTGGGGAAGGTTATCTCAGTGCATGAGGGACAACAACAACCTCTTCGTCACCCCCTTGGTCAAAATCTATGAGGGGAGAACTTCCTTCTTCTTCAGTGATAAGTCCAGATATGGTAGTAACAACCTTAAGTTGTTCTATATGCCTGGGGTTGGGTTCAGGCTGCCCAGCAAAGGTGCCAGCAGGAGGTTTCTATTGGGCAAATAGGCGAGCAAACTGAGCGTCAGTTGTCTTTTGATGAGCTTGTTAAGCTATGATTATTTGTTCTAGGGTTTCTATCCTTTCATCATTTGAGGGAGGAGGAGTGGGAATATTTTGCAGAGGTTGAGGAGGTGGTGGTTGATTTGGATTTTGAGGCGAGAGATTCAAGTTTTGGAATTTTTGTCCTTGGTATGGTGGTCAGTTTTGGTAGTTTCTTCTATGATTGCCTTGGTTCCCAAAATTTCTTTGATTGTTGTATGGGAAGCTAGGTGGTGGTCGGTTATTGAATTGAGGATAGGGAGTCCTTTGTTGGGACTAGAGTTGGCTAGAATTTTTAGCACCAGAAGCATTCCCATATTGGAAGACATGATGGTTCCTAGTTTGATTGTGATTGTAATATCCTTGACCTGATATGGTATGAATTGAGTTGAGGTCCTCTAATTTTTGTCCCAATTCTATTTGCATGGGGTGTTGTAAAGGTATTGACAGGGGAAGGTGATGTGATTGTATCCTTGGCAGATGCCACAAAGAGAATCTGCAAATTTTATATGTTGAGGCAGCTCTCTATAGGCTCCTAGGGATGACTCTAAACGATCTTCTTTTAGAGCAATTAACTTAAGGCTTTCTGCTATGCTTTGGATATCAGGATGAACTTCAGCTTTAGCTACCTTAAGGACTCCACCTACTCCCAGTGTAGCCCTTGTTTTGGAAGAACGTTTGATAACTTCCCTTGCACTTGTTAGGCTTTGATGCATGAAACTTCCTCCAAATGAGGAATCAAGAAAGAACTTGGTGTCATTGTCAACACCACAATAAAAGATTTCAATAATTTGGCCTTGGGAGATGTCATGATGGGGGTATTTTCTAATCAAGTCTTTGAACCTTTCCCAAGCTTCACCTAAAGATTCACCTGGTGACGTAGAGAAGTAGTTGATTTGTCCCCTAATTTCATAAGTCAGAGAAGGGAGGTAGAATTTTTCAAGAAATTCATTTTGTAGGACTTCCCAAGTTGTAACTTGGTCCTCACTTTCCATGGTGTTGTACCAGCTATTAGCTTGGCCAGTGAGGGAGTATTTGAACAATCTAAGACATATTGCATCTCCTGAAACACCTGGAAGTTTGTTCAAAGAACAAAGGTCAATGAACCTTTGGAGGTGGTCCTGACAATTTTCTCCATTGTTGCCAAAAAGGGTTCGCTTGGATCATGGTGATCCATTGGGTTTGTATTTCGAATTGAGGGGAAGGATATCAGGAGGCATGACCGGATGTTGTGCGTAGACAATTTTGGGAACAGAAAAATCTTTTAGTTGTTTTCTCCTTTTGGCTTCCCTCCTATCGACCTGTAAGGTTTCTTGTTCAGCCATGTAGGTTGCTCGCAAGGCAGATTTTCTTTCTGCTTGCTTGGCTAAAATGAGCTCTCTTTGAGCTACAAGATCTTGGTTGATCTCAAGGGTGACTTCTTCTTCGTCCATTCTAATTCAATTTTGACGATTTAAATGATGAAAGGTTCTTTCTATTTCCAGATCAAACAATTGAAATTCAGCGTTAAAGTGTAGCATGTACAAATAAACAGTTAATTGTGTACAGAAAAAATGGACTGTCAGAATGAAAACTTAGCAGAAGGAGGAGTAGCACTTCCGGAATGTTACTCGGAAGGCATAAAAAATTGAAAAAAAGTTTTTCAAAAGTTTTTGAGGTTCGAAAAAACAATCCATTATCCCTGGCAACGGTGCCAAATTGTTAATGTGTTGCATTGCACTAAAATCACTAAGATAATTATCTAAAAGTTTAATCCTTTTTCAACTTTCCGATTAAGGCTAGTATATAAAGGGTCAATCCCACATGACAACTTTATTAAGGTTGTTAAGTCTAAACCCAATTATTTTTTTGAAGAACTTTGTTATTTATTTTTAGTATTTTCATAATTGGAATAGAAATTAAAAGTTGAGTTTGGGAGTTGAAGATTAACAGTTAAGAAAGAAATACAGGAATGAAAATGAACTTAACAAGAATATAAATTTGCCCTATTACAAGGAAATTCAAGATTATTGTTAGCGTAAGAAAATTATTACGAATGAAAAGACTGGGAATTAACGGAAGCAAAACAAGCGGTGATTGGAATCAAGATATGGGAATCGAGGCTTAGGGGTTTTCACCACCTTATCCTAGGAAAAAATAAACTAATCCTTAAAAACAACAGATTCGATGAAGGCAAGTGAATTAATAAAAATCCACTAAAGATGAACTCCACATGACCCCATTGGTCATGGTGCTCATGTTTCTTAGTTTATCAACCAAAAAGAAGAAGACCCATAGTCATTTCAAAACTCCTATGCGATTAGGTTTGTTGTTCTAAATCTGAACTTCTACGGTCATATCCATCCGGATTAACTTTTGATCAAACCAAATAATTACTTTGATAGATCAATTAGTTATCAAACCCAAATGCCATCTAAGATCGTTTTAAGGAAAATTCAATAAAGCTGGCTAAGGGGTTATTCCCCTTGCCTAGATAGAGAACTACTCACTCATACTTGTGGAAAAAAGGGAGATAGAGGGAAGAAGAGTTCTAGCCATAATCTAGTGTTACTAAAGGATAGTTCCTTAGACTAGAGACAATGAAATGGCCGATGCTTAATCCTTTTCTCTAGTCCACAAAAGAGAAGAAGAAGAAATAAACTAGATCTAAACAAGCAGAGTTAGAAAAATAATTGATAGGAACACTTAGCTGACAAAAACTAAACTTTATTGATGAATAGAACACAATAACATAAGAAAGCAACAAAGATTGTTCAGAAATCACGTGCAAAGATGATACAAAAGATGATGTGAAAGATGGAGAATCCCCCCTCATTTTATAGGAGAAGGAGGGGGTAGGCTGCCCAAAAACGGAGGGGGGGAGGGAGCCGTCCTTTTGAATTTTCTGGATCTGGTTAATAGAAATTTGATTGGTTTTAATTGTCTTGACCATGTAACTCTCTTCAATGTAGATTCTCGCAGCAGTTATTTTGAACGTATTTTGAGCCCACAAAAAGCATAAAACCAGTACAAATAATAGGATATTCTTTTAGAAAATTAAATTTCCTTTCCAATGAATACTTGTGCACTCAATTTGGACTATGGATGCAAGAGTTATGGCACTTTTGGTGACGAGTATACATTAATTACATGATTGCTGCAAATTGTGCAATTATACTGCAAGAATAGTTACTCCATTTCCTACAAAAACCGAAGAAAATATATTAAAATTTCACTTAAAGATAAAAATATAATATAATGCAATTAATTATAAAACTAAGAAAATAAATATAAAACAATCCAAAAAAGATATCTAAAAGATGTAAAAAAATGATGAAAACACATTTATCATTCAACCCATCTTGCATATCAATATGTAGTCCTTCATTGGTGGGATCATTGTTTTCGGCCAAACCTTTTTGCATGTGTAATGTTTCTAAAAAATCTTTCCTTGTTAGACGTCATGGTTTTGGACTTGCTAGTGTCCCATATATGAATCTTCACTTTGGCCTCCATTACCGCTATTTCAAAGTTGATTGTGTCATTCTAGCTATTCTTAATCACTGTCATGAAGGTATTTGTCCATGCGCTAGTGTTATTTAGTAAGGAAGATAGAGTGGAGGGTCTTGTTTGTCATATTATAAGGAAGGAAGGGTTGATGATATAATTCAAGTCATGGATGGTGTTCATGATGAGGTTAGGATAGTGTTATATGAACCTCATATTTACAGCAACACACTAGAGTATTAGAAAAAGGAAACTTGACTTATAAGTGAACTTTCTTCATGTTTGACCTAAGTCTAAAAGTTTGGCTTCCATTATAGTATTAGTAAGTCTAAAAGATTGGCTTCCATTATAGTATCAGTACAACCTTTAGCATCATTATAGTTGTATAACCTACTACCCTTCTCATCTGGTTATAGAATAGTATTAGAATCCCTAATAGCAACCCAATGGTCTGAGATTGTCTTATCAAAGTTGATCATGTGATACCAAAGGAGGTTCCTTGTTCTTATGTTCAATATGACATTTAAGAAGATAATAACCAACTTGTTGTTGATTCTACATGTGATGAATTGACTTTGTCTATAAATAAAATGATTGAATATGCGTTCAAGTTCCACAAGATATAGATTCCACCCGTAAACCCCCTATCTTCCAGTCAGTGTGAATTATTGAAACCTAACATCTTAATAGTTTGAGTGGCCTTTCCAATGCTGAACTTTGGTTCAAGTACCGCAACTACCTTAAGTCTCTTATTCTAATGAAATCTTTTAGGACTCAATAAGTATAATTATTGTTGATGCCTCCAATATTTCAAAAGAGAATCTGATATAAGTGAAGGTATATGGGGAAACATACCTCAAAGCACTTGTTGAAAGGCTTTGAAGGATTTTTCTGTAACATCTTGATCTCCTACTTAAGTTAAAACTCCTTATTTAGAGCTATTCATAAAAACAAGCTTCTTTAAGGATTTTTTTGTAAAATGAATTTTAATATTAAAATAATCCATTTTGATTGATTTAAAAACTTTTATATATTGAAAATATAATTGCTGCACTTTTGCTAAATTTTGGAAAAAAAATATATATTGGTGGGTAAGCACACAAGCAGGTAGCTGGGTGGAAAGCAAGTTGCTTATAGAGGAAAGCATGTAGCTGGGTAGCAAGTAGGTAGCTTGAGCAAGCACATTAGTTGGTGAAGCAAGTAGATGAGTGGCATGCTCCTTCCCTTGACACCTAGCACCTCCAAAAGTTGACACCTATCCTACCATGTGTCAACCACCCTTTAATAGATATCTTGAGATGACGCATATGCTTCCATGTGTCATCTAGCAATTCTTGAGATGACACCTAACCATCCATGTGTAACCTAACTAGTAAGCATCCACCTAAAGATGACACCTTGCACCCATGTGTCATCCACACACTTTTTTCTATTAGGACCATGCTACCCTTCACCATTCCTATATAAAGAGCCCCCATCCACCCCACCACAAGCATAAGTTCTCTCATCTTCATCCCAAAGCAAAGGTGAACGTCCCTTCTCCCTCCTTTCCCATATCCTTCACCATAAACCTCCAATCTCTATCTAGATTAGCAAACCACTCTCTCTTTCTTTATGTTAGTGAAATGAAATACCTCCCAAAAAATACTCTCTCTATAGAAACCTACTACCTCCTTCCTCCACCATAGTAAGAGCAACCCAATACTATGTCTTCCAAAATATCCTTTCTCTAAGAATATATAAGCCATCTCTCTTCTACCCTAGTGAGAGAAACCCTAGAAGCTGATCTAGCTAGGAACGGTGACCGAGGCAATGGAAAATGCAACAGAATGTTGCTGAAAGATATCAAGACTGGATATATTTAATGATGCTATGGTCTTCTTGTGGAACTATGTATCAATGTACATATAAAGGTATGGTTCCCACATTTTATCATCCAAAAAGTACAGTTTATTATTGTTTAATATGATATTCAATTCATATTGTAATCTATTATATCAACATCAATAAAAGGTATGGTATAGAATGGTTTGGTATTATATGCAGTAAGAGTATAGTATACTTCATATACTTTCCTAAAGAATGAATAAGTGATCAACTATATACAACCTCTTTATTAATAAGATAGGTATGACTTCCATATATTCGTCCATATTATCCTTTAAAATTGAGATTAAAGGATTTAGATGATAATCAAGCATTTCTTTGGATTCTAGTCCTATTGTCTTTTGGTTCCCTTTTCCTTTATTTCTCTCTATTAATTGTGTCATGTGATATTGTTGGAAAGTGGAATTCTATCAGACACTTCTAAGGTGACTAGGAGCCTGTTTCACTGATGTTTGTAGCCAGTAAAGAGGAAAGGTTATTTAATTGGTTCCATGTTCGCACGGGGGGACTCCCTAACCTCTTGCACGCTCCTGGCCATAGACTTGTCTAATTCAAAACTACAATCCCACAAGTTTACATTTTAGGTTTCATAGTGAAATAATAATCAATGATTCATTTACTTGACTACCTTTTGATCTCTCCAACTCTGAATATCCCTCAAATAGTTGTATATCATTGATGATGTCCTTTTGATTCTAAAATTTATATTGGGAGATGTGTTGGTAACAAATTCGACATGTCTTGGCCGGGGATTGATACATTTGGGATCCGGATCTAAGTCCTTTGGAGTCAGGGATGGATGAGTATAATGCTCTACCATACTCAGGCCCACACTTGGGTTGGTCATGTAGAGTCAGGCATGATCAAGTTAGTAATGGGGAATAATCTCCTGCAAGGATTAAGCATGCTAGCTAATGATTATCCAAGTGGCATTTTGTGCAAGGAGCACCCTCTTCTGGTCTTGGAAAGGCAACCAGTGACTGAATGTGGTAATATGATTCATTGAATAGAGCATGCAGTGTGCACGAATGGTTGGGGGTGTGCCAGGGTACTTACATATGTTTTGGTGAACCAAATGGACTAAAGTCTTGGCTAAGCAAGTTTTTGTGGTTGCAGGCCAGTTGCCCAAGGTGAATTGACACCTTCTCTGAGAGTTGTAGTTAAACTTATTTATGGAATAAGGTATCCCTTTCTATTATCATTATACCAATAATCTTGATTATGGTGCACAATATCGGTCTAATTTTTTGATAGAGTTGTCATCTGATAAATGCTTTATTAATATATGTACATACACATTTGTTATGCTTCATGCTAGTATATGGTCAATAATTTTGGTTTGGACTTTTGTTACTTTAGTTATCTGAGTAATGCATTAAGAATACATCTATAATAATAGTGTCTTGCTGCTTATCTCTATTTGTCCATACTTAGACAATTGTCTAACCCATACTCTCCCACTTGGGCTGCGACATATTCTTCCATGTTGCAAATTATATTATTTGTAGGGCCTTTCCTTATGGAAGACTCATCTTGAAAAGATCCTGAACGGCGTTAAGAATCAAAGGTGGATCAAGCTTAATTTTAAACTCATGTATCATTTCTTTATTGATATAGGAGATAATGTAAAAATACCTTTTGTAAGGGTGTAATATTTTGAAATGAAATATTGCTTATCTCACACTTGTTCTTTGATTCTTGGTGCCATATTAACGGCTCAGATTCAGCTACTTGATTTTCAAAGGAATAAAATCTGGTGGTTGAATCGGGGACGTTACATTTTCACTTTCTATATTCAATATTGATCAATATTTTTCTCTTCCTAATTATCTCTGGGGCGTTCCGCGAACTTGGAGCCTCAATGCTCACCTTATTAGTCGTCAATATTTTATGAAATAGAAGTTGTGCACCTATAATGTGTTTGATGGAGAAGTTTCTAGTCTCATACTCTATATTGAATTCATTCTGTCTTGATGTAGAAAATGAAAGACCATAATGACCTCATTACCATTTTGTCTTACATATGTATGAGTTTCCATATGGTTCCTTCTTGTAATATCTATCCTAACATTAGAGTTCTGAAATGAGCTTGCCACATCTTATAGAATTTGTCTACCCTTATTTTCCTTAGTGTCCTTCTATTTCTTTCTCAATATGTTCTAGTCCTAGGTTGTTATTTCTTGATGAATATAATTCTTTCTCCTATACAACATCATCTCCTTTTATCAAATCTTCATCATTCTCATTGACTACTATGTATTTATTTTGTTGTGTTGATTCTTTTTCTTGAGTATTCTTTTTCCTTCTAGCAGCTTGCTTTCTTTTCTAGTGTATGCTCTTTCGGTAGTAGGTTTCTTATGTTATAGTATTATACCATTTAACTCATGCAGTAGTGTGCGACTTAGTCTTAAGTACATGTGGTATAGATGTAGTGTCCCTTGGTTCCCATACTTCTTCATCACTTTTCATGTCTTTTTTGTGTGGCATAGTTTACCACACAAATAACAAGGATCTGGCATGCTTTCTGATTCAACCTTGTATTCCAATTTAGTTACGAGTATAGCGATCTTTAGCATTTCTATAGTATTATTTTTACAGCCAATCAGGCCAATTCACTCTGGGTTCTTCCTACCGTGTAGATGTCCACCTTGATAATTTACCTAATAACCCTTCTCATGACTTCAAACATCATTGACATATAAAGGTGAAATGGAATATCTATGACAAGTACCCAAGTGTTACTGATTTCAGGCATTTCAAGCATTGGTGGGAACATCTTCTACCATCTAGATACCATCACTGAAACTTATGAATAATTTCCTTGGAACACCGTTGACTGCCTGATCATAATCTACATTATGTTATACCACGTGACATAATATTTACGAAAACCAGTTTTCATATCTAGACAAATAATATGCAAAGTCAAACTGTTATTATTAGTAATAATATAGTGACTATCTACAGTTGGTGGCCTCGTCATATTTTTAGATTAATCAATGAGAAAATTTTAATATGCTTAGTGAAATTTATTCTTGTTGTATATTGTTTTTTTTTACTTTGAATATAGTAATTTCATATAATGTATATATATATTGATATTTCAATAGTTTTGTTATGTTTATATGGAATTTATATTGCTTGAAACAAAAACTCTATGAGAATTATGTGTTTCCTCTTCTTTAGCGTGTTTGACTATTTGTTTGACGTGTCTGTTCTTAATCGAGCATGAAAAGTGAGTGTAGAGGCTCTTCTACTATATAAATTAATTATATACTAGTGTTAGGTAACCTGGGCTAGGTGTGATTGGGTCCATGACGTATTTTTAACGTCAGGAACAATTTTGAATAGTCAAAGATAAAGGTTAACCAATCTTTTAATGGGTCAAAAAAGTTATATGGTGGTCCATACCTTATAGGTCTACTAACCTTTGTTTGGGTTAAAACTGCTACATTGGAGTGACCTATAATTAGTTGGTTGGCATATGATTGGAACCTTCCAAAATTTTAATAAGTGCTCATTTCACCTTTTTATGATCGTTGGCCACACATTCCATACTAAATCAAAACTAGCGTTCAAAATGGATGGAGACAAGCATAGAGGAAGAAAAAAAAGTACATATACTGATAAAAAGATCTCATCAATAGAAATGTCTGAAGTATGAGGGGCACAAGACATACCTTATCCTGGAACAAGTCCAACAATGCCACTCGGGGAGGGAGGACATGTGTGTCCTATGTCAGTGTAGAGATGGTGGTTGATAGCATACTTATGATGTATTTTATAGGATTGTGTCTTATCTTAGTCTACACGAACCATGGGAACTCCATGTCCTAGTCCTCAAGATGGTAGGGAGGAGTGGCATTTCTTGGCAACACACAATCCTTGCATACTCTCTTCAATATCTCCCTTGTGGAATCATCGACTAGGGTTTCTCACATGTCAAAACATGTAACATGTTTCCTGGTTGTCATGCCTCTATTAATAGGGGACAAAGAATAGGGAAGATAAATAACAAATTAAGAAATGAAAAGGCATTAGCTGCTTTTATGTGTCTGTTCATGGACCTATCAGCTGATCAATTGGATAGTCCATCAGATAGTAAGGACCTATCACTAATTTCTAGAAACAAATCATCTAATCACATAATTGATTAATTTTATTAGTTGATGGACTATAGCTCAATTGATTGGTTCATTGACTTTAGTCCATCATACAAGGTTATAGTAATCATGACATTGATCAATCAATCCAGTCATCACTTGAGTAGACCAACTGACATCCAGTCAATAAGTAGACCCTCTATGCAACTATCTAGGTTTCCAGATAGCCTCCCATTTATTAATTGATTACATATACATTCTAGTAACATATTTTACTTCTTTCCAAGATTATACCCATCATCCATGTTCATCCAATATGTGTGAATATATAGGTTCCATAGTAGATTTATAGTGATGTTTATAATCATATTATGCCCCCCAAGCAATGAGTGGTAACTAGCAAAACATCATTGCCACCCAAGTAATTGGAAAAGTTGGAGAACAACTTATACATGTGTGGGTCTAGTGTTACCGTCGCCATATAATCCCTTAGAGTGTGGTATCTAGATCGAATCTAAGTTAGAATCATATTCTTGTCAGTGTTCTATGTATTCCTTGATTAAGAGTATGGTATTAAGATACACATGAGTGAAACATTATATATTTACTCACATTGTCTTGGAAATGTGTTTCATAGTATTACCCATCAAGTGGCCTAGATATCATATTAATAGGAGAAGAAATTCCAGATACGTAGCCTATAGTAATCCACATGTGTTACAATGCACTCAATCATACCTATATGGAAACCCTTATCAAAGGTCAGTTTAAGTAGTGTGAAAGTACACTGAACAACATGTATTCGTCGTAGCCACTTAATGTCTAAGGACCATAGTCAATACTAACATATTGAGATATAGTTCTAAACACCATTTCTTGAATTCCATGTATCATACTCAAGGTGTGTATGTTTGAAAACCTATTCATTAACATGTACCAATGTTTTTGACTTAATATTATATATGGCAACCATTGAGACATGGTTATCAGTCAATGCACATGCCATTTTAAATAAGTTCCCATTTGACCTATGTGATGGTCATTAACCACCCATTCCATCTTAAATCAATACTAGTGTTGGAAATGGACGCAAAAAAGCATAGTGGAAGAAAAAAATTGTCCATATACCCAAAAAAATATCTCTTTAGTAAAAATGTATGAGGAAGGAGGGGAAAAAGATATGCTTTATCCTAGAACAACTCCAAACACGGCCCTCATGGGGGGACATGGGTGTCTTGTGTCAGTGGGCGGTGGTGGTTGATAGCATCCTCTTGATCCATTTTGTTGGGTTGTGTCTCTTTTTAGTTTACACAAACCATGGGAAGTCCATGTCACAGTCCAGGAGATGCACCAGTACGGAAATGACATATAACATCACCTATGACGACGTCGTTTACCCAAAAAAATCGACGCCAAAGAACAACGACATTCGTTATTTAAGACAACCCATCAACATACGTGCAGTCCTGTCTATTTAGAAATGACATAGGTACCGCTTTTACTTTAACGTCAGTTTCTTTTCAAAGAAACTAATGTCTAAAATTAACTGCAAAATACAATTTTTTAGGGAAAAAATTGCCTCCAAAATTTTTTGTATGGCATCAATTTTTTTTAAAATCAATGACACATGTTTCACGCCATGTCCCCTTAAATCATTTATCCCCTCATTAGTCGTTATCTCTAACAACTAATCGACGACTGATCACCCTTGGCAAGACAATTTTTTTTTAGGGGATGGGTCTATAGCAATGATTTTGCATCATAAACCGACACATAGGTTTTTACGTGCCTTGTCCCCATGAAAATATATTCCCCCCAAATTTCTCATTTGTTGTTGGTTTTTATCAGATAAATGACAACTATTATTCTAACACTAGATCAAATTTATTTGTTTGGATATGTATGTAGACATCGGTTTTGTGATGGTAACCAACGACTAGGTGTTTACGCTCGTTGTCCTTGTGAAAATATTCCCCCCAATTTTCTCCTTGGTCATCAATTTTTATTGGACAACTGAAAACTATGGTCCTAACACTAGATCAATTTTTTTGTTTGGATATGTATATAGAAAATAGTTTCTCTGTTGGTAACCGATGACTATGTCAGACTATTTTTTGTTTAGTTTAGGAGTTAGTCGTCGGTTCACCATAGATAAGCGATGACTATAACCCTAACCTGAGGGAATTATTTTTTGTTTAGATTTGTACATAGTTGTCGGTTTTGACAGACACAACCGATGAATATTTCCCATTACCAGTGTCTATATTTTTATTTAGGAGTTATGTGTTCGTTTTTCTCTAGCACCCGATGACTAAAACCTAACCCGATGCAACTTTTTTTGTTTAGATTTTGACTTAGTCATCAGTTTTTTCTTTCTAACCGATGAATATGATACACTTAATAGCACCAGTGACATTTCATCCCCCCATTCTCTATTTTATCACCTGCAACATTTCTACCAACATTGTCACGGCCTTCCACCACTTCTCGTGTCGCTACCTTCCGTCTCCACTTCCTTCAGCCGCCGCTCGTGATGTTGCCTTCCATCGCCACTACTGAGGCCAATGTCACCACCTAATACTCAGGTCGTTGCCTCTGCCTACTGCTCAGGCCATCGTCATCACCATTGTCGCTTCTCCTTCTCAGAACCACCACCTCTACTTCTTGTCCTTTAGAGAGTTGTTTTCGTTTCTCCTTCACAGTGTGGTGACATGAAACCATCTTTGAAAACCGCCTTGCATCTCTGACAACCACCTTACAGGTGTCTCACCATCCATTTTTTATTTTTTTACATGTAATTGTTAATTTGTTATTATGCACATATTATTTGTTATTAAATGCTACGTTGTATTATGATTTCCAATCAAATTGTATTATTATGTATTATTTTAGGCCACTAAATTCTAGTTGTATATCTGATTATAATGTATTATTATGAATGATGAAATGTTACTAGGGTTTAAATTTGGAATTGGAGAAACTATTTGGGTTCATTGTTCAATTTGGGTAATAGTGCATATATTATGTATTATATTGGGTTAGTAAATTCGTGTTGTATATGCAATTAGAATTTACAGTTATGTTTAAAAAAAGAATGATTAATGGTATTTCACATTTGGTTGATGATAAAAATTCCTAATGCTAAATCAGTTAGTTCTTGATGATACATTGATTCAAAATTCTTTTTAAATTATATGAGAGCAAAAGACTTATCAAACTGAATGATGAAATGTAACTTGGGTTTTAATGTGGAATTCGGAAAGCTATTTGGGTGCATTCTTCAATTTGGGTATAAGTTCTTCTATATTTGGGTTCAATTTGGGTATAAGTGCTTGTATATTTGGACATAAAACCTAGGACATGAACAATGAAAATAGGATCATAGGTATAGGAATGATAACATACATGTGTTTTGTTGGCCTAAAAAACTGTCTGAGATTTACTCATTAGGAGTAAATCTTAGATAGTCCCCAATTTGGGATTGTTCATGAACACTTAATCTCACTTAGGATGTAAGTGTATAATGTATATTAGGTTATCATGATGTTTCATCAGTAATTCCCCATTTTCTCTTTAAGAGCATATGTTGGTGGACATTTTCCCATATACATCGGTGTACTTGGAGAATGCTGGGGAAATGATGCTGAAATTTTCTCAAAATTCAAATACGTACATTATACACTTATAAGTGAGATTAGGTGTTCAAGAATGGGATAGGTGGCACACACATTCATTATTGAACCCCAAACCCTAATATTTTAACCCTAAACCCGAATCTTTTAACCCTAAACCCTAATCTTTAAACCCTTATCTCTAAATCTCTAATAATAAACCCAAATCTATCTATAAAACCTTAACTTAATCTGTAAACCCTAAACCCCAATACTTGTTTTCTCTTTGATCATAGAATGGATAGATCATGGATGTCCATTCCAAATCGGTGCACCCTAGAGTTTATTATTGGTCTTGATCAGTTTATTATATTTTTGGAGGAACACATAAAACAACCTGGAGATAGGCTCTATTGTCCATGTAGGCATTGCGGTAACAACTTGAAAGTCAGCATCGGTGACGAAATCAAAAGTCATGTCATGTGTAACAAGATTGTACAAGTCTATATAGAATGGTACTAGCATGGAGAGATTTCAAACCTGAGATCACTAGAATTCAATAGCAGTGCTTGTGTTGAAGAAGAAATTGCTTCCGATGACGTAGATGTGAACGACGGATTATGATATACATCATTGATGTGATGTTGGATAGTTGTGGGGTAGAGCACACCAATCCAAATTCCTTATTTAGGAATATTGTGTCGGATGCTGATAGACCATTATACATAGGTTGTGCTAAGTTTACGAAGCTAAGTGTTGTGTTGAGATTGTATAATCTGAAGGCTAACAATAGATGGACCGACAAAAGCTTCACATTATGTTGTCTTTATTGAATGAAATTCTTCTTGAAGGAAACGAGCTTCCAATCTCAACATATGAGTTAAAGAAAATATTATGCCCAATGGGAATGAAGGTTAAGAAGATACATGCATGTCTAAATGAGTGTGTGTTATTTCAAAAGGACTATGTCGATTTGAAAATGTACAAAAAGTGGGGCATCAAGGTATAAAATGATGACTTTGGGGAAGTCCAAAACCAGATGTCCTTCCAAGGTGATCTGGTATCTACCTATAATACCACAGTTTCAATGCTTGTTTGCCAATCTAATAGATGTAGAGAATTTAAGGTGGCATGTAAAGGTTAAGAAAAATAATGATGGGATCCTATGACATGCGTCTGATTCCCCACAGTGGAAGAAGATTAATTTATTGTTCCCTGAATTTGGTGAAGAAGTCAAGAACCTAAGACTTGGTCTTTGTACAGATGGGATGAATCCATATGACACATTGAGCATCCAACATAGCACTTGGCCCATTATGCTTGTTAAATACAATGTTCCTCCCTGATTATGCGTGAAAAATAAGTACGTTATGATGTCGTTGTTCATATCGAGCCCTAAACAACCTAGAAATGATATCGACACTTATCTTAAACCTCATATTGATGACTTAAAGAAACTTTGGGGTGAAGTTGTGATGACCTATGATGCTTCGCATAGAGAGACATTTTGTTTGCATGCTATCTTTTTTTTCACTATTAATGACTTTACAACATATGGGAATTTGTATGGATACAATGTAAAAGGATCCAAAGGTTTCCATATATGTGAAGAGAAAATGATGGGTCCAGGTGGCTATGCAACCCTTCACCAAAAATTATAGGCATGTTCCATTCAGTAGCCTATTGTTCCTACTACTGAGACTGTTGAGTCCTCTACTACTACAACACCTCTGCATCGCCATGATGTGTTGATAGATGTGTGGAAAAACAAAAAAGGAGATATAACCAACCCCGTAACTACTGAGTCAGCTGCATAAAAAGTAAAATTCAACTCTCAGAGCAATTAGTATTGATTATTGTTATGTTTACTTACCAATTTCTATTGATGCTGATTAGCGGGAGCTTCACGAGTAGAGGAAGCAAGTCTCATTCATCCCTTAGGGTACAAGGGATAAATTGATAGTTGCACTCGATAACCCAGACCATCCTGGACATGTTAGGGTTGTAGGAACTGGTGTGGGCCTAAGAGCATCCTTTGGGCAATCACAATGCAAATATGTCTAAAAAGAGGGATTTTTAAAAGATGAGGTAATCTATTCTTTTTTTAGAATGTTATTGCAAAGGGAGTTTAAGAATTAGAAAGTGTTTCTTTTAGCCATGTATAAATAAATGAGTTAATTGATAAGAGAGTCTAGGAAGCAATCAGCAAGTGGCATGTGTCTTAGGCTACCACTCATATAGTACCTATGTCGTGTCACTCTTCCCCTACAATAGAGGTGGTTGGGAGTAATTGTGTAAAGGTGGTTGGGAGTAATCATGTAGACCTAGCACCTAGCACATCCAATGTAAGTATTTTTATGACATAGTATCTAGTCTTTTCAAGATGATATGTTTAGGTATGTATATAACATACTCTATGTAAATTTGTAGGGGTTGAGACCATGCCATATAAAATTAAAAGGATAAGTCATTGCAGAGGGTGAGGATTACTCATGCCTTCCAGGGCCCACAATTCATGGCACTCCAGTACCCAATGTTGTGGTATGTGTGAGCATGAGGCTTGTCTTCCCCACTTGGAGGCAGCATCCATTGCCGTATGCCAACCCAGATGTTGACATGATTGGTGAAGTAGAAGGTGGAGTAGCCTTGTGGCCCGAAGGAGTCATCTACACTGATTTTGTATGGAAAATTTCCATTATGTTAATTTGTATATGTATATACATGACAATTGATATATATTATATATGCAGGACAAAGGGAAGAAACCCGCTACAGCTCATCCTCCTCCACCTCAACCTCTTCCTCAAGTACCTATTTGTCTTTCAAATGACCTATTCGACTCGATAGGTCCTCAATGTAGGGGAATGGCAATGTAGATAGTAGAACATTTCAAAACTTTACCTATTATTCTTTCTATGGTGGAGGATTCTATAGGCCAATCATACGATAATAATATATTTCTACAAGATATTTTGGAGTTGTTTCATTATGGTTGGCTGAATTCATCAATGATAGAACTATGGATATGGTGAGATCTTATTTATATATCTATGTACCTCATTTTATATATGGTGATCTATTTTCTTGTATATTAATGCATACATAATATATGTTTTGTATCCAATTACATAGGGTCTGTAAAGATTTTTAAATGACCCATGTGAGATTTCTAGTTCCATTCTTGATCAGTCTTGTAAATGAAGACCCTACATTAGTTACCTTATACTTCTCTATCTCTTTTAAATATTTTGATGAAGCAAAAAAGAGCGTGATAATAGCTCCATACAATTTTGGGTAAGTTTATTTTTCTTATAATTTTGACTTAAGAAAATTACATTTCATTATAGATGTTGAGTTTTATATTTTTTACTTTATCAATAGAGATAAGCATTGGGAGTTACTGGTTGTTGTCCCTGAATCATTGATTGTTTATTATTTAGATCCTAAGGGGAAAAAATTAGACCATTCATGACACTATTTGAGAAGGCCATTATACATGTGAGAAAATCTTTATATTTATATCCGTTAACATCTATTATTACATGACTATTTACTAATGCAATTGAATGTGTTACATTAATGTATAGGGCTTTAAAAGATTTCAAAAATGTTGGAGGAAATGTGGACGAGAAATATAAAGTGATAGTTTGGAAGAATGTGGATGTAGTTTCCTGACTCCAATACATATTTTATTTTTGTGAACTATGCTTATTTTTATTTATTAGCATTTTGTATGTTGATATTTATACTCTGTTGTACAAAACAATGACTGGGCATGTGGATACTACGTGATGTGGTATATGAACATAATTTTCAGATATGTTGCACAAGACATCGAAAGCATACAATAGGTAATATATAGTCTTGATCATCATAAGTATAGTCTCATTAGATAATATGTGAATATCAAATTTATTAATCATATATATACATAATTCTCTTTGTAGGTGTTTAAAACTAGAAACTTTAATACAGGGGGAAATTTATTAGATGTACATATTCCCTATACGATAGAATACTTAGATGACATAAGGGAACAATAGGCAAAAGCCTTTGATAGGGAGGAATTTTTTTATTGTGATTGGGGTATTAATGATAAAGAATGACATTTTAAACATTGATGTCATTATTTCTGTATATATGTGGTTCTTAGGTATACAAGTGTGAATGACTTTTTTTACATTGTCTTATAGAAATTTGATTTATATACATGTGTGTAAATGTGAAGTTGAATGAATGAATTGTGCTTCTATATGTGTCTGAATGTGAAAATGGATGAATGAATGGAACTACGTGTTTCTACATGGGTGTGAATGTGAAAATGGATGAATGAATGGAACTGTAGGTTTCTACATGTGTGTCAATTATGTGAATGAATTAATTGTGTTTCTACATGTGTGTGAATCATAGGATGTATATATAGTCTTGATATATAGATAGTCTTGATCATCTTGTTATTGCAGGTTTGTGGCCTGTTGTTAGGCTGAAATCACAGGATGTTGTAAACCTATAGTTCATTACTAAACTACAGGTTCTATATCCTGTTTACCAACGAGACAGTAGGTGATCAACCTTAAACGTGGGTCCAAAAAGGAGAAGGAAGCAGGTCTAGGTCATCGGACTTTTATAATTTATAATACCCAAAGGTTTAAGACGCCTGCAACTAGCAGGGGTCAAAGAAGTAGTTTGGGGTCAAACACATGGACGAGGGGGAATAACACTTCAGAGCCTAAGTTTTACTTGTCTAAGTCGTCGAAAATCCAAGGGATAAGATTTTCTCTCAGAAAGCATAAATGGAAAGAATTGAAAGAATTAAACTAAAATCTATCTCCAAGGAGAGTTACCAGAAAGATAAGGGCTTTGGTATTTTGGGGTTTAGCAGGATTTAGGGTAGTTTTGCATAAAGGAAAACTGGGGAGAAAGGACACTCATCTGGGCAAGCATAAAGAAATAAAACTTTTAACAAAACAAGCAGCATCGGTCTACACCCACACCTTCCTCTCTCAAAGAAAGCGCCAACGAACTGTGTACTAGAAACCTCTTTCAAGGGGGCCAGATACGGACTCGCACGAGAAATAAACTGGATGCAGGTCTAGTCCCAGGTACTCTCATACACCCAAACCAGACCGAGCTCTAGAAATTCATGACTTTCCTCTCTTGAAGATGTGAAAATAGGAAACACGACTCGATAGCTAGTCAAAAATGTGTAACAGAGAGAAGGGACTAGAATTCAGATTATAGAAAGGGATCATTCAATGGAATAAAGCCATACAAAGAATGATATAAGAAATGTTCCACATATTCCAATAATCATATAAGAGAGATAACCGTTTGGTTACAATGTTGTACTGAATGAAATTAAATGTTGTAAAAGGAAGATAGGTATCGATCTTCTTGATTTAGGAAATCGGTATGCACAACAGCTGACACCTGGGATAGTGTTAACCCGATATTGGGTTGTAGTTATATCGAGTTACGATCATTTTGGACTTCTGACTATATTGGGTTGCAATCATGATGGGTAGTGATCGTATCGGGATATGACTTCACCACAATACAGTCGTGTCGGGTTGTGACCGTGTCAGGTTGCAATAGTGATGGGCAAAGGGACCGTACCGGGTTAGGTTGCATATCGGGTAAGATACATGTCAGGTTGGCACTATCCCAGCTCTCAGGTTCTTCATGTCGGGTTGTTCTATCTAGGTAGACCGTCTCATGTTTGACCTCAGACAGAAACCTGACATGCTCAGATAAGCTTAAAGAATCATTGGGTGTTGTTTGCTGCTACAGAAATGATCTCTAAGTGAACTCCTCCCATCCCTCTTGGTATGGGAGTATATTCACCTAACTATCACTTTGCAAACTCCTGGAAACTTAACAGACTAGCTTATTTGCTCTAGGCACTAGCTTCCCCCAAGAAGCCAGCCCATCCCATCATATTCCTGTAGTTGTTATTTACTGATAGTAGGTTGGTGGAGGTTGAAGCTTTATTGGTCCGCGTGTCTGGCCAGTCATGACCTTAGATGATGCTTTGAATGGGGTTGTCACGGTTGTCACCCACTATGCTATATCGAGTTGTCCATACTATTAGTCAATAGGACAGTGACTATACCGACCTATTGTGGTTTCGGGCATCATGGTATATGGAGCAACAATGTGTGATGGGCTTGTTGTTGTGTCTCTTAGTGGTAATGTCCATGTTTGGTCATGATGGGTTGAAGTCATATCGGGCTATGGCACCGCTGGAAGATCATGCCACATTATGACTATACTGGGTTGTAAGCGGGATGCGCTGACACCATGACAGGTACAAGTCGTAGTAGGTTGTGACTTGTCCTGTGCCTTGTGAATAGCAGAGTCCACGTCATGGTTTCTTACAGCGTATCGGGCAGTAGGAATATGGTAACTGATAGCCTTTGCTGGTGGGCTTATTGGGCCCATTTATCCTTCTTTTCTTGTAGAAAAATAGTAAATCCCTTCAAAAGATGGGAAATATAGTCAGAAATACAACATATACGATTTTTCATGATAAATAGAACATAATGAAGAGGAAGTTGAATTTGGAGGCTATTTTAACGATGGAATATAAGTTCTAACAGCCATAAAATGGGTGTTATCAACCCCCCCAAATTTAGCAATTTGATTGCCCTCAATCTACTAAACTAATTTTAAAACTTTCATTTGCAGTACTTTTAACTGCCAGGCGTGGTCTTTGGACAAAGGTTAAGTACATTTTTTTTAAAATGTCCTGAGGAAAATTATGTCCAACCACAAGAAAATTGACTTTTCCTTTGCCTTAATTGAACACAGATCTCTCCCAGCTTTTGTGAGACTTTGGTGCATGTTATTTGAAGTTAGCTTTCACACCAAACTTTTGAACCATGGAGTTAAAAAGTGGGGTTTTCAGGAAGGCTTAAAGCTTTTGGGTTTTTCTTGCTTCTCATCGAGCCGTCAATGTATGGGTCTATTAACGAGCAAGTGGTCCCTGCAGTCCAATCCAGTTGGCTTTAGAGAAGTGATTTCACATCCTACGTAACACTGCCCCGGATCTACCATGCCTAAAGATGAGTACCTTTGAGAAGACAAGTGTGTGTGTGTTTTTTGACACAACTCTCATGCTTTTATTCACTCTCATAAGGATTTTCTCTCTTTTGGGATTTTGGTGGATAGGAAAAGGGAGAGTTTGTTGTTTGGGTATCTCTTTCCTTCTCATGCAAATATCTTAGTCAGGAGAAAATTATTTTTCAAAGTTGGCGTAGTTATAGTCTTTGTTGTTTAAGACTACATTTTTAAGATAGCATAGTAGAAATGTACATAGCCTTAGGTGCAGAGAGAACAAATTGGAAGTTGTACCAAGTATTTAAGATAGAGTAATTTTTACAAGTTTAAACAATGGATGGGGTGTGTGTATATATTGCTTACTATCAAACATTTATATACAATGTATACATGGAGTATGCTGAAGGAAAGGAAGGAAAGAAAAGGAGAGAAATTAGTAGAGTATCTCCCTCATTTATGTTATAAAGATCCCCCCACCAAACCTATATCACACTCTATCCCCGAGTGGTGAGAGGAATAGGAAAGAGTAGTTATAGGTCAATGAGGGTTCAGTAGATATGTGTGCCTTTAGCGGATAAGAGCTCCATGACGTATTGTCCTTTGTGGCTATGGTAGTCGAGGTCATGAAGCGTTTCAGGTCCTTGCCTTAATGTTGACGCACTGAATATCCAATGGAGCATGTATATTCCATAGTCATTTGATAGAGGGACTTGTTGTGGACTGTCGTGGCAGAAATGAAAATTGTACCAGGTTTCCCCATGATCGTCAGTATATGGTGTTACCATGGCAACCACCTCATTGTATAATTTTCTTGCTAATCGTTTAAGAGGTGTTTTTGGTGTGATAGCATACTCAGTAGGCCAATCAATATGAGTGTTTGAACTATTATAGAAGACCTCAACGCAAGCGTTGGTGTAGAGAATAATGAGCATCTAGTGATTGTCGTGCAACATAGGAAGAAAGATAATGTGTGACAAATTCTCTTGGATTTATTGTTGAAACAGTTGGTGTGCCCCTGTTTCTTCATCTAGACAAAGATCGTTAAACAACATGAGATGGGCGACGTAGAGTTGACTGATATTTTCTTATAATATAGAGATGTAAGCTATTTCCACTATCATAGATAAGGACCCACCTATTTTGACTAAGTCTCTGAGATCATCTGTGGGGACCACTACAAAGTCTTTTTCATAGATGACGTCTACAATGTTGGAATCAACAAGATGTATCAGGATGTGATTGACCTATTCCTGAGATAGAGAGTTGTAGGCTGAACTGTCAAAACTGCCGATGGTTGAGTCTGGGATTATAGGTGAAACAGATGGTCTTTGTTGTCGTGTAGGATGTGCAGGTCCCACAGCTTCTTGCTCGGCCTGCCATGGTATTGGACATGAGAGAGCTTGGTCTCTTCCCTTAGTTGGTTTCCTAGTTGCGAAGAGTGGGCATCAAATTCCATTTCCAGGAAATCCTCAGGAAGCTTGGGGTCCAAGAAGTAGCACTTGTCTTTAATCACCAGCAGCATGTAGATGCTCCTCAACCAGTAGAAATTTGTGTCTTAAAGCTGCAACATGTATCTAAAGATGTTTAGAAGCTCCATGGTTTGTAGCATGATTAAAATGATGTTACCACTTCTCGGATCCTGCTAGACTAGGAAGTCTCTTATTGCATAGAAGTTCCAAACACCGTTGTGGCGTTTGATGCCTTGTTTGATGACCTGATGAAGTCGGAGTGGCAGGATCTTTAGAAGCTTATCTTTAGGATGAATGAATTCCTGATCTAAGTGAGGAATCTCCCATGTGCATTAATTAAAGAGTATGACGTCGTGAGAGCGGAGGTTCACAACATAGAGGAACCAATGTTGCTTGTGCTTATGGGGGGCTAGCACTAGTCTGGGGTTGTGTTTTTCAATGTGTTTCGGCATCTTGCCCATCGGTTGTGATTCGTATGCTCCTGCTAGTAGTTTCCTAGCCAGGGCAGGAGTGGCATTGTAGATCGGCTGCCGACCTATTTTTAGCATGATATTTTCTATCATTGTGCCTTCCATGATGCGAAAGAGAATCTTTCCTACTACAACCTCTGAGTGGAATATTCCTTTAAGCACCCGACATTATAGGGAGAAGTAATTCTTATTCCAGATGCTGGTCTTCTCATCAAGTTGTGGTCTAAGTACCATGTTCAGAAGGTGTTGGTCACGGGTAGTCAGGTAACCTATGGCACGTCTTTCAAAGTCAAGCATTTCAAACATCAATATTTCAGACAGCGTAGAAAACTGATCAGTTGTCGAGTTCTTCCTTCAAGCGGGATGTGCTGCCAGAGAGCTGTATAGGTCACCTTCATCTCCTTCAGAGGGGTCATCCATCAGACTACCAGAGAGGTCTTCTGTGGCATCGTTTGGCTCTAGTAGGTATAGTGGAGCTATCGTATCGGCTGTTACTGGCACTCTCCCAATCAGGTTTATCCATTCATGTAGATCTGAAAAGACGTCAGTGTTGAGTTTGAAACCCTTTGGGATCTCCAAAATCCGATGTAGGCCCCACTCTGGGTTGCTCATCTCTGTGACATCGTTAGCTTCAGCCATTAGCATGGTCATGGTGTCGCTTAGAGGATGAGTCGTGCTATTGATGTTGTGGATGCTTTCTTTCTCTTTAGGGGACCTGTCGGTGGGTTTCTTAGTCATCTCCTCCTCGAGCATTTTTAATACTTTAGAGGGCCAACTTTAATTTGAGGATGATGATGAAGACGAAGAAGAATAAAATGATGATGGTGATGATGAAGATGATGGAAGTGATGGTGATCTCCAAGACCGCCTTGAGTGGCGGCATGTACTCCTTTCCTCGAGTCTATGCTCGATAACATCTATGTGTTGGAGATGTATTGTCTGGTTCATTTCCTTTAGTTGGTTGGGTAGACCAACCAGGGTTAGTAGATGGCGCTCATGTGCTCTAGTCACTCTTGGAAAGCCTGAAATTTGTAGGTGAGGGAGTAAAAAGTAGCACTGTGGTTACGGGTTACCTCCCTCAAGCTGTCAAACTCATAGCTGAATTTGTGCCCCAAAGAAGGGGGAGCAGGAAATCGGCTATGGCTTATAGAGTGGCTCCTTGTTTTGGTGGCACGGCCCATAGAATGCACACCTTTAGATGGGGATGATTCTACCATGACAGTGCGTGCAGGCATGGCCTCCGTGTGCAGTGTAGGTGCCTTTGGCATTGTATCTTCCACTTCAGCATGGGGATGCGGGGAGAGTGGCGGTGTCTGAGGATGGTGATTCATCACATGACCGTCGGCCTCGTCCTCTAACGAGATGACCTCCCTCGTGGTCGGTTGGGTGGAGGTTTGTTTAGTGGACCTGAGCTCATTGTTTAGGAGCTTGATGAAGGTCTCATCACTATTGTGAGAGGTGTGTGGGTGTGCCATGGAAGGTGCAGCCAGTGCCTTTGTGACTGGCACGACTGTTATAGAGGGTGCAACTATCTTTTCAACCATGATATTTTCTTCTCTTGCAATTGTGCTTTTTGGAACAGTTGTGCTAGTTGGCACAACTATTTTGTCCTTGAGGCAGTCATTGGTGTTGTCCACTGGAGACTTTTGTCAGTGAGTAGTCTTGGAGGCCCCCTTCTTCTTTGCAACTTCCTTTTTATGAATGACAGGTGAGGCTGAGTAGGCTACATTGAGTGCTAGAGCCTCGATCTCTGCCAGCGTAAACATGAAATTCTTTGCATCATAGTTGACGTTGCTTGGCAGCATGAGTAGAATGTTGTTTCTTGCGAACCTATAGAAGAGATGGGAACCCTCTTTCTTTAGATTGATGGCCCTTGTGAGAAACTTGATATCTATCTTGTCATCACCCTGAGTTCACGATAGGCTTCGAGGTTTCTTCGAATATCTGAGCCCTATTGTGATCAGGTTGACGATGCCTCCCATGTTGTACTCCTTGGTGGCGTATTTGATTGCATGGAGCCTGTTGATGAGGAAGCACCCCAAGTTTATTGGCTTTCCCGCCATTATATACTAGATCATGTGCAACTATTTAGTATAAAGGTTGTTGGTTTAATATTTTATAAAGAGGAGGCTGGCCACTATCTTACGGATGATCCTCCCATAAGCAAGAGTGGACTACATCCACTTTGCTATCGGGGCTTGAAGGCAGACTCACCTATTAACTCCTTCCACAACTTCACTGGGTCGAAGTCGTCATCCCCACTTATCCTAGATCTGTCGTCTAGTAGTTTTTTCTCGTATTCATTTTCGAAGAAGATTTTGTTGAGCAGTTTCTTAGTGATCTCGTACTATGTGTTATATAAGCGGGCCTATAGCCATTCGCCTCTGACAAATTTATTGCTCTCTTCAGGGTTATTCAGCACCCGTCAGAGGGAGGAGATGAACTCTTTGATCAACTTGGTGTAGGAGTTGGAGAAGTAGAAGCAAATATTGTAGAGCCTGATGGCATCGAGGATGTTCTTCAACCTCTCAAGGATCCCAATCTACTAGAAAGAGGCCTCGTGGTAGAATCTCATTAGGCAGTAGACCTTCATCACTAGTTTAGTATGTTGGCGTTTATGCTCCACATCTCTTGGAGTGAATTTCCCTAGAGAGTGGGTCAAAGCCTCGGGCTCTGCCGTTGTGGATTGAACTATCACATCAGCTTCAATGTGGGGCTCTTATCAACAGTGGAAGGCTGAGTTGTTGCTGGGTTAGGGCACTTCTGCCCTACATTGGCCCATGTGGTGTCTTCAGAGGTGATCCTCCAACCGTGTTGGTTGACCTAGACAAAGGTCTCCTTGGTGCATGCCATTATCTGAAAAGTGAAGAAATCAACACATTAAGTGGCATTATGATTCTCGGGATAGGGTGCTTGATAGAAGAAGAGGCCAACTTGACGAAACTTGGTCTGAAGAGGTTAGCCCGATACAGTTTGGGTGATATGGCTAAACTGGTATCGGGTTGTGAAAGAAAGCAAGGTATTGGGTTAGCATAAATCCAACTTGGTATCTTCTCCACGTGATACGCATGTGCACGATACGGCTAACGTGATATGGGGGACGTGCGGAAAGCTGGTGCAATCCTACCCGATACGCTTAGTGTGATACTATCAAAACTCAATATGTATTTGATGGTAGCGCCTTATCTGATACCGGTGACTCAGAGCAGCTGAATCCTGGTATCGTGTAGTCCGTCACGTATGGGTGTGATGCAGATGTAAACTGATAGGCCAAAACATGGTACAGCTAGGTGGTGAATGATATGGATATGTGACAAAGTTACACGATACGACCTACTTGACAATGATGTGCGATATCAGGTTTTACCTTATCAGGAAGAAGAAGCATGAACGTGTCACGCAAAAGAAGTGAGCTGGGAACTCGAGATGGGAGAGGAGGTTGCTTGGATGATATGGGAGCTTGCATGATACAAGAGTAAAAGTAGGTAACCCGTCACGGCTAACATCTCAAGGGTTATATAGTCATCCGTAAAGAGCGGTGCAAGTAGTAAGACTAGGGATACATATCATGCATGTACGCAAATGGTCTTCCTAAGCAAGGCAAAACTGGTCAAATCAAATCGCGTCATGAGACTGAAAGAGTGACATGTTACCCGGCATGCGGAACATGATACATAATGGATGACACACGTTCTATGCGACACGGGTGTAAGAAGGATTGCAACCCGACACACATATAAGCGATACGTGAAGAAGGGTGATACATCATGCTGCCTGACATAGTTAACCTGATGAGCTTTTAACTGTAAACTGATGTCGCCTAAAACTCATATCAGGTAGAGCACTTGACCAAGCGTCTGATATTGCGTAAACACTAGGCTTTTGGGCGACATAGGTGCAGTGCCTGATATGCCTCTGTGCGCAACGCGTTCATGAGAAAATGTGATACACTTGCCCAGTATGCGTAAAAACAAATATGGAGCCTCTTTGGGTGCCACCTCACCCCGGACGTCTAGAACCATGGTGATTATTGAAGAAAAGAAGTAGAAAGCTCTTGATTTGTAAGACATCACTGGCCCAAGTTGTAAATCTCTAACGTCAGCTAGTATTACATATCAAGGTGATAAAAACAATGTTGGTGGCCCAGAAAACGCAAGAGACAGTGCATGTGGTGCATGCATAGACTCGTGCCTTATTACAACAATAGTGTCCATAATATTTTTCGCAAGGAATGGAAATAGTAGTTCTATTCTAGGAAAGTAAACTTGGGCTACCTCCCAAGGAGTGCTACAATTTTTGTCATTACCTCAACATCTTCAATCCTACTCAGGCTTCTTCTTCGGGTGTAGTTTCAACATCATTCAAGACTAGTTCAGAGTGTCTTGTGAAATCTTTGTCTCTATAAAATATTTTCACATGGTATCCATTGACTGGGAATACTTTCGTGGGGTATCCTTTTTGAATAGCTCCATAATTCATGATGAGTATATCCTTACTGCCATGAATGAACCTGAGTTTGCAATTTCCCTAGAAAAAGTCAAATGGAAGATTTGAAAAGTAGAACTTTGTCACCCTCTTTGACATCCTTCTTCTTCAGGGGGAATCATGCCAAACTTTAATCCTTTGCTTATAGATCCTTGCATTCTCATAGGCATGAAGCCTAAGCTCTTGGATCTACAAGAGTCTTTTCTTCCCGACTAGGGTTGGGTCCATATTCATACGATTGATGACCCAAAAATCTTTATGCTCTAGCTTGAAGGGGAGATGACATGCTTTCCCATAAATCAAATGGTACGGTGTGGTGTAGATTGGTGTCTTGAAGGCTATTCTATAGGCCCAGAGGACGTCATCTAACTTTGTAGACCAGCCTTCGTGGGATTTCCCAACAGTCATTTCCAAGATCTGCTTGATCTGTCTATTCGAGACTTCCACCTAGCCAGATGTCTAGGGATGATAAGGGGTGGCAACTTTATGCCTAACCCCATACTTCTTCAGCAACAGCTCAAATTTCTTTTCCCTAAAATATGACGCTCTGTCACTAATCACAGTTTTAGGGACCCCCTATCTTGGGAACATAACCTTTGTAAAGAGCTTTATCACAAATTTAGCATCACAAGTTGTGGTGGCCACGACTTCCACCCACTTTGAGACATAGTCCACTACAACTAGGATATAATGAAAATCATATGACAAAGGAAAAGGTCTCATGTAATCGATTCCCCAGACGTCAAAAATCTCAACTTCAATCCAGTCAGACAAAGGCATCTCATTCCTGCGGGAAATATTTACAGCATGTTTGCACTCACTGCAGGCCTTAACATAGGCATTAGCATCTTTAAACAAAGAGGTCCAGTATAATCATGATTGTAGGACCTTGGCTACTATTCTTACCACTCTCATATGTCCTCCATAAGGAGAGGAGTGACATTCATACATAAATTTTGGGGCTTCATCTTCGGGTATGCACCTCCTATAGAGGTTGTCGGCACATCTCCTAAATATCAGAGGGTCATCCCAATAATAGGACTTCAAATCAAAGAAGAATTTCTTCTTTTGATTATAAGTAATTTTTGGGGGAAGCTATTTATAGGCTAGATAATTACAAATATCTACACACCATGGTCTTTCTGGGTTGGCTCCTCTGGCAGAGTAGATCGCCTCATCGACATAGCTTTCATTTATTAGCAACGAGTGGTCATCCTCCATCCTAATTCTGGAGAGATGATCAGCAACCACATTCTCGGTACCCTTCTTATCAACTATTTCATGATCAAACTCTTCCAGTAGTAATTCCCAACGTAGTAGCCTAGGCTTGGCATCTTTCTTCTTCATCATATATTTGATGGCCCCATGATCTTTGTAAACAATCACCTTGTAGCCAACAAGATATAAACAGAACTTATCGAGTTCATAGATGATGTCTAGCATTTCTTTTTCTATTGTGGTTTATCTGGGCTTCATCTAACATTTTGTTAGCATAGTAGATTATGTTGTGCTTCTTATCCCTCTTTTGTCTGAGGACTACGCCTATTGCATAATCACTGGCATCACACATCAATTGGAATCGAAGATTCCAGTCGGGTGACTGGATGATGGGAGTAGAGACTAGTGTGTCTTTCAAGGTAGAGAACATTGTGAGGCATTCTTCGGTGAACTCAAACTTTACATCTTTCATTAAAAGATTGGATAAAGATGTTTCTATCTTTAAGAAATCTTTAATGAATCTTTGGTAATACCCGTCGCGTCCCAAGAAGCTTCGAACTCCTATCACAGATGTGGGTGGGGGGAGTTTTGCAACAGCCTCAAACTTTGACTGGTTGACTTTGATTCCTCTATTTGATATCTTATGTCCCAACACGATGCCTTCACATATCATAAATTGACATTTTTCGCAGTTGAGGGTCAGACTTTTTTCTTCGCATCTCTTCATCCTGAGGGACAGATTTAGCAAGCAGTCCTCGAAGGAGCCTCCATAGACACTAAATTCATATATGTAAACTTCCATTTTGTCCTCCAAGAAATCGGTGAAGATAGCATTCATGCATCATTGAAAGGTTGCAGGTGTGTTGCAGAGCCCAAAAGGCATTCTCCGAAAAGTGTAGGTTCCATAGATGCAAGTGAACATCATTTTCTCATGGTCGTCTGGGTGGATTGGGATTTGATAAAATCCTGATTACCCGTCTAACCAACAGAAATATGAGTGGTGTGTTAAACGCTCAAGCATCTGATCGATGAAAGGGAGTGAGAAATGGTATTTTCGGGTGGCATCATTTAATTTTCTATAATCAATACATATCCACCAACCTGTGAAAGTTTTTGTTGCAACTTCAACACCATTGTCTCCCTTGACCGCCGTAATTCCTACTTTCTTGGGCACCACCTGGATATGGTTTACCCAGGTGCTAACACTGATAGAGTAGATGATGCCAGCATCATGAAGCTTGATAACTTCTTTGCTTACTAACTCCCGCAACTTCTCATTAAGCTTCTGCTACTATTGAGCGCATGGTTTGGCATCCTCCTCAAGATATATTCTATTCATGCACACAAAGGGACTTACACCCCTCAAGTCTTCAATGGAATAACCTAAAGCTTTCTTCCATGACTTCAACTCAACGAGCAGCTACTCTTTTTGTTCATCAGTTAATTCAGAATTGATACTGACTGGGTTCATTCACTCTTCATCCAAGAATTGATAGTCCATACCCTTTGGCAGATCCTTTAACTTGAGAGGGGTCTTCTTCTCTGGCACTTCGATAGGATTGCTCTATAGTGCGACATACATCGCAGTTTCAACGGGGTCGTCAGATTCAGTCAGCTTCGTTTCATCCAGAAGGTCCAGGAGCTCCTTCACTTCTGGGACATGGATCACTTTTGTGTCGCTAATCAAAGTGCACATTAACGGGTCCATCATAGCCTTCTCCTCTCTTACCTCATCACTGAATTGTTGGTAGATCTTGATAAAGTAAGACAATTCAAGGAATGAGGGAGCTTTCATGCAGTCAAAGATGTTGAAATCGATGTGCTCTCTTCCAAATCGGATGGTTATCATCCCTACCTCCATGTCGATGAGTGCTCTCCCAGTCTCTAGGAAGGGTCTCCTGAAGATCATTGAGCAGCTAGGATCCTCTAAGGTGTCGATGAGGATGATATTGAATGGTATAAAGAAACACCCAACCATGATGGGTACATCTTCTACCATCCCGATTGGATTTGTAAAGGTATGATCCTCTAGTTGGATCCTCATATTGGTGCTTACTATATCGGTAAGCCCAAATATACTTGTAAGAGAGAGAGGCATGAGACCGATGCTCGCCCTAGATCATCTAGTCCTTTTTGGGTAATGTTATCTCCAAGTTGGAAAGGGATTACAAAAGCACCAGGGTCCTTTTTCTTAGAAGACATACTTGGCCTTCACAAAAGAGCTGGACATCTGGGCCAACATCATCATTTCGATGTACTCACCTCTCCTTTTCTTCAAAATCAAATCTTTGAAAAACTTGGCATAGGTGGGCATCTCTTCAATGGCGTCCAAGAAAGGTATGTTGAGGTATAGCTTTTTGACTGTAGCTACAAACTTCTCATATCTTTTCTTTAAATGGGCCTTCACTAGCTTGTGCGGGAAAGGTATGTGGGGTGCATATCTATCTGGACGCTCTTCAAAGGCCACGTCACTACTTCCCTTGTCTACTACTTTCTATTTCTTGGCAGGTACTTCAATAGGCTCCTCAGGTGTTACATATTTTACTGGTACTATGGTACGGTTGGCTTTTGCTCTTTGTTCATTAGCAGAATGCAGCATTGCTCATGATCTCAGGATGGCCATCTTTGTAGTTTCCTTTCCTCATGGATTTTCCTCGATGTTGGATGGAAATCATCCCACCCGATGGTTGGTGCTCTGAGCCAGGCTCGCAAACTGCTGGTCTATCTTCTTGTTATGCTACTGAAGCTCCCCGATCTTTACTGAGAAACCTCCTATATGATGTTGCATGAGACTGAGCAATGTTGATCTATCCATTGAACTTTTGTGTAGCTTCTCATTAAAGTCATTTTTTTAGCAAAAGACATTAACTCGATCATCATTAATGGCCATTGTTGTTTATTTTGCTACATATTCTAGTAACTTCTTTGTTGCTGGAAGTTAGCTTGGCGTTGTTGATTCTGCGGGCCACCAGAAGAGATCTCGCTAATTAGCTGGTGTGAATTTTCCACAGCATTGGTGTTCCCATAGGAGAACCCTGGGTGGTCGGGGTGTTAGTACTGAACATAGCTTAATTTCTCCGTACTTTCTTTGTCAGGATCACTCTACACAGCTGTGTGTGTAGAAGTCAGAAAGATGATCAGGCTCTCCACACGTGACACATCTCCTGACCATTTCTTGTCGGGCCTTACTTCTATAGCTCTGTTCTTTCAAGGTTTGAACATCAGCGACTATATTGTCTAGATTGGCTGATAATGCTTCCATCACCTTTGATTCTCCAAGGGTAGAGTGACTTGTTGATTCTCTATCGTACTCATTGTCTTGTTGATTTGTAGCCATGTTATTGACGATCTTCCTGGATCTCTGAGCATTGAGCCCCAAGAAATCATTGCCTATAGCAACATTCACAGATTTCCTCTCGGCAATACACAAGCCATTGTAAAAGGTGGTAATCAAGCTTGGCTCAGAAAAGTCATGGTGTGGACATTCACACTGATAACCTTAGAATCGCTCCCACGTCTCATACAGATTCTTTAAAACCTTATGCGAGAATTGGCTAATATTGTTCTGACATTTTATAATCCTCTCAATAGGGAAGAACTTGGCTATGAAGGCATTAGCAAGGTGCTCCCAATTTGGAACGCTCCCATCCTGGAGGCTCGAGTACCACTCTAGTGCCTTATCCTTCAGAGAAAAAGGGAAGCACTGGGTGTAGATATAGGTTATCGGGGCCCTGTTAATCTTGAAAGTCTTACAGGTCCTCTTGAATGTCGTGAGATAATTGTAAGGGTTCTCTTCACTACTGTTTCCTCCAAATGGTTGTGTTGCAACAACGGGAGAAAACCTGGCATCATCTCAAAGTTTGCCACATTGAGTGGTTGCTCCACCAGTGGGCTCCTTTACTCATTTTCCCTCACTTGAACAAAAGATCGAAGGGATCTAGCCTCAGGAGCCTAGTCATCCATGCTTGCAAGAGAAAAGGGATGTAAGTACCTGAAAGGAAGAAATGTAAAAAGATAAGGGTGGTGAGGTAGATATGTGCAATATGTATCTATATTTTTATATACATATATACAAAGTCTTTGACAAAGTGCAAGTAAAACTTGGGTTCGTAAAACAATATTCATTGCCTAGTCCCCGACAACGGTGCTAAAAAGTTGATCATCCTTAAATGTGGTTCCAAAAAGGAGAAGGAAGTATGTCTAGGTCATCAGACTTTTATAATTTATAATACCTAAATGTTTAAGATGCCTACAACTAGCATGGGGTCAAAGCAGTAGTTCGGGGTCGAACACAGGGACGAGGGGGAATAGCACTTTGGAACCTAAGTTTTACTTGTCTAAGTCATCGAAAAGCCAAGGGATAAGGTTTGTTGTAAGAAAGTGTGAACGAAAAGAATTGAAAGAATTAAACTCAAATCTATCTCCAAGGGGAGTTACCATAAATATAAGGGCTTTGGTACTTTGGGGTTTAGCAAATTTTTAGGGTAGGTTTTGCATAAAGGAAAAATGAGGAGAACGAACACTCATTTAGGCAAGCATGAAGAAAGAAAACTTTTAACAAAACAAGCAGCAATGGTATACACCTGATGCCTTATTATCTCAAAGAAAGTGCCAACAAACCATGTACTAGAAACCTCTCTCAAGGGGGCCAGATACGTACTCACGTGGGAAATAAACTGGATGCAGCTCTAGTCCCAAGTACTCTCGTACAACCGAACTGGACCAAGCTCTAGAAGTTCTTGACTTTCCTCTCTCGAAGAAGTCAAAATAGGAAACATGATTCGATAGCTAGTCAAAAGTGTGTAACGAAAAGAAGGGAGTAGAACTTAGATGTTGGAAAGGGGATCATTCAACTGAATAAAATCATACATAGAATGATATGAGAAATGCTCCATAGATTCCAATAATCATATAAGAGAGATAACGGTTTGGTTACAATGTTGTAAAGAATGAAAGTTAATGTTGTAAAAGGAAGATAGGTATCAATCTCCTTGATTTAGGCAACCGATAAGCACATCAGCTGATGCCCGGGACAGTGCTAACCCGATACTGGGTTGTAGTTATATCGGGTTATGACCGTTTCAGATTGCTAACTGTATCAGGTTGCAACTGTAATGGGTAGTGATTGTAACGGGATATGACTTCACCGTGATACAGCCGTGTCGGGTTGCAATCGTGTTAGATTGCAACTGTGAAGGGTAAAGGGAACGTATCAGGTTAGGCTACGTATCAGGTAAGATACATGTTGGGTTGGTACTATCCTGACTCTCAGGTTCTTTGTGTCGGTTTGTTTAGTCTATGTGGACCGTCTCGGGTTTGAGCTTAGACAGAATCCCGACATGCTCGAAGAAGATTCAAGGATCATTGGGCATTGTTTGCTGCTATCGAAATGATCTCTAAGTAAACTCCTCTCATCCCTCTCGGGATGGGAGTATGCTCACCTAACTATCACTTCACAAACTCTTGGGAACTCGACACACTATCTTCTTTTCTCTAGGCACTAGCTTCCTCAAGAAGCTGACCTATCCCATTATAGGCATGTAGCTGCTATTTATAGGCAGTAAGTTGGTGGAGGTTGTAGTTTTATTGGTCCACGTGTCTGGCCAGTCATGACCTTAGTTGGAGCTTTGAATGGGGTTGTCATGATTGACGCCCACTACACTGTGTCAGGTTGTCCTTACTGGTAGTCAATAGGACAACGACCATGCCAGCCTGTTGTGGTAATGGCCATCAAGGCATATCAGACGGTGATGCATGACAAGCTTATTGTTGTGTCACGTAGTGGTAATGTCTACGTTTGGTTGTGACGGGTTGAAGTCATATCGGGCTACGGCACCACCGGGTGATCATGTCGCGTTACGACCGTATTGGGTTGTAAGCGTAATAGGCTGACACCATGACGGGTTAAAGTCATAGCGGGTTGTGACTTGTCATGTGCCTTGCGAATAGCTGAGCCTATGTGACGGTTTCTTACAGTGTGTCGGACACTCGGGACATGGGAACCGATATCCTTTGTTGGTGGGCTTATTGGGCCCATTTGTCCTTCTTTTCTTGTAGAAAAATAGGAAAGCCTTTTAAAAGATGGGAAATATTGTCAGAAATGTCGCAGGCACAATTTTTCATGATAAATAGAACATAATGAAGAGGAAGTTGAGTATGGAGGCTATTTTAATGTTGGAATATAAGTTCGAAAAGCCATAAAATGGGTGTTATCAGTAGGCATGCAAGATGATATTAAGAAAAAGACACTAAATCATCGTTTATTTAAAAGAACCGTCAATGCAGGTCTACATTATTGGTTATTTATAGCAAACTAATGAATATGTCCTAACTTGGGCCAAATTTTTTTTTTCAGGTATGGAGATAGGCGTCAGTTTTTGAAATCATAACCGAAGACAATGGTTGTATTGTGAGTTTTACTTTGAACCAACAACTATGAAGCAAACATGAAATCACTTTTTGTTTGGAATGGGAGTTAGTCCTTGGTTTTTATTGAAATAACTAATGACTACGGCTATAACCCAGGCCAATTTTTTGTTCAGTTATGAAGATAGTCATCGGTTTTCTATGGATAACCGAAGACTATGGCTCCTACCAATGTCAGTTCATTTTTTATTTCAGTCAGGGTTGGCTCTGCATCATCAGTTTTGGAACCGATGTCGTAGGCCTCTACCTTTACTGTCGCCCACTTGGGTGTCGCTTGGAAACTGATGTAAAAAGTCTGTTTTAACTGATGTTAAAGATAGTATCTCTACTAGTGATGGTAGAGAAAAGTGGCATTTCTTGTCAACACACAAGCCCTGCATACTCTCTTCAATATCTCCTTTGTGGAATTGTTGACTAGGGTTTCTCACATGTCAGAACATGGAACAAGATTCTCAGTTGTCATCCCCATTTCATAGGGGAAAGGAATAGGGTAGATAAATAACAAATTAAGAAATCAAAAGGCATTATTTGCATATATGTGTCAGTTCAGGGACCTTTCAGTTGATCGACTTAATAGTCCATCTGATACTAAGGACTTTTCAGTGATTTCTAGAATTGAATCGCCTAATTGCCTAATTGATTAATATTATTAGTTGATGGAGTATATATCGGATGATTGGCTCTTTGATTTGAGTCTGTCACCCAATGTTTTAGTAATCATGGTATTGATCAATCAATCTAGGCCTCACATGAGTAGTATGACTGACATCCAATCAATCAAATAGACCCTCTATCCTACTATCTAGGCTTCCAAATAGTGTCTTATTTCTTTAATCCATTAAATATACATTTTAGTAATATATGTCACTTCTTTCCATGATTATACTCATCATCCATGTTCATCTAGTATGTGTGACCCTATAGATTCTGTAGTACATTTGTAGTGATGTCTATAATCATATTAGGACCTCCCAAGCAATGAGTTGTATCTAGAAACACATCATTGCCACCCAGGTAATCGGATAAGTTGGAGAACAACATATACATGTGTGGTTCTAGTGTTACCAAGACCATATAGTCCCTTTGTGTATAAAATCTAGATTGAATCTAAGTCATAGAATCATATTCTTCTCAATGTTAAATATATTCCTTAATTAAGAGTATACTATTGAGATACACATGAATGAAAGATTAAATATTGACCACATGATCATGGAAATGTATTTCATAGTATCACTCATCAAGTGGCCTAGATATCACTTTAATAGGAGTAGAAATTCAAGATATGTAGCTCATAGTATTCAATATGTGTCACAGTGCACCAATAATACTTGTATGGCCACCCTTATTCAAGATCAATTTGAGTAATGTGAAAGTACATTGAATAACATGTGATCATTGTAGTGTCTTAATGTCCAAGGACCATAGTCAAAGATGACACATTGGGATATAATAATAAATTCCATTTCTTAAATTATGTGGATAATACTTAAAGTGTATGCTTAGGCACCTATTCATTAACATGTACTAATATTTTTGACTTAACAATATATATGATGGCCTTTGAGACACAATCATTAGTCAATACACATTTCAGTTTAATGTATTACTATCATTCTAATTTTCATAATCATATATGGCAAGAGATATATATAAGAATGAATACTCTTAGCATACACATGAATCATGTTCAGGTCCTCAACCATAGATAAGAATTATTCTATATTATTATTAAAATTATGAAAATATGCTTAGTGAAATTTATACTTCTTATATATATATATATATATATATATATATATATATATATATATATATATATATATACTTCCAGTAAGGGTTTAGGGTTTAGGTCTTAGGGTGTAGGGTTTGGGATATAGGGTTTAGGGCTTTAGCATTTTGGTCTTAGGGTTTAGGGTTTACTTAGATTATACACTAAATACATGAAAAAAATCCTTATTGATCATATTATATTGAATATTGTAATGTTTTGCATCCTTCCTGTTTTATTAAGATTTGAAGTGTAACTCATATTAGGAATATGTATTATCTAAAATTATATCCTATCTAGAATGATGCTAATGATATGGAAATGCCCTGAAGTCATAGCTAGAATAGAAATGTTAGGTTTCGAGATATGTACACATGAGATGACGTGACTAAATATTACATTTTGTTCTAAGTGTTAAAGACGTGATTATTAGATAATATGTGATAAAATTCGAATAAGATAATTTAATGAACATGCATTAAATACATGTTCACCATAATCTACGTGATAAAGATAGTGTTGTTTAGAACATATCACATGGATTCTCTATTCTATCTCTATGGTTTGTTTAGTTGTTCAGTGTGAGCATGTTGTGTCATTAGCAAGAGGATGGAGTATCTCCATACTCTCAATATAGGATAGGAGTTGGGAATACCATAGACATATATCTTAACAACATGTTTAGTATGATATGGTCCTTGGATAAACTTAAATATAGGAGAAAGGCAAGTTTCCTTAAACATACTACCTTATAGGGGTTAGGAAGGGTTGTTGATTTGTAGCCATAATCACATCCAATAGAGGCATCAGGTCATGTCTCCAACTCCATCAACTAAGTTAATTGAGTGGGGAGAGGAGTTGTGACCTTACCACAATTGTTTCCCTAGCATTATATGATAATAAGACAAATAAAATTTAATTATCAGTATTGATTTAGATATGAATATGTTTATCAAGGGAATACCATGTGATGATTGTGTTTCTCAGTTAAGGTTTTGTTAGATTAACTTTATATTTTTTCACCTAGCCTACTCTACTTAGTAAATATATACCAATAATATTTAGATGTTGAACTATCTATTAGGGTTTAATATATCTCTTGTTCCTTCCATGTTTAAGATTCTAACTCATATATATGGTTGATAGTCTTTCAGTCTCATTGTTGGTTAGTAGTGTAGGAGGGTATACAAGAGTGTAGAATATAGTGTTGTGTACTAACACTCACATTCTTGGATAGGCTTGTAGCTTAACAAATTTTGTTCGTTTTGGTTGTCCTTTTCATTATGTAATATATGTATAGTTTTACTTGTCTATATATGCTAGACATCTATCAGTTGTAACTTGAATTTTATGTTACCATATGCAGTGCACTTTTTGAGACAGAGAATTGTATGCAGTTAAATTGGAAAATTAAATAATAATTAAAAATATGTTCCGTATATATATGTATATATAGGTATATATATATGTGTGTGTGTGTGTGTGTATGTTTATGCTCAGTTAGTAGATGAGGAGGTTATGGAAGGGTGTAAGATCTAGTGGTATGTCCTAACACACATGTTCTTGTAATGGTTTTAGCTAACCAACTTTTGTCCCATGTGGTTTTCCTTATTTTGTGTGATATATGAAAGTTTTAGTTCTCTATATTTGCATAATAACACCCATTTTAACCTAAATATAATGTGAAAAGATGTAGGTCCTCTTTATACATAGAATATTTTATTATTTACTATAAAAATAAATAATGAATGAAATTATATTTGGTGTGTTTATAAAATTATTCTGTTGTTGTGCTTTTGTTGCCTTGCTTCTGTTTGGTTTCTTAGTTTATCTCCACTACATTGAGCATAGGATGTCAAGACGAAATGTGTGTCATACTCCAAGTGGGTCATGTTTCACGTGGAATGCTTCTATTTAGTTTTTTCGTTCAGGGTCTCCAATTCCTGGGGATCTACAATTGGTCACTTGTTTTTGTTTATCATTGTAGTCTAGGATGGTATAATGGCTACTCATCATTAGATTCGTTGGTTTCTCCAACCATATCATCTCATGCATATGTATTAGATTCTAGTCGAGATGAACATATCAGCACATGTTTCCTTAGTTACATTTTTCCAAGCTGTCATGAAAATGGTGGGCTTTATAATATTTCTACATGCATTTGAGGAAGTTTTCCAAGTGGTTGGATTATTTTCTTTTTAATATCTTTAATGGTCTGAGGTGTAAGTGTCCAGAGTTCCACCAATATTGTGATGCATGATCTTTACTTCATTTTTGTTTTCCTATGACAAGAAAAGTAGAACTTGTGATATATGTTCTATTATCGTAAAAAGTACTCTCACAAAAATTCTATTTTTTCACTATATTGTGGAAAAAGGATGCTATATAGGAAGATCCTAGGGGTTAGTTTAAGGAGAAGGAGTACCTCATACCACTTGGAGCATCAACGTTAATTTGAGGGTGGGGTTGGTATCATTTTATTTGATAATGTTGTCTTGTATGTTTCTATAAAGTATTGTACATTGAGATGTGCATGAGCCAATTGTTTTGGATCTAAGGGCTCTAGGGGGTTGAGTTTAATTGAAAGAAGTGAATTTGATAGCAACTTACAAAGCAAGGAAGAGAGAGATTGAAGTAACCTTGTAAACAAGCTATTTTAGAGTGGTTCCACTCTCCAAACTAGGAGAGAGTCACCACTAACTAGAGAGGTCAAGCTCTAAGATTTCTACTCCTTATATTCACTTATAAGAGTTACAACATTTAACCTTCCTTTTACGAGACAATGATACCCAGCTTCCCTTTGAGGCAAAGGGAGCCAACAACCTTACAATCAAGGGCTTGCCTATCCAACATCTAGTCTTCCACATCATGAAGGTCTCACCCACTCTTGTAATTAGTTGGATGCCTTCACCATGGTCCTCCCCGTCATGCAACAAGTCTTCGGCCTTGAGGCTTTACCCACTCAGCTCCTTGGATCTTCTGCCTTGATCTTCCCCTTTACTTGAAGTATCCTTAAGCACCTTCTTCTCTAGATGAAGAAGTTTGCTCCTTCTCCTCTTGGTGAAGCTTTAACCAAGAAAGAGCCTTTGAGAAAGGGATGGGAAATATGGAGCTCGAGATATTTACAAGCATGAAAATGGGTAGCTCTCTTAACACAGGACCAATCTCACTGATAATGATAAATTGAGGTGTAAATAAGAGAGAGAAAGGGGTTCAAGTGGACTAATAGCACTCAACTATAGAAACGATCAGAGCATGGATGAGAAACCATAGAATGAACTCTAAGAGGTCCTATTTATAGTTGCGGGTGTCCACTTTAGTCTAGAAACAATTATGAACATTTTGTAGCCGTTTGGAGGGTTGCAACTGATATAATTTTCAATTTTTCATTCTTCCAATAGTTAGAATCACTGTTTCTGCATTTTCTGTACAGTGCAATCGGTCGATTTTCAATAAAGATAACTCGACTGATTCCACTATGTGGTAAGACCAATTTAAACCATCAGTTGAGTTTGTCCTAGAGGCAACTCGACCAATCCACCTAAATAAGTCTTGGTTAGAAAGATCATTGGTTGAGTTCTATAGATAGACAACTCAACCGGTTGATATCATTCTAAAAATTCATCATGGATCGGTAGAGATTGTAACTCAACCAATGAAGTGCATGTGATGAATTTTCCAAAATGATTTTTGAGTGATCAAATGTTGGAATTAAGTGTCCCAGATTTTTTCTCATCTTAGTTACAAGTCATATCATCAATAAAAATGATTACAAAAATGTTCTAAGGTGATTTGGAGTGATTTTCCAAATTGCATATTTGCATTACGTTTAACTTGAACTAAACCAAGCTAGGGCTTGAGCGATTTGATCCTTTTCTTGTACCTAATGTCTAAAATCAATCTCTAACAAACATATTAGATACATATGAATGGAATTGTTATGTTGTTATCAAAATATGGACAATGTGTAACACTTAGGTGAACATTCTTCCCCTTTTTAACAATGACGAACCATTCCTCGACATATTGAAAATGATACTAAAATTTGAACTTTTACCTTTGAGAAAGGATGTGAAAGTTAATCATTTACCTTGTGAATTGTAAGGGGATACATGACTGAATAATGTGAATTTATCTCCCTCAATTAATGCTTACCTAATCCTACATAGCTAGTCTATCCAAAAATAACCATAGAACATATACATATTATATGGTCCTCTAGAAAGTCACATGATATGTAGATAATTGACAATAAAATGATCATATAGGCATTAAAACAATATGGTTGAGAGCGCTTCTCCCCCTTTGTCATCTCAAAAAGGAAGGGAGGTAGAAGATCTAAAAACATGTCTTCTCCACAGACACAACCTAAAGCAATCAACCACATATAGCACACATCAAATAGAGATGAGGTAAAGAGAAATAAGCAATCCAGTGTCATAACTAAAATATGTAATTACATACCACAAACTCATAAGAAATAGGTCAAACAAAGAGTTAGGGTACATAAGATTAATTTTACAACACTAGAACATGTTCTCACTACAAGAACCAAAAACCAACTATAAAGAAGCGAGATAATAAAATAGTACATCTCGGATATAGTGACCAAATGTCTTAATATATAAGAGTCTAAAAAGATATGTGTGATCAACATCTATAGACTAAGGAACTAAGACATCTAAGATATATCTAATCTATCTATTTCAACATCATCATCATTCGTGCACCATCATCATTAGCCTCAGGATCGCAGTCCTCATCTCCATATTAAGGTGCAACAGAGATATCACTAGCTTCAACATCATCCCTAGAGGCACTAGAAAAGTCATCATCAGAACCATCATTAGAGCCATCATCCTTAGTGGCCTCCTCATCAATGACAGCTTCCTCATCAGATTGGACAGGCATATCCTCCTTGGAAAAAGGACCAAAATCGTGACTAGGCCATAGGGCATTCTGCTCATCCCAAGACATGCCAAGAGCATGTAATTGTTGTGCCTGAGGGAAGGTGGGATTAGAGTTTCCAAGGTTGGCAAGTAGGGTAGCAAGAGGGCCAGCAGGAAAAGCCAGTGGAGGAAGCACTATAGGGTTAGGGACAGGGGCAGGTTCACCATCAATAACATGTGTGGCGACAGCAACAGTAGGTGGAGGGGTCGGGTAGAAGTGATTGTATGGATAGAAAGAATAGTCACCACATAGGTAGGGTTGTTAGAAGGGGTAGGGATGTTTGTAGGATAGTTCATGTTAGACATTATCTAGAAGAGGTCCTGATGTATGTGATCCTGAACCTAAAGGTTCTACGCCTGCAGATGCATCAGATATCCCATAAGGGTTTCATTTGACACATTGAAGGAGGTGCGGTCAGGTCAAGGTTGTGGTTGAGGTGGAGGTTCCTAGGTGGAGGTACAGGCTCTAGGTATAGTAGAAGAGGTAGGAAGGAAGGTCTTCTTGATCGTGGTTTCACTAATGCAAACTCCTTTCCCACTAGCTTTGTAATTAAGATCATGGAAAAGTGATTTCTAGGTAGCAAAAGCAAACAAGGAACAAATCAAGGCGGGGTAGGGTGAGTTGGTACCGCGGGTGTTCTTCCCTGAGTCAAAGTAGTTCATGTGGTGTAGAATGTATCATGACCACTAGATTCCAACGTTCTTCAAGAGAAAATACATGATCACAATAGTGTTCTCTGCAATTTATGTTTGATTTTGCTTGGCGTGGACATTGTAGTTAACAACTAATGTGAGCAACACGTTCTTGAGATCAAGGGAAGAGGATGGCAAGATCAACTTCTTCTTATAGGGTACCTGAGGCCTCTTTAAGAACTTGTGGATATTACGAAGAGTAAGGTTGAAGTGCTTGTAGAAAGCCTCAGGGTCCAAAAGGTCAAAATAGTTAGGATAATCCCTCCTCCATGTGTCAGTCACCTTTGTTCCATTGAAAAAGATGTTCAAGGAGTCTTCAAAGATTATTAATTTGATTTCAGAAATCATGGAAGTGAGGATGACCTGACTATTAAATGGTGGCACTAAAGTTTCATAGTTCAATGAAAGATTGGCATAGAATTCATGGAAAACCTTGGTTCTTGTAATGGTATTATGAAAACATAGATGTTCTATGCACAGAGCACCTAGGTTATGGGTATGGGAGACGTAACGAAGGCTAGTCTAGGAAAGGGAAGGGATGGTTGCACCTAGGATTGAGGTCAAAAGGGGCTAGATCTAGGAATAGATTGACTTTTCTCTAGTTGAGAAGGAGAAATGTCGGTCAAAACCTATTTTAAGTTTGGTCCAACCCAACCATCGGTCGAGTTCTGCGTTTGGGAAACTTGACTGATCGAGAGAAAACCCATGACCTCAGTCTAGGATCCGTCGAGTTGGAAACTTGACTGACAGGTAGCCTATCCAAAAACATAGAAACTTAATTTGCAGCCTCTAGGGTGCTAATTAATTTTATTTCTCTAGCCTATTATGCATTTTATACATATTAAGGCACATATTAAGAAAGAGATGATTAATTTAAGCAAGAAACATATAGATAAGATAACAAATAGCTAGGGAGCATGTAATTATCGTCAAGAATAGTTATAAGAAGTTTTGATCTAATGAAAGTAAATCGATCGCTTGCTAGAGGTTTAGGGTAAAAGTACGATAACTGACTTTCCATATCCACATGCGTGATATAAATATCCTTTCTAGCAATGTGGTCACGAAGAAAATGATGATGAATCTCTATATGTTTAGCTATACTATGCAATATAGTATTGTACACTACTACAGAAGTGGCCTTTAGCGTCGGTCGTTTAACCCCATTTGGCGTCGGTTTTCGACCGAAGCCTATGAGGCCGCCGCTAAAGGTCGAACACTTCGGCGTCGGTTGCTTAACCGACGCCTATTTAAACTATCGGCGTCGGTCGTTTAGTCGATAATCGACGCCAAAGGGGTTCGCGCCACATAAAACGGCGTCAGCTAGGGCACTTTCTGCGTCGGTTATTTACTAACGGACCGACGCCTATACTACTTATAGCGTCGGTCTTTTCGTAGATAACCGACGCATAAAGTGTCATAAATGACGCCATTTTTTGTGGCGCGAACACTTTTGGCGTCAGTTATATACCAAAAGACCGACGCCTGTAATTTAAATAGGCGTCGGTTTGATATGTATATCCGACGCTATTTCGAGGACTGCTTTGGCCACATAAGGCGTCGGTTATCTATAAATAACTGACGCTGTAGATCTTTACTGACGGTTTTTATAAATAACCGACGCCTATTTGTTTTTTTTTTCATATCAGTTTGCAGGCCTGCTGTGGCTGGTCAGCAGGATGAGAACCTGCAGTTTAGTAACTGAACTGCAGGTTTACGACATCCATTGATATCAGCCTACAAACAGGCCGCAAACCTGCAAAAGTCATAAGTAAAATTTCACACAAGTACATACATTCAGACATAAATTCAATTCTCACATTCACACATATAGAAACATTCAAATACATGTATTAACATTCAGAAATATTCATTTACAAAGTATCATTCATTATCGCTATCAACATCCCAATTATATCTTACAGTTGCCACTGCTTGTATGGCTTTTGCCCATTCTTCTCTTACTTCATTTAATGCTTCCATCGTATATGGAGCATGTATATTTTTTAAGTGTTTACCTGTAGTGTTGTCAGTTTTAAACACCTGCAAAGAGAATGATGTATATATATAAGTAATAATATAAAAATAAGATAAGATTGATATATTGCATACTAACTAATGAAAGTATATATAATACCTCATGTATGGTATCGATGTCCAATGCGGCATATTTGATAATCATCTGCATAAATTGCATCACATAGTATGCGCATGCCCAGCCATTGTCTTGTGTAGCACACTATAAATTGAAACATACAAAATAATACAACTAAGCACAATTCACATCAATAATATATATATTCGAGTCGGGAACTTACTTGTACGTTCTGCCAATTTATTGGCTGGTTCTTTTTCCTTGGGACCGTTCCTCCAGCCTTTTTGAATGCATCTAAACCCCTACATGTTAATATAACACAATAAATTGCATAAGTAAATAGTAATGTAATAAAAGATGTTAACGGATATAAAAATGAAATATTTCTCACCAGAATAATGGCATTCTCATTACGTGTCCAATTTTAGTGTTCAATGTACTCCCCGCAGGATCTAGATAATAAACAGTGAATGTCCCAGGGACAATAACTAGTAACTCCCAATGTCTACCGCTAGAAGTAAGAAGTTAACAATTAATAACTCAAAATGCAAAATAAAAATGGAATTTTCTTAAGTCCAAATTATAAATAAAGTAAACTTACTTGACATTGAATGGAGCTATTATTATCGTCTTCTTTTGCTGACCAAAAATAGTAAAAGCATCTATACAGTATTATTGAACATTATCAAGGTCTTTAGCTACCAAACTAATCAATGATGGAATCAAAAATCCCACATGATCAAATGCAAATTGTTTGCAATGATCTTCGACTAGGTAGCTGCAAAACATATAGGCGTATGCATTAATATATAAGAAACCAGATCACCGGATCTTACACAAGGTATATGGATGTATAAATAAGATCTCACCTTATCCATGTCTCTATCATTGATGTATTCAGCCAATCATACATAAATAGCTCAATAATATCTTGTATAAATAAAGAGCTATCGTATGATTGACCTGCATAATCTGCATCTAAAGAAATAATTATAGGGCAATGTACATTATGTGCCCGTAGCCAACATGCCATTCCCCTACAAGCAGGACCTAACGGGTATGTTAGGTCAGTTGGAACCCAATCGGGTAATGCGGGAAGTGGAAGTGGAGGCCTAGGTGCGCCTGGTGTCCTCTTTTTAACCTGTACATATAATTTCATATCACTTGACATCATATATACACATTAACAGTCTAAATCAATGTAAATTTATCTTACAATTTCAGTCGTGTAGACGACATCTGCTTTGGGCCACAATATCACCCCGCCTTCTGCCTCACCAAGTGTATCAATATCTGGGTGGGCATATGGCAACGCAACTTCCCTCCAATCGGGTAACACACGTAATGGGCCCACACGAACATAGCCCTGTGGCATTGGAGTCCCGTGAAACCTTTCCCCAGGAAGGGACGGGTAAGCTTGCGCCTCTGCAACAACGTAGTCTTGCATTCTTAAGCGGCATGGCTTCAATGCCTACAAATTTACGTAAAGAATATTATACATATATACATATCATCTTGAAAACATAACAACTTGAAAAGACTAACTACAATGCCATAAACAATACTTACAGCAGACGTGCTAGGCGATGGGTCTCTAGGATTACTCGCAGTCTGTGCATCAGGAGAAGAGTGGGTCGCCATAGGCGTATTGGAAGCCTGAGATACCTGCCACCGCAACAATTCTTCCTTGACCTTCTCAGCAACTACATCGTTGATCTTCTTAGCAACTAAATCCTCAACTCTCTTATTCTCCTATACATGGATAAAAGAAACATTAGCTTCTTATTAATGAATTTTCTTTTGCAGTAACATTCTAAAAAAAGAATAGGTTACCTCTTCTTGAGAAAGTCCCGCTCTGGGTTTGTGCTGGGATGGCCCAAAGAATGCTTTGATGCCAACACCAGCGTCGGCACCTCTAACACGTCCAGGATGCTCTGGGTTACCCAGAGCAACTGTCAATTCATCCCTTGTGCCCTGAGGGATGAACGTGCCTTGTTTCCTCTGCTCGTGCAACTCCCGCTAATCACCATAAACAGAAATTGGTAAGTTAACACCACAAATAATCAATATTCAAACGATTTCTCTAAGAGTTGTATTTTACCATTTTTGCAGCCACCTCAGCAGTTACAGGCTTCTTTATTTCACCCTTCTTGTTTTGCCTGCCAGCTATCCAGATATCATGGCGAGGCATGGGTGTGGCAGACTCCTGAGTAGGAGCAGACTCCTGAGTAGCCACAGACTCCGCCTGTAGTCTTTGGCGAACGCTTGCATAGCCTTTTGGACCCATAGTGTGGTCATGCACATTCAGTGCACACCTTGCTTTTTGTGCGTCACTGAGGGCCTAGTTAGTATGCACATTAATGATTTGGTTAGTAGCACTAAATGCTAATCTTGAATAGGTGAATACAATGTATATTAATTAAATTAGGAGTGACGCCTAATACCTTGAATTCTTCAGATTTTCTTGAAGCAACAAAATTGTCCCAATCTTCTTTGTCCAAGAAGTTCCATTGTTCAAGGGCTGACTTCTTCTTCTTATCACCCTCTTTTATGTATTCTCTGTTCAGATTTGTCCTATAATTCCTAAGCATCTTTCCAGCGCGTTGCATCACATTTTTACGATGCAACTTCTCATCCAATGCAAACAGATTCTGTAAAATAGAAATGTTATTAACTAGTATCCAAAATAGAATTGCAAATAATAGAATTTGTAATCTACAAAATAGAATTGCAAACAATAATAACTCACGCATAAATCCTTCCATATCAAGTCTTTTTTCCCTTGAGGAACTTTATGCCAATTGTCATACTTAACACCACAATGGCTCCGAGTGGTACACCCAAGATAGTTCACAAAATTATTGCGGTTCACTCCAATTGGATTTCCTCCATTATCAAACTCCACCACCAATTTGGATCCACTACCACTTAGCGCTAATAACTTCTTCAACAGAGTGATGCCCCTTTTCTTGTTAAGTGTCTGGTGTTGCGCATCAAGTTGCTCCAGTGCTTCAGTGGGTATAGGTGCATCAACCTAAAATTTGACAAAAATAAAACACACTAACTTAGCCCAATATAGAAATATAGGATATATGACATAACTAGAAGATAATGAATTTTATAGAAATACAGGATATGTTTTTAGAACTTACATTAGTATCCTCGCCATGCTCGTCATGGACAGCATGCTCATCATGGACTTCATGCTCATCATGGACATCATGCTCATCACGGTCAGCCATCTGAAAATGTCATTAAAAAGGCAAACATTTAGCATTTCTATTAACTAGAAAAAGGCAAACATTTAGCATTTGTATTAACTAGAAAAAGGCAAACATTTAGCATTTGTATTAACTAGAAAAAGGCAAACATTTAGCATTTGTATAAACATACATGTCTCTAAAATTGTGATCTTTTATCAATTAACAATCCTTCATTGTGATCTCCGCGCACATATAAGTCATCATTAGCTTCAATATTTTGTGGAGTTGGCAACCCAACTGAGAATGGACTGGAGTCATCATACTTATCATAGTACTCTTCTTCATCTATAGGATCTTCAATGAACTATCTTTTACCATGAAGAACAACCGACCATTTATCATTTGCAGGATCATCGATATAGAATATTTGTTTCGCCTGTGATGCCAATATGAATGGTTCACCCTTCTCGCCAATCTTTTCAAAGTTCACCAAAGTGAAACCCAATTCATCCACTATAACTCCTTTGGTGTTATCAACCCAATTACATTTAAAGAGCGGAATTTTGAAATCTATGTAGTCAAACTCCCAAATGTCCTCAATGACACTGTAATATGACATTTTAGCTTCACGTGGACTCTTATCCTTTGCACTTGCAAAGTACATAGTCGACGCTTGAAGAGTGACCCCACTATTTTGGACGACACTCTTATCATCTTGGCGCTTTGTGTAATATGTGAATCCATTAATGTCAAACCCTTCATAAGACATAACATTCGGTTTTGGTTTAAAGGCGAGGCATTTGATAGTTTCTGTAATATCATTTGGTGTTTGAGATAGTTGATGTAAGACTTTATCTTCAAACTACTTAGTAAGAGTCTTATTATGCTCTCTAGCAAGCCACATTGAACTTGCTCGAGGATGTTGTCTCTTTATGAAATTGGTATGTTCCTCGATATAAACACTCACTTCGTCCATATTGTGTAAAATATACAAGTGAGCTTGTTCCAACTGCTCACGGCTGATTACTTTCACCCGTGATCCCAAAATTCCTTTGCCCTCCTCAATATTCTTGTCATTATCAGGAGTGTCATTACCACTGAGAAAGTCATTGCAAAAATCCATAACCTCTCTCGCCACATAACCTTCAATAATACTCCCTTCAGGCCGATAACGGTTCCGAACATCACCTTTAAAAACGCTCATGTATCGTTCAAAGGGATACATCCAATGCAAGAAAACTGGTCCCAACATTTTCACTTCCCTAGTCAAGTGGACAACAAGATGTACCATGATATCAAAGAACGAAGGAGGGAAATACATCTCAAGCTGACATAGGGTAACAACCACTTCTCTTTGCAAATTATCGAGAGTATCAGGGTCAATAACTTTGCTGCATAGACTATTGAAAAAGAAACAAAGTCTGGTAATTGCAAACCTTACATGCTTCGGCAATATAGATCGAATTGCCACGGGCAATATTTGTTGCATTAGAGTGTGACAATCATGAGATTTAAGACCTATCAACTTCAAATCTTTCATTGATACCAATCTACGGATGTTGGATGAGTAACCATGTGGCACCTTAACATTTACCAAGCATTCACAAAAAGTTTTCTTCTCCTTTCTAGACAACGTGTAACAAGCGGGAGGTAAGTATGTTCTTTTATTACCCATTTCACGTAATTCTGTTAATTCTGAACTTATTCCCATTTCACGTAGGTCCAGTCTGGATTTTATCCCATCTTTAGTCTTACCTGGTATATTTAATAGAGTACCAATGATGCTATCACAGACATTTTTCTCAACGTGCATTACATCGATACAATGCCTGACTGTCAAAGAACTCCAATAAGGAAGATCCCAAAATATTGACTTCTTCTTGAATGAAGAATTGTCACTCCGTGTGGCCATACTACATTGTGATTTCTTACCAAATTCATTGACAATGTCTTTTACTCTTTCATAAACAACATCCCCTGGTATAGGTTTAGGTGCACTCCGTTCATCATTCCATCCATTGAATGCTTTGCGCTTCCTACGATACGGATGGAATTTTGAAAGAAACCTTCGATGACCAAGATATACAGTCTTGCCGCCATGTTTTAGTCTTATTGAATCAGTGTTTTCTTCACATATAGGACACGCTTTAGCTCCTTTGACACTATATCCAGACAAATTCCCATATGCTGGAAAGTCATTAATAGTGCAAAACAACATAGCGTGCAAACGAAATGTCTCTCTTGCTGAAGCATCATAGGTCATCACACCTTCAGCCCAAAGTTTCTTTAAGTCATCAATCAAAGGTTCAAGATAAACATCGATATCATTTCCGGGTTGTTTAGGGCCCGATATCAACAATGACAACATAATGTACTTATTTTTCATACACATCCAGGGAGGAAGATTGTATATAACAAGCATGACTGGCCAAGTGCTATGTTGGCTGCTCAATGTCCCGTACGGATTCATCCCATCTGTACAAAGCCCAAGTCTTAGATTCCTATCTTCTTCACCAAATTTAGGGTACAATAGATCAATCTTCTTCCACTGTGGGGAATCAGACGCATGTCGTAGGATCCCATCATTATTTTTCTTAACATCTGCATGCCACCTCAAATTCTTCGCATCTTTCGGATTTGCAAACAAGCGTTGAAACCGTGATATTATAGGTAGATACCACAACACCTTGGCAGGAGAACCAGTTTTGGACTCCCCCGAAGTCGTCAATTTATACCGTGACGCACCACATTTTGGACAATCTTTCAAATCTACATAGTCCTTTAGAAATAATACACAATCATTCGGGCATGCGTGTATCTTCTTGGCCTCCATTCCCATTCGGCACAACATTTTCTTTACCTGGTATGTTGAGATTGGAAGCTCGTTTCCTTCAGGAAGAATTTCTTTCAACAAAGTCAACAATGAAGTGAAGCTTTTGTCGCTCCATCTATTGTTAGCTTTCAACTTATACAATCTCAACACAGCGCTAAGCTTCGTAAACTTAGCACAGCCTGTGTATAACGGTATCTCAGCATCATGCACAATGTTTGTAAAGATAGGAGGTGGATCGGTGTGCTCTACCCTACAACTATCCAGCATCGCATCAACGATGTCTGCTGGAACTGGTTCGTTCACATTTACGTCATCAGAGGCAATTTCTTCTTCCACCCAAGCACTGCTATCGACATCTACTGGTTTCGATTTTGAAATCTCTCCATGCCAGTGCCATTCTGTATAGCCTTGTACAATCCCGTTGCACATGACATGACTTTTGATTTCCTCACCAGTGTTGACTTTCAAGTTGTTACCGCAATGCCTACATGGACAGTAGAACCTATCTGTAGGTTTTTTCCTATGTTCCTCGGCAAATCTAATAAACTGATCAAGACTAGATATAAACTCTGGGGTGCAACGATTACGAATGGACATCCATGATCTATCCATTCTATGATCAGAGAAAACAAGTATATATTAGGAAACAAGTATATATTAGGAAAAGATTAGGCAGCATTTCCCCGCTGTTCTCTAAGTACATATATACTTAGAGAATAAATGGGGAACTGCCAACAAACACATGTGATGTCATTCTTATATATAATAAATGTGTACCACCTATCCCATCCTTGAACACCTAATCTCACTAGTAAGTGTATAATGTGTATTGGGTTTTCAAGAAAATTTCGGCAACATTTCCCCGCTGTTCTCTAAGTACATATGTACTTAGAGAACAAACGGGGAAATGCTACCAAAATTTTCTCGAAAACTCAATACACATTATACACTTACATCCTAAGTGAGATTAGGTGTTCAAGAACAGTCCCAAACTGGGGACTATCCAAGATTTACTCCTAATGAGTCAATCTTGGACGGGTTTCTAGGCCAACAAACACAATAATAGATATCTACAATGAAGCCGGACTCCATACAAACAGTATATAATTTAGTGATTGTTCATTCTAATTTATACCAATGTACAAGTAATATAAAAAACAATGATTGTTCACATTCTAGGCCAACAAACACATGTGATGTCATTCTTATATATAATAAATGTGTACCACCTATCCCATCCTTAAACACCTAATCTCACTAGTAAGTGTATAATGTGTATTGGGTTTTCAAGAAAATTTCGGCAGCATTTCCCCGCTGTTCTCTAAGTACATATGTACTTAGAGAACAAACGGGGAAATGCTACCAAAATTTTCTCGAAAACTCAATACACATTATACACTTACATCCTAAGTGAGATTAGGTGTTCAAGAACAGTCCCAAACCGGGGACTATCCAAGATTTACTCCTAATGAGTCAATCTTGGACGGGTTTCTAGGCCAACAAACACTCTAGGATTTAGGGTCATAGGTACCATCATAGAACAAAAGGGGTACACTCTAGGATTTAAGATCACACTACATCATGTATTTTATACAAAATTACATGTATGTGTATATAAAAAATATATTTATAAGGAACTTCTATACATATCTAATCAACAAATCAGTAATTAAGTAAGTATTCATCAATACTTACTATTAATCAGTATCTCTAATCATTAAAATCGGCAAGCAGATCAGTTATTGTAAAGATACAATTTACAGCACATCAAAATTTCTAGCACAAATGAGCACATAGTCAGAGATAAAGATGACATAGTTCTTTTTTTATAATTGTCTAAGAACAGTTATCAATTTGTCTGTGGACTGACTCCAGAAATTATTATCTATAGCAAAGTAAACCTCATCAGTAAGTGACCAGCTCCATGAAGGAAAAGACACTGGCGCATACCAGTTCTGTTGGCGCCGATAAGGAGGCAGCGGGAGCCAGGTGGAAGCTGCAGGTTGAACTTGACGGCGTGGCGGCAGCGCAGCGGATGGAGCAGCAGGGCGGGCAACAGGTGGCTGGAGCAGCAGGGCGCGGCGGCGAGCTCCAGGTGTCAGGCAGGCGTCGGCGGCAACGATCTCCAGGCGTCCGGAGAAGGGGGCACGGTCCAGAAGGGGGTGCAGCAGCAGTGGCGGCGGAGAAGGGGGCGCCGGAGTAGCAGTGGCGGCACGACGGCGCTGTCGTGGAGAACAAGGAGCAGAGAAATCGACGGCGACAGCGTGGGAAATCGACGGAGAAGCAGAAAAAAGGGCTCGCAATGAAACAGAAGAAAGGGGAAGAGTCGGGCATCATGGGTTATAAAGTCCCAAATAGCGTCGGTTTTTTACAACAACCGACGCCTAAAAATCTTTAGCGTCGGTTGTTTGAAATAACCGACGTCCAATTGGACGATATTTTCATGAAATTGTTTGGCGGGAACCACCTTCAGCGTCGGTTATCCTTTAATAACCGACGCTGAAGGTGACACTTTTCGCGCAAATTTTCATCGCACATAGGCGTCGGTTTCTACCTAAATAACTGACGCTGAAAAGGACACTATTTTTTTTTATCAAAAAATGGATTTCGCGGGCGACTTTAAGCGTCGGTTTGTTATAAACAACCGACGCGGAAGACAAAGCGGTACCCGTGTCTGGCTGGTCTTCGAATATAGACGTCGGTTTTTGTAAACAACCGATGCCTAACATAGAAGGCGTCGGTTTTCCTTAATAACCGATGCCCAGAAAAGTGTCACTGAATGCTATTTCTGTAGTAGTGGTATGACACATTAATTGCACAAGTATTATCAAAATAGATAAGAGAAGCATCAAAATAAATGTTAAATTCTTGGAGCATTTACTTCATCCATAGGACTTGGGTAGAACAACTTCCAATTGCAATGTATTCAGCCTCGATAGTTGTTAGAGCCATAGTGTTTTTCTTCTTAGAGAACCAAAAAAACTAGGCAAGGTCCTAGGAAGAAGCAAGTTCTACTTGTGCACTTTCTATCAATCAACCATCCTGCATAATCGGTATCACTATAAGCAGTAAGAGTTAAATCCCTTGACTTAGTATACCATAGTCCCCAATTTTGGGTTTTGTCTAGATACCTTAAAATGCTCTTAACTTCTATAAGATGTGATTTCCTAAGACTTGATTAGAAACGAGCACACAAGCCAACACTAAACATTATGTCAGGTCTAGAGGTAGTTTAATAAAGTAAACTTTCAATCATACGTGTATAGAGCTTTTCGTCTAACATTTCACCTTTTTCATCTCTATCAAGCTTGGCAGTGTTTGACACGGGGGTGTCCATCGGCTTGGTGTTCTCCATCCCGAAGTGTTTAAGTAGTTTACTTGTGCATTTTCCTTGGTTGATGGAGTTCCCTTCCTTGGTTTGCTTGATTTGGAAGCCGAGGAAGAAAGTGAGTTCCCCCATCATGCTCATCTCAAATTCACTTTGCCTAAGATCATTCAATTTGTTGCAAAGATCAATATTAGTTCTTTCAAAAATGATATCATCAACATAAATTTGAATGATAAGAATTTTTTTAGAAAATTGTTAGAAGTGTGCTTTAGAAACATTATAGGATCTACTGTGCCCATGATATAGACATTATATAATAAAAAGTTCTTTAGTTTCTCATACCAAGCTTGAGGTGTTTGTTTGAGACCATAGAGACCTTTTTGCAACAAATAAACATGCTTAGGCAAGTTCTCATGTTCAAAGCCTGGAGGTTGTGCAACATACACTTCCTCCTCAATTGTACCATTCAAAAATACACTTTTAGCATCCATTTGACAAAGAAGAAAGTTCTTGTGATTGGAAAAAGCAAGCAAAATTCTAATTGACTCAAGTCTAGATACAGGTGCATATGTTTTATCAAAATCTATACCTTCTTGTTGATTGTAGCCTTGAGCAACTAACCTTGCTTTGTCCCTTACCACATTGCCTCTTTCATCCAACTAATTGTAGTAGACCCATTTGGTATCAATGATCTTTCTAGCACTTGATCTTGGCACAAGAGTTCACACTTTGTTTGTTTCAAACTGCTCCAACTCTTGTTACATGTCTAGGATCTAGTCATTATCCTTCAGAGCTTCTTTGACATCTTTTAGCTCCATTTGACACATGATGACACTTTCTACTTCTTCTTTGTTGAGTGCAGCCTGCATCTTCACCCTTTCAAAAGGGTTGCCTAAGATAAGATCCTTTGGATGATTCTTTACAAAGTGTGGAGTTGGATCCTTCTTTTCTTCATTCTTCTCTTCTTTTTCAACTAATATCTCCTTTCCCTTTTCAGCAATATTGAGCTCTTTCAAGAGAGGGATCACCTAATCTACAACATCATCATTAACAATATATTTGGAAATAGAGGGTTCAGTTTCAACAAATTTAACATTTATAGATTCTTCTAATTTACAGAGTTCAATGTTATATACTCAATGAGCCTTGTCGGTAGTGCTATAGCCAAGAAAGAAAACCTTATAGATCATTGGATCAAACTTTTCAAGAAAATTCTTGGTGTTTAAAACAAAACAAGGAAATGCAAAAACATAAAAGAAATCAACGGAAGCCTTTCTGCCAAGCCATAGGTCATAAGGGGTTTTCTTAAATAAAATATTAATAAAAACCCAGTTTTGTACAAAACATGAAGTACAAATGGCTTCGGCCCAAAATTTCGTTGGAGTGTTGTACTCTAGAAGAATAGTTCTAGCCATCTCCTATAGTGACCTATTCTGCCTCTCTACAACCTCATTTTGTTACATCATTGGTTGGCTTCTTGTATGGGAGGATCACCACCTTCCACATGTCATAGTTGGTTCCTTGGAGGAAGAATTGCGTCCATTGTTTCCAATAAAGGAAATTGCTGCCATTGAAGACTGGTGGTTGCATAGAGAAGCTTCCCTCTAGATTGAGTGACCCAAGTAATTCACCCATCTTCTTGTCTCATGGGATATGTGTCATTGAAGATTGTGGCTCTAATACCACTTGTTGGATCTAAGGGCTCTAGATGGGGGTGAATAGAGTTAAAATACTTATACAAAACTTGTTAGACCTTCATGTTACTTCAAATAATTTTAATTGCAAATATTGAATTTGATGGAAATTGAAACATACAAAGCAAGGAAGATAGAAATTGAAGCAACCAAGTGAACAAGTTGTTTTAGAGTGGTTCCACTCTCAAATCTAGGAGATAGTCAATCCACTACCTAGAGAGGTCAAGCTCTAGGATTTCTAAGATATGTACTCCTTATATTCACTTATAAGAGTTACAACATATGACCTTCCTTTTACGGGACAAGGATACCTAGCTTCCCTTTGAGGCCAAGGGAGCCAACAACCTTACAATCAAGGGACTACCTATCCAAGGGGTAGTCTTATACCTCATGAAGGTCTTACCCACTCTTGCAATCAGCTAGATGCCTTCTCCAAGGTCCTTTCCTTCATGAAGTGAGTCTTCATCCTTGAGGCTTTACCCACTCAACTCCTTGGATCTTCTGCCTTGATCTTCTCCTTCACTTGGAGTAGGCTTGAGCACCTTCTTCTCCATATGAAGAAGCCTGCTCCTTCTCCTTCTCTTGGAGAATATTTAACCAAGCAACAACTTTTGACAAAGGGATGGGAAAGATGGATCTTAAAAGCTTTACAAGCATAAAATGGGTATCTCTCTTCACACAGGACCTATCTCAATCATAATGATGAATTGGGGTGTAAACAAGAGAAAGAAAGGGGCTCAAGTGGACTAATAGCACCTCATTTGTAGCAAGGATCCTGGCACGATGAGTTCTGGCGATGCCCGGTGGCGCGATGGAGAAGTTGAAGGTAATGGTGGTCCTCTGCATGACGTTGGACATCCTACTTCTTCCTCCTCTCTCAAATGCAACTCAGGCTTGTCTCAAGACTTGAATGCTCATTACCAGTGTAGTAACACTAAGTCATGGGCGGAACTGATGAAACCAAAGATCTATGATATGCCATTGGAGAAGGTGGATATATAAATTCAAGGCCAAAAGCTCATCTACCCAATGGAGGAAGCAGAGAAGAATGTTGAGAGGTGGAAGCATTGTGTTGCAGGCTATATTGTCGGGTTCAATCCTCATCTTTCAACTCTAGAAAAGTATATGTCTCAGATCAGGATCTTGAATGGGTCGATTGAAGTCATGAACCATGGATGAGGATTTTTCTTGATCAAGTTCTTGGATGATTTTGATATGGAGAATGTACTAGATAATGGCATTTACTTTGTCAGAGGTAAGCCTATGGTGCTAATGAAGTGGAAGCTCGGGGATCCCCTGAGAAGGTTCAGGTTGACGGACATGCCTATTTGGGTCAGAGTCCATAACCTTCCTCTAGAACTTTGGGGCATGAATATGTTCTCAAGGATTGGGTCCTTTCTTGGGACTCCTCTATGTGCAAATAGATCTACTTTTGATATGATAATTCTAGAGTTTACTAGGCTTTAAATCCTTATGTCAGCTTCGTCTGGTTTTCCTTCTGAGCTGGAAGTGTCTAGAGACAAGGGGGGCTCTCATACAGTTGGTTCTGAGTATGAATGGAGACTGAAAGTATGTTCTGTATGTAACTTGTTTGGTTACACAGATTGTAGAGAGCTTGTCAAAGGTTCAATTCATCATGCAAAGAAGGTTTGGGTTAAGAAGATTGTTACATCATAGGTTACTACTACTTATGAGATGACTGCTACATCTAAGGTTACTGAAACAATTCCTGAAAAGATGGTGTCGAGTCACGAGAAGATGGATGTTCAAATACCTATTTTGGAACTAAACCAGGAGGACGAGGAGTTCCACGTACCTAATGACACCTTTGCAGATAATGGTTCGACCGATTCTGATGGGGAGGGATCTAACCCTCAGGAATTGGCTACAGTTGTTGTGGATCTATCCACTCCTCCTGCTTCTATTGGTAATCAAGTGGAGGATGATGAAGGTTTTGAAGTTGTTCAGAAAGGTAATAGAAGAAAGAAACCTAAAGGTAAGGATAGGAAGAACGCAAAAGATCAAGATAATGTCATTCAAACATTTTTATCTAATAAGTTTGATGACTTGAAAATTGTGAACGATGAACATAGAAGGGATGTGACTCAACCTAGTGAAGTACTTTACTGGTTATAAATGGTTCCAATGAATAGTCTCAATCTAAATATATTGTCTTGGAATGTTAGGGGCCTTAACCTTAAGGCTTCAATAGTTTGGGAGTAAATAAGGGAGTTCAACCCCCATATCATCCTTCTTAATGAAACAAAAGTGAGACATAAAAAGATGATCAAGCTTGCAAGTAGGTTTTTCTCTATATTCAAATGGGTTTCAAATCACTACTCTCACGTTCTTGGAAGAGTGGTTGTTTTCTAGAAGGAAGATGAATGCAATGTTAGGAAGATCCATGAGTCTAACCAATTAGATCATGTTGAGATTACTTGGGACAACAAAAGCTTTTTTCTCATGGTTCTCTATGGTCATAATTCATATGGTGACAAAGAACTTTTATGGAATGATATTGAGCTCATCAATCCCAGTATGTTCTCTCCTTGGGTTATCTTAGGTGACTTTAATGTAGTTAGGAAAGAAGATGAAAAGCTCGGTAGAGATCCTCCCACTAAGAAATCTATGGAAGACTTCAATAACTATTTGCTCAATTGTCGGCTCTTCGAACTTAGTTTGAATGGTCCTCTTTTTTCTTAGGACAACCATCAAGTTGGGGATCACTTTGTCACTTCTTTTATTGAAAGGATTCTCTATAATTCCAAGTTCATGCATGACTTTTCTGATTGTAGATTTATTCTACATTGTAACATTATTAGTGACAACAAGGTTCTAACTCTTGACATAGGTGAGAGGGGTAAGGTTATCTCACATTTTAGGCTTATTAATGCATGAATATAGAGATATGGTTTTAGAGATGTTGTCAGGAAGAGTTGGTCCCATGATGATACTGGATTCCCAACCTTCATAGTCTATAATAAGTTTAAAAGACTTAGGTACGAGCTTTCAAAGTGGAACAAGAACTCTGTTGGGAACTTCACTGATGTAGCTAAAAAAAATAATTCTTATATTATGAAGCAAAAATTAAGCTTGATAGCGATCCTTCTAATAATGAGTTGCATATCGATGCTAGTGTTAAAAGAAAAGAGGCTTTTCTAGCTAGCAAACATGAAGAGTCTCTCTTTAGATAGAAGTCTAGATTAAAGTGGCTAAAAGAAGGGGATTCTAATTAAAAAAAAAATTATGACTCGATCAAATTTATAAGAAACAAAAATAACATTCGAGCTCTTACTCTTGATGGATCTATTTGCACAGATAGTACTGAAATTAAGCAACACACAATGAGCTATTATGCTAGCTTATTCAACAACTGTCATAGAGCTGATATTGATATTCTGAATTTGCTTCCTTTTCCTAGGTTGGATGAGGTTCACAAAATGCCTCTTGATAGATGTTTCTCTATGAATAAAATTGTTGATGTTGTGAAGAATCTGAACTTTGAGAAATGTCCAGGTCCTGATGGGTTTAATGGTCAGTTTTTTCAAAGCTTGCTGGAGTGTCATTTGTTATGATATTGTCAAATTTGTTCTTGGTTTTTTCAACTCTGGAAGAATTATTAGAGAAGCCAATCGCACGTTCATAACCCTCATTCCCGAAGCAATGGATTCTAGTGATCTCAAAAATCTTAGACCTATTTCCCTATGCAATGTCTTTTATAAGGTCATCTCTAAGCTTCTAACTAATAGTTTACAAAATGTCTTGTCTTCTGTTGTTAGCAGCAATTAGTGTGCCTTCGTGAAGGGTAGATCAATCAAAGTTGTTGTGCTTCTGTCTAATGAAATCATTCATGACTTTAAAAAGAAAGGAGGAAAGCCTAAATTTTGCCTTAAGATTGATATTTCTAAAGCCTATGACTCGGTTTCTTGGGAGGCTATCTTTCATATCCTTCAGCTCATGAATTTTCCTCACTGTTGGGTCAATTGGTTGAAGGAGATTTTTAATACTATCTCCTATGAGATCCTCATAAATGGTGAAGCTACTAAGGCTTTCAAGCCTAGAAAAGGGGTTCGACAGGAAGATCCCCTAGCTCCCTATATTTTTGTCTTAGTTATGTGGGTGGTTACTCTCCTTCTTGACAAGGAAGTTAACGAGGGCAAGCTCAAGCCTTTAAAAGCATCTTCCAATTTCATTGCTTCTCACTGGATTTTCACTGATGACCTGATGGTCTTTTCTGAAGTGGATGAACAAAGTGCCTTTGCTATCAAGAGAGTCATTGATCAACTTTTTGTTGCAACTAGTTTGAGAATTAATTCTAAAAAAAGCATGGCCTTTTACAATCAGGCTGCTAACAAAGATTGTTTGGGAGATATCCTGGGTATCAATGAAGGATCCCTTTCGTAGAAGTATCTTGGTGTTCCTCTTGTCATTGGCAAATTGACCAAGGCTCATTGCAGCCCTCTCCTAGACAGAATAAAAAGTAGGTTAGATGGGTGTAAATCTAGCCATCTCTCCATGGTGAGTAGAATTGAACTTGTTCGGTCTACCCTTACTGCCATGTCCCACTATGGGATAGCTAATTTCCTATACCTTGCGTTGTTTATGATGAGATTGAGCAGTTGTACTAAAACTTTATTCGGGGAAAAATTGTGAGCAGAAACCCTATTCATTTGGTTAAATGGAGTTAGGTTGTTAAGCCCAAGATGGAAGGTGGATTAGGAATAAGATGCATCAAAGATATTATAAAAACCTCTATTCTCTTGAATGACTGGGATATTGCCATTAAGAAAGATAGCATATGGATTAAATGGGTCCATGAGAAGTACTTACATAAACACTCCTTTTGGTCTCTTCCTATAAATGACTCCTTCTCTTGGTTTTTCAGAAGAATTCATGCTGAGATAGGATGTCTGAGAAGGTTTGTTACTTTCATTATTGGAGATGGCAACTGCACTGGTATATGGAATGACCCTTGGATTCATGGCTCGAAATTTCTTGTTGAGGTCCTGGGTCGACAGTATTATTTAACTTGTCTTTCCAACTGATGCCAAAGTAAATTGTCTTATCAAAATGGTAATTGGTTCTTTGAGAGCTCGAGACTTCATAACAAGTTCAAGGACATTCTCTATTCTCTTCCTAGTCCCAAGAATGGTAGTGATGATATTTTGTTTGATGGTAAATCAGATGTGGATTTCAAAGCTATTTGGTGATGTCTTTGTCCCAGGAAGGAGTCGAACCTATTTTTTCAGTGGCTATGGAGCAATAGAAGTCCCAATAGTTGGAAAGTTTTAGGTTGGAAGATCGGACATTGCAGACTTCCTACTTCTTGCTTTGTCAAGCGCATTGGAATCAGTTTGGCTTCTATGTGTTTTTTATGCAGGAGAGAGGAAGAGGATCTTGAACATATTCTCTTCAACTGTGTCTATTCTATGAATGCTTAGAGAAGAGCTAGTGAATTTTTGAGTTTTCAGATTCTAGTTTCAATCAAGGAAATGCACAAGCTTAATGATAGGAAGTCTCACTTTCTATGTCTTTGCATCTTCTATTGGATCTGGAAGGAAAGGAATGATCGAGTACATAGGGGAGTTACTAAGGATGGTTTTTAGATTTGGAAACTCATGCTTCATGATTTTGATATGTTCTTGAGAAGTTAATTCGATGCTCTCGTAGTTTGTGTAAAGCTTTTTCTCCTTTTTTCTATCTAAAAGTACACTTAGGAAAGATTGTTTCCCTAAGATGGTACTTCCCCTTGTGTACATACTCAAAATTACAAAAATAGCAATAGATGAGTTGGGTTCACCAAAAAAAAACAATAGAAAGGACCTTGAATAGCATGAATGAGCAACCTTGGAATGAACTCCAAGAGGTCCTATTTATAGCTGAGGGTGTCCACTGGAGTGTGGGAACACATATGAATGCTTTCTAGCCATTTGGAGGGTTGCAACGGATATAATTTTGAGTTGTGCACCCCTCCAATAGTTATAATCACTTTCTCTGCATTTTTTGTATAGTACAATTGATCGAGTTTCAGTAAAGATAACTCGACCGATCCCACTATCAGAAAAGACCAATTTAAACCATCTATTGTGTTTGTCCTAATGGCAACTCAAACGACCCAACTAAATCAGTCTTGGGCAGAGGGACCATCAGTTGAGTTCTATGGATAGACAACTCGACCGATTGACATCATTCTGAAAATCCATCAAGGATCAGTAGAGATTGTAACTCGACCGATGAAGTGCCTATGATGAATTTTCCAAAATGATTTTTGAGTAATCAAACATTGGAATTAAGTGCCCCTAATTTTTTTTCAACTTAGTTACAAGTCATATCATCAATACAAATGATTACACAATTATTCTAAGGTGATTTGGAGTGTTTTCCCAAATTGCACATTTGCATTACTTTTAACTTGAACTAAACCCATCTAGGACTTGAGCAATTTGATCCTTTTCATGTACCTAATGCCTGAAATCAATCTCTAATAAACATATTAGATACATATGAATGAAATGTTTAAGTCATTATCAAAATAAGGACAATGTGTAACACTTAGGTCAACAAACTACACATATAAATATATGTCCAAAGACCTTTCTATGGAATGTAAACTTTAAAAACAATCACTTCTGTATGCTCAAGATTCAATTTGATCTGATTGATTGGTAAAGCATCACAAGCTCAATGATTAGGTGATTTCATATACTTGAACTTGGTGTGCTTGCACTTGCTTTGTTCGGTAAATGGTGGTTTTGAATTTATTTGTAAATAAGTCGCATTTGACATTTGTGTTGTTGTTGAACGAAAGATAAATATAAGACATCACTATGTGTCTATTCTATAACCTTATCCAGAACATATGAATTGTATTGGAGGATATGGGATGTGAACATGATGTTGAATGTCTTTTCGTGACTATGGCATAGATAATACCCATGGTTGGCCTTGCATTGATTTTGTATAATGATATTTGACTGGAGGAAATATATTGATGCAGTAGTTGTTATATTTTCTCTGAACTTTCTTTTTAATTTCGTTCCCAAGAGGAGACATTCTTAGTTTGTCTTGCTTTTTGTTCATCCTATTTTTATTTATACATATTAGAACGGCCATTTCTTGATAGTTGGTGCACAAAAAATTGTGGGCACTTGGATCTAATGTAGGTGTTTGTTCACATGACTAGTATTTCACCTTTACAGAGATTGTATATATGGCATGGTTTAACCGCTAAGCTGGCTGGGAGGCAAGCAAAACTAGCATGACATGAATGAATAGTTGTGAGTACTAGAAAATTGGGGATGACTTGTGAATACTATGATGATGCAATGGTCAACATTATATTCATCCATGCATATCATAATTAACTTATTTAAACTCTATTTTGTGTAAATACCATACTATGATTTGAAATGAGCTGGGTCAAATGGTTTATTACACTTCTAGAATGTGATACGTCGGAAATTTGGCATGGGATGTACACAAATAGCATAATCTATTTAGTCATAACATATTTGATCATGCACTCAGACAAGAATATGGAGTAATTGTTACATGCTACACCACACAACCCAAACCCTACAAAAATATATGATAAGTGTGCTAATGTAAAAGGAATTTGCTTGTACTACTGGAAAGAAATGAGAAATATATGTTGATATTCCAAATTGTATCAAAAACATCAACTTAGGACAACTGATTCCATCTTTTAACTTCTACAAGACTCAATTATCTTAAGAGATAGTTTAGAGACGTAATAGTGAGCATATTGACATGCTCATCAACAATCTTGAAAGAACTCATGCATCCCCACAAACTTGTTATACATGAGGGTGCAAATACAATCAAGAAACCGTATAAGTTTCTCTCATATAATACACTTAACAACCTCTCTGCTTAGCATTTTTGAAACAATAAATTCCCTTACAAAGTTTTTATACATATATGGCTCTTAGGGGATAAGAAACTCTTTACTAAAATCGAGTGTATAAGATAGGATTTAAGAGTCTATTCTCATTTCCTCTTTATTTTAATAATTCAGAATGTATGTTTGCATCTTTTATGGTTGCCCGTTCCCTCAATATTTAGAACCATTTCTATATATACCGACCATAAGATATTAACTATCCTTACACTTTTTATGTTATGTTGTTTCACTTTTACGATGGTGATGCTTGCGTGTTACTCTCTTCATGAAAAGGTGTAGAGAATTAGATATATGTGTCATATAACGCATTTGGATAAAACGTAATAATAGATTCTTCAACAAGAGTTGTGCTAGCTCCCACACTGGAGATGTTTGTTTTGATGTATTCAGTAAGACTGAGTCATACTCCATGATCCAGCAACATAAATATTAGCTTTGATTAGTAGGATTGGAATGAAGATTATCCTTTACTTTTCTGGAGTGTATTAATGCTAGATAGGGATGTCCATTTTAGAATAGTCCAAATTTATTGTTGCAAAACACTGTTGCGGGCGTGTTACAATCAATCTGGGCCATTAACACACCCTATTAATTTTGTGGGGTTTTGGATTAAATGTACAGTTAGGATGCTCTGGAACATCAACTCGTCAGAGCATATTTGGGGGCATTTTAGAAAGGCTAGATGCCAAGTTCCAACAGCCTAGCGCAACTTTTCTCTTTCACGGTGGGCGCGCGGCGTGCTACTGGCGCCAGATTTTCTGTTGACGAGATGCCAATGTGGGTAAATTGCATATGACCGATACAACAAAGCCAAACTTAAATTTCCAGTTGCAGGATTTTTCAAAACCAGTCACTTATTAAACCTGGGATGAAGTGAATCATGCATTCTTCTAAACCCAATTAAATCTGTGAATCAAACATGCCCATAGTTATTGCCAACATTTAAGTAACATACAATTCTTGTCGGTTATCGCTCCTTCCTTAGGTGATGTTGGGTCATGTAGGAAGAGATTGGTGACATTTCGAGCCTTCTCCTACAATAGGAGGACAAGCTCTTTGTTCTACGGGCACGATCAACTTCAAGAATAATCTTCTGATTTTCCGCTCTCCCTGTGATCCATGAATCCAAAGTAATGAGTGGTAAAGACCTGCTTCTCCAGACCTTGATCTCCTACGACGAACCTCCAATCATGCATGATACTTAGCATGCATTTTTTTATCCCTTCTTTTGACTCTTCAGGGGGGATGTTTAAGGGAATCCGAACTCATACTCATTGCTCTTACGACATTTTTGGTTCAAGGGAAGGAATTTGAATTGGTTGAGAAGATGGATAGCATGTACATGTATAGATAGAGTATTCCATATTGACTATTTGATCTCATGTTTGGGCATGAGTTAGGATAGTATTTTCTTTGAGTGTGAATGTTGTTGATGGGTGCAACTTTTGTCGTCAAAGGGCAATGCATAGCGGCCCATAAATACGCCCATGAAGGAGGAGACAATTGGCCTTGCCGAAGGGGAACAGTTGAGGAGTATGTCATCAAGAAGATGTTGGCACCAAAGATGACAGTGCCATATGTAAGGAAGGTGAAGGGTAGCATCCGTGTCCTGAAGACGAAGGAGGTTGTTGTACATGAAGAAGTCAGAGGAGAACAGTTGTGATGACAGAGGTTGTTGTTGTGGGTGAAGAAGTCAGAAGACAAGTACCGCAAAGGTGTCGTGTTTGAGGAACCTTGAGGACAACATCATGAAGGAGGATATCGTCATTCATGTATGACTGAGGAGGGGTCAGTGGACAATGATCGTGATACCAGAGGAGACTATTGTAGGTGAGGAAGCTAGAGGACCACAACTACAAAGGCGGAGAAGGTTGTAGTGCACGAGGAATCTAAAGGACAATGATGTGAAGTTCATGTGTGACGGAGGACTGATCAGAGGACAACGGCGACACGTGAAAGCAAGGAGGCCGTCATGGGTGAGGAAGCTGGAGGACAACGGCCATGAAGGCAGAGGAGGCAAGCGTGGGTGAAGAAGCCAGATCCCAACAACATGAAGCCGCATCCATTCATGCATGTGGGGGAGAGGAGGCTATGAACTGCCACAAGTAGGGTGTTTACAGTTTTGGAAACTTGCGTGAAGGGTTGGGGGTATATCCCAGGTGAATACCAGGGGGAGAGAATTGGAAAGTACCAATTGGTCAGGAATTGAGTCCTGCTCACTTACCATCTTGACATTGTTTTTGTGCATCTAAACATGAGATCTAGTTATCAATGCAGTTCAGAGTCCTATCCTTGTTAGGATCCCTTGAACCAAACATGTCGTAATTGCCATGTCCCTAGGTTAGTACCAAGACAAAAACTTGATTTTATATTTATGTTATCTTTTTCTTTTCCTACTCTATTGAATTTGTACTCTTGGAACTTATTGCTATCCTTGTATTTGTATGTTATCTCTTACGTACTTTACTTGCTCTATCTATCAATAAAATGTAATTGCGATGTTAAGATATATATCAATTTGATACTTTTGAATGGGTTCAAATTTGTTGTCCCGAGCTTGCTATCCCAACGTGTCCCTGTTAATATCATACGTACGCAAACTTAGTTAATTTCTTTTTGGGGTGGGTTTATGGGTAAATGAATAGCAAGGATTTTCTGGGAGACAACCGAGACAACAAGTCTATTATAGAAGATTTAAAGGCCTTTTGGATTGTATTCACAATATTTTTTGTAACTAAGAGAATTAATTCAATCGATCCTGGCATGATAAACTTTCAAGGCATAAGAGGGTATGATTGGGTCACTCTCATCCCACATCAAATCAACATTAATTACTATTTGCAGAGTGCCTTCATAATTGAAAAAAAATAAATAGCAGAAAGAAGTGTACATTAAACACAAGAGAAAACACTACTTCTAAAATTTGATGCGGTGAACTAAAGTTTTATTAATATATATCTACATGTTTCAATTAATCCATATCGAGCAGACATAACTATTCTCTTGTAAGAACCATTCTACATAGTATCAATAAACTTAAAATGTTATCATATTCGTCAATCATTTCCTTTAAGGTATTTGTCACAATTGTAAATCTACATTGCCAAGATTTTTTACAAGTCTAATCAGAAAAACCCAAATTTATCCAAATCGAGAACCAATCTGGAGTGTTAAAAGTAGAAACCAAAAGTGACCCAAATCCAAATTTCAGACAATATGTCTAAATCTGAAACTGACCCAAATTGTCCAAACTAGAAACCAGAATTAGTCTTTTTTCTTAGGATGATGTCAAGCTCATGGTGATTGACATATCAATCAACCATTTATTTTGTGAGATTTTCAATTATATGTATAAACATTGTACCCAACTCAGATGAACCAAGAAAAAAAAGTAACATGTGTGACAAAATCTAAACTCAAAACTAGTTTCACTCGAGTTTCTAGTATTATACAGTGTAGGGGAGAAACTGAGGGGGGAAGGTCTGGCCCCATATGCAATCCAGTTGCACTTCAAATCTAAAACCAATTGGCAATGGGAGGAGTAGTCCGATATTTTTATATGCACATCTCCACACCCAGTAAATGTGAGAAGGCAATGTGGGATTAATTCATTCACACATGACTTAGCATACAACATGTCACAAAATACACACCAGAAGTGTTAAGCGCAAAGTTTATATAGTCACGTTGGGAATTTTTGTGAAGCAAGAATAATAGGGTATTCAAAGGTATACACGTCTCAATGACACAAATCTCCATGTTGGCAAGGAGACATCAAACTAGGAAGCATGGTGTTTAAGAACGAAAAGGAGGCGAGGAAGTATATTGAGAATCAAATACAACAGTACACATGTTGGAAGGCGTATGAACAAGGTTGGACATAAATCAATGTAGACATGCAAGAAAAGATAAATAGGAAAGCCATGTATTGCTTATCATTGCCAGGGTTGAGGAACATAGGTGGTGAACAACACTGGGGGAACACATCATGAAAGAGATACCTTAAAAGAAAAACTCAGAGCCATTGAAAACAAACTTTTTGTTGAAGGATTGAATGTAAATCTAATTATGTCCTTCATAGCAAATATAGTAAAATATGTTTTGACATAGCACACTTTGTGTTGAACCTACCTCTCAAGTTGGAATTTTGAAAGTACATTGTTTGAAATTTCAACTTTGATTTACTTGCGAAAAGTGAAAGGCGCCACTAGGTGTGACATTTTGAACATAGATGTTCAAGTCAAATTTTCCATACTGAGTGGACTTTCTAATATGTTATACACTACTAAAATAAAACAACAAAAAAAGTGTTACGGCACCTGTAAAATGCCGATTTAAGTGGAAATTTAGATGTGTTGCACTGATCAATACAATGTAAAAGTGCAAGTGAAGAGTTTATTTTGATCAAAGTGTATCAATTTGATTTTCTTAACAAAAGTACATTAGGAAAACCGATCTTTTACTAGTGTGTTTTGCTGCAATCTGACTCTACTATGTGATGATGCGTTGATTCTTTTGAACTCGGCAGTGGGGGTTTGACCTGACTTTGACGTAAATTGAATATTCAACAAAACACAATACTATGCTTACACGTAACTGAACACCAAAAAAAAAAAAAAGCGAGAGCGCTCGAGTTTTTTTCTCGGATTTCCCTGGGTTGCTGGATATGGAATTTGGTAGATAACAAAATCGAACAACAAATGGGAATACTCGACCACTTCAGACGACCAAAACTATGTCGCATCACTTTTAAACAAACAAGAAAGCGCGTGGCTTCTACCCCTATTTGACGGCTGCCTCTCGACCTTGAAGCGAGTCTTCCTTCTAGATTCTAATTTTTCGTTTTTTCTCCTTGGGTTATGTTTCTTGTTTCTCTTTCCTGTATTAAAGAGCAATCAATTATCTGTAGGGTCGGGTTGTGGAGGTTCCTTTTTGAATTAAAATCCGAACTCAAGTCAACAACAGATACTAGCTCCCGTTCAATGAAGCAACATTTAATCCGAACTAGTGTTCTGTGTTCTGAAGTCTCTAATATCTCTGCTTGTCTTAGTCATTTAATAATACGTTATTATATAATCTGACGTCTCAATTTGTGCTCGGTATATAATTATACGTTCCTTACTCTGACATGATTGGAATGGATGGTATAAACTATTATTTATGATCCCAATAAAACATTAACACATCTAGATATTTACACCGAAGAAATTATGTTCAATTTGTAAAATAGATTTATATGAAATGAAACACTAGTACTGGTCACAATCTTAAATACATGGACATTGTGAACTAAATTTGGTTAATTATCGTACACGAACATAATAACTCCAATTAGGTGGTGTTGGTTGGTGCCCCTGACCCTGGCTCATTATCCGATCTCTGGGTCCCTAGCTAAACCGCGTCGGCGGCGGTCACTCCAGCTGGGCTCTTGAATGGATAAACGGTGAAATACTGATACCAGAGACAAATACACGCTCGTTCCTGTGTCACTATCTCGGTTCCATTCGGAAATATATGTCATGCGTCGTCGATGCAGCAAGAAAAACAACGAATAGTGGAAGCCGCCTAGTTGTAATTTGTCCCTGCATGAAATGTCCACCTGGACGTATATGAAGGAAGTGATGATATTGTTCTCGTGTTTGTTCTTGCATTCAAAGTCCAACGGCAAAGATACTGTGGAGGGTAGAGAGGTTCGGGAGTAGGTTCTTCTCGTATTTTTCTTCTATACGCGTAACTCCACTTGCTCGATTCCATGCAACTAGGACGCGGTGGAATATCTCTGACTCGATGGCAGAAGTTTAACTTGGCTGACTGTTTGGCGAATGCTAATTTGTCCCACTAAGACTTGTTGCATTTGTTTCAACCGACCCACACCTAGCAGTATTTATCCGTAGATGGTTTCGAGTTTTGACTGACTTTATTAGACAAAACAAACCGTGCCGACACAAGTCACGACAAAAGTTTGGAGGTCAAACGCTACCAAATTGAGCACGAGTTCAATCCAACGCATGAGTGAACTTCTGGAACATAATACTGCTACATGTACCACGCCATTTTATTTGGACAACAAAATCCAAATAGTAGAGCTGCTACTTACAATCCTCATGTTAGCAGCACTCCAAAAATACAACTGTTTTGGAACACAGTGTTTGAATCTACTACGCTTCACTTTAAAAATGTCAACGAGTACCTAAAGCCGCGAAAACGTTGTCCAAACAAGAAAAAATATGGCCCAACATACATGGTTTAACAATATAGCTACACATGCTTTTCAAGAAAAAATCTAGCTACACATCGAACAATGTTTATGATAGAATTGTTGATAGGAAATATTTGCGTCATGTTACGCAAATACGATGCAATAAAAAATTATGGGAAAGCGTTACGGATGAGTGTGTAATCCTCATATTATAACCGCAAGAAAATAGAGGAAAAAGGACCAGATTTTTACGTGAAAAGTCTTGACGATGTGTGAGGGAAAAATCACATAGCCAACTAAAAATAAATCACTATAAGTAAAGATAAAAATATCTCGGATTTTGACCAAAAATTCCGAGATAACGTACCAAGTAGGAGAAATAAGAAGATACCACACTTTGTGGAGATATCACTACAATTCTACCACCGCAAAACTTCCCACGAAGTTGTCATCTTCAACAAAGTGCATGTTGGTAGATGGTTCAAAGAAGAAACTTGGATGCCTTGGTAGTCCTTCTCAATTTTCTTTCTTCTTTCTTTTCTTTTCTTCCTTCTTCCTTTGCTTTCTTCTTCATATCCAAGCATTTGTTTTTTTTATTTTAGCTTGGCGGCTACAAAGCCAATTGACAGTTGTTGACTAATTGTCTTTTTGTCTTGACGACTGCTCTTGTCTGTTATTTCAAATCCTTGTGGCTACTACTGGCTAGTATTTATATTCCCTGGTCACGCTAAGTAATGCCCTATGGGGCCTCCATCTTGGGCTAGACAACGACGAAGCCCAAAAATCTCCCCCTCCAGCCTGAGGAAACCATCATCACAAAATCATCACTGAGAATGTATATCGCTGAGCTCTTTGTAGAGATCTAGCTTGTCTCATGTCACCACCTTGGTCGTCATGACAAAAGTATTCTTATCAGTATGGATCTTCTTCAGAACCAACAACTTCAAATCAATCACATCACAAAGCCAATGATATCTCACACCAATGTGTTTGTCTATACATGATGCATTCTGCTCTTTCTCAAGTCAATAACACTCTGACTATCACATAATATAGTCGGATCAACCTGATTGATACTCATCTCACCCAAAAATCTCATAGTCTAGAGTATTTTTTACTACTTCCTCTGTTGCAATGTACTCTGCCTCTGTCGTTGAAAGTGAAACACACTTTTACAACTTGGACTGCCAAGATATGACTCCCCCTATAAAAGTTAAAACATACCCAGAGGTAGACTTAGAGGGAGAGGGTCAGGCGAGAGGCATTGGTGGCAGAGAGAGAAATCCACCTTATAGAGTAAGTGACATCCATCCTTTTCAGGACATATTCCTTGATATCGTTACCTTGGATTCTCCCTTTCATGTTGGAGTTCATTTTAGTCATTTCCCCTTACAAAAGTAAAAACATACCCACAGGTAGTCTCACTATGATTATTGCACCTTCCATGTCAGCATCAATAAAGTCATTTAGAGTAGGTTCAGAATCACCAATCATCAAATATGTTCTCTTAGTGCCTCGTAAATATCTGAAGATCCACTTAACTGCCTCCTAGGGATCTTTCCCAAGGCTTGAGAAAAACATGCTCACAATACCAACTGCATGAGCAATATTAGGATGAGTAAACACCATTTTGTACATCAAACTCCCCACAACAGAAGAGCAGTGAATCTTGGATATCTCCTCCTTCTCCTCATTAGTAGATGGGCATGTCTTCTTGCTTAACTTGAAATGACCGAATAGTAGAGTACTCAAGTCTTTGGATTTATTCATGTTGAACCGCTCTAAAATTTGTTCAACATAACTCTCTTGTGATAAACACAAGCTGCCTTTCTTCCTATCACATGTAATTTGCATCCCTAGAATCAGCCATGCTGGACTTGGATCCTTCAACTCAAAGTCTTTGGAAAGCTTTGTCTTTAGCTTGTTGATCAAACTGACACCATGTCCCACTATCAACATATCATCAATATAGAGTAGAAGAATATTGAACTTGTCTTTGTGAAACCTCCTAATGTAAACATATGGAACTGACCATTTCTTCTGGTACACGTGACTCTTCACGAAAGAATCAGACTTCTTGTACCCATATCACCAAGGTGCAGCTCCTTTTCTGGGAGCCCATTACTAAAGACCTCCATAGTTAAGCGTGCTCAGCTTGAAATAGTACTAGGATGGGTGACCAGTCGAGAAGTTTATCCTGACTTGTGCGTGAGTGTGGATAAAGTGCGCAATTAAGGCTAGTGATGGTCTGTGGGGCCAGTCATCCTTCCTGAACTCTATTAGAGCCTAGGGTAGTGGGCCCAAGTGTTACAAATGGTATCATAACCAACACTACAAGAAAAGAAAGTATTAACGACCAACCTTGCGAAAACTTTAATTTTCAGTCATAATTAGTACTCTGACAATGACAATGAATCTGGTTGCCGCTACAGAAATGGGTAATTACGGTAAAATTTAAATTCTACCATAAAAAGTAACCCCATTCCATCGTTAAACACCCACTTCTCTCTCCCCACCACACCCAATGATACACGATATTAATAACATAATTTATTTTTCACTCCCGCGGCTGAACTTTTCCAAGCCCAAATGTCCTTCCGTTCCACCCGGCACGTCTCACTCCTTTCTCCTCACCTCAACCAGACCCCCGATCTCTCAGCACCTTCCCTCTTCCCCTCCCTAATTCACTAAATTTGTGGTTTCCTCCTCCAAATCATCCTGCCATGCCCAAACACATTGTCTCCGTTTGGACTCCTGTAGCAAACAAACTGTGATTTTCTCATGTGATTGTTGTGTAGGGCTGCCGTCGACGCGGAGGACCTTGTCTGACAGATTAGGAGCATGGCGTTACTCAAGACCAAGTAGGAATTCAAGTTGAAGAACGATAGGTCGGACATCATCTGGCTCAAGAGCTACCTCTGAAGTGGTACTTGGTGGCATCAGACAGGATGTTCTTTCTTGGCGGCAAGTGCTAGAAGGTGGTCACGCCTCCACTCCCTCTATGAGCGCAGCCGCAAGAAGACTTCAGGGCTCTCAAGGCCTTTGGCGTCTTGCCTTTACGGTAGACCAATTATTGTTATTTTCTAGACGCATTTGTCTAACAAAAGCAAAATACATGCTTGAATGCAAGCAAATTTTATCTGACACTAAAAATATCATTTGGATGTTACGTACATTTTTCTAAATATATATTTTAGAAGTAATATTTTCACCTAAGATCTCAAATACCGGATGATATTTTGCACTGGGCAAAAGCTTGATTAATCCAACTTGATATTAAAATCAGTATTTTGATATACATGCTTAGCTTAGTCATGGTAAATTGGTATATGTTGGTGTGGATTACTTAATTGTTATTGGTTCAAAAGAATTGGATGTACTACGTCAAGACTAGGACAATTAATGGATTTAGATGATGATTTCCTCCTCAAACTCCTTTCTGAAATGCTCTAAGAGTAAGAAGTTAAAATAAGTTTTTTTTACAATGTAGGATTTTGGGACATCTGTAAAAATGAAATATATTAATAGCCTGCTCTGGGTCAGATTCAGTTTTCTCCTATTCTACTTTTGGTATGGTACTGCAATTGGTTTGAATACATACATCATACCTTAACCTCTGAAAAGTTGTGCATTAAGCCTTGTAATGGAGAAGGAAGTTTCAGAGGCCTGGAATGTTTCCAGCTAACGTTATATTCCCCTAGGAGAGAGGCATTGAAAATGCAACTTCACTGATGTTAGTTCTGTAGCAGGTCACCGACCCATTCCAACTACATTTAGATGTATTTAACTACCCGGGCGTGGGGGATGGAAAGGAGCATACATTACAAGAACATTTGTTGCATGTTGTCACTAACATTCTCCTTTGAGAATAATGGGAACTAGGAACCAACGTATGCAGCTCAATATCTTCTAATTTATACCACACACCTATACCACCGAATGGGTAGCAACTACGTGGTTGTGCATCTCTTAGATATATAAACAATGCCTTCAATTAAAGTAAACATACATTAAGAACATTTTTTTGCAAATCCTTGAATTCTTGTATTCACCATGAGCGCATTGTGTGCAGCAAACCAAACACAGAACTTCGTATTCTTCGATACCTTGGCTTTAGGTATTGATAACCATGCTCCCGGTCAGACTATCTCTTTCTCTTTCGTCAGTGAACAACTCCCCAGCTTATCTAGGCTCCATGCCCACCTGACCTTCCCTGCAACAACGGTAGGGTGATCCATTATCCCTATCTTCTTACATACTATCTCTTGTAGGTATACAACCATGAATCTTCAGTTCTAGTGGCCATCTAAATCAATCAGACTATCCACCATCATATTTTTCAGCCCCTAAGGTCCTCTTCAGAAAGTCTTTCATGAAATTGAATCCTTTTCCATGTTGGTATGCATTGATCTCCAGAACAATGAGCCTGACTTGTTGGTACTTTGCTTATGTTGGTTTTTCTATTGTTATGTCATCTTCTTCTGTATGCAATCATGGTTGACGAGCCTTTCCCAACTACTCTTGACTATCAACACTTGATTCTAGTACCTACCCAGCAACTTCTTTATATGCTGGTATACCCTATCATATATACTCAGAGGTATATTAGCATATTGCATTATATACATTGGCACGACATTGATACTTATTTAGCAAGACAAATTTTCCCAACCACTGAAATTATTATTGCTGCTCAAGCATTGATTTTGGCGACAAGGGCTTCAATGATGTGGCTATACGCCTATACATATACTTGGAAATTCTTCTATAAATAATAAGAACCCCTGGTTACTTCTCTAGGTCGTCAAGTCATTTAATCCATGCTCTTTTACGTATGCATTCCTCTCCATTTGGAGAACACTTCTAGAGAAAATCATCCGTCAATAATTTCTAGTCCAAATACCTGAATGTACCGAAGACCTCAAAATTCATGTATTAATCTAATACACACACGCCAGGTGAGAGATTTTCAGACCTATGTTGAACTTTGATGCTTTCTTAGGTTTATTTCATCCCCCACACTCTTTATTCAACCATATTAGATAACCTTGCTACACATGTAACAAAAATGTAAGGATAGGTGGATCTCCCTATCTAAGTCCTCTTCCTTCTATGGGTTTATCATTCCATGTGATTCTCGTTTCACTACCTATCTTGGAGTTCATTGCATATTTGGTTAGGTTCCTTGGCCAAACTGGCTTTTTTTATCAATAAACGTGCCTCCTCTATATATTCAATATCAAAACTGTACAAGTGGTAGGAGATGCTAGCATCTCAGATGAACAAAAAACTGTCTATACAGAATTTTGACATCACTTATAATTCTGTTCCACACTATACTTGTAGTGGGTTTATTTTCTTCAAAAATGACCTGGTTCTTGACGAACCAAGTGTGGTAGATCACTGCCATGATCAATATCTTCTCTTTATCACCATTCAGTGACGTTATGTCACTGCTGGAGGTTCGGATGAATGGTAACAAATGTCTTGCTCTCTCCCACAGCTCTCTTGTGAACATACAGGCCTAGAACACATGGGTAAGACTTTCTTCCTCCCTCTCGCACAGGCCACATCTAGATGCCAAATTGATGCCCCTGTTCTTGAGGTAATTTCCAATAACGAGCTTCTCTAATAGCACCTTCCAGCAATGGATTTTGTACCTTTACGGAGCTTTAGTTTTCCATAACCACCTGGCCCAAGGAAGCTCTTGGCCAGGCCTTTTTTGCAGGCCTCCCAGGAAGCTCTCAAAGTAAAAGGTTGCACCCCATAGAAGTAGAAATGATCGTCACCCCCTGAGATTGTGATTTTTGCACAGATTTCAGTGATTTTTTCAGCACCCCTAATCTTAGGGTCTGACTGGTTCAATGTAAATTACTTGGAAAACATGGGAACTCATGTTCCACGTCCATTTTTGCTCAACTGGTTCAATGAAACTCCGTAAATGGACTTCCGCGCGCGTAGTTTTCTGAACTTCCGAAGATATAAATAAGAGGTTATTTCTATCTTGCACTTGAAATCATTCGGAAAACAACTTCCACACCACCGAACGACAGCCTCTCATCATGCCCTATTTTCTCCTGGTCTAGCGATTGACTTGGTGACTCATGGCGGCGGAAAGCAAGATACAGATCTGACAATCGGTCTCGTTCTCTTCAATTACTTATCATCCCCTCTCATATATTAGGTTGTTATTGTTGGAGAGCGGCGGCATGATACTACACAATCATCTTATTTGAGAGTATTTGATTCGTGGCTGAAAGGTAGTGGTGTTGTTTCTACGCAATAGTTTATTGTAGAAAAAGCTTTGGTTTGCTGGATCGTGTTGGTTGAAATCAACTATGGAATAGTTTATTGGGAAAGAAGTTTTGATTAGCTTTGTCATCATATTGAGAATCAAGAGCACCGTGTTCATAATTTGGGTACTACTGTGACGGAACAACAAGGATTTTTATCCAGATTCCAACTCAACTCTCGGAAACTCTTGTTCAGTTCTTAGAAAATGAGGTCATTCATTTGTGAACCCTTATTCTAGATCTGATTATGAATGGCGTCTGTTCTATTCTATTAGATCATTGATGCCTTGAAGTTGTTCGATGTAATACCAAAGACATATAGTAGCATATTTGATGTTATGCACTGAAGGCGTTCGATGGAAATCCAAGATTGTTAATTTGTTAGTTCTTAGTACTGTAATAAGTTTGTTGTGTGATTTTATAAGAAGAAAAATTGTTATCTTTTTTGCACAGATCAAAATGGAATGTATCCTTTATTTGAGCCTTCTAAAAAAATATCACGCATAAAATATAATTATATGGCTCATTGGGAGTTGAGAACATTATATACATCATGTTAAGTAGCTTACAACAAACCAATCAGATAGAAGTCAAGTTTCAGGAAAACTCATATTTCGAACCAATCACTTGGAACTCATTTTCTCAGAACTCAATTTCATTTCTGGGAAAGAAAATTCCTGGAAAGTTACAGTTACAGCAAACCAGTCAGACCCTTAGGGACGTTCCACTTACCATCTGATATGATAGAACTCAACATATTGTCTATAGTCAGCCCATTCCTCAGAGCAAGACTCGGCCCAATGTGATATTTCAGAAAGCCTCCATCAATCCAGGGGTTGGACCAAAGGGAGACCTTTCTTCCATTGACCACACTGGCCCTGACTAGGGGCATAAGCGCATCTCTTTGCTTCAGAATAGACCTCCACATCCAACTGTGATATTGTTGGGAGTGGCAGGTCCACACTGTATCTTTTTTTATGTACTTCTCATGTACCCATTTGATCCAAAGGGAGCATTTGTTGTTTTCTATGTTCCAAAGGATTTTCATCATCCCTGCCTTAGCCCAGTCTTCTACCTTACGTATGCTAAGACCTCCTTCACGTTTTGGTCTGCACATATCAGGCCAACTGACTGTGTGGTAATGCTTGGATTCATCACTGTCACCCCAAAGGAACATCCTGCATAAGTGTTCGATTTCCTCCATGGTAGCTTTTGGTAGGGGGAAGACACCTGTCCAGAACAAGTGATATGAGGAAATAGTGGACACAATCTGTTCAACTCTTCCAGCCATAGACAGCATTCTAGTTTTCCACGAGTCCAATTTGGTTTTAATTTTATCGATAAGAGGGCTGCATAGGATCTTAGTAAGCCTCCCTGTGAATAGCGGAAGGTCTAGGTACCTAACATGTATCCTCGTTCTCTCTACCTTCATGGTTGCAGTGACATCAGCTGGAGTGGCCTTGCTAGCAAAGAGTTGACTCTTGACCAGATTAAGGTTCAAACCAGAGATGGTTGAGAACAGTTCTAAGCTGCCTTGTATCCCTTTTATGTCATTTTGAGTGCCCATAGAGAATATCAGTAGGTCATCTGCAAACAAAATTTGGGACACTTCTAGACTACCCACCTTGAGAGGGGTAATCTTTTTATCTTTCACTGCCTTATCAAGGATGTGAGTTAGCCCCTTCATCCCAAGAACAAACAAATAGGGTGCAAGGGGGTCTCCTTGCCTTATGCCCCAGGAGGCTTGAAATAGCTGTGAGGGTGCACCATTCACCAGAATATGAAATGAAGCAAAATTCATACATTTGTGGATCCACATCAGCCAGCATGGAGAGAACCCCATCACTTCCATGACATCCATAATATATTCCCTGCTTATGGTGTCATATGCCTTACTCAGATCTGCCTTTAGACAAATCTTAGACTTGGCATTGGGACTTCCTTGATCTGGACTCCATTCAGATTCAAGATTTTAATTTGATTTCTACATCTTCTAGTCTTGAGCGAGGCATAGAAGAACCTTGTGTTACTATCACCGTGTTTGAGCCACATGACTCTTGATTTCTATCTGATGATTGATTCCTCAGCTGACCTGGCAAGGAGAGCTTCATCCTTTTTCTATTTTGTTATATCCCACCATAAGTGATTGTCCGGGTCAGAATCAGACTTGGCATGTGCCTCCAAAGCTTCCTTTTCAAGGTTCTTCACAGAATTGTTCATGTCACCAATTGATTCCCAGTTCCACGTTTGTAGTCTTCTCTTTGTGTTCTTCATTATCTGGTAAATTTTATACATCAGGTTGCCAGAGGATTGTATATTCTCCCATGAGTCCTTCACATTATCTCTGAAGCCTTCTTTTGTAGACTAGACATTGAAGTATCTGGTCGGATACTTTATCTTTTTTTGTTCTTCCTTTAAATGCAGCACCTGCAGGTAGTGGTCACTATATATAGTAGGCACAACCTCTAACCATAATGAAGGAAACTTTTTTAAAGCACTCAGTTGACAAAAAGATCTATATATAGTGGTCACTATATATAGTAGGCACAACTTGGCTTTTTCATATTATCTTCAATGAAACTCCCACCATTTTATCATACTCTTTTGTTAAATCAAGTTTCATGGCCATTTTCTTGATGGAGTTCTTTCTAATTATGTGTACTCCTACACGACAATGATGTTATCTATGATGTGATTTCCAGGTACAAAAATACTATCTGTTAGATAGATCAATTATGGAAAAAGCAGTCTCAATCTTTCTACTGAACTTCATCAGCCGTAGATTCAATTGGAGTAACTGAATATGATTAACATGCACTACAAAGAATGCTGGTGGACACTCCAACAGAAGGTTGTAGTCATTGTATCCATCCATATGTTAATTGTGCCTTGCAATTAATTGAGTATGAGCTCAGAGATTTCATTCTCATTATTGCACCAACTTCCATCATTGCATTTGAGCATGCTAACTATATTCTATCTGTGTCGTTGATTTACTATGGCATGGAAAAATCTGGTGTTATTATCTCCATGTTGAAGACAGCTAATGTGACTTTGCTGCCTCCAGTCCTCATATTCCTTGAGCATGTTTTCTTACTGGGATTGTAATGCTACACACTTTGTGTCAATGTCCTTGTTGTTATCTTTTCTTGTTAACTTCTGTAGATTCTTGATAGAGTTGCTGAACTTCCTTCTAAATTTCCCTATAGTTCTTTGCATTGTTAGCATCCCACCTTTAGAGCTTTTCTTGTCTCTGTCTCAAAGCATGTTCATATATCAAATAATTGTCCGAACAAGTTTGTAGTTGTTGTTTGAACTCAATGCTTCCTAGCACTAGGCTTTTGTTTTGAATCTCCAGTCCTGATTAGTAGCTCTTTTACTATATTACATGATAATAGGACTATGGTCTGAGCTGGTATGTGGTATATATGTGCCCATGTATGCTGCTTATACTCAGAAAGGAAGGTTTTGTTTGCAATATCCCTATCCAATATTTCGAGTAGCTTGCCTTTTTTGTGTGTATATTTTAGCCCAGAAAAACTCAACTCAGTCATGCCAATATCAATCTGCAAGTCGTCAACTAGATTGGCATCACCGTGATTAAATTATGGACTCCCCTTTTACTACATTACATGAGAATAGGACTATGGTCTGAGCTGGTATGTGGTATAGATGTGTGTCCATGTATATTGCTTATACTCAGAAAGGAAGGTTTTGTTTGCAATAGCCCTATCCAGTATTTCAAGTATCTTGCCTTTTTCGTGTGTATATTTCAGCCCAGAAAAACTCAACTCAGTCATGCCAAAATCAATCAGCAAGTTGTCAACCAGATTGGCATCACCGTGATAAAATTATGGACTCCCATTCTTTTCACTTGGTGATAACACCACCTTCCAATACCCAACTATCACCCATGGTTTTATAAAAGATTGACCAATTTCCTAGATCTGTTGCTAAGAAAGATTGCTTAGATTGGTGTTAGGGTGAGCATAAAGAAAGTTATCAAAGAGGCAACGGTTAATACTATAATGGATGAACTAGATGTGGTTGTAGATGATGGTAACATCAGTTCAGTAGTTCGGCCTCAATCTCGACTTCCATTATGGATTCTTCTATCTGTTGATTTTCTGGACGCCCCATTCTGACCTCGTTTCCTTTTGGTGTCGCCAAAGTATATGCATAATTGGTATCACTTGCTCCTACCCCAATCTATCTTGGTTCTCTGTGACTTTTTAGCCTCGCCTGTATAATTCGTGATGTCCTCCCAAACTTTATTTGTCTAATTCTCACTATGGTTTATCTTTTTCTTCTTTTGTGCCTTCCTTGGTTTTTAGTTCAGCTTCAAGTGTGACCATTCCCTTGTACTTCCAGGCCTTTTGTTGCAACCACTGTCCTTGACAATATTGTTCTATACAACAAAATACATGATCACATGTATTTTGTCTCTCAGTTGCATTGATAGTTAGAACTATTTGGTCCTGCACGACTTGTTGCATTACACTTTCTCTAGCTCCCTACCGCTATCATATAGTTTTTGTCTTAAAAGGCATGACTTTTCATCTCCATTAATGACAAGATTCTCCTCCTTACAACATGTCTATCTTCCACTTTACCTTCAACAACCTGGACATTCCTTGTGTTAGAATATAGCTTAACTATTGTCTACATGGGCCTATTGCCCATGGCTCATTAGGGTTAGTCCACTTCCTTTGTGCTTCCTTGTAATAGCCTCCTTTCCTATATATAGGATAGGGGTGTACATATCAATATAACAACACAACATTATTGTATACACTTCTTCACATGGTATTCAAACAATAGCCCTGAGGAGACAACCCTAGCCACTGACCCTCCTTCCGTCTCCTCTCACTTCCTTCTAGGACTAGTCATCGGCCGCCCCTTCTCAACTAGAGACAGAAACCGGGGGACAACCCGCCTGCTGGCAGTTGCTGCCTCCTTCCATGGCTTAATCCACCCGCCCACTAGGCACATCCCGACCTCCATGGTCGCATCTTCTTCCCCTTTCACATATATTTTTATCTATATGTTGATGCCATCCTTCCTGACACTATCCAGTTCGAGTCTCTGGATGACGCTATTTCCCGTCTAGATCTATCTGTCATCGTCACCTTCCCCGAGATTCATTCGTCAAGTAGCTCCAACCACCACCATTGAAGTAGCCACGACAAAGTAGATCTGCCTTCTGCTCCAGCAACCATCACCATCGTCTTGACCACCTAGTTGCCCTGCCATCTCTGAGTCGAGCTGTCATTCCATCCATCATCTCTGCGTCTAGCTGCTCCATTACTCCACCTCTACACCACCTCTCGGGACCCTAGACGGTGCTAATTCCCGTCCAGATCCAGCCATGATCAAGAATGGAGCCATCACTATTCATGATTAAAGGAGTACAGAAGACAATGCTAATTCTCGTCGATCCATGTTGCTAATTCCCATGGTACATGTCTCCTTGACTGCACAAATTCACGTCAATATCATGGATCAGCCACCGCCGACATGGCGTCTTGTCCAAACAACACATTGTGTCGCACTCCAGAAATCACCCTGATGGCGCAGAGTTTTGTCCAGAACACAAAAGACACGGCGTGTTTCTCAAAAGACACGATGTGTTCGATTCCAGAACTCGTCCTAACGACGCATATCGCAACAAACATCGCGTGTCATCCTTAGAACATGGTGTGTCAGAGGACATCAGAGTTACACATCATGACTTCAGAAACGTCGTGTCCGCTTGAAACACGTGTCAACAGAGATCCATTCACGCCTTTGACATCCGACACAACATGTCGCATTTCCACACAGTGTGTTGCAAGGAGTCAGTCAGTTTTTTGTGAAGGAGCTACATGGCGTATCAGTAATACTACACAACATGTCATCAGGAGTTTGCCTGTTACCACTAACAAGTTACACGACGTGTCCAATCATAGACACGACGTGTCAAGAGCAGTCAACACATTTCCAGTTCGAGTTTGACGTCCTCCAAAGGTCTATCTCTCCTCCAATACTTATAAAATCATATCCTATTATTATTGTTTGACCCAACAAAATTTTTATGGGGGCTCCTCTCCTGCATCAGGTCAAGAAAAGATCCATTTATTTTCTCTATCTAGATCTTACTCGGGTTGTCTTTGCATATTGATTCTAGTTGTCGGTTTTCATGCCAAGTAACCATTCTGACAGTGTCACTTTCTCCCCTACCGAGAAAAATTCTAGTAGCGTATCTCCTCCTTCTACCGATGTTTCCATTTTGGTAGTCCTTTTATTCTTCTCTACATAGTACACCTCTTGTTTTGCCTTTTCCCTTTCTCACCCTTCCATCCATCATGTGTGCGTCTTTCCAAGTGCAGGGCGAGGGTCATATTTTCCTTTTTCCACACCATCTACTCACTGTCGTCATATTTGGTGTGTGGGAGGAATAGAGGGGAGAGAGATAGAGAGGAGGGTATAAGGAGAACATGAGAGAGAGGATATGAGGAGAGAGACATCATATGAGATGAGATGATATTACAGGCTATCTTCACGGAGGTTCATATTGTTCATCACATTTGGTTTCCACTCCACATTCCTCTACAGTGAAGATGGTTTAGTCATGGTATTTATGATTGTCTGCTTCAGATGTTCTTCATTCCAGATGCACTTCAAGAGAAAGACCTTCTTCAAAGCTCGAGCTTCTCCAGGCCGAATTCCTAGATGGTACGTAGAGCTGCATAATTGCTTTCAAAAATGGTACATGCAAATAAGGAGAGAGTTTAGATAGACATGGGCTATGATTTAGTCAGGTTTGCCAAAAGGGGTACATTGAATTGTGCCTTGGGATCATGTTCCTTGTTATCAGTGATGTTTTTTGGCATGGGTAGGAGTTTATCAGTGCCTAGCAGTTGGTGATCATTTCTGCATGAGGTCTGTAGAACAAATGGCATACTTCGTTCCAACTATTATTTATGAGGCAAAAATAATCAAGCTCTGACAATTGAAATGGCAAAAGCATGAGTAACTCTTGTACACCAGAGAGTGTAAAACCTACCTTAGTTGGTCAAGCCTCAATAGAGTTAGCTTAAATATATATTGATGTCCATGGGCCTGAGCATTGTCAGGACCTACTACCTAGAAATAGCCTTCCCATAGCATGGATATAGCATTTGACCTGTTGTGTTTTGTTGCTCTCTCATACGAGTTGGACTCCTGTGTATGCCCAACTTTCTTTTCTCCTTTTTCTATGATTCATCATTTTATTGTCATTTGCTTGTTTTTTCTTAGAGTTGTTGTTTAGCTTGCTTCCTTTTTGTTTTTGTTCCACCAGGTTTCTTTCATTTGAACCTTAGTATCCAGTTCATTGGATTAGTGTTGCACATGTTCCCCTAGGTTGGGTCTCCCCTGAGAACCTTTTTTTCTAATGGTATAGGGTTCCCCTTAATAAATGTTGCACCAGTTCCATGCTTTTAGAATTATCTATTTATTATCTATTTCAAGTACTTAGGTTAGACTTGCTTGTGGTATTTTGAGAAGAGTCCCACCTCAACAACTTGTAAAGAAAAGAGAAGAAACACGACTACTTGATCTAGAATACAACTCCACATCTCGTTCATTATATTACCCAGGTTCTTAGTATCTTATTAATTGTAATTGATCATTTAAGAATATATATCTGCAACATACATATCAAAAACAATAACACAAACAAAGTTAATGATTGATTTGTTATGATGATTAATTGATTGGAACAACATGAGCTCTCTTAAGCATGTTTTTGTTGAAGAGATATACTAGTTAGTTAATTCATTATTTGTAGTGTCCATGAACTAACCTACACATGCAAGTGGTATCTGATACTGTTAATGGTGATTCAGTCTTCAAGGTGAATAAGGAAAACTTTGTTGTGTCTATGCCTCTGTGAAGGTGAGCATAGATGACATATAACATCTACACATGGTGAATCTAAATCTCTATTGTAGGTACTCAGAATTTCATGTCACAATGATGATGTTCAACCACATTGAGTTTAGAGTTGAGAAGGAACTGTTATGTTGGTTTTGTTTCTCTGAGTTTCTTGCTGATATCTTGTGATGGATTTATCTTTTTTTCACCATTTAAGCTGCATGATTCATTGAACCGTGTGTTTGCAATAGCCCTATCTAGTATTTTAAGTTGCCAGATATTTTATTTACTCCATCTATATTTAACCTACACTACTTCAAATATGGTTCGAGTATGTGCAAGTTGATTTTTCAAGATATAAACATAAAACTGATATTGATTCACCTTATCTTTTTGTAAACATTATCTTGCATTTTTTTATTAGAGGATGTTCTACTATTGTATCCAGAACTGGTGTGTCTATTAAGCCCCTGATCCAAAATGACCATGGGCTGATATATGAAAATAACTATATAATTTAATACTTATAGTACCCAATGTTAGAAGTTTATCTACAAAATATAAAGGGGGAGGGAGGGTAACTTTATTCTTTTGGACCTTGTAGACAAACCCTATTTTATTCTTATACAAGCTCCCTTATTTTTGTTCTTTTGATTAGAGGAGTATTCATAGAAATGCACTTGTATCGATGATCTATTGTAGTTTTTTAAAAACTAGGATAATTTACTCTTTTCTGTGGACCTGCAAATTCCTCTTTAAATGATTTGGTCTAGGCTCTTACTTGCAACACATCTCCTATGCAGTGACATTGTTGTGGCTTTAACACAATGCAGTTGATTGTGAGGATTACATCCTAGAGGTGAGGTTGCTTATCATCTTGTGAAGTTGCATGTATATGTACAACCTTCTTTATTTCTTTCTTTATGACATGAACTAGTTCCTCGGTGGTGGTGTTTATCCTTCTATGTTGTACCAATTCATCTTATGTCACACCTTTCAGTAATGTGTGTTCATGACCTAATAGGATAGAAAGTGCAAATTTATGATTACATGACAATAAATGTGTAAAATTATGCATATATTCTTATTTGGTATTTAACGGGGAATAACATTTTAAATATGTATATATTCATATACTCATGCATCGAGATTGCCTCCTCCAAGTCGAATTCCTAGATGGTACCTAGAGCTGCACAGTTTCTTTCGAAAATGGTACATGCAATTAAGGAGAGAGTTTAGATGGAAATGGGTTGTGATTGAGTCAGGTTTGCCAAAAGGGGTACCTAGAATTGTTCCTTGGGATCACGTCCCTTGTTCTCAGTGATATTTGTTGGCATGGGTAGGATTTTATCAATGTCTAGCAATTGGTGATCATTTTTGCATGAGGTTTGTAGAACAAATGGCATACTTCGTTCCAACTATTATTTCCAAGGAAAAAATAATCAAGCACTGACAATTGGAATGGCGGAAGGATGAGTAAACTACTTTATATTGGTAATCAAATATATTAGTCTTACCAGATCTTTTTGTTCAACTGTCATGTTTATCATCAGAATTTCCTGTTGATTCAGGAGAACCTGGAGATTAATAAGGAATTGCAAGTCCTTATCCCACTTGTCCCTACAAGGGAGTTGTTTTATTTGCATTGTATATAACAATAGAACAATATATATTAGTGATGGCTAGTGTTTCAATAGACTCTAGAGACACCAGGATTGCACCTTCATATACCTAATTAAGGACATGAAAAATGGTTTTTCAAAGGAGTGTTTTTAGTTCTCTTATGTCTACTTCTCCTTTTGGATTCCATTACTGCATTTTCTACCCACTACATTTCACATTATCTGGAGAACACATGGTGTCTCTATAGATTTCATGGGTGGATAATATAAACAAGACAAAACATCAATCAACCATCTTTATGGCATTGGTGCCTAGAGATTAATTTCCAACCTAACATGAATTCCTAAAATTTATTCTCTCATTAATTGCACACTACTACAACACACACTTGTAGTTTCTACCAAATCCTCATTGTCTCATGAGACCTTCTCACTGTAGTGGTAAAGCAACACATTTCAATTACCTTTACAATCCAGTTCAATCCATATGTTGTGGATTTTCAAAAAATGAAAAAAACGGTCTACCATGTCAGAGTTGAAAATGGTTTGAAGAAAACACATGAATGATTTAAAATGAGGATAACCTTTTTTATATGAACTCACCTTGTCATTTATTAGATTAACTCTTGTACATCAGAGAGTGTATAATGTACCTAAGTTCGTCAAGACTCAATAGAGTTAGCTTAAATATCCATTGATGTTCTTTGGCCTGAGCATTGTCAGGACCTGCTACCTGGAAATAGCCTTCCCATAGCATGGATATAGCATTTGACTTGTTGTGTTTTGTTGATCTCTCATACAAGTTGGACTCATGTGTATGCCCAACTTTCTTTTCTCCTTTCTCTATGATTCATCATTTTATTGCCATTTGCTTGTTTTTTCTTAAAGTTGTTTAGCTTGTTGCTTCCTTTTTGTTTTTGTTCCACCAGGTTTCTTTCATTTGAACCTTAGTAGCCACTTCATTGGATTGGTGTTGCACATGTTCCCCTAGATTGGGTGTCCCCTGAGAACCTTTTTTCTAATGGTATAGGGTGTCTCCTAATAAATTTTGCACCGGTTCCATATTTTTAGAATATCTATTTATTATCTATTTCCTGTACATAGGTTAGACTTTCTTGTGGTATATTGAGAAGAGTCCCACCTCAACAACTCGTAAAGAAAAGGGAAGAAACATGCCTACTTGATCTAGAATACAACTCCACATCTCAAAGTCTAGACCTAGCGCCTTCAAGTGCCATTTCTTATCATTATAACATTAACACATGCGCACATCACTCTCATTCATGTGCTACTATCTCCATTCATAGGTTCAATGAGTCGCTTCATAGGAAGAATACAGAGGGGGACATGGAGAAGAGGAAGAATAGCAATAAATAGTCATTTCACTGGTTCTAGCTCCACTTAATTTGCATAAGAAAAGGGAACTAGGAGTAGGACACAAGAGAGGACAATTAAGAGGATACAGAGGAAAAGTGAATTGGAAGATATGGTAAAGTAAAATGAGAACAAGGGGGTATGTATCAAATAGAGGGCTATTTACATCCATGTACAAGCTAGGAAAATGAATACTAACTAATTGGGTGGAAATGTTGTTCATTATATTGCTCAGGTTCTTAGTTTCTTATTAATTGTAATTGATCATTTACGAATATATATCATGTAAGATACATAATAAAAAAATAACACATGCAGAGTTCATGATTGATTTGTTGTGATGATTAATTGATTAGAACAACAGTAGCTCTCTTAAGCATATTTCTACTAAAGAGATATACTAGATAGTTAATTCACTATTTGTACTGTGCATGAACTAACCTACACATGCAGGTGGTATTTGAGACTGTTGATGGTGATTCAATCTTCAAGGTGAATAATGAGAACTTTGTTGTCTCTATGCCTCTGCGATGGTGAGCATGGACGACATCAAACATCTACGCATGGTGAATCTGAAGTTCTGTTGTAGGTACTCAAAATTTCATGTCGCAATGATGATGTTCAACCACATTGAGTTCAGAGTCAAGAAGGAACTGTTATGTTGGTTTCATTTCTCTAAGTTTCTTGCTCATGTCTTGTGATGGATTTATCTTTTGTTCACCATTTAAGCTCCATGATTCATTGAATGCGTAAATGGTCAGAGCTAGCATGGTTACTTGTGAAGCAACATTTTCCTATTCTGTCTCCTTTAGGTTCTCCTTTCTGTTTCATTTTGCAACAGAAGTGGGATTTGTGGCTAGTGAGTTTATTGCTTTACCTCTCTGGTCTGTTGCCTTGACTCCTCCATTGTTGTGATGCTTTCAGCCATAAGCCCCATCTCCTTTCCTCCTCTCACTCAAAGTCTTTGTGCTAGCAGTTGTTTTCAGTATTCCCAATTATCTCACAAAGAAAGCAGAGGGTTGGTAATCTCTCATATTTTATCTCGATGTCTACAACATGCTCAAGTTCCTCTTTTTATCTTTTGGATGCATTTTAATAGGTTGAGTACATTGATGTTCACTTGGAACCTGCTAGAGATGTCCCAACAAAAGTCATCCAGACTTTTACCACCATTCTTTGTTTCCCAACTATCAATATTATAACTTTTTTTATCTAGAACCCAAAGGTAGATCGTACAACCAGATTCTGAAAGAAATGATTCACAAAGTCATATAATATGCATGAATGTTTGTAGAGATGCATATAGCTTCACAAAGTCATATGGCTAGTTGGCCACCTGTGCTTCAGTCGACCTGATTCATCATGCTTTTTGGTTTTAGTGGTGATGCAGCAACAATATATTTTTCTCTATTTTCTTACTGTTTATTATTTTTTTCATGTTGATTTACATGTACTTTTGTTGGTTGATGCAACTCTAGGCTTGGCGTGTTCATTCTAATAAGATAGGTGAAGAACAATGACACCATCTTGTTCTCTTGTATGCCACTAGAAATACACAGAGCATGAGAAGTAGCTAGCCATTTTCACTCCTCAGTTTCCCCTGCTTACTGGGGGTACATGGAGCAATACATTCTTTGAACAAGTAGTTGCTTGCAGTCTTGGAGTAGGACATGAAGCTAAAATGGTAAGCCATGCTTTAAGCATCAGCTATTTGCAGCCATGGAGCAGGACATCAAGCTATAGTGGTAAGACATTATTTCGAGCAACATAATAGCTGCTGGTATATTGTCTATATTGAAAAATGGCTGCTGGTATTTGGTCTAAATTGAAGAATAAACCATTCCAAGTTGTCATTCCGCAGTCAGTTATCGTGTTGTCCTCTTGGACCCTGCACATTGATTCACTTTTAGTTTAATAGATGGAGGGAGGCCTGGTTACTTCAATGAAAGAAGGGAACTAATCTTATTAAAAGGTAAAGAAGGCTGATCATTTTTCGGTGTTGAAGAACGGTCATTGGCATTTACCCCAATAGATTCTATCTACTCTGGTTACTTCGATGAAAGAAGGGAGCCAATCTTATTAAAAGAAGGTGAAGGCTGATCATTTTCTCATTTGTGTGGAGTTCAAGTTATGATGTACAAATATGGTCCTAAAGTGAACGTCAACTATAAGCCCGCTATACCTTTCGAGATAAATTCAAGGAAGGAGATTCTTGAAGATATATTGTGACGTGGTGTAATCATTGGTGTACATTCAAATTTATGCAGACAATTTATTTATATTTTGTATGTATTTAAGTTCAACTATGTAGAAGAGACAAGGTGGCATGTCCACACAATGTGTATCAACAATTTGTTAATAATTACAAGTAAAGATTCTAATTGTTTAAAATTATCTCACGGGATGTGTTGATTGTATATGATTGTTGGTCATGAATATATATATATATATATATATATATATATATATATAACCATGTCTGTCAATATTTATGATGGAGAAAAGTCATCACAAATAAAGTTTTTGATTAAAATAATAACTTGTCATTATTAGTTTTTATGACGGAATTTTGTTGTCATTGATAGTATTAATGATGAACAATGCATGTTGTTGTTATAACCATTAACGACAAGATCTACAAGTCGTCCTTCTTTCTATTAGCGATGAACTGAAATTAGTCATCATTATTCCCATTAACAGCAAGACCAGTAACGACAACATGCGACAACTATTTTTTTCCATCTTTAATAGTTATATCAATGAATTTTGTTACATTTACGACAGCTTTTTTCCGACGTTATTGTTGATGTTTCTTATAGTGCAAAACCCCTCCAGTAGGTGGGGCCCACATGGGCATGTGGCATGCTAGTCTTGAGTCATACGGTCCAGGCATGTAGGAAAGGGCTATCCATGGTGATGTAGCCACCCTTGCACTGGTATTCCGTGATCGGGAGCTGGGTGTCCATGGGCCATGTTGGGTCTGTACTGAAATGGGAAAATATTGTGAGGCCATGTAGTTGAGCCTTGATGAAGACGTTAAGAGTCTAAGTGGGGGATATTGTAACATCCCAATATTTGAGACCTCATATATCGCGATCTTAAAAGGAATGATTGGACTACCCATATCACTAAGGTGCACCTTCTTTTCCAGGAGTCCATTACTAAAGAACTCCATAGTTAAGCGTGCTCAGCTTGGAGTAGTACTAGGATGGGTGACCAGTTGGGAAGTTTATCATGTGTTGCGTGTGAGTGTGGATAAAGAACACATTTAAGGATAGTGGTGGTATGTGGGGCCAATGGTCATTCCTGAAACTTTACTAGAGCCTAGGGCAGTGGGCCTGGGTGTTACACAGATCTAGTCTAGTAACCAATCCCAAAACTAATTGAAAAGAAATCATCTTCACAATAGAAAATATCTCATAAAAGTCCACCCCTAGTTTTTTTACTAAAGTCCTTGACAACTAGTTTGGCTTTGTATCTAATATCCTTATCACTATCATCTCTCATAATCTTGTATACCCACTTATTCTTTAATTCTCTCTAACTCTTGGGATGTACCAATGGCTCATAGGTATCATTCCTATACAAAGAAGACATCTCCTCCTACATTGCCTAATTCCATTGTGCTCTTTCTTTATGCATATGTTCCTGTTGGAAAGTCTTCAGCTCCCCCTGATTAGTAAGGACAACATGCTAAGATGTTGGATATCTAGATGAAGGATGACAAACTTTCTCAAACCTCCTCAACTGCTTCTCTGAGGACATTGTCCAGTGATGATCTTGCTCTTCCTAGCTAGAAGTCTCTGACTGTGAATCTAAATCTCACGAGTGTGCGTCTACAAGAGGAACACTCAATGTGGTATCACTCTACTGCTCAGGGTGATCATGTTTCTCTTTTTCATTATCTAAGGATGGCACATGTAAAGAATCTAAAACATCCTCATACTCATCATCAAAAGAACTATCAACTAATCATGCAGCCTCATTATCATCACTCTCAAGCTCTATAACTATATGACTCTCAAATAATGTCACAACTTTGTGTCTTCTCATGGTCTTTTTCATAGGATACCATAACCTCTAGATGAACTATGTATCTCCATAACTAACAAAGATACATGGCACCACTTTATCATGCATCTTTTGCCTCTATTCCTATGGAACATGTGCAAGCTTTGCACCCAAATACTCGCAACCGAGCATAAGAAGCGTCCTTTCTTGTATATACCTTATCAGGTATATCAAACCACAAAGGAATTGATGGACATCAACTAGTCAGATAGTAGGAAGTATTCACTACCTTTCTCCAGAGTGTCTTTGGAAATTGTTTAGTCTTCCACATGCATCTAACTTTCTCAACTATGGTATGGTTCATCCTTTTAGCTGTACCATGGTATTGTGGTGTGTAGGGCACTAGACTTTCATGCCATATGTCATGCTCTGCACAATAGTCTTGGAACTCCCTAGAGGTATACTCTCTTCCATTATTTATGCAGAGACACTTCAACTTTCTCTTTGTTTCCTACTCCACCATGGCATGAAATTTCTAGAAACACTAAATGGCTTGATCCTTTGTCTTCAACAAGTAGACCCACACCTTCCTAGATGCATCATTAGTGAATGTCAAAAAATACCTATTGCCACCTAGTGAAACCACCTCAAATAGATGGTATACATTCGAATGAACCAACTTTAGAATATTTGACTTCACCTTTGGTCTTATCTTGAAAGAAAATCACTAGTGCTTTACTTTCTAACATGAATGACATGAATTAAGATAGGTGTCCTTGCCACAATAGATCAATCCTTTCTTTGATAGTAGTTGTAGACCTTCGACACTAACATGTCCTAGTCGTCTATGCCATAGATCTAATTGATGATCCTCAGTTGCATGTATATGAGACCCTTTGAACACTTAAGTTTGGTCTTGTACAATATTCAACACAATTTACCTCATGTAATGACCAAGGTCCCCTTTGTGATTTTACAATTAGCACCATCACAGTCCAGATGACAACCTTCTCTATTGAAGAAAGAACTAGATATCAAACTCAGCCATACATATGGGACATGAGGAATATCCTTGAGTGTGAGCGTGCACCTAACACTTGTTTGAGCACAAATGTCTCCAATCTCAATAATTCTAGAGAACCTTGAATTTCCCATATTCACCATCTCAAGATCCCCCTTCTTGGATGAAGTGAAGAACTCCTTACTTAGTGAAGCATGATAAGAAGTTGTAGAATCCACCACCCACTCAATATCATCATCCTTAGTAGTCAACAATACTTGTCAAGACCACATCTTCATCATTGTCCCTGTCATCTTAAATTGTCAAAGAAGTATTTTAGTCATCGTCCTTATTGTCTTTGACTTTAGACCCATGTATCTTTTTCCAAACCTTGCAATCATTTTTGAAATGATTTAGGTCTAAGATTTTCCATGATCTCTCACTCTATCAATGGCCCTATTCTCTATAAAATGCACCTATGATCTAATGTTTCTTGAGGCTCATCATCCAGTCTCTTCACTCAGTAGACTACTCTTCACCGGATCAAGTGTCAACTTGCCTTCTTGTGCAAAATTGTTGACTATCACAATAAGCTTCTCCCAATTGTCAGGTATTGATTCCAAAAGAAGTATCGGATAGAGTTCATCATCAAAAACCATTTTAATGGACCCTAGTTGATTTAGAAGGCTTTAGAATTCATTCATGTGTTGGCCAATACTTGTACCATCCTTGTACTTTAGGTTCACCAACTTTCTAATTAAGAAAGCTTTATTTGTGGCATTGTTCATCTGATATAATTTCTTAAGCTTCTCCCACATAACTTTGGCATACATATCCTCTGACACATGATGGAACACCAAACTATCGATGTTACACCCCGATATCACAATTACCACTAATCATGATATTAGGGTATAAATTGAGGATTTAATGTAATACAAAGATCACCCTTAACTTTTTCTTCTTTTTTAAAATCTTTGTTTTCTCGCATTGAACCACATAAACTAACTTTACAAGAGAATTAAACTCTTATTTCTCTTATATAATCTCAACATTAATGATACACATCCATACATTCATTATGTTTCTCACACTTCCATGTACATACGACATGACAATCATTTGCATTCTCTCCTATTAAGGAAACAAACATACAAAACATCATTTACAAGTCTCTCTCAGATCTATACAAGGACCTAGAGTGACAGGGACGGACTGAACTTAACTATACTCATACTTAACTCTTGTGGCAGATCTACCCTGATGAAATGATATCTTCTTCAAGTCCACGTGATTTCCCTAAATATTTTGAGTAGAGGGGTGAGCCTTCTCACTCAGTGAAGGAGTACTTCAAAGAAACAATCTAAAGCACTGATATAATTACAGATATACTTTTGAGCAATTGATATCAATTATAATAGAAGAAAGTTTTAGAGAGTCTAATAATTGACAATCATAAATATGGCAGGATACTCTAAATATCTATTAGAGTGAATCAATATATGAAATGCTTGATTGATCATAAAGAGAACTAATGATTCAGAAACATACAAAGAATAATTAAATAACTGTACAGACTTGTTTGACCTCTCATTCATTTTATTATGCCCTGATCCTATGCAGTGTACTCTACATATGAAGACTCATAGTGCACTATGATCACACCGTACAAGACTTAGAGGACACACCCGGGAAATGCTAAGTTTGAATACTCTCCTGGTCTGCAACAGGTAAATGGCTCTCTGGCCTAAACTGGACTCCTCTAACATGAGCACACAGGCGGAGAGTCAAGCCATCTCTTGGATTTTCTATACTCTAGTGTCACCAAGACTTCTGGTTGATGTTGGACATTGCAAACTATAATTTAAGGAGACTTCCACTAGGGGTTCGTCCCCCATGCCACCTGATAGCACATTCCAACCCCTGTATACTGGACACTGCCAGGGTTAGGTCATTTCACCCCTAAGGCACAGACCTCACATAGGGGTTCTACAGTGTTCAGAGCTCCTAAGTCTATTATTTTATTATTCCTAAAAGCTCTTTCTACATTGTACCCTTCTCTTACTTATACTTGACTATGGTATCTCTATGGTGTTGTGTCTACTTATTTGAAGTTATAATACAACATTTATATCATTCTAAACTTGGAAGAGTAGTATATTCAAAACACTATAATATATTGAGTAATCAACATACTATACATGCGGGCAGACTAAAATTCTTAAATAAATAGATTTCATGTCCACTTGGCACATACACACTAGAATCGTGCATATCAACCCAAATTTTGAGTTGTGCATCTCATAACTCAATTAAGAGTTAATTACTTATCATGACAAGAATTATTAATAATAACTGAGAACATTGATATCACAATACTTGATTCATTGAACACCCTACCCTTAGGGTTTCATTTAATCACCACAAATGCTATAAAGAAAGGTGTAATACATCTATCACGTACTTTTCAAATCTTTAAAACACATGATACCTGTGATCTCAATCCCTTATCACATTACTGGGAATTCACATCCCTTCACATCATTATCATGATTACTAGATATGGGTATTCAAGCCCTTAGATCATCACATATCATTGTTACCTCTGTAATAGGTAACCATTACCTCTAGGTCCTTAGAACAATGTATTCATTTCACTGGTTTTACATGTATTCTCATGGCACACAAGGCCATCACACATCTTGTCACCTCTCACTAGGCAACAACTCATTCACATGGCTCCCATAAAGATTTCATGCGACATAAACATTCATTGAATATAAACTACTATCAACAAATCATATAAAATCAATATATGTATGAAACCTTAGAAATGAGCTGAATTTGGGTTTCCATGCCATTCACTAGGATATCATGCATCAAAAATAACATTGAATAAATAAAGTGTATCATGTTAAGAAAATCCCTTCAAATGGATTTCACGATATCTATTCGCAAATATCCAACTTTCCTCACATCTAGGGTTTCACCCTCTTTACTGAGATATCAAACAAACACTATTCACTTTGAATGAAATCCAAGATAGTATCTGACATATATGTACTATGAATTTGGATACAACCATTCATAACCAAGGGGATCTAGATAAGCAATTTTCTCTATTTACTTATACATCAAATTGCAGTCATAGACAAATACCCTATATTTCAGTTTACTCTTATAATCTTTGTGAATACTTAGTTAATTCTCATTAGGATGTATTGTATACATTTCTAATATGGTTTTATAATCTGAACTTCATCCAAATAGAGGAAGAATCCATTTCATATCATTTTGCAACAACTTAGAACAAATAGACAATTCAGGGTTTGTAGTCGCATACTAGCAATTAAAGATTATGGATGAATTAACCAATTTTCATGCAATGTACTATTTAAAGGAAGTTCTCACTCACCCTAAGGTGTGAAAACACCTAAAAAACGCAGCTCATCAATGAAAATCTCTATCTCATATCAAATCCCTAGCAATTCACCCGATTCTTCTTCCTTTCAACTTGGAAACCCTAAAAATGAGGGATTGTGAAGAAAGAGTGAGAAAAGGGGAAGTTTTGATAGCATTTTGGATCAAATCAGAGGAGGGACAGAATTTTTACATGTGAGAGAAGATTCACCATGAAACTATATCTAAAGAAGTTAAACTTACATGATTTCATCATTCCTCAGACCGCAAAACCCTAGGTCAGCATCTCCATCACTTTCTCCTCTCAAACCCTAACTCTCCCTCTCTCTCTAGGATTTCGTTTCTCTGGATTGAATCACGAATTATCATAGATCCTTGTGTGTTAGGTTGACCATATAGAGAAATTGAGCTTCTGGGGTCAATTGCACTTTGACCCCTTACTATACTTTTCTTATTTCAACATTTTTGTCTGTCATAAAAAGGTTTTTGTAAATTCGTGTATTTAAGAGATCAAACTTCCTCAAAAAATTATGAAAATTTATCACGTTATATATAATTTATTTGCAAAGCTTCAATTAAAATTTGAGATCATTCGAATCTTCCATTAAATAATTAAAAATCTAATAGTTCACCATTAGCCAAAATTCTACAGAAATGTCAGTTACTATAATTCATCTACTGATAAGGTCCAAACACATCCAAAAATTATGAAATTTTTTCATATTGTTTAATATTTAGTTTCAGATCTCCAATTAAAATTTCAAATCATTTGGAGTTATCAATAAATAATTAAAAATAAAACACTACACTACTTAAAAGCACTCTGTCAGCATTTTGGTCGAGGTATAGTTTAACCGAGAACCACATTCAAAGAACACTCAAATATTCTGAAAATTTTCTCCAATATGAATGATTGAGTTATACATATGATATCCAAAATTCAATTAAATCCAAATTACATAGAAAATAAGATAAATTATTTACCGTACTACTATCTTGATCAAATTCCATACTCATGTACCATCAAAACCCTAATTTCAGCCAACTAGGGTTTATATTTATCAAACCATAATTTCTCAAACAATAGAACACTTAATGTTCTTATTAGTTTTAAAACATCATAATTGAATTCTCACCATTACTTAAATTTAAGCAATGATCAATCTAATTAAGCATATAATCATCCAGGTAAACCCTAGTTTACCAATTAAGCTCGGATACGGTCATAACAATTCTCCCCCACTTTAAAAGGTTTTGTCCCCGAAACATAAACATGCAAGAAAAGTATTTTCAAGGTTTATTTTAAGCTTCTGAAATCTTACATGTCATTATATTCTTGTATTTCATACTTGAATGCAATTTTCAACATCAAGTCCTTTTCTAATCACAACATGTTAAAATAGTTCTCAATGATAACAAACAAATTCTCTATGCCACAATCAATCATAGGATAGAGAGAGAAACAACCATTTCAATATTTTCATACTCTTGAGGTGTTACCTCATCATTGATAATCTGATCCAACTATCTCAATTCATACGGCTCAATATGTACTATTGTTATATATTACCTCTAAATCACAAAAGACAGTTCACCATGTTCATTTGAATCTTACTATTGTGCTACTCAAATAGCAAAATAGTCTTGAGTTGGAAGACTAGATTCAACAACAATTGTACAATACTACTCACGGCATCCCCATTGAATCATGGATGCATAAGGTGAAGCATTACCATCACATTCCATATTATTCTCAAGTATGAACCCACATATAATTTAAGGTGTAATGATCGAGTTATAGCATACTAGGATTTCAACAATAGTAACAAAGTACTACATTATTGTATTAGTCATTCAAGGACTATTCATACCCAATTACCATCACTTAGTTATATTAAAGCTAGGTATAACAAGCTATACCTCATTAGGGTTACATATCAATACAATATGGTTATCATCCCTTCTATTCATATCAGTGAATAGGTAAGACTACCTTATTCAAAGTAACCCTTCATTTGTTCCATCATTATTCAACCCATATCACCATACCACAAATGTACAATACAAAGATGGATTACTAGTATGAATGACTACAACTATCAGACACCTTTAGTTAACATATTGCTTGCACATCTACACTGAAATCATACGTAGAACCAATTTACATCCCTTAATATACCTTCAACAAATTATACTTCTAAAAATAAATTCACATATTACTAAAAGCCATTTTTATCTCCTATCTCTCTCCTCATTCACTACTACTTACTTTTTTTCTACTTATCCTTCTCATTTAAATCATGTAGATTAAACAACCCTAAAATTGAAACATACAAGCTAAGAATAGATTATTCATCATTCTTGATATCACTGCAAGAATTTGTTTTAGATTACACTTTTCTCATCTTCAACTTCTTCTTTTGTTCAAAACACACTTGTTACATTTCAAATTATTTCTTAACCCTTTCTATGAATAATTTTCATATTGTTCATCAACCTTTCAGATTAGCTAGGATTACTATCAGTGCTAGTTTACTTCTCATAGTGCAAATCACATGATCTTGTTTTATAGAGATGCTAGTATTTAAGGTTAAATCACTAGTGACAACCCTTGAACTACTACAACTCTAAACATTCTGGGGTTTTGTCCTTATCAGTAGCATGACGTTATTGTGATGTGACTTTGCTCCCTTAATTTGAAATTCAAACTTTGGATCTCACAAGTTTTACTAAAGTCTTCTGTATCTTATCAATTGAATTTCCTTTCTCTTACTTGGCCATTCAGATAGATTACATTCTCAATTTACCCTTCTAGGGTTTCATCATCATATTGTATGTCATTATTACATTCACTAGATGCCTCTACCATGGTGGTTATACATCAGATATGATTCATTTTCTTATCACTTCATTCCCACATTACTTTCATTAAGGAAGATATGAAACAGAAGATGATTTTGAGACTTAGAATTCTTATCATCAAACATTCATTAATACATTTCTCATATGTAGGTTTAATTAATTATCAACAAGGATACTTGACTAATTAGCACTTTCTTGAATCTCGCAACCTCTTTCTTTTATAATCTATATTACTTCACCATGTTTCAAACCTTTTCATTACTTTCCATAATCCCCTTACCATATACTGCTATTCCACATATCATCTTTAACTTCTAGTGTTCTCTTATGGTCATGTTGCTTCTTTTAGGTGTATGATCATATATATCATGTTGCACATATTTCTTTTTATCCTTCTTCTAATGTAAAGTTGAAATTCTAAATCCATAATCCCTCTACTAGTTTCAACTCATGTTTAATACATTACATATCCTTCATTTTAAATCAAACGACTTATGCATGGGTCAAACTTAGTATCTCTTTTAATCAAGTTTTTACCTCTTGAATATAGTCTACTTTTGTATGACTTATTCATTGGTTAAGCTATACTTTTGTTCTTCTTTTAGAAATTAGTTTGTTGTTCTATAGAGACTTAGAATCCAAAGGCAGTAGGATGAATGTATTAACTTCACAATAAAGGTATACATTCCATGCTCTCAATTATATCATAACCCTCATTCCTTAATCAAGCTCATTATTTCCAACATTTTTTTTGTTTCAACTAATTTCTTATCCTAGTTTTATGATTTACATGCTCATCTAGTTCTCTTCACCTTAACTTTTATGAAGACTCTTTACTTCTATGTACTTATTGTATACTTAGCTCTTTTCTTCTATTTTCCTTTTGCTTTGGAGTACATAAAAATATTTTACTCGATTCTATAATCCATTCCTCATGATTGATTCTTACTATCTTGGCCCCTAACATACTTTTCTCATATCTTTTCCATATTTCATATTTAGAGTTCATATAATACTAATAATTAAACTTAATCAGAATCTTATGTCGTGTTCCTTTATTCCCAATTAGGGGTTTTTCATATGAGGCCCCAAAGCTGGATCTCAGACATCCGTTTCAACTAATTCTTAGCTATTTTAATCTTTTCCATATGTTTCAACATCTTAGTGTATGTACATTCTCACTATGATGTGGGTCTAATTTATCTAGAGTCTACTCTTATTATATTTTTAATAGGAGTCATTAGATCCTAGTAACACATCCTTCCAGCCAGACCAGGCCGAACCTACAGTCCTGAAGCCAAGAGCTACTTAAGATTAACCAACTCCTATTAATCTCAAACATGTGGAAAGAATATCCACTTAGGAAAGTTCATTCAAAGATCATTTCTAGTCTACTTGATACAAAGAATGTAATCAATAAATGTTACAACTGCATAGTGTACAACAAATCTTAAAGACCCGTATATATTTCAAAATATTGAATATCTGGATTTCAACATATAAGAGCTTTTCTACTCATCTCGAATAAAACAAAAATATGAAATGAAATTTCTATTTCATTTTATATTTATGCTCTTAATTCATGTTACTTATCTTGTTTCAAACCCTAATACTTCTAGGGTTTCTCTTTAGCCCATCCTTCCACTGTATATCTGGCCAGGGTATACATGAAAAAATAGACAGAGAAGCTTGATACTGGTTGATCCAAGTACTCAGATATCGGGCTAGGATATCCAAATACTCAAATCTCAAGAGCTAACATCATAACATCTCCTATCTGCCACACTTATGACTCTAACTTACTAACTTAATGGTCCCTGACGACTCAGCCTAAGCTCTGATACCAAATTTGTTACACGCCGATCTCACAATTACCTCTAATCATGAGATTAGGGTATAAATTGAGGATTTAACTTAATACAAAGATCACCCTTAACTTTTTCTTCTTTTTCAAAATCTTTGTTTTCTCACATTGAATCACATAAACTAACTTTATAAGAGAATTAAACTTTTATTTCTCTAATATAATATCAACATTAATGATACACATCCATACATTCATTATGTTTCTCACACTTCCATGTACATATGACATGACAATAATTTGCATTCTCTCCTATTAAGGAAACAAACATACAAAACATCACTTAAAACACTCTCTCAAATCTATACAAGGACCTAGAGTTACAGGGACCGACTGAACTTAACTATACTCATACTTAACTCTTGTGGCAGATCTACTCTAATGCAATGATATCTTCTTCAATCCCATGTGATTTCCCTAAAAATTTTGAGTAGAGGGGTGAGCCTACTCGCTCAGTGAATGAGTACTTCAAAGAAATAGTCTAAAGCACTGATATAATTACAGATATACTTTTGAGCAATTGATATCAATTATAACAGCAGGAAGCTTTAGAGAGTCTAATAATTAACAATCATAAATATGGTAGGATACTCAAAATATCTATAAGAGTAAATCAATATATGAAATGCTTGGTTGATCATAAAGAGAACTAATAATTCATAAGCATACAAAGAATAATTGAATAATTGTACATACTTGTTTGACCTCTCATTCATTTTATTATGCCATGATCATATGCAGTGTACTCTACATATGACGACTCATAGAGCACTATGATCACACCGTACAAGACTTAGCGGACACACTCGGGAAATGCTAAGTCTAACTACTCTCCTAGTCTGCAACAGCGTAATGGCTCTCTGGCCTAAACTAGACTCCTCCTCTAACCTGAGCACACAGGTGGAGAGTCAAGCCACCTCTTGACTTTTTTGAAGTCTAGTGCCACCAAGACTTCTAGTTGATGTTGGACACTGCAAACTATAATTTAAGGAGACTTCCACTAGGGCTTCGTCCCATGTGCCACCTGATAGCACGTTCTGACCCCCGTATACTGGACGCTACCACGGTTAGATTGTTTCACCCCTAAGGCACAAACCTCACATAGGGGTTCTACGGTGTTCAGGGCTCCTAGGTCTATTATTTTATTATTCCTAGAAAGATCTTTCTATATTGTACCCTTCTCTTACTTATACTTGACTCTAGTATCTCTATGGTGTCGCGTCTACTTATTTGAAGTTCTAATACAACTTGTATATCATTCTAAACTTGGCAGAGCAGTATAATCAAAACACTGTAATACACTGAGTAATCAACATACTATACATGCAGGCAGACTAAAATTCTTAAATAAACAGATTTCATGTCCACTTGGCACATACACACTAGAATCGTGCATATCAACCCAAATCTTGAGTTGTGCATCTCATAACTCAGTTATGAGTTAATTACTTATCATGACAAGAATTATTAATAATAATTGAGAACATTGATATCACAATACTTGATTCATTAAACACCCTACCCTTAGGGTTTCATTTAATCACCACAAATGCTACAATGAAAGGTGTAATACATATATCACATACTTTTCAAATCTTTAAAACACATGATACATGGGATCTCAATCCCTTATCACATTACTGGGAATTCTCATCCCTTCACAACATTATCATGATTACTGGATCTGGGTATTCAAGCGCTTAGATCATCACATAGCATTGTTACCTCTGTAACAAGTAACCATTATCACTAGGTCCTTAGACCAAGGTATTCATTTCACTGGTTGTACAAGTATTCTCATGGCTCACAAGGCCATCAAACATCTTGTCACATCTCACTAGGCAACAACTTATTCACATGGCTCCCATAAAAATTTCATATGACATAAACATTCATTGAATATAGACTACTATCAACAAATCATATAAAATCAATATATGTATGAAACCTTAGAACTGAGCTGAATTTGGGTTTCCATGTCATTCACTAGGATATCATGCATCAATAATAACATTGAATAAATAAAGTCTATAATGTCAAGTAAATCCCTTTAAATGGATTTCACGATATCTATTCACAAATATCCAACTTTCCAAGCATCTAGAGTTTCATCCTCTTTAATGAGATATCGAACAAACACTATTCACTTTGAACAAAATACAAGATAGTACATGACATATATGTACTATGAATTTGGATAAACAATCATTCATAACCAAGGGGATCTAGATAAGCAATTTTCTCTATTTACTTATACAGCAAATTTCAGTCATAGACAAATTCCCTATATTTTAGTTTACTCTTATAACATCTGTGAATACTTAGGGAATTCTCATTAGGATTTATTGTATACATTTCTAATATGATTTTATTATCTAAACTTCATCCAAATACAGGACCAATCCATTTCATATCATTTTGCAACAACTTAGAACAAAGAGACAATTCAAGGTGTGTAGTCGCATACTAGCAATTAAAGATTATGGATGAATTAACCAATTTTCATGCAATATACTATTTAAAGGAAATTACCACTCACTCTAAGGTGTGAAAACACCTCAAAAACGTAGCTCATCCCTAAAAATCTCAATCTCATATCAAATCTCTAGCAATTCACCCCATTCTTCTTCCTTTCAACTCGGAAACCATAAAAATGAGGGATTATGAATAAAGAGTTAGAAAAGGGGAAGTTTTAATACCCTTTTGGATCAAACAGGGGAGGACAGAATTTTGACATGTGATAGAAGATTCACCATGAAATATATCCAAAGAAGTTAAACTTACATGATTTCATCATTCCTCAGACCGCAAAACCCTAGGTCAACATCTCCATCACTTTCTCCTCTCAAACCCTAAATCTCCCTCTCTCTTTAGGATTTCATTTCTCTATATTGAATCACGAATTATGAGAGCTCCTTTTGTGTTAGGTTGACCATATAGAGCAACTGAGCTGCTTGGGTCAATTGCACTTTGACCCCTTACTATACTTTTTCTTATTTTAGCAAAGTTTTTATGTCATATAAAGGTTTCTGTAAATGCGTGTATTTTAGATAACAAAATTCCTCCAAAATTTAAGAGAATTTAACATGTTATGTATAATGGAATTTCAAATATTCCTATAAAATTTGAGTTCATTCTAAGCTTCCATTAAATAATTGAAAATCCAACAGTACACTACTATCTAGAATTCTTCAGAAATGCCAGTTATTGTAATTCGTCTATTGATAAGGTCGAAACACATCCAAAAATTATAAAAATTGTACATGTTGTTTATGATTGAGTTTCAGATCGCCAGTTAAAATTTCATACCATTTGGAGTTACTATAAATAATTAAAAATAAAACACTACATAGTTGAAAAGCACTCTGTCAGCATTTTGGTCGAAGTATAGTTTGACCGAGAACCACATTCAAAGAACACTCAAATATTCTGAAATTTTTCTCCAATATATATGATTTTTTATCCATATCATATCCAAAATTCAATTAAATCCAAATTACATAGAAAATATGATAAATTTTTTACCGTACCACTATCTTGATCAAATTCCATACCCATGTACCATCAAAACCCTAATTTTAGCCAACTAGGATTTATATTTCTCAAACCCTAATTTCTCAAACAATAAAACACTTAACGTTCTTATTAGGTTTAAAACATCATAATTGAATTATCATCATTAATTAAATTTAAGTAATGATCAATCCAATTAAGCATATAATCATCTAGGTAAACCCTAGTTTACCAATTAAGCTCGGATACGATCATAACAATCGAGCCACTTTCACATTCTTCCCACTTCCTTCCTATTCAGTTTCATCTAATCTACGTCAAATACATTTCCTACTTCTTTCCCTCTATCAGATCATACAAATCCTTGTAATATGTAATATCCTCCATTTTGGGTTTTTCGATCTGTTAATTTGTGCTCGTCAATTTATTCATCATTGCATCATCATATTTCTACATATGGCTCTAAATCTATGCAACCACCGCTTTAATGCCATTTAATAGGATTGTTGATGGGGAATATGTGCATGTACCCTGTGCAACCATGATGTGATGAATACCCTGTGCAACCATGATGTGATGAATAAAAATGTATGTAGAAGCATTATCGATGAGCATGTAAATCAAAGATAATAACCATAAGAAGTTAGAGGGAAGAAGATATATTGTTATGTGGAAAACGCTCATGGGACCAACCATGGGAAAATCCACTACAAGAAAAGATACAATTTCTCTTCTTGGATTTTGATCTAAACTTGAGATAATATACCATGAAGGAGAAATAAGAAGATATCTTACCATACAGAGAGATGTTTATAAATTTAGCACCCCAAAACTTCCCAAGAAGATGTCATATTTAACAAAGTATACAATAGTAGATGGTCCAAAGAAGAAACATGGATGTCTTGGCAGTCCTGCCCCACTTCCTTTCTTCTTACTTTTATTTCCTTCTTCCTTTGATTTCTCCTGCATCACTAAGGGCCTGTATTTTTACTTTTGGCTTGGCAACTACAAAGCCAATTGATGAATGTTGGCTAATTGCCTTTGGCTTGATGACTGCCCTTGGCTGTTATTTCAATCCTTGTGGTTGCAGATAGATGGGATTTATAATCCATGGACACGCTAAGCAATGTTGTAGTGGGCCTCTATCTTGGTATGGACATCGACCAAGCCCAATAGTATACAATTGTATGTATCTGGAACTGCATATTAGTGCAATAGTGGCATGAAATTATAGTCTACCATGTAAAAAATGTGATTTATTAATTTTGAGAAAACGTATATGCATATGGGAGTCTAGAAGTCTCTCATGCATACTCATTTTTCTTAAACACATAAGTGCTTTTTCCGCCTCCCATTGGTTCTATACAACATATCTCCGTCCCAAAAAATGTGAGTTTTCCTTCTGAGACATATGTGACTACTTCATATTAAATAAAAGGTACCTCAATTATGAAAGTGTACGCCATTTCTATACAAAGTTACCTAATAAACTAGTTTCTACTTATTCAAAGTTGAGATTTTTAATATATAACTAAAAATTGTAACATTTCCATATTTTAGGTCTTGGATAAAATTAGCCTAAGAGAACATTAGACTACCCAGATCAACAAGGTGCACATCCTTTTCAACTAGTTCATCAATAGGTACTTCGAAGTTAAGAGTGCATGACCCTAAGTAGCATTAGTATAGGTGAATAACCAAGTTGTGTGTGCATGAGGACAATGCACACAACCAAGACTAGTGTTGTTTTTTTGGGCCACTCATCATAATCAAATCTATGGTAGATCCTTCTTCTAGGGTTCCTGAAATTATAAAATGTATCATACCTAGATCTTCCCATTAGGTGAGGCCCACATAGGCACATGATAGTCTAGTCTTGAGACATGCAATATAAGCATGTTGGTAAGGACTATAATATTGAGATGGATAGAGCCTCCTTTGTGATGGTAGCTACGAAAGGGAGCTAGATGTACATAGATCATTTTGGGTTTATATTCAAATAAGAAAAATATTATGAGGTCTTGTGATTGAGTCTTGATGAGAATGTCAAGTGCATTGTCACATCCCATGATTTAAGACCTTGGATAAAAGATCTTGAATGAAAAGATTGGACTAATTGTTACCTTTGAGTTGTGTGTGCTTAATCCATAGTAGTACCAGTGGATGGATGACCTATTCGAAAACATCATTAGAGATATGCATGAGTGAGGTCCATACATGAAATGCAAGATAGTATTGGTTTGTCAGAACAATCATCATTCTTTAATTTTTGTTAGAGAATTTGTCTAGGGGAACAAGCATAACAACTACCTCAACATAGATAAAAGGTACTCCAATGTCGAAAAAAGGTACATCAATATCGTAAAGAATCCTTTCGTTAAGAAAATAAGTACCTAAACAATATGGTCATAAATGTAGTGATGTTAGGTAACTCATTTACTTCACATTCTAAAAAAATATTTAATTTACTATTATCTTTGTTTTGGATATTTTGATACGATTGTAATTGTAACACCCAAATTTCTAAAACATGTAAAACACTAAGCAAAAGCATAGATCTCATTGGGATGTCACAAAAATGAATATCATTGCATAAAAATAAAGTTCATATATAAACCAACATAGGATAAAATAATAGTTCTCATACTCAAGTCCTAGACAAAACCCTTACATGAACAAAATTGAACATGGATACTCTTAAACATCCTACACTTTCTCATAAAACTCATACTAAAACTAAAACACATGTCTCATAAACATAAAGGAAATCTACTCTATTGATATTTGGCACTACACCCGATTTGGTCTCAAATGTCCTTGAGCTCCTTCTTCAGATGGTCCTTAGATGGCTTTATCCTTGACATTGCTCCTTTGTTATGGGCATCGCACCCCAACCATGCAACAAATAAATTCGTAAGAGGAATTTAACATTTTATATCTTTAAGGAAAACATGTAAACTGAAAATAGACAATTGAACATTAAACATTGAAAAGGGACACAATTGCTTTAAAATTACTTCTTTTATCTTGACTTATATAAGAAACCTCGAGTTTTGCACCGAAGTGCCTCTTCTCTTATGCACCAAAGTACCTCTTGGTTTGCATGTAAGTGCCTCTTCTCTTATTCAGTGAAGTGCCTCTTAGTTTTTCTTCGAGGAGCCTCTTGATGATGATATTATATAAGTTATCTTTTAACATTATCTTTCACTTAAACTCATAAATTTCTCTTAAACATTATTCTTGACATTACTCTTAATTCTCATGAAAGATGGTACAATAAATATTGACAACAAAGCATGACTTCCAATTTATCATAAATTCATTGACTTTAACAATCGAAACAATAAATAATACATTTATAGCATTTATTATACATTCATATATACAATCAATCAAATACTTTGAGGGCACCCTACTGGGTGCTTCTATTAGGGACAACAAGGGAAAAATCATAGCAAATGCCCAAAAGAGAATCAGAGGATTGTGGGACACTACTCTTTTCGAAGATAAAGTAGTACTTCTTGGCATCCATACAACACATCTGGTTGGGCCTGAGTGGGTTGTGGTGGAGTCAGACTCCTTGCAAGTTGTGAAGAAGATATAGAATGGTACCTCGAGTCCTACCTACTTGGGCAGCACCATTAAGGAAATTCTTGTTTGTTGTAACTAGTTCAGTAGTGTTAGCTATGAACATGTTAAAAGAATGTGTAACGCTCTGACACACTCTATAGTTAAGTCCCCTATTATGATTGGGTGGTTGTAAGGCAATCAAACTTTGCTAATGAGTGGGTTGTAACTGTTGCACAAGAAGTTTCTAATGAATGAATGAGTGACTTGGAATAAAAAAAATTCAAATACTTATGTTCAAAGTGCATGGACCACTCACATCTCTCTTAGAGAAGATCCTAGTTTCTTCCTTAGGTTGATGAAACCCTAAACATGATCTTGGGGTTAAGAAACCCTAATTACCTTATTATAACAATTATCATTCAATAATGATTTGTATTTGACCCAAATTCTAGGGTTTCATGGTTCTTGGTCAAAGCAGGGAACTATGAGTCAAAATAGGGTTTCAAACTTAATCCATATTGTAGAACTTGATAAATCAAGAAAAATCCATTAATTGTTTGACTCCATAGGAGTTACCAAGTAAAAGATATGAATTTTATATGATTTGACCAATAAGAAATCAAGATAATTCCACGACAACAATTATCCACTGGTTGGGCTAAAAATCAGGTGACCCAATTAGATATCGTCTGCCTGCCATGGAGGCTGGCCAACTCAGTGTGTGCCAAAGAGATAAAGGCACACTCAAAACCCAAAAAAAACCTTTCCTATTGCGTATAAAAATGGAAATTGCAAGGGCAAACCAGGAATTCTGGCGGTCGCTTTGTTCCTTTTGAAAACCAACGAAACTGCAACGTGAATTGGGTAGAAAAATGCAAGCCAACTCATGCTAGTTGAGAAATCCATCACTGGAACAAAGACCATCATCTTCGTCAGGGTCTGACGGTCACAAAGACCCCTGATTCATGACCTAGGGTGAAAAGAGGAGGAAGAACACCTCTCTGCCAAAACATGTTTAAGAAGTTGAAACCAAAAAGCTTAAAGAAAGTGACTCAATGCAAACTGGGATTGTAACAAGTTCGCACATCCCAGGTGAAGACCAAGATGAAGGAAAATTGGGTTGATGATGAACCATTAGTGTGAAAAGCCAATACATAACAACACCTACAAAAAAGGGGGAAAACTAGAAGAGAAAGATACATGTCGTTCTTAGTGAAATTGAAGGTCGATGGAGTTTCTAAGTGTTCATGGGAGATGTCCCAAACTCGCAATCGAAGTCCCAGTGGTCAGAAACATTGTGTAGCCAACTCAGGGGTTGACCAACGGAAGGTGGTCTCGGGGAGATAAAAAATGATGATCGCAAGCAAAGTAGGGTAGATGGGAGCATTCTTGGAGATTCCCTGATTGTTTCATGTGTGAATCTTATATAGGCCAAAGTCCAAAAGATCTTGGTTCTCCTGTGTAGTTGGAAATAGGGGAGGAGAGAAGAGGTTCTCGCCGACTGGGAATCTTTGGTCAAGAAGTACCATGGTGTTTAGGATATGCCGGTTCGAGAAGACCGTTGATGGTGGGGGAGAGATTCGTAGCTTCAGATAAACTCAGTAGAGGGAGAATAGAAGATAAGCAAGGTCGACACTTTATAGAGTCCCTATCGCATAGGACTAGAGTGTGGGAGATGGTCTCCCCAAGTGCAGATGAATCTGTGAGACTCAAACCTAGTCTGGATCACTTGATTGATGGTGTGACAACATATAAACGGCTGGACCAAAGTTCACTTGGAATAAGATTGATATAAGATTAGGGTTATTTATTAAACTTAGGTCAATTATTTTCTATTTCAAATTGGAGTAGCTAGGAAAGTATTAAACTTCTCAAATTTCATGCATCACTTATTTGGGACACAAGGAACCCAAAAAAAGGGTTAGTTTCATAAGTTGACCAACTTAGGTTATTATATCTCTCATTTAGGATAAATGTTTAATTTGTCATACAAGATTATTGAAAATTAACTTGAGGATATTATTTTGGGAAAATCCCACCCTTATCAAACCAACTTATGTTAAAATTATTGGGCTATAAAAATAACATTGATTGGGTTAATTTCATATAAAACCCTAAATGTCACTTATTTAATAATTAGGGCTAAATTGATGATATTGATTTTCAATTTAGTTCAAAAGTTATCCAACATATTTGGGAACCATCATCACATTATTATATGTTTTAATCATAAATTTTGAAACAAAATAAATTAGGGTTTCCAATTGGGGTCATTTTATAAGGTTCAAAATTTTAGGGTGTTACAATTCTACCCACCTTATAAAAAATTTGTCCTAAAAAATTTTAGGGTACTACCCACCTTAGGGTTTTCCTTATCCTTAACATAAAAGGCTCAACTTATAATTCTACACATATTCATACATATGTTGAGTCTAACCACAACTATAACCTTATAAAGATTCAATAACTTAAACCATACCTTGTTCATTCTTATCATCTTCATCATCATCCAACACGGTGAAGATTCTAGCATGTTGCTTCTCTCTAGGTGCTTCATCGACTTTGGGCTCTTTCTTTTAAAACTTGGGGAAATTGGGTCTAATGTGTCCCATTTCACCACATGCATAGAACACTCCAGTTCCAAACATGCATTCTCCTAGATTATACTTGGAGCACTTGGCAGATTGAGTCTTCGTAGGTTGATTTGCAACTACCTCAGCTGGAGCCTTCCTCTTCTTGTCATTATGGTGCTTGTTGTTGTTGGAGTGGTTGTCCTTCTTCCATGCTCTTCTTGGGTGGTCTTCTAGTTCAAGGGAAGCATCTAGGGCACCTTGCACAATGTGGTGTCCTCATCCAGAAAAAGTAAAACTAAGGTCCTCCTTGAGACCCCTAATGAACTTCTTTATCTTGCATCGTTCATCATAATCATACCCATACTTCTATAAGATTATAAACTTCATGGTGTATGGTGTGACTGTCATATCACCCCATTGATGAAGGTTGCAAAAATCCTTTACTTTCTTCTCAACCATAGCCTCAGATATGTAATGGTATTTAAAGGCTTATGCGAATTCCTCCCATGTGAGTGGAGGAGCATCAACTGCACGAGATCCTAGCAGGTTCTCCCACCAAGTCCTAGTTGCACCTTTGAGCATGTTAGTCCCAAAACGAACCATGGATGGGTTAGGGAAATCTAGGTAATGGAAACAATGTTCCATGTTCTACAACTAGCTTTCAGCTTTGCCCACCACATCCAACTCTTCCTCTTCAGATAAAGAATCAGGATTGATCTTCAAGAAGTCAACTAAGGTCAACTCCTGGTTCCTCGGTTGATGTTTCTTCCTTGTTAACTAGTGATAGCATCGATGAGAGCCTTAATGAGCACTTCTAGAGGTGCATTAGGGTTACCATTAGGGTTAACCCCTCCAAAAGCACTAGGATCACTTCCCCCATCGAAGAGCTTCCCTCTCCATCTATGTGCTCCTTGCCCTTATCATGTTTCCTCTTGGGAGCCATCTACAAAAGGGAAAATAACTATATGAGATTTTGAGAAAGGTCAGGTGGCAAACTATATTTTTCACTATGATACCATATTGTAACACCCCATTTTTAAAACATGCACAACACTAAGCAGAATCATAGATGTCATTGGGATGTCACAAAAATGATTATCATTGCATAAAAATAAAGTTCATATATAAACCAACACATGATAAAATAATAGTTCTCATACTCAAGTCCTTGACATAACCCTTACATGAACAAAATTGAACATGGCTACTCTTAAACATCCTACACTTTCTCATAAAACTCATATTAAAACTAAAAAACATGTCTCACAAACATAAAGGAAATCTACTCTATTGATAGTTGGCACCCCATAGGTTGGGTCTCAGATGTTCTTGAGCTCCTTCTTCATATGGTCCTTAGATGGATTTATCCTTGACGTTTCTCCTTTCATGCGGGCATCATGCCCACAACCATGCATCAAAGAAATTGGTAAGTAGAATTTGAACATATTATATCTTTAAAGAAAACATGTAAACTAAAAATAGACATTTGAACATTAAACATTGAAAAGGGACACAATAGCTATTAAATTACTTATTTTATCTTAACTTATATAAGAAACCTCTGGTTTTGCACTAAAGTGCCTCTTCTCATATGCACTGAAGTGCCTATTGGTTTTCACGTAAGAGCCTCTTCTCTTATGCACTGAAGTGCCTCTTTGTTTTGCTCAGAGGAGCCTCTTGATGAGGATCTTATATGAGTTATCTTTTAAAATTATCTTTCTCTTAAACTCTTAAATTTCTCTTAAACATTATTCTTGACATTACTCTTAATGTTCATGAAATATGGTACAATAAATATTGACAAAAAATCATGACTTTCAATTTATCATAAATTCATTGACTTTAACAATTTAAACAATAAATAATACATTTATAGCGTTTATTGTAGATTCATATATACAATCAATCAAATACTTATGTTCAAAGTGCATGGACCACTCACCTCTCTCTTAGAGAAGATCCTATTTGCTTCCTTAGGTTGATGAAACCCTAAAAATGATCTTGGGGTTAAGAAAACCTAATTACCCTATTATAACAATTATCATTCAATAATAAGCTATATTTGAGTAAAATTCTAGGGTTTCATGGTTCTTCGTCAAAATAGGGAACACAAAGTCAAAATAGGGTTTGAAACTTAATCCATCTTTTAGTTCTCAAAAAATTGAGCAAACTCCATATATTGTTCGACTACATAGGAGTTACCAAGTAAAATCTATGAATTTTCTATGATTTGACCAATCAAAAATCAAAATAATTCCACGATAGCCAATTATCCACTGGTTGGGCCAAAAATTAGGTGGCCCAATTGGATATCGTCTGCCTACCATGGAGGCTGGTCAACTCAGCGCATGTCAAAGAGATAAATGCACACTCAAAATCTAAAAGCTCCCTTGCCTACGGTGTATACAAAATGAAAACTACAAGGGCAAACCAGGAATTCTGGCGGTCGCTTTGTTCCTTCTGAAAACTAACAAAGTTGCAGCACGAATTGGGAAGAAAATTATGAGCCAACTCACACTAGCTAAGAAATCCATCACTGGAACAAAGACCATCATCTTCGTCAGGGTCTGACGGTCACAAAAACCCTTGATTCATAACCTGGGGTGAAAAGAGGAAGAAGAAAACCTCTCTACCAGAACATGTTTAAGAAGTCAAAACCAAAAAGCTTAAAGAAAGTGACTCAGTGTGAACTAGGGATCATAACAAGTCCGCGCATCCTAGGTGAAGACCAAGATGAAGGAAAATTGGGTTGATGATGAACCATTAGTGCAAAAAGCCAAAACATAACAACACCTGTAGAAAAGGCAGAAAATTAGGAGAATAAGATACATGTCATTCTTGGTGAAATTGAAGGTCGATGGAGTTTCTAAGCATTCATGGGAGACACCCCGAAGTTGTAACTGAAGTCCCAATGGTCAAAAACATCATGTCGCAAAATCGGGGGTTGATCAATGGAAGGTGGTCTCGGGGAGATCAAAACGATGATCACAAGCAAACCATGGTAGATGGGAGCGTTCTCAGGTATGCCCAGATTGTTTCGTGTGTGAATCTTATATAGGTCGAAGTCCAAAAGAGCCTAGTTCTCCAATGTAGTTGGAAATAGGGGAGGAGAGAAGAGGTTCTCGCCGACTGGAAATCTTAGGTCATGAAGTACCATTATGTTTAGGATCTACCGGTTCGGGGAATACTGCGGATGGTAGGGGAGAGATTTGCAGCTTCTGATAAACTCAGTAGAGGGAGAACAGAAGATAAGAAAGGTCGGAACTCTAGAGAGTCCCTATCGTGTAGGACTCAGGTGTGGGAGATGGTCTCCCGATGCACGGATGAATCTGCGAGAGTTCGACCCGGTCTGGATATATAAATGGCTAGACCAAAGTTCAGTAGGTATAAGATTGATATAAGATTAGGGTTATTTATTAAACTTAGGTTAATTCTTTCCTAGTTTAAATTGGATTAGCTAGGAAAGTCCAACCCAAAAATAGGGTTAGTTTCCTGATTTGGCCAACTTAGTTTATTGTATCTCTCTTTTAGGATAACATTTAATTTGTCATACAAGATTTAAAATTAATTTGAGGATAATCTTTTGGAAAAATCCAACCTTACCAGAACCAACATATGTTAAAATTATTGGGCCATAAAAAGAACGTTGATTGGGTTAATTTCATATAAAATCCTAAATGTCACTTATTTAATAGTTAGGGCTAAATTGTTGATATTGATTGTCAATTTAGTTCAAAAGTTATCCTACATATTTGGGAACCATCATCACATTATTAAACGTTTTAATCATCAATTTTGAAATTAATACAAATTAGGGTTTCAAATTGGGGTCATTTTATAAGGTTCAAAATTTTAGGGTGTTAACTATTATCATTGTTTTGGATATTTTGATATGGTTGTAATTTTGTCCATATAGTAGGCACTTATGAAGGAAATGTATACACACTTTTGCATAAAAAAATATGTCCATTAAGATTCTTTTATTATTTGTATATTATATGATCTATCATCTATTATATAATAAGTTACTCATTTTCAAAGAAAAGTACCTCAAGTACCATCAAGAGCATTATACATACTAAGAAAAATGCACAAAATTTGGTAGCACACGATATATTTCCTCAAGAAAAAACAAAATACGTATGAACGAAAAAGAGACATAGAGTTTGCCTATGGTGTAAAGACTAAATTTGCATAATCATTTTTATTATAAACTGGTTGTGTAATAAATTCCAAATGAAATCATATGAGAAGGAAGAGAGAGATATGCATTATAAGTAGACATCATTTTTCTTTTTGCCAATAATATTGCTGGGTGGATGCAATACAGCAGGCTGGAAGGATACAAGTATGCAGGCCGATGAGAGCAAAAACAAAAAGTGGACATTATCCTACCAATAATATGCTTTTACTTACAAAGCCTAATGTACCAATACTTCCTCGTACATCCAGGTCATGGTTTCAACTCTCTACAAATAAATATATTGTGTTAGGGAAGATGGATCAACTAAAGTTACATCGTTTAAATTTTTAAGGAACAATTACTACTTCATATTGTGTCTATTTATATATTACTTTACATGTTTTATCGTTTATAGCGATGTCTCTACTATGTACTTTTCTCTTGCAGGAAGAACAATTCTTTGATAGGGTGTCTTTTTTTATTTTCCTTAACACCTAGATGTGGGTATTCACAAAAATATACTCCGTCTTCTTCATTTTTCTGCACCCAATTCTTCATTAGAACATGGTTATGACATTGTAATATAATTTAATAACATTCCATATAAAGTTAGAATCATTTTTACATTTTTCAATGTCTTGGGTTTTAGAATAAAACTTTATAATTGTTCTACCGTCAATCTTCCACGTCAGATATATTATGGGAGAAGAGGGGGTCATCGAAATAAGAAAAATAATAGAAATAGAAAATGGAAACTAAGGATGATAAATGATGTCCATAATTGTCACATTGTCTTTGAGAGTAAAAATGAGTTGAAACAAAAGAGGCTCTTACTCGTATGGAAAATATGTGGCTTGAACAATAAGAAAGATAACATTCTAGTTTCGTACTAAAATGTATTTTTGTTGTTGTTGGTCTACGATGGATTATGTATATCTTGACCTGCAATCTCTTCAACAATTATATTAGGCACATATTGTTGCAATAAAAATAATTACTAAAACGTTGGTTTCTCACATCCCATGATGTGAAGGCATTTGGAGTGCCTAGTTACTAAAATTCTAGCACATGAATCTGAACCAATTTGAATTGTCTAAAAGTAAATGTGTAAGGTATGTTTTTCTCTCTCAACATTACATATCAAAGGTAATAGAGTTCAACAACGTGGAATTTAATCAGTACCTCGACTGGTAAAGCCTGTTGGAGATGGTACAGCAGGTCGCAAGATCAAAATCCAGACCCTACTAAGTCACCAGGGAGTAGCAGACGATCTCCTCTTGGCTTCGTAACACAAATGGTTTTAAGACACCAAAAAGAGTTCAGCAATGTAGAGCTATGAATCAACGTCCACTCTGTATCTATATGACATGACAAAGGACGAGCTGCCTCCTAAAAGGAGGAGACTAACTGGATTGATGACGATATCGTGATCCATCAGCAGCTGGGGGGAGGGCGACACAGTGGGACGTTGTCTGTAGTGGCTGCAATAAGGATGTCGCCGGGGAGCTTTCACACACACATGCACCAACCCACAATCTATAGAGGTGAGATGCCACGTATGTCGTCGGACGGCTTGGTTTCCACCCGTCCCATGGCTGCACATTAGCTTGCTAGCTTGTTTGACATCAATCGGTTGTCATATTTGCCATTGAAGTATTGAAGTAGTGTACCATAAATACAACAACTTGCCATAAAACCAACCCTACCACTCAGTGGCGGAGCTAGGAATTATCCATAGAGGGAGCACCAGTAACATATATACACCAACAAGTATATCACGTAGGGCACAATTGATAAAAATCTGCAAATTCAGAATCAAATCCATAACAATTACTCTGGAATCATGAAATCTGGGTGGGGCACTTGCCCACCCAGGCCTAAACGTGGCTACGCCACTGCCTACCAGTGGGCGACACATATAGTCCTTCGTGCACACTAAACTTATAAGAGACAACTGCACTTCTCTGGTTGCAATCACCTCATCTAGACGGGATCACGGCAAAGGCGAAAAAGACGTTTGACAAAGCTGGCTGTCGTGGAAGTCATTGCCCAATGCAAAGGAAAATGGCGTCAGTCCCATCATTTTACGAGTTGGGAGACTTGGAGTCAGGATATTCCACTAGGGTGGTAGAGCTTGGCAAACCCATGCAGTTCAGGGGATAAAGACGGAGAAGACCCTTCTTGCGCCAAGTCTAAGCCACACAATTGATTGCTGCCGGTCATACTGCTCAAAGGTCTCTAACGTGCTATACTGATGCATGCGTGTGTTCCAACGTATATTGAAAACGCAATATATTGGGGTGTATTACTTGTCACTTGAGGAAGGCAGGCAAATGTTTGGCACTTTTACATTGAAACTCCTCTTTTCGTTAAATTTAGTTTACGGTTGGTGAACAGAAATCATAGTCACCTCGTGGTCGTGACAAAAAAGAATATTCTAGATACTTTCCTTCAAAAATTGCATGAGTACAACCCTCAACCAAGCATTTAATCAAAGTCAAGGCCTATGCCATACATTGTATATGCACACAAAAGCTAGCCACTTAAAATAAAACTTTAGGACTACTTAATCAATTAACAAATACATATATACAACTTAAAAACAAAAGTCGTGTTTGTAATTTTTTTTTCAAATACATGTACCAATGAAAAAATAAAATATATTCATACTTATTGTCCAAACATAAATAATCTCGTCTCACAATTCAAAACATACACAAGTGAATCCTCCTCTTAAGAAATTGAGGCTTCCCATACATCCACACACAATTTAACATAGTTTTATTGGCTATTTCATTTATGTAAACATATGAAAGTCATTTATAAAAATAAAAACTATTATAAACATATGTTGTTATAGATTTTCTCTTTGAAACCTTGTATATTGTTGCTTCTGTGCTTCCACCACGTGGGCTTTCATTATTACCACCATTACTTCCACCTAGGGTACTATCTCTATCATCCTAAATTGATGAGCATGGCATTTATATCATAGAAAAGAAAATAGAAGTGCACACTATTATTTTGAAGTTATTGTATGAAAATACTCAAAAATATATGTTTCTATACAAGAGCAATGCATATAGCATAAACTCGAGAAACTCAATAAACTGTATGTTAAAATTTTGACCATGCAAAAGGACTAGAAGCAACAAAAATATTTTGGATCTATGGGCTCTAAAGGGGGAGGGTGAATAGAACTAAAAACCACTTCAACAAAAGAAGCTAGAACTTTAAATTATATCATGAGCTAAGTTCAAATAATATAAAGAAGCAAGATAGAGAGTGATTGAGTAGTCCAAAGATTGAACATGATTATTTATAATGGTTCCACCACTAAAGGATGTAGATCCACAACCTAGAGAGGTCAATATCTAGGGTTTTGATACTTGAGTACCTCATTATATTCTAGTATAAGAGTTGAGCCAAGAGGCCACTATTTTCTAGATAAAGATATACAGTGCACTTCCATTTAAGTCAAGGGAGCCAATAACTCTTACAAAGGTCTTGCACACTCTTACTAAGAGTCTTCGATGTTACCAAGGACTTACCCACTCTAGGTTAAGAGTTTTTCACCTTTCCCTTCTCCTTCCTTCACCAATGAAGCTTTTTTTTTCAAATCATCAACACGAGAGAGAGATTGGGAGAAAGAGTGGAGAGTTCACATTAAACAAATTAGGACTAGCTCTCATTACACATTTCCTAGTTCACTCAAATGAATATAAAATATGTAATTATGATCAAAAAGTTCAGTTCTCTATTTGGCACATGAAATGAAAAAAAAACATAAGAGCATAGAAGGTAAACTTAGGATGAAGCCCAATGGGTCTTATTTATAGTTGAGGTTCCAGCAAGCAAGTAGACTCAACTAGATCTGATTATAGCCATTTATGATAGCTTGGTTTGGTGTCCAATAGATATAAATCACTTTTACCCTCTCTCTTATGGTTTTATTACACTTTTCAACTATAGTACCATCAGGCAAGATTGTGGGGCCATAGCTTGGATGATGGCACTAGCAAACAAGGATTTCAAACTCCATCGACTGATAGTTTGGGTGAATAAACTTAGATAGTAAACTTTGTTGTATCCTGGTCACTTTGTCATCGATCGAGATTCATGACAGGTAGTATCTCATCTGATAGAATAAGTTGGCTTAGGAAATCAGGGTCATTGGCGATATAGTTCTGGGACAATCTCACATGATAAAATTGTCTACATTGCATTAAAATAAGTAATAAAAAAGAAAATATTCATAGTCCAATTTATTTTAAAGCAAGTATGGCCTTAATTACATGTCATACAATCATTACAACTTATTCAGAAAAAAATATGAATAAAAATATATCTAATCTTCAATTCTTGAATTGGTTCTTTTTTGACATGATTTTTTTGGCAAACTAGGGTTTTTTAATTTGACAGTTTTAATTGTATATATTAATATAAGATTATCCAAGTAGAAATAATATATAAAAATGACAAGAATGGTTATGTCATTATCAAGATATGTATAACATATAACTGTTAGTCCAACAAAATATTATGGTGTAGCTAGTCATCTATCATGTGACTCTACATTTGGATGGGGCATTAAAATCCTTTTTAGCCACTAGAAGTACATAATTAAACATTGTTTAGCTTTGTGGAATCCAATATAGTTGTACACTTGACCATGTATTTAGTATATTACAAATTATGTGTATTTTGGAAACCTTTTCAATTGTTGGCTTCTCCTAGATTGAAGTATTTCTTTAAATACAAAGAGGATTTTTGATGTACGACTCATCATTCTCTATTTACAATTATTGATTTCGTACAACAAATGTGGCATGGAGTATGGTTCCAAATGATGCAATGGTGGACCTTTTTAATCAATCAAAGTGGTGGGAAGTAACGATGAAAATATTATATTGTTGTATTTGATGTACTCTAAAAATTAGTATTGTTGTATATGATGTACTTTAAACATCAATAACTATTGGTATGCATGCCTAGAGAGCCAATCATATGATGATAGGAATATGACATTAAATACCTAATTTGATAATATCATAGGTTATTCCATCTATTTTATTTCTCTCAGCATGAGATGATGTTACTTGATGATGTATGGCTTCATGTACGTCACTTGAATAATGAGATCATGTAGATGTTAAGAGTATATACATTCTTGTTATGTCCCTAGACATATATTATTGTGGAAGCAAAATAGACAACATTAAGACATAAGACTAGAGAGTGTGTTGATTGATAACAAAATCTCATTAGTCATGATATGTGATATCAAAGCAAGCACACATGTATGTCTTAGAGAACAATCTATCGACCTGACCCACAATGCCAGTTATACATGGTGACCATGGAATGGTAGTCAGAATCATCTCTAATAGTCATAGTAGTGATGTTGGTTCTGAGACCTAAATTCACTACATTTATCGTGTGTCATTCATGTACTTTGGAATCATCCAACATGATCCTGAATAAAGGTTGTCATAACGATGATGCTTGGGTGCACTGTGACACATGAGGATAGAGTGTGAGTGATGTAGATGGGACTTGTCCTTCCTACATGAGATTTATATCCAAGGCCTCTTGATAAGAGAAACTGAGAAATGTATGGCCATACTCATGTGACTCAATATGTCATATGTGAGCTCACGTGCATCTCAAACAGTCTCCTCTAGTTCAAAGAATATGGATTGAAGGTTGAGAGGATGACGATTCCATGCCTCGAGTTCAATCTAGATATCAGAGACAAAGGCACTATATGATCGCAGTAACACTAATTATGGATTGAAGGTTGAAGTTGTTCTCTAACTCTCTAAATTACTTGGATAGCAATGATGTGTTTCTAGATTCAACTCTTTTCTTTTGATGTTATAAGTCAGTTATGAACATTCATTATCAACATAATCCTGGACTTATAGGGTCACATCATAGGATACACTTGGATTAAAGGAGTATATTCCTAAATGATGTTTAGATTGATTACTAAAGGTTTTTAGGTATTCAATTAAACAACTAATGTTCAAAATTGACTGGATAGACTTTGAACTGACCAGTTCCAGTGTTAAACAAGTAGTTGGAGTGTTAGGTCAATTGGAATCAACATTGGCTGATCAATGGCTGAACCAGGGAGTGAAATGTCTGCTTCACATAGTGAACTGACTGGTTCACTTGTCCCAACCGATTGTTTGATGATGTAAGCTAACTAGTTCATCATTTGGGTTTCTTGGTCCAATGGTCAATTTGATTGGATCAAGGATTGGTGTTGATGTCATGTTGTGCATTAATTGTACATTGAATATCAATGTGATTCCGAATAGGAAACTTCACAAACCGACTGGTTCACGGTATGTAGCAAATGATACGTGCACAAATTGACCGGTTTGGTGTGCGAAACGAATGGTTTTCCACTCAAAGTTTCTAGAAAATTTGTGAATCAGACGCTTTCGACTCCCCACAGATTGGGAACCCAGACCATGGCCTCTCTTATAAATAGAAGGGTACTAGGGGCTTCTCAGAGCATATAGTTGGCTTTGATAATTGTTTTCCTCTCTAGTTATGGTAACCAATAGAGAGCCTAAATAAGTCCTACCCGATAAAGGGAGGGATATAATGGGAGCGACAATTATGGATGAGCGTATCAACTCTACTAAGTTGACATTCAAAAGGGACAACTCCTTCCCGTTGGCTTTGGTAGCACATCATGAAGTTCTCAGTGGCCTGTGTGAACTACTCTAGAGGTGGGAGGTTGTTATCAACCTCTAGGATAACATCATCAATCGTTGTCTATCGTGTTGCAGTAGGAGGTAGGTGGAGATGACTGTTCAAGTGTTGTTGTTGAAGAAGGAGTGAGTTGCTGCCAGAAGAAGAAGCATGATGCTACTACATGGGTAATGTTTCTAGACTTCCTCTAGGACTAGATATAACCTTGCAACCTTTCCTTTCCTAGATACATTTTTGCTATTTTGAGAAACGTGCATTTAAATATTTTGTTTTACAGCCTATATTTGTGCTCAATTTCCCTATAGTGGTATTAGAGACACATCAATTTAAAGTATATATGGATTTAAATCGATATGATTGGATTTATTTTATCTCATCCGATAAAAATATTAAACTGGTTAATGATCATATCCGACTAAATTCCATATACGACCCCATAAACTAATATATATATATATATATATATATATATATATATGCAATTTATAGGCGTTGCCCTAAAATCATGATATGATATATATGCAATTTACATGTGTCACCCTAAAATCACTTATGATGGTGGATTTTTAGAATGGTTATGGCCAATAACCTTAGATCTGTCTGTGCATGATTGTGGTCGTTTATCCCTATTTATATCTTGGTTTGCGTATCGAGGCTTTTTTTTCTTCTAAATGTTAATTAATTTCTCTTCTTCCTATTTCTCCTCGTATGTAACTCGAGGTTTTCCTTGTACGATGTAGTAAGAAATATGATAATTTTAATTTATGTTTCATCGTCAGAAGACGTTGTACACCAGACGAATCGACATACTCGTGAGATGAACTGACCGACTGGAGGACTGAGGAGGCCAAAAGACAGGAGGATGAACCGATGGACTGGTGGCCCAACCGACCAGACGGAGGAGTCCAGACATCAGTTGAAACTAGAACCATACGACTGCTTTAGAAACCAACTGAGCAGCCACGAGGTGAGTTGACCGGGTCAAGATTTGAACTGATCAATCATGATTGGTTCGAGTGTAGATTTTTATTAGCAACATGTTGCATATGATGTGGAGCCTAGGTGATAGTAATTCCGTGTGGCTCCAAGGAATTACAATAATATGGCCATAACCATCACTTGTGTGTTTTATTTATTGCATGTTCTCGTTGTGGTTGTAGCATATATATGATACATACTATACGCATGTGGTGATTGTATATCTATATGTATTTATATGTAAAATATCTCAATATAATATTAAGTTTTCGATGATTTCTAAAAATAGCACACATGAAAAGCTTTATCAACCAAGCATAGGAAAATGTGGTGTACCATCCATCTCATGGAAGTGTGATGGTAGATATGTAGGCTCTTCCCAAGCAGGGTGCATATTCTATCATGTTGGCTTTTGGGTCTGGATTAATTGAGTGTACTTAATGGGATTAAGCACCAGAGGCATGCAGATGACTATGACAAAGAGTTGTTCATATCATCTATCTAAGAATTACATATGATGCAATTGGCAAAAGTTTCCAATCTTAATAATTGACTAGGAATGTTGGCGTTGGCCGAGTAATAGTTGAATTATTTTAGATATTGGCTCACTAGAAGATTGTACATTACAATCTTCCCAATTGATACATGAGGGTTATCAATTTGAAAAAAATAGTGGGAGTGATAATAAGTTAAATGCCTAATAATATTGTTAACTAATCAAATCAAACAAATAAAAAATGTTGTGAAAAGTTGCAATATTTCTTTGTAGAATCCAATTTCAAACACAAACACGTTCTTATTGTGATCAACCCTTAAAAAGAGACAAATTGAACAGGAAATCTTCCACATCTGGTTTAGGATTTTGAGAAATGTTCTCATCAATGAGTGAAAGCTCTATGTCCTTGAAAGACTAGAGTCAGAGGAACCCTCTCCAAACATGCCTGAGGCTAAAATGGATGCTTACTAGAAGCAAGAGAATGATGCCATAAACTTGGAGTACCTTACGCAATGATGCATGAACTACGAGTTGCATGAGCAACATGAAAACATGGTCATTCTTGAGATGGTTACACATCTTAAGAATCATACCAAGTAAGAAAGGCATAATATCTTCAAGGTTTTGTATGAGAGAAACTGATAAAGAGAGATCCAGTAGAGTCCAATGTACTCAATATGATTGGGCATGTGGAACTGACTAGTATTTCTTCTTAGGTTAGTAGTTGGCCACATATATGATTCTGCAAGCATTGCATGAATGATATATTGCTACATGAGTAACTTGCCTAAACTTCTATCAGAATCACTTGGCATATTGATGCCAAAGCAAGATTGAAGAAGGACAAACCTGTGATGGTGATCTGTTGAAGTGAGTCTGAGGGCAAAAGTAAGGCCAAGAAGTGTTCTAAGGCTAAGGTGAAGTCCAAGTCTTCTAAACTCAAGATATGGAGAAGGATATGTGCAAAAGGAATCTATCCTTTTCACTTCAAGGAAAAAAGAAAGAAGAAAAAGATAGAGATCTCTACATTAGGACCCAATAAGAAGTAAGCTAGAACTTTGTGGAGCAAGAGTAGATGCCATTACAATTGGAATCTGGCATTCATGGGCATGTAATATAGTTAGTGAGTTGCTATTATATACCTACCATTGATTAGAACATCATGTATCTTTTATAGACATTAATATATTGATGTATCATTTTAAAAGAAGAGATCTTAAATGGCTGTGACCTATGTCTCATAATCTATGATTGATAGTTATAAGACAAATGTGTATGACACATATACTAAATGACTTGATGACTCAAACAATGAATGCCTATAGCATTGTATTATAGATCACATAAATGAGAAATGCATCTCTAGAATCCATATGATGGTTATCTAGACTCTTTTAGTTATTGAACCAATAGAGACATCTATATCTTATTGTTATGCAATATAACAAAAGCATCTTCTCTAGATGTAGTGGGAGAGCGATTGTTCTATTAGGGATCTGTAACATCCGGGCCCACTGCCCATGGATCTAGTAGAGTTTCAGGAATGACGACTAGCCCCACAAACCACCACTAGCCTTAACTGCGCACTTTGTCCACACTGACGTGCAAGCCAGGATCAACTTCCCGACTGGTCACCCATCCTAGTACTACTCCAAGCTGAGCACGCTTAGCTATGGAGTTCTTTAGAGATGGGCTCTCAGAAAAGGAGGTGCACCTTGGTGATATGGGTAGTCCAATCATTCCTTTTAAGATCATCTTATCCAAGGCCTCAAATCCTGGGATGTTACAATCTCCCCCACTTAGACTCTTGACGTCCTCGTCAAGGCTCAACTACATGGCCTCATAATCTTTTCGCCATTTTAGTGCAGACCCACAATGGCCCATGGGCACCCAGCTCCCAATCATGGAATACCAGTGCAAGGGTGGCTACGTCAACCATGGACAACCCTTTCCTACATGCCTGGACCGCACGGCTCAAGACTGGCATGCCATGTCCATGTGGGCCCCACCTACTGGAGGGGTTATGGCTCTGATACCATTTTTAATGTCTGGGCCCACTACCCATGGCTCTAGCAGAGTTTCAGGAATGACGACTGGCCCCACAAACCACCACTAGCCTTAACTGTGCACTTTGTCCACACTAACGTGCAAGCCAGAATCAACTTCCCGACTGGTCACCCATCCTAGTACTACTCCAAGCTGAGCACGCTTAACTATGGAGTTCTTTAGAGATGGGCTCTCGGAAAAGGAGGTGCACCTTGGTGATATGGGTAGTCGAATCATTCTTTTTAAGATCGTCTTATCCAAGGCCTCAAATCCTGGGATGTTACATGATCATACATACTGATGTATATAGACCTTTTGGAACAAATACTAAAAGGTAATTACTAGTATCTTATTATACTTACCGATGCTACATTAGATCTGGAAGTTTGTATTTAATGAAATACAATTATGAATCTCTTGAAGTGTTCAAGGATATTATGAATGAAAGAAAGGATAACTAGTTAGAAAGTAAGATGGCTCGCAGGCGAGGTGGAGGGAGAGGGAAAGGGCACGGCAGAGGGCGATCTTCTAGGGTTTCCGATGGAGCATGTGATGGTGATGGTTCTTAAGGGGCGAAGACTGCATCGACCCCTCCGATGGGCTCACAAGTGGTCGGCAGAGAGGAGAACTCCCAAAGCTTGCAGAATGGAGGGTCTCCGATCGTCTCTGTGTCGCCCTCAACCTCAAACCCTAGGCCCTCTTCCCCAATGCCATCCAAGGATAGAGGAGTTGAGGCTTCGTCATCGAAGAGCGACTAGGTGCACGCTAGTCTCCCTAGACGAGCGAGTTTTTCCCCTGATGTCATGGAATTCGTAGAGCCGACCATCAGAAATGGGTCAAAGCTCCCTGTCATCTTGAGCAAAGACACGGTCACGTCGTCTTGGAGCGAGTTCATGTCGATTCACTTCACGGCATGGAAGCCCTTCAAGAGCCAGATCCTTAGATGGATCAAGTGGTAGTGAAGGCTGAGTGGCGAGGTCCAAATTGTGGCAGAGGAGTCAGAAGGCTTCATCGTTAAACTCCCGATGGCTAAGGAGAGGGAGAAGGTACTGGATGAATCACCTTGGATGGTTGATGGTGCTCTAGTCATCGTCCATCCTTGGGAGCCAGGTATCGCCCTCGAGCCCCTGTCTTTCCACAAGCTCCCGGTTTGGGTCAAGGTTGAGAATCCCAACCTTCCATGGACGATGAACAACCTAAATGGGATTGCAAGCCTGGTTGGGAGGCCTGTTGACTTTGATGATTCAACACTCACTATCAACTACCTCAAGGAGGCACTGGTCTGTGTGGATATACCAGTAGAAATTGGCTTTCCCCAAGACGTCACAGTGGAGATGGAGGGAGCTCCCAGGAAGCTCAAACTCCAGTTCATCTCGAGGCCGACCTTGTGTTCCAGGTGTCACTGCTTCAGCCACATGCAGTCTTCATATCCGTTGATAGTTGGGCGCAGACCTGACTTCAAAGAATTGCAGCTGTGTACTAGTAAAGGCATCATCACTCTAGGTGCTCGAAAGATGGCTAAGGATAAGAACTCAGTCTTGGGGGCTGACCCTAGCATCGTAAAGGAGACAATTGCACAGGTTGAGAGAGATGTTGAAGCTAGTAAGGGTCGTCCATGCTTCTAAGAATCGGAGATGGTATCGTCTCATCACTTGGAGACATTGGAAGGTCTGAATCTAGATTGGGAGTTGTCCCTAGCCAACATGAATCTCTCCTCGCAAGGAGCCAAGAATCTGATGCTTGCATCAGGGATCCACCTGGATTATTCAAGGACAGTGAACAAGGATACTGATGAGGAGTCTTGGTGTTCCTGTGATCTTGAACCGGACCCCATGGTGGACTTCAAGGTTAATGGAAGTCCAAGGCATAAGAAGATATGGAAGAAGCCTAAGGCAAAGGGAGGAGAAGTGGGAGACTCTTCCTAGTGGGTCAGCTGTGGCAGATCTATCCTATTGCTACAATATTTCTTTCTTGCATCTTGAGACAGGGAGGCTATGATGAAGAAGGGAGTTAGTCTTTCTTCCATGTTTGTGGGTGTTCTTTATTGCAGTGAAGGGGGCTTTCTTGGCCTTCTTCTTCTTTCCTGGCTGATCAGTGGAGGGTTAGATCTAGTTTGGTTTGCCTTCGGTTTTCTTGTGTTTTTGTTTTTGGTCTGCTGGAATTGTTTTTCTGGCAATGGTTTGTTATAATGGGTGTATGTAGGGATCTCTTTTTCAGTTCTTCCTATTCCTTTGGATACAAGGTATTGGTGGGTTGGGGTCCCCTCCTTTGTCGGTGTGCTTAGTGGTTTTGGGGGATTGGCCTCTCCTTCATTTTATATCTGGGTGTATGGGATGCTTGGAGGGTTTTCTGTGTATGTGTCCATGAGTGACAGTTTTTGTACCTTGATACCTTACTGTCTTGAGTATAAAGGGGTAGTGTATTTTAGGGGAACTTTTTTGTACCTCAAGTTTTGGTTTTAGTAACACACTTTTTTGACTGACCAAAAAAAGGATATTATGTATGAAGTACGTAACCAACTTGATAAAAATATTAAGATACTTTGATGTGATCAATATTGAAATATTTTAAACGAAGACTTTGAGAACCTTCTGGAATGTCATGATAATGTATCATGATGAGCTCTACCTAAAACACAATGATAATGTATTAAAAAGAAGGAATTGCACCTTGTTTGTCATGGTGTGATTATCAATGGAATCTAGTTGACCTTCCAAATTTTTTTGGGCACATGCTTTACACAAAAACAATGTACCATCTAAAATGGTTCAAAATACATCATATGAGATATGGTATAGGAGGTGTCCTGGTGTGTCTTTTATAGTGATTAGGATTCAAAACTTATGTAAGAAAATAGTTTCTTACAATTCCATGTCTACAAATTACATAAATTTTATCTTGTTAAAATACTAATCTTATCCCAATCCAACAACAAAGTTGTTTGTTGATCTAGATTGCTGCATTCCTAAATAGGAATTTAGTTCTAAAAGAATCAGTGGGAATAAAAGTAGACCTCAAAATATTCAAGATAAACAAGAAAACATTGAACCTAAATAGATACAGTGGGAACAAGGAAAATCACAAGTTGTAGTTGAATCTGAAGCTCCTTATGTAAAACAAAACTCATAGCTCTAGTAGAGCACGCCTTGAGATTAAAAGATTATGACATAGTATGTCTCAAAAGGCAGTGAGTTGGTCATATATGATGTCAACAACCTACCTAGAAGCTATTGAGTGACCAGAATCCGAAGCATGGCTTGAGGCCATAAGATCCAAGATGGAGTCCATGTACACTAACAAGGTATGACCTTGTTGGATCCACCTAAAGGGGTAAAACCCATAGGGTGCATTTGAGTCTTTGAAAAGAGACCAACATGGAAACTGTAGTTTGGTTGCAAAGAGTTTCAAACAAGTTCAATGTGTTGAACATGATGAAGTCTTTCATCGAATGCCATGGTTAAATCCATTAGGATCATGCTTGATGTTTCAGCTTAGTATGACTGTAAGATTTGGCATATGGATGCTAAAACCACATTCCTTAATTGGAATAATTATAAGGATGTTTGCTTGACACAGCCTAAAGGTTTAACAAATCCAATAATGCAAATAAAGTATGTAAGCTACAAAAGTCAATCTATGGATTGAAGCAAGCATCTCAAAGCTGGAATCTTCTATTTGACAAGACAATCAAAGGGTTTGACTTAAGTGAGTGTGAGAATGGAATCTATCATTACAAAATATTTAGTGGAGCATATTTATATTCCACATAATGATGGAGAATAACACCCTTATCCTACAAATATTAAAATGTGGCTAGAAAGTACCTTCTCTATGAAGGGTTTAGGTGAAGCATCCTATGTGATAGGAATTAAGATCTATAAAGATTGATATGGAAGATTCTTAAACTAAGAAAGAGCACATACATTGGCAAGATCCTGAAGGAGTTCATCATGTAAGACTCAATGAGAGAAAAGTTGTCTGTGCCCCATTAAATTAGTCTCTCAAGAGCCTAGTGTCCCAACCCTTGTGAAGAAAAAGAACACATGGATAGATGCCATATGCATTCACAATTGGATCTATCTTGAATTCAATATTATGTACTTATCCATTTATCTTTTATGTACTGGACATGATTAGAGGATATCCAGTTATCTCATATGTATTGGACATGATGAGAGGATATATATACCTATCTAGAAATCTCATGTGTATTAACATGATGAGAGAGTATATATCATATGCCAATGAGTGTCACTGGATTACCATAATGAACATCCTTTTATGCTTGAGAAGCATTAAAAGGATTGGTTCCATTGTCATGGTAATAAGGAAGAGTTGGGTGTAAAGGGTTACACTGATGCTAGCTTCCAAAATGACAAATATAATTAATCATCACAATGTATGTTTATGTTTGACCTTAAATGCAAACTGTAAATTGGAAAGGGTTCTGAGCTAGAGATAGTTCTTTATAACTATAGATGAAGCTAAGTATCTCTGTGTTATGAGAACAATAGAGGATACTGTATGGATCAAGAACTTCATATGGGTGACCTTGTGTGAGGTTCCAACCATTGATGACATAGTAGAAATATTGATGACAACAATGGAGCTACTGGTTAGGAAAGGAATCTCATGTTAGCATACTATGGTATGTCCATCTCATATGAGATGACATACAATGAAGAGACGTGAAAATTGCAAAATACCAACTTGAAGCAAACATTGCTGAACCTGTTATAAAAGTGCTTGCACAATAGAAACTGATCGATTCACTGCTTGAAATTTTTATAAACTTTATGAATCCAACCCCCTCGAATCTAGCATAGATTAGGAACCCTTACCATGGCCTCTCCTATAAATAGAAGGGTACTGAGGGCTTCTCATAAAACAATAGTTAACTCTAATAATTGTTGTCCTCTTTGGTTGTGGTAACCAATAGAGAGCCTGAACAGATGCGCAACTTCCCTTAGGGTTAGCGCTGCCTAACTGCGAAGGACGAGCGATCTCAAGGAGTGTACCTCCCATCCCCCTGGAGGGGGGCATCCCTTCCCTCTCTCCAGTGCCATGGCTATGGAGGAGTTGTATGGTGAGGGGGCTCCTTCTACGACGACCGAGCACCCCAACCCGATCCCTAGGAGGGCCTGGAACCAGGTCTTGGCCGGGGGAGACTTAGGGGTCGAGAAACACTCGTTTAGCCCTCCTGAGAAGATTCATGGTAAGCACTTTATTACCATTGACGATTCTACCTATGAAGCTATGGAGAAGTGTTGGGAACACACAGTGATCTTTTATGTGATGGGCAGGCGACCATACTACTTCCATCTCCTTGCTTGGATACGTCGAGTTTGGAAACCTAAGGGAGGTGACAAGCCTTAAACGTGGGTCCACGAATGGAGTCATGTCTAGGTTATCAGACTTTTAAAATTATGATACCCGATTGTTTAAGTTGCCTGCAACTAGCACAGGGTCGAAGTAGGTCAGGGTCGAACATAGGGATTGGAAGAATGATGCTTCGGAACTCAAGTTTTACTTATCTAAGCACATCAAAAGGGGATAAAAAGGTAGAGTTGTTGTAATATGAAATAATCTTAAAGAATTAAACTAAAAGCATATCTCCAAAGGGAGTTACCAGAAAGATTAAAGTTTTTGGGTTAGCATTTTTTATAGAGGTTTTATATATCAGAAACCGAGGAGATAAAGCCATTGTTAAGGTAAAGTACGAAGGAAGAAAACTTAAACATAACAAGCGGAAGAAGAATAAATCATGCACCCTCTTCTCTCAAAGGGGATGCCTCTGGCTATGCACTAATTCTCTCTCTCAAGAGTACTGACCATAGGCCAGAGTGGAAAGATAAGTCGGGGCAACCCTAATCTTGGGTACTCTCGTACACTCGGATCAGACCAAACTCTAGAGTTGAGACTTCCCTCTCTCAAGGGAGTCCAACTGAGAAACATGATTTGATAGCTAGTCAAAAGCACGATCCAACAGAAGAGACTAGAGTTCAGATGCTATAAAGAAATCATCCAACAAAAAGGAACCATACACAGAACAATATGAAATAAACTCCACAGATTCCAATAAGCTTAGATATATGAAAAGGTTTTAGTTACAATACATACGTAAATGAAAGTAAAATGCTGAGAAAGGGAAGATAGGTGTCGGCCTCCTTGATGTAGGAGGTCAACATATGACAGCGGACCCCTAAGGTGTGGCTAACCCGGTACCGGGTAGGATCCCTATCGGGATACACCCGTGTCGATCTCTTAACTGTGTCAGGTCTTGAGCCGCGACTGGTAAGGGCATATCGGGAAAGGACTCCTTACCCGATATGGCTGTGTCAGGCAGCCATCCCTATCGAATGGCACACCATGACGGGTAGTCCATATCGGGTATGGTGGTGTGTCGTGTAATACACGTGTCGGGTTAGCTTCACATAGGTTCTCAGGTTTCTTGTATCGGGGGTAGAAGGGAGAGTTGTCTTGGGTTGAGGCCCAACTAGGAACCCGGCACACAGAGGTGGCCCAGACAGCCGTATCATGCTGCTGCGGCTACTGGGATGAGAATCTAAGTGAACTCCTCCTGTCCCTCTCGGGTCGGGGGTGTACTCACTTAGTATCGCCCGACATGCCTGGGAACTCATGGCACTAGCTCCTTTTTGCTCACGAAGTTAGCTCTCCATGGGATCCGACCCATCCCATCAAATTCCTATAGCTACTATTTATAGGCAGCGGCTGGTGGGGGTTGCGACCCTTGTTGGGCCACGTGTCCTTTGTCTTATCCGTTAATGTGGCTTTGAGAGAGGGCCAACACGTCCTTTGCCAGGCACGGCTGGTCGACGCGTACCGAGTGATGAGTAAGTCGTGTTTGATCATGTCAGGTAGAACTCTGGCAGGCTGCTGCACCGGGAGGTGGCCATGTTGCATTATATACTCCATCAGCTGACAGGTCATGGCGGGCAAGGCTCCTTGTTGGGTAACTACTTTTGGTCCTTCAGAGCTTCCGCGTGAGACGCCTGTGTCAGGTTGCTGACGTATCAGGTGGCAACTATGACGGGTAAGGGGCGTGTCGCCTCGCGTTGCTTACAGGGTCGGGATAGGTTAGTTGTTTGTGGATGGGCCGGAAGGGCCCATTGGGATTCTTTTCATTGGAAAACAAGAGAAAATTCTGCAAAAGATAGGAAATATTATCAGGAGCATGTGGGGGTTATTTCTATACAAAAATAGGATAAAACGGAGAGGAAGTCAGGTTTGGAGGCAGCTTTGATAGTAAAATATAGACTCTAGCAGCCATAAAATGGGTGTTATCAACTCCCCCAAACTTAGCATTTTGATTTTCCTCAATCAATCTGTATCTATTTTAAAATTTTGTTTGTGATACTTCTTTAAAGCCAGACGTAGTCTTCAGATAAGGGGTTAAAAGAATTTTTGAGATGTACTGAGGAAAATTACGTCTAATACGAGCAACAAACTTTTATTTTTCTTGCCTTATTTAAGCAAAAATTTTCTCTTCAACTTCAGCGAGACTTTTAGTGCATGGTTTTGAAGTTAGCTTTCACACCAAACAACTTGGGAGTGGAAGGTGGGTTTTTTGGGAAGGCTTAAGGATTTTTGATTTTTTCTTGCTTCCCATTTGTCCATCCAGGGAAGGGTCCGTTAACGGGCAAGTGGTCCCTGTAGTCCAAGCTAGTTGGCTTTAGAGAAGTGATTTCGCCTCCTACGTACCACTGTCCCGGATCTACCATGCCTAAAGATGGGTACTTTACGAAAGACAAGTGTGAGATTTTTTTTGGGCACAACTCTCATGCTTTTATTCACTCTCATAGGGCTTTCATCTGTTTTTGGGGTTTTTGATGGGTAGGGAAAAAAAGAGTTCACTGTTTGGGCAGCTTTTTCCTTCACATGCATATCTCTTAGCTATTGCGAGATTATTTTTCAAATCTAGCATAGAAAAGTAGTAGCCTTTGTCATTTGAGACTGCGTTTTCAAAAGGGCAAAATAGAAATATGCACCACCTTAGATACGGAGATAATGAACTGGAAGAAGTCGACCAAATTTTTACTATAAAGAGTTTTGTACAGTTTTTGAGAGACAAGCAATTGTGTGTGTATTGTTCTCTATCAAACATTTGTATGTATGTATATACATAGTATGGTAAGAAAAAATAGAAAAGCAAAAAAAGGGAAAATGTTGAGTACCTCCCTCACTAGTGATATGGAGTACCCCCCCTCAAACTTACCCCACACTCTATCCCAGAGTTGTGAGGTGGATAGGAAAGGATAAGCATAGATCAGTGAGGGTTCAACAGTGGCAGGCTCCCTCACCAGATAAGATTTCCATGATGTACTCTCCACGTCGGCTGTGGTAGGCTACGTCGTGGAGCTTATCTGGCATCTTCTTGAGGGCCACCATTTCGTGGATCCAATGTAGCACGTAGATGCCACAGTCATTTGATTGTGGGACTTGTTGTGGACTGCGGTGGAAGAATTGTAGATTGTGCCATTCATCGTGGTTGTACACTCTGTCAGGTTGTTGCTATTGGCGTCGGAGTTGTTGTAGAAGAAACTGACACACAAATGGGTGTACACAATCAGGAGTGTCCAATGGTTGTCCTGCAGAATGGGTAAGAAGATGAGGCACGGAAGACACTTCTTCAAGTGTAGCTGGAATAGTTGGCATGCTCCTAATTCATCAGCAAGGCATAAATGGTCGAACAACATCGAATGGGCGATGTGAGCGTGTTCAAACTTCTCTTGTAGGATTGGGATGTAAACTAATGCCACCATCATTGCTAGACATCCTCCTGCCTTGACTAAGTCCTACAAGTTTTCGAGGGGGACCACTATGTTCTCCATTTCATATATGACATCTTTGGTGTTTGAATCAACAAGTTAGAGAAGGATTTCATTGACCTATTCTTGAGATATTGAATTGCATGTGAACCGGTCAAAGTTGCTGATTAGGGACTTAGAAATGGAAGGTCAAGCAGACTCGCCTTCAGAAGCCGCACCGTCAATGGAGAGTGCACTCCGCAAGTTATCTATCTGTTTTCTTGTCTCATACACGTATGCACTCTCGACTTCTTCCCATGGAGGGCTGCCGGGCTGAGAAGATTCAGTTCCTACATCTATTTCCAGCAGCTCCTCTAGAAGTCGTACGTCTCAGAACTAACACACATCCTTGATTAACAACAACACATAGATGCTCCTGAGATAATAGAAATTTGTGTCACAGAGCTTCCTGACATATCTAAAGATGTTTAGCAGCTCCATGGAATGCAGGACGATAAAGGCATTATTTCCGCTTCCCGACTCTTCTTGGACTGGGAAGTCTCATATGGCGTAGAAGTTCCAGACACCGCTATGACGTTGGACTCCTTCCTTGATTACACGGTGAAGACGCAAGGGGAGAAGTCTGGCATGCTTGTCTTCGGGGCATACAAATATGTGTCCTCTGTGTGGGACCTCTATGGTACAACAGTTGAGGAGGGTGACATTGTGGTTGAGGAGGTCTGCCACACAGATGAACCAGTGCTTTCTTATCTTGTAAGGGGCCAACACTAGATGAGGATTGTGCTCTTCCATATGTTGTAGCATGTCGACCACCTTCTTAGAGTCGAATGCCACTACCATTAGTCTTCTCGCTAAGGCCGGGTGGTGTTGTAGAATGGTTGTCAACCTGTCTTGATGGTGATATTTTCGAGTATCGCGCCTTCTAGGACCCAGAAGAGAATCTTTCCTACAACAGCTTCTGAGCGGAACATTCCTTTCAGTGCTCTACGTCATACTGAGAAGTATCCATTGCTCCAGACAACGACGTCTTCATCTACTTGTGGCCTCAGGACCATGTTGAGCAGTCGTTGGTCCTAGATCGACAGGTAGCCAATGGCACACCTGTCAAAATCAGCCATCTCGAAGCGTAGAATCTCCGACGGCACAGAAAACATGTCTGCCACCGAAGTCCTCACCCTAGGGGGTTGGTTGTTGATGGAGCAGTATAAATCTCCCCCTTCTCCCTCAGATTCACCATATTAACCCTCCGCTAGGCTGATAGATATGTCTTCATTGTCTTCGACATGGTCTTGCGCCGCGGGCGCTCTCTTGTCCTGCTAGAGCCTCTTCGACAATTTTGTTCATTGTCTCTTCCTCGGGCATTGTTGAGGGCCCGCTGGAGGAGGAAGAAGATGATGATCTAAAGGAGGATGCTAAAGACAAGGGTTGAGAGCCTGAGCATGGTGGAGACGATGATCTTTTGGGATGCCTTGAGCGGCGGTAGTCATCCCTCTAATTTAGCCTTTCTTCGATGGCATCGAGGCGTTGGAGCACCGTCTGCATCGTGTGAGTTAGTGCCTCTAGTTGGATGGGTAGGCCAACTAGAGTTAGTAGTTGGTGCTCCTACTCACTCAACCTCCTCTGGAATACCTTAAACTTGCGGGTTAGGGAAGAAAAGGTAGTAGTGTGGTTGCTTCTTACCTCCTACAAGTTATCGAACTCTAGGCCGAAGACCTGTCCCAGTGATGAGGGGGTTGTAGCCGATCGACTTCGGCTTTGTGTAGCACTCCTCGCATGTGAAGCGCGGCCCAAAGATTGTGCGTCATTGATCGAGGTTGAGTCCACCTGAACTGTTCACGAGGGTGTGGCTTTGGGGTGAGGCATCAACATCTTTGTGGCTGCCTCTGCCTTGTCAGCTCAGGGTAGCAGAGAGGGGCGTGGAGTAGGCAGATGCTGCTCTACCATCTGACTTTTAGCATCTTCCTCCATGGCGATTGTTGGTGTAGATGGTGGTGGTGTTGGCATTGGATGAATAGCCCAGAGCTCTGCTTCCAGGAGATTGGTGAATGCCTCATCACTGGCGTCTGGCCACACTATTTCCTCTATCATTTCCAGTGTGGCTATGGTTTCAGAAGTTGCGGCTACTTCTACCACAACGGGTTCCAGGGCAATGATCGTATTTGCTGCCCCAGTGATGTCGACGACCTCCACAATCATCGCTATTTCTTCAGCAGCCACAGAGGGCGTTGATGTGGTAGCTGCGGATGATTCGATGGCGGTAGCAGTGACTATGGGAGCGACTACTGCTAGTTGTGTAGCGGTGGTGGACGGATCGACGGTGTAAATGACAGGCGAGTCGTTGACCACGACTGCTAATGATTTGTCTTGCCAAGCGTCAAAAGGGATTGGCCTTCCTGTAGCTGCCACCCTTTCTTATATGATCTTGGTGGAGGCATGGCCGGCTTCAACAATAGCTTCTTCAATTTCTTCTTTTGTGAAGACCAACGTTTCCGCGTCATAGTTGATGTAGAGTGGGAGGGGTAGGAGTAGATCCCTCCTCACAAATTTGTAGAAGAAGCGACTTCTCTCCCTCTTGATAATGTTGGCCATCATGAGGAACTTGATATCTATCTTGTCGTCACCCGTTGTTCTTGATAGGTTGTGCAACTTGTTAAGGTACCCCAGCCCTACCACGATTAGGTTGACAAGCCCTCCCATATTGTACTCCTTGGTGGCATCCATTATTGGATGTAGCCGATTCAGAAGGAAGCACCACAGGTTGACTGTTCTGCCCTCCATCATGTACTAGATGAGATGGAGTTCTTCAGTGTAGAGATTTCTCATTTCATACTTGCTGAATAGGAGGCTCGCCACAATCTTGTGGATGATCCTCCAGAAACAGGAGTGGACAGCAGCCACGTTGCTTCCCGACATGAAAGAAGATTCGCCGGTTAGCCTCCTCCAGAGTGCGACTGGATTGAAGACGTCAACTTCGGTGATTCATACACTGTTATTTAGAAGCTCCCTCTCGGCTTCACTGGAGGAGAAAATCTCATTGAGAAGCCTCTCTGAGATATCATGATCCATGTTGTACAGGCGTCCCAACAGCCTGTCCGCTCCGCCGAATCTTTTGGCTTCTTCTGGTGTGTTCAGGACACAGAGAAGGGACAACATGAACTCTTTCGTGAGCTTGGTGTAGGAGGCGGTGTAGCTGAAGCAGATTTTTTCTCAGCCCAACAACTTCTAGGATGTTGTCCAGTATGTCAAAGACACCTATCTGCTGGAAAGACGCTTGGTGGCAAAAGCGTGTTGGCCGGTAGACTTTTGTTGCCAACTCTGCGTACTGTCTCCGGTGCTCTTCATCTCTAGCCATGAAGCGGCCCAGTGAGTGGTATAATGGCTTTGGTTCTACCTCTGTTGTTGAGGCTGTTGCTGGGGTTGGTGCTTCATTTATTTTGGGCCACTTTTTAGCCTCATATGGCCCCGCCACATCGGGGTTTTGGCACTTCTTCCCGATGGAGGTGGCTTCATTCACAGCCTCTGGGTTGATCCTTCGGCCCTGTTTGTTGACCTGGATTACGATTTGTTTGGTGCGGGACATTTCTGTATTTATAAACAGAAGAGAGTAAGTCAAAAAGAATTTGGTCAATCAAATTGTTCTTCCCGAAATCTGGTAACAGACTAAGATGAGCATTTTCCTGATACAAGTTAAATGACATGTGAAAAACCAATATCAGATAAGAGACTATTAAAAAGACTACCACGCGATACGAAAATGCCTGATAGCAAGAAGTCAGTATCGGGCAAAGATAAAAATGCATGTTGTCACCCAATAGGGTCTGCGTGACAGGGTAGGCCTATATCGGGTAGCTGATATAAAATGGATCCCATTCGGCATAGATGCCTGATAAGGACTCTGCACAATACAATGGTGTCGGGCAACACCTTGTGTTGCCCAATACGAGTCGAAACTTTTTTGTAAAACAAATTGGGCGATAGAGTCATTCACCGTGAACTTGTGAGTCCTTCCCGATACAGACTTCATATCAAAAGGAGTCACACAATACGTTTTGGCCGACATAGTCTACACGATACAACTGGGCGATAGGCGTATCAGGTTTATACTTGTATTGGGAAGAGGACCATCGGTGCTCGACACTAAAGTCGGGAGTAAATGTCCGACACGAGAGCAAAGATTGGCAAAGTTTGCATGATACAGGAGTAGGTGAAGTGGTAACTTTGGTACCCGACACGGTTAAACTCAAGTTACTATAAATAGCCATCACGAGTGGCATAAAACGGGCATAACAAGGACACATGCCGTGCGATGAGGCGAATCGTCTTCTGAGACATGGTAAAATCAGTCTAATATGTCGCGTCATGGGGAGTGATTTGTCTTACTAAGCACACTTGTGTTGCATGGTACGCATGTCACGCGACAAAGGCATGTTGGGCGATACGCTCTCCCCGGTACACCCTTTTTGCCCGATATGACTGAGTTGTGTCTCATCGTGCGCGCTGTGCCATGCAGCACGCTTGCCTGACAGGGGTCTTTATCCTTGTCACGCGCGGACGCACTGGCCGATATAGCCTGGGCAATAGGTTAGCCCGATGCACTTTATTGCGCGATAAGGCAGGTTCCTTCCTTGCCTGATATGCCAATCAGAGAGACAAGGGTGTCATTCGATCTAGATAAAAACGAGTTGGGCGATACTGCTTTCCCAAAGCCTATCGCACAGAGCATAAAGCAAAGGAGGACATCAACATGCATGCCCGATATGCAACAAAAATAACTAAAACTAAAAGAAATGAGGATAGAAAAACTAAAACCAGAAAGCACTTGATGGGTAAAACATCATTGGCCTAAGAGTAAACTTCCAGCCTCAAATAAAATTACTTATGAAGGTGATAAAAACTAAGTCGGTGTCCCATAAAACAATACAGTCTGCCCACGTGGTGCATGCATAGACTTGGGCCTTATTACAATGATAATGTTTGTAATGTTATTTTGCTAGGAAAGGAAATAACATCTTATGCTAGGAAAAATAAAGACTCGGGCTGCCTCTCGAAGAGCACTGTGGTTTGCGTCGTCAGCTCGACGTCTTCAAATCCTTCTACCCTTCTTCGGCAGTTGTATCTTCAGCATCCTGCATGGTCATCTCAGACCTCCTTACAAAGGCTTCATCTTCATAAAACCTCTTGACTCTATGTCCATTGACTGGAAAGACTTTCATCGCATCTTATTTATCATAAAGCTCCATCATCCCAGACAGGTATATCTTTGTGATTGTGAATGGTCTAGACCATGTGGACTGCAATTTTCCTGGAAAATAGCGGATAGAAGATTTAAATAATAAAACCTTATCACCTTTGTTGATGTCCTTTGCTCACAGATGGGAATCATGCCAGACTTTGGTTCACAGCTTGTAGATCCTATCATTTAAATAGGCATGGAGCCTCAGCTCTTCGAGTTCCTGAAGCTGAAGAAACCTTTTCTTTCCATCCAACTTCTGGTTAATGTTGAGGTGCCTGATCGCCCAGAACGCTTTGTGCACCAATTCAAAGGGAAGATGGCATGATTTTCCATATATCAAGCGGTAAGGTGTGGTGTCCATCATAATCTTATATGCGGTTCTATATGCCCAGAGAGCATCATCTAGTTTAGCTAACCAATCCTTGTGGGACTTTCCAACTGTCTTTTCTAAAATCTACTTGATCTGCCGATTAGAGACTTCAACCTGTCTGAATGTCTGTGGGTGGTACGATGTTGCAACCTTGTGATGTATGTCATACTTACACAAGAAGGATTCAAACTGTTTCTCTACAAAGTGAGAACTACCATCACTAATGACAATACTCAGCACTCCGAATCTTGGAAAGATAATCTTGGTAAAAAGCTTTATTACTTCTTTGGCATCACACGTTGCGGTGGGTACTTCTTCAACCCATTTAGATACATAGTCAACTGCAACAAGGATATATTTGAAACTACAGGAGGAAAGGAAGGGTCCCATATAATCTTTACCCCATACATCAAAAATTTCAACTTCGATCCAATCCAAAAGTGGCATCTCATTTCGGCAAGAAATGTTTCCGGTTTGCTGACATTCATTGCAAGACTTCACAAAAGCATGTGCATCTTTGAATAGAGTTGGCAAGTAAAAACCTGATTGGAGGATCTTAGCAGCAGTCCTTTCGCCCACCAGGTGCCCTCCATAAGGAGAGGAGTGACACTCAAAAAGAATCTTGGGGACTTCCTCCTCAGGTATACATCTTCTGTATAGACCATCGGTGCAATGCCTAAACAATAGAGGGTCATCCCAGTAGTAGTTTTTTATATTAGAGAAGAATTTCTTCTTCTAATTGTAGGATATATCTGGTGGAAGTTGTTTACAATCTAGGTAATTGCAGAAGTCTACATACCACAGTCCCTCAGGGTTGGCTGTCTGGGCCTCATACATGGATTCATCGTCATAACTTTCATTGATTGGGAGTGGGTGGTCGTCCTCCACCCTAATCCTTGAGAGGTGGTTGGCGACCACATTCTCGGAGCCTTTCTTATCCTTTATTTCATGGTCAAACTCCTGCAACAACAATGCCCATCGTAGTATTCTGGGCTTTGCATCTTTCTTTTGCATTAAGTACTTGATGGCCCCATGGTCGGTATGAACTATCACCTTAGAGCCCACGAGGTAGGACTAAAACTTGTTAAAAGCATATACAATGGCCAACATCTCCTTCTCAGTAGTATTGTAATTCAATTGTGCCTCATCTAGGGTCTTACTTGTGTAAAAGATCATGTGATGCTTTTTGTCTTTTTTCTGGCCAAGAACTGCACCAATAACAAAGTCATTGGCATCATACGTGAGCTCGAAAGGAAGATTCTAGTCGGGGGACTAGAGAATGGGTGCTGAAACTAAAGCGTCTTTCAAAGTGGAGAATGCTTTTATGCACTCATCCGTGAAGTCAAACTTCACATCTTTCATCAAAAGGTTGGACAGGGGCTTGGCTATCTTTGAGAAATCTTTAATGAATTTCCTATAATAACCGGCATGACCTAAGAAACTTTGGACACCCATAACTGATGTGGGTGGAGGGATCTTGGAAATTGCCTCAACCATGGACGGATCGACCTAAATACCTCTGTTGGACACCTTGTGTCCAAGAACAATACCTTCCTGAACCATGAAATGGCATTTTTACCAATTGAGAGTGAGGCTCTACTCTTCACACCTTCTCATCACTAGGGATAGGTTGTTCAGACAGTCATCGAAGGAGAAGCCATATACACATAAATCGTCCATAAACACTTCCATTTTATCTTCAAGCAGATCTGCAAATTTGGCACTCATACACGTCTGAAAAGTGGCAGGTGCATTACAAAGCTCGAAGGGCATCCTCTTGAAGGCAAATGTTCCGTAAATGCAGGTGAAAGTGGTCTTTTCCTGGTCATCGTGGTGGATAGGGATCTGATAGAACCTTGAGCACCCATCCAACCAATAAAAGTAGGAATGATGGGCCAGGCGCTCCAGCATCTGATCAATGAACGGAAGGGGGAAATGGTCCTTGTGGGTGGTGGCATTGAGTTTTCAATAATTGATGCATATACGCAAGCCGGTAACCGTCTTGGCGGCGACCTCAACTCCGTCATCTCTCTTGACCAACGTCATACCTCCCTTCTTCAAAACCACTTGGATGGGACTTACCCACGTACTATCGTTGATGGCATGGATTATGCCATCATCTCAGAGCTTTACCACTTCCTTACTAATGACTTCTCAAAGCTTCTCATTCAACTTTTTCTGTGGTTGGGCATATGGTCTGGAGTCCTCTTCTAGATGGATTATGTGCATGCACACAGTGGGACTTATCCCCCTTAGGTCACTAATGGAGTACCCCAGGGCCTTCCTCTGTAACCTCAATTCTTCAAGCAACTGATCTTTCTGACCATCGACCAACTCTGATTTGATTATTATCAGATTCATCTTCTCTTCATCCAAAAAGTGGTATTCTAGGCCTCTTGGCAGAACTGTCAATTTATGTGGGCGTCATTTTCTTGTTCACTGGAAGGGTCTTTTCAGAGAGCAGCGTACATGACCGTCTCCACATGATCTTCATATTCAGACGTACCCTCAACTTCTAGAAAAGCCAACAGTTCTTTGACCTCTAGGTCTACGACCTCTTGTGCTTTGCCAGATAAGGCACGCATAAGCGGGTCCATGATGGCCTTCTCCTCCTTTACTTCATTGCATAGTTGTTGGTAGGTTTCTGCAAAATAAGAAGACTCAATGAATGTAGGGGCTTTGATGGAGTTGGGACTTACACCAAAAGATTTTCAGTCTTCCAATGGGAGTCCCAGAATTCTATCACCAAAAACCCTAGAGAGGATTGATGTCTTCCCTAGGTTTACCTAGAACTGGTGCTTAGATAACAACTCCAACCCCATAAGAGTATGGAAGCCTTATCATAGTACAGATTTAGGATCGAACCCAAAAGACAATGGTCTTGTTGCAAGCAACAAGATGGAAAATGTACAACACTTCACTTAGTTATTTTACTAATTGGCACTTATATCAAAAGGTTGGATTTTGATTGGTTTTTAGACTAAAGCATGAAAAGTAAATAAAGCAAGTAAAACTAAGATTTAACAAATGATGATGAATCACTGGGGTTAAGCAGGTATTCACCACCGCTACACATGCATTGTATATGTACTAAGCAAGCAAGACTTATAAGCTAGATGCATGGATGTTCCACAAGACCGATGCCTTATAAGAAAAGAGCGATGCATTGCATCCAAGGATGTTCCACAAGACCGATGCCTCGTAAGACAAGAGCGATGCATTGCATCCTTCGACGTTCCACAAGACCAATGCCTTATAAGACAAGTGCAATGCATCGCATCCTTCAAGGGTTAAGTATCCCTCATTCGGTACATTTCTACGTGTCAATGAAGATATGTAGTCTTCCAAAGAGAGAATCTTACTCAACCTCATGAAACGTGCATCTAAAACTAACAAGCGAGCGATAATTATCAAATCGAATAGCATCTTTGTAGGCCTAGTCTCCTATTCGGATAACCTAGCTACGAGAAGTGCGGGAATGTTGCAGCGCCAGCCATTCCCGATCAAATGGTCACATGCTTTACATCATTCCCCTCGCAAAGTGTGTTCCTCGACTTACCAAGGTTACTTCCATACATATGGAAGTGCAACGGATGATAGTGAGTTTACTCCACTCTTTGAGATACACTCCTAGACACCGAAACGGATGCGTGGTGGATACACACACCAGAAACCAACACTAAATCGGTATTCGAGTCTCGAGAGCGGTCATAGACAAACCACAACAAAAGACAATAGATGCATACAAGAACGTGGCCATCATTCAAGCATGTATGAAACGATTTAGTATTAAAACGAAAGGATAACATCTTTTTAGTACAAAGTACAAAACATGGGCAGCGGGGCTAGTCCCCGCGCCCCAGTGGATGGAACTACTCGCTCCTCATAGAGGGAACAACAAAGGAGGAGGCAAGAAGAGATAGAAAGAACATCATCTCCACTGAGGAGAGAAGGTTGAACCCTTGGTGGAGAGAGCAACGATCTTCACCGTTCGTGACTTGCTTGACGACGGATCTCCTCCTCTCACCTTCTTTGTTGATGAGAGAGAAGGTAGCTTTGCAATGGAACGTGAGTCTCAGACCGGCAGCCTCGGGCGGTGGATGGAGTTGTTCTGGTAGTAGAGAGACAGCCTCTGGACGTCTGGACTCCCCTCAGGGATGGCCCTTGAGGTCTTATTTATAGGCCTTGAGTGAGGTCAAATGGTCTGGAGACCGTTTGGGTTCAAACGGTCTGGAGACCGTTTGGACTCCATGCGGTCTTGGGACCGTTTGGCTTCATGCGGTCTCGGGACCGTTTGAACTCCATGCGGTCTTGGGACCGTTTGGCTTCATGCGGTCTCGGGACCGTTTGAACTCCATGCGGTCTTGGGACCGTTTGGCTTCATGCGGTCTCGGGACCGTTTGAACTCCATGCGATCTTGGGACCGTTTGGCTTCATGCGGTCTCGGGACCATTTGAACTCCATGTGGTCTTGGGACCGTTTGAACTCCATGCGGTCTTGGGACCGTTTGGCTTCATGCGGTCTCGGGACCGTTTGAACTCCATGCGGTCTTGGGACCGTTTGGCTTCATGCGGTCTCGGGACCGTTTGAACTCCATGCGGTCTTGGGACCGTTTGGCTTCATGCGGTCTCGGGACCGTTTGAACTCCATGCGGTCTTGGGACCGTTTGGCTTCATGCGGTCTCGGGACCGTTTGAACTCCATGCGGTCTTGGGACCGTTTGGCTTCATGCGGTCTAGGGACCGTTTGAACTCCATGCGGTCTTGGGACCGTTTGGCTTCATGCGGTCTCGGGACCGTTTGAACTCCATGCGGTCTTGGGACCGTTTGGCTTCACTCGGCCTTGAGGTTGGTTTATTCTTTTATGATTTTTTTGTTCTTTTTCTGCAAGTGTAAAAGGAACAAGTTAGTTTGATGATGTATTTACAAAAAGGGGTAAAATTAGGTTTATGTACCGTATAAACGTAAAAAGAGTATGGAAAACTAAAGAAAAAGACTAGGATAAACTACTAAAATAGGAGTTTATCACCCCCCCTAACTTAGAGTCTAGCTTGTCCTCAAGTTAGATAGAGCTGAGACATGAAATGGCGAGGCGATCTTAATTAGGGTCTCCATACTCTTACTTCAATTCTTGACCTGAGTTCCCCAGGGGTCATATCGAGGCTTATTGCATGCCTTGATTCTTTTGGATTTCGAGAGTTGCTTGGATCTCAGGGTTTTTCCGTATCTCAAAATTTGCCTTGGGACCACATTTATTTTGTGCATGTCGTTGACTCTAATCAACTTTATACCTCTCTGGAAACCTACTGGAAGCTAGAGAGGGTATGAGGGTTGGCTAAAGGCTTTGAAGTGTAGCTCCCCTTCGAGTGGGGGAGGGGCTGTCTATGATTTTTATGATCTCACTACCGGGCACGACACATCTGCCTTTATGAGGGCAGCTGAATGTACCGGTCGGGCAAGTCCTTTATGAGCCTTTTCATATACTTGGAACTTTTAGGGTTTCACTACCGGACGTGACACATCTGCCTTTGTGAGGGCAGCGGAATGTGCTGGCCGGGTGAGCCCTTTATCAGTTCTTCATATAGGTCCTTATGCGTGGCACAACTCTCATGATTTTATTCGTCTCTCTGGCTTTTATTCAAAAACTCACAGGCTTGGGTTTTGGAATGAGGATTTATTTTGGGCGGCCAAGCCTCTTTTATTTTGAAGAGAGGAAAGCTGTTCTTAAAGTTTTTCAGCATGCACTTATTTGGTTTGTGGTCCGCTTGCAGAACTTTTTGATTCGGAAGTTGCCTAATTTCCCTCTCATCCTCGAGATCTCGGCTTATTTCTGCCCTGATTTTAACCTGTGGAGAGTCAGATAAAGAATTGAAGCAAAAATACGGGATCCATAGTAGGTGGAAATTGATAAATCGCCATTTGATGTCTGAGTGCTATTTACTTGCAGAGACTAACATGATTCTAGGGTTAGTTGAGGTGACTATTTTTGAAAAAGAATTGTGAAAAGAATTAAGACTTAAAGAATTGTAAAAAAAAAATATTTAAGAATGAAGAAATGTATGGAAAAAGGAAGTATAGAAGTTGATACCTAGCCCTTGTCTAATGTATCCCCCCCCTAACTTATCACACACTCTGTCCCCAGAGTGGCAAAGTGATAGGTTGAGAAATAATTAGAACAAGGGCTGCATGTTAAGGTAGATTTTCGTTTGCCTCTGGAGAACGGAGTAGTGTAGATGCGAACTGCCCACGTAAGGCGTGGTAGTCCACGTCAGTCATTTCCTCCACTGGTCTTTGGAGAACGATTATGGTGTACATCCAGTAGAGGACGTGGAAGCCGCAATCGTTGGATTGTCGTATTTGCTGGGGGCATTTGTGGCAGAAGGCGGGGCGATTGAAGTGTTCCTTGCTGTATGCCTTAGTGTGCTGACTCAGAAGCTCTATTAATTTCGCAGCGCACTCTTTTGCCATTTCTTCTGTTGGCGTCTTGGGCGTTACGACGTAGTGTCATTGTCGGGCGTTGAACTGGCTGTCGGAACTGTTGTATATTGTAGTTGTACCGTCTTGGAGGTTAGTTGCCAGAAGAATCCAGTGCCCTTGATGCAGGATTGGTAACATGATGAACTTCGGCGTTGTATGTTGGAGATATGCGATCAACGCTTCCGTTGTGCCGAAGTTTTTGAGTTTGAGTAGATCATCCTTCATGTATGGGGACGCCCTGTATGTATCTGGATTATGTTGGCCAATCTGAGACTGGTAAGCTGTCATGAGACTGACAGAAAGTTGCCCCTTATCTTGCAAAGTCTCTCGCAGTGAATCGGCCATCACGATAATGTCTTGAGACATGAATACTATGCCATCTTTTTCTGCGGAGAGATTCGCCATGATGATGCGCATTTCAAGGTCGGTGATACCTTTGCAAGAATCGCGATCAAAATCAGGAAAAGTTGGTTTAGTGGTGTAAGCAGGATCGTTCTTGCTGGTATCTTCTTCTGGCGACTTGTGTTGTTCAGACTCTTTCAGAATTTGGCGGAAGGGTCGCCGTTGTCGACGTTGTACAGCTGAAAAGAGATACCTTGGAACATCATCTGGTGACATAGTCGGATCGTTGAAATATCTTCTGTCACAGATGAGCTCCATGGCGTAGCATCCTCGTAACGAATGGAAGTCTTCAGCTACCAAGTCGGTGAAAGGAATTTCTTGGTTCAGCGCTTGGATATGTCGGATGGTGTAGAAAGCGCTGTCCCCAGATCCCGTGGTGGCTTGAACTGGAGGGTTAATGATTCTGAACCAGGGTTGGCTCCAGTCTTGATGAAGAGAAGGGCGTACAGCCCAGATTACTTTGAGCAGCCGGAAGGGTATACACCGGGCTTCACCTGCAGCGTCTCCGACGAAGTTTATTATGTCGGCTGGTAGCTCGACGCTATTGAAGTTGTAAACTTTAGCGTCCCTTGCTTCGGTATCCACTATCATAAAAAGCCAGTGGTCTGAGACTTGGAATGGCATTGTGATATAGCGTGCCCGACGCGCTAAACCGGCGCGCAGCCGCTCAATCGACCTCGCACGCAAGGTTTTGTGTAAAAGGCCAAAGGACAATGCGGGTGAAGCGTTGAAGGCTGGTTGTATCCGCTGTTTACATCTATAGATTTCTATACAGTTGGCGAGGAGGACACGGAAGATTGACATTGGCATCGTAGACCGGGGTCGGAGGATGCAACGAAAATTTTCACGTGTCAACGTACGCCTGGTTTTTGTATTATTGTAAACTATGTCGTCCCCCGCTTTTGCATCGTCTACTATAGTGTTCAGGATGAAGATGTCCTGATCATCTAAAGTAGAGATGGCTGTCGTATCAAGATCGTGCATTTTTTGTGGGAGAGGAGGTGGCGGGGGGAGGTCTTGTGGTGGAGGGGAGGCGTGCTGTTCGGGGGCCTCTTCATGGCCTTTGAGGTTGTCGTCTAGATCGGAGGCGGAGTCAAGATCTGCGTCAGTATCTAGACTCACTCGGTCTGCCTCGTCTAGGTAAGGGGGAGAAGGTGTTGAGGAGGGGGGAGAAGTTTTTGGCGAGGTAGCGCTGGCTCCTAGTATGCATTGTTGGAGCTCAGCGAAGGCCGCATCCTTGGCAGCTTCCCCCATTGACCCCATAGCAGAGTAATCAAAGAATTGGTCCCCGTAAGAGATGTTTACGTTGTCATGCTGTGGGGACTTGGGGTGGTAGTCACTTTCCTGGTGACCTTTATCAGACCCTTTATGGGAGGGTCCTGCTGCGTTCCCGGGGTCTTCACTGTCATCGTGCTTGTCTCCTGAAGATGTGTCTTTATTGGAGTCAGCAGATGAATCGGATTCATCTTCTTTTTCATCATCATCGTCGTTGTCGGCCGCAGCTTCGTCGGTTGTCTTCTTGTTAGTCGACTTTTTGCACCGCCGATGAGTGGCTTGTAGCTCATCGAAAGCCACTTGCAGATGCTCGTGTTTCTCGAGCAGTGCGTCGTGGGCTTCTTTGAGATCTGTGTATCTGCCCTCGGCGGAGAGGAGGCGTGCTGTCAGATCTGTGACTTGGGCACGTAGTTGTTGTGTTTCATTGATATTAGCTTCCTCTTGATGATGATGGAGCTGCGTAATTGTGTCGTCGATGGTGGCCAGGTGCTTGCTTAGCTCTCCTTGATTCTACTCAAGCTTGCGGAGATTCTCTTGCAGAGGGTGAGTCTGGTTAGAGATCTCATCGACTTTTCTTGTCGTAGCTTCTTGCTGGCGCGTTGCCCCGAGGATCAGGTCTGGCAGGTTGTTAGTGTGGCTGTTGATAAGCTCAACTTGCCTAGCCACTTCATCCTGTCGTTGCTGGATGCCTTGTAGGACGATAGGAAGAGCTCGATGTTGGTTGTCGATCCTGGTTACCTGTTTAGATAAATCCTGTACACAAGAAAAAATAGAATGTAATAGGTTAGAAGGATCGGTGAGGAGGTTTCAGACAGCGTCAAATTGACGGCCGAATTCCTCACCGATGTTAGTAAGGGGGGCCCCAGAGGCGGAAGGGTGATGTGGCTGGGGCCTATGTGGGATGGTGGTAGTGTCTTGTGGAAGAGACACTGATGATGGCCTGAACTACGTAGTGACTGTTGATGAAGTCACCAGCGGTGTCGGGGTGGTGGCGGATGTGAAGAGTGGTGGTAGTTGTGGCGAAAAAGGTGGCACTGATGATGAAGGGGTGGGAACTGTGGATGTGAATGGAAAGGTGGTGAAGTCGGGCATGGAGGTGGAGAAAGGGAAGCCCGATGTTAGGGTGGGTGAAAAGGTGGATGTGAATGCTGGCGTGGATGTGGGGAGGAAAGTAGTGGTGGGGGAAGCGGAGAGCTGCTCATTTAGACTCTGGATGAAAGAGTCAAATGAGGAAGTTGTTAAGATTTCATCGTTGAACCGCTCGTCCTCCGGGTTTGGGCGGGACGTTGGTGTCCCCGACAGCTGTTGGGCCTTCAACAACCTCCTAGAAGGTCGTTTGACAGGGACTTTTGTAGGTCGAGCTGTCGGAGCTGTGATGCTCATTTCAGTTGGGCCCACAATTTGTTTCTTTGCAGCGGGTGTGACCGAAGCTAGTAGATGAGTAAGCTCCTCATCAGAAAAGAGGAGCTGTGACATATCATAGTGTGCTAGCTCCGGTAACGGAAGGAGGGTTCTTGATGACTTAACCATCGGGCAGAATACATAGTGTAACTTTCCATCCTTTTCTTTGATTATAAACGAATTTTTCAAAGATTGTTCATTTGTAAGGATGTCGCCCTTTATTTGCGTGCATTGGGGTAATAGCCTGTCCATCCTAAAAAATTTAATTATAGATGTGACATGGCCCCCCAAACAGATCTCTTTCCCTATGAAGGCAGCGGATAATTTCTGGACCATCAACCGTCCGATGTTGACTGGCCTTCCGTTGAGGATAGACCAGAGGACAAAGAGGTCTGATATTGTAACGTTTCCTCCTTCCGTTCTTGGAAAAAGTGCGCCAGCTAGGATTTTGTGCAGAGTGCGCACAAATCTGGAGTGTATGTTGGACGCTTTGCATGTTTTGGCGTCGTATGTGGGAATCCCAGTTAAGCTTTTCCAGAATGTGTGGCGGTTGAATTCTGGATGATCAGTTGCCACTGATTTGGCCTTTTTTAGCTGCTCCAGGTCATCAATGAATATTGAATTTAGCATATTCTCTGTTAAGACGACGTTGCTACCGAAGATTTGGGTGACAATCCTTCTATCACCCCCATCCCGTGACCTATCTGCAATGTCGACGGGCTCCTTTGTCAGGTAGGAGAAGAATTCCGCTGTGGGCTCAATGTAGGATATTTCAGGTATTAAGCACAACCTGGTAAGGTTGTCTTTTTGTAGCGCTTTGAAGATGCGCTCGTGAATTCCCATTTTAGCTAGTATGCTGGAGCAAACATACTTGGTTGGTTTAAGGGTTTTATCGGTGGTGATGGAGGTTTGGATGGATAGGTGCTCTGGTGGTGGTATTGGGGCGGTGATGGGAATGAAGGTGGTAGGGATGGTAGCTGCAGGGGTGGTAGTGGTAGCAGCAAAGGTGGATGGTTTGGCGAAGGGTTGGTCCATGGCAGATAGAGGGTGGACTTGTTTTCTTGCCCTCTTGGGGGGCTGCCCAGATGCAACCTTTGCAGCTTTGCGTTTTCCCTCTGTCTCTTGGGCAGAGGAGTCTTCATCGGGATTCGGTATGTAGTCTGATCCTTCATCATCGTCAGAAGAGATGTGCTCGATGTCCTCTTCAGGGGCCTCACCCAAGCATTTGGTGAGGCGAGTTATCTCACACAGGACGTCGATGATCTTGGTCTTGGGAGGGACGGCGCTGGTGGTGTTGTAAGTGTCCCTGATCTGTATGAGCCTGTCTCGCTCTTCCATCATCTGCTCCCTTGTCATAGCAGGGGCAGTTCCTGAGCCAGAAGTTTTGTTTGCTGGTGACGCCATTTCTGAAAAAGAATAAGAGCTTCATAATTAGAGAAGATTTGAAACAATGTAAATTTGATTTGTAGTTATATCTTTTATATTTTGTGAAAGCAAAAGGGAAACGAAAACCAAACGGTTTCAAGACCGTTTGGTCCCAAACGGTTTGAGGACCATTTGGTCCCAGACAGTTTGAGGACCGTTTGGTCCCAAACGGTTTCAAGACCGTTTGGTCCCAAACGATTTCAGGACCGTTTGGTCCCAAACGGTTTGAGGACCGTTTGGTCCCAAACGGTTTCGAGACCGTTTGGTCCCAAACGGTTTCGAGACCGTTTGGAAAGCGAAAAGTCGTAGGTCGCCGGTACGGGAGAAGGTGGAACGGCGCGAAGGTGAAGAACGCGCCGGCGCCTTCGAAAACGATGAGAAGAACGGCGACGGCGATGAAAACGGTGGGAGAGTCGGTGAAATCTTTTGACAGCGACGGCGATGGTGGAGCAAGAGACGTCGTGCGATGGTAAAGGGAACGGCACTGGCGCCATGATGGTGGCGACAGAACGGCGCGGCGACGAAGGCGACGGGTCGGTTGATGAAACCATTCGATAACGACGGCGATGGCAGCGTAAGCAGCGACTAGCGATGGAATGAGCAGCGTGGAGTCGCCAGACTACCTTGCGGAAGGTGGACGGAAGGGTGACTTTGTGCGGATGCAACAGGAGCAAGAAGGGAAGTTCTTCGCATGAAAACTCTGGAGAATTCGAAGATTTGAAGAGAGAAAGACGGAAGGGTAGGGTTGATATTTATAGTGATTGGTTGGTGACCTTTTGTATTCCAAACGGTTTGAAGACCGCTTGGTCCCAAGCGGTCTCAAGACCGTTTTGGTCCCAAACAGTTTCAGGACCGTTTGGTCTCAAACGGTTTCAAGACCGTTTGGTCCCAAACGGTTTGAGGACCGTTTGGTCCCAAACGGTTTCAGGACCGTTTGGTCCCAAACGGTTTGAGGGCCGTTTGGTCCCAAACGGTTTGAGGACCGTTTGGCTCCAAACGGTTTGAAGACCGTTTGGAGTCCAAACGGCCAAACGGTTTGAAGACCGTTTGGAGGGGCACAAAGGGTTTGTATATTTTTATGTTTGTTTTTGAGTATGTATATTATTTTTTTTGTATTTTGGTTTATGAATTTTTATGTTGTTTGTTTTATGTATTGTTTTTGTAGTTTTGATTATGTAGATTTTTTTTGTATTTTTAGATTAATGATGAAAGAACTTAAAGAAAGCAAAACAAATTCAAAAGAAAAATAAAAGACTAGAAATTAGAGAAGGTGATACTGAGGTCTTGGGTTGCCTCCCAAGAAGCGCCTTGGTTTTATGTCGCTGGCTCGACGAAGTTAAAACATTATTATGCTGCTGTCATAGTATTTGATTGCTCATGTCTATTTGGCCCATGTTTAGGGTTCGATTCAGGCTGCCCAGCAAAAGTGCCTGTTGGGGGTTTCAATTGTGCAGCAATCTGGGCAAGATGTGCTTCAACTGCCTTCTGTTGAGCTTGTTGGTTGGCCAGCATGGTTTGCTGAGATTGCAGCATCTGTCTTATTGAAGATAGCTCATCTTCTGGCTGCGCAGTAGCATTTTTTTGAGGGTTTTGGTTTTGGGACTGTTGAGTATGCAACTGTGGGTGAAGCGGGGGATGAGTGTACTGATAGTAGGCTGATTGATTTCTAGGGTAATTTTCCCTAGGGAAATTGTTCCTTGGGTTCCCTTGATTTTGGTTAAAATTGTTTGGAAACCCTGGAGGCAGCCTATTGTCAAATCCCCCTTGTGTCTGATGTTGCGGATTCGCAGTTCCAGAGGGATTCCCATACTGGAACCCAGGATGGTTCCTTGGTTGACTGGGATTATAATAAACTTGTCCGGGAATAGTGTGGATGGAGTTGACTTGCTCTAGAATCTGATCTTCAGCCTGATTAGTGATGGCCTCATAGGATTGTGGTGGTGGATGCAGATCCATCATCACATTATAGAGTATTCCGCAGGAAAGAGTCGGATGATCCGAAGAATGACAAGCTTCACAGGATCCTGTGACAGCTTTGACTTGATGAACCAGCGGGGTTTTCTTCTTATCAATTTCCCCTAGGGTTGTTTCAAGGGTCTGCTGTTTATGAGCGATTGTCTTCAAGGCCTCGGCTATTGACTTTAGTTCCATAGATTCTTCAACTTTAAAGACTTTTAAGACGCCTTTTCCGGCTGACCGCCCCCAATTGGAATGGTTTTCGGCTCCTAAGGTAACGATCTTCCAGGCATCTTCATAGTTTTTCCTCATGAAATTTCCTCCAGATGAGGAATCTAGGAACTGTTTAATGTCATCGCTTACCCCCCGATAAAAAGTTTCAATCAATTGATTCTGTGAAATTCCATGATGAGGGCATTTGTGTAGAAGTTCCTTGAATCTTTCCCATGCCTCAGCGAGGGTTTCTCCAGGTAGCTAGGAGAAATGGTTGATCTGCCCTCTGATTTCATAGGTCAGCGAGGGTGGAAAGAACTTCTCCAAGAATTTTTCCTCTAGAGGGGCCCAAGTGGTTATGATGGGTTCTCTGTCCAATGAGTTGTACCAACTCAAGGCCCTTCCAGATAAGGTGAAATGAAATAGGTGGAGCATTATTGCGTCGAAAGCAATACCAGCTTGCGGGACCAGGCGGCATAATGCCTTAAACCGTTTCAAATGGTCCATGCAATCGTCTCCTGAACCTCCTGAGAAGGAAATTCCTTGCATAATCTGGATCCACTGGGTCTGAATCTCAAAGTTTGGGATGTTGATGATCGGAGGCCGGACCGGGTGGTTGTCTTCGTAATTCTTCGGGACAGCATAGTCCCTCAGTTGCTTGTTTCGTAATTCGAGCTGAGCAGCCTCAATCTCTGCTCTTATGCGGGCTTGCTCTTCTGCTCGTATCTCTGCTTGTATTTGGGCACGGGTGTCTGCAATGAGTTGTGCACGTTGTGCGGCGATAGCAGCATTGACTCTCTCCATCACCAAAGCGGCTTGATGTTGTTCGTCAGCCATTTGACTAGTGCGTTGGCGATTGAGACGGATTCTGCGGTGGAAACTTCTCTCTACCTCGGAGTCGAACTCCGGATCAAGGGAGAATCCTCGATTATGCGGTGATTGCATATACAGGTTCTACCTGAGTAAAGAAAAGAGAACACCTTTAGATAATAGAGACAATATGAAAGCTTCAAGAAGATGATGAGTTATGATTCAAAAAGAAAGTGTAAAATCCTAACCAACTAGAAAAATAAACTAAGTGAAATACTAAAGTTCCGTTGTCCCCGGCAACGGCGCCATTTTTTGATGGAGTTGGGACTTACACCAAAAGATTTTCAGTCTTCCAATGGGAGTCCCAGAATTCTATCACCAAAAACCCTAGAGAGGATTGATGTCTTCCCTAGGTTTACCTAGAACTGGTGCTTAGATAACAACTCCAACCCCATAAGAGTATGGAAGCCTTATCATAGTACATATTTAGGATCGAACCCAAAAGACAACGGTCTTGTTGCAAGCAACAAGATGGAAAACGTACAACACTTCACTTAGTTATTTTACTAATTGGCACTTATATCAAAAGGTTGGATTTTGATTGGTTTTTAGACTAAAGCATGAAAAGTAAATAAAGCAAGTAAAACTAAGATTTAACAAATGATGATGAATCACTGGGGTTAAGTAGGTATTCACCACCGCTACACATGCATTGTATATGTACTAAGCAAGCAAGACTTATAAGCTAGATGCATGGATGTTCCACAAGACCGATGCCTTATAAGACAAGAGCGATGCATTGCATCCAAGGATGTTCCACAAGACCGATGCCTCGTAAGACAAGAGCGATGCATTGCATCCTTCGACGTTCCACAAGACCAATGCCTTATAAGACAAGAGCAATGCATCACATCCTTCAAGGGTTAAGTAGCCCTCATTCGGTACATTTCTACGTGTCAATGAAGATATGTAGTCTTCCAAAGAGAGAATCTTACTCAACCTCATGAAACGTGCATCTAAAACTAACAAGCGAGCGATAATTATCAAATCGAATAGTATCTTTGTAGGACTAGTCTCCTATTCGGATAACCTAGCTACGAGAAGTGCGGGAATGTTGCAACGCCAGCCATTCCCGATCAAATGGTCACATGCTTTACATCATTCCCCTCGCAAAGTGTGTTCCTCGACTTACCAAGGTTACTTCCATACAGATGGAAGTGCAACGGATGATAGTGAGTTTACTCCACTCTTTGAGATACACTCCTAGACACCGAAACGGATGCGTGGTGGATACACACACCAGAAACCAACACTAAATCGGTATTCGAGTCTCGAGAGCGGTCATAGACAAACCACAACAAAAGACAATAGATGCATACAAGAACGTGGCCATCATTCAAGCATGTATGAAACGATTTAGTATTAAAACGAAAGGATAACATATTTTTAGTACAAAGTACAAAACATGGGCAGAGGGGCTAGTCCCCGCGCCCCAGTGGATGGAACTACTCGCTCCTCATAGAGGGAACAACAAAGGAGGAGGAAAGAAGAGATAGAAAGAACATCATCTCCACTGAGGAGAGAAGGTTGAACCCTTGGTGGAGAGAGCAACGATCTTCACCCTTCGTGACTTTCTTGACGACGGATCTCCTCCTCTCACCTTCTTTGTTGATGACAGAGAAGGTAGCTTTGCAATGGAATGTGAGTCTCAGACCGGCAGCCTCGGGCGGTGGATGGAGTTGTTCTGGTAGTAGAGAGACAACCTCTGGACGTCTGGACTCCCCTCAGGGATGGCCCTTGAGGTCTTATTTATAGGCCTTGAGTGAGGTCAAACGGTCTGGAGACCGTTTGGGTTCAAACGGTCTTGAGACCGTTTGGCGTCAAACGGTCTTGAGACCGTTTGGCGTCAAACGGTCTTGAGACCGTTTGGCGTCAAATGGTCTGGAGACCGTTTGGACTCCATGCGGTCTTGGGACCGTTTGGCTTCATGCGGTCTCGGGACCGTTTGAACTCCATGCGGTCTTGGGACCGTTTGGCTTCATGCGGTCTCGGGACCGTTTGAACTCCATGCGGTCTTGGGACCGTTTGGCTTCATGCGGTCTCGGGACCGTTTGAACTCCATGCGATCTTGGGACCGTTTGGCTTCATGCGGTCTCGGGACCGTTTGAACTCCATGCGGTCTTGGGACCGTTTGAACTCCATGCGGTCTTGGGACCGTTTGGCTTCATGCGGTCTCGGGACCGTTTGAACTCCATGCGGTCTTGGGACCGTTCGGCTTCATGCGGTCTCGGGACCGTTTGAACTCCATGCGGTCTTGGGACCGTTTGGCTTCATGCGGTCTCGGGACCGTTTGAACTCCATGCGGTCTTGGGACCGTTTGGCTTCATGCGGTCTCGGGACCGTTTGAACTCCATGCGGTCTTGGGACCGTTTGGCTTCATGCGGTCTTGGGACCGTTTGAACTCCATGCGGTCTTGGGACCGTTTGGCTTCATGCGGTCTCGGGACCGTTTGAACTCCATGCGGTGTTGGGACCGTTTGGCTTCACTCGGCCTTGAGGTTGGTTTATTCTTTTATGATTTTTTTGTGCTTTTTCTGCAAGTGTAAAAGGAACAAGTTAGTTTGATGATGTATTTACAAAAAGGGGTAAAATTAGGTTTATGTACCGTATAAACGTAAAAAGAGTATGGAAAACTAAAGAAAAAGACTAGGATAAACTACTAAAATAGGAGGTTATCAGGCTTTCATACAATCTATGATGTTGAAGTCAATATGGTCTCTTCCAACTCGGATCGTAATCATACCCTCCTCCACATCGATGAGGGCCCGACCGGTCGCTAGGAAAGGTTTCCCAAAGATTATAGGGTAGATGGGATCTTCTACTGTGTCGATCAAGACTATGTTACATGGAATAAAGAATCACCTGACTCAAATGGGCACATCCTCTACTACTCCAACTGGCTTGGTAAAGGTGTGATCCGCCAACTGAATATGCATATTGGTGCTCACCACATCGGTGAGCCCGATCATTTTAGCGAGGGACAAGGGATCAAGTTGATGCTTGCCCCTAGATCTGCTAAACCTTTACGGGTTATGCTATCCTCGATTTGAAAGAGGATGACAAAGGCTCCAGGATCTCTTTTCTTCGATGGCATAGTTGCTGTGATAAAGGAACTAGACATCTGTGCCCACTTTACTATCTCTACATTCTCGCCTCTCTTCTTCTTTGATATCAGATCCTTTAGAAACTTGGCGTAGGTAGGCATCTCTTCAATGGCATCCAGAAAAGGGAAATCAAGGTGCAATTTCTTTATTGTGGCCATGAACTTCTCATATCTTTTTTTCAGCTGGACCCTCACCAGCTTATGGGGGAAGGGTACGCGGGGTACATACTTGTAGGGGCACTCTTCAAAAGCGATGTCTTTGCTTCCTTCCTTGGTTACTCATCTTGCCCTTGCTGGGACTTCTTCCTCAACCTCTTCTGGGCTAGCTTCTTCGACCAATTATGTTGTTGGTGTTGCTTCCTTCTCTGAGGCTGGTTGTACTACTGTGCCTGACCTTAGAATGGCCATTTTTGCAGTCTCATGTCCTCATAGATTGGCTTTAGTGTTGGAGGGGAAACACCCTACTTGATGGTTGATAGTTTGGGCGAGGCTCACAAGCCGCTGATCAATCTATTTATTATGTTGTTGGAGCTCCCCAATCTAGACTGAAAATCCTCCCATTTGCTATTGCATTAGTTTTAACAGGGTCGTGCGGTCCACAGAACTCTTATGCATCTTCTCATTGAGGGCATTTTGCCTTTTTGCAAAGGACATCAACTCTGTAATCATAGATAGTCTTTGCGGCTAGTTCTATTGGAAAGTCCACTAGTACCGGAACCCTACCTAACATTTCTGATTCGACGATCCTCCTAAAGGATTTCTGCTCACCAACTGATGAAAGTTCTTAACAGCACTGGTATACCCATAAGAGAAACCGGGGTGATCAGGTCGTCGGTATTGAACAAAGCTTACATTCTCCATATTGTCCTCATCAAGATCTCCATGAATGGCTGTGTGTGGATAGTAGTCAGACACGTGGTCTGGTTCTCCACATGTAACACAACTTCTCACAACTTCCTGTTGAACTTTTCCTTTATATCCCTATTCCTTGAGGGTCTGAACATTAGTTACCATTTTGTCAAGCTTAGCTGCAAGGGCTTCCATTGCCTTGGACTCTCCCAGAGTGGTATGGCTCATCGACTCGCGGTCGTACTCACCATCCTTCTGATTTTTGGCCATGTTCTCGATGATTTCTCTGGCCCTTTGAGCACTAAGTCCCAAGAAGTCACTACCAGCTGCAACGTTCAAGGACTTCCTTTTGGCAGGACATACCCCATTATAGAAAGTGGTTATACGCTTTGGTTTGGAAAAGCTATGATGTGGGCATTTGCACTGGTAGATCAGAAACCTTTCCCAAGTCTCGTGAAGATTCTCCAAAGGCTTCTGGGAATACCTTGTAATCTTGTTCTGACATTTGATTGTCCTTTCAATAGGAAAGAACTTAGAGATAAATGCATTAGCAAGATGCTCCTAGTTGGGAAGACTTCCATCCTGAAGACTGGTGTACCATTCCAATGCTTTATCCCTCAGCGAGAAGGGGAAGCACTGGATGTAGCATTAATGGAACCCTATTAATCTTGAAAGTGCTACACATCCTCTTAAATGTTGTCATATGGTTGTATGGGTTCTCATCGATGGTGTTCCCGCCATACCTGTTGTGCTGGAGAAGCTGGAGGAAAGAAGGCTTCAAATCAAATTTGGTGATGTTGAGGGGTTGTGTAACAATTGGATTCATTTCCTCATTTTCCCGAACATGGACAAATGAGTGCAGAGAGTGGGCTTGGGGAGGTTGGTTAGCCATTACTTTCTAGAGGCAAGGATGACCAGGAAAAAGGAAGAGAAGTACCTGGAAAGCAAGGAAGATGTTAAGGGTATTAGTGTGTTGTATAAATATTATGCGCAATAAATATTATGTGCAGTGTTATATGCATATGTGCAAGGTCTTTGGCAAAGTGTAAGAAAAACCCAAGTTCGTAGAACGGTTTTCATTTCCTATCCCTGACAACGGTTTTAGTCCTTCAGAGCTTCCACGCGAAACACCTGTGTCGGGTTGCTGACGCATCGGGCGGCAACTGTGATGGGTAAGGGGCGTGTCTCCTCGCATTGCTTTCTGGGCCGGGATAGGTTAGTTGTTTGCAGATGGGCGGGAAGGGCCCATTGGGATTCTTTTCATTGGAATACAAGAGAACTTCTATAAAAGATATGAAATATTAGCAGGAGCATGGTGGGGGTTATTTCTATATAAAAATAGGATAAAATAGAGAGGAAGTCAGGTTTGGAGGCAGCTTTGATAGTAAAATATAGACTCTAGCAGCCATAAAATGGGTGTCATCAGGAGGCTTTGACCTATTTTCTAAACAGGACAAGTTATTTCTTCTCTGTTTCAACTCGGCTGAGGACAAGAAGAGCATCATCAATGGTGGTCCACGTTGGTTTGATAATCATTTGGTGGTCGTCAAAGATTATAAGATGGGGGATTACTTGAAGAAAGATTTCTTCAACACCATACCGGTCTAGATTAGTATCCCTAGTATGGGATGCAACTAATCCCCTAGGGCTGTTGGCATTGTGGCAAGTGGAGTGGGTAAGCTACTCATGATTGACTACAAGTCGTTAGGTCAGAAATCTCTGGGAGAGGCACGTACTTTGGTGGAAATTGAACCTCATGAGGTATGGGTCAATATTCCTAGGTGTGACCTCATGCCGGTGAAGATCCAGTATAAATATATCCCAAAGAGAAGTGTTGAGTGTAAGGTTTTTGGTCATGATGGTTCTGATTGCCCAATCAATTTGATTGTAAATGTGGAGGTCCCTGCCCCAAGATCAATGCAAACCTGTATGGTCGTGGGAAGGAAGGGCAAAGAAATGGCTATTGATAAAGCAACTATAGACGAACAAGGTGTCAATGATCATGTTGAGTTTGTACGCTCTAGCAACATCCTGGGTGGTGGTGCATCCTCCTCGGGTGGTGGAGTTGATACTGGTGATGGTGCTTGTGACTTCGGTGGTGTTACCGGTGTTGGCGATCTTGTTTTTCATGCCGAAGACGCGAGGGTTGTGGTCCCTTCCTCTGGTGGAGGTGCTGAGACACAAGAGGATGGTGGTGGATCTTCCTCTTTAGTTGGCGGCACTACTCCTAGGGCAGATGGTGGTGATGGTTTGATGCTACATCACGACGCTGCATCTCAGGTTGATGGTGTCACCAATGTTGCGTCCCTGGGCATTACCGACGCTGTGTCCCCGGACGCTGCATCTCTGGGCATCACCAACACGGCGCCACAGGCTGATTGTGCAACGCTGCGGTGCGACATAGATGGTGTTACGGGCGATGATGTTGCACCCAATTCTTTTGGTGTTATGGGTGATGGCTCAGGTGTTGTTGGTATTAATGGAGCTCTTGGTGGGTTAGGTGCTGATGTTAATGGTGCCTTTGGTGGGTCAGGTGCTGGTGTTGCGACCCAAGCATCTGATGGCACGATGGTGGGTGCTAATGTTGCTGGCTTGGGTGAGGTTGTTGATTCAGTAGTGAAATGCTCCACTGGTGCTTCTTCTTCTTCGTCATCCAAGGTTCTAAAGATGTCCAAGGGTGATGGGTCTCGTAAGACCCATTCTGCCTCTAGAGGTCATTAATGACCTTTTTCATGACTAATGTTCATGGCTCAGGGAAGCCCGTAAAAAGAAAGAAGTGAGGAGAACCATAATTGATAACAAAGCTACTATGGCCATTCTTGTTGAATCTAAAATAAAGTCCCATATGACTCACACGTCTATTTGTATGTTCCCTAAAGGTTGGCTTTGGGTTTCTAATCATCTACATGAACCTAATGGTCGCATCTATATTGGGTGGAATCCTAACTGCTGGATTACTACTGTGACTGAGATGGATGATCAACAGGTCACTGTGAAATGCATTAACAAAGTTGGTCTCACTATCTATACTATGGCTATCTACACTAGGAACTCTTTGGCTGATCGTTCTGTTCTATAGAATACCTTGGTGAGGATTGTTGCTACCATAGATGATGCTTGGCTTATCACTGGTGATTTCAATAACATCACAAAGCAAGAGGAGAAGACGGGGGGTTGTGAGGTTCCATCTACCATCCTTAGCTCTTTTAATGCTTCCCTAGATAATGATGGTCTTACTGAACTACCTGCCATTGGTAAAGAGGTTTATACTTGGCATAACAAACAAGGTGTTGCTAAAAGGGTTGCTTGCAAGCTTGATAAGGCATTTGTCAATGACACTTGGCTGTCTAAATTTCCTGGATCCAAAACAATGTTCATCACTTGCAACTATTCGGATCACTGTACTTTAAACATCAATATGAGACCTATTTCTTTCAAGAAGAAACCATTCAGATTTCTCAATTTCTGGTTGGAATGGGAAGGTTGTAGGGACATTATTAAATATGCTTAGACTACTTATATTAAAGACAACCCACTCTTTTAGTTCTGTCATAAACTCACGATTGTCATGGATAATTTGAAGACTTGGTCCAAATGCTATGTCAATCTCAAGAACCTTATTGCAAGAGAAAGAATGGATCTTGATGACTTCTCAGTCATGGTTTGTAGAAGCCCACTAGATCCTGATCTCATCCTTGCTAAAAAACAAACCCTTGAGAGAATGGACATGCTTCTTAAGGTTGAGGAGATTTATTTCTGACAACATAGTAGGATGGAGTGGCTTTCCAATAGAGATAGGAACACTAAAGTCTATCATACCATTGTTAAGAGAAGGGATGCTATTAACTCTATAACTGAGCTTTTTGACTCATGTGGAGATCTTTTGCAGGATAATGATGTCATTGCGGATGACACTGTATAGTTTTTTGAGCAACTATATAATCAACCTCATGTTGCATCCATCTCTTGTATTCCAAATTGGACCCCTCTAGTCTCTGTGAATGATAATGTCATGTTGTGTTCTACACCGAGTTTGAATGAGGTTCGTGATGTTGTATGGAGCATAGGGCCTCACAAAAACCCGGGCCCAGATGGCTTCAATGGTTATTTCTATAGGGAAAATTGGAATGTCATTTTTTATGATCTTCTTAAGGTTGTCCAGTGGATATTTGAAGGTGAAAGCATGGTTAGACAGGTCAATCATGTTTTCCTTGCTCTTATTCCTAAGAAGGACATTGTTTCGTATCCAACTGATTTTAGGCCTATCTCTTGTTGCTCGATGCTCTATAAAATTATTGCCAAAGTCATCTCAAGGAGGTTAGCCACTCTTTTGCCAAATATTATTTCTCCTTACCAAGGTGATTTTGTTAAAGGTAGGAGTATTGAGGATTGTTCTCTTTTTGCGAATGAGTTTACTCTTAAATTCAACTGAAAATCCAGTCCCCCTGCCGCTTGCATCAAGTTGGATATCACAAAGGCCTTTCATTTTATTTGTTGGTCCTAGTTATGGGATTGTCTTACTGGCCTTGGGTTCAATGCGAAGCTTATCTCCATCCTAGAGCAATGTGTGGGGACTCCATCCTTTTCTCTCTTACTGAATGGCTCTTCGGTTGGCTTCTTCAAAAGTTCCAATGGTCTTAGGCAAGGTGATCCCTTATCACCCTTGTTATTCGTCCTTGCTATGGAAGGTTTCAGTAGATGTCTTGAGGCAGCGTATGATAGCAAGCTCATTAGAAGCTTCCCTATCAATAGGACTAAGGCTCTTAGCCACCTTCTTTTTGCAGATAATGTTCTTATTTTCTCTGAGGGGTGCTTGCGTAGTCTTACAAATCTCAAACAAATTTTGCTTGAGTTTGGTTCTGTCTCTGGTATGAAGTGCAATCCTAATAAAACCCATATATTTTTGTCTTATTCTTGCTGCAACAAGGATGCCTTGTTCAATTGCTTGGGTATTTAGCAAGGCACATGGCCCACGAAGTACCTTGGGTTTCCTATGGTTGGTGGAAATCTTAAAAGGCGCCACTTTGATGAATGCTTGCGTAAGCTAAGAGACATGATACATATATGGCCTGGGTTTAAAATCTCTATGGCTGGTCATCTTATTCTTATTAAGCACTATGCCATGGGATTGATTAGCTACTGGTTACGTATGGGTGACATTCCTCCATCTGTTCTACGAAGGATGGAGTTGCTGCTTTTTGATTTCTTATGGAGCAGTTCGGTGCATCCCTCTTGTTGGTCACAGTTGGCCTATCTGCTTTGTGAAGGCGGTCTTGGTCTAAAGAGACTTGATGAACTTGTGGATTACCATACTTTATGTCGTATTAATAGGTTCACTCAAGTTCAATGCATTTGGATCTCATGGCTTTCTTGTAGGTATGATGATTCCTTGGTTACCTTTTCCAGGAGTAGTTCTACTTGCCATAGGTGTATGGTAGCTCTGTGGCCTTCCTTCTCAATGTGGGTGGGCATGGATCTTTGGGAAAATGCCCAGCAAAAACTTCCATCTGATAAGGCTTATGAAAGTCTTTGGTTCTCTAAACACTGTCCTAGGTGGAATCTCACTACCTTTAGAGCTCTCACTAATGTTCTTCCTACATTGGAAAAGATTAGCTCTTGGTCGAGGGCTCCTGTACTAGCATGCTTATTGTGTGGCCAACATAATGACTCGATAGTCCATTTGTTTGAGGGCTGCAAATACTAGAAATATATTTGGGGTCGAGCTCAACTTAAACTCAACATCAGGTCCTCTTATTCTCTATATGAATGCCTTACTGACCATGGTACGAGGTCAAAACAATCCAGAATCTTTGAACTTTGGGCTATTACTGGTGTTGTCCAATTCATTTGGGAGGAACACAATAAACGGATGCATAATGGTGGCGCTTCAGACTTTGTTGTCATCTTTAACCATCTAGCTCTAGAGATCAAGAGAATGTATTTTACTTTTAAATCATGTCTTAATATTTCTCCTATTATTGCTAGGAATTGGGATTTGTTGTAACCAATTCTTAGGAGTGTGTAGTCACATGTGTGGGTGTGGCTTGTAACTTTGTCCCCTTCCCGGGGTTTTTTTGGAATATACTTACCCAATTTTCCAAACAAAAAATAGAGAGCCTGAACAAGTCCTACCTTATCAAGGGAGAGAATATTGTGGGAGAGCATATCAATTCTAGCAGATTGACATTCGAAAGGGACAACTCCCCCTGTTGGCTCTAGTAGTGCAAAGTGGAGTTTCCTGGTGGTCTGTGTCGATTACTCCAGAGGTGAGAGGTCGTTGTCTGTCGTTAGGAGGACATCGTCAACTGATTTCCACGGTGCTGCACCAGGAGGTCGATGGAGATGATTGTTCGAGTGTTGTTGTTGAAGAAGGAGCAAGCTATTGTAGGAAGAAGAAGCATGATGTTATTTCAATGATAATGTCGCTGGACTTGCTTCAGAACCATGTATAACCTTGCAACCTTTTCTTTCCTAGATACATTGTTGTTGACACGATCTTGTTGTTTTGGGAAACCAACATTTAATTTTTTTGTTTCTGCTGCATATATTTGTGCCCAATTTTCCTTTAATAAAAACAATTATTTGTTTCATATTGGGTGAAGATAAGTAGCGACTAGAAGATCTATGTTTAAAGTATGCTCTAAATAAAAAATATAGCAAGTAACAATAGGCACACAAAGGAGTACCTCAAGTATTTTCTTCTTCTTATCAACTAGTAGAAAACCATGTAATATAAATGCTTCATCTTTAATAAAGTAGTTGATAATATGTGGTCCTCATAATCCATTGCTTACACACCACGATATGCTCAGGTCCCTTTTATGGCATCACTTATGTAGTTTGACATATATAAAGAGCACACTCATAGTTTCATGCAAATATATGAAAAACAATCTGAATGGTGGTTGTGTGAAGAAATTTTATTTCATCTTGTTTACATTCATGTCTCTAACAGGAATAACATTTAATAATAATAGGGTCACTTGTATTAGATATTTTGTGAACACGACAAAAATTGAAGACTGCTTATGCATTAGTAACTCAATGACATACTTATATTTCTAAATGGTTATTTTAAATATAGGAACTACTAGTTGTGAAAAAAATTCTAAATTTATGTTTGTATATAGAAACTAAAAGATCAAATGAATTGCTTAAAAGAAATACCTTGGTCTGATTTTTAATCACTGAAGAAAATAATATTTTTTGATGAGTTAATTTTGAGAGAGTAAGACACTCTAAGAAAATTCATAGTAGAGAGAAAATGAGTATGAGTTAGATGGAAGTTGTGTCTTATTTTATCTTTGAATTGTGTGGTTGTGACCCAGATGCTGGTAGTTGGTCTCTCCTAAGACTTTGAGTGGATGTTTGGAAGATAGTCATGTAGGCTAATTCCAACATTGTTGCAAGCCAACATGCCATCGGCTCAATGAACAACATGGCCTGAGTCATTGTCATTGAGAGTCACCATCATATTCTCTTCCAAGACCATTTGAAAAAACTTATGAATATAACTACTTGGCAAAGACTAACAAAATGTTATGAAAATGTCTTATAGAACAATTTAAAGCATATTTATCTAGGATATAGGACATTTACAATAAATTGAATGACATACATTTGGAAGGTTAACCCTCAACATACACAATAATGCCACAAAAAAATATGTCAACAAGTTAGGAAGATAGAGAACATTAATGACAATGAGAATCTAATGTCTAGTAATGGCACATATTAGAATATATTAATTTATATATGAAAAGGAATTGGTGTTTCAAAATTGCAAAGGGTGTTCATTCTAATCAATATAACTTAAGAAACTACCAAGAAGTAGTTGAGCTAGAATAACTCATCACATAGATCAACAAACATTAGGATAGATGTTTAAATCCATCTCCCTACCCATCATAGTGGTCCCAAAATTTTATCTTGTGAAATATCCAAAATTCAGGGAAATGGGATGATTAGAATGCATAATTAATATATGGGATGGTTTGATGGAGTGTGAAACCGATAAATAGAAAATTTACAAGTTGTCTAGTGCCTTGGATCCAAAGTACATGATGTGTAGAATATCCTAGCATCAAATTTATAGTTCAAAATTTATGAAGATGAGAATTTGAAAAATCCAAAACAAAGATGAATGTGGATGGGAAGTTGATAAAATGAGAGAAGTAATTTTACAAACAATAATTGTTACATGTAAATGTGATTTGAATATAAACCCTAAACTCAATGAGGCATGATACATCATACATGGTCATATTAAATAAATTCCTCTAGGGAGGGAATATTCTTTATGCATGTTGTACAAGATTCTGACTAATAAAAGGGAGACGGGAGAAAACTCACCTTTACCGAGTTGATGACGGGACAGTAGGGCACAATGAGTTCAAGTACCAGAATCACAATGTTTAGAAGAATCCTCTAGTAACTTTCATCATCTTTTGAAGAATCTTCTACTCAATGTCTCCTACTTCTAAACACAAGATGTCTACATGCTGATGTGTAATTTATTGCATATGGAAAATTCACCGATGGAAAAGTCCATGGACTTTTACATAAAATACATTCAAAAATCACCACAAGTAACTAAATGAATCTTATTATAATATCATATTAGTGTCAAACCTAAGAGATATTGTTTCAAAGAATTGTTTGATCAATGTAAACACACATGAACTAGCGTTTAACACAAAACTTTAAGCGATATTGTTTCAAAGAATTGTTTTATCAATGTAAACACACACGAACTAATGTTTAACACAAAACTTTAGTTTTATCTATTATGCTAAGACTGTGAATAACAAAAGAGGTTTTCATCAATAGATCATGTAAACACGAAGTGAATGAGTTTATCGACTGTTACCTATAGTCCATCCTCTGACTTCATCAGATTGCACATGAACTATTACATAGAGGTCGACTAAATTCATCCCTTTGATATTAAGATTAACCAGACATATATTACGCTAAACTTGTTGTTGTGTTACGTAGAGATGATATATCTATCACCTCAGGAAACACTTATCCAAAATTTTCAACTAGGGTTAAAATTGAATCCAAGAAATATATATGATCTTAGATTCGAAGTTTTGTACACCTAAATCCATATAAACATACATATATGTCAATCACCCAAAAAAAACTAATAAACAATGGAATCAAAATGTAATAGAGTTCACATGAACTATGATGTAATTAATGGAGAAAAATAGGGAGAGGGGCTACTCCTTGTATCCTAGCGAGGTAACTACACACTCCTCATTGAAGTAGCATGACAAATAGTGTATAGGGAACATAACTCCAGAATAAAAAAAGTAGACTAATGAGAAGTTATGATGTGAATATGCTTGTATTTTTCTTAGGGACATCATGCTAGGAGAAAAACAACACTACATGTTGATCAAGGTCTTGAGAAAAAAATAATGATCGATCATCCATATGAAAATTCTAAAAAATTGTTTTGGGTGAGGGAGTTGCCCCACATCTCATGAAAGGCGTCCCCCTCTTGACTCCTACTCATTTAAGAGTGGAGGAACCCCTAGGACTTATTGATATGTCTGGTATGAATGGATAATACTTCAAATCTAGAAAAGGAACAAAGGAAAATACCAAAATCCTTAAAAATTGTAAAAGAAGAAACTGATTGGTGCCATTTCTAATCTAGATGCAAAATTAGACTAAAAATGTGACTAAAACTAGTATGAACTTTTAGTTATCAAATAAACTCAATGTTATGCGTTTCTCATCCTAGAGTGACATAAAATCTAAAATAGTCACCAAATGCATATTTTCAACCCATGAAATCGCATTGCCTGCACATCATGCTAATTCTCCTACTATCAGATATGACCATGATTCCCAACTTCCAGAGATCATAGTACACATATATCAATGTATTTGTTTATTATTTTGTTTCCTAAAAACATTTCTTCACCACAACTCCAATACCAAACACATCTAAGAGTTTTATGGTAGTTCAAAGAATCCAACAGAACAACAAGAATGCATATTATCTGAAACTAGTGTGTGCAAAATGGATGTCAAATGAGAGATTCATTTTGTCTCAAAGTAGAAAATGGAGATAAGGGTTTGTAGAAGAAGATTTGAATCTCTCTTCTATTACACTTGATATTTTATTTTATTTTTGAATGATTGACAACATTTTCTGGTTGTGAACATTGGCATCTTTTCTTTATTTTTTGCAAGATGCTCCTATTATATATAGAGAGGAATGAAAGAAACAAATAGAGGAGGGAGGATGGGTTCCACCCTAAACATAGGTTTCAAAACTTTTTTTGGACTTTTATTTTCTTTTTGTGGATGGAAAATGAGAAGATGGAAGAGGAAGTGTAGAAGAGTCGTCAAAGTTAGCTTATGACTTGGATTTCATTTCTGTTATTAGGTTGTTCTCCTAATCTCACTATGCTCAAATGGTGACATAATAAGGGTAAAAGAGATGATGTAATAAATTTAATCCACATCTTTTTAGAATAATGATGTCTTTCATCCCTCTCGGTTCCTCAAAAACCTATAATCTTTTCTAGGGGAACATGATGTTTGGGTTCTTGTGATAAAGGAACTAGACATCTGTGCCTGCTTTACTATCTCTACATCCTCACCTCTCTTCTTCTTTGATATCAGATCCTTTGGAAACTTGGCGTAGGTAGGCATCTCTTCAATGGCATCCAGAAAAGGGACATCAAGGTGCAATTTCTTTATTGCGGCCATGAACTTCTCATATCTCTTTTTTAGCTGGACCCTCACCAGCTTATGGGGGAAGGGTACGCGGGGTACGTACTTGTAGGGGCACTCTTCAAAAGCAATGTCTTTGCTTCCTTCCTTGGTTACTCATCTTGCCCTTGCTGGGACTTCTTCCTCAACCTCTTCTGGACTAGCTTCTTCGACCAATGTCATTGTTGGTGTTGCTTCCTTCTCTGAGACTGGTTGTACTACTGTGCCCGACCTTAGAATGGCCATTTTTGCAGTCTCATGTCCTCATAGATTGGCTTTAGTGTTGGAGGGGAAACACCCCACTTGATGGTTGATAGTTTGGGCGAGGCTCACAAACTGCTGATCAATCTATTTATTATGTTGTTGGAGCTCCCCAATCTGGACTTAAAATCCTCCCATTTGTTGCTGCATTAGTTTTAACAGGGTCGTGCGGTCCACAGAACTCTTATGCATCTTCTCATTGAGGTCATTTTGCCTTTTTGAAAAGGACATCAACTCTGTCATCATAGATAGTCTTTGCGGATAGCTCTGTTGGAAAGTCCACTATTACCGAAACCCTACCTAACGTTGCTGATTCGACGGTCCTCCTAAAGTATTTCTGGTCACCAACTGATGAGAGTTCTTAACAGCACTGGTATTCCCATAAGAGAAACTGGGGTGATCAGGTCGTCGGTATTGAACAAAGCTTACATTCTCCATATTGTCCTCATCAAGATCTCCCTGAATGGCTGTGTGTGGATAGTAGTCAGACACGTGTTCTGGTTCTCCACATGTAACACAACTTCTCACAACTTCCTGTTGAACTTTTCCTTTATATCCCTATTCTTTGAGGGTCTGAACATTAGTTACTATTTTGTCAAGCTTAGCTGCAAGGGCTTCCATTGCCTTGGACTCTCCCAGAGTGGTATGGCTCATCGACTCACGGTCGTACTCGCCATCCTTCTGATTTGTGGCCATGTTCTCGATGATTTCTCTGGCCCTTTGAGCACTAAGTCCCAAGAAGTCACTGCCAGCTGCAGCGTTCAAGGACTTCCTTTTGGTGGGACATACCCCATTATAGAAAGTGGTTATACACTTAGGTTTGGAAAAGCCATGATGTGGGCATTCACACTGGTAGATCAGAAACCTTTCCCAAGTATCGTGAAGATTCTCCAAAGGCTTCTGGGAATACCTTGTAATCTTGTTCTGACATTTGATTGTCCTTTCAATAGGAAAGAACTTAGAGATAAATGCATTAGCAAGATGCTCCTAGTTGGGAAGACTTCCATCCTGAAGACTAGTGTACCATTCCAATGCTTAATCCCTCAGCGAGAAGGGGAAGCACTGGATGTAGCGTTAACAGAACCCTATTAATCTTGAAAGTGCTGCACATCCTCTTAAACGTTTTCAGATGGTTGTACGGTTTCTCATCGATGGTGTTCCCGCCATACCTGTTGTGCTGGAAAAGCTGGAGGAAAGAAGGCTTCAACTCAAATTTGGTGATGTTGAGGGGTTGTATAACAATTGGATTCATTTCCTCATTTTCCCAAACATGGACAAATGAGTGCAGAGAGCGGGCTTGGGGAGGTTGGTTAGCCATTACTTTCTAGAGGCAAGGATGACCGGGAAAAAGGAAGAGAAGTACCTGGAAAGCAAGGAAGATGTTAAGGGTATTAGTGTGTTGTATAAATATTATGCGCAGTAAATATTATGTGCAGTAAATATTTGCAGTGTTATATGCATATGTGCAAGGTCTTTGGCAAAGTGTAAGAAAAACCCAAGTTCGTAGAACGGTTTTCATTGCCTATCCCCGACAACGGCGCTAAAAAGTTGACGAGCCTTAAACGTGGGTCCAAGAATGGAGTCATGTCTAGGTTATCCGACTTTTAAAATTATAATACCCGAATGTTTAAGATGCCTACAACTAGCACAAGGTTGAAGTAGTAGGGGGTCAAACACATGGATAGCAAGAATGGCACTTTGGAACTCAAGTTTTACTTGTCTAAGCACATCAAAAGGAGGTAAAAAGGTAGACTTGTTGTAATATGAAAGAATCTTAAAGAATTAAACTAAAAGCCTATCCCCAAAGAAAGTTACCAGAAAGATTAAAGTTTTTGGGTTAGTAGTTTTTATAGAGGTTTTATATATCAGAAACCAAGGAGATAAATCCATTGTTAACGTAAAGTACGGAGGAAGAAAACTTAAACATAACAAGTGGTAGCGGAATACATCTTGCACCCTCTTCTCTCAAAGGGGATGCCTCTAGTTATACACTAATTCTCTCTCTCAAGAGTATTGATCATAGACCAGAGTGGAAAGATAAGTCGAGGCAACCTTAATCCTAAGTACTCTCATACACCCATATCAGACCAAACTCTAGAGTTGAGACTTCCCTCTCTCAAGGGAGTCCAACCGAGAAACATGATTCGATAGCTAGTCAAAAGCACGATCCAGCAGAAGAGACTAGAGTTAGATGCTATAAAGAAATCATCCAACTAAAAGGAACCATACACAGAATAATATGAAATAAACTCCACAAATTCCAATAAGCTTAGATATATGAAAAGGTTTTAGTTACAATGCATAAGTAAATGAAAGTAAAATGCTGAGAAAGGGAAGATAGGTGTCAGCCTCCTTGATGTAGGAGGTTGACATACAACAGCAGACCCCTAAGGCATGGCTAACCTGGTACCGGGCAGGAGCCCTATCGGGATACGCTCGTGTCGAACTCTCAACCGTGTCGGGTCTTGAGCCTGACGAGTAAGGGCATATCGAGAAAGGACTCCCTACTCGATATGGTCATGTCGGGCAGCCAGCCCTGTCGGGCGGCACACCATGACGGGTAGTCCATATCGAGTTTGGTGTCGTGTCATGTAATATGCATGTTGGGTTAGCATCACTTAGGTTCTTGGGTTCCTTGTATCAGGGGTAGAAGGGTGAGCCATCTCGGGTTGAGGCCCAACTAGGAATCTGGCACGTGGAGGTGGCCCAGAAAGTCGTATCGTGCTAGTGCAGCTACCGGGATGAGAATATAAGTGAACTCCTCCTGCCCCTCTCAGGTCGGGGGTGTGCTTACCTAGTATTGCCCGGCACGCTTGGGAACTCAGGGCACCAACTCCTTTTTTCTCATGAAGTTAGCTCTCCATAGGTTTCGACCCATCCCATCGAAGTCCTGTAGCTACTATTTATAGGTGCAGATGGTGGGGGTTGCAAGCCTCGTTGGGCCACGTGTCCTTCGTCTGCTTCGTTAATGTGGCTTTGAGAGAGGGATGACACGTCCGTCGTCGGGCACGACTGGTCGGCGTGTACCGTGTGACGAGTAATTCACGTTTTATCATGTCGGGTAGAACTCTGGTGGGCTGCTGCACCGGGAGGTGGCCATGTCGTGTTATAGATTCCATCAGTTGATGGGTCGTGGCAGGAAAGGCTCCTTGTCGGGTATCTACTTTTAGTCCTTCAGAGCTTCCACGCGAAACACCTGTGTCGGGTTGCTGACGCATCGGGCGGCAACTGTGATGGGTAAGGGGCGTGTCTCCTCGCATTGCTTTCTGGGCCGGGATAGGTTAGTTGTTTGCAGATGGGCGGGAAGGGCCCATTGGGATTCTTTTCATTGGAATACAAGAGAACTTCTATAAAAGATATGAAATATTAGCAGGAGCATGGTGGGGGTTATTTCTATATAAAAATAGGATAAAACAGAGAGGAAGTCAGGTTTGGAGGCAGCTTTGATAGTAAAATATAGACTCTAGCAGCCATAAAATGGGTGTTATCAAGAGGCTTTGACCTATTTTCGAAATTGGACAAGTTATTTCTTCTCTGTTTCAACTCGGCTGAGGACAAGAAGAGCATCATCAATGGTGGTCCACATTGGTTTGATAATCGTTTGGTGGTCGTCAAAGATTATAAGATGGGGGATTACTTGAATAAAGATTTCTTCAACACCATACCGGTCTAGATTAGTATCCCTAGTATGGGATGCAACTGGTCCCCTAGCGCTGTTGGCATTGTGGCAAGTGGAGTAGGTAAGCTACTCATGATTTACTACAAGTCATTAGGTCAGGAATATCTGGGAGAGGCACGTGCTTTGGTGGAAATTGAAGCTGATGAAGAGCCTCCTCAGGAGGTATGGATCAATATTCCTAGGTGTGACCTCATGCCGGTGAAGATCCAGTATAAATATATCCCAAAGAGAAGTGTTGAGTGTAAGGTTTTTGGTTATGATGGTTCTGATTTCTCAATCAATCTGATTGTAAATGTGGAGGTCCCTGCCCCAAGATCAATGCAAACCTGGATGGTCATGGGAAAGAAGGGAAAAGCAATGGCTATTGATAAAGAAACTACAGACGAACAAGGTGTCAATGATCATGTTGAGGTTGTACGCTCTAGCAACATCCTGGGTGGTGGTGCATCCTCCTCGGGTGGTGGAGTTGATACTGGTGATGGTGCTTGTGACTTCGATGGTGTTACCGGTGTTGGGGATCTTGTTTTTCGTGCCGAAGACATGAGGGTTGTGGTACCTTCCTCTAGTGGAGGTGCTGAGACACAAGCGGATGGTGGTGGATCTTCCTCTTTAGTTGGCGGCACGGCTCCTAGGGTAGATGGTGGTGATGGCTTGACACTACGTCATGACGCTGCATCTCAGGTTGATGGTGTCACCAATGTTGCGTCCCCGAGCATTACTGACGTTGTGTCCCCAGACGTTGCGTCTCTGGGCATCACCAACACGGCGTCACATGCTGATTGTGCAACGTTGCGTTGCGACGTAGATGGTGTTATGGGCGATGATGTTGCACCCAATTCTTTTGGTGTTATGGATGATGGCTCGGGTGTTGTTGGCATTAATGGAGCTCTTGGTGGGTTAGGTGCTGATGTTAATGGTGCCTTTGGTGGGTCAGGTGCTGGTGTTGCGACCCAAGCATCTGATGGCACGATGGTGGGTGGTAATGTTGCTGGCTTGGGTGAGGTTGTTGATTCAGCAGTGAAACGCTCCACTGGTGCTTCTTCTTCTTCATCATCCAAGGTTCTAAAGACGTCCAAGGGTGATGGGTCTCGTAAGACCCGTTCTGCCTCTAGAGGTCATTAATGACCTTTTTCATGACTAATGTTCATGGCTCAGGGAAACCCGTAAGAAGAAAGAAGTGAGGAGAACCATAATTGATAACAAAGCTACTATGGCCATTCTTGTTGAATCTAAAATAAAGTCCCATATGACTCACACGTCTATTTATATGTTCCCTAAAGGTTGGCTTTGGGTTTCTAATCATCTACATGAACCTAATGGTCGCATCTATATTGGGTGGAATCCTAACTGCTGGATTACTACTGTGACTGAGATAATTGATCAATAGGTTACTATGAAATGCATTAACAAAGGTGGCCTCACTATCTATACTATGGCTATCTACACTAGGAACTCTTTGGCTGATCGTTCTGTTCTATGGAATACCTTGGTGAGGATTGTTTCTACCATGGATGATGCTTGGCTTATCACTGGTGATTTCAATAACATCACAAAGTAAGAGGAGAAGGCGGGGGGTTGTGAGGTTCCCTCTACCATCCTTAGCTCTTTTAATGCTTCCCTAGATAATGATGGTCTTACTGAACTACCTGCCATTGGTAAAGAGGTTTATACTTGGCATAACAAACAAGGTGTTGCTAAAAGGGTTGCTTGCAAGCTTGATAAGGCATTTGTCAATGACACTTGGCTGTCTAAATTTCCTGGATCCAAAAAAATGTTCATCACTTGCAACTATTCGGATCACTGTGCTTTAAACATCAATATGAGACCTATTTCTTTCAAGAAGAAACCATTCAGATTTCTCAATTTTTGGTTGGAATGGGAAGGTTGTAGGGACATTATGAAATATGATTAGGCTACTGATATTAAAGACAACCCACTCTTTTAGTTCTGTCATAAACTCACGATTGTCATGGATAATTTGAAGACTTGGTCCAAATGCTATGTCAATCTCAAGAACCTTATTGCAAGAGAAAGAATGGAGCTTGATGACTTCTCAGTCATGGTTCGTAGAAGCCCACTAGATCCTGATCTCATCCATGCTAAAAAACAAACCCTTGAGAGAATGGACATGCTTCTTAAGGCTGAGGAGATTTATTTCTGACAACATAGTAGGATGGAGTGGCTTTCCAATAGAGATAGGAACACTAAAGTCTATCATACCATTGTTAAGAGAAGGGATGCTATTAACTCTATAACTGAGCTTTTTGACTCATGTGGAGATCTTTTGCAGGATAATGATGCCATTGCGGATGACACTGTATAGTTTTTTGAGCAACTATATAATCAACCTCATGTTGCATCCATCTCTTGTATTCCAAATTGGACCCCTCTAGTCTCTGTGAATGATAATGTCATGTTGTGTTCTACACCGAGTTTGAATGAGGTTCGTGATGTTGTATGGAGCATAGGGCCACACAAAAGCCCGTGCCCAGATGGCTTCAATGGTTATTTCTATAGGGAAAATTGGAATGTCATTTTTGATGATCTTCTTAAGGTTGTCCAGTGGATTTTTTAAGGTGAAAGAATGGTTAGACATGTCAATCATGTTTTCCTTGCTCTTATTCCTAAGAAGGACATTGTTTCGTATCCAACTAATTTTAGGCCTATCTCTTGCTTCTCGATGCTCTATAAAATTATTGCCAAAGTCATCTCAAGGAGGTTAGCCACTCTTTTGCCAAATATTATTTCTCCTTACCAAGGTGCTTTTGTTAAAGGTAGGAGTATTGAGGATTGTTCTCTTTTTGCGAATGAGTTTACTCTTAAATTCAACTGAAAATCCAGTCCCCCTGCCGCTTGCATCAAGTTGGATATCACAAAGGCCTTTGATTTTATTTGTTGGTCCTAGTTATGGGATTGTCTTACTGGCCTTGGGTTCAATGCGAAGCTTATCTCCATCCTAGAGCAATGTGTGGGGACTCCATCCTTTTCTCTCTTACTGAATGGCTCTTCGGTTGGCTTCTTCAAAATTTCCAATGGTCTTAAGCAAGGTGATCCCTTATCACCCTTGTTATTTGTCCTTGCTATGGAAGGTTTCAGTAGATGTCTTGAGGCAGCGTATGATAGCAAGCTCATTAGAAGCTTCCCTATCAATAGGACTAAGGCTCTTAGCCACCTTCTTTTTGCAGATGATGTTCTTATTTTCTCTGAGGGGTGCTTGCATAGTCTTACAAATCTCAAACAGATTTTGCTTGAGTTTGGTTCTGTCTCTGGTATGAAGTGCAATCCTAATAAAACCCATATGTTTTTGTCTTATTCTTGCTACAACAAGGATGCCTTGTTCAATTGCTTGGGAATTTAGAAAGGCACATGGCCCACGAAGTATCTTGGGTTTCCTATGGTTGGTGGAAATCTTAAAAGGCACCACTTTGATGAATGCTTGCATAAGCTAAGAGACATGATACAAAGATGGCCTGGGTTTAAAATCTCTATGGCTGGTCATCTTATTCTTATTAAGCACTGTGCCATGGGATTGATTAGCTACTGGTTACGTATGGGTGACATTCCTCCAGCTGTTCTACGAAGGATGGAGTTGCTGCTTTTTGATTTCTTATGGAACAGTTCGGTGCATCCCTCCTGTAGGTCACGGTTGGCCTATCTGCTTTGTGAAGGCGGTCTTGGTCTAAAGAGACTTGATGAACTTGTGGATTACCATACTTTATGTCGTATTAATAGGTTCACTCAAGTTCAAAGCATTTGGATCTCATGGCTTTCTTGTAGGTATGATGATTCCTTGGTTACCTTTTCTAGGAGTAGTTCTACTTGCCATAGGCGTATGGTAGCTCTTTGGCCTTCCTTCTCAATGTGGGTGGGCATGGATCTTTGGGAAAATGCCCAACAAAAACTTCCATCTGATAAGGCTTATGAAAGTCTTTGGTTCTCTAAACACTATCCTAGGTGGAATCTCACTACCTTTAGAGCTCTCACTAATGTTCTTCCTACATTGGAAAAGATTAGCTCTTGGTCGAGGGCTCTTGTACTAGCATGCTTATTGTGTGGCCAACATAATGACTCAATAGTCCATTTGTTTGAGGGCTGCAAATACTAGAAATATATTTGGGGTCGAGCTCAACTTAAACTCAACATCAGGTCCTCTTATTCTCTATATGAATGCCTTACTGACCTTGGTACGAGGTCAAAACAATCCAGAATCTTTGAACTTTGGGCTATTACTGGTGTTGTCCAATTCATTTGGGAGGAACACAATAAACGGATGCATAATGGTGGCGCTTCAGACATTGTTGTCATCTTCAACCATCTAGCTCTAGAGATCAAGAGAATGTATTTTACTTTTAAATCATGTCTTAATATTTCTCCTATTATTGCTAGGAATTGGGATTTGTTGTAACCAATTCTTAGGAGTGTGTAGTCACATGTGTGGGTGTGGCTTGTAACTTTGTCCCCTTCTCGGGGGTTTTTTGGAATATACTGACCCAATTTTCCAAACAAAAAATAGAGAGCCTGAACAAGTCCTACCTTATCAAGGGAGAGAATATTGTGGGAGAGCATATCAATTCTAGCAGATTGACGTTCGTAAGGGACAACTCCCCCTGTTGGCTCTAGTAGTGCAAAGTGGAGTTTCCTGGTGGTCTGTGTCGATTACTCCAGAGGTGAGAGGTCGTTGTTTGTCGTTAGGAGGACATCGTCAACTGATTTCCACGGTGATGCACCCGGAGGTCAATGGAGATGATTGTTTGAGTGTTGTTGTTGAAGAAGGAGCAAGCTATTGTAGGAAGAAGAAGCATGATGTTATTTCAATGATAATGTCACTGGACTTGCTTCAGAACCATGTATAACCTTGCAACCTTTTCTTTCCTAGATACATTGTTGTTGACACGATCTTGTTGTTTTGGGAAACCAACATTTAATTTTTTTGTTTTTGCTGCATATATTTGTGCCCAATTTTCCTTTAATAAAAACAATTATTTGGTTCATATTGGGTGAAGATAAGTAGCGAATAGAAGATCTATGTTGCAAGTATGCTCTAAATAAAAAATATAGCAAGTAACAACAGGCACACAAAGGAGTACCTCAAGTATTTTCTTCTTCTTATCAACTAGTAGAAAACCATGTAATATAAATGCTTCATCTTTAATAAAGTAGTTGATAATATGTGGTCCTCATAATCCATTGCTTACACACCACGATATGCTCAGGTCCCTTTTATGGCATCACTTATGTAGTTTGACATATATAAAGAGCACACTCATAGTTTCATGCAAATATATGAAAAACAATCTGAATGGTGATTGTGTGAAGAAATTTTATTTCATCTTGTTTACATTCATGTCTCTAACAGGAATAACATTTAATAATAATTGGGTCACTTGTATTAGATATTTTGTGAACACGAAAAAAATTGAAGACTGCTTATGGATTAGTAACTCAATGACATACTTATATTTCTAAATGGTTATTTTAAATATAGGAACTACTAGTTGTGAAAAAAATTCTAAATTTATGTTTGTATATAGAAACTAAAAGATCAAATGAATTTCTTAAAAGAAATACCTTGGTCTGATTTTTAATCACTGAAGAAAATAATATTTTTCGATAAGTTAATTTTGAGAGAGTAAGACACTCTAAGAAAATTCATAGTAGAGAGAAAATGAGTATGAGTTAGATGGAAGTTGTGTCTTATTTTATCTTTGAATCATGTGGTTGTGACCCAGATGCTGGTAGTTGGTCTCTCCTAAGACTTTGAGTGGATGTTTGGAAGATAGTCATGTAGGCTAATTCCAACATTGTTGCAAGCCAACATGCCATCGACTCAATGAACAACATGGCCTGAGTCATTGTCATTGAGAGTCACCATCATATTCTCTTCCAAGACCATTTGAAAAAACTTATGAATATAACTACTTGGCAAAGACTAACAAAATGTTATGAAAATGTCTTATAGAACAATTTAAAGCATATTTATCTAGGATATAGGACATTTACAATAAATTGAATGACATACATTTGGAAGGTTAACCCTCAACATACACAATAATGCCACAAAAAAATATGTCAACAAGTTAGGAAGATAGAGAACATTAATGACAACGAGAATCTAATGTCTAGTAATGGCACAAATTAGAATATATTAATTTATATATGAAAAGGAATTGGTGTTTCAAAATTGCAAAGGGTGTTCATTCTAATCAATATAACTTAAGAAAATACCAAGAAGTAGTTGAGCTAGAATAACTCATCACATAGATCGACAAACATTAGGATAGATGTTTAAATCCATCTCCCTACCCATCATAGTGGTCCCAAAATTTTATCTTGTGAAATATCCAAAATTCAGGGAAATGGGATGATTAGAATGCATAATTAATATATGGGATGGTTTGATGGAGTGTGAAACCGATAAATAGAAAATTTACAAGTTGTCTAGTGCCTTGGATCCAAAGTACATGATGTGTAGAATATCCTAGCATCAAATTTATAGTTCAAAATTTATGAAGATGAGAATTTGAAAAATCCAAAACAAAGATGAATGTGGATGGGAAGTTGATAAAATGAGAGAAGTAATTTTACAAACAATAATTGTTACATGTAAATGTGATTAGAATATAAACCCTAAACTCAATGAGGCATGATACATCATACATGGTCATATTAAATAAATGCCTCTAGGGAGGGAATATTCTTTATGCATGTTGTACAAGATTCTGACTAATAAAAGGGAGATGGGAGAAAACTCACCTTTACCGAGTTGATGACGGGACAGTAGGGCACAATGAGTTCAAGTACCAGAATCACAATGTTTAGAATAAGCCTCTAGTAACTTTCATCATCTTTTGAAGAATCTTCTACTCAATGTCGCCTACTTCTAAACACAAGATGTCTGCATGCTGATGTGTAATTTATTGCATATGGAAAATTCACCGATGGAAAAGTCCATGGACTTTTACATAAAATACATTCAAAAATCACCACAAGTAACTAAATGAATCTTATCATAATATCATATTAGTGTCAAACCTAAGAGATATTGTTTCAAAGAATTGTTTGATCAATGTAAACACACATGAACTAGTGTTTAACACAAAACTTTAAGCGATTTTGTTTCAAAGAATTGTTTTATCAATGTAAACACACACGAACTAATGTTTAACACAAAATTTAGTTTTATCTATTAGGCTAAGACTGTGAATAACAAAAGAGGTTTTGATTAATAGATCATGGAAACACGAAGTGAATGAGTTTCTCGACTGTTACCTATAGTCCATCCTCTGACTTCATCAGATTGCACATGAACTATTACATAGAGGTCGACTAAATTCATCCCTTTGATATTAAGATTAACCAGACATATATTACGCTAAACTTGTTTTTGTGTTACGTAGAGATGATATATCTATCACCTCAGGAAACACTTATCCAAAATTTTCAACTAGGGTTAAAATTGAATCCAAGAAATATATATGGTTTTAGATTCGAAGTTTTGTACACCTAAATCCATATAAACATACATATATGTCAATCACCCAAAAAAAACTAATAAACAATGGAATCAAAATGTAATAGAGTTCACATGAACTATGATGTAATTAATGGAGAAAAATAGGGAGAGGGGCTACTCCTTGTAGCCTAGCGAGGTAACTACACACTCCTCATTGAAGTAGCATGACAAATAGTGTATAGGGAACATAACGCCAAAAAATAAAAAGTAGACTAATGAGAAGTTTTGATGTGAATATGCTTGTATTTTTCTTAGGGACATCATGATAAGAGAAAAACAACACTACATGTTGATCAAGGTCTTGATAAAAAAATAATGATCGATCATCCATATGAAAATTCTAAAAAATTGTTTTGGGTGAGGGAGTTGCCCCACATCTCGTGAAAGGCGTCCCCCTCTTGACTCCTACTCATTTAAGAGTGGAGGGACCCCTAGGACTTGTTGATATGTCTGGTATGAATGGATAAAACTTCAAATCTAGAAAAGGAACAAAGGAAAATACCAAAATCCTTACAAATTGAAAAAGAAGAAACTGATTGGTGCCATTTCTAATCTAGATGCAAAATTAGACTAAAAATGTGACTAAAACTAGTATGAACTTTTAGTTATCAAATAAACTCAATGTTATGCGTTTCTCATCCTAGAGTGACATAAAATCTAAAATAGTCACCAAATGCATATTTTCAACCCATGAAATCACATTGCCTGCACATCATGCTAATTCTCCTACTATCAGATATGACCATGATTCCCAACTTCCAGAGATCATAGTACACATATATCAATGTATTTGTTTATTATTTTGTTTCCTAAAAACATTTCTTCACCACAACTCCAATACCAAACACATCTAATAGTTTTATGGTAGTTCAGAGAATCCAAGAGAACAACAAGAATGCATATTTTCTGACACTAGTGTGTGCAAAATGGATGTCAAATGAGAGATTCATTTTGTCTCTAAGAATAAAATGTAGATAAGGGGTTGTAGAAGAATATTTGAATCTCTCTTCTATTACACTTGATATTTTATTTTATTTTTGAATGATTAACAACATTTTCTGGTTGTGAACATTGGCATCTTTTCTTTATTTTTTGCAAGATGCTCGTATTATATAGAGAGAGGAATGAAAGAAACAAATAGAGGAGGGAGGATGGGTTCCACCCTAAACATAGGTTTCAAAACTTTTTTTGGACTTTTATTTTCTTTTTGTGGATGGAAAATGAGAAGATGGAAGAGGAAGTGTAGAAGAGTCATCAAAGTTAGCTTATGACTTGATTTTCATTTCTGTTATTAGGTTGTTTTCCTAATCTCACTATGCTCAAATAGTGACATAATAAGGGTAAAAGAGATGATGCAATAAATTTAATCCACATCTTTTTAGAATAATGATGTCTTTCATCCCTCTCGGTTCCTCAAAAACCTATAATCTTTTCTAGGGGAACATGATGTTTGGGTTCTTGGGCCACATAAGTTGATTTATCAAAATTGGGTTGTTTTAAAATTGGTCATTCAAAGGTTATTCTTTGAATAAGTAGAGTCAAATGATGATGAGATGAATAGATGCATATAGAAAAAATTTATCGTAACTCGGGCAGAAATTGGTCTTGATTACACTAGAAAAGAAAAAAAAATGGAAAAATCAATCTAAATGCAATGCAAATTAATGGATTGGTGAGACCATAGTTACAAAAAGATAGGTGTGAGTGGAAATTAGAATATGTACCATCCACCCTCCACTCAAAATGTATATCTTTTCTCTTACTTGAGCAAACACTAAACCGAAGATGGGGTGGAAGAACCTTGCTGGTAGAAACTAGTCATGGTTTCTCTTCATTCAAAAAAAGTCATTCACTGACGATCACAATTGTTAGACATCATGTCTTTTCATGGAATGAACTATCTAATTTATGCAATGAAAATGGATATCAACAAAAAATAAATGTAACACTCAAGTAGCCTCTCGAGAGAACCTTTGTTTAATGTCAATGGCTCGACACCTAAAGCTCAATCATTATATGTTAGAGGAAGGAGCGTGAGCCAATTGGTTGACATGCATATCATCAACTATGAAGTAGCATTTAAGATGCTAGACATTAACTTTGAATCTAGTTTTCTTGCTCCATATTTTAACAACTTCATGAGGGTAGATGTGTTTGATGATGAATGGACATGACCATTAGGTCATGAGTTTTTGTAGAAAAATGTAGATGAGAGTTGTGAATGAATACTTTCTCTTATAATTATAGATATTTCCTCTTCATCTTTCCATCATGCCACATCGTTGTGCATTCCTTGTAAATGCGTACATATTTTTATGATTTTAGTCTTAGCACTTATGTTTTTATAGTTGATGATACAATTTTCTTTGGATACATAGAGGTCAAAGTTTAGCTACTTGCCTTGTGTTCATGCTCCACTGGTAGGTGACAAGAATTTCCATCAATATGATGAACATGTGTAGTGTCGGGGGTTCTATAAATAGTTTGATAAGCCCAGAGTGTGTCACTGAACTTGTGAGCCCAATTTTTCTGTCTTGTAGACTTTCGTTCCAAGAATGTCGTTGATTTAGTGAATAGAAAATTCCACTTGACCACTCATCTATGGGAGGTATGGAGTAGACACAGGGTGAGAGACATTGTACTTACAAAAGCACGGTTCAAAGTGAAGCTCGAGGAAGTGTGATCCTCCATTAGAAATAAAAGTTTAGGTAACTCTCAAGTGTGGAAAGATGATGTCTTTGAATAGTTTGATGTCTAGATTTGAGTCGGTTGAAATAGTAAGGATGGATTATACCCATTTAGTGACATAACCAAAAGAAACAAGAATGTAGGATAAGTTGTAAGTGGAGGGAAATGGACCCATGCAATACATGCCCCAAATGTCAAAGATATCCACTTATTTCCAAAGATTTAGTGGAATCTCATTCCTATTGGAAATGTTATCAGATCCATGACATTTGTCACATGACTTAACAAGGTTATGAGCATCTTTGAAGACAGAGGGCAAGAAAAACCCAAATCAAAGGACCCTTATGGTAGTCCTTTTAGAGCTCATGTGGCCTTTAGCTGGGCCAAAATGACAGTTTTCAAGAATGAGGGAGCTTCCTCTTTGGAGATGCACTAATAGTAGAGGCTGGAAAGAACCTAAACTAATAAGTATTATCCCCATATTAATGGTGAATGTATGACATGAACTTCTTCCTTTCATTCTCTCTACAATTTGGATGAAGGACTCTCGCAGCTAGGTAATTCACAAAATCAACATACCATGTGCTTATTGTGGACACCTTCAGTAACTCATCATTGATAGAAGAGTCATTGATAGAGCCTGTGTCACTATTCTCGACATTCAATCGGCTAAGATAATCCACAACAACATTTGTAGTCCTCTTCTTGTACTTGATTTCTAGGTCAAACTCTTACAAAAATAAGATCCATCTGATCAGTCTAGGATTTGCATTTTTCTTTGAAATAAAATACTTAATAGCAACATGATCAGTGTAGACAATCACATGAAATCCTATTATAAAGAAAATAGAGCTTTTGAAAGCATGGAAAATAGAAAGAGGTCATTTTCAGTGGTTGTATAATTCCTCTCTATATCATCTAGTGTTTTTCTAGTGTAGTAAATGACATGATGCTTCTTGTCAATGCACTATGCTAGGATTGCACCTAGATTACAGTTAATAGCATCAAATATCATCTCAAAAGGAAGACACAAATATGGGGCACAAAGGATTGGGGTATAGATGAGATATTCATTTAGGGTGGTGAAGCTTTTCATGTAGTCAAACTAAAAAAATGAAGTTTGCATCCTTCTGGAAAATATATGTAAGAGCTTTAGTGATTTTTCTAAAGTCATGAATGAACCTCGTATAAATCCAACATGTCCCAAGAAAGTATAGAATTATTTTTCAATAGAAGGAGGAGATAATTTAGTGATAAATACTGTCTTCTCTTTGTCATACTTGATGCCTCTAGAGTTAGCATGATGTCCTAGTAAAATGACTTCCTTCATCATGAAGTGGCATTTTTCCATATTAAGAACCAGATGTGGTTATTCACAATGCTCTAGGATGAAGAACAAATAATAAAGGCATGAGTCGAAAGAATCTACATAGACAGAGAAATCATCAATGAAGATTTCTAATATCATATTGCTAAGGCTGGAAAAGATAGATGACATGCAATGCAGGAATGTGGCAGGTGCATTTCATAAACTGAAGGGAATCCAAGAAGGCATATATGCCAAAATTGCAAGTGAAGGTAGTCTATTATTGATCTTGTGGTGGATGGGAATCTAGTAGAGGCTGTATTTTCCATTCAAATAACCAAAGAACTCATGGTGTGCAAGTCTCTCTTGGATTTTGTTAAGAAATGGGAGTGGGAAGTGGTCCTTTCAAGTAGCATAGTTGAGATAGAGATATCAATGCACATGTTCCAACATGTTTCTATTCGAGTACGGATTATCTCATTCAAAACAATTGTATGCCCCCTATGTAACACTACTTACACTAGAGTCACCCATGGTGAATCAAATGTGGGATAGATGATCCCAAAAAGTAGTATCTTTGACACCTATTTATGTTCACTTCCTTCTAAATTTCATTCATGGAGGGCTTGTACTTGTCAACCATATTGATTCTATGCATGTAGAGGGTTTGTCTCACTACAAGTAGTTCAATCATTGTGTAGCCTAATGCCTTCTGCCTCTTCCTTGTTTTTGTCAAAAACTTATCTTCTTTCTTAGTAGTGAGGTCTACATTGATAATGATTGGAAAGAAATTCTTCTCATCTAGTTGACATATTTTATCCCCACATGTAGAGGTTTTAACTTTGGTGTTGTGGGATAATTGTCTTCTTCTTCAATCACAAATATACATTTAATCTCTTCAAACTCCGCTATAAGGACTTATCAACATTATCTTATTGGAAAAGAGTTTTCTCTAATTGTTCATCATTCAGTCCATGAGTATTGGGTCATTGAGTAATGTCTCAAGAGCGTCTTTAGATGTAGGCATATCCTAATGTAGTTGTTCCCTATTGTCAATGTAGGCAATGAGGAAGCATTCTTCCTATAAAGAGGGGCCCTTGAGACTCACAAATCCCTTGAAGTCTATCACGTCTATACCATATTATAATGTTAACATTTTAGCTTTAAAATAAATGATGGCTCTGGAGGTTGAAAGTAAAGGGTGGCCAAAAATGAGGGGATGGTGAATGTCACCTTTATGTTCATTATTACAAAATTTCAAGGGACATAAGGTTTGAACCGACTCTCATAGGGATATCCTCTACAATCCACGTAGGAATGGTCGTAGATGAGTCTGTAAGTTGAATCATTATGTCAGTGGGTAAGATGTTGGTGTAAAAACCAAGGCATTTTCATAAAATGTAAGGCATGATAGATATGCTCTCCTTAAGGTAAGCTAGTCCTTTTTGGAAAGTGGAATTACAAACAAAGCATGATATGCCAAAAGTTTTCAGATCTTTATGTTTCTTAGTCATTTTCCTCTAGATGATGTCGATTGTTGTCTGTGCTAGTTTCATGATATCGTAGTCCTATATAGTGTATGAGTGAGTAAAATCTTGCAAAACTAAGACCATAAGGGTATCTTTTCCATAACATCAAGGAAAGGGATATTAACATGTAACTTCTTCATTTCTTCCTTGAACTTATTGAATCTAGAGTCTAGAGTTGTCTAGGGTAGATGGCTCTGATAAGGGACATGTGGTTCATAGATAGGCACTAAAAATATAGAAGGAGTGTTTGAAACAACTACTGGTGCCTTCTTAGGATTAGATGTATTTCTTATCTTGAGAATGGCTATCACCTTGCATTGGGTTTATAATCATTGGTTCAATAGGTTCAACTACTGGGATGACTTCATCATCATCATCATCATATTTAAGAACTAGCTTTATATTGGTGACTAGGATTGATAGTAAATGGTATAATCAATGCTAAATATGTGGTTATGATCTTCAACTTCTCCTCCTAATACTTTGGATTATTTTTGGGTTGACTACAAAATGAACCCCCTGGAGGGAAAACTGCTGCAATAATCTGTGCAAGTTGAGCATCTATAGATTTATTATATGAATGTTGGCTCACTAGTATCTTCTCAATGGTAACCAAGTATCTTTGGTTATCAGAGACTAGCTTGTTTCCATTGGATTCCATGTCCTAGCTAGGAGATGTTGTTTTAATTATTGTAGGTTGTTGTCTTGAATGGTAGTTGTTGCATTAGTTGAAGTTTTCATTGTATTGTCCATGATTGAAGTTGTTTTAGTTTTAGTTATATTGGAAACAAGGAAGACGCCAAGCATGGTTTTGATTTTGTGCTATCTTGATTTGATGCATGTTTATGCTCTATCTGGATTTCCATACTAGATGTGTATATGGTTTCTTGTTCAGTATGTGTTGTAGTGCCCTTGTTTAAGAATTGAATTGACAACATTAACTTCTTTGATGGACGGATGACTATTGTTGAAATAGGTATGGTGCACATACATTGTGGATAAATAGAGGTGGTTGCACTCTAGACTCGTGTGCACCTTTACCCCATAGACCTAGCAGACTTCTTGAGTTGTCTTGGCTTGAAAAAAGGATTGTCCTCTACCCATTACTTAGAAAGATGACTCTATGTTTTCTTGTTTGAGAGCGATAGCATCTTTAGAGACTCAATAATTACCTTCATATCAAACTTTCATTCAAACATGAATACCTTGGAAACTCCCTCTTTGTGTGATGACCCTAATTGGCTCGGTTCTATGATTCTCTACTCATAACCTTTCATGTGTCATTGAAGCTTTCCCCACAAAGTCTCCATTGTAAGAGGCATTCATAGGCGTCGAAGTGTACACCAATTCACTAAGATAATTATCAAAGAGTTTAACCTTTCTTACTTTCCAATTAAGGTTAGTATAGAAGGGTCGATCCCACAAGACAACGTTTTTAAGATTCTTTTCTCTATGCCCAATTGATTTTTGAACCTTTTTTCTTTTTAAAGTTTTTTGAATATATGAACAAGAAATTAAATTCTAAAGTTTGGAGGTTGGTTGATTACACTAAAGCAAGAAATTAAAGTGAAAATGAAATAAAATATTATACTAAAGCAATTAAATGAAAGGCTTATTCTAAGGAGATTGTTAGAAAACAAAATAACCCATTTTCATTGATGCTGCCTTCCAATGCCACACTCTCAAGATGGGTATTGGAATCCATATTACTAACAACCACGGTATTTGCATGCTTGGTCATGGCACTTTCGGCCATGCAGCGTCAGCACTTGAAGATGAGATGCAAGGTATCATCCTTGCTCTAAACCTCTGTATTCAAATGAACTGGACTACTCGGATGCTTCTATCCGATTCTACTACGGCCATCGACGCCCTCCAACATGTGAACACGCCAGCCTACAAACTTGAACCACTGAGGAGGATGTACTATCGTGCTCTCACCTCCCTGCCCAATGCCCAACTCTGGTTCATCATCCGTAAGCACAACACAATGGTGGACATTATAGCCAAACATTCCATGTGTACTTCTATAGAGTGTAACTTTACCTGTTGTAAGACGGTTTGGCTAACAAAGGATATTAATGTTCAATGCTCTATAATCTGGCCCGAACTAGAGATCGGGATGAATAATAATTAGTCTCTATGTGGTGAAAAAAAAACAAAATAACAAAATAACCCATGTACAAGAAAAAGTGCAAGAATTTAAAGAAGGCGATTGAAAACAAGTGTTGAAAGAAACAATTGAATCATATGGGGAAAGAATCAAGGCTTAGGGGTTTCACCACCTTAGCCAAAGTGAAAACAAGATCAAAGCAATACATGGCAAGGAATATAGAAGCAAGTATGCAAATCATTCAAAATAAAATGCTAGAGACAAACTCCATGTGAACTCATATGTCCTGGATTTCATGCATCCTAGTCCTTCATCCTAAAGGGGATTTTTCCACGATCACATCCAAATCCCCATGTAATGGTTTAGGCATTCTAAATCCTAGTTTCCATGGTCACATACATTGATATTAACCCATGATAAAAATGATTAATTACTTTGTTTAAATTGACGATTTCTAAAATGAAAACAATCCATCTAAAAATTTTAGTAAAACTCGATCCGATCAACACATGACTAAGGGGATACTCCCCTAACCTTGATAAAGGAACTACTCACTAGTCATGGTGAGGAATGCAGAAACAAGGGAAATCATATAGAAAGCCATAGACTAAAAGTACACAATCTCCGAGGAGACCAATATTGGTGACTATTAAATGACTTTCTCTCTTAATCCCCTGCTCTAAGAGAAAGAACTAGAACAGAATGAGAAATAAAAAAAGATCTAGAACAAAGCACAAAGCTTTAATGCAGAATGGAGATCACACTATGAATTGGAAGTACATAACTTAATTAAAAGATGCATGTACAAAACTGAGGACCTTCTCTTAGTGGAGTCCCCCTCCTTTTATAGGGGAAGGAGGGGTAGAAACCCTAAAAGGGGGATGAAAGAAATGGGAGGGTGGTGGTGCCCCTTTGATTGGCATACTTGGCCTCAAAGAAATGTCAGAGTCGAACGTATGGGCGTGAGATGCCCAGTTGGCTCCGCCTTGCGTGTGATCAAAGGGTTGAAACTCTAATTGAGTGGCATTGTTGTGCGAATTAACTTGGTCTTAGGCCAGACTGACATGACCGTCTGGGATGCCTATGATAAGTGTCTAGCTCAAACAAGATGGTTGCCTAGTAATTGGAGTGCTTCAATTGAATCATTGAGTGGAGGACCTAACTCAATCATTTTGGCTCATAGTTTTCAACTTATTGGAGCCGAATTGGCCGTCTGGGTGCTACGAGATAGTCATCTAATGGGATCAGTTAGGTTAGAATTTTCTTTGAAGGAGAAACCTACAAAAAGTGATGGAAGATGAATATTTGTAGAATAAGTCGAAAAGTGGGTAAAATGCATTGTCTTAAAAATTATTAAAAAAGAGATAAGTTCTAAGGAAAAAGACTATGAAAATTAAGAAAAAAGATAGATGAATATGCATTCATCAAAATACCTCAGACTTGAATCTTTGCTCGTCCTTAGCAAATAAAATTACAAATACATCCAATTTATACCAACAACATGTCATTCCTCACCCTTGTAACATCACTTTATTACTTAGCTCCGAGTTTGGCCAAGCATCCCTATCTCCTAGAACCACATAACTCAAAGTTCAACATTCCTTATCAAAACAATTTTCATAGATTTGTTAAAATTAAGATTTTGCAGAAAAATAGGCTTTGTCTTACTTTTGCTTTGACACTTTCGTTTTTCTATTTTTGTGAGTTGTTTCACAAGAACAACATAAAGGGGCGTGCGGTAAATGGTGATCCCTTGTCTTTTTGACTCGGGATATAAATTTATGGAGTTGTGGCTACATTGGTTTTAATTTTTTTTTCTTGTGCTCTTTGGCATCTCTTGATGGTATGCTCCTTTGTGGGGTATGCCAATTTTTTGATATGGGAATCATGCCACCCCGGACTTAATTTTTGTCTGATGGTGATTCTTTGCTTCTATTTTTAGAAATAAAATAGGGGGAAAAGAAAAGGTGTTCTTGTGCTTATAACTTCAACATTTTTTTCTTCTTTTCTCTTTTTTTAAAAGTGTCATTCCATTAGATAGACTTTTCTTAAAGATCACATTATACAAGTTTTATAACAAGATAATCCATTGTTAAACATAGAGAAAAATCGTGCTTGGTTCTGATTGATTCCATATGACTTGCTAACTATTCTAAGGAGTGATGTTATTTAGGGGTCCTAGGTGACATGGTGGTTTTAGACATGGCAATTTATAAAAGATTTTGCAAAATGCTTTGCTAAATTTAAACATGGGTACAATGATAGATGTCTACTCACTTGACCGACAAGGTAAGGGCCTTTTTGCAACTAAGGAAAATAAAAGGCATGGCCGACTAGATAATGCCCATGAACTAAGTGACTACATACAAAACAAAAATAGAAAGGTAAAAATAATGCAAGAACGGAAAAGATAAGGCGGGTGGAATAGAAACATACCACCCACCTCCACCCTAGACTTATATTTTTACTCATCCTGAGCAAGACCTAAATCGGAGATGGAGGGAAAAAGATCACTGTGACGATAGGTACTGGGAAGAAGATGGAGGATTGTAGTAGTAATTCCCCTAATATAGGGAGTTGGGGTCAGGATAGACCTGATGGGCCCCATACTCCATAAATGGAGGTCGACTGGCTGCGTAGTGGTCCTGGGCCACATGCCAAGACTCATGGAAGCACTGCATCAAGTATGGTTGAGTTGGTGGCCCTCATGTTGCTGCTCATGTTGGATCTCATCCAACTGATCCCAGATCTCGTAAAACCCATAGGGTTCCTTAGGTCCTTCCTCAATTCCCTAGCATCTCTTGGTGTGGTATCGTGATGGTAGAGGTGGTGGTCTAGTCACATCATCATGTGCCTCCAAAGAAACACTCCTTCTATGGGACGTGGGCTCGAGGACATCTCTTGGGTTGGGATACTCCAGAAGGAATCACACGATATGTGTCAAAAGATCAGACAAATAAAAAACTAGGTTGACGGGTGCAAACGCAGCATGTATGGGAAGCTCTAGGATGACCTGGGAGTTTTTAAAGAGCAAGTAGTAGACTCCATTATCACCATGATAGAGGAACTTACACCCTTGAAGTATGGAAGGTCAATTAGGTGATTCTTGAACGGAAGCAGCGGGAAGGAGATGTGATTGTATCCCAAAAAATATATTATATAAGTTACTATATGTCTAGTGCAGTAGGAGGATGAAGTAGTGTAGGTGGCCTGATAGTTAAGATGACTGATCATAGAACATCCGCAGTTGTAGGGCTCACTATTCAGAAGATACCACAATGTATAAAGATCGGAAAGTGTAATGGCACCCTGAGTACCTTCCTTATCTAAGAAGGTGCAGGTCAAGACGTGATGAAGGTAGTGGACCACTAGGTTGTGGATGCTAGATTCCTTGAGGTCGTCGGGTAGCTTGGGTGGAAGCCCAACAATGTCATCCCAAAACATCTACATGTTGTAATTGTCACGGTAGACGTTGTGACAATGCCCCATACAGTGGGAGAGACAATCAAATTCACCTTCTTCAAGGATAAGGGAGGTCAGTTAAGGGGCAGATATTTCAAAGTTCTCACCAAAAACTCGAGCCATGTAGCTAGAGTTGCCCCATGAATCGTGGGTGGGTGGTAGGTGGTGATGAAATCCAAGGTGAGGTCACTATACACTAAAGTGATACGGTAAGGAAAGGAGAGAATGTGATTCTTACACAGGATGTTGTCGACAACTTTTTTAATGCCAAGTGCATCAAGAGTGACGTTGTAGGCCCATCATGGAAGGGAAATGACAATCACAAAAATTTCCTTAAATCTTTAAAAATGATGTTCGTTGATGAACTTAGCATAGTTCCTTGGGATTGGGGCTATGCAAAGTAGTCACAGCCTAACCGAATTGGGGTCATTGCATAAACCTATTTTGCTTGACAAATGAACTTGTCTTCTTCCTTAAGGTCATGGGCCATCTCCTCGGCTATCTCATTAGAAGACTCACTAGTAGGATCCTAGATTTGGATGCAGTTACCAGAGGTAGAGCGGTGAGGCAAATCGTGAGAGGAGGAAACGAGGGCCTTGCCCGTATTCTTGTAAAAATGTCCAAACAAGGTGAATTGTTGTAGGGGGACAAGACGGACATCTGGCAGTTGTAGGACGATCATCTAGGAAAAACAAAAGGTCGTCTGATTGGAATGAGACAGGAATCTAGACTGTCGTTGGAGGGAAAGGTGATGGCGAAAGGGTCGTCTGGTGTAGCTACAACGGTCGTATGGTGGGCCAATTCATTGCTGGTGGGGACTCGACTGAGGGTGGTGAGAGGATCTGCACCGGTGGAGGCTAGGAGGGGAAGAGCAAAGAGCAGCAATTGTAGATTTTTGCACAAAGATGGGATGGTCGTCTCATCAATGAGACGACAGGTTGTAAGCTTCAAGGATGATTGGCACAGGGGTAGGGTAGAATTGGTTGCTCTGTGGAAGTCGAATGGTCATTTGGCGAGGTGGCTATAGGGTCTAGGTGATGACTCATACCATCTCATGTGTTCTGGATGGCGCCTTACGGGATTGACGGGGTAGGGCTGAGGAGTAGTTGAGGCGGCCGGTTAGGCACACGTCATCAGAGAAAGAAGGATTACTCGGGGGAAAGAAATGTCTCTTAGTGATTGTGAGTCATTATTCCCCCAAGTTGCTTATATTATAGGCTAACATGGTCATGCGAGATGACCGTCTGGTCCAACCCTAATGATCGTTTGGTGTTTTGAGGGCAAAGGTTGTCATTTTGCATCCCATCACAGTCATTGCATTTGAATGCACTTTGTCTCCTGGTGTATGATGCAACCGTCTCGGAAGTCCCATATGACAGTTTGGCGTGATAGAGGCGTCGCTTTAAAATTTGAATTTTGAATGGTTGTTGAGTTTGGAATAGTTGCCTAAAGGGCCGAGACGACTGTTTTTCTACAACTAAACGGCTGTCTCACTCGTTGGAAAGTTCTTTTCTTAAGTAAAATGAAATGTCAGGTTGCGTAGCCAACCCCTTTTTATAAAATTGAAAAACAAATCTGAAATTGAAACAACAAAGGTTAGCTGAAACAAATTTAAGAAAAATGCAAAAATAGAAGATTGGGTTGCCTCCCAATAAGTGCCAAGTTTTATGTCGAAGGCCCAACACGGTTGGATCATGAAGCCATTTTAGGATTGGGTGGGGGAGGTGGAAGGTCTTTCATATCAACATCTTTGAGTAATGAAAACTGATGTTCCTCAGAAGTCAAAAGGTCCCTAATAATGTGCCATTTCAGTCTATGCCCATTGACCTTAATCTCTACTAATACCTTATCCCAAAGAAGAAATGTGCCATGAGGATAGGCACACTTGACAAGGTAGGACCCGTATCATCTGGATTTAAGTTTTCTAGAGAAAAATCTCAACCTGGAATTGTAGATTAAAACCTAGTCACCCTCTTGAATATCTTTTCTGCTAATATGGCCATCATGCCATAATTTGGTTTGTCTTATATATTTTAGCATTCTCATAGGTTATCATCCTGAGCTCATCTAACTCTTGCATTTAGAGAAAATGATTTTCACCTATTGTAGACAAGTTAAAATTAGAATTTTAATGGCCCATTTAACCTTATGTTCCAATTCTATGGGTAGATGGCAAGATTTGCCATAAATTAATTTAAAGGAAGTGGTGCCTATTGGAGTTTTGTAGAAAGTTTGGTATGCCCACAAGGCATCATTAAGTTTCAACGCCCAATGGGTCCTAGTGCGATTGACTATCTTTTCTAGGATGGACCAGATTTTCCTATTCAACACCTCAACTTGACCACTAGTCTGAGGGTGGTAGGGGGTGGCAACCTTGTGATGGACTCCATATCATTTTAGCAAGGACTCAAAACTTTTCTCTAAGAAGTGAGATCCTCCTTTAGAAACCATGGTACAAGGTACCCCAAATCTTGGAAAAATAATGTCTTTGAAAAGTTTCTTCACTAGTTTCGAATCACAAGTTTTGGTGGGGATGGCTTCAACCCATTTTGAAAAGTAGTCAAAAACCACCAATATATATCCGTACCCGCAAGAAGAAAGAAACAAGCCCATATAATCTACCCCCCAAATGTTAAATATTTCAATCTCTTGTCAAGAAGTCATGAGCATTTGGTCTCTTTTAGATATCTTTCTAGTCCTCTCACATTCATCACAAGTGATAACAAATTCATAGGAATCCTTCAATAGAGTGGGCCAGAAAAAACTAGAATGTAATACTTTCCTAGCGGTTTTCTGATAGCTCATGTGCTCTCCAATGGGGCTAGAATGACACTTCTTGCGAATATCATGAGATTCTTCCTCAGTAATGCACCTGTAATCAATCCCATCTGAGCACAGCCTAAAAAGGTGGGGGTAATCCCAACAGTAGTGTTTCACATAATGCAAAAAATTAGCCTTAGAATATCCCTTATATTCAGGGTGCAACTTACATGCAGCTAGAAAATTTACATAATATGCAAACCAAGATTATTGGGATTCCATTTTCAGAAATTTATCATCAGGAAGAGAATCATTTATTGGGATACCATCATCATTGAAAAATTCAAGGCGGCTAATATGGTCGGAAACAACATTCTTGCAACCTTTCATGTCAAGGATTTCCATGTCAAACTTCTGAAGAAAAAGGACCCAACGAAGAAGATGGGGTTTGTCATCCTTTTTGGTCATCAAATATCTAATGGATGCATGGTCTGTTTCGACAATAAATTTGGACCCTACCAAGTAAGAGTGGAACTTTTTGAAGGCATAGATTATGGCTAGCATCTCCTTCTCAGTGGTATTGTAGTTCCCTTGGGAATTGTCTAGAGTTTTGGATGCATAGTAAATCACATGGTGCTTTTTTTCGACATGTTGTCCAAGAATAGCACCTATAGAAAATTTACTTGCATCTCACATCAATTCAAAGGGCAAAGACCAATCAGGGGCCCTAATGATGGGAGTAGAAGTGAGAGTATATTTCAAACATTGAAAATTGGTCATGCAAGATTTGTCAAACAGAAAGGGGGTGTCTTTTTGGAGAAGGGTTGTCACGAGTTTGGTGATTTTTGAAAAATCATGAATGAAGTGATGATAAAAACCTACATTCCCAAGGAAGGCATGAATGTTTTTGATAGAAGATGGGGGTGGCAGTTTGGAGATGACTTCAATCTTAGCTCTATCAACTTTAATGCCACGGTTGCCAGGTCTATGTCCTAATACAATCCCTTCTGTCACCATAAAGTGACATTTTTCCCTGTTTAAAATCAAGTGTGCTTCCTCACAATTTTCCAAAACAAGCAATAAATGTTTGAGGAAAGAGTCAAAGCATTCTATATAAATAGAGAAATCATCCATACACACCTCCATGATAGTCTTAGTCAATCCAACAAAAGATAGAGGACATGCACCGCTGGGAAAGTGGCTGGTGCATTGCACCTGAAAGGCATTGTCCTAAATGCATAATTACCAAATGGGGAAATGAAGGTAGTTTTCTCCTTGTCATCAGGATGAATGGGAATCTGATAGAAACCTGAAAACCCATCAAGATAGAAGAAATATTGTTGATTGGTGAGGTTCTCAAGTATTTGATCCAGAAAGGGATGTGGGAAGTGATCTTTCCTAGTGGCCTTATTTAGTTTTCTATAATAAATACACATCCTCCATCATGTAATCGTACATGTGGGGATGAGTTGATCCTTATCGTTTCTCATAACAATGGATCACCCTTTCTTGGTGACAACCTGGATACGGCTTACCCATGGTGAATCAAAGACAGGGTAGATGATTCTTAAAGTCAACAATTTGATAATCTATAGAAGAAAACCTCTTTCATGTCTAGATTTAATTTCCTTTAATGGTCTCAAGATGCCTTGTATTTGTTACAACCCCAATTTTTGGGTTCATTTGGTGAGAAATGTAATTTCTCATAATAAAGATAAATGAACAAATAATGATGTCTTTTGATTGAATGCATGAATTTCGTTTAAAATAGCCTTGTTGATTTATTTGCGGGCTTTATTGGCTATTGGGCCTAATAATAAGGAAAAGACAAAAGAAACTCCATTATTAATAAGAAATGGAGAAAAGAAAAATGTAGAAACCTCTAAAAGGCAATAGAGTGTAATCCAAAGGTGGATTTCATGCCTCTTGGGTTCCTTGGGTCCCGTGGAGTCCAAAATTGCAAAGATAAAGCAATAAGAAAAGAAAAGATCAATTAGATATTTCTTTATTAAGAAAGAAATTGAAAACAATGATAAATGTGGAATATAAGTGGAAAGAAGTATAATTGAGTTATCCTTGGTGGAATTTCGTTTCCCAAGGATTCCTAACATTAAAAGGAATACCAATGAGGAAAATAAAAGAGAAATAAAGAGAAATCCTCAAAAAGAGATATTTTAATTAGAAATAAACAAGATAATGTGAAATAATGATTATTGATGCATCAAGAAGGATAATAAGTATCCTTATTAAGGAATTTCGAAATCTTGGAGATTCTTGGGGTCCAAGGGCCCCAATGAAGAAAGAGGAAAGAGAAAATACTAATGATGTCAAATAAGAAGATAATATGATCCATAATTAATGAAAAATGAGGTATTGTTAAAAAGGAAGTAATTTCTATTAAAAGAAAATAGAAATTTGTGCCAAAGGATTAAAAAGCAAGAACAAAGAGAATAAGAAGGATGATTTTCAAAATCCTAATATCAAAAGAAGAAGGAATATTAAAGAGAGAAAGAGACTTGCTTCTTCATGAAGGAATCACATTCCTATTAGAAAAGGGCTTTTCCAATTCGTGGATGAGTATCGTAGGGCGTGGACACCCTCCCCTATATAAGGGGTAAGACCTTGGGCTGAGTCCAGAAGATCCGACATGTTATCTTCTCCTTCTTCAACCTTGCAACCATGCTAACCCTAACCGAAAGGGGGAGGTGTGATCCCAGGAGCTATGAGAGTAGTTGAGGTTTGGCGACGCTCTTATGACATCGTAGAAGGCTTGGCGATCATTTTCCTAAGCTCCTCACACCGGCACGACGCCTGCAAGTGGGCTGCAAGTTGGCTGTAGGTTGGTCACAGTCACAGACCTACTGGGTTAGTTTCTGACCGACCTGGCCACACAGAAGAGGTTCCCCACGTGTGTGAGGGCACGACGGAGGTAGGGCAAGGATTTTCGGTGAGAATCTCGGCCTAAGGAGGAAGAGCCAGCCCGCACAAGGCTGCAGATGGCAGCCGCTAGGGTTGGCTGGAGGTGGAAGATGACCCCTAGGTTGTTGGACGATTCTGCCCCTCCACGGGCTAAACAACCTTTAACTTAACTAAGGGCAGCGTGGTCATTTCCAAATGTTCTGAACTAGTCTAGCAACGTTGCATGATAAAGGTTACGTGGTGCCTCCCAATTGGCCAAAGTAAGTGGATTTTGTAAAATTCGTAGTTAATTATTCATAGCTCGTATTAGCACGTATAAAATATGAAAGTTGCTCAGAACAATGAGGGGAATCCATTAAAAATATAATTGAAGCCTGATTATAATTGAAATTCAAACTGTAATGGAAGTTATTAACTTTAATACTTTAATGATTAAGAAACCCTGTTTTGAGATGATTATATATTTAGTGGGGTTTAACGGATGACTAAAGTTGGTATTAACATGTTAATGATGAAAAGGAACATTAGGAACAAAAAGGATGAACTTTGCACATAATTGGTTTAATTTAGAGTTTAATGTGCATGAATATACTTTAATGGGCCTTAAAACCCTAATATTGGTAAATACGACTCTTAATGGCTTTAATTATTCAAAATCATGAATAAAGTTAAAAGATGATGATTCTAAGCTATTTTGAGTATAAAGGTTTCTAATTTCTGATAAATACCTTTAATGTAGAAATTAGGGTTTTCTAATGAATAAAGGTAGAATTGATGACAATTAGAATTCATATGTGATTTAGACCATATTGAACTATGAATTGATGATAAAATGAGCATAATGATCTTGTAATGGAATAAAAGGGATAAAAATGGTAGCTTTAATGTAAAAGAGGCTTAATGGACTTATTTGATGATTTACTGTGCTTTAATCTGAAATTAAGGTTATGTGTTGTTAAAAGGTAACCTTAAAAACTATCGTGAAGGATAGATGAGAAAATTAGGGTTTAAAAGAGTAAGATGAAGTAAAATCCTAAATGCAAAGTAAACCCTAAAAAGAGGAAGAAACCTTAAAAAGGAATAGAAACCTTAAGTAGTAAGTTGGTTTGGATAGTTTTTGATAAAAATGAATTGGATGTGATTTCAGGACTCTTGCATTTGCTTGATTGGATATCTTGATTAATTGGACTATTCTATCTCAATTCAACCTAACATGTATGTGGTTAATTATGATTAATTACATTAGTTTCCTGAAGGTTTACCAGATGATTAATCACATTGAATGAAACTAAATAGTTTGGATGTTCATACTGCAATTATAAAGTCACTATGGTTATCACAATTATAAATACATGTGTATTCTCGCACCTACATGCCACCCTGATGGAAGATGCCATATAGGTCAGGCCCAAGAGGGTATACCAATGGGCACCATGAGAGGTGACCCCATACACCAAGCTCAAGAATGAGAAGGTGGTCTATGTTGCATGACTATGGGGCACCAAGAGAAGTGACCCCCACACACCAAGCACGAGATTTAGAAGGTGGCCTTAAGTTAATGGCAAAAGAGAAACCCTAAAGGGGTATTCCTGGGTTAGGGCAAAAGCGGTGGAGAATGACACATTGAAAATGTAAATTGGTTTGCTAAATTGCCCTGATTGTGATAATTAAATTGTTAGCCATATTTGTGAAATTTTGGTTGTCCCCACATAGCAGCATATTCCTATATGCTGGTGGACGTTTTGTTTGTCGGTGTTTTAGGTACAACAATTGAAGGAATAAATAGTAAAGTGACACAATGTGGAAATAAGAAATAAAGTGCAAGGAGGATTAGATAGAATGTAACCAGGCTATGGATAGAGTAGTTTAGCAAAGTTTTAAAAAGGTATGCAAGGTTTTATTTTATACCAGTTTTCAGTTTAGTTGGTAAAATTTGATAATTGTTATTGATTCTTTGTCAAACCTTTGATCTTGTTAATTGAGATAATGGCTCTGACCTCTTGGTCTCCCTTAATTGGGGGTTACCAGGAGGCAGGGTCATTACAATTGGTAGCAGAGCATAGGTTCCTAATTTAATCTTTAATAATCATTCAATTTTACAAACTCTGTAGAACCCAAGGGAGTTATTAGAGGATTTTCCGAAAGACTGAGGTATCTAGAAAAGGATCACATCCGGGGGCTGGCAAGATTTTCCTCTGCAACACTATTCAGAATATGAGGACTCCCAGAGTAGTGTGACTACCTGGCCGAAGTCTCAGGATTTGACTCAAAATAAGATACCTTTAGGACTCTCTCATCTTGTTCATCCCTTCTCAACTCAAATTCTGTTAAGGACCTCAAGGATTAGGGTTTCCTCTCTTTTCCTCACCCTCTTGAGCTATGGGTAAGGTTGATAAGGTTTAAGGAATCCTCCACCAAATTAATGAATAGCATATAAATAAGATGTCATGGACATAATCTTAATATATTAAGCGCAAACTAAAGAATAGATACATGCTTAGGTCGTATGACATAAGTTGTCATGCCCTCAGGAGAGACCTGAGGCTAGGCCTTCTTGATAGGAGGATAAGTGAAGAGAGTTAGTCTTGGAGGTAAAGATCTCCATTACAAGTAGAGACCTAGCACATCCTTTGAGGATGATGTTAACCCTAACACTAAGTGAAGGTAGAGAGAGAAATGATATGATGAGTTAGATGTAGTGATTGACCAAGTGTTTGGATGGACATGCCTTGGGAAGCCATACGAGCCATGAGAGGTTAGATAACCTTATACCTTTGGTGACCCAACCCTAGAAAGGGTCATGCATGGTAGAGAGAAGGATAACTCCTTCATTGACGAGGTTAGTGAAGAACGTATGGAACCCCATGAGCTTACATGAGTATGGCATAGTATGCACCCGGAGTACATAAGTAGTACGATCGGTAGGTTAAAACTGAGGCTAGAAGGACATGATGGATAGCTTATGAGATAAGCATAAAGAACTATGGATAATCTTGAGCAACCATAAGTGGAACATAGGCTTCACCCAAGTAGGGGTATGCTTGTGAGCTTGATCCACCTTCATGGAGAGAGAACCTTTAGTAATAAGTCTAGTTGTGGAGTAGCTCTAGAGAGAGAGAGAGCAGGACCCAAGCAAGGAGGATGGAAGCTTAGATTCTGAGACATGAGGAACAGTGGGAAGTTGAAGATGATGCGTCCTAAGTGGATGATAGTGGTTGCCTTGTGCTTGATCCTTGGAGGCTGATGATATCTTGGTGGCCTTAGAGGAACCAAACCCTAATGATAGGATGATGCTTCTGGAACCTATGTGCCTACAGTATAGGAGTTTACCTGCTGAGATGAGACAAAGAGTGCCTTAGACCCTGAAGAGGTCTAAGTAGCAAGATGTGAGGCGTTGTACCTTATTGGCTTCTCTTGAGGGAGACTCAACTCTAAGGTGTGGATCAAATAAAAGGATCATGGGAAGTACATGACGTACCTTGGACATGTTTGGTTCGTGGTTAAGAGGTTGAGCAGACATTTGGACATCAGAGGAGTGAACCTAGGGTTCCCAAGCCTAAAGGCAGAAGTGGTGTACCTGATGCTCATGACAAGGTTTGAGTTTCTATAGATTTGAGCATGGTACTCCTCATGTTTAGAGGAAAGGGAAACCCCTTAAGTTAAAGGTATGTTTGATGAACCCCTCACAACTAAGTTGGTCTAATGTTGAGGATGAGAACAAATGTGACCTAGCATGTTTTAGTAGGTGTCTTCTTGGGCCTTAGTAGCTTGATAGGGCTAAGCATGCTCATGAGGATGCAGACCCTAAACATAAGGACGCTTGTGACCTTTGTTATCAAGGTGTAGTTCCCTCTCATCCTGGGGGAGGGACCCTTTGGTAGGGTGTAAACTAGTTTTGTGGGGTTTGACGAAACCTAAAGAGGTATCATAGGATCTTGAGAAGATAAGTGAAAAGTACATGGTTGAGAATGAACCTATAGACCCATAGATAACCATCTCTATGTGCATGTGGATGTGTTATCACGGTGGTAACTGGTATGGGGCCTGACCAAGGTACGCAGGTTGCCATGACCCCTATGAAAGGATGAAAGTCAGCCCTTGGTTGTAGAGAGAGAAATGATGAAGGCTTGGGTAAGGTTCTAAGTGGACATGTACTATAATAGAATCCTAAATCTATCCTAGGGTCAGGTAGGGATAAGACCGATGGAAGTTGGAGTTGCCTAATTCCCTAGTTTCACATGACCATAGGGTCGGGAGGTAACAACTATCATTGTCTGAGTTTCATGGGTTAGGTGATTGATCACCTTCATGAACTCATGGGACCCAAAGGGCAGATGAATAGGGCACTCTCTGGATGCATGAGGGAAGAGGGATGACCCCTAAAGTGTCGGCACCCTATAGACCCAGAGGATATGACCAAGGATTGTGTGAGAACCCCAGTAGGTTCGAGACCAATTTTCCATGGAAGAAATTTTTGTTACCATGTAGAGACATAAGTTGCACGTTTCAACTTAGATTTGAAGGTGTACTGGAAAGGTGGGATGTACCATCTCTACTCTTGGAAGAGGAAGAACTCTGTATTTGGACAGCCGCCAAATGATTATTTCTTCTTGATATGGGAGTGAGAGATAGGACAGTATGCATACCTTACTCCAGGGATAAAGATGATGTGATTTGGAATGTTTCTATGAGGTATGAAGAGAGAGATGACAACATACCCTGGAAAAATGAATGTTAGGTACAAACGATAAGAGTATTAAGGTAATCATCTTGTGAGAATGTTTTATCATCAGCTATGTGGAATTTGCAAGTGATACAAAGTTGAGTTTGATAACCAAGAGGATTAGCTCAGAGTGTTCTGATGAAGATAGACTTAGAATTTGAGACGGGATGATAAGTGGAATACATGGAAGTGCATGTCTTCAACACTACCTAATACATAAGGATGTGAAGTGGTAATGGATACTCTGGCTAAGATATAGCTGCCTAGTTTGGCTAGAGACTATAAGAGGTTGTTAGGCTAACCCTAAGTTTGGTAAGAAGATAGGTTTGGCTAACCCTCATATGCAACAATATCAATTGATCAAGTTAATGGTTGATTGGTTAGCCATCCTAGTCTTTGATGCAATGGAAGGATGGTGGTAGAACCTCAGATACACTTCTTTGGATAGGAAGGTAACAAAACCCTTATGAGAGTGGTTTAGGGATTATGAGGAATCGATCTTGAGGAATCATGACATATAGGAGATCATGGTTTAAGATCACCATACACCATTGTACTACAAAGATAGTAAGTGATAGTAGCACTTTGGATGCTTGATATGAAGTTGCATGTGGCATGTGGCCATGCAAGACCGGGGGTGAAGGACGAACACCAGTAACCCAGTGCTTTAGCATAGAGGATAAAGAGTCCCTGAGAAGGAATGTGAGTTCACCACTATGAATGTGGTGGTAAGTCTCCCCTTAACCCAAGGAGGTCAAGATACATGTGGGTTATGGTAAATCACCTTACCTAGATGACAAGATAAAGAAAGAGTACTATCAAGGGACAGATCAGGGTGAACTACTTATAAGAGAGAGAGATGGTTCAACTACACCATGATGCGAGTTCCAACATTCTTGAGTATGATCTAAAGGTTTACTTCCATGCGGTGGAAGTAGGTACATGAAGAACTCGATATTAGTACCATTTATCACCCCATACTAATGGACAATATGATATAGACTAGAGGGTCTGATGAGAGCGTGTGTACTCATTCAGGGTGATACATAGAGACAATACTTAAGATGTGATGTTAACCACCATAGCCTTAAGATGTCTATAAGGAGGTTGTGTTGGTCACCACTTCCTTAAGATGATGTTGGTGAAGGAGGCCTCCCGAAGGTCAGAAAAATACCACAGTGTGTGCATATGAAGTCGCTTTGATCGTGCAATGGGTGAGAGGGAGCCAGAAGTGACATAAGTCATGAGCTGATGCAAAGCAGACTAACTTGCAGTTCACTGTGGGAGAGTATGTGATGTGAAAATCTGACCCCTCTAAGCTACAACAGAGAAAGCTAAGTCTCCGATATATGGGTCCATTTGAGATGGATTGGTGGAGATGGTTGTGTTTAGCCTTGTCCCTCAGGATAACATGATGTGTAATGTGTTCCATGAGTCTGATCTAGAGCACTATGTGAGGTACCCAAGCCATGTGCTGAGCCCTGAACCTATTCAGCTTTTGAGAGGCTGAAATGTCCTGAATCACCTATGAGTGTATGATATACCAAGGTAAGAAAGATCTCAGATGGAAGAATATGAGATGATGAAGGTTCTTGGGAAGCACCATGGAAAGGGTGAAGCCACATGGAAGCCCTGATGGACGTAAGAAAGGCTTATCCTGAACTGGTTGTTTGCTTGATGGAATTTTGAGGACAAAATTCTTATAAGAGAGGAAGGATGTTACAACCCCAATTTTTGGGTTCATTTGGTGAGAAATGTAATTTCTCATAATAAAGATAAATGAACAAATAATTATGTCTTTTGATTGAATGCATGAATTTCGTTTAAAATAGCCTTGTTGATTTATTTGTGGGCTTTATTGGCTATTGGGCCCAATAACAAGGAAAAGACAAAAGAAACTCCATTATTAATTAGAAATGGAGAAAAGAAAAATGTAGAAACCTCTAAAAGGAAATAGAGTGTAATCCAAAGGTGGATTTCGTGCATGTTGGGTTCCTTGGGTCCCAAGGAGTCCAAAATTGCAAAGATAAAGCAATAAGAAAAGAAAAGATCAATTAGATATTTCTTTATAAAGAAAGAAATTAAAAACAATGATAAAATGTGGAAAATAAGTGGAAAGAAGTATAATTGAGTTATCCTTGGTGGAATTTCATATCCCAAGGATTCCTAACATTAAAAGGAATACCAGTGAGGAAACTAAAAGAGAAATAAAGAGAAATCCTCAAAAAGAGATATTTTAATAAGAAATAAACAAGATAATGTGAAATAATGATTATTAATGCATCTAGAAGTATAATAAGTATCCTTATGAAGGAATTTCGACATCATGGAGTTTCTTGGGGTCCAAGGAGCCCCAACGAAGAAAGAGGAAAGATAAAATACCAATGATGTCAAATAAGAAGATAATATGATGCATAATTAATGAATTATGTGGTACTGTTAAATAGGAAGTAATTTCTATTAAAAGAAAATATAAATCCGTGCCAAAGGATTAAAAAGCAAGAACAAAGAGAATAAGAAGGATGATTTTCGAAATCCTAATATCAAAAGAAGAAGGAATATTAAAGTGAGAAAGAGACTTGCTTCTTCATGAAGGAATCACATTCCTATTAGAAAAGGGCTTTGCCAATTCGTGGATGAGTACCGTTGGGTGTGGACACCCTCCCCTATATAAGGGGTAAGACCTTGGGCTGAGTCCAGAAGATCTGATACATTATCTTCTCCTTCTTAAACCTTGCAACCATGGAAACCCTAACTGGAAGGGGGTGGTGTGATCCCAGGAGCTATGAGAGTAGTTGAGGGGTTGGCGACGCTCTTACGACATCGTAGAAGGCTTGGCGATCATTTTCCTAAGCTCCTCACACCGGCACAACGCCTGCAAGTGGGCTACAGGTTGGCTGTAGGTTGGCCGCAGCTGCACACCTACTGGGTTGGTTTCTGACCGACCTGGATGCACAACAGAGGTGCCCCACGTGCGTGAGGGCATGGCAGAGGCAGGGCAAGGATTTATGGCGAGAATCTCGGCCTAAGGAGGAAGAGCCAGCCCGCACAAGGCTGTAGATGGCGGCCGCTAGGGTTGGTTGGAGGTGGAAGACGACCCCTGGGTTGTTGGACGATTCTACTTCTTCATGGGATGAACAACGTTTCACTTAACCAAGGGCACTGTGGTCATTTTGAAATGTTCTAAACAAGTCAAGAAATGTTGCATGATAAAGGCTACGTGGCCCCTCCCTATTGGCCAAAGTAAGTGGATTTTGTAAAATTCATAGTTTATTATTCGTAGCTTAGATTAGCACGTATAAAATATGAAAGTTGCTCATAAAAATGAGGGGAATCTATTAAAAATATAATTGAAGCCTGATTCTAATTGATATTCGAAAAGTAATGGAAGTTATCAACCTTAATACTTCAATGATTAAGAAACCCTATTTTGAGATGATTAATATATTAATTGGGGTTTAATGGATGATTAAAGTTGGTATTAACATGTTAATGATGAAAAGGAACATTAGGAACAAAAATGATGAAATTTGCACATAATTGGATTAATTTAGAGTTTCATGTGCATGAATATACTTTAATGGGCCTTAAAACCCTAATATTGGTAAATACGACTCTTAATGGCTTTAATTATTCAAAATCGTGAATAAAGTTAAAAGATGATGATTCTAATATATTTTGAGTATAAAGGTTTCTAATTTTGGATAAATACCTTTAATGTAGAAATTAGGGTTTTCTAATGAATAAAGGTAGAATTAATGACAATTATAATTCATATGTTATTTGGACCATATTGAACTATGAATTGATGATAAATGAGCATAATGATCTTGTCATGGAATAAAAGGGATAAAAATGGTATCTTTAAGATTCTGATTTAAAAAAAAATGGTAGCTTTAATGTAAAAGATGTTTAATGGACTTATTTGATGATTAACTGTGCTTTAATCTGAAATTAAGGTTATGTGTTGTTAAAAGGTAACCTTAAAAATTGTCGTGAAGGATAGATGAGAAAATTAGGGTTTAAAAGAGTAAGATGAAGTAAAATCCTAAATGCAAATTAAACCCTAAAAAGAGGACGAAACCTTAAAAAGGAATAGAAACCTTAAGTAGCAAGTTGGTTTGGATAGTTTTTGATAAAAAGGAATTGGATGTGATTTCAGGACTCTTGCACTTGCTTGATTGGATATCTTGATTAATTGGACTATTCTATCTCAATTCAACCTAACATGTATGTGGTTAATTATGATTAATCACATTAGTTTCTAGATGGTTTCCCAGATGATTAATTGCATTGAATGAAACTAAATAGTTTGGATGTTCATACTGCAATTATAAAGTCACTATGGTTATCACAAGTATAAATACATGTGTATTCTCGCACCAACATGGCACCCTGATGGTAGATGCCATATAGGTTAGGCCCAAGAGGGTAGACCAATGGGCACCATGAGAGGTGACCCCAGACACCAAGCTCAGGAATGAGAAGGTGGTCTATGTTGCATGACTATGGGGCACCAAGAGAAGTGACCACCAGGCACCAAGCTCGGGATTGAGAAGGTGGCTTTAAGTCAATGGCAAAAGAGAAACCCTAGAGGGGTATTCCATGGTTAGGGAAAAAGTAGTGGAGAATGACACATTGAAAATGTAAATTGGTTTGCTAAATTACCCTGATTGTGATAATTAAATTGTTATCCATATTTGTGAAATTTTGGTTGTTCCCACATACCAGCATATTACTATATGCTGACCGACATATTGTTTGTCAGCGTTTTAGGAACAACAATAGAAGGAACAAATAGTAAAGTGACACAATGTGGAAATAAGAAATAAAGTGCAAGGAGGATTAGATAGAATGTAACCAGGCTGTGGATAGAGTAGTTTACCAAAGTTTTAAAAAGCTATGCAAGGTTTTATTTTATACCAGTTTTCAGTTTAGTTGGTAAAATTTGATAATTGTTATTGATTATTTGTCGAACCTTTGATCCTGTTAATTGAGATAATGGCTCTGACCTCTTGGTTTCCCTTAATTGGGGGTTACCGGGAGGAGGGGTCGTTACAATTGGTATTAGAGCATAGGTTCCTCATTTAATATTTAATAATTATATAGTTTTACACACTCCGTAGAACCCAAGGGGGTTATTAGTGGATTTTTTGAAAGACTGAGGTGTCTAGAGAAGGATCACATCTGGGGGCTGGCAAGATTTTCCTCCGCACTGCTAGTCATAATATGAGGACTCCCGGAGTAGTGTGACTACCTGGCTGAAGTCTCAGGATTTGATTCGAAATAAGATACCTTTTGGACTCTCTCATCTTGTTCATCCCTTCTCAACTCAAATTCTATTAAGGACCTCAAGGATTAGGGTTTCATCTCTTTTCCTCACCCTCTTGAGGTATGGGTAACATTGATAAGGTTTAAGGAGTCATCCACCAAATTAATGAAAAGCATGTAAATAAGATGTCATGGACATAAGCTTAATAGATTAAGTGCAAACTAAAGAATAGATACATGCTTAGGTCGTATGACATAAGTTGTCATGCCCTCAGGAGAGACCTGAGGCTAGGCCTTCTTGACTGGAGGATAAGTGAAGAGAGTTAGTCTTGGAGGTAAAGATCTCCATTACAAGTAGATACCTGGCACATCCTCTGAGGATGATGTAAACCCTAACCCTAAGTGAAGGTAGAGAGAGAGATGACATGATGAGTTAGATGTAGTGGTTGACCAAGTGTTTGGATGGACATGCCTTGGGAAGCCATATGAGCCATGATAGGTTAGATAACCTCGTACCTTTGGTGACCCAACCCTGGAAAGGGTCGTGCATGGTAGAGAGAAGGATAACTCCTTCATTGACGAGGTTAGAGAAGAATCTATGGAACCCCATGAGCTTACATGAGAATGGCATAGCATGCACCTGGAGTACATCAGTAGTACGAGCGGTAGGTTAAAACCGAGGCTAGAAGGACATGATGGATAACTTATGAGATAAGCATAAAGAACTATGGATAATCTTGAGAAAACATAAGTGGAATGTAGGATTCACCCGGGTAGGGGTATGCTTGTGAGCTTGATCCACCTTCGTGGAGAGAGAACCTTTAGTAATAAGTCTAGTTGTGGAGTAGCTCTAGAGAGAGTAGGACCCAAGCAATGAGGATGGATGCTTAGATTCTGAGACATGAGGAACAATGGGAAGTTGAGGATGATGCGTCCTAAGTGGATGATGGTGGTTGCCTCGTGCTTGATCCTTGGAGGCTGATGATATCTTGGTGGCCTTAGAGGAACCAAACCCTAAGGAGAGGATGATGCTTCTGGAACCTCTGTGCCTACGGTATAGGAGTTTAGCTACTGAGATGAGACAAAGAGTGCCTTAGACCCTAATGAGGTTTAAGTAGCAAGATGTGAGGCCTAGTACCTTGTTGGCTGCTCTTGAGGGAGACTCAACGCTTAGGTGTGGCTCGAATAAAAGGATCATGGGAAGTACATGACGTACCTTGGACATGTTTGGTTCGTGGTTAAGAGGTTGAACAGACAGTTGGACATCATAGGAGTGAACCTAGGGTTCCTTGGCCTATAGGAGGAAGTGGTGTACCAAATGCTCATGACAAGGTTTGAGTTTCTATAGATTCGAGCATGGTACTCCTCATGTTTAGAGGAAAGGGAAACCCCTTTAGTTAAAGGTGTGTTTGATGAACCCCTCACAACTAAGTTGGTCTAATGTTGAGGATGAAAACAAGTGTGACCTAGCATGGTTTAGTAGGTGTCTGCTTGTGCCTTAGTAGCTTGATAGGGCTAAGCATGCTCATGAGGATGCAAACCCTAAACATAAGGATGCTTGTGACCTTTGTTATCAAGGTGTAGTTCCCTCCCATCCTGGGAGAGGGACCCTTTGGTAGGGTGTATACCAGTTTTGTGGGGTTTGAGGAAACCTAAATAGGTCTCGTAGGATCTTGAGAAGCTAAGTGAAAAGTACATGGTATGATAATGAACCTATAGACCCATAGATAATCATCTTTATGTGCATGTGGATGTGTTATCATGGAGGTAACAAGTATGGGGCCTGACAAAGGTAGGCAGGTTTCCATGAGCCCTATGAAAGGATGAAAGTCAGCCCTTGGTTGCAGAGAGAGAGAGATGATGAAGGCTTGGGTAAGGTTCTAAATGGACATGTACTATAATAGAATCCTAAATCTATCCTAGGGTCAGGTAGGGATAAGACCGATGGAAGTAGGAGTTGCCTAATTCCCTAGTTGCACATGACCATAGGGTCGGGAGGTAACAACTATCATTGTCTGAGGGTCATCGGTTAGGCGATTGATCACCTTCATGAACTCATGGGACCCAAAGGGTAGATGAGTAGGGAACTCTCTAGATGCATGAGGGAAGAGGGATGACCCCTAAAGTTCCAGCACCCTATAGACCCAGAGGAGATGACCAAGGATTGTGTGTGAACCCCAGTAGGTTCGAGACCAGTTTTCCATGGAAGAAATTTTTGTTACCATGTAGAGACATAAGTTGCACGTTTTAACTTAGATTTGAAGGTGTACTGGAAAGGCGAGATGTACCATCTCTACTCTTGGAATAGGAAGAACTCTGTATTTGGACAACCGCCAAATGGTTATTTCTTCTTGTTATGGGAGTGAGAGATAAGACAATACACATGCCTTACACCAGGGATAAAGATGATATGAGTTGGAACGTTGCTATGAGGTATGAAGAGAGAGACGATAACATACCCTGGCAAAGTGAATGTTAGTTACAAACAATAAGAGTATTAATGTAATCATCTTGTGAGAATGTATATCATCATCTATGTGGAATTTGCAAGTGATATAAAGTTGAGTTTGATAACCAAGAGGATTATCTCAGAGTGTTCTGATGAAGACAAACTTAGAGTTTGAGATGAGATGATAAGTGGAATACATGGAAGTGCATGTCTTCAACACTACCTAAAACCTAAGGATGTGAAGTGGTAATGGAAGCTCTGGCTGAGATATAGCCGCCTAGTTTGGCTAGAGACTAGAAGAGGTTGTTAGGCTAACCCTAAGTTTGGAAAGAAGATAGGTTTGGCTAACCCTCAGATGCAACGATATCGATTGATCAAGTTAATGGTTGATTGGTTAGCCAACCTAGTATTTGATGCAATGGATGGATGGTGGTAGAACCTCAGATACACTTCTTTGGATAGGAAGGTAATAAAACCCTAATGAGAGTGGTTTACGTATTCTGAGGAATCGATCTTGAGGAATCATGACATACAGGAGATCATGGTTTAAGATCACCATACACCATGGTACTACAAAGATAATAAGTGATAGTAGCACTTTGGATGCTTGATATGAAGTTGCATGTGGCATGTGGCCATGCAATACCGGGGGTGAAGGATGAACACCAGTAACCCAGTGCTTTGACATAGAGGATAAAGAGTTCCTGAGAGGGAATGGGAGTTCACCACTATGGATGTTGTGGTAAGTCTCCCCTTGACCCAGGGAGGTCAAGATACATGTGGGTTATGGTAAATCATCTTACCTAGATGATAAGAGAAAGAAAGAGTATTTTCAAGGGACAGATCAGGTTGAACTACTTATAAGAGAGAGAGATGATTCAACTACACCATGATGCGAGTTCAAATGTTCTTAAGTATGATATAAAGGTTTACTTCCATGCGATGGAAGTAGGTACATGAAGAACTCGATATTAGTACCATTTATCACCCCATACTAATGGACAATATGATCCAGACTAGAGGGTCTGATGAGAGAGTGTGTACTCATTTAGCGTGATACATAGAGACAATACTTCATATGTGATGTTAACCACCATAGCCTTAATCGGGATGCAAGAAGTTCTATAAGGAGGTTGTGTCGGTCACCACTTCCTTAAGATGATGTTGGTGAAGGAGGCCTCGCGAAGGTCAGAAAACAACCACAGTGTGTGCAGATGAAGTCGCTTTGTTCGTGCAATGGCTGAGAGGGAGCCAGAAGTGGCATAAGTCATGAGATGATGCAAAGCAGACTGACTTGCAGTTCACTGTGGGGGAGTATGTGATGTGAAAATCTGACCCCTCTAAGTTACAGATGAGAAATCTAAGTCCCCGATATATGGGTCCATTTGAGATGGATTGGTGGAGATGGTTGTGTTTAGCCTTGCTCCTCAGGATAACATGATGTGTAATGTGTTCCATGAGTCTAATCTGGAGCACTATGTGAGGTACCTAAGCCATGTGCTGAGCCCTGAACCTATTCAATTTTGAGAGGCTGAAATGTCCTGAGTCACCTATGAGGGTATGATATACCAAGGTAAGAAAGAACTCAGATGGAAGAATATGAGATGATGAAGGTTCTTGGGAAGCACCATGGAAAGGATGAAGCCACATGGTAACCCTAATGGACGTAAGAAAGGCTTATCCTGAACTGGTTGTTTGTTTGATGGAAATTTGAGGACAAAATTCTTATAAGAGAGGAAGGATGTTACAACCCCAATTTTTGGGTTCATTTTGTGAGAAATATAATTTCTCATAATAAATATAAATGAACAAATAATGATGTCTTTTGATTGAATGCATGAATTTCATTTAAAATAGCCTTGTTGATTTATTTGCGGGCTTTATTGGCTATTGGGCCCAATAACAAGGAAAAGACAAAAGAAACTCCATTATTAATAAGAAATGGAGAAAAGAAAAATGTAGAAACCTATAAAAGGCAATAGAGTGTAATCCAAAGGTGGATTTCATGCCTGTCGGGTTCCTTGGGTCCCAAGGAGTCCAAAATTGCAAAGATAAAGCAATAAGAAAAGAAAAGATCAATTAGATATTTCTTTATTAAGAAAGAAATTGAAAACAATGATAAAATGTGGAAAATAAGTGGAAAGAAGTATAATTGAGTTATCCTTGGTGGAATTTCGTATCCCAAGGATTCCTAACATTAAAAGGAATACAAATGAGGAAAATAAAAGAGAAATAAAGAGAAATCCTAAAAAACAGATATTTTAATAAGAAATAAACAAGATAATGTGAAATAATGATTATTGATGCATCTAGAAGGATAATAAGTATCCTTATGAAGGAATTTCGAAATCTTGGAGTTTCTTGGGGTCCAAGGAGCCCCAATGAAGAAAGAGGAAAGAGAAAATACCAATGATGTCAAATAAGAAGATAATATGATGCATAATTAATGAATTATGTGGTATTGTTAGAAAGGAAGTAATTTATATTAAAAGAAAATAGAAATTCGTGCCAAAGGATTAAAAAGCAAGAACAAAGAGAATAAGAAGGATGATTTTCAAAATCCTAATATCAAAAGAAGAAGGAATATTAAAGAGAGAAAGAGACTTGCTTCTTCATGAAGGAATCACATTCCTATTAGGAAAGGGATTTGCCAATTTGTGGATGAGTATTGTAGGGTGTGGACACCCTCCCCTATATAAGAGGTAAGACCTTAGGCTGAGTCCAGAAGATCTGACATGTTATATTCTCCTTCTTCAACCTTGCAACCATGCTAACCCTAACCAAAAGGGGGAGGTGCGATCCCAGGAGCTAGCAGAGTAGTTGAGGGGTTGGTGATGCTCTTACGACATCGTAGAAGGCTTGACGGTCATTTTCCTAAGCTCCTCACACTGGCATGACACCTGCAAGTGGGCTGTAGGTTGGTTGTAGGTTGGCTGCAGCCGCAGACCTGCTGGGTTGGTTTCTGACCAACCTAGCTGCACAGAAGAGGTGCCCCACATGAGCGAGGGCACAACAGAGGTAGGGCAAGGATTTCCGGTGAGAATCTCAGCCTAAGAACAAAGAGCCAGCCCGCATAAGGCTGCAGATGGTAGCCGCTAGGGTTGGTTGGAAGTGGAAGATGACCCCTAGGTTGTTGGACGGTTCTACCCCTCCATGTGTTGAACAACCTTTAACTTAACCAAGGGCAGCGTGGTCATTTCGAAAAGTTATGGAAGTTATCAACTTTAATACTTTAATGATTAAGAAACCCTATTTTTAGATGATTAATATATTTAGTGGGGTTTAATGGATGATTAAAGTTGGTATTAACCTGTTAATGATGAAAAGGAACATTAGGAACAAAAAGGATGAACTTTGCACGTAATCGGTTTAATATAGAGTTTCATGTGCTTGAATATACTTTAATGGGCCTTAAAACCCTAATATTGGTAAATATGACTCTTAATGGCTTTAATTATTCAAAATCATGAATAAAGTTAGAAGATGATGATTCTAAGCTATTTTGAGTATAAAGGTTTTTAATTTCAGATAAATACCTTTAATGTTGAAATTAGGGTTTTCTAATGAATAAAGGTAGAAATAATGACAATTAGAATTCATATGTGATTTAGACCATATTGAACTATGAATTGATGATAAATGAGCATAATGATCTTGTCATGGAATAAAAGGGATAAAAATGGTAGCTTTAATGTAAAAGATGATTAATGGACTTATTTGATGATTAATTATGCTTTGATGTGAAATTAAGGTTATGTGTTGTTAATAGGTAACCTTAAAAACTTTCGTGAAGGATAGATGAGAAAATTAGGGTTTAAAAGAGTAAGATGAAGTAAAATCCTAAATGAAAAGTAAACACTAAAAAGAGGACGGAACCTTAAAAAGGAATAGAAACCTTAAGTAGCAAGTTGGTTTGGATAGTTTTTGATAAAAAAGAATTGGATGTGATTTCAGGACTCTTGCACTTACTTGATTGGATATCTTGATTAATTGGACTATTCTATCTCAATTCAAACTAACATGTATGTGGTTAATTATGATTAATCACATTAATCTCTTGAAGGTTTCCCGAATGATTAATCGCATTGAATGAAACTAAATAGTTTGGATGTTCATACTGCAATTATAAAGTCACTATGGTTATCACAATTATAAATACATGTGTATTCTCGCACCTACATGCCACCCGGATGGAAGATGCCATATAGGTCAGGCCCAAGAGGGTAGACCAATGGGCACCATGAGTGGTGACCCCAGAAACCATGATCGGGAATTAGAAGGTGGTCTATGTTGCATGACTATGGGGCACGAAGAAAAGTGACCCCCAGACACCAAGCTCGGGATTGAGAAGGTGGCCTTAAGTCAATGGCAAAAGAGAAACCCTAGAGGGGTATTCCTGGGTTAGGGCAAAAGTAGTGGAGAATGACACATTGAAAATGTAAATTGGTTTGCTAAATTACCCTGATTGTGATAATTAAATTGTTAGCCATATTTGTGAAATTTTGGTTGTTCCCACATACCAGCATATTCCTATATGTTGACTAACATTTTGTTTGTCGACATTTTAGGTACAACAATTGAAGGAACAAACAGTAAAGTGACACAATTTGGAAATAAGAAATAAAGTGCAAGGAGGATTAGATAGAATGTACCCAGGCTATGGATAGAGTAGTTTACCAAAGTTTTAAAAAGGTATGCAAGGTTTTATTTTATACCAATTTTCAGTTTAGTTGGTAAAATTTGATAATTGTTATTGATTATTTTTCGAACCTTTGATCCTGTTAATTGAGATAATGGCTCTGACCTCTTGGTCTCCCTTAATTGGGGGTTACCGGGAGGCGGGGTCGTTACAGTATTCCTCTACCATAGGAATCTTATGCATGAAAATAGTTTGATTGATTCCTGTCAAATCATCAATTTTATATCCTAGGGCAGCTTTCCTCTTCCTAAGCTCAGTCATGAGCTTGGACTCATGTTCATGGGTCAGATCAAAATTAGAGATAACATGATAAAGTTGTTTCTCATCAAGGAAAAAATATATAGGGAGGGGTTTCATCTCAGGTGCCTTAGGGGGTTCAGGTTTCTCATCTATGAGAGAGATCATTTTGAGATCTTGCTACTCTTCATCATAGGTCTCCTCAAAAGTGTCAAGATGAACTCTATATTTCTCTAATTGGTCATCTTCAAAACCATAATCAGTGGAGTTCACTAGGGTGTTCTGAAGGGGATCCCCAACTAGCTCACATTCTTGTCTTAACTGCTGGAGCTTCTCAATGCAATTAAGGGGATAAACCTCTTCCTGGAGGCTTGGTTTGCACAAACTTTCAAACACCCAAAATTGGAGGGTTTGCTTCCTTAGGTGCAAAAAGATGGTTCTGGCCTCGACATCAATCAAGGCTCAGGGGGTGGCCAAAAAATGGATGGCCATAAATGATGGGATAGAGTAAATCTTCCTTTATGTCCATTGTGAAAAAGTCGCATGGGACATAAGCATCTTTCCCAAACCATGTAGGTATGTCTTTAATGATACCCATAGGTTTTGTCATGGATGGGTTGGCCACTGGATTGTCATGTCCATGCGAAGCATATCAATAAATATGATCCTCCTATAAAGACTATAGGGTATGATAGAAATACTAGCACCTAATATGCAAGGCTTTTCCTACAAGCATTATCACCAAAATAACATCCAATTATGAGAGAACCATGATCTTTCTTCTTTTTAGGCATTTTGATTTGAATGATGTCAGAAGTGTATCTAGCAAGCATTATCGTCTCATGAACTTCGGTCATATACTTACTGGTCAATAAAGTTTTCATGTACTTGGACCAGGCAGGCATATTAGTTAAAGAATCAAGAAAAGGAATATACACATGCAACTTTTTCATGGCATCGCTAAATTTCATGCAACAGGTATCAAGCCCAATCTACTTCAGGAAGGCTTGGTATCGAGGGCACGATTGTAAATAGGTATACTTGGCTCATCAATATCTAAAAGTGGAACGATATGGACGAGAATGGCATTTTTAGGTATAGGAGGAGTTTCAACGACCATAGTATCATCATCCACAAAATCCAATGGTAGAAATGTGGGTTTCTCTGGAGGAGGGGAGGGGTATAAGTCTTACCCGAACAAGTGGAGAAAAGTTTAAGTTGTTCGAGGTGTTTTGGGTTGTTCTCAGGCTATCCAACAATGGTGTTGGTATGGGGTTTTTGTTGGGAAGTGAGGTAGTTTAACTGAGCGTCAGTCACCTTCTTGGTAAGCTTGTTGTGCAAGGAAGATTTGTTCCAAGGCAGACACCCTATCATCATTTGAGGGTGTGGGGAAATTTTTTTGTTCTTGAGGTTGGTTGGTGGCTGATTAAAGTTTTGAAATTATTTCCCTTCGTAGGGTCCAAGATTTGAAAAATTACCCCTATAATTCCCTTTATTTCCAAAGTTCCTTTATTTGTTGTATGGAAAGCATGGTGGTGGATGATTGTTATTTTGAGGGAAAGATGGTCTTTATGGGGGAGTGAGTTGTGAAGAGTTTTCTGCTCATGAAGGATTTCCATATTGAAATCTAGGATGGTTTCTGGCTTGATTAGGATTGTAGTAAGCCTGGACCGGGATACTATTGATTGAGTTTAGGTCCTCCACTTGCTGATCAATTTTAGGCTGCATATTATTCTTGTAGAGGTATTGACACTGGAGGGTAGCATGATCATACCCTTGGAAAATTCCATAGAGAGACTCTGTTTCTCTAACTTGTTGGGGTTGCCTCTCATACGCATTTAAGGAGGACTCTAGGTGATCATGTTTCAAGGAGATCATTTTAAGGGCTTCAACAAAGGTATGGATATCCAAATTTACTTCAGCTTTAGCTACTTTGAGGACCCCATCGGTTCCTCATCTTGATTGGGTTTCAGAAGCTCCTTTTACTACCTCCCAAGCACTACTTAAGTTTCCCCCATATGATGAATCAAGAAATTTCTTAGTGACATCATCAAAAACATAGTAAAAATATCTCAATGAGTTGAGATTGTGACATGTCATGGTGAGGGAAATGTCGAAGGAGTTCCCTAATTCTTTCCTAAGCCTCTCCTAAAGTTTCTCCTAGGACCATTTAAAAGAGAAGGATTTGTCCCCTGATTTCAAAGGTAAGGGAAGGAGAGAAGTATTTATTCAGAAAATGGATTTGAAGTGCCTCCCAAGTGGTGACATGTTCTTCACTCTCCATGGAATTATACCAACTACTGGCTTTCCCTGAGAGAGAGTATTTGAAAAATCTGAGTCTAATGTCATCTTCAGAAATGCATGGGATCTTATGGAAAGAATAGGCATCAGTAAAACATTGGAGGTGATCTTAGAAACTCTCAACCTTGTTCCCATAAAAAGGGTTGGCTTGAAGCATGGTGATCCATTGGGTGCGGATCTCTAATTGGGGGGCTGTAATTTTAGGTGGCACAATGGGATGATGTGCATATCTGATCTTAAGTTTAGAAAAATCTTTGAATGTTTTTGTCTCTCAGCCTCCCTTTGAGCGGATTCTAAAGCCTCTTGCTAAGATACATAATGCGTAGAGTGGCTTCTTGTGCTATGTGTTCAGCTATCATTCAGTCTCTTTGAGTAGCCAGTGCTTTCTCAATCCTATGAGTAACTTCCTCCTCATCCATCCTAACTCAGTTTTGTCTATTCAAATGGTGGAAGGTTCTTTTTGGATCCGGATAAAAAATGGCGGCATGAAATCAATATTTGACGGGCATCACATGCACAGTTAATATTTATAGATATATTTGAGTGTAGAAAAAAATATACTTCTGAAATGGAAACTCAGCAGAAGGAGGAGATATCACTTCCAGAATGTTACTTGGAAGGTACAAAAAATAAAAAAAGTTTTTGTTCAAAGGTTTATCGGGGTTCAAGAAAATGATCAATTGCCCCCTCCCCAATGATGCCAAAATTGATACACGTCGAAGTGCACACCAATTCACTAAGATAATTATCCTAGAGTTTAACATTTATACTTTCCAATTAAGGTTAGTATGGAAGGGACAATCCCATAAGACAACATTTTTAAGATTGTTTTCTCTATGCCCAATTGATTTTTGAACTTTATTTCTTTTTGGAGTTTTTGAATACATGAACAAGATATTAAATTATGAGATTTGGAGGTTGGTTGATTATACTAAATCAGGAAATTAAAATGCAAATGAAAAAAAGATTATACTAAAGTAATGAAAAGAAAAGATTATGCTAAAAGATTGTTAGAAAATAAAGATTACCTATGGACAAGAAATAAAGTGCAAGAATTTAAAGAAGCAATTATAAACAAGTGTTGAAAGAAACGATTGAATTATATGGGGAAAGAATCAAGGCTTAGGGGTTTCACCACCTTATCCAAAGTTAAAATAAGATCAAAGGAATATACAACATGCAAGATAGAAGCATGTATCTGAATCATTTGTAAATAAAATGCAAGAGATGAAGTCCACATGAACCCATTGGTCCTGGCACTCATGCATCCTAGTCCTTCATCCTAAAGGGGATTTTTCTACGGTCATATCCAAATCCCCGTGTAAATAATTTAGGCATTCTAAATCTCAGTTTCCATGGTCACATCCGTCAAGATTAACCCATGATAAAAATTATTAATTATGTCATTTAGATTGACGATTTCTAAACCGAAAACCATCCATCTAAAAATTCATGTAAAGTTTGATATGACAACACATGTCTAAGGGGATATTCCCCTCACCTCAATAAAAGGACATGGTGAGTAATGGAGAAACAAGGGAAATAAGGTAAAAAGACATAGACCAAAAGGACAAAATCTCTGAGGAGACCAATGTTGGTGACTTTAAATAGATTGCTCTCTTAATCCCCAGTTCACAGAGAAAAAACTCGAACAAAATGAAAAATAAAGCAAGATCTAGAATGAAGTAGAATGAAGATTACACTATGAATTGGAAGTACATAACTTAATTAAAATATGCAAGTACAAAATTGAGGACCTTTTCTTAGTGGAGTCTCCCCTACATTAATAGGCGAAGGAGGGGTGGAAACCTTGAAAGAGGGAAGAAAGAAATGGGAGAGGCAGGTGCTGACTTGTGCTACTCGTGAGCTGTAAAATAACCATCTATGGTATTTGAGATGGTCATCTGGCAGTGACATGGTGTGTTTGTGGAGGCAGCAAACCAAAAGTTTGAAACCCTACTTGGTCAGGTGACGACGCCCCTTTGATTGGAATACTTGGCCTCAAAGAAATGTCTGAGTTGCACGTCTGGGTGGGAGACACTTGGTAGGCTCCACCTTGTGCATGATCAAAAGAGTTAGAACCCTAATTGAGTGGCATTGCTATGTGAATTAACTTGGTCTTAGGTCAGACTAACATGAACATCTGGGATGCCTGAGATGAGTGTTTGGCTTGAATGAGACAGTTAGTTGGTAAGTGGAGTGCTTCAATTTCATTGAGCCGAGGACCTAACTCAACCATGTAGATCTGGGTTTTGAACTTGTTGGAGCTGAATCGACCATCTGGGTGCTACGAGACGGTCGTCTCATGGGCTCAGCTAGGTTAGAATTTTCTTTGATGGAGAAACCTACAAAAAGTGATGGAAAAGATGAATATTTGTACAATAAGTCAATAAGCGGGTAATGTGCAAATCAACCTAGAAATTACTAAAAAATAGATAATGCCAAATGAAAAAGACTATGAAAATTAAGCAAAAAGATACATTAATATGCATTCACCAGACATCAAGGAACAATTTGATCTTATCATTGACTCCCCTATAAAATTCCTTGATAAACTATGTAGTGGGAATGTAGTGATGAGTGCATTTACACAATATCTATCTAAAATGTTCTCAGGATTCATAGATGGTTTCATTAGTAAGTTGTTCAAATTGGGTGATCTTCCCTTGGATTTGGTAGGTGAGCAAGGGTAGGTAGAATTCCTCAAGAAATTTGATCTAAAGTTCATCCCAATTGGTGATTCTATCATCCTCTAAGAGATAGTACTGTACCCTATCCCTATTAGTGAGGAATGATAGAATGATCCTAACTTGGACTTCTGTGAATGGCCATGTATGTTCTCTCATTCTCTTCAAGCAAAATTGTTATTTGGCATCATTATCACCCATTCTATCATGATTTTGAAGTATTGTGCTATGATAGATGGCTGGAAAAATGTGTGGAGAATATATGGAGTTTAGGGATAGTAAACTCCCACAGTTACTTTTATTGTTAACTTCTTTAGTTGTTCATAACTCTACTTGGACATTGTATCTGGCTTCAGTCACGAGTCTATCTCTCAGTAATGTGAGTTTTTCTTTCAGTATGCAATTGATCTCCTAGTTGTTCATCATGACTCCATGTTTGTGAAGGATCTTGTGGTAGGTTCATTTGATCTCAAGGTCAATGTGTAGTCTACAATCTAAGCTAGAAGAGTGTGCAATGCACTTGATACAATTACTCATAAAGGTGGATTACCATGAATAAGGAGACTAAAGTGGAGTTTTTATTCAAGAACATATGTAATCATATCAATTGCAAAATAAAAATCCTAAATAGTACAAGTTAGTCAATCTGATCAAAAACATCTGTTGTCCCTAGTAATTGCACCAATTTTTGTGTGTGATTTATTGCACATGTAGATTCACCTTGGGAAAAATCCCTAGATTATTAAGTAAACTACGTACAATAATCTCCACCTGCAAGTGAATAGATCTTATTGTAATACAGTATTAGAATGAACCCAAATGACAACATTTTTAAGAATTGTTTGATCAATGCAATTGCACAAGAACTCGCATTTATGACAAAAGTTTGGTTTCATTTATTGTTGTAACATTTCAAAAAAAATGGTAGATTAAGGTTTTCATTAAAAGATAATGTAAATGACAGGGTGAATTGGTTTCACCATGGCTCCCTATAGTTCACTTTATCACTGCATCATAACACAAAAGAATATGCAACACTAAGATAGGTAAATTGATCCTTTTAAAAATAAAAATTTTTGGACAAATATTACTCTAACCTCATTGTCGTGTTACCTAGAGATAATCTATTTATCCCCTCAGTAAACACCTATCCAAAATTATCATCAAGGATTAAACCTAAATCTAATCAATATTCTTGGTATTAGGTTCAAAGTTATCTATCCCCAATCCACATAAACATGCATATATGTCGACCAAACACATAAGCAATCAATAAATAATAGATTCAAAATAATGTTATAAGACCCCTGACCTGGGTTTTTGGGCAACCTTGTTTGTTTGGCTTAAGTAAGTTTCTTAGAACCTTTCTCTAATCTTTTTATATGTAATTAAAGCTTGTGGAGATCTTAAGTCTCAAGTTTGAGCTTGTTTGGATGATGTTTGTGCCTTATGTGCTAGTTTTGGTGCAAATTACAATTTACCAAAAGTACGTGGGTAATGTGCAATTTGTAACCTATAGATTGTTCATTATCTTTCTTGACATCATCTAGATGAGAGAACAAAAAGTGGGCACCTTGTTTGAGCCTTGGTTCAGGAATGTCACCCTTAGTGGTGATTAGGGTTTCTATGAGGGTTGAGTGTTTCAACATATGTATATATAGTGTGTTGTCTCAACCTAGGTCACGACCTAGGGTTGGTTTGGTGGGTGTAGAAATTGAGACACCCCTCTAGATGAGAGAGGCCATGAACAAGGGGGTCTTGGGTCGAGATAGTTGTTCTATTATTGGATATCTCAACTTAGGGCTTGAGGTGGTCCCTTGTCTCAACCAAGTGGTGATGGATGTGTGTATGTGTTGAAATCATGGATGGTACACCATGGGAGGGTCGTAAACAAGATGATGTGTGTGACCAAGATGGTACAGAATCAACCTACAGTGTATCTCCATGTCTTGTATGCATGGATAAGGTGGTTGCATGTGGGTGCATGTTGGTCTTTTGAGTGGACAAGTGTCCCTTGGTACCTTGGAGTGTTGATACCTCATCTTTTATTCTTCTCTCTCATCTTCTACCTATATAACCCCTTATCTCTCCATGCTTGTAACCCTTTTCGGCCCTTCATTTTCTTCCTTCTCTTTTTTTTTATTCTTGGAGCTTGGTGGAGCTAGGAGATCCAACCTTAGAGTTTGGTGACCGAACTCTTCTTACATGTGGTGCTTGTGATGACCATATCTTGTCTTCAACCCATGGTGATCTTATGGATGAGAGTGGAGATTTTAGTAAGCTTCTTTAACCTTTGGATCATGTGCTTGTATCCCTTGATCATGGAGTTTGGAACCTTGGTGTTGAGATACTTAAGGCAGGTTTTATAACTCTCTACCCCCTCTATTATTAGCACTTTTAATCTTATTTGAATGTTGTTGTTTCTCACTCTAAAATGTGATCTTAATATGCTAGTATATGATATCATGACCTAGATCCTTAATGATGGTGGTTATCATGCTTTATATGCTTGGAATCTAAAACTCTAAGGGTAGGTAACCGATTTTGGAGATGGGTGTGTAATAGTGGTTTACCTCATATGTGTTGATTTTGGTTTTGGTCACATGCATGAGATTCATGTCCCATGTTGAAATATGGAGTTTAGGTTCTGTTTTGGATGGGTAAACATGGGTTCACCTCTTTGGCACAAGTTTCTTCTATGGTGGTTCTCTAACACGAGTTTTAGGGTTTTTGGTGATAGTTTTTGTAAGAAGTTTTCTCCTTAGAGACGATGGTATTCCCTTGATGAAATCTTTTATTTTAATATCTAAACATGTTTTTAAAGAGATATATGATGTTATAATGAATGTAGGGTTTAAGAGTTTGAAGTATTCTCATGTAGATTACCCTTTTTCTTAAACCCTAAATTTGTGTAACCATTTGATTATTTGCTGATTAAGGAGATCCTAGAACATGCAACGCAAGCTTTGATTTTATGATCATGGTTTAAGTTTGGCCCTTATGTTTTCCTTAGTGGCTTGGATGTTTTCCTCATGGGTTATGGTTCGGCCTTCTTTCTCTTGAGTGATTTTTCTTGTTGTTCTCCTTGGTGCTCAATGTTGGGTTTGATAATCTTGAACCTTGAGCTTGATATTGATAATGCCTGGTGTTGTTGCTTTTGGTTTTTATCTTGGTCAAGAAAGTGGGTGTGTTGGAGTGGACTTTTGGAATCATAAAATGTCCAATGACATAAGGGAATTCATACATGATGCCTTAATTATTAGCGTTACAAGTGCTTTGGTAAAGTGTAGGTGTTAATTAATGTTAATATCAAAAATTAAGACCCCTAAGTTTATGCATTTTGAGGTATCTAATTGAATGGTCATACATTTGAGTCTTCACACCAAGGTTTAATTTTGGTTTCAACCAAAATCCTAATCAACGGCTACATCACGTGCCCCTACGATGCACAGATGGAATGTGTGTCAATGATCTGACTTTGATCCAGTTTTTAGTGGTCGTAGCACTAGTCAAGGAGAAAGCACGGATCAGTTCCAGGGTATGGCCCATGGATATGATATCCATGGGTTGCAATTATCTCCTAGAATGTGGTTGGATTATATAGTAAATAGGTAGTTTCCACGATCTCTCCACCAACGCATGATGTGGTCGTGGGTTGAGGCATGTAACAAAGTGTTCAGTTGCTTCATGGAGGTTAATAGCTAGAAATAGACCCCTCTTACGGCTCCCTTAGCCTGTCAAGTGACGAGATCTAGTTTCCCTCAACCTTAGCTTTCCACTACAACTGTTGGGTGAGTTTCTGAAGATCGGGTATGTGCCCTATGGAAGCCTAATCTATGCAGCACAAGGAGGAGTTCTCCCCCTTCTACCTCTGCCACAAAAGATGTTGGCTGCGGAAGGTTCTGGCCATGAGGAGGAGTCTAGTGATGTTGCTTGCACAGATGGCGACCCAGACCTCGACGAAGCAGAGCCCAATGTCTGGTGCTGAACACCAGGAAGCACAGACTACAATGGCTGTTAATGAGATGCAACCAATGCGAGACCTATAGCCGTCATTCCAAGGTGCTACAGTGGCACTCATGCGTGCCCGGGACAGAGGCACTTGAAGATATTGAGGAGTAACGAGGGTGATCGTTTACTCATCGGAGTGGAGGTCGCAGCGGCATCCACCACCTGCGGCTCGTAGACGAGGATCTTTGGAGCATAAGACGAACCTTGTTACCTCTAGAGGTTTGTCTAAAGCCATCGAAGGTGAGGGCGCCGGACCCGCAGGAAGCTTTATCACCCGTTGAAAAGACGAGAACTAAGGCTGACTGCTCGCTGGAGCAGTCCCTAGTGACGCCGACATTGGGGTATGTGGTGCACCTGAGCACAACGTGAGAATGCGTATGTCGCGAGAAAGAGAGAGAAGCCGATCTCTCTCTGGAGAAGACCTAGCCATGACGGCGTCCAAGATCAGGATGAAGGGAGCCGAGCTCGGCGGTGCTCACGCTCAGGCGGAAGCCCGACTGCAGTCTCCATAGGATTGATCGCGAGAAAGAGTAAGCGCGATGCAGAGAAGGTGGAGAACCTTGAATTGGGTCCAAGCCTGGAAAACCATCCCAGACCAAACTAGGTGGATCTGTAAAGAACCAGGCGGCTCAACCAAAGAAGAGAAGCGCCTCTTAGAGGCCATGTGGCATCACACAGTTGGCCAAAAAAGGTAAATACCTAGATCTTGCATAATTCATAGGAATTAGCCTGGTTATCAAAAAAATACGTATAATATACCAAACTTCTCAGAAAAATGAGAAGAACACAGTAGAATGATAATATCAGACTTTTGATTCTTAAAACACTAATATATCATGTAAGATGCTTTATACTTATTTCATGAGTAATAAATATCAACTGATGATATAAAATTATGGAAAAATGTCAGTCAGACCATAACCATGTTTATAATTCATATGATGCCACTTATGGCCATGTTGATCCACGAAAGCATATAATTTGATTAATATGTCTAATTAGGTCTAATAACACTAAAGATGATGCAATTAATACAGTCATGCTCAATAAATGATTGCATAAAATCCATGTTATATGAAGATGGCCCTTAATACATGTTATGAAATCCTAATTTAGGTTAATGATGTAACCTAGGGTTCATATGTGCACAAAAAGGATATGGAACATAATGTTTAGATAATGAACCATAATCTGGAAAATGACATCAGTAAGTAATTCTAAGACAAGAATACAAGTAAAAGTGGGAATACCCTAATGAGATGTAAGATGATGAGAACCTGATGATAGTATGTGATCTTGTCTTGATTAGGGTTGACCAAGGATGTAGTTGACATCACGAATATGTGTGATGATTAGGATATCTCTTTGGAAGGTACGCCATTACCTCTTACTTGGCTTATTAGACAATATGCTTGTGTTATACGTGTAGTAAAATACTTGGCATATGGTATTGGATGAAATGATAGTTCTGTATGATATGTTGCTTGATTTTCCATACTTATTGTTATGAACACATGAAACATAATATACTTATTCCATTATATGAAAGCACTATATCTCTTTGGTAAGCATAGCGTTAGTGAGTGATCTATCTCTTTGGTAATCAGATCACATGTAAAATGATCTATCTCTTTGGTAAGCAGATCACATGTAAAATGATCTATCTCTTTGGTAAGAAGATCATGAGGCATGGACGCATCTATCCCATTGGTAGGCAGATGAACAAGCATATAATGAAAATGAGCTTAAAATATGTTTTCTCTTTTGTTAATGAATATCTATGTGCAAGTATACACTTTTCTTATATTCTTCTATTACTGCCAAGTATTAGTTTTATCTTATTGCCAAGATATGATGAGAGGTATATAAAAGACACGTAGGCATACTCAGTACAATATTCTTGAATATTGTGCTGACATGTACCGCATGTAATCTTTTGTTTAGGTTGTGGTTATGCTCTTGAAGATCCATGATAGTTGTGAGTTGTGTGACGAGCTGATGTACAGGTGGATCTATTGTCTTAAGATCCTGTAGTTTAGTGGTAGTACATGTATATGTATAAGTTTTCTGTTCAATATGTAATATCAAATGTTGTAACAATTCATGTTGTAATTATATGTTGAATGGTGAACATGTGTGTATGGTTTTATTATTGTTCATGTGGATGTGCTACTACTGATTGTTTCCTTTTGACTTTCTCTGATTTTCTTCTTCTTAGCCTTGTGTGGGGTGTTTAAATTGGGATTCTTACTGAGGTGAAGTTTCAATTTGGACAACACACATCAGATTATGTTTTATAAAATCTGGGGATGTCATAGGTGGTATCAGAGCATGAACAATAGCAAAGCCTGACATTTGCTCATTATGCATCTCAAAACAAAAGAACCATGAACTTAATAATTTTTAGGGTTAGATTAGTCGTCTTTTAGAGACTAGATCTGACCTAGCCTCTAGGTTAGAACCTAGATGTCTGAGAACTAGGTCTAGACTAGTGCTTGTTGTATAGCAAGTCCTTAGATGTCGTTCTTTCCATATAGTGCAGCGGTATGGGACGTTGCATTATTTGGAAATGGCATACATCAAGGGAAGAGAAACCCTAGACATATGGTGCTCATTGTCTAGAGTAGCTACATTAGTCTACCCCTTGTTCTCACCCTTTTCACTAGTTTTCATGACACTGTACTCTCTACTATGTGTGGGACACTCATTTTCAGGATTTGGTTTTTGATTCCAAACGGATCGAACCTCGATAGTTTCTTCAGACGCTTGTTTTATTGGAGAAAAACTATATAATATTTTATTATGTATATGTATTACTAAAATGTGTCGCCACACATGTCTGAGTAGGAGGTGGTCATGCAACCTAAGTGAAAGTGAATGACATCAGTCTAGAAGAGAGAGTAGTTCTAGATTAGATGTCTAGAGACTTTTTAGAGTATATGATAGATGGAATAGATGAAATAAGTTTTGATGATACGGTCTACTAAGTCTTATATAGATGATATAATATTGTTATGATGATCTATGTTTGTCTTTGAGGACATGAGTTTAGTTTTGAGGTTTTGAGATAAGTTCTGATGATGCAAGTATGTGTGCTTTTCTAAGTTAATATAAGTTAAGTTAAGACAAAGTTGTGAGTCAGCATGAGCCGCAAGCTCTTTTACAAAGGATGACCTCTAGTGTTGGGACCATTTATAGGGTTAACTCTAGAGAGAGTGAGACCTAGAGGGAGAAGGTTAGAGAACCTAAACTCCAAGATATGAGAACTATGAGATATGTGATATGATATGTCCTAAACTAGAATACTCCTGAGTGATTGAGTTGAGTTGCTTTATGCATGATTCCTATAGTCTTGTTGAACCCTAGATGTCCTTGGGAATACCAAAACCCTCGAGATAGAGAGAGGCTAGTTATATATGTGCATGTGAATATGAATTTGAGTTCCTTCCATCTGGGTGAGGGAGAGAACCCAAGACCCTGGAGGAGGTAGCTATGTAAGTTTCTGTGAAGCCTTATGCTTGGGTTGGTGGTTTCCCACATAGGAATCTAGTGGTGTATATAAGAGAGATTTGGGTAAGATGTTTCATGGGTAGAGACCTATGAAGAGTATTTTGTAGCATGTTTTGTTTTGTGCTTATGTGGCTAGAGCTTGTAAAGCTATCCGCTAGTACCAATGAGGTATACCTGAGAACCCTAGACCGAGAGGGGAGATATAGTGGTACATATGAGATATTCATAGAGTTGAGTTAGCTCAAAGAGTTTGAGCATGGATTTACCCTAATAATAAGGGTTAGGACCTCAGTTGGACCAGATGAAGTTCTAACATATGTTTAATAAGCCACTCTCATAAGTTTGTGTAGCACAACCATAATATAATATATGTAAGGAAGTGATCTAATCTCAAGATGTGATACATAGACATGATATGAAGGAAATGTAAAGATGGTTTAATAGATATGAAGGTATAATGGTTAACCATATACATAAGTGGTGATGATAATGTTATATTGTTGGTTAATCTTTTGATGAAATCACTAGTAAATGTTGTAATTTATTATGGGCGATGAAATAAGGTCATATGAATGCAACATGTTACATGAGGTGTTAACCTTAGTGCTTAATAAAGATGAAAAATATAGTTTGACAGTTAGCACAACATAATGCTTACAACACGCTGATATGATCTAGATGGATAATGGGGGTTAATTATAGTTAAATCCCTCCTAAAAGGCATATGTCAGTGATGAACATTTCTAACAATGATCTAAATACAATGATTATGACACCTTGATATAATGGGTTGACTTTGGTTAACTCCTTTGGAACATGGTAATATGATGTGGGAACCCTAATGCCTGGGTAAAGACGAATATGCAACCCTAATATATGAGATATGTAATGACATGACCAAAGTTTCTAAACCTTGAATGGAGTGTTTGTGCACCCAAGATGGTTGTAAACCCCCTAATAGTGCATTGGATACATGGTTATAAGTAACCTTTGCGGATATGTTACACATAGAATGGTGCCTACATGTGGATGGAGGCAAGATAAGGTTTTCCCTAGAAGTATGTGTATGGTTTACTTTCGAGAACGAAAGTTCTTTTAAGATGTATATGATGTGAAAGACTGGATTTCTGGCTTAATTCCGAGGACAGAATTTCTTTTAAGGTGTGTAGGATGTGATGGAGTGGACTTTTAGAATCCTAAAATGTCCAATGACATAAGGGAATTCATACATGATGCCTTAATTATAAGTGTTACAAGTGCTTTGGTAAAGTGTAGGTGTTAATTAATGTTGATATCAAAAATTAAGACCCCTAAGTTTATGCATTTTGAGGTATCTAATTGAATGGTCATACATTTGAGTCTTGGCACCAAGGTTTAATGTTGGTTTTAGCCAAAATCCTGATCAACGGCTACATCACGATCCCCTATGATGCACAGATGGAATGTGTGTCAATGATCTGACCTTGATCCAATTTTTAGTGGTCGTAGCACTAGTCAAGGAGAAAGCACAGATTAGTTCCAGGGTATGGCGCTTCGATATGATATCCACGGGTTGCAATTATCTCCTAGAATGCATTTGGATTATATAGTAAACAGGTAGTTTCCACGATCTCTCCACCAACGCATGATGTGGTCGTGGGTTGAGTTGCTTCAGGGAGGTTAATAGCTAGAAATAGACCCATCTCAAGGCTCCCTTAGCCTGCCAAGTGATGAGATCTAGTTTCCCTCAACCTTAGCTGTCCACTACAACTGCTGGCTGAGTTTCTGAAGATCGGGTGTACGCCCTATGGAAGCCTAATCTACGCAACACAAGGAGGATTTCTCCCCCTTCTCCCTCCACCACAAAAGATGTTGGTTGTGGAAGATTTTGGCCATGAGGAGGACTCCAACGATGTTTCTTGCACAGACGGCGACCCAGACCTCGCCGGAGCAGAGCCCAACGTCTAGTGCTGAACACCAGGAAGCACAGACTACAATGGTTGTTAATGAGATGCAACCAACGCGAGACCTATAGACGTCATTCCAAGGTGTTGCGGTGGCACTCATGCATGCCCAGAACAAAGGAACTTGAAGATATCGAGGAGCAATGAGGGTGATCGTTTCTCACCGGAGTGGAGGCCGCAGCGGCTCGTAGACGAGGATCTTTGTAGTAGAAGATGAACCCTGTTACCTCTAGAGGTTTGTCTGAAGCCATTGGAGGTGAGGGCGGCGGACCCGCAGGAAGCTTCATCACCCATTGAAAAGATGAGAACCAAGGTTGACTGCTCGCCCGAGTAGTCCCTAGTGATGCCGACACTGGGATCTGTGGTGCACCTGAACGCAACGTGAGAATGCGTAGGTCGTGAGAAAGAGAGAGCAGCCGATCTCTCTCTGGAGAAAACCTAGCAATGACGGTGTCCAAGATCAGGATGAAGGGAGCCGAGCTCGGCGGTGCTCACGCTCAGGCGAAAGCCAGACTGCAGTCTCCAGAGGATTGATTGCGAGAAAGAGTTTGCGCGACATGGAGAAGGTGGAGAACCTTGAACCGAGTCCAAGCCTGGAAAACCATCCCAGACCAAACTAGGCAGATCTGTAAAGAACCAGCCAGCTCAACCAAAGAAGAGAAGCGCCTCTTAGAGGCCACGTGGCATCACACGATTGGTCAGAAAAAGGTAAATACCTAGATCTTGCATAATTCATAGGAATTAGCTTGGTTATCAGAAAAATACGTATAATATACCAAACTTCTCAGAAAAATGAGCAGAACACAGTAGAATGATAATATCAGACTTTTGATTCTTAAAACACTACGATATCATGTAAGATGCTTTATACTTATTTCATGAGTAATAAATATCAAATGATGATATAAAATTATGGAAAAATGTCTGTAAGACCGTAACCATGTTTATAATTCATATGATGCCAGTTATGGCCATGTTGATGCACGAAATCATATAATTTGATTAATATGGCTAACTAGGGCTAATAACACTAAAGATGATGCAATTAATACATGCATGCTCAATAAATGATGAAAATCACGGAATACCGTCATATATGTAACTGGAAGCTAATGTGGAACTCTAATATTAGTTATATGCATAAAATCCATGTTATATGAAGATGTCCCTTAATACATGTTATGAAATCCTAATTTAGGTTAATGATGTAACCTTGGGTTCATATGTGCACAAAAAGGATATGGAACATAATGTTCAGATAATGAACCATAATCTGGAAAACGACATCAGTAAGTAATTCTAAGACAAGAATACAAGTAAAAGTGGGAATACCCTAATGAGATGTAAGATGATGAGAACCTGATGATAGTATGTGATCTTGTCTTGATCAGGGTTGACCAAGGATTTAGTTGACATCAGGAATATGTGTGATGATTAGGATATCTCTTTGGAAGGTATGCCATTACCTCTTACTTGACTTATTAGACAATAATCTTGTGTTATACGTGTAGTAAAATACTTGGCATATGGTATTGGATGAAATGATTGTTCTGTATGATATGTTGCTTGATTTTCCATACTTATTGTTATGAACACATGAAACATAATATACTTGTTCCATTATATGAAAACACTATATCTCTTTGGTAAGCATAGTCCTTGTGAGTGATCTATCTCTTTGGTAAGTAGATCACATGTACAATGATCTATCTCTTTGGTAAGCAGATCATGAGGCATGGATGCATCTATCCCATTGGTAGGCAGATGCACAAGCATATAATGGAAAATTAGCTTAAAATATGTGTTCTCTTTTGTTAATGAATATCTTTGTGCATGTATACACTTTTCTTATATTCTTCTATTACTGCCAAGTATTAGTTTTATCTTATTTCCAAGATATGATGAGAGGTATATAAAAGACATGTAGGCGTACTCAGTACAATATTCTTGAATATTGTGCTGACGTGTACCGCATGTAATCTTTTGTTTAGGTTGTGGTTATGCTCTTGAAGATCTGGGATAGTTGTGAGTTGTGTGACAAGCTGATGTACAGGTGGACCTGTTGTCTTAAGATCCTGTAGTTTAGTGGCAGTACATGTATATGTATAAGTTTTCTGTTCAATATGTAATATCAAATGTTGTAAAAATTCATGTTGTAATTATATGTTGAATGGTGAACATGTGTGTATGGTTTTATTATTGTTCATGTGCATGTTCTACTGATTGTTTCCTTTTGACTTTCTCTGATTTTCATCTTCTTAGCCTTGTGTGGGGTGTTTAAATTAGGATTCTTACTAAGGTGCGGTTTTAATTTGTACGTCACACATCAGATTAAGTTTTAGAAAATTTGGGGATGTCACGGTGGGATTCTTTTGTTGTTTGGGGTTGAATCATATGTTCTCTTACTATTTTTGGGGTCGAGACACCTTGTGTTCAGTTTTTTGATTTACACCCCTTGTGTGTAGTTTGTGATGCCCTACTTCTAATTTGGTCATGATGTTGCGTCACGGGCACAACAATGTTTTGTTTGACCGTGAAACTCTAGTATATTCTTGTTTTAGTCATGATGGTCTGTTTTTCCTTCTGATGAGGATGCCTTGTTTTGATCTGATCGCAACAAGATGCTTGTGGCAGGCACGACATTGTACCATGAGGATGGCTGCTATATAATGTTCTATCGCGGGTGATATGTTATGCACGCTAGTGCTCATGACGCCACATTTGAGAGTGATTGCAACGCCCTATTTCTGTGTTGGTCGTGATGCCATGTTAATGTGAGGTCAAAATAGGTGTTGTGAGGTGGTCGAGGCACATTGATGAGTGGGTTGTCATGACCCATAGGGTTGGTGCTCACAACATGTACATGGTAGATGGTTGAGACCTATATGAGTGATGTGTTATGGTCATAACACTTGGGTTAGGCAGGTTGCTATACCTACGTTCCTTGAGTGGTTGTGACGTAGATGGCAGTGGGTCATATACATGTGAATTGTGTGGGTTAATACATATACGTGATACATGGTTAGCATACATACTTGAACACATGATAATGCATGTGTGGTACTATTAATCATGATGCTTAACCTTTATGTGATCCAAGGAAGTGGGAAACTATGTACCTAGGGTTTAGTGATGTTGTATGATACAAAACTCTAAATCCACTATTATATGGAACTCTAAACCTAATATGAGAATGTATGATGTATTCACTTCCGTCTTGGATTGGTTACTACGTTATGATGCTTTCTCTATCTTGTTTATGAACCCCTAACCTTGCAGGTGACATGTGATTGAATATCATGGCTAGTGCATGCTATGATGAGTATGATGTGAAACAATTTGAAATGGCTTTCGTGAGGCATGTTGAGACACATGTGATAGAGGGATAATGTGAATGGGTCCTATCTCCTGATACATACAAAGTGTCTAGTCTGAGATGACATTCTCAATGATGAGTTGAGGGATTTATATCCCACATTTGTGTGACTTTGGTGGTAGCCTTGTATGGTTGTGTGACAGTGATGATGGCCTTTTGAATGGATGTGCTACAATGCTATGTGATGATATGATAAGTTCACACCTTATATGTTTCATATCTCCTGAAGTTGCAATATAGTGATGCTTGCTAGATTGAATTAGGGTTTTGCATGTCCACTTGTGTGATAAATCCTTAATTCACCCAATCGGAATAACTGATAAAGTAAAATCCTAATCATGTAGTTTTCCCTGGCCATAGATCCATTCTAGTGTAAGTCATAGTGTTGGATGGTGAAATGAGTTCTCCTTGGTGGAAGCTCAGAGTCGTATATTGTTGAGTATACACATTCACAGGATTGGCTGTGGGCCATACCCTAGAAAGAGTGCGGTTGCGGGCCATAGCTCAATGCTGTAACTCAGTGTATACTTTCACAGGATTCGTCATGGGCCATACTTCAGCTCACTAGCATTGTGACTTGTACCAAGGCAGGATAGGGTGGTTTTATGGACGGCCATGCATGAGACGATCCTTCAGATGATTATATGTCACTATTACTCTTGTTCTGACCAAGAGGTGGTGGAGAGTTTGTGGATTCTGGCTCTTCCATAGACCTTGCATGGCAATGTTGGTTGCCCTTCACATGGGACAGTTGGATTTGGGTTCTACAACTCAAATCATTGGGACATAATAAAATATGTCACATATCCATGTAGTGTATTTGTGTAGGATCAAATATGATAACATTATTTGAATCCTTTCCTTGCTTTTGTATCATTCTAAGGATAGAGAATATACATATTCTTCATGTTCCTTTTTAAAATATTAACTACTCTACTTATATCATTTAGATGAATATGCTTCTTTGTTAATAGTATAATCTCCCATGTTAGCTTTCTATGATTTTAATAGATGTTGGCGGAGAGTTATAACTGGCTCCTGGATGTTTGGTCTCACCCGATGGGTTTCCACATTTTTTAGGTGGACGTACATGTTGGGATAGAGATTGTGTTACTGAGGCAGACATCCTGAGGTGTTGTAGCTTTTGGACCATGGATATGTAGCTAGTGTATAGTAATAAAGTCCTATTTGTTATCCAATTACACTCGGGTTCTTGGGGGTGTTTTATAAACGTTGTACATCAGTTTGAGTTTTTAGACATATATGATGATGGTTCAGATGTGATTGGTGTATGTGAATAGGTTATCATTGTAACAGGTTGTGGCTAGATAACTAGTGAACTATGTCATGTAATGATTTTTTATATGTATGAAATACAATTGGATCTAGTTTATGTCTTCAGACATGATGAGTTCAGCTTGATGCATGGTTATGAAATAGGTTTTCATTTCCTATTTTATTTGGTAATCTGCTTGCTTAGTTTTAATTTTGTGTTTGGTTTTGAGTAATCTCGCTTTGGGTGACAAAAGGTGTCACATATGGTGGTATCAGAGCTCTAGGTTAATTGAGTCTATAGGGACACTAGGACTAGACTAGGATGGTGTCTAAGTTGAGAACACGACCTAAAACATGGTGCATACTACCTAATCTTAGTACTTTAGTGCCCTGGATAGGTATTCAAATATTGAAGGAAAGGTGAGTATGGAACTCTTAGGTTGCTTTCTCTCTGATTACTATGATTAAGTAGTCATTTTGAAACAACTTAAAGAGCATAATTAAACATGAATCATGGCAATAATACCTTCATCTTTCTCTAAAGGGTAGAACTACATCATAACCTATCATAACTTGAATGATGGATAATCATAAGAGAAGAATATGACACTTTAAAACTTGAATTTGAACACATATAAGCTATAAGTGATCCCTTAAGTGGTAATTCTAAGAAGTTTCTAATGTAAATTATGAATAAATCTTTGTTAATAGAGTAAGTCAAGGTGTAAAACTCACATAAGATGAAGAGAATTCCTAAGATAAGTATGAAAAAAGGTGACAAATGAAAATAGTGATGAACTAATATAGTGAAATCTAAGCTAACCTCAGATCAACCTATGTTAATAAGGAAGTTCTAAAATGAAAACATTCATATATATAAACAAGTTAAAGAAGGATGACCTCTGCTTAATTAAAGAAATATGAAATATGATGGTCTACCTCTTGATGGGGAGTGGAAAATGTGATAAAATAAGAAAACATGCATGAGAATGATGAACAATAACTAAAAGAGATGAGATGAGATACTTTAACCTTAATAATTCCTATACTGGTAGCAAGGAAGACAAGGTGAAAAAGGTAATATAATACATAATAAGTTGTAAATTTGTATAATGATGAAGAAAGTTGGTAACCCCTTCCCTTGTTAGCTAGACTGATGAGGCAGTCACTAGTAAGACTGATGTTGAGTTAGTAGATTAAAGTGGCACAAAAGAAGCATGGTGGGCCCATAAACCACAGGTCCTATGACATCACCAAGGTATAGAGGAAGCCACATGGGATCTTGAGGAAGAGATGGGGAGCAAGTACCCCTCTCTCTTTTATCTTAGGATTTTGGGGGTGAAATCCATGTTACGGGTTTATGAATTGTAAGACCCCTGACCTGGGTGTTGGGGAAACCCTATTTGTTTGTCTTAAATAAGTTTCTTATAACCTTTCTATAATCTTTTGAGATGTAATTAGGGACTTTGGAGAGCTTAAGTCTCAAGTTTGAGCTTGTTTGGATGTTGTTTGTGCTTTATGTGCTAGTTTTGGTGCAAATTGCAATTTACCCAAAGTAGGGGGTTGATGTGCAATTTGTCACCTATAGAGTGTTCCTTCTCTTTCTTGAAATCATCTAGAGGAGAGAGAAAGAAGTGGGCACCTTGTTTTAGCCTTGGTTGAGTAGTGTCACCCTTAGTGGTGATTAGGGTTTCTATGAGGGTTGAGTGTCTCGACCTATGTATATATAGTGTGTTGTCTTGACCTAGGTTGTGATCTAGGGTTGATTTGTTGGATGTTGTGGTCAAGGAACCCCTCTAGATGAGAGAGGTCATGACTTAGGTGGTCTTGGGTTGGGATAGTTTCCCTCTTATAAGATGTCTCGACTTAGGGTTTGAGGTGGTCCCTTGTCTCAACCAAGTGGTGATGGTGGTGTGTGTGTGTCGCGACCATGGATGGTACACCATGGGAGGGTCACAACTGCGACCATGTCGGTGACCAAGATGGTCGAGACCCAAAGAGTGTATCACCATGTCTTGCATGCATGGCTAAGGTGGTTGCATGTGGGTGCATGTTGGTCTTTTGAATGGGCAAGTGTCCCTTAGTACCTTGAGGTGTTGACACCTCATATTTTTTTTTCTCTCTCATCTTCCACCTATCCTTATCTCTCCATTCTTGTAAACCTTTTTAGTTGTCCATATTCTTTCTTATCTTTTTCTTGTTCTTGGAGCTTGGTGGAGCAAGGAGATCCAACCTTAGATCTTGGTGACCGAACTCTTCTTACATGCGGTGCTTGTGTTGACCATAGCCCATCTTCTGCCATTGGTGACCTTGTGGATGAGAGTGGATCTTTTGGGGCAACTTCTTCAACCTTTGGATTGTGTGCTTGGATCTCATGATCTTAGTGTTTGGAACCTTGGTGTTGTGTTACTTAAGGAGGGTTTTATAACTCTCTACCCCCCTCTACTATCAACACTTTTAATCTTATTTGCATCTTGTTGTTTCTCACTCTAAATTTTGCTCTTAATATGCTAGTAGATGATGTCATGATCTAGAGCCTAAGTGATGGTGTTTATCATGCTTTATACACTTGGAATCTAAAACCCTAAGGGTAGGTAACCGATTTTGGAGATGGGTGTGTAATAGTGGTTTACCTCCTATGCATTGATTTTAGTTTTGGTCACATGCATGAGATTCATGTCCCATTATGAAATATGGATTTTAGGTTCTCTTTTGGATGGGTAAGCGTGGGTTCACCTCTTTTGCACAAGGTTCTTCATGTTGGTTCTATAACACGAGTTTTACAATTTTTGGTGATAGTTTTTGTATGAAGTTTTCTCCTTGGAGACACTGGTCTTCCCATGATGAAATCTTCTATTTTGATCTCTAAGCACGGTGTTAATGATTTGTATGATGTTATCATGAATTTAGGGTTCAAGACTTTAAATTATTCTCATGTAGAATACCTTTTTTATTAAACCCTCAATTCATGTAACTGTTTGAATATTTGTCGATTGAGGAGATCCTAGCACATGAAGCACAAGCTTCGATTTTATGATCACCATTTAAATTCAGCCCTTATGTTTTCTTAGTGGCTTGGATGTTTTCCTCAAGGGTTATGGTTCATCCTTCTTTGTTCTGAGTGGTTTTCCTTATTTTTCTCCTTGGTGCTCATTTTAGGTTTTGATAATCTTGAACCTTGAGCTTGATCTTGATAACAACTGGTGTTCTTGATGTTGGCTTTTATCTTGGTCAAGACAATGGGATTTTTTTGTTGTTTAGGTTTGAATCATATGTGATCTTACTATTTTAGGGGTCAAGACACCTTGTGTATAGTTTCTTGAGTTACACCACTAATTGTGAAGCCCTAGTTTTGATTTGGTCACGATGTTGTGTCACGGGCGCGACAGTGTTTTTCTTGATCGTGAAGCTCTTGTTTAGCCTTGCTTCGGTCATGAAGGTCTGTTTTTCCTTCTTATAGGAACGCCTCATTTTATTTGATTGTGATGTGATGCTTGTCACAGGCATGACGTTGCACTGTGAGGATGGATGTGATACCATGCACTATCATGGGCGATATGCTATGCACACTGGTAAGCATGATGCCATGTTTGAGAGTAGTCATAATGCCCTGATTCTATGTTGGTTGTGACACCATGTTAATGTGAGGTCAAGACAGGTTTTGTGAGATGGTTGTGGGACCTTGATGAGTGGGTGGTCGTGACCCATAGGGTTGGTCATTGTGACATGTACATGGTAGATGGTTGAGACCTATATGAGTGATGTGTTATGGTTATAACACATGGGTTTGGCATGTCACAATACCTATGTTCCTTGAGTGGTTGTGGCTTAGATGGTAGTAGGTCATATACATGTGAATGTTGTGGGTTAATACCGATACATGATACGTGGTTAGCATACATACTTGAACACATGATGATACATGTATGGTAATGTTTTGATAACAGAATGCTTGACCCTAAATATGATGTTTAACCTTTATGTGATCCAAGGAAGTGGGAAATTTGTCCCTAGGGTTTGGTGATGTTATATGATATAAAACTCTAAATTGTCATTGTATTGAACTCAAAACCTAATATGAGAATGTATGATGCATTCACTTCCCTCTTGGATTGGTTACTATGTTATGATGAGGTGATATGTGATTGAATATCATGGCTTGTGAATGCTATGATGAGTATGAGGTGAAAACAAATGAAATAGCCTTCGTGAGGCATGTTGAGACACATGTGATATAGGGATAATGTGAATGGGTCCTATCACCTAGTAGAGGCATGTTGTCTAGTTTGAGATGAGATTCTCAATGATGAGTTGAGGGATTGATATCCCACAGTGGTATGACTTTGGTGGTAGCTTTGTGTGGTTGTGTGACAATGATGATGGCCTTGTGAATGCCTATGCTACAATGCTATCTAATGATATGATAAGTTCACACCTTATATGTTTCACATCTCATGAAGTTGCAATATAGTTATGCTTGCTAGATTGAATTAGGGTTTGTATGTCCACTTGTGTGCTAAAGCCTTAATTCACCCAATCGGCATAACTAATATAGTGAAATCCTAATCATGTAGTTTGCCTAGCCATAGATCCATCCTAGTTCCTATCTTAGTGTTGGATGGTGCAATGAGTTCTCCCTCGTGGAAGCTCAGAGTCATATATTGATGAGTATACACATTCACTGTATTGGTTGTGGGCCATACCCTGACAGGAGTGTGTTGCGGGTCATAACTCAATGATGTTACATAGTGTATACTTTCACAGGATTGGTTGTGGGACATACCCTGCTAGGAGTGTGATTGCGGGTTGCATTTTAGTTCACTAGTGTTGTGACCTATACTAAGTCCAGCTAGGGTGTTTTTGTGGACGGCCATGCCTGAGTTGATCCTTCAGATGACTATATGTCATTGTTACTCTTGTGTTGACCAAGAGGTGGTGGAGAAGTCCTAAATTATAGCTCATCCATACACAATCTATGGAACCTTTCGTTGCCCTTCGCAGGGGGTGGATGGATTTGGGTGGTACAACTCAAATCCACGGGTCATAATAAAAGATGTAACACAACCGTGTAGTGTATTTATGTAGGATCAAATACGATAACATTGATTGAAGCCTTACCTTGTGTATAATTCTATGGATATAGAATATACATGTTCTTTACATTCCTTTTTAGAATATGAATTGTTCTACTTATATAATTTAGCTAAATTTTTTTATCTATTAATAGTATGATCTCTCATGTTAGCATTTTGTGCTTTTAATAGATGTTGGGGAAGAATTATAAGTGTCGCTAGGATGTTTGGTCTTAACCCATGGGTTTACACATCTTTTAGGTGGATGTGTGTGTTGGAATAGAGATCGCGTTGTTGAGGGAGACATCCTGAGGTGTTGTAACTATTGGATCATGGATATGTAGCTAGTGTCTAGTAATAAAGTTGTATGTGTCATCCATGTACACTCGGGTCCTTAGAGGTGTTTTATAGATTTTGTACATCAATTTGAGTTTTTGGGCATGTATGATGACAGTTCAGATGTGATTTGTGTATGTGAATAGGTTATAACATGTAATAGGTTGTGGCTAGATAACCAGTGAGCTTTATCATGTAACAATTTTTGATATGAATGAAATTCAGGTGGCTCCAGTTTATGGCTTCAGACATGATGAGTTCAGCTTGATGCATGGTTATGAAATTGGTTTTAATTTCCTTTATTTTCTGGTAATCTGCTGGCTTAGTGTTAATTCCGTGTTTGGTTTTGAGTAAACTCACTTTGTGTGGAAAAGGGTGTCACAAAAGCATAGTTAACATCAGTTATAATGCACATCATGAAGTAAAACATAAGTAGTAAGGCTACTCCTTGTACCCTAGTAAGGAGACTAATAGCTTCTCGTTGTAGTGACCAAATAAATACTGTATAGAGAATAGAACGCCATAGTAAAAAAAACAATTAGATGAATAGTCATGATGTCCAAATTGTTGTCTTATTGGTTAGGGATGTTTTGATTGGAGCAAAACCCCCTAGGACACACTGGTAAAATAGGTATGAATAGATAACACTTCAAACCTACAAAGGGAGTCATGAAAAAGAATTAAAATTCTTACAAAATTGACATTAAATCTAAAAAAACTAATTGAAGTTATTTCTAAGGAAAACTAGGAAATATAGATGAAAAATTAGACTGAAAGTGTGACCAAAAGTAGGATGAATATGCATTGATCACCTTCCAAATTCTAGAGCAAGATCATTTCTTTTATTCTCTGACTACTCCCAAAATTTACATAATCCATGTTTTTATGTTGAGTTAACCATTATGTTCATATGTGTCTAATGGTTTTATTTATATCATTTTAGATTGATATATACACTCCAATTTCTTCATATTGGAAACCTTAATATCAAAGATATTGGGTCATATGTATGCAATGTTCAAAGTTGAAGAAATGGAAAGACTTCTCTATATAGCTTACATGTATATCAATTATAATGATTGCATGACTTTTAATAAAAACCAAATGTATAATCAATTTTATTTGAATGGATTCTAATTTTATGTAGTGAATTTTAGAAAAACCTATATCAGTTGATCCATCACATGAGGTTTCCCTTTGGAAACACTATCAACAATACTATACATGCTTCCTTCTTTTCTTGCATTGATCGAGTTTGTTCTAGAAAACACACCCAACCTAGAAAAGGTTGTATGCTCTAAATAGGCCATTGATCGAGTGTTCATCCTAGACACTCAATTGACTAACCTAATCAATGTATGTAAACTAGTACAACTAGGTGAATATTTGTGGTGAAATAGAGTTGATTGTACTAGTTTTATATATCTTCTTATAAGTAGAATATAGAAATTAGATGGGGAGAGGGAAGTTGAAAGATATCTATTTGAAGTCTACTTGAACCTTCCATAATGTTCTATATGTCTCCTAATAAAGTATACTATATATTATGCACTGATAATTATAATGGGTCCTAGATGGAAGCTTACCAATGTTATCAAGTGGCTCCTATGTTATAGTTTAGAGTTTGTTCCTCAAAGAGACTTTATTAACACTCTTGATCTACTTCACTACTACATCAATTCAATTGAATCTCTCCTTACTCTTCCATATCAATCTACCACAAATTTAATTAAAGCCCTTCTCATCTAAGGAATGTGTAGGCTGGTGGCCCTTGGTAAAGGTGTGTAATTTATTTGTAAGGTAATTGGATCCTTGTCCTAGGAAACAAAGTTATATACTCTTGAGTTGAAAAGAAAGATCACTTGGTTTCTTCTCTTGCATATGAAAACAAGATGGTACTTGATCTTTGCAAATCGTAGAGGTTGACCTCTCTGGGTAGATGAAACATGACCTTTAATTGTTTATGTTGTCTTCTATTTTTAGTTGTTCAAACTATCTCATACTCACTTGTGTACTTGCTACCTTCAACATGAAATATAATTTAAAGGCTAAACAAAGTTTGGTTTAAGTTATAGTGCTCATCCCCTCTCTTGAGAATAATAGAATCTAAGAGTGTTATCATAGCAAGGTATCCTCAACGAAAATACTCCAACAAGTACAAGAAATGGGTGACAACTTGAATGTGTCATTCAACCTTCAGGGAATATACATGATGCACCCACCTATCTTTAACAATAACAACTACCAATATTGGAAGAGGTAGATAAAATACTACATTCATGCCTTGATCTTCAATTAGGGATGATAGTGGTCCTTCCCTAAATCATGCCAACCAATGACATCACCACTTTGGATGAGAGAACCCTGAAGAGAGATCATAACAATGCTATGATAGTTAGCATACTAGATCTATTATTCATTCCGTTATTTCAACCAAATATATTCATGTGAGACAGTGGTGGGGACATGGAAATGGCTTTTCTTCATTTAGGAAGGACAATACAATGGAGTTGAAGATAAATATGATTACAAATAAACTTGAGTCCTTTTCGATGACCAAGATGGAGTTCATTTTCAAAATAAACTAAAGAATCCCTACATCATTAATGGTCTTGTACATATTGGGGAGCACATTGAATACAAAGATTAATGATCCATGATCCTTTTGTTTTTCCATATTACTTTGAGAAGAAGGTGACAACCATAAAGTAGTTCATCAACATCTCAATATTTATAGTTGAAGATCTCATATGTAATCTTAAAACCTATATGGTTCAACGTAATGTTAAGGATTAATTACAAAAGAAGTCCTCAAATACAAAAAGCATGTTTACTTAAAACAACATGAGTCTTCATAAACTATGAATATTTTTTTCAAGTCATTGACTATCTCAATCAAGCCACCACTCACATGCATGAAGATATAACACATTTGATTCATCAAAAGAATATATCTTGCACCTCCAACTGTACCACTAACCTAGGTTCTTACTAGTCATTCTCCTCTTATAGTAATTATATTTCCCAAACACGTGACTAGTTATATAGCATTTCACCATACACCTCTGCTTTCCCCTGTTGTTGTTGATCATCCATATTCCACTTCACCTTTTTCTTCCCACCTTTAGAGGCCTTGATTCATCTATCCAAGACTATACATGTAACTTATACGTGATTTGACTTAATTTCTCCACCCAATTACAAACAAGCTCATCCATAGTGGATAGTGGCATGTTGACTTGGAATTTGATCAATGTGAAATGGCCTTCAAGTCATGCCTATGAGGATGTGTCTGCTGAAGTAGAAGAACAACAAGAAGAAGAAGATGGAGAATAACGAGAACACAAGGATGGTACTATATCATATAAAGACAAGTTTGATAATGACAGAGAGAAGGAAAAAGGTCAAAATATTCCTCTCATCTCTTTTGGAAACAAAGATTATAAATACTATGTTCAGTTTATAGTTTATTAGGTCTAAGCATCGAGTGTCATTGTAGTTGCAATTATTGAGCTTTCATTATATTATAAAGGGCACTTTTATTTGAGGCATGAATTTCAATTCAAAAATTCTATTATATTATATGATGTTACCCTACTCTATAGTTGTAGATAAGCATTACTTGTCTAGAGGAATATGTTTCCAGTTTGAGTACAAATATGCAAATTTTCATGATATTTTATTGATTGGCATCTTGGTTTGTCCAATTTTTCTTATTTTTCTTTATGCATTACTTCATAAATACCTCTATTGTTTTTTAGATATTTCACACTTTTTGATGTGACAAAGGGAGATAACATTTCTATAGTAAAATGTATGTCAATTGCTCTCGTCTCATATATTCCTAAACAATTTGTGTAGGTGTCCATTTTACATTACATAAGACATATACATGTCAGTGTTTCCTTTTTGTAAATTAACCAAACAAGAATGATAAAGTGAACTAAGGAGGTGCCTATCGGCTCCAAAAAATTTAACACCCCAAAATTTAAAGGTAAAACTCTTCACCTATCATGTTTTCAATATATTTAGGAGTTGTTGTCATGTTAAAAAAGGGGAGAATGTCTACTACGCATTTTATGTTACACACATTTTGATGATGATTTCACAATTGCACTCATGTGTATAATGTTGTATTGGGATCATCTGAGATGGATATACAAGCTCTGAAGACCCGAATTAGATACCCTAATTTTTGACAAATGAAGTCATACTTGAACATAGTTCAATGTTCAAGGATAGAGATATTTCTCCATAGAACATTGATGTGGATCACATATAATGATTTTAGGACTTGTAATTAAGCTCAAACAAGTACTAGGTTTAATTAGAATGAATCATAATTAATGTAGTGAAATGAGAAATGCTTAATTTCTATTGTTCCATTGGCTGTATTTTTCTTTTGGAAACTAAATTGACTACACTATTAGAGTTTCTCCTTTTTCTTGAATCAGCCAATTAGGAAAGTTTACACGCCCTTAATAGGCCATTGGCCCTATTTTTGTCTTTCAAAATTTGGCCTATTGACCTAGTTTTGGCTTACCTGCAAGTTCCATAGGCTAGTCATTTCTTTGTGATAAAATAGTAATTGAATTGTAGTTGCATCATTTTCTAAATTATAGTAGCCAGTAGAGAGGGATAAAAAGAAGTGGGGATAGTTTGTTGTAAATATACCTACTCCCATAAAAATCTCTATAATTCATCCTAGTCAACTATATTTAAAAGTTTCCACCTCAACTATAAATAAGAACCATGCGGAAATCTTCCTAAGGTAACTACAAAACTATTGTCCTATAGTTGAGATTTTCTTTTTCAAAGATCCCCTAATCAATCCCTTTAGCTTGGTCACTTAGTACATTAATTAGGCTAAACAGGTTAGTTGTAATAGAGCTAGTCCTAATTGTCAAGTGTGAATATTTTTCCTTTCTTCCAATCTATTTCTAACACTACCTTGATTTAATATCTTTCCTATATAAGGAAGGTGTAGGGTAGGTGGACCTAGGAAAGGGTAGGTGATTCCCATGTAAGGTTAATGCTCATTGTCCCCTAAAGAGAATCAAGTATTAAAATAAAGGTAACTTGGTGTATGGTCTGGTGGTTGAATACAAGGTGATACTCAAGGTGTGTGAATACTATAGGCTAACCTCTCTTGATAGAGGATCTAGAACTTTTGAATTTTAACCACTCAAAATAGTTGACTTCTACTTTATTGTTCAATCTTTGTGATCCTTGGTTTTTTACTTATTTCTTTCAACTAGAGATATAGCTTGGAGGTCTATAATGTTTGCTTTAAATTTTAATTGCTCAATTCACTCTACCCTTCTTGATCTCATAGACCTTTCATTCTCCACCTTCTCAATTAGAATGACAACCTCTACCCTATGTGATGTAGAGTTTCAAAGCATCTGGCATAATAGAAAAGGAGGGCTGCCTAGTAGGGCATATGTGATTAGGCAAAATATTGAATTAGTGCATCCTTATATAGGAGATGGGAATTGAGGGGAATAAGTTGTCTAGTTGATCTATTGTGTAGACTGATCTAGGAGGGAAAAAGACCCATGTTGGTTCAAATTTGAAAGATCAAGAATACATGGGATAGACAACATCCAAATATTTTGATATACTTATTTTCCATGTACCAACAACTTATTGGTCATGGGTAGGATTGACATGTGTTACCATTATTACCTCTATATCTTATCCTGAAGAACAAAAACTTGATCATTACTTGGTTCTATTAAATAATTGGATAAGAATGACATAATTCAAATAATATATAACATGATAGATCAATCATTATGAACTTTAACTATATATTCTATAAGTAATACCAAATACACGACATGTTAAATTTACTACTTAGGAAAATGACCTATATTAAAAAAAAACCCATGTTTAGTGGATAGAGAAGTCAAATCCCAATATGAACCATAAACAAGTATTATAAAAATCAAACATATCCAAGCCAAGAATACATCCATGACAAGACTTATGCTAGTCCACCAAACAAAACTTTGAACTTGGATCTTGAGAAAGTAGCTTCTGCAACCTACACTAACCTAGATGCTAAAACAAGCTATATAAAATATTATGTGACATGGATTACATCTAGTTAGTGACAGTGTCTTTGATAATGTAGAAGATATTATGATTAATGAAACCTTGATGGAAAAATAAGTAACTTCACTAAACATACCTATGGATATTGTTTGAAGGTCGTGATGATCTTCACTCCACAAATACTTTTCTCAACGATCAATGTTTTAACATGATTTGAATGCTAATTTATTCCCATCTCGGATAGAAAATGACTTGTGATGGTCCAACAATAAGCCATGCACCTTAGTATAAAACAACACTTAAATTTTATGATTTCAAAAGGGGTTTTCATACTAATTTACTTTTAAACTTAATTATTATGATCATCATAACATAGAATGTTTGTAGAAGAGAAAAAAACTCAATAAGATAATATATTTAAACAAATAAGCCTTAGTTGATCACAACACAAGAAACAATATCCCTAAATAACAATGAACAATTAAGTACTTTTGAGGGTGTAACGACCCCTCCTCCTTCTTTCCCTAAGGTGGACCGAGGGAGAAAGGGCCATTATCCTAATTCCAGGATCAAGGTTTAGGAAATGACAAATAATAATTAAAAATTCCATTGAATGGAAAAGAGTTTGATAACAATAAAAAGATAGATTCTCCTCTGGGAGATACATGGAAAGGGAAAAATGAAAGTTTGCAACATGAAATAAAATCTATCTATAAATCTTCCAATAGACTTTAATCATCTTTCTTTTAGTGTCATCTTCTATAGAAATCCATTTTTTCAATTAATTTGCAGATTAACCTAAAACGACGTTAAATGGAAACACCGTCAGTATATCTCTATAATGAGTAGATGGGGGAAAATATTTGTATGTAAGTGTAATAAGATAAACAACCATAGAAACCATTATGATTACATAATTGAACTTATAGTTTCTTTTTTGAACCTATCAATCCTTAATCACTCAATCTTTGTGGTAATCCCACTTGTTGGGGGCACTCTTTGTGGGGTACTCTCTCGCTAGGGTTTTGTCCTTGCAGTGGACTTCTCATAACCTTCCCTTTTCGGGCTTGGTTTTACATTAGACTTCCTTTCCTAGTTTGACTTATTAATGACCTTCCTTTCTAGGCTTGGTCCATTGGTGATCTTCCTTTTCGGGCTTGATCACCCATCCTCATAATGTCTTCCTTACATACCACTTGTACATTCAACCCACCAGAGATAGCATCATTGGTTGAGAAAGTTATGTTCATATAAAGTGATTCTAATATGGGCCTTACAAATTATATGAAATAAATAAACAACCAAGTAGTTGAATTTTCATCCATTCAGAAAACTTCAAAAAACCACAAAAGTCGATAAGGTGAGTATTCATTAGTGTAACCATGTATCTTTCCATTGGGTTGACTTAATTCCAAAGAAACAAGAGTAAATGCACCCAGTCAAGCAAACAACCTATAATTAATGTATAACACCCAAGTAATACTATTGTGTTCACAAAATATCCATTAAGACTGACTTGGGCTCTAAGTTAGGGTTTCGGGGTCAAATTACAATTTTATTAGGGTTAGGTTTCCTAATCCCTAATCATCACATTCTAAGGATTTTTATCTTAGGAAAACCTAATTTTAGAAACATGTGATATCCTTACCCTACTAGATTAGATTGAAGATACTCCTTTTACCAAAATAACTCAGACTTTATTCATTAAGACCAATTGATCAAGTTATGACCATCAATTTCATGAAATTAGGGTTTCTTTGAATTAAACTACATCAAAGTAGGAATCTTTATGCACTTTTGAAATTCAAAGTAGAATTCAATTGTGAAACCTATTTTATTTATATCTACTTATTTTTATGGTCATAATCATATTTAGTTTCTTCATATTTGGACTTACCTAAGATTTTCAAGAATTATTTCAAATTAAATCATTTTGGTCCATTCTAGGCATGCAACCTAGGCAACTGACTAGGTCAGGGCACACTCCATGGGTCCATGATCGAGGAAATTGGCACACACTAATCAAGTGGCCCATGCTTGCATAGCTATGGAAAGAAAAGGGCATAAAAGGTAGAAAATTCCTTACCTTAAGACAGGGGCTTGAGGGGCCAAGTCGTCTTTTCACACCCCAGGTTGTCTTGAACCTCGGTCGCTCGCGAGCAACTTTCTTATGTGAGTCAATACCAAAGTTGACTCTAGGATTGTAGGGTCTTGAGCGATAAGAGAGGGTGTCATTCGCTTGTTGCTACCTTGCTGGAGTTGTTTGTTTCCCTTGATTTCTCGGGAATGGTATGAACATTGATAGAGGAACAAAGGTTCCTCCTATGTTGTGTAGAGGAGAAGTCAAGGGAAGAGAATAGAGATGGGGATCAAATTGAGTGCAAGGTAAGGATCCTTGAATCACGTAGGCTCTCACCGAGGGATTTGTGGTCCCAAAGAGGGGTTTCTATCCCTGATATAGCCATGGTCTCTCGGGATGGCCACCGATTGAGTTGGCAATTTGGGGAAACAACCTCCCATAAAGAGATTCATACTGAGGCATCCTGATACTGGATTGGTAACTATTGTTGTAGGCACACTTAGCTATGGATAGGTATTGTTCCCATGATCCACCCCAATCTAGGACACATACTATCAATAGATATTCTATGGTCTGTATCATACGTTCTAATTGACATCCAATCTTGGGATGATAGGTTGTGTTGAACTTCAACCTTGTGTTAGGTTCCTTTTGGACTTGTTTCCACAACTTGGAGGTGAACATAGGCATCACGGTAAGAGATAATAAAAATCAGAACACCATTCAAATGGACTATACAAAGCTTAGCTAAGTCTGACACATTGGCAGTAATCTTCAGGGAAAGGAAGTCTGTTGACTTGGTTAGGCGGTCCACCATGAACCATATAGCATCATCTCCTTTCCTTGTCTTGGGAAAACCCACCACAAAATCCATGACGATCTGGTCCCACATACACTTAGGAATCTCAATAGATTGTAGTAACCCACTGGGTCACTAGTGCTCAGCCGTCACCATCTGGCATGTAAGACAACTAGCCACATATTAGGCTATGTCTAGCTTCATTCTTGGTCACCAGAAGATGCATTGTAGGTTTTTGGACATCTTGGTGGTAGTGGGGTTTATGATATACTTCGATTCATGAGCTTCTTGCAGGATGTGAGCCTTTAAAGGTGAATCATCGAGAACCTAAATATGTTGTTCATATTGTATTCCACCACCCACACCCACTGAGAGTTGTTTTTGAGGTTTCACCATCAAACCCTTCATCTCTGACTAACTGGACTACTTCAAGCTCAGTCAAAAGGTTGGGCATAATTTGGATATTGCTCAAAAGGATCCTATATAGAAAAGGTTGTGAAGTCCATCTAGCAAAGTTTCTATTCTATTCCACTGTGTGACCAAACCAACCGCACAACTGAGACATTTTTTACTAAGGGAATCGACTACAACATTAGCCTTACTGGTATGGTAGGCTATGGTGAAATCAAATTCCTTTAGATATTACATCCAATGATGTTGTCACAAATTCAAGTCCTTCTGAGTCAATAGGTACTTTAGACTCTTATGGTCGATGAAGATGTCAAAGGATTCTCCATACATATAGTGTCATCAAATCTTCAAGGCATAGACAATTCTTGCAAGTTCTAGATCATGGGTCGGGTAATTCAACTCATTGGGCTTGATCTTTCTTGAGCAAATGTGATCACATGTTGGTTTTTCTCCAACATACATCCCAAGCCCATATTTGATGGGTCAGTGAAGATGATGAATCCGTCATTACTTGTGGGTATGGTCAAAGCAGGGGTTAAGGTAAGATTTTCCTTTAAATTCTAGAATCATACTTCACACAGGTCTGACCAAATGAACTTCTTGTCCTTTTGGGTGACCTTGGTGAGGGGAAAAGCAGTTTTGGAGAAATGCTTGATGAATTGTTTGTAATACCCGGGTAATCCCAGGAAACTCTAAATTTCAGATGGGGACTTCGGTGTTGGTCATTCTTGAACATCCGCTACATTTTCAATGTCCACCAATATGTTTCCTCCAGATATAATGTACCCGAGGAACATGACTTGGTCAATCCAAGACTCACATTTTGAGAATTTCCTGTAAAACTTCTACTTTCTCAAGATATCAAGGACCCAATATAGGTGGTCATGATGTTCTTCTAGATCATCAAAGTAGACTAGGATGTCATCTATGAACAATATGACAAAGGTGTCAAGGAAGGGTTGAAACACGCTATTCATGAGGTTCATGAACACACTAGGAGCATTGGACAACCCAAAAAGCAAAAATAAAGACTCATAGTGGCCATAGCGGGTTCAAAAAGTAGTTTTTGGGATATCTTCATTCTTAACTTGCAAATGATCTTACCTCGATCTAAGGTCAATCTTTGAGAAAACTTATACGGTTTTGAGTAGGTTAAATAGGTCACCTATGTGGTGTAGAGGATACTTATTATTAATTGTAACCCAGTTTATCGTTTTGTAATCTATGCACATGCGGAGCGATCTGCTATTTTTTTATAAGGAGGACTAGTGCTCCTCACAAGGATGTGTTGGGTCAGATGAAGCCTTTATCTAGGAGTTCATGTAGTGGCTCTTTAACTCAAGCAACTTCATGAAAGCCATTCTATAAGGTGCCTTGGAAATTGGGATTGTCTTGGGAGCTAGCTCTATTGATAAATCCACTTCTCTATCTAGAGTTATGCATGGAAAATCATCTTGAAACACATTAGCATAGTCCTTGACTACCTCTATTTCATCTAAGGGCCGCACATTAGACTCTGGCTAGATCAGTATAGGAAGGAATGGTAGACAATCTTTAGCTACCATCTATTCACCTTCATAGAAGACATATACAGGCTAGTGGTGGCATCTTTCCTACCTATATTGGTAAAGAGTGGATGATCTTGATTCTCTATCCCAATTTACTTTACCATTCATCTATCTTTTCATTATAGTTATAAAGCCAATTCATTCATATATTGGAAATGAAGTCATGCTTATCAAGTCAGATAAAGTCGCTAGGTAGGTCACTATTGATATATTTAATAGGGAGGATGGTGTTTAAAGGATGGATTAGAAGATACATACACTAGGGTTAGTGACTTCTAAAATGTATCTGAAGTCCTTGAAGTCCAAACAAAGCATAGTTGTGAGATTTTTTGAAATGAAGGTATTGGTAGAATCAGAGTCGAATTGGTTTAACTGTATGTCTCATGATATCAAGCAGTCCAACAATTATTTATGGTAGTAAAAAATATCATTCATTTCATGGTAAAGTATAGAAAATAGAGTTATAGGGATGGTTACCTTCTATGAATCATTTGGCATTGGCCTGAGCTTCCTCATTATCAATGGTGAATACTTCGGCCTATAGACATTCATTGCAGTTGCGGCTGCCCCTGGTTGTGATGCAGCCACTGGTGGGGCCTCCATTGGTCCTGGACCTTGAGGTATAGGGACAAAATAGTTGTCTATGAGGTGCCCCTCTTGCTGACAATGAAAACACACATGTTTCTCAAAGAGGCATTTACTAGGGTGCTTCTGTTGGTTAAATTGGACATTAATATACCCTTTGTTTTGATGATGACAAACATTTCATTCTTGTGGATCTAACATTCTACTTGAGTATTTTAGGGTTCAAGGAAATAAGGAATTGGATAATTAAAGATCAACACAAACGGAAGATCACTTCGCTTAAATGTTTAATATTTTCATGATTATACTCAACGAACAAACTTGTTAAATGATTAATATTTTCATGATTGTACTCAATGTAAAAACTTGTACAAGTATATAATGTACAAGTACCTAGATATCATGTAAATCAAGCATTATATCTTCGTCATCCACTCACAACCCTTAGATAGGATTTCCCCCAGAGTTAGAGTCACCATCACCCATGATACACACACTTATAAGGTGATTCAATAGAAATAAGGACTCTCGGTCGACAAACTTCTCGACTGAGGCACACTTGGTCGAAGATTTTCTCGACCAAGAAACACCTCAGTCAAAATTGTGTGCACTATTCAACAACTTACACAATTGTGCTCTAAATTAGCATTCATTCGAAAATAACCTCAACCGAGTAAGCAACGGTCTAAATCTGGCGATCATTAGACTGGGTGGTTGGTGTTTGGGAGTTGGAAATAGACGTTGCAACACTTTTTCTCCAACCCCCTCCTCGGTCGAAGAAAAGTTCAACCGAGACACATCTCGGTCGACAAGTTCCTTGACCGAGATAGTTTTTGGATTGTTCTTTTCACATCGAAACAATTAGACATTGCAAGTTCATTAATGATTACCTAACAACTAGTTAAGCACTAATAACACCCTAGAAACCCTTTAGAACTTCCCTAAGTACTTCCAAACCATTCCTATAAATAGAAGAGGACTTAGGATACCTAAGACATACAACTACACTAGAGAATACATTCTTGTGAGAAACTAAGCAAGAACTACACTTGCCATCTTATTTTACTTGCTTCAATTTCATGTCCTATAGATACAATCTCCTAGACACCACATATAGCCTCATCCATCTTAAGTGGATAGGAGATCTATACACTTGATATAGGATCAAAATGTTGTACTCAATTGCACAAGTATTTTGTTTCTTCCAATTGTTTTCTTCTATATTGTATATTGTTCTCCTTGACTACTCCTAGGATTGGAGGATGTTGAAAGGAGGTTTCTTGGAGCTACTTCTTGGTGGAGAAGGCTGCTTTGAGGTGTACTTGAGATTACTTCAAGGAATGTTGCTTCAAGGGATGTTGGAGCCATTGTTACAAACTTGTGCCTTTTTTTATCATTTCTTAGGGGAAAAGTGCCTTCAATGAAAGCAAGATATAATTTGGAAGTGTTCATATCCCCCCCTCACGGGGTGGGTTTAATCCATGAGGGTTGTGACCACGGTCAAGAAGAGAAGGCCCGTGACCGCGGCATACCACCTCGACTGTGGCCAAAAAGATAACATCATGACCGCGACCAAGGGGACAAAGTCACGACCGATACACCCATTGTGATCGAGGCAAGACACCTCGATCGTGACCGTGACCAGTATCCCCACTACGACCGAGGCACACCCACACGACCTCGATCAAGGAATGCAAAAATCACCTCGACCGCGTCATGTCTCCTCGACTGGGGACTAAGTCGATAAACACCTCGACTATAGAGAACCCCTCAACTGCAGACACCAGCTCGACCTCAACTGTGACCACGGTCAGTACATCAACCACTGAGTTAAGTCTGTGTTGACCTTGACCGCGGAGTTAAGTCCATGTTGACCTCGACCATGGAGTTAAGTTGGTGTTCTACACCTATAAATAGATGACCCCTTCATTCATTTGAAGCATCTCTTCTGCTCCACGACGCCGAGATGTTGCCACTCTATGTCCAGCCAACGCCATCTCTACTCCATCAAGGTCTATCTCCTAGCCATGAAAGTGGTGGGATTTCAGATCCATAGCACCTTCATCCATCAGCCATCTACTACTCCATCTCCTCCAAGTAAGAGCACGAGAAGAGAAGGAAGAAGGAGAGAGAAGACCATCCTTGTCTGTCTTGGTGTTCTTCCCCTCCTCATCTAGATCCGCCCCTCCATAGTGTAGAAGACTGTTTCTCCTCCGAGCTATGATTATCTTCTTCAGCACGACCATGGCAGAATCTTCCCTCTCTTTTTTTCTTTTTGTTTCTAACATGAGGAGCTAGTAGTCCTTTTCACTGGGGTGCGGGGACTAGCCCCGCTGCCCATTCTTACATGTTCATCTTATAACATTCCGTGGCTTGTATATAACTTTTCATTTTGTTGTTAATTGTTTAATGCATGCTTTGTGGATTGATCACCTTCCTTGCATGATCTATTATATTCCTTTGTTGTGAGAACTTCAATACTTAGGATTTGAATATCGATTAACATGGTTGATGCCTGGACGAGAACTTCTAAAGGGATATCTCCAGAGTAGTAAGTGTGTGACCCGTGGATAGTGAGCCATCGAGCCCGTGGAGATCCTTACGCAAACTCTATTTCCTAACAAATGGTTTTCTACTCCATTTGGATAGTTGTATCTTGTATGGATGTGTTTGCATGTGTAGCAGTGGTGAAACTCGATTCCACCCAAGTGATTCCCATCATTAATCTAAACTTAGTTTTCATCCCGCTATTTTAATTTCCTTGCAAATAGTTTAAATAAACCAAAAGCATCTCTTTGTTGTAAATATTAGTCTTAGTTCTTCTAGATTCAACAAGTAAGATTCTTAAAAAAGTTGTCCCTTGGGATTCGATCCTTAACTATACTATGATAAGACCCGTCAGCTTGTGGGTGGTACTATTTCACATGGTTTTAGTAAAAACTTAGGTATTTCAGCCCTAAGTGAGTTTGTTAGTGTTTTAAAAACCACATCAACTATTTATTAATTTACATAATTGTGCTCTAAATTAGCATTCGGTCAAAAATAACCACGATCGAGTAAGCAACGGTCTAAAGCTTGCGAATGTTAGACTGGGTGGTTAGTTTTTAGGAGTTGGAAATAGACATTGCAACACTTTTTCTCCAAACCCCTCCTTGATTGAAGAAAAGTTTGACTGAGGCACATCTCAGTCGACAAGTTCCTCGACAGAGATATTTTCTGGATTATTCTTTTCAGCTCAAAACAATTAGCCATTGCAAGTCAATTAATGGATACCTAATGGCTTGTTAAGCACTAAGAACACCCTAGAAACCCTCTAGAATGCCCCTAAGTACTTAAAAACCATTCCTATCAATAGGAGAGGCCTTACAACACCTAAGATATACAACTACACTTGAGAATACATTCTAGTGATTAACTAAGAAAGAGATACACTTACCATCTTATCTTACTTGCTTCATCTTTGTGTCCTATAGCTACAATCTCCTAGCCACCACATATAGCCTCATCCATAATAAGTGGTTAGGATATTTATATGCTTGATATAGTACTCAATTGAATAAGTATTTTCTTTCTTCCAATCTTTTTCTTCTATATTGTATATTGTTTTCCTTGACTACTCCTAGGATTGGAGGATGTTGAAAGGAGGTTTCTTCGAGCTACTTCTTGGTGGAGAAGGTTGCTTCGAGGTGTGCTTGATATTAATTCAAGGAAGGCTGCCTCAAGGGAGGTTGGAGCTACTTCTAAAGGAAATGAGGGATAGGAAGGTGGTGGAAGTGAGAGCCTCACAAGATATATATGTAGGACTAGCTCTCTTATAGATTTCCTACTCACTCTAATGGATGTAGCAAGTTATTAAGCATAGATAGAGAGAGAAGAGGTTGTAGGAAGCACTCAACTATAGAATAGGAACCTCACATAGAGTTTTGCAATGAATGCTCAACCTTGGAATGAAGCCCAAGGGGTCCCATTTATAGCTGGGGATGCCTCTTAGCCTTTGGGAACACTTGAGAATGAAAACTAGCCATTTTGTGGCTTGCGATAGATATATTTTCACTTGTTGCAACTCCACAACAGCTAGAAGCATTTTTATGCACATTTCCGTACAGTGCAATCGGTCGAGTTTCTATAAGGGTAACTCGATCAATAGAGTAAAAGACAAAACCGATATTCATACCATCGGTTGAGTTTGTCCTAGGGAAACTCGACCAACCAATGAAAATTGAATTGGTAAGTTACTCCATCGGTCTAGTTCTATGTAGTGTAAAATTGACAGATCCAAAGTCATTTTCAAGATCTAATCAGGATCGGTCGAGTTTGCAACTCACAGAACTCGACCGATGAGCATCCTGATGTGAATTTTGGAAAATGAATTTTGAATGCTTAGACATTCGATCTAAGTGCTCCTGGTTTTTTTTAAGCTTAATTACAAGTCATACAATCATTACAAGTGATTTACAACATGATTCTAATGGATTTACATCATATTACCAAAATGTGCACTTGTATTGACTTTGACTTGTCTTTTCTCCAATTTGATATGTGCAAGTTAGGGCATTTAGAGTGTCTATGACTAATATAAAATCACTCAAGTAGAGACATTAGACACCAATATGTGGAATGGTTAGTCTTTATCAAAACACGGGTTTAGTCAATTTAGACGTGAGTCAACATTGACCTAATTGACCTTGAGTCAACATTCTCCCCCTTTTTCAAGATGACAAACCATTCCATAAATGTATTCAAAGATTTTAAGTAAAATCATACCTTTGGAGAAACCTAGGGGTTTCAATGGGACTGAGCTCATATGCTCCCCCACAATTGATGTGCATGGAGTTCTCATACTCCCCCTCAAATGATGCTATTTCTCCTGCATGATTAGCTTTCATAACATTTATAGAAACTATTGCTTGTACTCATATATGTTCTACACATATATGTCTTCTCCCATTTACCTTCTCCCCTTTACATGGACATACTTCTCCTCTTCATGTAAGACATGCCTTCTTCCTCTTTTAAAAGAAGATGTGATAACCCGAATTTCAGGGTTTAGATACCCATATAGAAGTTGAAGACCGTGAATCTTATGTAGATGTTTAGTACCAAATTGAAAAGTTTTTATTCAATTTTGGACTCTTTTCACTCAAAAAGAATAAGCATAGATGCAATTAATGATTATTAGATCTAGTTGACATCAAGTGCAATGGATAAATTCTTAATTATCAAATGAATACAAAAGGTCCATTTAGTAGTCATAATGAAATCGAGTGGTCAACTGATTAACCTTATTAGGATTATTACAAGTGTTTTTGGACTTGTAGAATCAAGATTTGATGACTATTTAAGTTGAATTCAAGGTTTATACACATAATTCTAAGGTTGTTTGAATATTTATTTGCATGACCAAATAATGGATTTTGAGTCTCAAACTTTGTTACAGGCTTCTTTAAGATATTAGGAGACTATGTATAAAATCATAGAATTGTTGGAGATTCCTAACAAGAGATATATTTCTTTGAAGTTGGGGGCATTATTGAGATAAATGTTTAGAAACCTTTGTCATTCAATTATTTAGTAACTAGGCTTCAGTAATTTGATGTGTCACGCGATCCATCTCTAGTTGGCGCCAACGTAACAGACGTGGTCATATCTGGACCGTTGATTTTACCTGATCCAAAGGCTAGTTGGTCATCCTCTACCTCCGAATTAAACGGAATAGAGATGAGACTTGGCTGTGATCCTACTGGCCTCAGAGCACCTTACTCGCAAATTATCTAAAAGGGATGGCAAATAAAAAGGATCAAACTCATCACAAGTTCCAGGATTACCCATTGCGTGAAATTTTTGGTAGAGAGAAGTGAGAGATCGACCCCCACTTTCCAACCCCTTCTCCATCGCTGTTCAAAGAAACCAACTAGGAATAATCGAGGGTTTAAGAAGCCAAAAAGGTGGTGGTTTGGACTATAGGGAAGCACCACTGAAGGCATAGGATGAGGATACGAGGTCATATGGGGAGCCACCAAGCTATGCGGAGCACAGCCAGAAGCTCCTCAGACTCGTCTTCTTCAGCCATGAGGGGTGACCTTGGAGACAGGGTAGCAGATCCCCAAATATGCGTCATCCTCTTCCGCCGCGACTCCTAGCGTCAACTCTCAGCAAACTATGGATCTGTCTCCAGTAGACAAGGGTGACCGTCGAGGTGCGCCCATGCCTAGAAAGTGTTGCAGAACCATCATCTGATGACAAGATTGCCAAAACGTGAAGGTCTCTCTCGCCAGAGTTCTCTGAAGCGGCGGCGGCGGCTGTGGTTATGGGAGATGCGGGACGAAACTTGGAGCTTCTCCATTGCTTTAGGTGACGCTTGGGAGTGGTGGAGGCCCTTGCGAAACATACTAGCGCAAGTGCAGGCCGAATCAAGCGCGGAGGATGAAACCCCTGATTTGACCACCTGCCCCGCCGTGACCTCCATCCAGAGTACGACTTTGGAGATCCCGTTCGCAGTGGAGCTCTGGAGCAGAGGGCCAACATCTTGTGCACAAACAGAGGCCATGATCGGGCAACGCGTGACGGGGGTGAGCAAAGAACAAACCGGACCTGAGTAGGGTCTGCCTACTCAATCACTTTGAACCGAACGAGTTGTAGGCATCCAACCGGCCCACTGGAAACCAAGGGGCCCCTCCTTCTGGGCCACATGCTGGAGATCATGAACTCAAGGGGTGAGATCCAATGACTGTAGATTTTCCAAACCAGGTAAAACAACTTTTCATCAATAGAATATGTTCAAATCTTCCAAAAACCATTATAAATAGCTCCCTTGGCCTAAAAATCTCCCAAAAATATCCCTGGACTCAGAATAATGTCCTCTACATTACTGGACCCTTATATTAGACCTTTAATGAACAAGGAATGATGCTATTTAATTTAGATGATAACGCTTCATTAAATGGTATAATTAGAAAATGGTTGAGATTAAATATGAGAAAAATATGTTTGAACCTTGATATAATATAGAAACTAAATGTGGACTCCTATCTTGATATTATTGGGTAATTTAAGGCCTTTTCTCATTATTACCTAATTACATGTTTAATGCTTATATTAATTGTAGAAAATACGAAAAGTACCAGAAAATTATGGAATTCATACCAGACCTTACTTATGGCATATAGATCAGTACAAAAATGTCAGAAACATATTTAAGACCAGATGGAACCTAGGTTTGGTTAAACCTTAAATTGGACCTAAATATCATTAATTATGGTGAACCTTCTATTAATGATTATTAATTATTATTATTCAGGTCATGGACAAAGTTCTAGATGATCATGGATGTATAATGAATCTCTGAACTCAGGTACATGGTCTTATAAGTATAAGACTAGTTTTCTGGTTGCCTATGCTATATAATATCTTCAATGTTCGTATTTGGATATGATTGTTGATTGATCTAGTATGAGTTATACTTCGCCAAATTTAAGAGGAACATAAATGATCATGAGGGGTTGTAGCTACTAGAGCACATAGCCTGGTGTGGATGTATGTTCCCTAACATGGATGTATGATTCCTTGGCCCATGTTAGATGTATGATGATATTCTATTACCCACACTAGATGTAATACAAATGCAAAAGGTGTAGTACAACTGCATCAAAATGAATATAATGAAAGGGTGTTTACTTGATTTTTTCCTTAAGAAATGGTTTAATCTCTTTTTCCTTCTTTTTCAAATATTTTCCTTTATGCAACCTTATTAAATGTAACTTTTACCACGTACCAGCCCTGCTGATATTTTGTTTCTCATATTTTCTAGGTGCAAGGAACAATTGACAACAAAATGAATTGCATGCTCAAAGTACCCGAAGGCATAAAATAATGAACATGGAGGATGTATTAGATAGATCTTTTCCTCTTATCTCATGTCTTGCTAGATCTTAGTTTATTTCTTTTCTTAGTGATCTTGAGGATGATTGAAATCCTATGTAATAAAGTTAACTCTCTCTCTAGAACCATATTTTCTCTCCATATGTAATGACTTTTATTATCTTTATGAATGAATGTTTGTGTGGCATTATACGATGATGTGAACTAGATCTTGGCTTAATCTCTATTTTAGTTGACTACCATAATCTCTTATATTTTCCCTTTTGACATCTATAGATATGAGTGCACACATATCTATGAATGTCATTATGGAAAGTATGAAGAAATTGGGGGATGTCACAGTTGGTATCAGAGCATGAACAGTAGCTACACCTAACAATTACTCACCATGAAACATAAGAACTAAATTCCACCTTCCACATTAAACCCTAGAAACTTAGTAAGTTGTTATATAGGAATAAGGTTTGACTTAGCCTCTAAGTTAGAACCTAGATGTTTGAGAACTAGGTTTAGACAAGTGTATGAAACCCTCTCCATATGCAGCTCATATGTATTGGGTAGCTACACTAGTCTACACCTTGTTCTCACCATTTCACTAGGTTACATGTCACCAGACTATCTACGGTGTGTTGGACACTCGGTTTTGCTGATTTGGTTTTGTTTTCCAATCGGCTCGAGCCTCGACAGTTTTCTTTGACGTCTGCCTTCTCGGAGAAAAACTATATAATATTTTATTACCTATATGTAAATATGAAAATGTGTCCCTCACACTGGAGAGTAGTTAGTGTTCATGTAACCTAAGTGAAAGGGAGTGACATCAGTCTAGAAGAGAGAGTAGTCTAGATTAGATGTCTAGAGCCTTATCAAGATATGTGATACATAGAGTGGATGATAGAATGATAGTTGAAATAAGCATGTGCAATCTTATCTAACTTTGATCTCTGATAGTATAAGTTTCCTTATAAAGATTTAAATTGTATACTAGTTGAATCCAATTTTGGAGAATTTATGCAAAATCTTGATGATGAAAGTACATTCCCTTTTCCTACTTGAGATAAGCTAAGTTAAGATAGAGATGAGTGTGCATGAGCCTCAAGCTCTTATACAAGGAGGATATCTAGTGGTAGGATGAGATATGTGGTGAAATCTAGAGAGAGTAAGACCCACATGGAGAAGGTCATAGGACCTAGCCTCCAATATATGAGATATGTGTTTAAAAAAAATGTCCTACACTAGATTACCCTCGAGTGTTGAGTTGAGTCTTTATGCATGATTCAAATCTATATGTGATAATTAGGTCAAATAAAAGGATGGGTAGATGACCCATATGATAAATTCAATCCTTTGGCTGAGTTAGGTCCTAGCCGGAGTGACATATTTTGTGAATCTCATCATTAGTTGCAAGTGAGGTAATATATGAACTCTAGTTATGAGAGTATGATGCTTTGTGCAAAAGATACTCAAAATACATGTTCTCCCTTCTTCTTCTCTTTCTAAATATATGATGATAGAAACCTCACATGATCTATATAGATGATTTATATATGAGGCGTCACTCGTATAAGCTTGACCTATTCAATATCCCCCCATATCATACATGTAGTACCCAAGATTGAAATCATGATAAGTTTGACTTTAAAATATTCTTTTCCCCTTCATATGAAACATGAAAGATATGATGCTGAGATCATGGGATAAACTTAGTATATTCTCTTTTTCCCTTCATATAATACATGCAAGACATAAAAAGTTGAACTCATGAACTTGATATAAAGATATTTTTGGATCATAGGATATATGATCAGAAATATAATTCATAACTTTGATCTTTCTCAATGTATGCTTCTAAGTTGAGTATGAATATCACATCATAGGGTGAAACCCTAATGGTCAAGCATGTTATGTAAGCCCTTCTTAAGTAGAAAAATCCTAATATCATGGATGAAGATAAATCTCCTCTAATGCTGAAATCATTGTAAGATGTTGATCATAAAACATATTAATGATGTTAGATTTGAACGATATGAATATCATAGCATATAAACGAATTCCTCCTGAACATTAAAAGTATGAACAAAACATGTACCCTTAGTGGTGATGTAACCCTAAGATATCATAATGTCATGTTATGGCTAAGACATTAAGTGATGCTTCCACATATATTAGGTGGGGTGGACACACCCAGAATCTCTAGACCCTAAGCTAACAACTTAGAGTGCATATAACTATGGTGGTCTTAGAATCTAAGAAATTATGATGTATATGAAGTTGAACTCCTAAATAGCCTCTTAAGGATGAGATTAGTTGAATTTCGAGAACGCAATTCCAAATAAGGTGGGGTGAATGTGATAACCCAGATTTCAGGGTTTAGATACCCATATAGAAGTTGAAGACCATGAATCTTATGTAGATGTTTAGTACCAAATTGAAAAGTTTTTATGCAATTTTGGACTCTTTTCACTCAAAAAGAGTAAGCACAGATGCAATTAATGATTATTAGATCTAGTTGACATCAAGTGCAATGGATAAATTCTTAATTATCAAATGAATACAAAAGGTCCATTTAGTAGTCATAATGAAATCGAGTGGTCAATTGATGAACCTTATTAGGATTATTACAAGTGTTTTTGGACTTGTAGAATCAAGATTTGATGACTATTTAAGTTGAATTCAAGGTTTATACACATAATTCTAAGGTTGTTTGAATATTTATTCGCATTACCAAATAATGGATTTTGAGTCTCAAACTTTGTTACAAGCTTCTTTAAGATATTAGGAGACTATGTATAAAATCATAGAATTGTTGGAGATTCCTAACAAGAGATATATTTCTTTGAAGTTGGGGGCATTATTGAGATAAATGTTTATAAACCTTTGTCATTCAATTATTTAGTAACTAGGCTTCAGTAATTTGATTTGTTACGCGATCCATCTCTAGTTGGCACCAACGTAACAGACGTGGTCATATCTGGACCTTTGATTTTACCTGATCCAAAGGCTAGTTGGTCATCCTCTAACTCCGAATTAAACGGAACAGAGCTGAGACTTGGTTGCGATCCTACTGGCCTCAGAGCGCCTTACTCGCAAATTATCTAGAAGGGATGGCAGATAAAAAGGATCAAACTCATCACAAGTTCCAGGATTACCCATTGCGTGAAATTTTTGGTAGAGAGAAGTGAGAGATCGACCCCCACTTTCCAACCCCTTCTCCATTGCTGTTCAAAGAAACCAACTAGGAATGATCGAGGGTTTAAGGAGCCAAAAAGGTGGTGGTTTGGACTACAGGGAAGCACCACTAAAGGAATAGGATGAGGATACGAGGTCGTATGGGGAGCCACCAAGCTATGCGGAGCACAGCCAGAAGCTCCTCAGACTCGTCTTCTTCGGCCATGAGGGGTGACCTTGGAGACAGGGTAGCAGATCCCCAAATCTGCATCATCCTCTTCCGCCGTGACTCCTAGCGGCAGCTCTCAGCAAACTATGGATCTGTCTCCAGTAGCGAAGGGTGACCGTCGAGGTGCGCCCATACCTAGAAAGTGTTGCAGAACCAGCATCTGATGACAAGATCGCCAAAACATGAAGGTCTCTCTTGCCGGAGTTCTCTAAAGCGGCGGTGACGGTTGTGGTTACGGGAGATGCAGGACGAAACTTGGAGCTTCTCCATTGCTTCAGGTGATGCTTGGGAGTGGTGGAGGCCCTTACGAAGCATACTGGTGCAACCGCAGGCCGAATCAAGCGCAGAGGAAGAAACCCCCGATTTGACCACCTACCCCGCCGTGACCTCCAGCCAGAGTACGACTTTGGAGATCTTGTTCGCGGTGGAGCTCTGGAGCAGAGGGCCAGCATCTCATGCACAAACTGAGGCCACGATCGGGCAACGCGTGACGGGGGTGAGCAAAGAACAAACCGGACCTGAGTAGGGTCTGCCTGCTCAATCACTGTGAACTGAACGGGTTGCAGGCATTCAACCGGCCCACTGGAAACCAAGGGGCCCCTCCTTCTGGGCCACATGCTGGAGATCATGAACTCAAGGGGTGAGATCCAACGATTGTAGATTTTCCAAACCAGGTAAAACAACTTTTAATCAATAGAATATGTTCAAATCTTCCAAAAACCATTATAAATAGCTCCCTTGGCCTTAAAATCTCCCAAAAATATACCTGGACTCAGAATAATGTCCTCTACATTACTGGATCATTATATCAGACCTTTAATGAACAAGTAATGAGGATATTTAATTTATATGATAATGCTTCATGAAATGGTATAATTACAAAATGGTTGAGATTAAATATGAGAAAAATATTTTTGAACCCTGATATAATATAGAAACTAAATGTGGAGTCCTCTCTTGATATTATTGAGTAATTTAAGGCCTTTTCTCATTATTACCTAATTCGATGTTTAATCAATATATTAATTGTAGAAAATAGGGAAAGTACCAGAAAATTATGGAATTCATACCAGACCTTACTTATGACATATAGATCAGTAGAAAAATGTCATAAACATATTTAAGACCAGATGGAACCTAGGTTTCGTTAAACCCTAAATTGGACCTAAATACCATTAATTATGGTGAACCTTCTATTAATGATTATTAATTATTATTATTCAAGTCATGGACAAAGTTCTAGATTATCATGGATGTATAATGAATCTCTGAACTCAGGTACGTGGTCTTATAAGTATAAGACTAGTTTTCTGGTTGCCTATGCTATATAATATCTTGAATGTTTGTATTTGGATATGATTGTTGATTGATCTACTATGAGTTATACTTCGCCAAATTCAAGAGGAACATAAATGATCATGAGGGGTTGTAGCTACTAGAGCACATAGCCTGGTGTGGATGTATGTTGCCTAACATGGATGTATGATTCCTTGACCCATGTTAGATGTATGATGATATTCTATTGCCCACACTAGATGTAAGACAAGTGAAATAGGTGTAGTACAAGTACATCAAAATGAATATAATGAAAGGGTATTTACTTGATTTTCGCCTTAAGAAATGGTTTAATCTCTTTTTCCTTCTTTTTCAAATATTTTCCTTTATACAACCTTATTAAATGTAACTTTTACCACGTACCGGCCCTGCTGATATTTTGTTTCTCGAATTTTCTAGGTACAAGGAACATTTGACAACAAAATGAATTGCATGCTCAAAGTACCCGAAGGCATAAAATAATGAACATAGAGGATGTATTAGATAGATCTTTTCCTCTTATCTCATTTCTTGCTAGATGTTAGTTTATTTCTTTTCTTAGTGATCTTGAGGATGATTGAAATCCTATGTAATAAAGTTAACTCTCTCTCTAGAACCATATTTTCTCTCCATATGTAATGACTTTTATTATCTTTATGAATGAATGTTTGTGTGGCATTATACGATGATGTGAACTAGATCTTGGCTTAATCTATGTTTTAGTTGACTACCATAATCTCTTATATTTTCCCTTTTGACATCTATAGATATGAGTGCACACATATCTATGAATGTCACTATGGAAAGTATATAGAAATTGGGGGATGTCACAGTTGGTATCAGAGCATGAACAGTAGCTACACCTAACAATTACTCACCATGAAACATAAGAACTAAATTCCACCTTCCACATTAAACCCTAGAAACTTAGTAAGTTGTTATATAGGAATAAGGTTAGACTTAGCCTCTAAGTTACAACCTAGATGTTTGAGAACTAGGTTTAGACAAGTGTATGAAACACTCTCCATATAGAGCTCATATGTATTGGGTAGCTACACTAGTCTACATCTTGTTCTCACCATTTCACTAGGTTACATGTCACCAGACTATCTACAGTGTGTTGGACACTCGGTTTTGCTGATTTGGTTTTGTTTTCCAATCGGCTCGAGCCTCGACAGTTTTCTCTGACGTCTGCCTTCTCGGAGAAAAACTATATAATATTTATTACCTATATGTAAATATGAAAATGTGTCCCTCACACTGGAGAGTAGTTAGTGTTCATGTAACCTAAGTGAAAGGGAGTGACATCAGTCTAGAAGAGAGAGTAGTCTAGATTAGATGTCTAGAGCCTTATCAAGATATGTGATACATAGAGTGGATGATAGAATGATAGTTGAAATAAGCATGTGCAATCTTATCTAAGTTTGATCTCTGATAGTATAAGTTTCCTTATAAATATTTAAATTGTATACTAGTTGAAACCAATTTTGGAGAATTTAAGAAAAATCTTGATGATGAAAGTACATTCCCTTTTCCTACTTAAGAGAAGCTAAGTTAAGATAGAGATGAGTGTGCATGAGCCTCAAGCTCTTATACAAGGAGGATATCTAGTGGTAGGATGAGATATGTGGTGAACTCTAGAGAGAGTAAGACCCACATGGAGAAGGTCATAGGACCTAGCCTCCAATATATGAGATATGTGTTTAAAAAAAATGTCCTACACTAGATTACCCTCGAGTGTTGAGTTGAGTCCTTATGCATGATTCAAATCTATATGTGATAATTGGGTAAAATAAAAGGATGGGTAGATGACCCATATGATAAAGTCAATCCTTTGTCTGAGTTAGGTCCTAGCCGGAGTGACATATTTTGTGAATCTCATCATTAGTTGCAAGTGAGGTAATATATGAACTCTATTTATGAGAGTATGATGCTTTGTGCAAAAGATACTCAAAATACATGTTCTCCCTTTTTCTTCTCTTTCTAAATATATGATGATAGAAACCTCACTTGAGCTATATAGATGATTTATATATGAGGAGTCACTCATATATGTTTGACCTATTCAATATCCCCCCAATATCATACATGTAGTACCCAAGATTGAAATCATGATAAGTTTGACTTTAAAATATTCTTTTCCCCTTCATATGAAACATGAAAGATATGATGCTGAGATCATGGGATAAACTTAGTATATTCTCTTTTTCCCTTCATATAATACATGCAAGACATAAAAAGTTGAACTCATGAACTTGATATAAAGATAATTTTGGATCATAGGATATATGATCAGAAATATAGTTCATAACTTTGATCTTTCTCAATGTATGCTTCTAAGTTGAGTATGAATATCACATCATAGGGTGAAACCCTAATGGTCAAGCATGTTACGTAAGCCCTTCTTAAGTAGAAAAATCCTAATATCAAGGATGAAGATAAATCTCCTCTAATGTTGAAATCATTGTAAGATGTTGATCATAAAACATATTAATGATGTTAGATTTGAACGATCTGAATATCATAGCATATAAACGAATTCCTCCTGAACATCAAAAGTATGAAAAAAACATGAACCCTTAGTGGTGATGTAACCCTAAGATATCATAATGTCATGTTATGGCTAAGACATTGAGTGATGCTTCCGCATATATAAGGTGGGGTGGACACACCCATAATCTCTAGACCCTAAGCTAACAACTTAGAGTGCATATAACTATGGTGGTCTTAGAACCTAAGAAATTATGATGTATATGAAGTTGAACTCCTAAATAGCCTCTTAAGGATGAGATTAGTTGAATTTCGAGGACGAAATTCCAAATAAGGTGGGGTGAATGTGATAACCCAGATTTCAGGGTTTAGATACCCATATAGAAGTTGAAGACCATGAATCTTATGTAGATGTTTAGTACCAAATTGAAAATTTTTTATTCAATTTTGGACTCTTTTCACTCAGAAAGAGTAAGCAGAGATGCAATTAATGATTATTAGATCTAGTTGACATCAAGTGCAATGGATAAATTCTTAATTATAAAATGAATACAAAAGGTCCATTTAGTAGTCATAATGAAATCGAGTGGTCAATTGATGAACCTTATTAGGATTATTACAAGTGTTTTTGGACTTGTAGAATCAAGATTTGATGACTATTTAAGTTGAATTCAAGGTTTATACACATAATTCTAAGGTTGTTTGAATATTTATTTGCATGACCAAATAATGGATTTTGAGTCTCAAACTTTGTTACAAGCGTCTTTAAAATATTAGGAGACTATGTATAAAATCATAGAATTGTTGGAGATTCCTAACAAGAGATATATTTCTTTGAAGTTGGGGGCATTATTGAGATAAATGTTTAGAAACCTTTTTCATTCAATTATTTAGTAACTAGGATTCAGTAATTTGATGTGTCACGCGATCCATCTCTAGTTGGCACCAACGTAACAGACGTGGTCATATCTGGACCGTTGATTTTACCTGATCCAAAGGCTAGTTGGTCATCCTCTACCTCCGAATTAAACGGAATAGAGCTGAGACTTGGAAGCGATCCTACTGGCCTTAGAGCGCCTTACTCGCAAATTATCTAGAAGGGATGGCAGATAAAAAGGATCAAACTCATCACAAGTTCCAGGATTACCCATTGCGTGAAATTTTTGGTAGAGAGAAGTGAGAGATCGACCCCCACTTTCCAACCCCTTCTCCATCGCTGTTCAAAGAAACCAACTAGGAATGATCGAGGGTTTAAGGAGCCAAAAAGGTGGTGGTTTGGACTACAGGGAAGCACCACTAAAGGAATAGGATGAGGATACGAGGTCGTATGGGGAGCCACCAAGCTATGCGGAGCACAGCCAGAAGCTCCTCAGACTCGTCTTCTTCGGCCATGAGGGGTGACCTTGGAGATAGGGTAGCATATCCCCAAATCCGCGTCATCCTCTTCTGCCGTGACTCCTAGAGGCAGCTCTCGGCAAACTATGGATCTGTCTCCAGTAGCCAAGGGTGACCGTCGAGGTGCGCCCACACCTAGAAAGTGTTGCAGAACCAACATCTGATGACAAGATCGCCAAAACATGAAGGTCTCTCTTGTTGGAGTTCTCTAAAGCGGCGGTGACAGTTGTGGTTACGGGAGATGCGGGATGAAACTTGGAGCTTCTCCATTGCTTCAGGTGACGCTTGGGAGTGGTGGAGGCCCTTGCGAAGCATACTAGTGCAACCGCAGGCCGAATCAAGCGCAGAGGAAGAAACCCCCGATTTGACCACCTGCCCCGCCGTGACCTCCAGCCAGAGTACGACTTTGGAGATCCCATTCACGGTGGAGCTCTGGAGCAGAGGGCCAGCATCTCATGCGCAAACGGAGGCCACGATCGGGCAACGTGTGACGGGGGTGAGCAAAGAACAAACTGGACCTGAGTAGGGTCTGCCTGCTCAATCACTATGAACCGAATGGGTTGCAGGCATCCAACCGGCCCACTGGAAACCAAGGGGCCCCTCCTTCTGGGCCACATGCTGGAGATCATGAACTCAAGGGGTGAGATCCAACGACTGTAGATTTTCCAAACCGGGTAAAACAACTTTTAATCAATAAAATATGTTCAAATCTTCCAAAAACCATTATAAATAGCTCCCTTGGCCTAAAAATCTCCCAAAAATATCCCTAGACTCAGAATAATGTCCTCTACATTACTGGATCCTTATATCAGACCTTTAACAAACAAGTAATGATGATATTTAATTTATATGATAATGCTTCATTAAATGGTATAAATAGAAAATGGTTGAGATTAAATATGAGAAAAATATTTTTGAACCCTGATATAATATAGAAACTAAATGTGGAGTCCTATCTTCATATTATTGAGTAATTTAAGGCCTTTTCTCATTATTACCTAACTACATGTTTCATCCTTATATTAATTGTAGAAAATAGGGAATGTACCAGAAAATTATGGAATTCATACCAGACCTTACTTATGACATATAGATCAGTAGAAAAATGTCATAAACATATTTAAGACCAGATGGAACCTAGGTTTGGTTAAAACCTCAATTGGACCTAAATACCATTAATTATGGTGAACCTTCTATTAATGATTATTAATTATTATTATTGAAGTCATGGACAACGTTTTCGATGATCATGGATGTATACTGAATCTCTGAACTCAGGTACGTGGTCTTATAAGTATAAGACTAGTTTTCTGGTTTCCTATGCTATATAATATCTTGAATGTTTGTATTTGGATATGATTGTTGATTGATCTACTATGAGTTATACTTCGCCAAATTTAAGAGGAACATAAATGATCATGAGGGGTTGTAGCTACTAGAGCACATAGCCTGGTGTGGATGTATGTTGCCTAACATGGATGTATGATTCCTTAGCCCATGTTAGATGTATGATGATATTCTATTGCTCACACTAGATGTAAGACAAGTGCAATAGGTGTAGTACAACTGCATCAAAATGAATATAATGAAAGGGTATTTACTTGATTTTCGCCTTAAGAAATGGTTTAATCTCTTTTTCCTTCTTTTTCAAATATTTTCCTTTATGCAACCTTATTAAATGTAACTTTTACCACGTACCAGCCCTGCTGATATTTTGTTTCTCGAATTTTCTAGGTGCAAGGAACATTTGACAACAAAATGAATTACATGCTCAAAGTACCCGAAGGCATAAAATAATGAACATGGAGGATGTATTAGATAGATCTTTTCCTCTTATCTCAATTCTTGCTAGATGTTAGTTTATTTCTTTTCTTAGTGATCTTGAGGATGATTGAAATCCTATGTAATAAAGTTAACTCTCTCTCTAGAACCATATTTTCTCTCCATATGTAATGACTTTTATTATCTTTATGAATGAATGTTTGTGTGGCATTATACGATGATGTGAACTAGATCTTGGCTTAATCTCTATTTTAGTTGACTACCTTAATCTCTTATATTTTCCCTTTTGACATCTATAGATATGAGTGCACGCATATCTATGAATGTCACTATGGAAAGTATATAGAAATTGGGGGACGTCACAGAAGACATACCTTTCTCCCCCTTTGTCATTTCAAAAAGTGGGGTTATGAAGAAATAATGAACACCACTTGCTAAAGGAAAGGACATAACACAAATATATATAAGGAGAGTAGAAGAGCACAGATAGGGGCTTGTCCAAGCATAGAAAGAAAAGCAAGTTAAAACATATACTTGAACAACCCAAAATGCAAGATGAAGTGCTGCAGAAAAACAATAAAACACAATTTTGACCCTCAAGATGACAGAACTTGCCCAAAAAGTATCATGGCTCATGGCAAAGTGATGAGCCTTGCTAAGAAGGTCATTTCTGCATAAAAAACACTACCCTTGCAGCAAAAACTGAAACTGGAGTAAAACTGCATGAAATCCAAAAAATGCTCCAATTTCTACATATAATGTAGAACTATGTACCCTGCATCAAAATGTTATTCAAGAGACTCAAGATAGTAGATATGCAATTCAAGGAACAAGCTTGAGCATGTATGAGACAAGATACAAGCATAGCATATAGATGAGGAAAGATGCCAATTATAAGCAAGGTTAGAACTACATGTATGTGTACTACTAGTAGATGATATCACAAGTTAGGACTACTAGTAGGATCTAGATCATATCAAGAGATACCACAAGATACACAAGATAAAGCAAGATATGAGTAGATGTAGAGATATATCCAAACAAATAGATAAGAAATTTTAGAAGAATGAAAGGATATAACTCACTAGATATGCATCCTTACCATAAGATGATTACCCCTAAGAACCTCAAGGTTGTATCACAACAAGATATACACCTTGATAGATGTAGCAAGTTATAGTACAACAGAAGCAATTTTAGACACAGCCAAAAGATCCAAAGAGATCATCATCAAAACCTACAAAACATGTGGCAACACATCCCACTATCACACAGATAGCGAGGTGTTACCCGAAAACGTGCGGAAATCACCATAACCACATATTATCAAAAACACGGGTTAATTAAAACCGATTGCGGAAAGCTGATAAACTGAGAAACTATTACATTTAAATTCTCATTCTGCAAGCAAATAGGTTATAAAAACATATACAAGTCTTGATACGTGTCCACAGCTTAGAAGATCAGTTGTTCCATCATGAGTTCATCACCTATTTATATGTACATAAAGGCCCACATCCGACTAGCAGCAGGATATACAAAACATCAATAGCTATACATCATGAAACAACGTCAAAACACCTCCAAGGACCTGAGAGTATAGTGATGACTCTAAGACTCTACTACGAAACATCCAAAACAGCAGCATATCCATCACTTGCCTTCTACTGCTCGTCTTGCTGCTCGGCCACAACTCCGCGACCACCACCACGTCTAGCTCAAACACCCAAAAAGGGTGTAAACCAGTGGGGTGAGACACACAATCCTAGCGAGAAACATAACTCCCCGTCTAAACTACAAAACCTCAGAAAGATAAAACAACAACAGCAGATAACTACAAAAGAAGAAGTATAACAAGAGCAGTTGATATAGCAAAGCCATTCATACCATCAGGCTTACCGGATGTACAGAAGGCATATACTCAAGTATTTCTTTATGGAACATGATTAACGAGATAAGATTTATGAGGTCTTACCACATAACCTGAGGAACATATAAGTAACTGCGAGATGTAACAAGATTAACTACAAGCAAGGCCTCAACCAATGTTCTGTATTTTGCCTTAAGCAGTAAATACTATTCGACTGGATTGCATATTCTTATGCACTGAGGAAGTGAGCCGTACCGCTCAAATCCAACCGACGCTTGTGAAACCCGAAGCCGGTGCCATACAAGGTCAATGGAAGAGTCGGACTCCACGACCTCCCACCTCGTGGTCAGTGCACGAGTACAACACAAGCAGGACCACAATCTCATGCTTTAGTGCCTCAGCCACAGGGTCAGGCTACCCTCTGCCTAGCCTGCCTCAGTAAAGGTATCGGCTCTAGTGAAACTAAGCCATGGGCCTATTCACCGTGCTCTGAGCCATGAACGCATTCATGCTCCCATATCACATATCCTGAGACATGTGCCTGTTCACCATGCTCTTCACATACTAAGCTATGGGCCTGAATCCACACTCTAGAGTCTACAACTGAAGTTGCACTCTTACCTCCTCACTTTAGGCTAGGAGAAACCTCACATACTCAACAATATGCGCTCTGGGTTAACCCGCAAGAGAACCCGTTTCACCATCACCAGCTCCTGACGATGATGGATCTATGGCCAGGGCAACTACATGATGTATTCCACTGTGATTAATTAATATCTTTTATGTGGATTGCAAGATTCAACCAAGTTATATAACATGTAAACTATAACAAAATAAATAGTATGAAACTCAACAATAAGCTTTCATTGTAGTCAACATCATCCTGATCCATCACAAGGATCCCACATTACATGCTATCACTGGGCCTCCTGGCAATCATCCCGATCCATCTCTAGGATCATCACATTGCCATGGAATCTCAATCCCTTATCACATAGTGCCACTGCCTCTCAAGGCCTACACCATCAACATGCGATAGCAATCCCAAGCACTTTAGTTAAATACATCATATAGGTTATCTCATTATCAAGAGTAACCATCACAACAGAGTTACTCAACATATATACCTCATAGCCCTTTTCCTGGGTATGCATCTGTATGAGACCTACATGGTTAGTATACATAATCATCATGAATAACTTAGAAGTTCATATTATCAACATAGTGGTGACATTGATGCTTATATGATTTATCAATCATGCCTCAACTTGAGATCACAGACATTGATCATATTATTAAGCAAGGCATCTTACATGTTTACCATTTGCCCAACATTATTCATAATATCAAAATGATCACATACCTATGTAAAGACATGTAAGTTACATAAATGAGTTCTACCATAACGATTACCATTAAGTATATCAAGGGCCACCATCATGACTAAACGTGATACATACACAAGGTTTAGCATAGATGTGGTCTACTATATCGTGCACATCTAGGGTTACTATCAAAACCAAACGTGATGCAAGAACAACATATCAGTTTCTATAAGGGGTAGGACCCTCACTAACAATACCCACTACCCTCACCAAAGGTAGTATCGGGCAGGGCTCATCCTATCGTCCAACCACATCAGCCTTATAACGGTCAAGAAACTACCAAGGATAACGGGCAGCATCTGTGATAAAATGTGCAACACTGTCTCGTGTTCTTCATGCATCTTGTGCAATGCTGTGCAGCAAGGTCCGTTTTGCAGCTGAGCCCAAGGAGTGTATTGTGCAAGGTGTGACGCGCACCATATCATGCAACTCTACCGGGCATCTTGGTGTCAGGCAACGCAGCGTCGTGCTCAACTATCTTAGCTTGAACCTATCGGCCGTCACATGGGGCAGGGGTTAATGTGACACCCGTCACAGCATCTCAGAGATAGCCAACACTTCCATGCCTCAAGCCGACTACACTAGGCCATCTCTAAGTCGTGTGTGTGGGGGGGGGGGCAAAGTGCTCAACAAGGTGCAGCTCAAACAACCAGCAAGGAGCCAGACGTTCAGCCCACCTATCCATGCCCTATCTGCCATCACAAGCAAGGACTGGGGTGTGATTCCCGTCACAAGGACAGGGACCAAAGGGTATCCTCCTTCATAGCCACTACACATATCGTCCAAGGTTCTAGGTTAAGAGGGGTATCGAGCAACACCTTCCCCAAGATCATAACGGTCAAGAAGCAACTCCACAAGGTCGTCATCAACCTCAAGCATAAGGGTACCAAACCCTAATGGATCAAGAGGATGGATCACCTCTCAACTTAAACGAGAGAGGGGTCTTGCACATCTCTTAACACCAATCGGGCAACACAAGGGCAACCCTAGACGAGGTCCACAACTACCACCAAGCTCACCCTTCAAGTCCATGGTGAGAGGAGGGTGTTTCTCAAGCTACTAGAACACAAGCTCACCTCTCAACTTAAATGATAGAGGAGTGTTGCTCATGATACTACAACTCAATGTCACTCCTCAAGACCTAGGAGAGAAGGGAGTATTGCTCACCAAGAAACCCTAGAACACATGGTTCGGCCAACAAGAACAACTGAAGCAAGGAACTAACTAGCAACATATAAGGACATAGAAAGAAGGTAGTGTAGTTAGGGTTAGGAGTTATGTAACCCTCCTTAAGCAAGCTCCAAGCTCCTAGCTCCAAGCACCACCAAGGAAGAAGGAGACTCCAAGAAGGATCGGTCACCAAGCTTGTAAGAGAAGAGAGTGTGTCGTGCACCAAGGGAGAGGAAGATTAAGGAACTAAAGGGATCCTTAACAAGGGAAAGGTAACACACATATAGAAGGGGATGGAGGAGAAACCAAAGCAAAGCAAAGTAAGGTGTCACCCACCTAGGGACACTTGTCCATGTGCAAAAACCACCACTCTAGCATGTCTTAAACACATGTCCAAGGCCGTTGCCACATGCAAGCATCAAGCACCAAGTGTCCACTAGTGGTGACACAAACGATGTCAAAGATGGTCAAAGGTCCATGGGCGACACACCTGGATGATACACTACCACCACCACCACCATGGGCAACACAGCCCTGGGCGACAGAACCTGGGTGACACAAGCACCCTCGTGCCCGACACAAGGTTCAACCAAGCAAAGACAAGGCACCACAAGGCCCAACAAGCTCAACCAGGCCCAAAGGAACTCAAGTAATGAGCCCAAACCTTCCTCTCTACTCTAGAGGAAGCAAGGAGAGGGAGAAACACCTCACAAGATGACAAACTTTCTCACAAACCCTAGACTTGGGTTAATTGCAAGTAGCACCTCCAACTCTCAACAAAGCACAACCAAAACCTAATCACCACTAAAGGTGATTAGCAAGCAACTAAGCATCAGGGTTAAGCAAAGAAAATAGGGTAAACCCTAAAGAGAGGTCAGGGTCCTTACAGGATAACCCCCTACAAAGGGATTTTGTCCCCAAAATCCGAAGAGAAAAGCGAGGGATACTTCCTCCTCATCTCTTCCTCAAGCTCCCGCGTGGCTTCCTCAACGCCACGATGATGCCAAAGAACCTTCACAAGAACCAGGTCCTTCCTCTTCAGCTTCTTCACCCTTCTGTCAAGGATCGCCACAGGACCTTCCTCGTAGGTCACATCTTCAACAAGCTCAACTTCAACTGGCTGTATCACTGTTCCTGAATCTGGATGACTTTTCTTCAACATACTGACATGGAACACTGGATGTAACATGTGCAACTCTGGCGGTAACTCTAACTCATAAGCTACCTTGCCAACACGTGCTATGACTGGGTAAGGCCCCATATATCTAGGTGCTAGCTTACCCTTCCGGCCAAACCTTAGCACACCTTTCCACAATGAGACTTTAAGATACACTTTGTCTCCTACCTAGAACTCCAAAGGTCATCGGCGATTGTCTGCATAAGACTTCTTCCTGTCCTGTGCCGCTTTCAATTGTTGTTGTATCACTTTGATCTTTTATGTTGTCTGCTGCACTAACTCAAGACCCAAAAGCTGATATTCACCAGACTCATACCAACGCAAAGGAGATCTGCACTTCCTGCCATACAAGGCCTCATAAGGAGCCATGTCAATGCTCCGCTGATAACTGTTATTGTAGGAAAACTCTATCAGACTGAGATGCACATCCCAACTGCCTAGGAACTGTAAGACACAAGCTCGAAGGAGATCTTCTAAAGTCTGAATAGTCCTCTCAGACTGTCCATTGGTCTGCGGGTGGAAGGCGGTACTAAACCTCAACTGCGTTCCCAACGCTTTGTGCAAATGTTCCCAGAAATGACTCGTGAACTGAGGACCTCTGTCAGAAACTATCATCGCTAGTACACCGTGCAAACGTACTCTCTCATCCACATATACTCGAGCGAGCTTCTCAGATGTATACGTTGTCTTTACTGGTATGAAATGGGCAGACTTCGTCAATCTGTCCACTATTACCCAAATGGAATCATGATTCCTAGTTGTCCTGGGTAGACCAACTACGAAATCCATGGTTATATGATCCCATTTCCAGTGCAGTATCAGCAGGGGTTGCAACGTACATGCCAACTTCTTATGTTCAGCCTTGACTTGCTGACATACCGCACATCTAGCCACTAACTCAGCTACATCTTTCTTCAAACTGGGCCACCAATACAAGTCCTTCAGACTATGATACATATTGGTGACACCTGGGTGCATAGCATACATCGACGTGTGTGCTTCCTCAAGTACTAACTTCCTCAAATCCTCAGCATCGGGGACCACCATTCTATCACAATAGCAAACTAGCCCATCCTCGGACTCATGGAACCCATCACACTTTTCAATGCCAAACTCTGATCTGATCAACTGTATTGTATCATCTGCTTGTTGTGCATCTTTGATCTATTGTCTTAGCGTAGGCTTGACTTGCATTTGTGCTAAAAGTCCAGCTAACAAGGAAACTTCCATTTGTACATTCATCTGCCGTAGGGAAACAAACATATCCTGTCTATGGCATACCAGGGAACTCAACTGTGCCTTCTTTGAAGAAAGAGAAGAAGACTTTCGGCTAAGCGCATCAACTACCACATTTGCCTTACTAGGATGATACTTGATGGTGCAGTCATAATCATTGATTAACTCCATCCATCAACGCTGTCACATGTTTAACTCATGCTGTGAAAAGATGTACTTCAGATTCTTATGATCCGTAAAGATCTGACACACTTCCCCGTAAAGATAGTGTCTCCAAATCTTTAATGCATGAACCGCTGCTACCAACTCCAAATCATGAGTCGGATAGTTCTCCTCGTGTTTCTTAAGCTGTCTTGAAGCAAAAGAAACCACATGATCTTCATGCATCAGCACACAACCTAAACCTTTCTTAGAAGCATCGCAGAAAACAACATAGCCCTTTCTAGGCTTTGGTAGGATTAATATTGGAGCACTGGTCAACTTCTCCTTCAAACATTAGAAAGCTTGCTGACATCGATCATTCCAGACAAAAGGTACATCCTTTCTAGTCAACTTCGTCATCGACAACGCAATCGCACTGAAGTCCTTAATAAACCTCCGGTAGTATCCTACCAAACCCAGGGAACTATGAACTTCTATCGGCATCTTCGGCTGTTCCCATTCTGCAATGGATTCCACCTTCCTCGGGTCTACTTTGACTCCTTCAGTAGATATCACATGATCCAAGAAAGTCGCTTCTTCCAACCAGAACTCACACTTACTGAACTTGGCATACAACTGATGTTGGTGAAGAAGAGTCAACGCTAGATGAAGATGTCGCTCATGCTCTTGCTTGTCCCGACTATAGATCAAGATGTCATCTATAAATACTACAACAAACTGATCTAAGAACGGACAGAACACTCTGTTCATCAATTCCATGAAAGTAGCAGGTGCATTGGTTAGCCCGAACGACATAACCACAAACTCGAAATGACCATAATTCGTCCGAAAAGCTAACTTTGGTATGTCATCCACCTTAATCCTCAACTGATGATATCCGAACCATAGATCGATATTTGAAAACACTGTCGCACCACGCATCTGATCGGACAGATCATCTATCCTCGGTAACGGGTACTTGTTCTTGATCGTGACCTTGTTCAACTGCTGGTAATCTATACATAACTGCATCGATCTGTCCTTCTTCTTAACGAACAACACTGGAGAACCCCAAGGCGACGTACTCGGTCAGATGAAACCTTTCTCCAACAACTCTTGCAACTGCTTCTCAAGCTCTGCCATCTCTACTAGAGCCATCCTATATGGTGTATGTGCGATTGGATGCGTTCCTGGTACCAAATTGATCTCGAAATCAATTTCTCGGGGTGGAGGAACACTAGGAAACTCATCAGGAAACACATCGACAAACTCTCGGACAACCGACACTTCCTACAGACTAGGACCCTTTGCCTTGGTAGTCACAACGAAATCCACAACGTGAGCTAAGAACACCTCACATCCTTGTCATAGCAACTTCTCTGCCACCATAGCTGATACCAGACACGTCGGAAGGATCTTCCTATCTCCCTGGAAGATCCACTTCTCTCCATCATCATCAAACACCGCCTGCTTGGAACCACAGTCCAAAACAACCTTATACTTCTCTAAGGTATCCATCCCAAGGATAACATCGAAACCATTCATTTCAAGCGATATAAGATCCACTTGTATACGGTGTCCCAAAAAAGATAAGACACAAGATGGACACTCTTCTCGAAGCATCGAGGAACCATCAAGAGGGGTTTTTAACAACAAGCTATCCTTCTTACAGCTAATAGGTAAACGATAGTTTTCAAGCATACTATAGGCGATAAAAGAGTGTGTAGCACTCAGGTCAACCAGAATAGATATAAAGAAAGAAGAAGACATATCCGAATGAAATAACTCCATCTGACCTATCACTACTTGCGGGTTGACTATTGCCTCCGGCTGACTCATAACATAGAATCGAGTCGTTGCTTGCTGTCCACATCCTCTACTTCCTTGCGCAGACGATCCCACTTGTGATGCTTGACCGCGTCCTCGACCTATGCTACTATTGGGTTGTTGTCTATCTGACCCTTGATGATTCTGCCTCAACTGTTGTGTCACTTCAACATCTCTGTTTGGGTAATTTGACCTCCAATACCCTATCTGACCACATAGATGGCATGACTGGTCTCGCTATTGTGGCCTAGACAGCCCTGTCACTGCCACAGAAGCTATACTATGTGCCTTTGATGGTGAAGAAACATAACCTCCTCCCTTACTCGGAGACCACTGCGACGGTGCACTGGAACCTTTCATCACAGAAGGTGTTGAAAACATGGGCTTCTTGAAGCCACCAAACCTCTGTCCCTGGAACTAAGCAGGCCTTTTCTTAGACATAGATTCTCTTTTCTCCCTTACCGACCATTCGATCCTTCAGACAGATTCCACAAATGTAGCAAACCATTCTCGGTTCTCCAATGCAGAAGTAGGTGTCGTCAACTTAGCACTCAGACCCTTCTCAAAGCGTCTGATCCGTTCTTCATCTGTCACCGCCATGTGAGGACAAAACCTCAACAGGTCCATGAACTTGGCCTCGTACTCGGTGATGTTCATCGCTCCTTGGTGTAACCACTCAAACTGAATGATCTTCTCATCCAGATACATCTTCGGAAAGTATCTGCTGACAAACTCACGCCGGAAAACCTCCCAACCGATCACCTCACTAGGTCGCTTCTCTTCCTCGATGGTCCACTAGTGACCAGCACTACCCTTCAGAAGGTAGACATCGTGCTTTACTTTGTCTGCTTTGGGGATGTCGAGGATCCGGAAAGCCTTCTCAAGACTTGTCAGCCACAAATCTCCATCCGCTGGATCAGCTGTTCTAGCATAATCTGAAGCTCTGACTCGGCAAAGCCGCTCAAAGGTCTTCGCAATACCCGATGTTTCTCCATGGGGAGCCTGTGCTCTCGGCGGAGGCATTGGCAATCGCTCAACCATGAGATTCATCATAGCCGTCATCTGCCCCATGAGCTTTTGGTAAGCAGGATGTTCAAGAATGGCTGGGTCAGGTTGGGGGACCTCAGGCACCCGATCTTCATGTGCCTGCCCTATAGCTCCATCAACTGATGCAACATCGCTATTCTCAGTAGCATGTTCTTCATGGTTCCTAGACATCTTGGCTTTTCTTCTGGTGAGGCAGAAGAGGATTGTAAGAAAATATGGAAGACTCACAAGAACAGACACAACCTAGTTCTAAATCCCTATAGACTCAGCGAACCTAGGGCTCTGATACCAAACTTGTGGCAACACATCCCACTATCACACATACAACGAGGTGTTATGTGAAAATGTGCGGAAATCACCATAACCACAGATTATCAAAAACACTGGTTAATTAAAACCGTTGCAAAAAGATGATAAACTGAGAAACTATTACATTTAAGTCCTCATTCTGCAAGCAAACAGGTTATATAAACATATACAAGTCTTGATACGTGTCCACAACTTAGAGGATCAGTTGTTCCATCATGAGTTCATCACATGTTTATATGTACAGAAAGGCCCACATCTGACCAACAGTAGGATATACAAAACATCAACAGCTATACATTGTGAAACAACGTCAAAACACCTCCAAGGACCTGAGAGTATAGGGATGACTCTAATACTCTACTACGAAACATCCAAAACAGCATCATATCCATCGCTTGCCTTCTACTGCTCATCTTGCTGCTCGGCCGCAACTCCGCGAACACCACCACGTCTAACTCGAACACCTAAAAAGGGTGTAAACTAGCGGGGTGAGACACACAGTCCCAGCGAGAAACATAACTCCCCGCCAAAACTACAAAACCTCGGAAAGATAAAACAACAACAGCAGATAACTACAAAAGAAGAAGTATAACAAGAGTAGTTGATATAGCAAAGCCATTCATACCATCAGGCTTACCGGATGTACAGAAGGCATATACTCAAGTATTTCTTTATGGAACATGATTAACCAGATAAGATTTATAAGGTCTTACCACATAACCTGAGAAACATATAAGTAACTGCGAGATGTAACAAGATTAACTACAAGTAAGGCCTTAACCAATGTTTCGTGTTTTGCCTTAAGCAGTAAATACTATTCGGTTGGATTAAATATTCGTATGCCCTGAGGAAGTGAGCCATACCGCTCAAATCCAATCGACGGCTGTGAAACCCGGAATTAGTGCCATACATGGTCAATGGAAGAGTCAGACTCCATGACCTCCCACCTCGTGGTCAGTGCACGAGTACAACACAAGCACGACCGCAGTCTCGTGCTTAAGTGGCCTTAGCCATAGGGTTAGGCTACCCTCTGCCTAGCCCGCCTCGGTAAAGGTATCGGTGCTAGTGAAACTGAGTGACGGACCTATTCACCGTGCTCTGGGCCATGAACGCATTCATGCTCCCATATCACATATCCTGAGCCATGGGCCTGTTCACCATGATCTTCACATACTGAGCTACAGGCCTGAATCTACACTCTGGAGTCTACAACCGAAGTTTCACTCTTACCTTCTCACTTTAGGCTAGGAGAAACCTCTCATACTCAACAATATGCACTCCGAGTTAACCCATAGGAGAACCTGTTTCACCATCACCAGCTCCTGACGATGATGGATCTATGGCCAGGGCAACTACATGATGTATTCCACTATGATTAATTAACATCTTTATGTGGATTGCAAGATTCAACCAAGTTATATAACATGTAAACTATAACAGAATAAACAGTATGAAACTCAAGAATAAGCTTTCATTGTAGTCAACATCATCCTGATCCATCACAAGGATCCCACATTACATGTTATCACTGGGCCTCCTGCCAATCATCCCGATCCATCTCTAGGATCATCACATTGCCATGGGATCTTAATCCCTTATCACATAGTGTCACTGCCTCTCAAGGCTACATCATCAACATGGGATAGCAATCCCAAGCACTTTAGTTAAATACATCATACAGGTTATCTCATTATCAAGAGTAACCATCACAGTAGAGTTACTCAACATATATACCTCATAGCCCTTTTCCTGTGTATGCATCTGTATGAGACCTGCATGGTTAGTATACATAATCATTATGAATAACTTAGAAGTTCATATTATCGACATAGTGGTGACATTGATGCTTATATGCTTTATCAATCATGCATCAACTTGAGATCACAGACATTGATCATATTATTAAGCAAGGCATCTTACATGTTTACCATTTGCCCAGCATTATTCATAATATCAAAATGATCACATACCTATATAAAGACATGTAAGTTACATAAATGAGTTCTACCATAACGATTACCATTAAGTATATCAAGGGCCACCATCATGACTAAACGTGATACATACTTAAGGTTTAGCATAGATGTGGTCTACTATATCGTGAACATCCGGGGTTACTATCAAAACCAAACATGATGCAAGAACAACATATCGGTTTCTATAAGGAGCAGGACCATCACTAACAATACCCACTACCCTCAACATAGGTAGTATCGGGCAGGGCTCATCCAATCGTCCAACCACATCAGCCTTATAATGGTCAAGCAACTACCAAGGATAACGGGCAACATCTGTGATAAAACGCGCAACGCTGTCTCGTATTCGTCATGCATCTTGTGCAATGTTGTGCAACAAGGTTCGTTGTGCAGCTGAGCCCAAGGAGTGTATCAGGAAAGGTGTGACGCGCACCATATCGTGCAACTCTGTCGGGCATCTTGGTGTCGGGCAACACAGCATCGTGCTCAGCTATCTTAGCCCGAACCTATCAGCCGTCACACAGGGCAGGGGTTAACACGACACCTGTCACAGCATCTCAGAGCTAGCCAACACTTCCACACCTCAAGCCAACTACACTAGGCCATCTCTAAGTCGTGTGTGTGGGGGGGGCAAAGTGCTCATCAAGGTGCAGCTCAAACAACCAACAAGGAGCCAGACGTTCAGCCCACCTATCCATGCCCTATCTGCCGTCACAAGAAAGGACTGGGGTGTGATGCCCGTCACAAGGTCAGCGACCAAAGGGTATCGTCTGTCATAGCCACTGCACATATCGTCCAAGGTTCTAGGTTAAGAGGGGTATCAGGTAGCACCTTCCCCAAGATCATAACGGTCAAGAAGCAACTCCACAAGGTCGTCATCAACCTCAAGCACAAGGGTACCAAACCCTAATGGATCAAGAGGATGGCTCACCTCTCAACTTAAATGAGAGAGGGGTCTTGCACATCTCTTAACACCAATCGGGAAACACAAGGGCAACCCTAGACGAGGTCCACAACTACCACCAAACTCACCCTTCAAGTCCATGGTGAGAGGAGGGTGTTACTCAAGCTACTATAACACAAGCTCACCTCTCAACTTAAACGAGAGAGGAGTGTTGCTCATGATACTAGAGCTCAAGATCACTCCTCAAGACCTAGGAGAGAAGGGAGTTTTGCTCACCAAGAAACCCTAGAACACATGGTTCGACCAACAAGAACAACTAAAGAAAGGAACTAACTAGCAACATATAAGGACATAGAAAGAAGGTAGTGTAGTTAGGGTTTGGAGTTATGTAACCCACCTTAAGCAAGCTCCAAGATCCTAGCTCCAAGCACCACCAAGGAAGAAGGAGACTCCAAGAAGGATCGGCCACCAAGCTTGCAAGAGAAGAGAGTGTGTCATGCACCAATGGAGAGGAAGACTAAGGAACTAAAGGGATCCTTAGTAAGGGAAAGGAAACACATATATAGAAGGGGATGGAGGAGAAACCAAAGCAAAGAAAAGCAAGGTGTCGCCCACCTAGGGATACTTGTCCATGTGCAAAAACCACCACTCTAGCATGTCTTAAACACATGTCCAAGGCCGTTGCCACATGCAAGCATCAAGCACCAAGTGTCCACTAGTTGTGACACAAATGAGGTCAAAGATGGTCAAAGGTCCATGGGCGACACACTTGGATGATACACGACCACCACCACCACCATGGTTGACACAGCCCTGGGCAACACAAGCACCCTCTTGCCCGACACAAGGTTCAACCAAGCAAAGACAAGGCACCACAAGGCCCACCAAGCTCAACCAGGCCCAAAGGAACTCAAGCAACGAGCCCAAACCTTCCTATCTACTCTAGAGGAAGCAAGGAGAAGGAGGAACACCTCACAAGGTGACAAACTTGCTCACAAACCCTAGACTTGGGTTAATTGCAAGTAGCACCTCCAACTCTCAACAAAGCACAACCAAACCCTAATCACCACTAAAGGTGATTAGCAAGCAACTAAGCATCAGGGTTCAGCAAAGCAAATAGGGTAAACCCTAAACGAAGGTCAGGATCCTTACAAAACAACTCAAAGAAAGTAATTACAAGATATAGATATACCAATTTAGAGTAAATACAGAGATAGAGTTTTAAGCAAGATAGGCATTTTGGAATAAGCAAATATGCATATATAAAGGTACCAAAGGATTGCCAAAGAATAAGGCTATTGGTTGAGAAAATCTAGTTGAGACGGAAATTCTCATTCAATAAGCCCACTGTGTATTCTGTGCACAGTGTTATCGGTCGAGTTTTGTGCATTGACAACTCGACCGATGACAGCTGCTGGAAACACCCATAGGTGCCTATCGGTCGAGTTTCAAACAGGGCAAACTCGACCGAAATAGCAGATGTCAAAAAGCACATATATTTCATAAAAACATATTTAAAGGTATGCTAAAAATACAAACCATATCCAAACATGTGTAAGCAAGCTAGTAATGAACTAAGAAAGCATTAGAAATAGTTTTTGAGCAAGAGTGTGAAGAGAAGTACAAAATACCACTTTTAACTCAAAAACCACATGCATAGTGCACACTAACTTGACAAAAACAAGTTAGGAAAGGTTATAAGCAAGAAAATTTTACCTTTGTTCTTACCATTCCTTTTTCCACTTTTTGTCACCCTCTACACATCTCACCTTTCTTCTTTCATGTGGATTGAGAAGTCAGTTTTCAACTCAATAGCTCAAGTCAATTCATTTGCAAGTACCTACAATAAGAAAGATGAAATGGTCCCCAATCAAGTTTTTGGGTCCGGAGGGGTTATCTTAGAAACCCAAGTCCTATTGCTCTTGGGTGATTTCCTAAAAGGACAACAAGTATAATAATGACCAAGATCATTGCAATAGTTGCATGTGCCCATAGTCTTAGAAGTAGAGGATTCTCCATGGAAGATTGGAGGTCCTTTATCTTTGTCGTTCCTTTGACTACTATCATATCCTAAACCATGTCTACCAATTTTTTTGGTAGTATGGTGTAGGATATCATTTAGGCTCTTCTTACCAACTAAGAATATTTGCAAAGAAGATCTCAAACTATCATTATCATGCATAAGAGAAGTAATAGTAGAAGACAAATGATTGATATTATCTCTAGCATGCAAAAGATCATTTTCTAAGCAAAGAGATTTAGTTAAATAGGAATCTCTATCAATATGAAGAGTAGCAACGTCATTCTCTCTACTAGTAGAACTAGAACAAGATTCATGCACATTGATTTTATCAAGCAAGGAGCCATTTTCTATTTCAAATTCTTGCAAAACAAAATCTTTGTCCTTGTTTTCAGATTTAAGAACATCAATATCATGCATGAGAGAATCAACAATTAAAGTATGCTCTTCATTAGACTTAGGCATGAGAGGTTGAGCTTCTAGAAATCTAATCTTATCAAGCAAACTAACATTTTCAAGTTTAAGAGAGTCTACTTGGCTAATACAAGCATTTTTGTCATCAAGCAAGTAAGAATTAACATGTTCAAGATCATCTAGTTCTACATGCATATTATCAACAATTATAGCAAGGTTTTTCTTTTTCCTTTTAGAAGACTTAAGAGAGGCACAAGTATTATGAATAATAGCAATCAAAGATTCTTTATCTAAAGAGTTTAGATTTACCTAACTTGAGTCCTTACTTGTTGATGTCATAAGAGAAAAATGGCATTCTCCTTCATCACTAGAGCTTGAGCTTGATCCTTCACTTGAATCTTCACTTGAGCTTGAGTTGGAGGAGCCACTTGAGCTTGAGTGCCATTTTTCCTTCTTCTTGTGAAGATGGGTCTTTTTTCCTTGTGGGAAATCTTCCTTGTAGTGACCCTTCTTTCCACATGTGAAGCACCGGATGGAGGAGGACTTGCCTTTGTAGAATTTACCCTTGGAGTACATGGCATCTTCTTCAAATTGAGAGGATGGAGAAGCTTGACCAACAATAGCCTTGATTTGAGCATTGATTTCAGCCTTCTTCATTCTCTTGAGTTCTTTCTCCTCTTGTCTTTCTACTTCCTCCCTCTTGTCAAGTGTGGCTTCATGTGCTTGTAGATTTCCAATGAGCTCTTCGATAGGGACATCCTTAAGGGATGTTGCTTCTTCATTGGAGGTCACCTTGGGTTCCCACCTATTGGGGAGAGTTATAAGGATCTTTGAGTTGATTTATCCACTAGACGTAGGATATCCTAGAAAAACAAGACCATTCACAATGGTGTTGAGCCTTGAGTACATGTTGGATATCCTCTCCTCCTTTCCCATCTTGAAGTTCTCAAACAACCCTTTGAACATGTAGACTTTGCTTTCCTTCACTTGATATGTCCCTTCATAAGTGATGCATAGCTTTGTCCATACCTCATAGGCTGTTTCACATGAACAAATCTGGTTGAACTCAGTGGGGGTCATGGAGGCATAGAGGATGTGCATGGCTCTAGCATTCAAGGTTGCTTTCTTCAAGGTAACTTCATCCCATTCTTCAATCTTTGTCTTTGGTAGCATGTATGGGCTGTTCACCATTTGCCACATCTCAAGACTTGATCCTTGGATGTAGAATTGAAGCCTTCTTCTCCAATAGAGGAAATTGCTCCCATCAAAGAATGGTAGGCTGATCAAGTATCTCCCTCCTAGGTAGTCATCCATCTTCTCCTACTTGTTGAAGTATGATTGGAGAAGACCCACTCTGATACCAATTGTTGGATCCTAGATGGGTGATTAGATGCTCTAGAGGGGGGGTGAATAAAGTTGAATGCACTTAAACAAAATTCATTAGACCTTCAAGATATATCACAAGATAAGGTTGCTAAATAGGAAATTTGTGTGCAACTAAAACATGCATAGCAAAGGAGAGAGAGATTGAACATACACCAATTTATAAGATGTTTAGAGTGGTTCCACACTTCAAACTAGAAGTGTGTCATTCCACTACCTAGAGAGGTCAACCTCTAGGATTTCTTAACCTTGCATCTTCATTATATTCATTATAAGAGATGCAATACATGACCACCAAGGACTTACCTATCCAATATAAAGAGTCTTCAACCTTACCAAGGACTTACCCTCTTTGCAAGAGTCTTCCGCCTTCTTCCAAGGACTTACCTACATTTGCACAAGTCTTCATCCTTCGAGTAATTACCCACACTTCTTGGATCTTTCGCCTTTGACTTCACCATCATTCAGAGAATCTTCCACCAAGGACTTACCCACTTGAGCAAGGAGTCTTTTGCCTTCACCAAGGGCTTACCCACTCTAGCTCCAAGTCTTCAGCCTTGATCTTCACCAAGGGATGCCGTCCCTTGTTCTTCTTCACCTCTCTTAGCTAAGAGAGAGAACCTTCATCTTCATGGTTGAAATGAGAGATAGGAAGGTGGTGGAAGTGAGAGCCTCACAAGATATACATGTAGGACTAGATCTCTTACATATTTCCTACTCACTCTAATGGATGTAGCAAGTGATTAAGCTTAGAGAGAGAGAGGAGGTTGTAGGAAGAACTCAACTATAGAATAGGAACCTCACATATAGTTTTGCAATGAATGCTCAACCTTGGAATGAAGCCCAAGGGATCCTATTTATAGATAGGGATACCTCTTAGCCTATGGGAACACTTGAGAATGAAAACTAGTTGTTTTGTGGCTTGCAACAAATATATTTTCACTTGTAGCAACTCCACAACGGCTAGAAGCACTTTTTCTGCACTTTTTTGTATAGTGAAATCGGTCGAGTTTCTATAAGGGTAACTCGACCGATACAGTAAAAGATAAATCTGATATTCATACCATCGGTTGAGTTTGCCCTGGGGAAACTCGACCGACCAATGAAAATTGAATTGGTCAGGTACTCCATCGGTCGAGTTCTGTGTAGTGTAAACTCGACTGATCAAAAGTCATTTTCAAGATCCAATCAGGATTAGTCGAGTTTGCAACTAACAGAACTCGACCGATGAACAACCTGCTGTGAATTTTGGAAAATGGCTTTTGAGTGCTTAAACATTCGATATAAGTGCTCCTGATTTTTTTAAGCTTAATTACAAGTCATTAGAAGAGATTTACAACATGATTTTATTGGATTTACATCATATTACAAAAATGTACACTTGTATTGACTTTAACTTGTCTTTTCTCCAATTTGATATGCGCAAGTTAGGGCATTTGGAGTGTGTCTATGCCTAATCTGAAATCACTTAAGTAGAGACATTAGACACCAATATGTGGAATGGTTAGTCATCATCAAAACACGGGTTTAGTCAATTTAGATGTGAGTCAACATTGACCTAATTGACCTTGAGAAAACACCAAGGTGTGCCTCAGTGACTCTAAAACTCAGATTCGAGACAGCTCTGCCGCATCTGCCACTGTGGTGGGAGAAGGAAGTAGCGGGCGGCCCCCAAGCAACACCAGAGAAGGATCCTACAATCACATCTTCTGTCGTGAGTGTTCCTGCTCTGGGATCATCCTCGCGAGGATCCAGGAAAGGGGTGGTGGGAGAGGAAGGAGACCTACATCTGTGGTGGCAATTTGCCTTCACCGTGGAAGTCGGGCACCACAAGGCTGCTTGGTGCTTTCCTGCCACCGCCAGAGGAACCAAGAAGGGGGAAAGGGTTTCCTCGTATTGAAGATTGTGGTTGTAGAATGTAGGATCCTCGATGGAACTATGTGAAGCTGGAGAGCCCCTTAGATTGAGGCATGGAGCCCTGGAAAGGCCCTTCCAACCCACCAGCTCCTGCTCGTAGAGGAGAGTTCACCAGCCAGGAAACACCTCCATAGCTGCAACAAGCCTTCTTCTAGATTTTGCAGGTTCACACAGGTGGATTTTCTCTACTACCTAGTGCTCCTCACCCTCCGTAGAACCTCCTCTGGTTGCACTTATCACTTCCGGGTGCGGTGGAGAGAATTGAGGGTGTGAGGGCTCATTCTCCCTAGGTATTTCCAGTGAAACACCTAATCCTTAGGGTCAGTGGACTGCTCCTGGCATCACGGAGATGGTAGTTGAGCTATTATAGGCTCAATCTATCCAAGATGGTGGATTGAGCAATAACTTTGGGGCAAGCTCAGTTATCTGCAAGGAGCGAAGCTTGAAGACAAAGTCAATGGTATCTATTTATATCTAGTGGATACAGAGAGTCCACGTTTTCAGGCCGATGGTCACTCCCAATTGACATTGTGCCCCTTTTGTTAAGTGGGTTGGTTGCGTGACATCAGAGAAAATCAAATCTGGTTTTAAAATCAGTTAAAACCTTAGTCATTTTATCAGAGTTCAAACATCAATACCTCCCAAACGGCTAACCCGAACGTCATGAAATTTTAACCATGAGTTCCTCATCATATAAAGCCTCATATTACCAATTTTGAACTCAAAATTACAACAACTGGTCATATAACTAAATTCCTCAAATAACCTCATAAATAATTGTACTGACCTCAAATACAAGTCAATTAAAAATCAACTCTTGACCAAACAAGTTCAACTTATATTGGTTGACCACATCACACCTCAAAGTCCTTTGTTAAATAACTTTACTAAGGTATGCCTACAGACACTATATTGGATATACAACTCCTAAATTTAGGGTCATCACATCACCACCGACTGTGTTGCCTGAAGCTCACCATCAGTCGCCACTTCTTGGAGCTGAACCTTTGTCACTATGCTTGGATCTTCCCAACTTGCTAACACCACCAACACAACCATCAAGGTGTAGTTCCTCTCCTCCATTTTTGTTTCTCTAATTTCTCCATCTACCTCCCCTATTTCTTCATCATTTCTTCTCTTATTCCAGTGAGGTGCTTTTCCTACTCTTATTCTCCCTTTTCTACCGACAGGTAGTACTGCTCCTCTTTGTACCCCCTTCATGTACACCTCATCTATCCTCTTTTTCTCTTCCTCCTCTTCTTGCACCCACTCCCTTCTTCCTATACCATCATGGGGCTGCATTTCCTCTCTTCCTCTCCATGCATTTCCTCTCTTCCTTCTCTTCTTGCACTTTCTATAGCATATGTGTATTTGCTCTATTATTCTTTTTTTTCTCTTTGTCCTCTTCTTCTCTTCCCATTTTTTCCTATTTTTCTTTTTGACTTATTCCCTTCCCTAATTCTTTTTCTCCTCCTCTTTCTTTATATCCTTATATTTCATCATGGTTACTCCCTTTTTCACTACCTCCTTCCATCTACTATCTCTCTTCTTCTCTCAATTGATGTTGACATACTCTCTTTTCTCTTCATTCATTACTTTTCCTATTTATGTATCCTTCAGTCCTTCTCTCAACTGCTTCTTTTTTTACTTAATCACCCAAATCTTATCGCTTACCTTATAACTATTTCTTATCTATTCCCTATATTTCTAGCTTCACTTTGGTGTAAATTTGGAACCGCTGTACTTGTCAGAGCTCTGATTCTTTTGTGTCGAGTTGTGTTTTGCTTATTGCTATGAAATTTTGGTGTCATAGCTGAATTGTATGACACACAAATACTACCTACCTAGTACAACTTATTTGTTTCAATCAAATTCCCATCTATAGCTACAATCAATTTTAGAATTGAATTACTAAATTTATTGTTTCCTACTGATTGTATAATTTGTATTACCCTACAAGTCAAAATCTATCTAGTCATGTTTTTAATTATATTATTTTTTAGTAAAAATCAGTGTTTCATTTGTATATATTCTATGGTTTTCATATATGTTTAGGTTATTAAAATTATTTATGACATCATAATGATGACATCGGTTGAGCCGGTCCAACCACCAGACAAACCACTAAACTAAGAAATGGAGGCCTCACTGATTCACTCACTACTTCGGTTCTGAAGACTAAGGATCCAACTACAGAAACCTTGCAAATATATATGTTTGGGTACTTGCATATCAAGTTGTACCATGTATTTATGCATTTCTTTGTACATGCATGTTTGTATACAACTTTGATGGAGCTTCCACATGTGTGGAATTGCGTGCACCACTAAAAATCCTAAATATAGTAAGTCTTTAGATTTATACTTGCTTATACTAGATTAAAACTCCACCCACGTATGCTAGGATACGTGGAAGCATTTTTGTAGTATAGTTAAGGGTCAAATCCACAGGACAACAGTCTTGTTAGGATCAACAAGATAGAAAACGTTATAATTTCATTTAGCTCCTTAACAATTGGTATTTAGATCAAAGAGTAGATTTGATTGATTAAACTAAGTGCAAATAAAACAAAAGCAAGAAAGTAAATTTAAGGTTGTAAACAATGTTAGGAAACCACTAGGATGTGATCGGCTTTCACCACCACTACGCATGGATCAATACATGCTACATAAAAACATAACCTGCAATAAGAGTCTAACTAGTTAGTATCTTTGTAGATTTAGCTTCCTTTCAGAGAACTAACTATGAGAAGTGTGTGAATGTTGCAATGCCAGCCATCCCCAAATGAATGGTCACCTTCTTTGCAACATTCCCTTCGCAAAGTGTGTTCCTCGAATTATCAAGGTTGTACTTTCATACGTCAACTGATTCAATTTCATAGTATGAAAGTACGACGATGGAAGTGAGTTTACTCCACTTCTTGAAATACACTCCTAGATACCGAAATAGATGCATGGTGACTAAATGCATCAAGAACCAACATTCAATCGAGATTCGAATCTAATAGTACAAACGTAGACAATTCATACTAAAAGATAAAAGGTAACACAAGTTGGTGATCAAGCAACAAGCATTCATTAAACAATTGATGTTGAAATGAAAAGAAGGTATATCTCTATTGCAAACTTATGGATTACATTGCATGAAATGAAAACATGGGTAGCGGGGCTACTCCTCGCACCCTAGTGTATAAGACTACTCGCTCATGGCAAGGACAAAGAAGGAGGCGAGAAGAGAGAGAGAGAACATCATCTCCATGAAGGAGGGAGGAAGATCGACCCCTTGGAGAGAGAGAGCCACGATCTTCACACTTCGAAGGTTGCTTGATGATGAATCCTCCTCTTCCCACCTTCTTTGGTGATGAGAGAGAAAGAAGCTTTTGGATGGAGTGTGGATCTTAGACCCGAAGCGTCAGGGCAGTGGATGAAGGATGGAACAACTCTAGAACAAAAGAGGAAACCTTTGGACGTATCAAAACCTCCCCCTTTTTTAGGACCCTTTGGGTCTTATTTACAGGATTTGAGTGAAGTCCAAACGGTTTGGGCGGTTTTGGGCCCAAATGTCATGAAAACCATTTGGGTTCTGAGTTCGTTTGGACTCTCTCTGTTTCGAAACCGTTTCGACTCTCCCGGTTTGGAAACCGTTTGAGTCCTTGCGGTCTTGAAACTGTTTGCCTTTATTCGGTCTTAGGACCGTGTAGCTTTATGCGGTCTTGAGATCGGTTGATCTCCATTCGGTCTTGGGACCATTTGGTGTCCATTCAGTCTTGGGACCATTTGGTGTCCATTCGGTCTTAGGACCGTTTGGTGTCCATTCGGTCATGGGACCGTTTGGTGTCCATTCTATCTTGGGACCGTTTGGTGTCCATTCGGTCTTGGGACCATTTGGTGTCTATTCGGTCTTGGGGTCGTTTGGTGCTTTTGTAGTTGTTTTTGTGCTTTTCTGTAAAAAATAAAAGGAAAAGTTATTTTAATGGAATATTTGCAATAAAGTGGAAAGTTAATGATTTTATCTAATTTATCTAAGAAAGAGTATGGAAAATTGAGAAAAATCAATAAGATAACATCGCAAAATGGGAGGTTATCACCCCCCCAACTTAGAGTCTATCTTGTCCTCAAGCTAGAAGAGCTAAGGCACATAGTGGTGAGGCGATTTTATTTAGTTAAGATTTCCATACTCTTGCTTCAATTCTAAACCAGAGATCTCCTAAGTTCGTATCAGGGCTTTTGCTTGCCTTAACTCTTTCAGGTGTTGAGAGTTGCTTGGATCTCAGGTTTCTTCCATATCATGTAGCTCGTATTGGGACCACCTTTTGATTTTATTATGTGCATGTCGTCGACTCTAATCAGTTTTATACTTCTTTGAAAATCCTACCAGAAGCTAGAGTGGGTATGAAGGTTGGCTAAAGGTTGTTGTGTAATTCCCCCTTCAAGTGGGGGAGGGTTTGTCTATGCATTTAGGATCTCACTACTGGGAACAATACATCTACCTTTTTGAGGGCATCTGAATGTACCGGCCGGGTGAGTCCGTTATCAGCCTTTTCATATATTTGGATACCTTAGGGTCTCACTATCGGGCATGACAAATCTGCCTTTGTGAGGGCAGCTGAATGTACTGGTCGGGCGAGACCTTTATTGGCTCTTCATAGAGATCCTTATGCGTGGCACAACTCTCATATTTTTATTCAACACTCTGGCTTTTATTCATAAACTCATAGGCTTAGGATTCATGATTTTAGGAGTTTTGATTTGGCAGACAAGCCTCTTTTATTGAAGAGAAGAAATATGTTCTTAGAGTTTCTCGACATGCACTTATTTGGTTTCTACTTGGTGGTCCACTTGCGAGGTTTCTTGATTTGGATGTCACCTGATATCCCTCCCATCATTGAGAGTGTTTGGCTTGTTTCGGCCCTAAAGTTGACCTACAGAGAGTCAGATGTACAATTGAAGTAAAGACATGAAAATCTAGTGTGAAGGTAAATTATTAATTCACCATTACATGTCTATATGCTATTCTTCTTATTGCTTTTGAGGACGCATTGGATTCTAAATTTAGATGGGGATGAGCTTTTCCAAGAGGGATGTTATTCTTATGTGCATGATTTATTTTAACAGGGGAATTACTTAAAACAAAATCTAAATGTGCAAAGAAGGCTAAAGATTTTGTACAAAATTGAAAGGGAAGGTAGAGAGGGAAGGGTTTTAAAAATGATACGTCGCCCTTGTCCAACGTACTCCCCCCTAACTTATCACCCACTCTATCCTCAGAGTGTCAAAGTGGTAGGTTGAGAAGTACATCGACAAGGCTGTTAGGCTTCTGTTAGTCCTTTGTTAGCTCCAGGCATTCGGAGAAGATTAGCTGTGAACTTTCCACATAGGGTGTGATAATCCACGTATGTCATGTCCTCTAATGGTCTTCCAAGGACGATGATGGTGTACGTCCAGTAGAGGACGTGGAAGCCGCAATCGTTTGACTCACGGAGCTGTTGGGGGCATCTGTGGCTGAAGGCAGGGCAATGTAAGTGTTCTTTACCATATGCCCATGTGTGCTTGTTGAGAAGGTCATGTAGTTTGTCAGCACACTCCTTCGCCACCTCCTTTGTGGGCGTTCCTGGTGTTGTAGCATACTGTTGCTAATCTGGGTTGTACTGGCTGTCAGAACTGTTATATATGATTGTTGTTCCGTCATGAAGATTTGTCGCCAGTAACATCCAGTGCTCTGTATGAAGGAAAGGAAGCATGATAAACTTCAGAGTCATATGTTGGAGGAAAGAAATGAGTGCTTCAGTTGTTCTAAAGTTGTTTATCTTTAGGAGATCATCCTTCATATATGTTGATGCCATATAGATCGTAGGGTGATTCCGTCCGAGGAGATATTGATAGGCGACCATCAAACTCACAGATAGAGACCCTTTGAACTGTACAATTTCTCGTAGTGCATCTGCCATAACAAAAATATCTCCGGCTAAAAAAATGAGATCATCTTTCTCGGCGTAAAGCGTAGACATGATGAGCCGAAGTTCATTGTCGGAAAGACTGTTGCAGGCTGTGAGGTCAAAATTAGGGAACTTCGGTTCAATGGCAGATAGGGGCACCTTTTGTGAAGATGGTCTATTGATGGTAGCCCCTATTAGCAATTTGATGTCCCCTTTATCCTTCACCAGATCAAAAGAGTAAGGGTCCCATTGTTTCTTCTCGGGGACCTTGGTGGGTTGTTGTTTCTCCAACTCCTTTATTGTTTGCCAGAATGGCTGCTTTTGAGGATGTTGTATGGCTGAGTAGAGGTAACGAGGGATGTCATCAGGTGACATAGTTGGGTCCTTGAATAACCTTCTGTCGCATATTAGCTCCATGGCATAACGTCCTCGTAGAGAATGAAAATCCTCTGTGGCCAGCTCAATGAAAGGGATTTGTTGATTGAGCGCTTGGATGTGGCGTATAGTGTAGAAAGCGCAATCCCTAGATTCGTCTTGAGTTTGGACTTGTGGGTTTATGATTTGGAACCATGGTTGGTTCCAACCATTTCGGAGGGATGTGCATGCAGCCCAGATTAGTTTCAGAAGTTGGAAAGGGAAGCATCTGGCCTCCCCCGCTTCAATACCAGCAAAATTAATTATACCGACCTTTAGTTCACTGGTGTAGAAATTGGACACCTTGGCGTCTCGAGCCACAGTGTCCATGATCATTAGTAGCCAGTGGCTAGAAACTTGAAAGGGCATGGTAATATAGCGTGCCTTTCTAGCAAGCCCCCTCTACAACCGCTCGATAGATTTGCTTTGTAAATCTTTATATAACAGACTCATGGCCAGAGCAGGTGAAGTGTTAAGTACTGGTTTCTGTCATTTAGAGCTTCTGTAGATTTCGATAGAATAGGTAAGGAGGACACAGAAGATTTCCATCTTCACCGTTGACTGTGGTCGAAGGATGGTGCGGAAGTCTTCACGTGTCAACTTGCGCTGAGTCTTTGTATTTTGGTAAATAACATCTCCCCCTTCTTTGGCATCATCTATGATAGTGTTTAGGATGAATATGTCTTGAGCATCTAGGGTAGAGATGGCCGCCATGTCTAAATCGTGCATCTTGTGAGGTAGAGATGGCGGCGGGGGAATCTCTTGCGGAGGGTGGGAAGAAGTCTACTCCAAATCTTCTATGTAGTGTTGCAGATCATTGTCTTTCTCTGAATCAGAAGCAGAGTCGAGATTTTCATCTGTATCTAAACTGACTCTTTCTAATTCTTCCTGGTCTGGGGGAAGGGGTGAAGATTGCTCTGGGGCTAAGTGTTGTGGTTGCGGTTGACTCATGTTGGTTCCAAATAAGCATTTTTGGAACTCAGCAAAAGCTGCTTCTTTGGCGGTTTCCCCCAGAGATCCCAATGCAGAATAGTCAAGAAATTGATCCCCATATGACATGTTAACGTTATCATTGTGAGTAGGGGATTTGGGATCGTTATCAACTTCTTGGTGGTCTTTCGATTGTTTTGGTGCAGCTCCTCGGCTGGGGCCCTCCCAAGCATTGTTTGGTCATCAGATTTATCGTCTGAGGAGGTTCTATTGTTGGAGTCAGCCGAGGAGTCGAAATCCTCATCTTCATCTTCTTCTTCATCATCTTCTTTGTTTGCCACCTTATCTTTGGTCTTCTTTGGTGGAGGCTTCTTGCATTGCCGGTGGAGTGCTTATAGTTTGTTGAAAGCCACTTGCACATGCTCATGTGTTTCAAGCAGTGCGTCGTGGATTTCGTTGAGATCTGAATAACGAGCCTCAGCGGAGAGGATTCGTGTAGAGAAGTGCATCACTTGGGCTCTTAATTGGTTGATTTTATTGTTGGATGAGACCTCTTGACAGTTATTGAGTTGTGTGAGGGTGGTGTTGATGTCATCCAAGTGCATGCTTAAAGCAGTTTGTTGCTGCTTAAGCTCACACAGGGTGTCTGGCAATGGTTGATTTTGTGCAAAAATCATGTCGACTTGCTTGGCCAGATCACCTTGTTGGCTTTTCACCCCAAGCACCAATTGTGGCAGTTGTTGCAGGCGGTCGTCGATGCGTTCGACTTCCATGGCCACTGCTTCCTGCTATTAATGGATGCTAGAGATTATGCTTGGCAAGGCACGGTTTCGCTTGTCATTCTTGGCGACCTGTGTATTTAGACCCTGCACACAAGAAAAAATAGATTGTAATATATTAGAAGGGTCGGTGAGGAGGTTTCAGATAGCGTCGATTGACATCCGAATTCCTCACCGGCATTTGTAAAAGGGACCCCAGATGTGGAAGGGTGGGATGGCTGGGGTCGGGGTGGAAAGGTGGTATTGCCTTGCGAAAGAGACATTGTTGATGGTCCCACAAACTGTGTGGTGACTGTAGATGGAGTCACCAGCGGTGTCAGGGTGGTGGTGGATGAAAAAAATGGTGACATTCCCAGTGCGAATGGTGGGATCAAGAATGTTGAGGTGAAAAGGGTGGAGATGGGAGCAGAGGAGGTGAAATCGGGTGTTGGAGTGGAGAATGGGATTCCTAAAGAGAAAAAGGTTGAGGTGGAAGATGTGGGTGGAGGTGTGGATGTGGGGAAAGGAATTTTTGTGGGGATTATTGTGGAGAAAGGTGGGAGGGTGGTAGGTGGTAGGATAGTAGTGGATGGTAGTGTGATAGGAGTGGTGGTGGTGGTGAGCTCATCATTTAGGCTCATGATGAATGAGTCTAATGATGAGGTATTAATATGTTCCTTAGGATGAGGATGTTCTATCTCGGGATTTAACTTTGATGTCGGCATCCACGAAAGCTATTGTGATGGTAATCGTGCCTTAGATGGTCATTTTACCGGTATTTTTGTTACCCTGGCTACCGAGGCACTGATACTAAGTTCTGTCTGGCCCGCTTTGGTTTTCTTCTCTTGTACTTTGAACGAAGCTAGGATTTTTGTAAGCTCTTCATTAGTAAAAAGTAGCTTTTCTTTGCCATAATTCGTAAGCTCCGGAAGCGGTAGTAGAGTTCTGGAAGATTTAACTGTAGGGCAGAAAATGTAATGCAATTTTGCATCCTTTTCTTTGATAATGTAAGAGTTCTTCAAGGTTTTCTCATTGGTTAGGATGTCGCCCTTGATCTGCGTGCACCTGGGGAGTAATCTTTCCATCTTGAGATATTTAAGAATGGAAGTTATGTGTCTGTCCATACAAAATTCTTTCCCTAGGGCGTATGCTGAAAACTTTTGTATCATGTGTCATCCAATGTTGACCGACATCCCATGTAGAACGGACCAAAGAATAAAAAGATCAGAGGTGATAACATTCCCGCCCTCTGCTCTAGGGAAGAGCGCACCGGTGAGAATTTTGTGAAGTGTGCGCACTAACCCAGAATGAATATTGGAGGCCTTGCAGGTCTTCTCCTCATAACATGGGGTCCCTATTAAGGATTTCCAAAAGTTGTGTATGTTGAACTGGGAGCTCTCTGTGCTAACAACTTTGGCCTTTTTGATCTGCTCCTGGTTGTCTATGAAGATTTCATTCAATAAATTTTCTGTTATGACAAATTTGTTGCCAAAAAGTTTGGTGACCAACCTACGGTCACCTCCGTCCCTTGCTCTGTCCATAATGTCCACATATTCTTTGTTGAGATGTGTAAATAATTCTGTTGTGGGCTTGACGTATGAGATCTCAGGGACAAAACACAATCTTGAGAGATTTTAATTATCGAGCAGGGTGAGGATTCTATCGTATATCCCCATCTTGATTAGTACGCCTGAGCAAATGTAATTTGTTAGTTTCATGGTTTTGTCAATGGATGGGAGGGTGTGGATGAATAGGTTTTCTGGTGGTGGTGTTGTAGTGGTGATGGCAGGGAAGACAAGAGCATTGGTGGTAGCGGGAATGGTAGTGGGGGTGGTGGTAGCAGTTGATGGGATGTATCCTGCCAGGGTTTGTTCCCTGGCAGTGACGGGGTGGACCTTCTTCCTTGCCCGCTTCTTCGTAGGTTGTTCTATGGCAGCTTGTTGGGCCATCCTTTTCCCTTTTCACTTTGTAGGTGGGGATTCCTCCTCGGGGGATGGCTCGTATTCTGAGCCTTCATCGCTGGAAAACATTTCTTCGATTTCTTGCCCAGGCTTCTCGGATAAACACTTGTTGAGGCAGTCAATTTCACTCATGACCGCGAGAAGGTTGACTTTAGGTGGGACCGTTCCAGTCTTATTGTAGATGTCTATGATTTTCTGGAGCTTAGCTCGGTCCTCCATCAGTTGCTCCATTGTCTAGAACGGAGCATCGGCAGTTCTGGTGGCTTGTTTTGCTTGTGAGGCCATTTCTAGAAAGTAATCAGAAAAATCACGTGTTAGAAAAATTTTGAATTTGTATAGATAGAAAATTTATTAAAAGGAAGAAGGTTGCATTATGTAGGTGTTAATGTTTGTAGGTTTTAGTGGAATCCAAGCGGTTTCTACGGCCAAACTGTTTCAGGACTGTTTGGCTCCGAACGGTTTCAACACCGTATGGCTCCAAACGGTTTCAGGACCGTTTGGCTCCAAACGGTTTCAAGACCGTTTGGCTCCCAATGGTCAAAACTGTGAGGAAGGTGGAACGTCGGGGGTGCAGCGGTCAACGGTGGAAAATCGTTAGCGGTAGAGAAAGAAAAGAGAACTGTGTCGGCGACGTAGGCATCGGTGATGGTAAAAATGAAAATGGTGTGATGACGGAGGTGTCGGTGATGGTGGTGGCGTTGGTCTACCTTGCTGCTGCGGGTGATGATGACGACGGTGAGGCAATGAATGGCGGTAACGATGGTGTCGAAGTCATGAAGACACGTGGAAGCTAAGGTGACGTCGATGATGGTGGCGGAGCAAACTGACGTCGCGAGCTGTGCGAGAGTGAGAGTCAGAGGAAATGAAACAATGCTCACATGAGGGTTTGGAGAGTTTGAGATTCTAAAGAAAGAAAAAGGGGAGGGGGAGGGTTATATTTATAGGATTTGGGGGTGACGTTACAAATTCCCAAAGTCAATAGGTTTCGAGACCGTTTGGCTCCAAACGGTTTCAAAACTGTTTAAGATGGTTTAGTTTTTTTATTTTTATATTTTTATGTTTGTTTTGGTTGTTTATGTGAATTTTTATATTTTCAGATTAAAGGATGATAAACCTAATTCAAACGAAGAAGAAAAAAATTAGAACGTTGATACTCAGATCTTGGGTTGCCTCCCAAGTAGCGTCTGGGTTTTACGTCGTTGGCCCGATGAAGTTTTGATTTTGTTATGGTGATGTTGTGGGGTCTCAAATATAAATAATTTGTCTCGGAATTTTGTCGGCTGGGGTATAGTATTTCTTCACTCTATGGCCATTGACTGTCCTCTCTCCTCTATTGTCGTCAACAATTATGATGGCTCCAGTCGGATATATGTGCTTGATGGTAAAAGGCCCGGACAACTTTGTACGAAGTTTCCTGGGGAACATTTTGAGTCTGGAGTTGAAAAGAAGGACTTTGTCTCCAATAGCGATGTCTTTTCTTTTGAGATGACCATTGTGCCACATCTTGGTTTGTTCTTTGTAGATCCTGGAACTTTGGTATGCGGTCATTCTGAGCTCCTCTAGTTCTTGCAACTGGAGTTGTTTGTTTTCTCCAACACTTTTAAAATCAAAATTCAGTTGTTTAATGACCCACCAGGCCTTATGTTCCAATTTAATTGGAAGATGGCATGATTTCCCATGTACTAATCAAAATGGGGTTGTTCCAATCGGTGTCTTATACGCTGTGCGGTAGGCCCAGAGGGCATCTGGAAGCTTTGTGGACCAGTCAGTACGATGTCTATTGACAATTTTCTCTAAAATTTCTTTTAGTTGTCTGTTCAAAACTTTAACTTGGTCGCTAGTTTATGGATGATAAGGTGTGGCGACCTTATGGTTGACTCCATATTTCTTTAGGAGGGCTTCGAAGCTTCGTTCCAGAAAATGGGTCCCTCCGTCGGATATGACAGTTCTGGGGACTCCGAAACTGGGGAAAATGATGTCTTTAAATATTTTAATGATTGGGTTTGAATTGCTGGAAATGGTGGGTATAGCTTCTACCCATTTTGAGACATAATCCACAGCAACCAGAATGTAAGAAAATCCATATGAAGTGGGGAAGGGACCCATGTATTTTATCCCCCAAACATCGAAAAGTTCAATTTCTTGCCACATAGTGAGATGCATTTCATTCCTTTTAGTTATACTGCTAGAAAGTTGACATTTATTGCATGATCTTACAAAATCATGGGAATCTCTTGCTATTGTTAGCCAAAAGAAACCCGATTGTAGAACTTTCAGAGCGGTCTTTTTCTAACTCATGTGCCCCCCATTGGGGCCAACATGACAATGTTCTAGAATACGGGTAATCTCTTCTTTAGGTAGGAAGCGACGGAAAAGTCTATCTGCACATAGAGGAAAGAGATAAGGTTCATCCCAGTAGTATTGCTTGACATCATGGAGGGATTTCTTTTTGTCGTGGTGAGAGGCAGAAGGGTGGATTATTCATGTATCTGGATAGTTCACTATGTCGGCATACCAGGGGAATCCGATGGTAATTTTCATAAGCTGATCGTCGGGGAGGGAGTCTCGGATAGGTACTTTATCATCATCCTCGACTTCAATTTGGCTGAGATGATCGGAGATGACGTTTTCCAATCCGCTTTTGTCTTTGGTTTCCAAATCAAATTCCTGAAGCATCAACACCCAGAGGATAAGTTTGGGTTTCACGTCTTGCTTCTGAATTAAATATCATATGGCGGAGTGGTCAGTGTAGACTATGACCTTTGATCCGATCAGGTACAAGCAGAATTTCTCAAATGCATAGATGACAGCTAACAACTCCTTTTCTGTAGTGGTGTAGTTCTTTTGCACTTCATCAAGCGTCTTGGATGCATAGTATATTGCATAAGGATTTTTGTCAATTCTTTGCCCTAACACTGCTCCTATAGCATAGTCTCTAGCGTCACACATTATTTCGAATGGTTGTTACCAGTCAGGTGCTCTCAGAATGGGCACAGAGACTAGAGCATTCTTTAAGGTTGTGAAGCTTTGTAAGCATTCTTGGTCAAAATTGAACTCGGTGTGCTTGGTCAATAAGTGGGTCATGGGTTTCGCTATTTTTGAGAAATCTTTAATGAATCTTCGATAAAACCCAGCATGACCCAAGAATGCTCATACTCCTTTTACATCCTTTGGCGGCGATAGTTTTGAGATGACATCAATTTTTGCCTTGTCTACCTCAATCCCTCTTTCACTCACTCTATGTCCGAGGACGACACCTTCAGTTACCATAAAGTAGCATTTTTCCCAATTTAGGATAAGGTTTGCTTCCTTGCATCTTTGTAAGACTTGTCCAAGGTTGAGTAGACAGTTATCAAAAGAATCTCCATAGATTGAAAAGTCATCCATGAATACTTCCATTATGGACTCGGTTAACCCTACAAAAATAGCAGGCATGCACCTTTGGAAGGTAGCAGGTGTGTTGCACAGCCCGAAAGGCATTCTTCTAAAAGTGTAGGTTCCGAAGGGACAAGTAAAAGTTGTTTTTTATTGGTCTTCCAGGTGTATAGGGATTTGATAGAAACCAAAATAACCATCAAGGTAATAGAAGAACTTTTGATGGGCTAGGCGTCCGAGGACTTCGTCAAGAAAAGGTAGAGGGTAGTGATCTTTTGTTGTTGTTTTGTATAGTTTCCTATAGTCGATACACATCCTCCACCCTATGACAGTCCTCGTGGGCACTAGCTCATTTTTATCATTTAGCATGACAGTGGTTCCTCCCTTATTGGGGACCACTTGGATAGGGCTAACCCATTGGGAATCTGAAATTGGGTAGATGATACCAACTTTCAGAAGTTTGAGGACCTCGAGGCGAACCACCTCTTTAATATTGGGGTTCAACTTTCTTTGGTGCTCTCTTGAAGGCTTGCATTCTTCTACCATGGGCAATATATGCGTGCATAGGGCTGGGTTTATACCTGTCAAGTTAGTTATTTTGTACCCAATGTCTTTCTTATGTTTCTTTAACTCAACAAGAAGCCTTTCTTCCTGGTCTTTCATCAGAGTGGAACTGATGATTACTGGGCATTGTTTTTCTTTGTCCAGGAAGACGTGCTTAAGTCCCGTTGGTAGGGTTTTCATCTCGAGAGCCTTAGGTGCTTCTGTTGTTTCTAAAATAGTGACAAATTTGAGCTCCTCAAAAGTGGTTGTTGGTGCTTCTTCAGCTTTCTCTAAGTGTTGCAGGCTTTGTTGAACTAATTCATTGGTTGAGAATTCAACTTCTAGATTTATTAAGACATTCTCTAAATCATCAGATGGTTCAGATATTTCCAATTGGGACATTTGATGTATTGCATCTAAGAGAAAAACTTCTTCTTGAATGTTGGGGCCTTTCATGCTGTTGAGGACTCGGAGCGAAATTGCTTCTTTTCCCAGTCTCAGAATCATTCTACCAGCTTTGACATTAATGAGTGCACTGGCTGTGGAAAGGAAGGGTCTGCCGAATATTATTGGGTATGTTAGATCCTCCTTGATATCCATAATGACAAAATCACATGGGACATAAGAATCCTTGCCTATCCTGACTGGAATGTCTTCAATAATTCCTAGGGGTGAAGTGATAGTGGAATCATCTAACTGAATTGTCATCGTTGTGGGTATCAAGTCAGTAAAACCCAATCTTTTACACATGGAGTAGGGCATAATAGATATTCTAGCCCCTAAGTCAACAAATCCCTTTTTGCTCGAAGCATTTCCGATACAGCATTGAATGCTGAAAGAACCAGGGTCCTTCTTTTTCTTTGGCATCTTATTAAGAATGATATCAGAGGTGGTCTGAACCAGTTTGATTGTCTCTTGCTCTTCAATAATATATTTCCTTGATAGCAAGGTTTTCAGATATTTGGCCCAAGCTGGTACTTCAGAGAGGGCATCGAGGAGCGGGATATCGATATAAAGTTTCTTCATTACCTCCTTGAATTTTTGGAATCTAGTGTCCATTTTAGTCTCTCTCAATCTTCCTAGATATGGTATCCTAGGTTTATATTGTGGAACTTCTGACTCTTTGGGAGCTTGTTCCTTCTCTTTACCTTTTATAGTCTCCATAGATTTCTCAATTCCTAGATTCAGGCTTGCGTTTGGAGTAAAAACATGTGTATCATCATCATCATGAGCGATTTTTGTAGCTACATGAAAGACACAACCAGATCTTGTAGTGACGACATTCAATTGCTCTGGTCTATTTTGATCGTGTCTTGGGTTTGACTCTGGTTGACCAGCAAAAGTACCTGCTGGTGGTTTCAACTGGGCAGCAATTTGTGCTAGCTGAGCCTCCACAGCCTTTTGTTGAGCTTGCTGATTGGCAAGCATGGTTTGTTGCGATTGTAACATCTGCCTAATTATAGTAATCTTGTCTGTTGGATGGGAAGGAGCATTTTTTTGTTGAAACTGAGTGAGTTGTTGCTTCCCTTGAGGTGGTTGTTGCGGAGATGGTGTTAACTGAGGTTGTTGTGATTGCTACAGCTGAGGATGTAATTGTGGATGCTGAGGAGGATGGGTATATTGATAGTAGGCGAAGGGATTTATTGGGTGGTTGGATCTTGGGAAATTGTTTCTAAGATTCCCTTGATTTTGGTTATAGTTACTTTGAAATCCAAGTGGCAATCTATTGGAAGACCAGCCTTGTGTTTGATGTTGTGGGTTAGCAGTCCCCACAGGATTCCCATATTGAAACATGGGGTGGTTTCTTGGTTGGTTTGGATTATAGTAAGCTTGTCCTGGTATGGAATGAATGGAATTGACTTGTTCAAGCATCTGATCTTCAGGGTGTTCGATGATTGGTTTGTACTACTATTGTGGTGGTTGCATATTCATCATCACATTATAAAGTAAGCCACATGACAGTGTAGGGTGATCAGATGCGTGACAGGATTCACAAGTCCTTGTGGAAGCTTTAACTTGTTGGACATGGGGGTTTTTCTTCTTATCGTATTCTCCAAATGAAGTTTCGAGTGTCTGCTGTTTGTGAGCTATAGTCTTTAAAGCTTCAGCAATAGCTTTCATTTCCATTAATTCCTCAGCCTTATAAACTTTGAGGACTCCCTTAGTGGATGATCGTCCCCAATTGGATTGGTTTTCATCTCCAAGTGTAATGATATTCCAAGCATCCTCGTAGTTCTTCCTCATAAAATTTTCTCTAGATGAGGAATCTAGAAATTGCTTGATATCATCACTCAGCCCCCTATAGGATGTCTCTATTAATTGATTTTGGGAGATACCGTGATGAGGGCACTTTCTTAGAAGCTCCTTGATTCTTTCCCATAATTTTGCGAGTGTTTCTCTAGGAAGTTGGGTGAAGTGGTTGATCTGCCCCCTAATTTCGTAGGTTAATGAAGGAGGGAAAAACTTTTCTAGGAACTTTTCTTCCAAGGGAGCCCAGGTGGTGATGATTGGCTCCCTATCAAGTGAGTTGTACCAACTCAAATCCCTTCTAGATAGAGTGAAGTGAAAAATATGTAGCATTATTGCATCAAAGGCAACTCCGGCTTGTGGGACAAGTTGACAAAGTGACTTGAATCTCTTCAAATGATCCATGCAGTCATCTCTAGAACCACCGGAGAATGAGATTCCCTACATGATTTGAATCCATTGTGTCTGGATTTCGAAGTTGGGTATGTTGATGATAGGTGGCCAGACTGGATGATTATCTTCATAGTTCTTGGGGATGGCATAGTCCCGTAGTTTCTTGTTTCTTAGCTCTAACTGGGCAGCTTCATTAGCTGCTTCGTTTTCAGCTCAGATGCGGGCCTATTCTTCAGCTCAGATTTCTACTTGGACCTGAGCACGAGTGTCAGCAATGAGTTGTGCTCTCTGAGCGGCTATGGCGACGTTGACCCTATCCATTACTAGCGCATCTTGGCGTTGATCTTAAGCCATGTGTCTGACTCTTTGGTGGTTAAGTCTGATGTGGCGGTGGAAGCTTCTCTCTACCTCAGATTCATACTCTGGATCAGGGGAGAATCTGAGATTATGCGATGGTTGCATACACGTCTTCTACCTGAGTAGAGGAAGAAACACACTTTTCAGATGATGCAGGAGATATGATGAAATCAAGAAAATATGGAGTAATGTTTAAAGAAAAAAAAGTATAAAACCCAAACCAAATAGCAAGATGATAAATGAAATTAAAACGTTCCGTTGTCTCCAGCAACGACGCCAATTTTTGATGGAGCTTCCACTTGCGTGGAATTGCATGCACCACAAAAAATCATAAAGATAGTAAGTCTTTATGTTTAGCCTTGCTTATCCTAGATTAAAACTCCACCCACATATGCTAGGATACACGGAAGCCTTATCGTAGTATAGTTAAGGGTTGAATCCACTAGACAACGGTCTCATTAGGATCAACAAGATAGAAAACGTTAGAATTTCATTTAGCTCCTTAATAGTTGGTATTTAGATCAAAGAGTTGATTTAATTGATTAAACTAAGTGCAAATAAAACAAAAGCAAGAAAGTAAATTTAAGGTTGTAAACAATGTTACAAAACCACTAGGATGTGATCGGCTTTTGCCACCACTACGCATGGATCAAAACATGCTACATAAAAACATAACCTGCAATAAGAGTCTAACTAGTTAGTATCTTTGTAGATTTAGCTTCCTTTCGGAGAACTAAGTACGACAAGTGCGGGAATGTTGCAATACCAGCCATCCCCAAACTAATGGTCACCTACTTTGCAACATTTCCTTCGCAAAGTGTGTTCCTCGACTTATCAAGGTTGTACTTTCATACGTCAACTGATTCCATTTCATAGTATGAAAGTACGATGATGGAAGTGAGTTTACTCCACTTCTTGAAATACACTCCAAGATACCAAAACAAATGCATGGTGACTACATGCATCAAGAACCAACATTCAATTGAGATTCAAATATAATAGTACAAACGTAGACAATTCATACTAAAAGATAAAAGGTAACACAAGTTCATGATCAAGCAACAAGCATTCATTAAACGATTGATGTTGAACTGAAAAGAAGGTATATCTCTATTGCAACCTTATGGATTACATTGCATGAAATGAAAACATGGGTATTAGGGCTACTCCCCGCACCCTAGTGTATAAGACTACTCACTCATGGCAAGGACAAAGAAGAAGGCGAGAAGTGAGAGAGAGAACATCATCTCCACGAAGGAGGGAGGAAGGTCGACCCCTTGGAGAGAGAGAGCCACAATCTTCACACTTCAAAGGTTGCTTGATGATGAATCCTCCTCTTCCCACCTTCTTTGGCGATGAGAGAGAAAGCAGCTTCTGGATGGAGTGTGGATCTTAGACCGGCAGCCTCAGGGCGGTGGATGAAGGATGGAACAGTGCTGGAACAGAAGAGGCAGCCTTTGGATGTCTCAAAACCTCCCCCTTTTTAGGAACCTTTGGGTCTTATTTATAGGATTTGAGTGAAGTCCAAATGGTTTGGGCGGTGTTGGGCCCAAACGGTCATGAAAACTGTTTGGGTGCTGAGACCGTTTGGACTCTCTCGATTTTGAAATCGTTTGGACTCTCTCGGTTTGGAAACTGTTTGAGTCCTTGCGGTCTTGAAACTGTTTGCCTTTATTCGGTCTTGGGACCGTATAGCTTTATACGGTCTTGGGACCGGTTGATCTCCATTCGGTCTTGGGACCGTTTGGTGTCCATTCGGTCTTGGGACCGTTTGGTCTTGGGGCCGTTTGGTGCTTTTGTAGTTGTTTTTGTGCTTTTCTATAAAAAATAAAAGGAAAAGTTATTTTAATGGTATATTTGCAATAAAGTGGAAAGTTAAAGATTTTATCTAATTTATCTAAGAAAGAGTATGGAAAACTGAGAAAAATCATTAAGATAACATCGCAAAATGGGAGGTTATCAAACTTGATAGACATGATGTAAGGACAAGTGATGATCCACTAAAACCTACCCAAAACCCTATCCTACACTCACACAAAGACTTTAGGGTTGATAGATTTCATATGAGTCATTAATAGTATCTCACATACATTATAAACCTTTGCATAGAGTCCTTATCGGTCAACAAAATTGTCGATAGAGACATTCTCAGTCAAAGACTCTAGATAATCAAAAAATAACTTTGAATATATTAAATTCTAAGTAATTCTCGGTCAACACTATTCTTGATCGAGAATTTTGGTTGAAGAAAAATTTGACCAATAAATAACTGTTGTGCTTAGTTGATCTAGAATATAGACCTGAAACATAGCCGTTGGACCCCAGGACACATCCCGATCAAAAATGTTTTGGATTAAGACTCCTCCCTATCGATGAGTTTCTTAGCATAGAGTCTTCTGGTCGATAATATTGTGGACCTAGTAATGTTTTGGAGTGATAATCAATTAGTAATCAAACTAGCCATTGTAGCTTAATTAATTTCATCCTAATTGCTAGTTGACCACCCAGAACACTCTAGACACACCCAATGTTGTCCTAGACACTTATGAATCATTCTTATAAATAGTGTAATAGTTGGAATCGTGGAAGTATTATGTAGTTGAGAAAATAATGCATGATTTCCACAAATATGTGAGGTGGCTCCATAGTCAATGACCCATGTATGTTTACCGGACTGTGCAGAAGAGGGAAGTAGAGATCAACCTCCATCAATAGAAGCTTCAGAAGATAAAGTTAGACAATCATAAAGTAGCTTCTTAAAATCAGTGTACATCCAATCTGCTGAAGGCTGGGTGGATGAGGATGTAGCATTGCCAGGTTGGTCATACACGACTTGATTGGCCCATGCAGGTTTTCCATGCTTAGTCCAACAATGGTCTTCATTATAGTTTGTACGCTTACAGAAGTTGTGGTGCACTGTTCATTAGAGGAAGGGTCAGAGCCAGATGAGTAAAATCCTTGACCTGGTCTCTCAAAAAGATCATGATAACGACCATGACCACGACCACATCCTTGAAAAGAATACTAGATCAAGGATTTATGTATGTCAGGGAGAGTGATATCATATTTCTTGTAGAAGGTCTCATGGTCTAAGATGTCAAAATACTCAAGGTAATCCTTCCTCCATGATTCAATCACTTCAGTACCAGAGAAAAATATATTCAAGGTATCCTCAGGGACTTGGAATTTCTTCTCGGATATCATGGCCAATAAGAACTACTTGAGCATTTAGCGGGGGTACAAGAGTGTCATAATTCCATTGTAAATTTTTAAAAAATTCATGAACAAATTTGGTGCTTGTGATGGAATTGTGATAACATGCGTGTTCAACACTAAGGGTGGAGAGGTGGTGGTTGTGCAATAACCCGACAACTTGATCAATAACCTTTTATCTATGTGGGCGTGGCTCAAATAGGGCAAAAAAAGAAAAGGGGTTCCTAGGAGGGAACTCCTTGTACCTATTCAGAGCATCAGTGGAAAATGGAAGGTATCATCAAAGGGTATAAGGGGCGAGTTGGAGGAGGAGGATGGTGCTCCAGAAGGGGCAGCTCTCTCTCTCCTATGTGAGGTCATGGAGGTGAGATAAGAAGATTGATAGGTCCAAAACGTAGGAAACACCACCAAGAATAGACCAAACACCTAGGGTTTATGAGCAAGAGGTTAAGGTAGGTCAAGTAAGGTCAAACTAGGTCTAGTGAGAGGATGGTCGGGGCTAGGATTGAGAGCTTGAGGTTATTTGAGAGTGAATCGGTTGATTTTTCTCTAGTTGATAGGGAGAAAAGTTGACTGAATCACAATTAAGTTTTCTCCATCCCAGCCATCAGTCGAGTTCTGTGACTGTGAAACTTGACCAAATGGCTTTTTACAAAATCCCTCAGCCACAGATCGGTTGAGTTGGCAACTCGACTAATGGTTATCCTGAACGAACATTAGAAATTTAAATTTATAGCCATTTAAGTGGTTATTAAATTTATATTTCTAGTCTATTTTCCATTTTAAACATACTTAGGCACATATCACTCATCATTGGGTACTATTTTGTGTTGAAACAAGCATTTGTGAAAAATACCCAAAACAAGTGAAAAACAAGGCATATGAACCTGAAAAATTTAGCACTTTAGCAAGAAAAGGAGATCAAGACATGAGCAAAGCATATAGGGTGGATAGCAACTAGCTAGAATGCATATTAGATTCATCCAAAGTAGTTATGAGAATTTCAGATCTAGTAAAATTAAATTTCTCTCTAGCTAGCGGTTTAGTGAAAGTGTCCGCCAACTAATTTTTTGTGTCTACATGCATGATATACATCATTTTTGGCAATGTGAACACGAACAAAATGATGACAAACCTCTATATGCTTGGCTCTATTATGTAATATAGGATTGTAATATAAATTGATTGCACTATTATTATTACAATAAATAGGAGAAGCATCAAAATAGATGTTAAAGTCTTGGAGCATTTGCTTCATCCATATAACATGGGCACAACAACTCCTCGCTCCAATGTATTCAGCCTCGGTAGTTGATTATGCCACTATTCCATGTTTCTTGGAGAACCAAGACACCAAGCATGGTCCGAGGAGAAATCAAGTGCCACTTGTGCACTTTCTATCCATCAAACATCCTACGTAATCCACATCTCTATAAGCCATAAGAGTAAATTCCGTTGACTTGGGATACCATAGTCTAAAATTTAGAGTTTGTCTAAGTACCTTAAAATCCTCTTTAACATCTATAAGATGTGATTTCTTAGTATTTGATTGAATGCAAGCACACATGCCAACAATAAACATTATATCAGGTCTAGAGGCAGTTAAGTAAAGTAAACTTCCCATCATACCTCTATAGAACTTCTCATCCATTTTCTCACCTTCTTCATCTTTGTCAAGTTTGGCGGTGTTTGACATGGGTGTGTCCATCGGCTTGGTGTTCTCCATTCCAATGTGCTTCAGTAGCTCACTTGTGTACTTGCCTTGGTTGATGAAGTTTCCATCTTTGGTTTGCTTGATTTGAAAGCCGAGGAAGAATGTAAGCTCATCCATCATGCTCATCTCAAACTCACTCTACATAAGATCACTAAACTCCTTGCAAAGATCAAGTTTAGTTCCACCAAAAATGTTATCATCAACATAAATTTGAATGATAAGAAAATTGTTAGAAGTGTGTTTGAGAAACAAGGTAGACTCTACTTTGCCCATGATATACCCATGATCTAATAAAAAGTTCTTTAATTTCACATATCAACGTCGAGGTTCTTGTTTGAGTCCATATAGAGCTTTATACAACAAATAAACATGGTTAGGTAAACTATCATGTTCGAAGCCCAGGGGTTCTATAACATACACTTCCTCCCCAATTGTACCATTCAAAAGCGCACTTTTAACATCCATTTGATAAAGAATAAAGTTCTTATAAATATCAAAAACAAGAAATATATAAATGGAATCAAGTCTAGATACAGGTGTAAATGTTTCATAAAAATCTATACCCCACTGTTGATTGTAGCCTTGAGCCGCTAACCTTGCTTTGTTTCTTACCACCTTGCCACTTTCATCTAGCTTGTTGCTATATACCCACTTGGTGCCAATGATATTTCTATCACATGGTCTTGTCACTAGAGTCCATACTTTGTTCTTCTCAAATTGCTCTGATTCTTCTTGCATGGCTAGGATCCATTCATAATTCCCAAGAGATTCATTGATGTTCTTTGGGTCGAGTTGTGAGATGAAGGTGTTGTTGGCTTGTTCTTTGTTGAAGACAGCCTACGTATTCACTCTTTCTAAAGGGCCACCTAAAATCATCTCTTTTGGATGATTCCTTGCAAAGGGGGGAGTTAGATCCTTCTTCTCTTCATCTTTCTCTTGTTCTTAAGTAACCACCTCTTTTTCCTTTTAGGTGATGTTGAGTTCTTTAAAAATAGGAATCACCTCACCTGCAACATCATCATTTGGAAAAACATCTTTGGGAATAGATTCTTCTACTTTAGCAAGATCTACATTAAAAACCCTATAAGCCTTTCTAGTAGTGTTGTAACCAAGGAAGAAAGCCTTGTACAATATCAGATCAAACATGTCGAGAGAATCTTTTGTGTTAAAAAAAACAAGGACATCCGAAAACATGAAAGTACTTCATAGAAGGTTTCCTACCACAACATAGCTCATAGGGGGTTTTCTTCAAAGAACGATGTGTGAAAAGTCAATTTTTTTTACAAAACATGAGATACTAACGGCTTCATCCCAAAAAAAATTTAGAGTGTCATACTCTAAAATAATGGTGCTAGATATTTCCTATAGTGACCTAATCTTCCTCTCTACAACCCCATTTTATTGAGGTGTTCGAGGTGAAGAGAAGTTATGTGCATAGCTAGATTCCTCACAAAAATGATCAAAAATCAAATTCTCCCCCATGATCACCACGAATGGGAATAATCTGGCAAGAAGCTTTGTTCTCAACTCATTTGCAAAAACTAGAGAAAACATCAAGCATATCACTCTTTGAAATGAGAAAGAAGGTCCAAGTATATCGATAGAAATCATCAACAATTACAAGATAATACTTGGAACCACAAAGTGATTGAGTTATCATTGGTCTAAAAGATAAATATGTAGAAGTTCAAGAGCTCTCTTGATACTAAAAACTCCTTTGGATTTCAAGGAGGAATTGGTTTTCTTTTCTTGGGTACAAGGTTGACATTGCTCATCCTTTTCAAAATCCAATTTGGTAAGTCCCTTGACCAAGTTCTTTTTGCTCAACTGCTTCAATTGATGCAGATATACATGATGGAGCCAACCGATACCAAAGAGAAATATCATTCAAATTGACTACTAGGCATTGACCAACAATAGGCTTAATAGAGTCAAGAACAATTACATAAAGATTACCACTTCTAGTTCCCTTATATATGAAAGGATAAGAGAGGGAATCTAGAATTAAGCATTCAAAAGAAGTAAATAGCACAAGGTAACCATTATCACATAATTGACTTACAGTTATTAAATTGTGATGTAGGTCATCCACAAAGAGAACATTCTTGATACATAAGGATTCACCTACATCACCCTCACCTTTTACCTTACCTTTATTATTGTCCCCAAAAGTAATTAAACCTCCTTCTTGGTTAAATTATTGAAATGGATTATATCACATGTCATGTGTTTAGTGCAGCCACTATCAACAATCCATCTTCTTTTTTCCTACAAGAAAGGAGAGTGTTAGTTCTCAACTCAAACTTTGGGATCTGGAGTTAGCTTGGGAACCCATTTCATCTTTGAGTTGGTTCCCTTAGGCCTGTAAGGACAATAAGTAGAATAATGATCATCACTTTTGTAATGAGAACAAATCATATGGTTCTTAGTTCCAGAAGACTCTCCAATGAAAAAGGAGGTTTCCTTACTCTTTTTCTTAGCTTTGGATTTGTTCTTTCCCTTAGGTGCTCCTCCTACAAATCCCAAACCACTAGTACCACTTATTTTGTTAGAATGGCAAGGATTTAATTTAGGGAGTTTTTCCCTTTGAGGAATTCTACAGAGAGGCTCTAAGTCTAAGATTATCATCAGTGAGAGATATAATAGTAGAAAACAAGCTAGCAAGATCATCTCTAGCATGAACAAGGTTGGCCTCTAAATAGAGGGCTTTAGTCAAGTAAGAATCTTTTTCAAGAAAAATAGAGGCAACATCATTACTAGGAAAGATATGTCTAGAAGATAAATCATTAACTTGACCAAGCAAACTCGAATTTTCAGATTTAAGAAAATGAATTTCTTTAAGATAAACATCTATCTATCTACTAGCATCAACAATAAGCTTGAATTCAGCATTTTTAGTTTTAAGTATTTCAAGCTCATTTAGGCACTTTGGTTATCTTCCTTATGAGATTAAATTTTCTTAAGGTAAACACAATTCTCTACCTCAACTCCATTGTATTGGAGCTCAAGATCAAGCAATTGGCCTTGCAAGTTATCAATGCTTTCAAGATGAATTTTCTCATTTTGCTCAAGAATATCAAGTTTAGCATACAAAGCATCAATGATTTTTCCTAACCTATTTCTTTTAGATTTACATGTAGCAAAAGATGACCATGTAGAAACAAGCATATCAATAAGAGTTTCTTTAGCTAAATCATTCAAGCTTACCTCACTTTAGTCACCATTTTTGGCCCAGTTTTGCACTGAAATCTCTCATATGCCCCCTGAATCTACATATACATAATTTTCCTCAATTTCAAATGATTATTTAGAGTTTTGATCAAGTCCATTAATCTCCATTGTAGGATTATGCATTGCACTATGTGTACCAGTGTAGGATACAGTGGTCCCAAGAAACTTTCGATAATTTGGATGCTTTTTTTATGGCTAGTTCCTTCATCAGAAAGCATCTTTAATAGTTAGAGGATTCATTAATGCAGGCCCATCGACCCATAGCATTAACCCCCCCATGCGGGGGTGGGTTTGTTCCAAGACAGTCGTGACCAAGAACATCATTGCAAACACAATGTGTCACCTCAACCATGACCGTGACACACCAATGAGACTGCGACATACAACCTCAACCACATACTAAAAGATAAAGCCGCGACCGTGGCCCAGAAGAGAAGGGACGCGACCGTGTCCAAGAAGAGAAGGTTCGTGACCACAACCAAGAAGAAATGACTGAGGAAAGCCACCTCGACTGAGACAAGAAACCATGACTGTGGCATATAAGCTCAACCGAGGCATGCCCACATGACCTCGATCGAGGCATGTCAGGTGCTCAAATGTAAAAGACACCTCGACCGTGGAACTAAGTCGGTACCCACCTTGATCGTCGTACTAAGTCAGTGATCTGCACCTTTAAATAGATGACCCCCTCCTTCATTTGAAGCATCTCTTCCACTCCACAATGTCGACAGGCTACCACTCTATGCCTAGCCAAGGAAGACGATCCTCGCTGCCAAAGACTACCTTCATGGTATCCTTGCAACTCTGTCATCTCCACTCCATCAAGATCTATCTCCTAGCCATGAAAGTGGTGGGATTTTAGATCTATAGCACCTTCATCCACCAGCCATCTCCTGCTCTATCTCCTACGAGCAAGAGCATGAGAATAGAAGGAAGAAGGAGAGACAAGATCATCCTCACATGTCTTGGTGTTCTTCTTCTCCTCGTCTAGATCTACCCTACCATCATGTAGAAGATCATTTCTCCACTGAGCTGTAATCATCTTCTTCACCATGACCATGGAGAATTATTCCCTCTCTCTTATTATTTTTTTTCTATCATGAGCAACAAGTAGTCCATTTCGTTGGGGTGTGGGGACTAGCCCCGCTTCGCGTTCTTACATGTTCATAATATAACATTCCATGGCTTGTATATAACTTTCCATTATATTGTTAATCGTTTAATGCATGCTTGGTGGATTGATCACCTTCCTTGCATGATCTATTATATTCCTTTGCTGCGAGAACTTTAATACTTAGGATTTGAATATTGATTAACATGGTTGATGCCCGGATGAGAACTTCCAAAGGGATATCTTTGGAGTAGTAGGTGTGTGACCCGTGGGTAACGAGACATTGAGCCCATGGAGATGCATACGCAAACTTTATTTCCTAACAGATGGTTTTCTACTCCATTTGGATAGCTGTATCTTGCCTAGATGTGTTTTGGATGTGTTTTCTTGTGTGGTGGTGGTGAAACCCGATTCCACCCCAGTGATTCCTATCATTAATCTAAACTTAGTTTTAATCCTTCTCTTTTACTTTCCTTGCAATTAGTTTCACTAAACCCAAATCAAGTCTTGTTCTAAATATTAATCTTAGTCGATTCGGTTCCAAATAGTAAGATTCTTAAAAAAGTTGTCCCTTGGGATTCGGTCCTTAGCTATACTATGATAAGACCCTTCCTCTTTCAGGTGGTACTATAGCACAAAATTTTGGTAAAAACTTAGGGATTTCAACCCTAAGAGAGTTTGTTAGTGCAGTAAAAAACCACATCCGCTAACCAATATCTTTACTTGTAGAGGCCATGAGTGCAAGGTGGCACTCTCCATCTTCATTGGAGCTTGAGCCCCTTTAGGATGATGCTTCCCAAGATGCATGAGCCGCATTCTTGTGTCTCCTCTCCTTCTTTTCCTTCTTCTTGTACTTGCTCTCATTCTTGTATTTTTCCTCCTTTTTGGAGCTGCTACAGTGGTGTGACATTCTAGACTTTAGATATTCACTCATGTAGTGTCCCTTTTGACAACATTTGCAGCATCTTCGAGTAGAAGAGGAGTATTGCTTTCCCTTGAAGTGATTTCCCTTGATGAAGTTGGCTTCATGCTCACTAGGGCCATCATCTTCACTAGATGAGAAAGAAGAGGTCTGAAAAGCAAGTTTATGTTTATGGATGACAACCTCTACTTGAGATTTGAAGGCACTATATTTGATCTTCCTTGCTTTCTTTTTTTCTTGCTTGGCTTCCTCTTCTTGCTTGTCGAATCTTGGCTCATGAGCTTGTAGATTACCAATGAGCTCCTCAGTCAAAATGTCACCAAGACATCTCACTTCTTCAATGGAGGTCACCTTTGACTCCCATCTCTTTGGTAGAGACCTCAAGATCTTTGAGTTGATTTCTCCTCTATCCAAAGTGTATCCCAAAGAAGCTACAATATTGATGATGATGTTGAGCCTATAGTTCATCTTAGCAACTCCTTATTTCTTCCTCATCTTGATGTTTTATATGAGGTTGTTCGTCATGTAGATCTTTTCCTCCTTAACTTGCTTTGTGCCTTCATATGTGGTGCACAACTTATCCCATATCTCATAGGTTGTATCCCACGAGGAGATGCGGTTGAACTCGGTTGGAGTGAGGAATACATAGAGGAAGCTAATTGCTTTGGCACTGAGTTGGGCTTCTTTTAGGAAAGCTTCATTCCTTGTTGACACAGCTCTAGTTGGCTCCTTGTATGGTGTGATCATCACCTTCCACATATCAAAGTTTCTTCCCTTGTATGTAGAACTACATACACCTCTTCTAATAGAGGAAGTTGATGTCGTCAAAGACTGAGGTACGCATGGAGAAGCCACCCTCTAGATTGAGTGAACCAAGTAGGTTCTCACCCATCCTCTCATCCCGTGAGATTGTTTGAGAAGATCCTTCACTCTGATACCACTTGTTGGATCTAGGTCTCTAGAGGGGGGGTGAATAGAGCTTCAAAATTCTCACAAGAATAATTATACCTTCAAACTATATCAATTTAAATCAAATGCTTAAGAACAATTTGAAGTCCTAGCTAAGCAAGCATAGAAAGAATATGAGAGATTGAAACATACACTTGGACAAGATGGTTAGAGTGGTTCCAATATCCAAACTAGGAGATAGTCAATCTACTACCTAAAGAGGTCAACCTCTAGGACTTTGCAAATCATGTATACTTATATTCCATCACAAGAGATACAAGGAGACCACCATACATCCAAGGTCTTACCTACTCAAGACAAGAGTCTTTCACCTACATAACGACTTACCCACTTGATCAAGATGTCTTCAGCCTTTAACAAGGACTTACCCACACTTGCATCAAGTCTTTGGCCTTGAAGGAATTACCCATTCTTATTGAATATTTTCCATGCCCTTCTCCTTCACCTAGAGAAGATCTTCACACTATCTTCAACATTGAAGAAGACCAGTAGCTTCACCTTCACTTGGAGAAGCTCACATCAACCTTTTCTCTTTGAGAAAGGGTATTGGAAAGATAGAAGGAATGAGAGCTTTACAAGATAACATGGAGGTATCTCTCTTACAACATGCCTAACTCACTCATACTGACAAAATGCTTTGTAATTGAGAGAGATAAAGGGGGTCTAAGGGTAGTATCACACTCAACTATAGCTAGGACCAAGGATAGCATGAATGAGAAAACTTGGAATGAACTCCATGGGGTCCTATTTATAGCTGGGGGTGTTCCTTTGAGTTTGGGATCACTTAAGAATGAAAAATAGACATTTTACAACTTGCAACGGATTTGTTTTCATTTATAACAACTCTCTAATGGTTTTAATCACTTTTATTGTGTTTTCTGTATTGTACATTCGGTCGTGTTTCAATAAAGGTAACTCGACTAATCCACTAACCGACAAAGCTAAATTTCAAACTATCGGTTGAATTTATTCTAGGAAACTCAACCGATGTGTCAAAATTAGTTTTGGTCAGTGAGTTGCTCTATCGGGTTCTATGAGTGTACAACTCGACTGATTGATCATTTCAGAATATCCATCACTGGATCGATAGAGTTGTTGTGACAAAATTTCCGAAATGATTTTAGAGTGACCAAATGTTGGAATTAAGTGTCCCTAATTTTTTCTTATCTTAGTTACACATCATATCATCAATACAAGTGATTAAAAAAACAATCTAAGGTGATTTGGAGTGATTTCCCAAATTGCACACTTGCATTGCTTTTGACTTGAACTTGGACAAGCTAGGGCTTGTATAATTTGATCATTTTCATGTACCTAAAGCTTGAAATCAATATTGAACAAACATATTAGATACATAGGAATGAAATGGTTAAGTCATTATCAAAATATGGACAATGTATAACTCTCAAGTCAATAGGGATGACTGATAAAAACCTCATACCACCATTTAGTACAATCCCAAAGAAGCAATAAGCCACAAATTTGAAGTGAAAAATAAAAGATGAAATTCCCTACTCATTCTCACATTGAAAAAAAATTGTTCACACTTCCATTCATGGTCAATGTGAAGGAACTTTGAATAATGTTTATTATAACCTATCATCACTCTTGTTGGAGGAAACCTAGAGGAGGAAATTTATATAGATCTAGTTACTTAATAGAGAACTTCATCCCCAATTTTAAGTTATTTTTGAACAAAAAGTATATGATTTGAACATTGATGTTTCCAAGCATGAAAAGATGATAACATCTAATTAATATAGGTATAAGTAGTTTGTTGTTAAGAATGTCTCATGGGACAATCTACAGTGAGAGTTACCTTAATCAATAGGGCACATATCCTGACCATCCAAAAAACAAACCATCATGTTTTGTTGAAGCCTCTTCATTACTCTTTAACCCTTTATAAGAAAAGAGAAAATTATTTTTGTTTCATTTTTTACCGAAAGCGAAAATCCATAATGAGTCAAGAATGTCAAATCTCAAGCCCCTTGTCGCACAAGGGGAAAAATATTATTCAACCCCTTTATTGTATTTATTAATTTCCATATCATTGCTCCTATATATACAAGGGGAAATATAATTTCTTTATAGATTATGTTTTTTCTAAATCCCCTTGCCACATGAGGAAAATTTTATACATACAAGGAAAAATTGGTACTGTTGGGTATGCCATCTAGCTTAAACTTGTAAATTGTCACAAGAATGTATGGATGGTTTCATGTAATTTTATCTCTGGACATGCATCTAGAAGTATGTCCCACAAACATAGACTTAACAACCTTTTCTTGCACACATGCATATCTTTTGTGCATCAACTAATATAAGGAAACACTCTTCAAGGAACTAACTCATGGGAATGCACCTAGTAGTAAGCCTCACTGATAAATTATTTCCCTCTTAAGATTATGTGTATGTCTACCATTAACTCACCAACTGATGAAAGGCAACATTCCCCAAATTGGTTAATTATGAACTAAATCAACCAATTATACAATATTGTTATCTTCAATGTCAAATCATAGATGACATGGGTCAACATCTCAATCATTGAACTACTATTACTAATTCCTACCCCACGTTGACCTTCAACCTCCAATACCAATCATGAATTCATACTAACTTAGACACTCATATGTTTCAGGACAAAATAGTGAATGCACACCTTGTATGATCCAAAACATGCTTAGAATCTAAATCCTCAAATATGAGGAAGATAAAAAGCTTAAATGAACAACTAATATCCATTCAAAACTCTCAGTTGAAGACCTAGATCACGTCAAGGCTCTTCCTAAACTTCAACCCAATCAGACTGACCTTCATTCAAATCTTGAGACATGTTGAACTTGGTAAAAATCCCTTTATAACCCAAGATGTGTCACAAATAATATCAAATCGAAATAGGTTCAATATACATCCTTGAGTGACTCACAATTGAGTGTGACACAACATTTACAAACATGGTCAAACCCAAAAATCAAGTCAATTCATTGAGCAACATCATGGAGATGTTTCATTCAACTATTCATACAAACATTCCTTTACCATATTCTCTTGGGATGACTATGTTCTTTGTCTTAGAATGGACTTTCCCCATTTGATGTCATTGTGAGGACCTTGGATCAAAAGGAAGGATCAACACTTCAACATACTATTTATGAAAATGGATTAAAGTAGATAAGACATGATTCCTTAAAATGGATTCCCCGTCTATTAAGATTATATGAAAATGGTAAATCTACCTCATCTAGTTTCCTAGACTGAAGTGAAATTCTCTTCTAGCCAGCATAATGGCTTGCATTTATATGTAGAATTTCCTTTGGGTAAGACAAAGGGTGGAAAAGTAGATGACCTTACATTATGTTAACCTTTCCCTCCATTTGACCAAATTTGGGAAGACAATGATTATTCCATAACTAGGCTCCATCTCTTTATTTTTCACTAATATCCACTTGTTACACAAGTGGAAAATTTTCCTCTTTTTTCTAATCCACTACACACTATTTTGCAATACATCTTAATACATCGTGCATAGGCCACCTTTATATGCAAATATATAATTTTCTTCCCACCACTCGAGCATGTTCATCACCAAATCCTCTTTGTAGATTGTAGGGCCTACTTTTCTTTCCTCTTATAGAATTTCATTTTCATTAAAGCCTCCTAGACAAGGGGCAATTATCTCCCAACATCATCTAAAGTGTTTCGAATGATACCTACATCATACATTCAATTGTTCACTCTTTCCAAAACTTGTTTCAAGTCTCTCCATCACAATGGCCACAGTGACAATGAGGGGAAATAATTCTACCAATATTTTCATCTAAAATCTCAACCATGTGGACACTATCATTCACTCTTTAACAAGTTCTGGTGGTACTTTCATGCCTCTGCACACCAAATTTGAGGCATGGTACCGGTAAGAAATAGATTATGACTACCATCAAGTAGGATGTGCAATTAAATAAGGATGAAGTTCTTAACTAATATCCTACATTGATATCCCAACCTTCTAATGACCTTTAGGATATGAAATCAAATATTGAAATTGGGAAGATGAACAGATCCTCCTATGAAGGATTGACTTTGATGTTGACATCTAACTTAGTTGAATAAAAACCTCTACTGATCATTCTTGACAAATCTATCAAGATATCATGGATGTTTATGTTTAATCAGTTATTTCCACTATCTAAGTACACGTGCTTTCATATCATCCAGTAGGGTTGTGAATTGTCAAAGTTGCATCAACATTTGTTATTGATGTGACTGATCATTCCTATGACAGAATAGGAGTCATGAAGAAGACATGTACATACATCTATGTCTGGGAGTTCATACAAATCTAACCCTTCTATCTGACATCTATATTGAGAATCATTGAGGACTTGCCTATAACAAAAGAAATCAACTAAAACAATGACCTTGATCATTAAGAGATGAGATTGTTATGTTTGTAGAAGATGAGTCCCATGTTGGTATCAATTCCAACCCACCTTTATATGTCATATTTAATCATTGTGATATGAAGTTCCTATGTTTTTGTTTATAACATTCCTATCCAAAATGTACAATCCTTGAGGCCTTTTTGAAACTTGGCTCTGAGTCAAGTGAGAACTAGGCCACCAACACTACTATAGTTTCCTTTGACAAGTCTCCAAAAGAAGTCTTAGGAGTGACCGAACTCTAGAACCACTTGACCCCAGTACTATGTACCTAGATGTTTATTAGTATGATGATCAATGCCTATTTTTCAATCTCTTATTGGATATAGAATACAAAACTAGACTCAGGTCCAGTGATTAGGTAAGTTGTTCCTAAGAATTGTGGAATGTATGTCTATCGCCAAGAAGAATTACAAAACTAGACTTGGATACATAATACCACTAGAACAAAATGGAGTCATCTCACATATTGGTCCCCATATTGTCACCCAGGAACATAGTATCCAACTCAATAGTATCTCAACCATCAATGAAAAAGAGTTAATGGATGATGTTTTTAGCTGTCACAACAAATTCACTGGGAAGAAATCCCAGAGTTTAACCTTCAAAAATTTCTACCAACTCACTCGTAAGTGCAATTGTTAATTTTTAGTAAGGAAAGATTTTGATCCCAAAGAAGAACATTGTTAAATAATTTATTCAACCAATTTCTAAGAGTAATATTAAAAAAATATTTTTTAGAGAGAGTGATTAAACCAAAAGCAGGAAATAAAAGTTGCATAAGTCAAACTAGTTTAATTCAGTTGTTAAGAGATATTGGGGTCCCTAGGATTGTCACATAGACCATGTATTTACTTTAACTGGTTCAACTCATCAATTTTAATTGATTAAATCAAGATCATGAGGATTTATATCCTTATGGAGAACAAATCTCAAAAGGGTCAGACTTCTCGCAAACCTAGGATCTTGGCATTTGAGGATCATTGTCTAACTGTCTTGTAAAGTTCTTCCAGGATCTCATCAAGAGTTTAGGTTCTTTGACCAGTGTTCCAACCCATGGATATGGTAATATCGTCAACATGAGTCATAATTGAAAACATAAAATGGATAGATTATATCATGGAACTCAATCTCACATATTATTCCATGGTTTCATATAATGTTGAGATTCAAATTTCATCACAACAAGGATATGATCAATCAAAGCATAAAATTAGTAAATAAATAAGAGAAAAAATATCTAAATCAATAGAATCTTGGAGTTGAATACTTTCAAAATAAGATAGGGTTTATGGGGATACTCCCCATGTCCAATTATAGAAATTTCTCAGACATGTTAAGAATAAGCTCAAGGGAATAGGTAAAAATGGAAAAAGTCATGTTGTCTGATGATCTAGAAATAAGATGGAATCTTCCATAAGGAAGATGTTGGATCCTTCCTTCCTCTCTAGCCTTATCCACCAAGAGGAGTCTCTGGGGTCATATAATACGAGATGGGTTGTTATTGGACACCCCTCCTTTTATAGGGAGGGAATGGGACCCCAAATTGTAAAACCTGCTCATGGAAGCTAGTGGGACGACTTGGTTTGCAACATTTGTTGGTCGACCAAATGTTTAGTAAGTCAGTTGGCATGATTTTTTACTATAGTTGAAGGAAAGTCAGTCAATCAGATGGGGATCCATCCGTCGGTTTGTATGTATAATGTTCCGTCTTAATTTGAGTTTAGTTAGTCAACTAGGTGATCAGTTGAGTGGTTATTGATTCTAAATCTGACTAAGTGTTGTTGCCAAGTCGACCGATAGGGATGTTAGCTGATGAATTGGAGTTTTTGGACTTCATGAATTATTGTATGTCACTCATCCAATTGGGTGTGTTGGTCGACCGACTGGGATGTTATTCGATGAATTGAATTTTTTGGGATTGATGAATTATTATATGTGAGTCATCTGACTGGGTGTGCCAGTCGACCAACGAGAAAGTCTGGAAGGCTGAAATGTGCAATCAGAGCCTCTAATATTTGGGTTTCTTGTCTTGGAGGTGATTGGGCCATTTTCCTACAAAATACAATTAAATATAATAAAAAGTCTAATTTAAGAGAGAAGGGACAATTAAGAATTGAATCTAATGTAGTGAATAAAAAAATCCTTTAAAGGAATGATCCAAAACATGAAATTAAAATGGATAAATATGCATTTATCAAATACCACTAACTTGAACATTGCTTATCCTTGAGCAACATTGAATTATAAGCAATTACCAAATAATATTGTGATCTGGTCCTCCTCTCTTACTAGAACTACTTGCATCCTTACCACCTTCCATGTCTAAGTAAACCTAATTTACTACAATGCAGAATGTAATTTTCTAATTATCTTCTTGAAATTGCTCATGACTTGTTCCATTTCAAGACCCATAAAGTAATAGATTTCATATCATTTCTGCTTTTGGTACTACAACATATTCTCACAAGTTTTTGCACAAGAATAGGGTTTATTGATTGAAGGGTCTGGCTTTATGTAGATTCCCTCGGTAGAAAAGTGGAGTAAAAGGAGGTATGGAAGAAGGTGATCTCTCCTATATTTCACTAGAGACCTTTTTATCTTTTTGTTGCAATTACATTGATTGCATTTTTTGATGTTCACTTTGGCAGTTTTTCTTGATGTACACCACTATTAAATATGAGGGGTATGGAAGAAGACGTATAGGCAGAAGGGTGTGCCACTCAAAACATGGAGTTCAATACGTTTTTTGGCTTTTGATTATTTTTGGAAAATGGAGGTGTAAAGAGTGGGACTAAGAGGGATCCACTCCCTACTTTATTTGAGGAATAAATCCATCTATTTTGTACACACCCAAAGATATGTTGGAATAGGTGTAAATTTTGTATTTCTCAAATGATACGCAAAATAGCCAAAGTATTGCAGTGGAGTAATAATTCATGACTACATCTCACAAAAGAATTTGCATGAAAGTTACAACATAAGGATCTAACTAGAGGGATATCCAGCTATCTCAACTCTATCTCTCCAAAATCTCCACCTACCAAGTCCATGTCACCATGTCCAATTTTCCAAGTCCTACATCTGGAGTTAGATGCACACCCCAAAAGAGAAGACAAAAAATGGAAGTTGTCAACCAAAAAAGGTATGTGCATATAAAAAATATGGATTGAGCGATATAAGGAAAAAAGACATCAATTATAATAAGGCTTCTCATAGAAGAGGGAAGTACCATCCATGTGGGCATCAAAACAATAAGAATTGCAATAAAATGATAATCAACAGGTTGAGATTTCTTACCTTAAAACAATATCATAATAATAAAAACAGTTCATTTAAAAAACATAGACTAGGTAATTTTAGGCAGTGGTGGGAAACCATAAGATCTCAGCCTAAAAGTATTTGTGGAATGCACACAATCTAGGCGGAATGCGTGCACATTTTTACATATTTACAAATGGAATATGCACACTCGGGAATGAATATGCACTTCAAGAAATATGGTTTTACAATGTACCACTAAAAGAAATAAAATAATTCTAGGACATGCATGACGTAGAGGTGAAAACAAGTTCATTCCATGTCAGATAAGAAGTGAGATTATCCAATAGTTACCATATGGGGTCAGAGGACCCATAAACCAAAATGAAACAAACTCCAGAAATAAGATGCATAAGAGTCCACATATTATTCAATATCATAAATTAGGGTTCCACAAGGAATAAGAAGAAAAAGTTACAAATTAGAGTCCAATAAGAATATTCAACAAAGTAAGATGATCACAAGATCTAATCAAAATAAAATCTATCTCATGGTATAAATTTTTAGAAGAGGGAGAAATTATGTTGGATAATTTTTCAAGAGAGAGAGGAAATTAGGTGTTTGCTCAATATGAATAATAGGGATTAGCACACCTCACATGAATTCTACATATGTCTAAGGTCAAAATCCTAACTCCATCACAGTCCACAAGCAAACTATTAAAGGAATGTATGTGATGAGGGTCAGGTTTAAATTAATTATATAAACCCTAAGAAGTTCATGTTTACTTTTATTGAAAGAGGCTATCAAAACTATACCATATTGTAGGTTATGTTTTTCTAAATTCATATCATATTTTACTTCATTTTTCTAACATATGGATTTTTTTTGAAGTTGTCGGCCTCAAAAAGTTCTACAAAGTTTCATAGGAAATTTTAGAGAAAAGAAAAATTAGACACTAGACCCCTAGGAGCAATATTAGTAATAGAATGAGTTGTTTTATTAAGAAAGACGAACCCTCTGTGTGACAACACACACAAAAGCTTGTACCACAACTTGGGAATCACATTTTGTCTCCATCTTATCATATATGCACTCCAAAACTCACTTGATGGCCTCCCGTAGGCCAAGAGCCACTACCAGGTTCACATATGGCGTCGCTACTAGTTTCCTCCCTACCATGGCCACCATAGTCCCCCCACTATCCCTTATGAGCATGTTAGTTGTTGTTGACCCATCCTCTCCCACCGATGCATCAACATTTAGTTTAACATTCCCCTCCCCTAGCACAGACCACCTGTTGTTTCCACAGTGATCATGAGCAGCTCCACCCACACTTCCCAGTATCGTATCCATGGTCCTATGATCCTGAATCAGTGCAGTAGATTCACCATGGTGAATCACCCGTCTGTTTCCAGTTCACTGAAAACTCATCTAGTGTGGGTAGTCTAGACCGCCCACAGTGTAGCCACCATGTCTTCTCTCACCATAACAACCTCAACATCTAGTATAATAACTAAAGCTTCATTTAACACCATGTCTTTAACTGCCTTGATTGTGTTCCTCACTATAGGTGTCGAATGATCCCATAACTACACTACATTAGGACATCTAAAAAGCATGTGAGCAATCGATTCATTTTACTAACCACATAGTGAGCATCTCTCTTCTGGAACACAATGTCTATCATATAGTCATCCCAAGGTTGCCAAACCACCAGTGGCGACCTGCCATAGAAAGTGAGCCATTTTTTATATCTAGTTTTGTCTCCATATACTCCTCTATAGACTCTCTCCTAGATATAAAATATGATCTCAAGCCTCACTCTTCGCAAGAAGAACTAACAACTATGTTGATTTGATGGTATATTCTCCATTGTTGGCTAGTCACCAACTCGGGGAGTCTGTTCGTCTTATGATGTTAGGGGGGATGGATATGATCTGAATTGCAATGTTAATTGCAAAGAAACTCCACACTATCTCACCATTCCAATTTGTTCCTAAATTAACGAGAAGTTCATGAACTAACGTAATATGTGCATTTGACTCATCCCTATAACTCTCCAAGTTTTCTCAGTTCATTGGTAGCCATCTATCCTCCCAAATTTTGATCTTAATTTGTTCTATCTCTACCATCCACTCCAGGCCTTCTAAAAGGAAGGCCTTTGAACTCCACATGCAACTTCACATATAACGAGGATTGTGTCTTCTTCTGGCCTCCCACAACATTGACCCTGAGAAGTAATGAGTTTTCAAAACCAGACATACCAAAGAGACCAGATTTGTATGAATGCACCAAATATATTTCATCAAAAGGGCTTGGCTGAAAGTGTGTAGATTTCTAAAACCCAAACCTCCTTGTTTTTTTACAGAAGATATATATTTTCCCAACTCATCCTTGTAAGTTTCCTTTCATCCTATTTTTCTCCTCACCACGAACTAGCCACCATACTATGCCTCATCAATCATGAAAATCGATAACTGAAAAACACTCATGATATAAGTACAGATGGTCTAAACCACCACCTTAATCAACACTTCTTTTCAAAGATTTGACGATAGTTTTTCCATCCATACTTGAAGCTTTCAGCAAATTCTCTCTTTTATGTGGTTGAAGACCTATTTCTTTGACATTCTAGCAGCCATTGGCATGCCCAATTTGTTGGGTTTTTAGGGGAGACAGAGAAGGAAGCGGAAACAAAAATTTTCTCCCCCAAACCTGGAACAAGGAAACGCGTCAACGTCTATACAATAGGAAAGGATGGTTTGTGGAATCATACCTTGTCCCGAGGCTTGCTCGGCGACAATACCTCGCGCCTTGTGCGGTCTTCACCTCCTATCTTGGACGGTGTCTGTGCAGCTCTTGGTCGCACCGGGACTGACGGGATTGAAGGTTGTCCTCCTAGCGGCAGAAACCTCCTGTCTCTGAAGTAGTCCACACAGACCACCAGGAACTCCAATCTCCTTGTCCCACAAGGAATTGGAAGGAGTCACACCCTCCTGTCGGCGTACTAGTCGCCAACACACTCTCCTGCCACCAGTCGCAACTGCAGTTGTCTTTCCCTTGTTGTGCCTCCCTTATCAGGTAGCACTTGCTCGGGCTCTCTCTCAGTTACCAAAACCAGAGAGAATGACAACTTTGCAGAGAAACTAGTTTGCACTGAGTTGTACTTTGAGAAGCCCCCAATACCCCTATATATATAGGAGAGTCATGGGACAGGGTTCTCCATCTCAGGCAATGTAGGACTAAAAGTAGGAGTAGAAGGGTTTGAGATTTTCCACAAAAATAACCAACTCGCAACCTGAACCGATCATTTCACAACTGAAACGGTCGGTTGGGGACCTGAGTCGGTCGGTTGACACCTCAACCGATCGATTGGGACCCATGAACCGGTCGGTTCACATCTGAATCAGTCGGTCCATGGTCCTGATCAGTTCTCGATTGACTTTCCTTCTTTTGTTTCTAATTGGTATCGAATACCAATCCTTGTCCCAATCAAATTGGGCAAGTGAAACGAAAGGAAAATTCTCCCCAATCCTACTTTCCCAACTTGCTCAGTTGCATCAGTTGAACCGATCATTTCAACACTTGAAGCAATTGTTTCACCTTGTCCATGAGCCGATCGACTCAACACTTGATCTGACCGGTTCACCAAGCTCATCCGATCAGTTCATCACATGAGCCGATCAGTTGGGAGTGCAGATTGTGCAGAATCAGTCAATTGTGATTTCAATCAATCTGATACTCTAATCAATCTATCCAACACCTTGAACACTATGATTTTGAGCTATCAATCAATTGAGTGTTTAATTGAACTACTAAACTCCTTTAGTAATCAATCTAAACATTGTTTGTGGACAAAACTCCTCTTCCAGGTTAAATCCTATGTGTGTGACCCTGTAGGTCTATTTCACATTGGCAGTGAAAGTCCATAACACTTATGACTTCACAAGCAAAGAGCGGTGCCTATTCACACATCAGTGCTACCCAAGTGAAAGTAGAAAGTTGGAGAACAACTTTCAATCCTACAATCCGTGAATGGTGTTACAGTGAATGTATAATTCCTTTGTCACTGATATCCCGAATGAACTCGAGGCATGGAACAGTCATCCTGTCAATGTTCATTCACTTTCTTGATCTCAGAGCAGATTGGAAGAGATATGTATGACATCAATATCACATATTGATTCAAACATGCGTGTGCACACCTATTTCAATCCTACTCATCAAGTGGCCTTAGATATCAAACTCCATCAGGAGGGACAAATCCCATATCTATCACTCACCCCTCAAAAGCCCCATGTGTCAAAGCCACCCAATCATCACCTTTATAACAACCCATGTTTCAAGACTGTGTTTGATGATGTTAAAGTCTGCCCAATGACATGTGTTGAGTGTAGTGATTTCAGGTCTAAGAATCACACTCACCATCATCACTGTGAGTACTGACTGTGACTACCGTGTCATGGTTCCATGTGTCAAACTCACAGTGGGTCTGTCCGGTACACTTGTTCTCTAACAAGTACCTATGTGTTTGGTTTGATATCTCTATATCATGACTAATGAGATTCTGTCATCAACCAACACCACAATCTAGTCTTGTGTGTCATTGCTGTCTATCTACCTTCCACAATGACATCCGATTAGGGACATAACAAGAATGTACAAACTATTAGCATCTGTATGATCTCATCGTTCAGGTCCTGAACCTGAAGGCATACGTCGTTGAGTACTGTCATTCTCTAGACATTCAATATATTTTGTCACTATCTCATATGACTGAACTAGAAAGAATTGGAAGCTTTCCTTTGATGTTTATCAAATCAATCTTAATGTATCCCACCAATCATCCCATGATTGGCTCTCAGGGCATACATATCAACAGACTCCCACTTGCACTGCGAGCCAATCACCCTTGAATCATATTCATAGTGATCTTCAAACATGTCCCACATGTTACTGTGCTCTAGTGCAAACATAGTGAGTAATGGAAACACCTTGCCAAAGTCAGTATAAATTGCATGTCTCACATCTCTTCGTTGTACGTCACACGTATGAGATGGAGTTGCCGTAATATGCGATCTAGTATTCCTTTGTTAACCTTTAGCCACATTGCATGATCAAGGATTCCAAACTTGTCATCAATGATCAGAATATCTATAAGTTCATCTCATGAACTTCCAGATCCATATAGTATCCACTATTGTTCACTAACACACGAATACTCAGCATTTCCTTTTAAATGGTTTTATTGGAACACTTCGAATTATCAACAAACTTTCACTTTTATATATCCTATATATATTTTGCGATTAATTGTCTGTCCTTTCGGAAGTTCACATCAATGTAACTCTTTACATTGAACTCTTCCTTATCTCCATAGAACTAGTACTTCTCAAGCACTTATCAAGTTCTTATGGTTTCTAGTAACCCTTACTGGAAGTAGACAGAGATCCACTCGTCATGTCTCACATACGAGTTATTAGGATGAGCACATCATATTGCCATGTCCTACATACAAGATGATGAATACATTTTGTTCTTGCCATGTTGATACATGCAAGATAATGGGATGATTACATACATGATAGATCCATATCTATTCTTAGTGTTCCCATTCTTCATAAGAATTGGACACTTGGCCTTGGGATACTAAATCCATGTAACATGGACAAGTTTTCTCCCACTGAATCTGTGCATAATGAACCCTTCAGTACAAATTGTCAATGTATGCTCTCTCTTTTCAGGTCAAGAGGTTTTCAAGAACTATCTCTATAGATCTCTATTCCTATCACATAGGAAACATCTCTATCTTCCTTAAATATAATTTCCACTTTTGGATTTCCATTCTAGAACATTTCCATTTCACATCAACATGTGGAATGTGAACACGCTCCCACTAAATCACAAATCCCTTCTTTATCTTTAACATATCTGTCAAACCCTTTGACTATATCATCAAAGTAAAGATCCAATTCTGAGTTGCTTGTACTCAATCAATCACATTGATTAGTCCATTGTAAGTTATAGACTTCATTTGCATTAGTGGATTCATAAGCCTTATGGGTTGTGTCACGTACACATCCTTGTTTTATTCCTCATAGGAATGCGGTTTTAGTACCCATATGCGAAATGTCTTAGTCATTAAGTTGCAATCAACAAGCATCATCCTTCTCAAAATGTTATCCATGTGTCTTAACACTTAAGACTCATTTCCACTTATGGATTTCATCCAATGAGTGCTACCATCAAGGGCATACCTTATGGTTTACATGGAAGTCATTTAGGATGTAATGGTCATCTACCATAACTCAAAATTTGATTCCTCATATTCATCTAGATAGTTGACTCATCACATGGACAACTCATCACATAGATAAACGAGGTGTATCCGTCAAGGATATAAGAACTCACAACTCCTTGTGATTCTCAATGTCCTTTATTAGTGTGGGGTATTCTTTTATTAAGAAGAATTCAGTTATTTGATAATCATTCTCTAACTCCTTAGAGTATGATTCCTTCTTGATTTAGACATCACCATGCCTTAATCATGAGTTCACTATGATACACTATCACAATCACTCATATGGATCTCAAACATTTGGTCCAAGTATTTCATTCATTGATCTCATCAAGAATTAACACTTTACCAATTTTGCACTTCATCTATGATAATCTTGAACACTTCAAGATATTCATATTGGTATTTCTCTAAACACCATTTGAAGTACTAGCATTTGTTCCAAAAGGTATGTAAATACATTACATGTATCGTACCTAATAGGATAATCATTCTCCCACTACCATTGGTGAAAATTGATTAATCATGTCCAAGATATTCATGTCTCTTACTGGTTCTCTAACCAAAAGAGTCTAGATTTATCCATCACATGGAAACTAGAAATGAATTTCTCATGATTGATGTTAATTTGATTGTTTGAGTTATCTATAACTTTTAGGTATCATTTTATCTTATGCATATCAAATACCACAAGATAAACAAGGCATTGCCACAAAGATCATATCTTTAGAAATTGAAACATATCTTTATCGATTACCATCATTGTCATACAATATGCAAAAATAAAGTGTTTCTATCTATTGGCAATATATGAAATAACAGTTCATAACTGTATTACATGCCTTTAGGCTGAAAATAAACTAAAGTACTTCTATCTATGGCGGAAACACTTGCCCCATTTATTGAGTGCTTTACACTTTACATCTTGGTATCATATACCTCAAAAGTGTTACAAGTTTACTTTCATGACACCTTTAAGTAGAGACGTCTATCGCCTCTTTCTTCTTTTGTTCTTCTAGATAGAGAGGACAATTCCTTTTCCAATGTCCTGGCTTTTGACAATGGTGGCAATTTCCTTTCTTGGTCACGCCTCCCTTGGCCTTGAGAGTTGAAGACGAGTTGGGCTCCTGGCTATCATCAGAACCTTTCTTAGCTTTCCCTTGCCCTTGTGCTTGGACTTGCCTTTCTTGCTCATGATCACCATCACAGACTTAGGCTTGTCTATCTTCATCTGTATCTCGGCTGTCCTCAAGATGCCCAACAACTCTGACAATGGCCTATCAAAGTTGTTCATGCTGTAGTTCATCACAAACTGACTGTAGGATTTTGGCAACGATTACAGTATCATGTCAGTAGCCAACTTTTGGCTCAGTGGAAATCCCAGTATTTGTAGGTTCTCCACATACCCAATCATCTTGAGTGTGTAAGGACCAACTGGATCTCCTTCTGTCATGACGCACTTGAATAGTTCCCTTGAGACATTGTATCTCTCTTACCGTGCCTGATCTTCATACATGTTCCTGAGATGCTGAATCATCTCAATGACACCCATGTTCTCACGTTGTCTCTGCAACTCGTGGTTCATAGAGCACAACATCAAGCACTTTGCATCAATGGCATCATCAGAATGCTTCTTGTAAGCATCCCTCTCTGTCTTTGGTGCATTAGGATCTAGTTCCTCTAGAATTGGAGTATCCATGACATAGAGCTTTCGCTCTTGAGTGAGAACAATTCTCAATGTCCTATACCAGTCGTGGAAGTTTGTCCCATTTAGCTTGTCCTTTTCAAGGACTGATCACAAAGAAAAGTGATTGTTGTTTGTTTCCATTTGTACTACAAAAGGAAATATGCAATTTTAGTCCAAAAACTCATTTTTGACTTATTTGATTGATTTGAGAAGTTGACGATAAAATTAGGCCTTTAATTAATTATCGCTCCCACTATTTTAGTTCAAATTGATAGCCCTCACCATCAATTTGGAAGATTGCAGCGTGCAACCTTCTAGTGGGCAAGATCCTGAAATTCTCCAAGTCATGGACCAGCTAGGGATGTCACCTACAACTTAGATCTCTCAGGTAGGCAACTCTTGCCAATTGCATCATATGCAACTCTTGATAAGATGTCACATGCAACTCCTTGCCATGATCATCTCCATGCCTCAAGGTACTAGATCCCATCTAGATCACCTTGTTAAGTCTGACCCAAAGCAAACACGATGAATATGCACCCTGCTAGGGCAGACCCACACATTTATCCTTCACGCTTCCACGAGATAGACGGTGCACCACGCTAGGGCGTGCCCACACTTGGTCGATCAAGCTTTTCACGTGTGTCGCATTTGGAAGGCATCTAAAATTTAATATTTAATGAGGGATTTGGTTTTTATATACATATACATATCCAATCACCACAATACATAGTACGTATCATATACATGCTATATCCCACACAAAAACATGTAAAATGATAAAAGCGATGATTATGGCCATCCTAATGTGATTCCTCGAGCCAAGAGGAATCACGGTCATCTAGGTCTACATCACATGCAACATGTACAAGATGAACTCTGTGCTTTTCCTTTCTGGGTTTGATCAACTCTTCACATGAGTGATCGGCTCACCATCAGACTGGTCGGCTGGGTGCCACCAACCGATCGGTTGGCTCCTCCAACCGATCGGTTCGCCTAGTCGTTGTGCATCTCTTCATGGCCGCCACCCGCTCGTCTCATTCCTTGAACCGGTCATCAACTGATCGGTTCACTCCTTGAACTAATCGTCTGGAACGTCAATTGATCGGTTCACGCCTTGAACCGATCGTCTCAGCTGTCGTCAGGATGTCCTCCGTTCTTTGTCATAACAAGAAATAAAATTCTATCCTATTTTACATTGTAAAAAGAGAAACCTCGAATTACATTCGAGGGGAGCAAAGGTAGGAAAGAAATCTCGAATTATTTCGAGTTACATCAGGAATAGGAGAAGGAAGATCGATGCACAGACTGAGATGCAAGCAACCACATACAACCATACACATATAGGGTTTATTGGCCATAACCACGCTATACATCCACCACAAAACTCATTTAAGGGTGACACGTATCGAGTGCATTAATAATACATATCATATATGTAAATTGAGATTTGTGGATTTAGGATTGGACATGCATAAAGCCAATATTATTCGCATCGTATGCAATAAATAAAGGCGACAAACCAAAATCGATCATATCAATATTCCTAAAATATAGAGCAGTTGACGTGGCTCTGATACCACTGTTGGGTTTGTAGGGGAGACAGAGAAGGCAGTGGAAACAAAAACTTTCTCCCCCAAACTCGGAACAAGGAAACGCGTCAACGTCTATACAATAGGAAAGGATGGTTTGTGGAATCATACCTTGTCCTGAGGCTTACTCGATGACAATACCTCGTGCCTTGCACGCTCTTCACCTCCTGTCTTGGACGGTGTCTGTGCAGCTCCTGGTCGCACTGGGACTGACGGGATTGAAGGCTGTCTTCCTAGCGGCAGAAACCTCCCGCCTCTGAAGTAGTCCACACAGACCACCAGGAACTCCGATCTCCTTGTCCCACAAGGAATTGGAAGGAGTCGCACCCTCCTGTCGGCATACTAGTCGCCAACACACTCTCCTACCACCAGTCGCAACTGCAGTTGTCTTTCCCTTATTGTGCCTCAGTTATCGGGTAGCACTTGCTCGGGCTCTCTCTCGGTTACCAAAACCAGAGAGAACGACAACTTTGCAGAGCAACTAGTTTGCACTGAGTTGTACTTTGAGAAGCCCCCAATACCCCTATATATATAGGAGGGTCATGGGACAGGGTTCTCCATCTCGGGCAATGCGGGACTAAAAGCAGGAGTAGAAGGGTTCGAGATTTTCCACAAAAACAACCAACTCGCAACCTGAACCGATCATTTCACAACTGAAACGGTCGGTTGGGGACCTGAACCGGTCGGTTGACACCTCAACCGATCAGTTGGGACCCATGAACCGGTCAGTTCACATCTAAACCGGTCGGTTTGTGGTCCTGATCAGTTCCCGATTGACTTTCCTTCTTTTGTTTCTAATTGGTATCGAATACCAATCCTTGTCCCAATCAAATTGGGCAAGTGAAACGAAAGGAAAATTCTCCCCAATCCTACTTTCCTAACTTGCTTGGTTGCATCAGTTGAACCGATCGTTTCAACACTTCAAGCAATCGTTTCACCCTATCCATGAGCCGATTGACTCAACACTTGAGCCGACCGGTTCACCAAGCTCAGCCGATCGGTTCATCACATGAGCCGATCAGTTGGGAGTGTAGATTGTGCAGAATCAGTCAATTGTGATTTCAATCAATCCGATACTCTAATCAATCTGTCCAACACCTTGAACACTATGATTTTGAGCTATCAATCAATTGAGTGTTTAATTGAACTACTAAACTCCTTTAGTAATCAATCTAAACATTGTTTATGGACAAAACTCCTCTTCCAGGTTAAATCCTATGTGTGTGACCCTGCAGGTCCATTTCACGTTGGCAGTGAAAGTCCATAACACTTATGACTTCACAACCAAAGAGCAGTGCCTAGTCACACATCAGTGCTACCCAAGTGAGAGTAGAAAGTTGGAGAACAACTTTCAATCCTACAATTCGTGAATGGTGTTACAGTGAATGTATAATTCCTTTTTCAGTGATATCCCGAATGAACTCGAGGCATGGAACAGTCATCCTGTCAACGTTCATTCACTTTCTTGATCTCAGAGCAGATTGGAAGAGATATGTATGGCATCAATATCACATACTGATTCACATATGCGTGTGCACGCCTATTTCAATCCTACTCATCAAGTGGCCTTGGATATCAAACTCCCTCAAGAGGGACAAATCCCATATATATCACTGACCCCTCAAAAGCCCCATGTGTCAAAGCCACCCAATCATCACCTTTATAACAACCCATGTTTCAAGACTGTGTTTGATGATGTCAAAGTGTGCCCAACGACATGTGTTGAGTGTAGTGATTTCAGGTCTAAGAATCACACTCACCACCATCACTGTGAGTACTGACTGTGACTACCATGTCATGGTTCCATGTGTCAAACTCACGGTGGGTCTGTCCGGTACACTTGTTCTCTAACAAGTACCTATGTGTTTGGTTTGATATCTCTGTATCATGACTAATGAGATTTTGTCATCAACCAACACCAAAATCTTGTCTTGTGTGTCATTGCTATCTATCTACCTTCCACAATGACATCTAACTAGGGACATAACAAGAATGTACAAACTCTTAGCATCTGTATGATCTCATCGTTCAGGTCCTGAACCTGAAGGCATACGTCATTGAGTACTGTCATTCTCTAGACATTCAATCTGTTCTGTCACTATCTCATATGACTGAACCAGAAAGAATTGGAAGCTTGCCTTTGATGTTTATCAAATCAATCTTAATGCATCCCACCAATCATCCCATGATTGTCTCTCAGGGCATACATACCAACACAAGTAACGAGCATGCCTATCCACCTCCTTCACCGACATCAGTTTCTTGATCTCACCTCTCTTCTATAGCATGTTCCTTTTTGTAAAGCAATCTCCAACTTCGAAATTTTTTAATTTTGACTGGATATCTGTTCATATTGGCCGCTTATTTTAGCAACTTTTAGGCATTCTTTAGTGATTTCTCTACCAAAGAGGATACCATCATCTGCAAAAAAAACTTGTGATATACAAGGAACATTTTTGCTTGATATCACCCCATGAATAAGATTATCATTTGCAGCAGAGATTAGAGAAGTATAAAAAGTATCAACACAATGAATAAAGAGGTAAGGTGAAAGAGGGTATCCCTATTGAAGTTTGTAGGTAGACTTGATCTTTCTGGACCGATCTCCATTAATGGCCAAAGAGTGGCTGACAGTTGCAATACAATAAAAAACTCTTCCTCTCCACTTCTCCCCAAACCCCAAGTGCTTCATCACATGGATCAAGAAGTCCCATTACACTCCATCGTACACTTTAGACATATCCAATTTTAGTGTTATGCTCCCTTTTTTCCTACTTGTGTTGGCCTTAATAGTGTGGAAAATCTCATAATCAATAAGAGCATTATTTGTGATCATGTTCCCATGAATAAAGGTACATTGATTTTTAGAAACTATAACATCCATGTGTGTCTTTAGTCGGTTTGCCACAACTTTGGATGTTATCTTGTAAATGACATTGCAAAGACTAATAGGCCTAAAATCTCCCATTGCCATCATCTTTTTGGTCTTAGAAATGAGGAAAACCAACATATCATTTACTTCCCCCAAACTTTGGCCACACCATCACCCTTTTATGTCATTAGCCACTTCTTTGCCAATAATTTGACAATATTTTTGGAAGAAAAGAGCTTTCGTTCCATCCATTTCTGGTGCCTTGTTAGGGTGCATATTCTTAATAGCACATAGGATTTCTTTTTCAATAATATCTTTATCCATTTGTGTGGCTAAGACACTATCAATCTTCCTCTCCATACCCCTGGTAGAAAAGTCAAAACTCAAAGGGTTTCTAGTCTGGAAAACCTTGTTGAAGAAGTCCATAATGACTTTGTTAATCTCATCCTCTTCCACTCTCTATATCCCCTATTCATGCTTCAAGCCATCAATTCTATTTCTCTATATTCTATTGGATTCTTTTTGGTGAAAGTAAGTGGTATTGAAGTCTCCGTCCCTCATCTCATTAGCACTTGCTCTGACATGCCAATAAGATTCATTATGTCTCAGTGAATATTATATTTCTTTTGACAAGTTGTTCCACCTTTGAGATGATACTATTGTTAGGGGGTAAGCCTTGTACCTCTAGGAGTTCTGCTTCTAAGTCTTTGATCATCTTCCTCCTTTTCCCAAATTTTTGTGTCCGCCCAGTCGTTCAAATTTACTCTGCATCTATTGAGTTTTCCAATCAGATCTTTAGTCCCACTATATTCCCATGCTTTCTTGACTGTATTCTAACACTCCTCCTCATAATCCCACATGGGTTCAAAACCAAAATAATCATTTCTCCACTTTTGACATATGGATTAATAGTTATGAATTTTATAAATTTAAACCAATTAAGAATATTCATAAATATGGCATATTTATTTGATTTAATGGTGAAAGTGATATCATTGGATAGAGAATAATTTCATGATTCTGAAACATATTTCACTTATTTTTTCTTAGTCGCCACTGAAAAGTCATGAATTTGGAAAACTAGCTAATTAGAAAATATAGAAATTTCACTCGTGTATTATCCAAAACAAGGGAAAAAAACTTGCTAATGTGGCCCTATCATCACAATTCAAACCATCCATCCCTACAATTTGTCAGTCCTTCACCAGGTCCAAAAACTCACATGTAAATCAACACTCAGAGGAGGTGAATAGACTGAAATACCCCTTAAGGGAAAGAAAAAGCCAAAAAGATGCAAGGACTATACTGAGAAATTTAAGATGGGGTTCTTTTTTGTTGATCGATCTTGTGAAACACCTCTACACCAGCTCACATGGTAGAACAAAACTCAGAGTTCAGAAACCAACACATGAACCTACAAAATGATGAGCTCTGACCCAAAACCTACATCATTGTGTTATTCCCATGACACTATCAACAACAAAGTCAACAAAAGCCATATTTTTGTAATGCATCATCATGGTAAAAGTAGATGGGAGTCACAGATGAGGTGTTTGGCCATGGTTGTATTTCACTAAATAGGAACAAAAACAAGTATTGAGAAGACGTTTCTCACCTCATGACTAACCCATAGAGGGGCTCTGCATAGGCCAGGGTGGCTCCAAGAGGTCCAATGGTGGATCTCCAGTGATCTTGACCAAGTGTCGGTTGACCACAAGCTAGGCACAATGGCAAGGGGGTTCAAACATAGATAACCCCCCGTGATAGTGTAGGCGCAACTAATAAAACTGAGATGTCATTGATTGTTATTGTCGGTGTTCTAGGTTGAGCAAGGAGATCGGTCTTGGAGGACTAGAATCTAGGTAAACTTAGAAGTAGTTTGAAGTTATTTGAAGTCGTATATGCCATTTGTGATAGTAGTGTCATGTACATGGTGTGATAGAGGAAGATGGTATCATGGCAAAGAAGAATGGAAACGACAAAAAGGGGAAGATCATAGTTTGGGATTTATAGGTGGCAAAACCCTATCAAATTAGGGTTGAAAAGTAGAGATGAAATTGAAGGAAAGGAAATCCGAGATATATTTGTAACTAAGAGGAGGAAAATCCATCCTTAGAAAAGACTTACAGTTGAACTAGTCTCATTTTGGGGCAGAGGTTAAGGATGAGCCCAAGACAACTCAATCAGAATCCAACAGCTCCTAGAAGGGCCAACTTACAAAGTCGTCTAGTAAACTAAAAAATAAGAAACCGTGTAACAAAAAATACATATGTATATTACAAAATATTAGACAAATCGAATTTGGATTAAGGTGATACGAAATTGATATTCATTTTCTTTCCTAATTCATTTGGGGTCTTATGCAATATTCAAATTAAATTAAATTTGACACTTAGCTAATTAGGACATGTAGGACCTGTTTAGGCACTAGTTATTCTTTTTGATGTGGTTTACTATTTACTTTAATATTTTTGACTTCAAGGTATATTCTCTCTCCTAAATAAAACTAGGATAGATAACATTGTTCAATTAATGTGAAATTCACACGTAGATCAATTTTGGTATGTAGAATATGATTCTGAGATTTCTTTTCACTTTTGAAGCCATTCAATAATTCACTTAATAATTTTGGCATTTATCATATTTTCTCTAAATGGTATTTGGATAGTTATTATTGTTCAAATAAGGTGAAACGTGGCACCTAACGTAATTGGGCCCAAGGAACACATATTTATCATTATATTTCACTTTTGAGATTTCATTTTATGATTTCTAACACAATTAGGATTTACAACTCTTTACCAATAAATTTATCAAAATATTACACTGTTATTATCAATATTCATTTATTTCAGTCATATTATCTCCAATTTATTGGTAGAAGAGTTTCTTTACACTGTTATTTCTGAAATTCCATATTCTTATTATTTATCTTATCCAGTCCATTAATTCAATAATTTGATAATGGTGCATTATCCATAATTATGGGAATGGAAACTCCACTTGTTATTCTTACATATGTGTTAAGCACATTATACTTATTATTAAACATATGTTAGATAATATGTGAATATTAGTTAGAAAAGGAAACACATATGACATATTTTTATGAACTTATTTACTTGTTAACATATATACATATTATTATGTTAATAGGGGATGTTTATTATATAATCTTATGCCAAGTAAAGCATAAACAATAGTCATTAAGGTATATCTTTATTCTTGTTTGGTCAAAACTAAGGTACCAAGCTTACTAACATCTTCTTGAGGGAATAGGGTATGATTCTAGGTTTGGATTTATCACAGTAATGGTAAGAGTATGGGGGAAGAAATGTAGAAGAGGTTATATTTTTGCAACTTGTGTTTTCAATTCAATGTGTGGGGAGTAACATGGCAGCAATTCAATTCTCTCCTTAACTTGCAATAATCAAGAAATTTTACAAAGTAATTATAAATTTTAAGTAGGGATACATTGTGTTGGTTCCTATCTATTTATTATATCTTGCCAGCTTTTCTAAGGAGTATTTCTATTTAAGGTCATCTATGTCAGGATGATTCTTACAATGGCAGTTTATGAAATTGTACAAGAGAAATCACTTCCATTTAGGTGTCCGTTGATTAACCTACATAACTAGTGGACTAGATAAGCTTACTAACATCTTCTTGAGGGAATAGGGTATGATTCTAGGTTTTGATTTATTATAGTAACGGTAAGAGTATGGGGGAAGAAATGTACAAGAGGCTATATTTTTGCAACTTATGTTTTCAATTCAATGTGTGGGGAGTAACATGGCAGCAATTCAATTCTCTCCTTAACTTGCAATAATAAAGAAATTTTACAAAGTAATTATAAATTTTAAGTAGGGATGCATTGTTTTGGTTCCTATCTATTTATTATATCTTGCTAGCTTTTCTAAAGAGTATTTCTATTTAAGGTCATCTAAGTCAAGATGATTCTTACAATGGAAGTTTATGAAATTATACAAGAGAAATCACTTCCATTTAGGTTTCCATTGATTAACCTACATAACTGGTGGACTAGATAAGGGTCATATGGTAAGAAGAAAATGAAAATTTGGAAAAAAAATTAAACTAATCTATAAAACACGATGAAAATTGCTAAAAAGGGAAGATAGACCGGGTGGAATAGGTATGTGCCACCCATACCCACCCTGAACTTAAAATATTGTTCATCTTGAGAAAAACCTAAATTCATGATGGAGGAAATAAATACGATGGGTTTCCTACCTGTGTTGTCCACCATGGAGGAAATAAATCGAAAGCAGGATGCTTGTGTTTCCCACTATGGAAGAGCACTAACTTGATCTTGTGTGGAAATATCATACTATCTTGGTAGTTTTCCTTTAAGACACCCCTTGATCCTTACATTGATTGTTGCTTCTTGTAACCTAACATAGATGGCAATACATGTCATACCTCGGGAAACACTTGGAGTCACAAATGGTTGGTTCACATTGCTCAATGTATGATGATGAATGAGGGATCTATGTTGAATCAACATGATATTACTATGGGGATGCAAAAGTGAGGCTCATTGGATGTGTTGTCATCCCATCATATTGGTAATTGTCATCTATGTGGGTTGGATTAAGAGGTTGGTACTTGAGACTTTGTTAACCCTTGTCCTCATTTGATTCTTCTTGATATACATAAGGTATTGTTGAATCATGAGGAGTAAGATAGTCTTCATAAATAGAAGTTTGGTAAGGGGAAAGAGGGGATGAATGGGGACCACTTGGGGTAGAACTAGGGTCTATAGATAGACAGATTTTTGCATATTGGACGGCTCTTGGACACTCGAGGTGTGTTGAGCAGGAGCAACCTCAAGGGGAAGGGGTGTCTTTTCTATGGTTGAGGATTTTACTTCTAGCAAGAAATCAACAGTTGCACTCACGATCTTGTTTGCACAATGATTTCCCTCTAAGGATATCCAACACCCAGGTCTAGACACGACTTATAAAGGGAAGAGTTGTTTTTACAACATAGTAAATTGATTGATATAGTTGAGGAAATACACGTCTTGTTCTTCTTTTTTGTACTTTGTGGAGCATCCAAGTGCTTAGAAGTTGAAAGACCGATTTCTTACTCATACGATCAAAAGTCTTACTTAGAAATTGATTAAAGCCTTGGATGTGGCAAGGAATGTCATTTTGAAGATAAGAGGGTAGCAATGATCTTCCTTGATGTCCAACAGTATAAATTTTTCATGATATTTTTAAGTTTATTGAACCTATAATTCAATCGAGTTTGATTCAACTAACTTGGGAATGGCACACACTGCTTATATATGGGAATTCCAGAATGGGTATTGGGATTTCTGGCTGAGTCATTGTCAGGATTTGGGTGATGATCACCTCCTCTTCATCACCTAGTTCCCCATTTTGGTAGAAGGTTTCACCTTCTCTGGTAGGGTAAATTTGGATCGAGTTGTCACCACTTTATGTTGTTCTAGCTTCTTTAGATTAGGTTTTAGTTGTCCAGAAAATGAAACTTTAGAGGGATATTGGGATGCCATGAGCTGGGCTACTTGGCATCCATTGCTTTTTGATGGTCTTACTGAGATAGAATTATTTATTCGGTAGTAGTGACTCTATCATTTGTATAAGGGAAGCGGGTGGCTTGTGGCATATGTGGAACTAGATTAGGGATGCGGAATTGCTACCTTTCATAGTTTCCATGATTCTAGAAATTGCCTTGGTTCCCAGAGTTCTTTTGGCTATTATGTGGGAAGGCTCTGGGAATACGGACTTGGTTGTTCACTTGAGGGGGTCTTTGTTGTGGCATTCTCTATACTGGTAAGATTGTCATACTAGAAACCAAGATAGTTTCTAGTTTGGTTCAGATTATAGTAAGCTTGGTCGGGTATGTTGAGGATTTATTTGACTTATTCCATTTGTACAGGACCATTATTCACTATGCAAGGAATGTATTGACATTGTAAAATGGAATGCTCATGTACCTAGAAAACCTCACAAAATGAAGCTGCATAATTTACTTATTGTTGTAGATATTATGGTTGTTATGTTTTCTTCTCTCTCATATGCATTGAGATAGTACTCTAGATGTTCTTGCTTCAAAGAGAGAATCTTGAGGATTTTGACAATAGATTTAATCTCAGAATTGTCTTTCACCTATTTTTCTCTATTAGGATCAGCCTTGGGTTTCAGAGGTTCTTATTAATGACATCCCAAGCACTGTCAAATTTTAGAACAATAACTTACCTCCATATGAGGTGTCAAAGAAAATTTTGGTGTTCAATCAGTGCCTCAGTATAAGGTCTTGATCAACTAGACCAGAGCGATGTAATGATGTGGGAAATAGAAGAGGAGGTCCTTAAATCAGTCCCAAGCTTCACTGAAAGTTTCTCCAGGAACGATGTTGCACTCAGTGATCTGCCCCCAAATTTGGTGAGGGATAAGAGAATGAATTTTTTAGGAAACTTGTCCCAGAGAGACTCCTAGGCAGTGATAAGTCCCCCTCCATAGCATTTTACCAGCTATTGTCTTGATCTGATAGGGAATACTTGAATATCCACAAGTTTATGGCATCTTCAGAGACATGGGGTATCTTATCCAAGTCACATAAATTGGATAAGAGTCAAAGGTCATATTGACAGTTGTCGTCCTTATTTTTGAAAAACACACTATTTTGAAATACGGTGATCCATTGTGTGTGGATCTCAAATTGTGGAGTAGTGATGGTTATCAGCATATTAGGATGTTGTGCGTTGGTGAACTTCAGGACTAAGAAGTCCTTAAGTTGTTTTTGGCACTTTGCTTCTTTCGTGTGATGATTTGGGCTTCTATTTAGATACACGTGGCTACCCTTGCCTCCTCCAAGATGACTTCTCTTTGTCTATCCAGATCATGTTCTATTCAATGATTGATTTCCTCTTCGTCCGTCTTGTACCAATGAGTCTCGTTTAAGTGACAGAAATTTCTAGTAATCTTTGGGTTCAATGTTGTAGATTTGGCACTTCGTGGATATCATACAAACAACTAGTATCTAAAAGAGAGATCATGGAATATTTTTTTTGAGGAAAGATGAGTTGAAGAAGATATGAGTGATTATAAATTGAAGAAGAAAAATTGTAATTATTAAAAGCACCGAGGTTTGAGAGAAACTTCATTTTCCCCAAAAATGGCACCAAAACTTTATGTGTGTCATTTTCACAAGAAATACACTAGGAAGAAATCCTAGAGTTTAACCTTTAAATAATGGTAGTCAACACACCTACAAATTAGTAAGTTAGTTTTTAGTATAGAAAGGTATTGATCCCATGGAACAACATTTCTAAGAGTTTATTTGAACCAAATACTAAGAGTAATATTAAAAACTAATTTTTGGACAGAGCATGTAAAGAAAAAGAAGGAAACAAAAGTTTCATAAGTAAATCCATATTATTCAATTGTAAGAGATGTTGGGGGTCTGGGATATTACCACCATAGACCACATATTTACTTTAACTGATTTAATTCCTTAGTTTTAAATGATTAAATAAGGATCATGTGGATTTGTGTCCTTAAGGAGCACAAATCTTACAAGGGTTGGACTACTCACAAACTCGGGATCTCGACATTTGGGGATCATTGGTTGACTGTCTAGTAAAGTTCTATCAGTGGTCTCGTCAAGGGTTTACAGTATATGACCAGTGTTCCAACCCATATATTAGGTGATCTTGTCACCATGAGTTATCACTAACAAAATAAAATGGATAACTCCTTCAGTTGATGTCATCAGGAGTCCATGGTTTCATACAATGTTGAGATCCAAATATCATAACCCAACAAGAATATAATCAATCTAAGCATAAAATGAGTACATAAATCGGAAGAAAAACATCTCATCAATATAATATTAGGTTTGAATATAGTCAAAATAAGATATAGGATATGTGTATACTCGCCATGCCCCAGTATAGAAATTACTCAGACATGATATGTACAAGAATAAGGTAATAGGTAAGAAGGGAAAGAGTCATGTCAGATCTGGCAACAAGATGGCATCTTCCATGATGAAGATGATGGCTCCTTCCTTCCCTTCTGTCCATGTGCACCCATAAGAGGAATGGGGTCGTAGAATATGAGATGGGTTTTGTGCTTGGAATCCTCCTCCTTTTATAGGGAGGGAATGAGAGCCCATACCCTAAAAACTACTCCTAGTAGCGGTTGGGATTAGTTTCTCCATGATGTCAGTTGGTCCACTGGAAGACTAGTCAGTCGGTTGGCATATGTTGGTACTCCAACCTAAGGGGTAGTTAGTGGATCGATAAGGGATCAATCAATCATTGCATCTATAATAATGAGCCTTCTTGATTCAAGTTCATTTTGATGAATGGGTGTTTCATTCAAGCGATTGGCAATTCTATATCTAACTAAGTCTTACTGGTGAGTCAATTGACTGGGATGCTAGTCGATAGATTGGAGTTTTTGGTCTTGACAAATTCTGGTATGTGAGTCGGACAAGTGGGTGCGCTAGTCGACTAATTGGAAAGTCTGGGAGGCTGAAATATGCAACGGGAGCCTCTAACCCTTGGGTTTTCTTGGGATTCAGAGTGATTGGGCAATTTTTATGTAGAATCCAAGAAAATGTAATAAAATCTCTAATTAAAGAGAGAAAAGGTAAGCGATGAAAATGAATCTAACACTAGGGAAAAATTGAAAAAATGCTTCTACAGAGTGATCTATGAGATGTAAATAAAATGGATAAATATGCATTCATGAATGGGTTATCATTGAAATGTCAATAGACTGCAATAACTATATAGAATCACTACAAAAAAAGTTTCCATTGGATACATGACGTAGGTTTTACAGCACTGACAAATTTACTAGGGGTGAAATATGTAAAGTTTACCTAAACAAGTACAATAATCACCACCCACGAGGGGATAGATCTTAGTGTAGTTTAGTTTAGGTTTGAATCCCAAGGACAACAATTTTAAGAAGTAATGTGACCAGTTAATCATGTAAGAACTAGTACTTAATACAAGATTAATGTTTCTTGACTATACTAAGATGTAAATAATAAAAGGCTAAATAAAATGTTTGATAAATCCATCGATGGGAACACTAGGATGGAATGGGTTTCACCACCATTACTTGTCACTCACTCTCTCACTACATCATATTCAGAATAAACATGCATATGTTGAGGCTAGGAAAATCCCCCTTTTGGCATTAGTATAAAATCCCAAATAGATATCACTCTAAGCTTGTTGTTGCATTACATAGAAATCATTCATCTATCGCCTCAGAAAACACCTAACCAAAATCCTCACCAAGGGTTTAAATAGAATTGAATTGATATCCAAGATCTTGGGTTCAAAGCTCTCTACAACCATGATCTGGTAGACATGTAAATGTGTTGATCATACAAGATACAAGAATAAAATGTCTGATTCTAAACAAGTAGTGGTTTATACAAAAATAAATGCAAACACAAAAGCAACATCCGCTAGTGGGGCTATTCCCCGCACCCTAAAGAGAGAACTACTCACTCATGGTAGTAGTAGAAGAAAAAACAAGGGAAAAGAAGGAGAATTCCATTATCACAAAATAAGGAGTCACTGTCATGGTGTGTAGAAGCATCCTGGAAGCATCCAATCATGGATGCCTTTCCTATTGCTATTGATCTTCATTTCATAGGTATATGGTAGGGTTTGGAACCCTTCCAACCACCATGGAGTGAAGTACTAGCCGCCATGGTGATGAAGATCTAGCAGTGGTGTGAGGAAGATGACAGGTTGTCGATCTATAGGTCTTCCATCAATAGGTGAATAGTTTCACAATGTTTAATGGAGCCATAAATAGGATAATGGTCACAGAGAAACCATCAAATGGCAAAGCAGATTACGCATTGGAAGGTAAAGCATAACTGTCTTCAGAAGGTGGATGTTAATTAGCCATCAGAAGGTGCTCCTAGGAGTGCTATCGGTAGGTATATGTTGTGCAAGCATCAAGATGCAGTTAGTGAACAATCAAAAGGCTAGACGTAGAGGTTCCTTCAATCTTCAAATGTGGGTCGATGATTGGTAGACAACCATTGGGTTTCCTCAATTTTTTCACATTTGAGAACCTTCAAAAGAGGACCATTAGAAGGTGGGCCTAGACAACCCTGGACTGTCAACTGGTGGTTGGACAGAGTGGCCAAATTGATCATTGGGCAGACTCATATAAACCCACCCCCAGGGGGGATATTGGTGTAAGGTCGAAGGCATGTGTCAAAGGAGAATCAATTGAAGGAATGAAAACCGATGGAAGGATAGATTAATGAAAACTGATGGCTTGACATGTCAGATGCACAGAGATGGATTTAATAATCAATCATGGAAGAAATCATCTAAAATATGGTAAAATTATTCATAAGTTTCTTGGGACTGCTAGTCAGTGTGCGGAACCACTTCCTTCTACACTCCTACCATGCAATGAAGCTGAAGCATGCCATGTAAACCAGAGAAATGGATCAGAATCCTATAAATTAACATAAAACTTTAGAAAACTTAAATTTAGGATATTTGTAGAGGTGAAATAATGGAAATGAATGCAAAATTGAGCTGAAATGCAACTAAAACTAGGATGAATATGCATTCATCATTGTATTTATTTCAGTGGATTTTGTAAGAAAATTTAGTATATAAACATTTTATAGACATTTACCAATTTTTATTAAAAGAATGAAAAAAAATTATGGGTTGAAATAATGGATTTTAAGAATTGCCAACTCAAAATGGGACATCTTTGCCTAATTACTTCACATTTACTGTCTTCTTTCACTATTCATGCATTCAAAAGTTTCAAACATCTTGTCAATCAACAATTATTTCTAATTGATTGCGATAAAAATGCACAAAGGATTGCTAACCCTGATTGGAAACTACAACCACACATTTTACCTCTCGTCATATTCACAATGCCATGTGTGTGTGACACAGAGATAAAGAGATCCCAACCTTGACAACACATATCAATAAACATGCAAATTTACATTACTCATGTATTGATGGTTGCAGGTTGGATCGATAGTTTGTATAAAAACATTCCAAGACATATTTTTTCTATATTTTTCTAAGGACATATACAATTTCTATGGTTTTGCACTATGGACCAATACAAATATAGGTAACAATAATGTAACATTGACTAAATACCAGAATGCCACTATTATAAATAAATAAAAGAGAAATAGAAAAAAAAGGCATGCATTACACTAAAATCAACATAGTTGGATCAAGAATGTCATTTCATCAAACAAAATTCAAGTGGCTGATAAGACAAAGGCACACGTGAATAAGATCAAATGTCGATATAATATAAGTCATGTAACTAGAACATCGTGGGTATAGGCGTAACTCTACCATTTCCTTTCTTCTTCTCTACTCTCGGCTCCATGGACCTTCACAAAGGCTTGAGATCTCTAATTACCATGAGGAATTCAGCCTTACTCAAGATACTAAGACTTCTAGTGAGTTCCTCTCATCCCAACGAAGCCAACAAGTTGACTCATGGGCTCTGGCATTCACTGGGAGATCTCGACCCACTTGGCAATGGATGACCCGCCATCTAGAAGGTGATAAATCGACAAAACCACATGAACATGGCACAAAAGCTAGGGAGAATGAATTCATTAAGCTTAGTAGTAGTTGGGGAAATCACCTATTGAAGAAAACGTTCATTGTGAATTGGTTCACCAAATAAATCCATAAAAGAGGGTGCAAGTTGAGGATCTAAAACCATAGGACCCAGGGGTATGGCATAAACTAAAACTTTGATAAACTACACCAAGGGATGGTGAATTCAATGGAGGCATTTGCATGTTCAGAGAGGGACATTTGGGGCCTAGCAATGAATGACAATGAGATCTCAAAACATGGCTATAGGTTACAACATTTTGTGAACTCACAAGGCAAACCAACAATTGGGAATCAATGATGGGTCTCCATAGCTCAATGGTTCATCAATTTCACAGGAGGCAGTGGAGAGGGCTAAGGTATGGTTGTTAGCCACTAGATAAGAATGTCTAGTAGTATAGGGAACAAGTGAGAACTGGAGGTTCAAATAGTAGTGGAGGAGTAGTGTGTGCTTCTTGATGGTTTAGGGTCTCTTATATATGTAGGTGGAGGTATAGAGGTTATGGCTTTGATTCACAATGGCAAGAGGGGAAGGATTTTGTCCACAGAGCAAGAGGGGAGATAATCAATATCTTGTTGGATTCATGAAAGAGAGGCAGAATTAGAGGAGAAGAAATCTCATAAAATGGAATTAAGATGAGGGAGAGAAGGAGCAAGAAAAAAAAATGTTGTAGATCCATTTTCAGACTTGCAAAAAGATGAAGGGAGAAGATGAAGGGAAATCCATCGAATCTAGAGGTTAAGATGTAGTTTATTGGATGGATAGTTAGGAAAGGAAAGAAATGTTTTTTCGTAATCTATCCTTCTTGTCTTTATTTCCATCTCTATGGGTTGAGATTGTTCCAAATCTAGTTAGTGATCACTCCATTCAGATATTACATTTATATTCTTGCAAGAGGCCTAAAGTTCCATTTGGGTTTATCAACAGTTGGGTAAATCAATCTGGTTTTATGGAGGTTGTGGAGAAGTCCTAGGTCAGATCTAATCTCTGTTGTGCTCCTATGTTGAGATTATTTAAGAAGTTTTATATTCTTACTATTGATCTTATATAGTGGAATATAGATTCGGTTTCTAATTTCTCTTCTATTTCTAAAGAACTGGAAGCTAGTGCATTTATTTTATAGAAACAAGTTGATAAAAAACCTACTGATGTTCAACTTCATCTTGAACTTGTTGAAGCCAAAAAGAAAGCAAATGCAACCTTTGTTGCAGAGGAGAGTTTCATTAGATAAAAGTCTAGAGTCCTCTGTTTGAAGGAGGGGAAATAGGAATACAACATTTTTCTATGCGTCCTGAAGACTAGAAGAATTCACAATAGCATCCATGTTCTCCATGATGGGATTGATGTGCTTAAGGAACCAGAGGCTATCGCAAGTTATATTGTAGATTTTTATACTAGGCTCTTTAATGATACTTCCAATGATTTGGTCTAGTGGGATGTGGCATGGGAGATACCTACTTTAAGTACAAAAGAGACAGAGAGTATTGGGAAGGAAGTCTCTAAAGAAGAGGTGGAGAGTGTTATCAAGAATTACAATAAGAATAAAGCCCCTTGTCCTGACAGTTTGAATGCTTTTATTTTTCAATAATGTTGCCACATTATTGGTGATGATGTAGTGAAGGTTTTTCTTAACTTCTTTATTTCTAAAAAGCTTCTTAGTCAATGTAACAAGTATTTTATCACATTGATCCCGAAGGTACCTGGTGAAACTTTTTTGAATGACTTTAGGCCTATTTCTATATGCAATATGGTGTTCAAGATCATTACTAAAATTTTGGCACATAGGTTACAAGACATCATTCCCTCTTTTATTGATTCCAATCAAGTTACTTTTATTAAGGGGAGAACTATTGGGGATGTTGTTGGAAAATGAATTTCTGAGTTCTTTTCCAAATACTGGCTCACATAAAATGTGTGTGAAAGCTAATTTGTCCAAAGCATATGATACAGTTAGAAGGGATTATATCTTGTTTATTATGGAAAGAATGGGTTTCCTAGTATGCTGGCTAAACTAGATTCATATCTGCTTTGAGACTACATCCTTCCAGGTTCTGATTAATGGGACCCCTTCTCCTTCTTTTAAAGCTAACAATGGTTTGAGGCAAGGGCATCTCTTGGCCCCTTATCTATTTGCTATAGATATGTAGGTTTTCTCTTCTATTTGCAAAAGTTATGTGAAAAAGGGATGTTTGTAACCTCTGAAAGCTTCTGGTAGATTTGGAGTTTCCCATATTTTCTTTGTGGATGATTCATTCGTCTTCTCTAAAGCTAATCAAACAAGTGCTTGTGCTATTTCAGACATTATTGAGGTGTTTGGAAAGGTTTCTGGCCTTAAGCTGAACAATACGAAAAGCTATGTCTTCTTTAGTAAAGGTGTGATTTATAGAGAGGAACTAAGTCTTATTCTTAACATATCTACTTCCCAACTACTTGTTCGCTATGTAGGATTTCCCTTATTCACAGGGAGGCTAACTAAGAAGCTTTGTGCCCCTATCATAGATAAGATGAGGAGAAGGCTTGATTCTTGGAAGAGTAAGATGTTATCATTTTCTGGTAGGGTTGAGTTGATAATCTCTACTTTGTCTTCTTATCATGTGTTCTGGTCAGATGCATTTCTCCTTCCTAAAAACGTGACTATGGTGATTGAAAAAATAATGAGAAATTTCTTATGGAATGATACAGAAGATCATAAACATATTCACTATGTTTCGTGGGATACTATTTGTAAACCAAGGAAAGAGGGGGTCTTAGAATCTGATATGTGGATGACTGGTCTAAAGTGGTTATGCTAAAGAACCTATGGGATGTTGCTAACAACAAGGATTCTTTGTGGTTTAAATGGGCTCATGAAAGGTACATTCAAGAGAAATATATTTGGGTTGTGGAAAGAACATCTAGCTCTTGATGGCTCTGGAGAAGGCTTCATAAGTTTAGGGATCTCTTGAAATTCCATGTGGATTTTAATGTTGGCAATGGAAAAATGTTTTTGTTATGGCATGACCCATGGCCTTTGAAGAAAAAATCTCTCATGGAACTTTGTGATGAGCAAATGATCCTAAGATTGGGTCATGGTCAGCATTGTCATATGAAAACTTGTTTATTGAATGGAGTCTAGAGATTTCCAAATATTAGGGGAGGAGAGTAGGTGGAAAATATCTTTAGTCTACAAAAAAAGGCCGAATGGTGGAGAGGATTATATTAGCTTCAAAGGCAGAAAATCTTTTAGACTTAAAGATGGATGGAACATAGTTCGAAAACTAGCCCTACAGTTTGTTGGGACAACTAGATTTGGAGTCAGAATGTGCCTAATAACTGGTCATGTATGCTCTGGATGTTGGGTTTTAGGAGAGGCAGAGAAGGCAGCGGAGATAAAAACTTTATTCTCCCAAACCCAGAATAAAGGAATCATGTCAACGTCTATACAATAGGAAGGATGGTTTGTAGAGGTGTACCTTGTCCCGAGGCTTGCTCGGTGACGTTACCTCACAGCTAGTGTGGTCTTCACCTCTGGTCTTGGACGGTGTCTGATCAGCTCTTAGTCTTACCGAGACTGTTGGGATTGACAATTGTCCTCCGAGTGGCAGAAGTCTCCCGCCTCTGTAGTAGTCCACACAAACCACCTGGAACTCTGATCTCCTTGTATCACAAGGAATCAAAAGAAGTTGCACCCTCCTGTTGGCGTACTAGTCACCGACACACTCTCCTACAACCAGTTGCCTTTCTGCAGTTGTCTTTCCCTTTTTGTACCTCCCTTATCGAGTAGCACTTGCTCAGGTTCTCTCTCGGTTACCAAAACCAAAGAGAACGACAACTTTGTAGAGAAATTGATGCACGGTGTTGTTGTCCTAAGAATCCCCCACTACCCCTATATATAGGAGAGTCATGGGACAGGGTTATCTACCTCGAACAATGCGAGATTAATGCAGGAGTAGAAAGGTTCAAGATTTTCTAAAAAACAACCTACTACGCCACCTAAACCGATCGTTTCATGCATGAAACGGTCGGTTAGGGAGTTGAGTCAATCGGTTGGGGCACCGAAGCCGATCGATTCACTTCTGAGCCGATCGGTTCGTGGTCCTGATGCAACTCAAATTGACTTTCATATTTGTTTCTGATTAATCAAATATTAATCCTTATCCAAATCAAATTTGTACAAGTGAAACAAATCGTATTTGCAAAATAGTCTTCTGACTTTCCGAACTTGATCGGTTGGACCAGTTGAGTCGATCGGTTCAACTCTTGAACCGGTCAGTTTAGCTTGCCTTGAGTCGATCGGTTCATCACATGAGCCGATCAGTTCATCACATGAGCCGATCGGTTCACCAACCTGAGTCGATCGGTTCATCACATGAGCCAATCAGTTGGAAGTGAAGACTGTGCAAAATCAGTCAATAACAGTTTCAATCAATCTGATACTCTAATCAATCGGTTCAACACCTTGAACACTATGATATTGAGCTATCAATTGATTGAGTGTTTAATTGAACTACTAAACTCCTTTAGTAATCAATCTAAACATCATTTGTGGATAAATTCCTCTTCCAGGTTAAATCCTATGTGTGTGACCCTGTAGGTCCATTTCACATTGGCAGTAAAAGTCCATAACACTTATGACTTCACAAGCAAAGAGCGGTGCCTAGTCGCACATCAGTTCTACCCAAGTGAAATAGAAATTTGGAGAACAACTTTCATTCCTACAATCTTTGAATGGTGTTACAGTAAATGTATAATTCCTTTGTCACTGATATCTCAAATGAACTCAAGGCATGGAACAGTCATCCTTTCAACGTTCATTCACTTTCTTGATCTCAGAGTAGATTGGAGGAGATATGTATGACATCAATATCGCATACTTATTCACACATGCGTGCACACACCTATCTCAATCCTACTCATCAAGTGGCCATGGATATCAAACTCCCTCAGGAGGGACAAATCCCATATCTATCACTCACCACTCAAAAGCCCCATGTGTCAAAGCCACCCAATCATCACCTTTATAACAACCCATGTTTTAGGACTGCGTTTGATGATGTCAAAGTATGCCCAATGACATGTGTTGAGTGTAGTGATTTTAGGTCAAAGAATCACACTCACCACCATCACTGTGAGAACTGACTGTGACTACCATGTCATGGTTCCATGTGTCAAACTCACGGTGGGTCTATCCGGTAAACTTTTTCTCTAACAAGTACTTATGTGTTTGGTTTGATATCTCCATATCATGACTAACGAGATTCTGTCATCAACCAACACCACAATCTAGTCTTGTGTGTCATTTTTGTTTATCTACCTTCCATAATGACATCCGACTAGGGACATAATAAGAATGTACAAACTCTTAACATCTGTATGATCTCATCGTTCAGGTCCTTAACCTGAAAGCATACGTCATTGAGTACTGTCATTCTCTAGACATTCAATTTGTTCTATCACTATCTCATATGACTGAACCAGAAAGAATTGGAAGCTTGCCTTTGACCTTTATCAAATCAATATTAATGTATCCCACCAATAATCCCATGATTGGCTCTCAGGGCATACATACCAATAGACTCCCACTTGCAATGCGAGCCAAAAACCCTTCAATCATATTCATAGTGATCTTCAAACAAGTCCCACATTTTACTATACTCTAGTGCTAACATAGTGAGTTATGGAAACACCTTCCCAAAATCGATATTAACTGCATGTCTCTCATCTCTTCATTGTATATCACACGTATGAGATGGAGTTTCCATAATATGTGATTTAGTATTCCTTTGCTAACCTTTAGCCACATTGCATGACCAAGTGCTCCCAACTTGTCATCAATGACCGGAATAAATTTAAGTTCATCTCATGAACTTCTAGATACATATAGTATCCAATGTTGTTCTCTAACACACAGATACTCGGCATTTCCTTTTAAAATAGATTTATTGGAACGTTTCCATTTATCAACAAACATTCACTTTTATATATCCCATATATATTGCGATTAATTTTCTGTCCTTTTTAGAAGTTCGCATCAGTGTAACTCTTTACAGTGAACCCTTCCTTATTTCCATAGAACCAGTACTTCTCAAGTACTTATCAAGTTCTTATGGTATTCCAGTAACCCTTACTGGAACTAGACAAACATCCACTCGTCATGTCCCACATACGAGTTATTAGGATGAGCACATCATATTGTCATGTCCTACATACAAGATGATGAATGTGTTTTGTTCTTGCCATGTCCAAACATGCAAGATAATGGGATGATTACATACATGATAGATCCTTATCTATTCTTAGTGTTTTCATTCTTCATAAGAATTGGACACTTGGCCTTGGGATATTAACTCCATGCAACATGGATAAGTTTTATCCCACTGAATCTGTGCATATTGAACCCTTTAGTATAGATTGCCAATGTATGCTATCTCTTTTCAGGTCAAGAGGTTTTCAAGAACTATCTCTATAGATCTCTATTCCTATTACATAGGAAACGTCTCTATCTTCCTTAAAGATAATTTCCACTTTGGATTTCCATTCTAGAACATTTCCATTTCACATCAACATGTGGAATGTGAATATGCTCCCACTAAATCACAGATTCCTTCTTTATATTTGACATATCAGTCAAATCTTTTGACTATATTATCAAAATAAATATCCAACTCTTATTTGCTTGTACTTAATCAAACACATTGATTAATTCATTGTAACTTATAGACTTCATTTGCATTAATGGATTCATAAGCCGTATAGGTTGTGTCACGTACACATCCTCGTTTTATTCCTTTTAGGAATGCAGTTTTAGTATTTGTATGCCAAATCTATTAGTCATTAAATTGCAATCAACAAGCATCATCCTTCTAAAAATGTCATCCACGTGTCTTAACGCTTAAGACTTATTTGCACTTATGGATTTCATCCCAATGGGTGCTATCATCAAGGTCATTCCTTATGATTTACATGGAAGTCATTTAGGATGTAATGGTCACAAACCATAACTCAAAATCCAGTTCCTCGTATTCATCTAGATAGTTGACTCATCACATGACCAACTCATCGTATAGATGTTTGAGGTGTATCTGTTAAAGAATTTGAGAACTCACAACACTTTCTGATTCTTAATGTCCTTTATTAGTGTGGGGTATTCTTTATTTAAGAAGAAATTATTTATTTGATAATCATCCTCTAACTCCTTAGAGTATGACTCCTTCTTGATTTAGACATCACCATGCCTTAATCATGAGTTCATTATGATGTGCTATCATAATCACTCATAAGGATCTCAAACATTTGGTTCAAGTATTTCATTCATTGATCTCATCAAGAATTCACACTTTACCATATTCATACTTCATCTATGATATTCTTGAACACTTCAAGATATTCATATTGGTATTTGTCTAAACACCGTTTGAAGTATTGGCATTTGCTCCAATAGGTATGTAAATATATCACATGTATTATACCTAATAGGATTATCATTCTCCCACTACCACTAGTGAAGATTGATTAATCATGTCCAAGAGATTCATGTCTCTTACTGGTTCTCTAAGCAAAAGAGTCTAGATTTATCCATCATATGGAAACTACAAATGAATTTCTCATGATTTATTTTAATTTGATTGTTTGAGTTATCAATAACTTTTAGGTATCATTTTATCTTATGCATACTAAGTACCACAAGATAAACAAGGCATTGCCGTAAAGATCATATCTTTGAGATTGAAACACCAACTTTATTAATTGTTATCATTGTCATACAATATGCAAAAATAATGTGTTTCTATCCATTGGAAAATATGAAATAGCAATTCATAACTCTATTACATGCCTTTAAGGTTGAAAATAAACTAAAGTACTCCTATCTATGGAGGCAACACTTGCCTCATTTATTGAGTGCTTTACATTTTATATCTTGGTATCATATACCTCAAAAATGTTATAAGTTTATTTCATGACACCTTCAAGTGGAGACGTCTGTCGCCTCCTTCTTCTTCAGTTCTTCTAGATAGAGTGGGCAATTCATTTTCCAATGTCCTGGCTTTTGACAATGGTGGCAATTGCCTCTCTTGGTCACACCTCCCTTAGCCTTGAGAGATGAAGACGACTTGGGTTGTTGGCTAGCATTAGAACCTTTCTTAGCCTTGCCTTTGCCCTTGCGCTTGGACTTGCCTTTCTTGTCGCTGATCATCATCACAGACTTAGGCTTGTCCTTCTTCATCTGTGTCTCAGCTGTCCTGAACATGCCCAACAACTCTGTCAACAGCTTGTCAAAGTTGTTCATGTTGTAGTTCATCACAAACTGACTGTAGGATTCTAGCAACGATTGCAGTATCACGTCAGTAGCCAACTCCTGGCTCAGGGGAAATCCCAGTCTCATCAGGTTCTCCACATACCCAATCATCTTGAGCATGTGAGGACCAACTGGATCTCCTTCTATCATGACGCCCTTGAACAATGCCCTAGAGACATCATATCTCTCTTGTCGTGCTTGATCTTCATACATGTTCTAGAGATGCTGAATCATCTTAATGACATTCTCATGTTGTCTCTGTAACTCGTGGTTCATGGATCACAACATCAAACACTTTGCATCAATGGCATCATCAAAATGCTTCTTATAAGCATCCCTTTCTGCCTTTGGTGCGGTAGGAGCAGGTTCCTCTAGAACTGGAGTATCCAGGACATAGAGTTTTCACTCTTGAGTGAGAACAATTCTCAATGTCCTAAACCAGACATGGAATTTAGTCCCATTTAGCTTGTCCTTCTCAAGGACCGATCGCAATGAAAAGTGATTGTTGTTTGTTGTCATTTGAACTACAGAAGGAAATATATGCAATTTCGTCCAAAACTCAATTTTTATTTATTTGATTGATTTGAAAAGTTTGACAATATAATTAGGACTTTAATTAATTATCACTCCCACTATTTTGTTCAAATTGATAGCCCTCACCATCAATTCAGAAGATTGCAGCGTACAATCTTCTAGTGGGACAAGATCTGTATTTCATCAAGTCATGAGTCAGCTTTGGTTGATCGCCCATAATCTTGACTATTTAGGTAGGCCATCATGCCAATTGCATCATATGCAACTCTTGATGAATGAACATGCACAACACCTTGCCATGAACATTTTGTGCCTCTGGGCCTAGACGCTCTAAGAATCACCAGTTAAGTCTAACCCAAAAGCCGACATGGTAAACATGCACCCTGCTTTGGAAGAACCTACATGTTTACCCTTCACACTTCCGCAAGATAGACGGCGTTATATTTAAATTGGGAAACCCTGAGTTACATTTGGGGGGAGAAAAGGTAGGAAAGAAATCTCGAGTTATCTCAAGTTACATTAGGAATAGGAGATAGGGAATCGATGCACAGACCAAGATGCAAGAAACCACATACAACCAAGCACACATATAGGGTTTATTGGCCATAACCACGCTATACATCCACCACAAAACTCATTTAAGGGCAACACATATCGAGTGCATTCATATTACATATCATATATGTATATTGGGATTTATGGATTTAGGATTGGACATGCATAAAGCCAATTTTATTTGCATCTTATGCAATAAATAAAGGCGACAAACTAAAATCGATCACATTGATAATCCTAAAGTATAGAGCAGTTGACCTGGCTCTGATACCACTTTTAGGTTTGAGGGGAGACAGAGAAGGCATCGGAAACAAAAAATTTCTTCTCCCAAACCCAGAATAAAGGAATCACGTCAACATCTATACAATAGGAAGGATGGTTTGTAGAGGCGTACCTTATCCTGAGGCTTGCTCGACGACATTACCTCATAGCTAGTGTGGTCTACACCTCCGGTCTTGGCCGGTGTCAGAGAAGCTCCTGGTCTCATTGTGACTGTCGGGATTGACTGTTGTCCTCTGAGCGGAAGAAGTCTTCCACCTATGTAGTAGTCCACATGGGCCACCTGGAACTCCGATCTCCTTGTCCCACAAGGAATCAGAAGGAGTCGCAACCTCCTGTTCACGTACTTGTCACTGACACACTCTCCTGCAACCAATTACCTTTCTGCAGTTGTCTTTCCCTTATTGTGCCTCCCTTATCGGGTAGCACATGTAAAAGGTTTCTCTCGGTTACCAAAACTCGAGAGAATGACAACTTTGCAGAGCAACTGATGCACTGAGTTGTTGTCCTGAGAAGCCCCCACTACCCCTATATATAGGAGAGTCATGGGATAGGGTTCTCTACCCCAAGAAATGTGGGATTAATGCAGGAGTAGAGGGGTTCAAGATTTTCCACAAAACAACCAACTGTGCCACCTGAACTGATCATTTCATGCATGAAACAGTTAGTTGGGGAGTTGAGCCGATCGGTTCACACCTCAACCGATAGGTTGGGGCACCTAAGACGATCGGTTCACTTCTGAACCGATCAGTTCGTGGTCCTGATCCAACTCAAATTGACTTTCATATTTGTTTCTGATTAATAAAATATTAATCCTTATCTAAATCGAATTTGTACAAGTGAAACAAATCATACTTGCAAAATAGTCTTCTGACTTTCCAAACTTGCTCGGTTGGACCAGTTGAGCCGATCGGTTCAACTCTTGAACCGGTCAGTTCAGCTTGCCTTGAGTCGATCGGTTCATCACATGAGCCGATCAGTTCACCAACCTGAGCCGATCCGTTCATCACATGAGCCGATCGGTTGGAAGTGCAGACTGTGAAAAATCAGTCAATTGCAATTTCAATCAATTTGATACTCTAATCAATCGGTCCAACACCTTGAACACTATGATATTGAGCTATCAATTGATTGAGTGTTTAATTGAACTATAAACTCCTTTAGTAATCAATCTAAATAACATTTGTGGATAAACTCCTCATCCAGGTTAAATCCTATGTGTGTGAACCTGTAGGTCCATTTCACGTTGGCAGTGAAAGTACATAACACTTATGACTTCACAAGCAAAGAGTGGTGCCTAGTCACACATCAGTGCTACCCAAGTGAAATAGAATGTTGGAGAACAACTTTCATTCCTACAATCCATGAATGGTGTTACAGTGAATGTATAATTCCTTTGTCACTGATATCCCGAATGAACTCAAGGCATGGAACAATCATCCTTTCAACGTTCATTCACTTTCTTGATCTCAGAGTAGATTGGAGGAGATATGTATGACATCAATATCGCATACTGATTCACACATGCGTGCGCATGCCTATCTCAATCCTACTCATCAAGTGGCCATGGATATCAAACTCCCTCAGGAGGGACAAATCCCATATCTATCACTCACCCCTCAAAAGCCCCATGTGTCAAAGCCACCCTATCATCACCTTTATAACAACCCATGTTTTAGGATTGTGTTTGATGATGTCAAAGTATGCCCAATGACATGTGTTGAGTGCAGTGATTTCAGGTCAAAGAATCACACTCACCACCATCACTGTGAGAACTGACTGTGACTACCATGTCATGGTTCCATGTGTCAAACTCATGGTGGGTCTGTCCGGTAAACTTGTTCTCTAACAAGTACCTATGTGTTTGGTTTGATATCTCCATATCATGACTAATGAGATTTTGTCATCAACCAACACCACAATCTAGTCTTGTGTGTCATTGTTGTCTATCTACCTTCCATAATGACATCTGACTAGGGACATAATAAGAATGTACAAACTCTTCACATCCGTATGATCTCATCATTCAGGTCCTTAACCTGAAAGCATACGTCATTGAGTATTGTCATTCTCTAGACATTCAATATGTTCTATCACTATCTCATATGACTGAACCAGAAAGAATTGGAAGCTTGCCTTTGATCGTTATCAAATAAATCTTAATGTATCCCACCAATCATCCCATGATTGGCTCTCAGGGCATACATACCAACACTGGAAATGTTATCTTCAGAGGCTACCCATGGTTAATTACCTTAAGAAGGTGGGTTTTCAGTTGGCTTCACACTACAATTTCTATAAAAGGAGTGAAGAGGAGCAAGATCATCTACTTTTTCCTGTCTGTTTAGCTCTGAAGTGTAGAGTCTTTTTCAAGATACTTTTGGTGATGCTCCTTAAAGCTTCATGGATATGTTAAGGTATGATGGAGAAAATAAGCTAGTCACTATAGAAGTCATCTATAATATATGGTAAGAACAAAATTGCAGTATTTTTGGAGGGCATAGAAGAGAACCTATGGTTATTTGGTCTTGTTCTTATACTGATATGAAAAGTTGATGTATATAGTCATTTTTCCTATTGTGTGTTGGGTCTTCATGACTGAGAAGGTGCCTTCCAAGAAGATGCATTGGGCATGGCACATTTTGATCTTGTATAGTTTTATTTTTGGTTTGTTCTTTTCCCTTGGTACTCTGCCTTGGGTCAATTTTGTATAACTTTTACAAAAGTAATGGAAAGAGTAGCACACCATTTACATCAAAAAAAAGGAAATAAATGAAAAGTAGTATGTGGCATGAAGATAAATCAGGAACTTTAGGTTCCACCATTTCATTATTTATATTTCTTAATTAAATCTAAGCCAAACTATATATAAACCATTCCTAATTGGTTTAAGGGGGTCACACCAAGTCACAATGATCCCAAAATTGAACAACAAGTCACTTTGGGAATCTAATCCTTCATAACACATATGATTCCCATTTTGAAAACCTTATTCCTATTAACTCATTATAGGTTATTATCTTGAATTATATGTTGCAAAAGATGAGAAAACATGAATTGACCTTCCTTAATCATTTAGTAGAGTCTGATTCCAACATGACCAATGATCATTCACTCAAGATTTATCTTATATATCTTTTTATTCCTTTTGGAATAATTTTCTTAGAGGAGAGATAAAAGAGATAATTGTGATCTTTATCTATAATGTTAACATATAAAAAGAGAAGAAAACTTTTTGTTGTATATATATATATATATATATATATATATATATATATATATATCAAAATTATGTGTCTTTTACATTTCTCTTTTATCTCTCTTAAACATCCTAGAGAGGAAGGGGAAAACTTGTTATCATCAATTTTTGAATTAGCTTAAACACATTATTGCATAAAAGAAAAGGTGATTCGAGTTTATTTTATTTTCCCTACTTCATCCTTCCAAATAGGAATATTATTCCATATTATTTATATATTAAGCCCTTATCTATATTTTATTAAGAATAACCACATTCAAAGGTCTAAATCAGTTTTGAAATTTGGGATATTACAATTTACCAACCTTAGAGTGAATTTATTCCTCAAAATTTTCTTTAGGTTAGTACCCACCTTAGGATTTCACTTTCCTATTTTGGTTAATGATAATTAACAACTCAAGGTTCATATAGGTGCATGAAAAGAGATATGTAATAACTGACACCTAATTTTCAAAATATTTATGTGGTCGTGGATTAATTAATAGCGAGATATGTAATAGATGACACCTAAGTTTATCAAAATATTTATGAGGTAATGGATTAATTTATAGCTTATTCATTTTCTTATGTTTCTACCACCATAGTGAAAATACTAGCTTGTCTCTTAGGTGGTGGATTCTGATTTTGATTCTAGTCCTTCTTCAAGAGATTAGGGAAATTTGGCTTTATATGTCCTGGTTATCCATAGTAGTAGTATGATCACATACCATGCCTACATGAACCTGCATGATTCCTATTGCAAGTTAGACACTAGGGTCGTTCAGGTTCTACTACATCTGCAACATTACGTGCCTTTCTCTTCACAAAAATGGGGAGGAGGGTGTTGGTTGTTTCTATAGGGAACATCCTTCTTGTATGATCTTATAGGATGGTCTTCCAACTCTAGGGCTATATCAAGGGCATGTTGTAGAGATCAAATGCCACTTCCAAACAAGGTAAAGATCAGATTAGGCTTGAGTCCTAGAATGAACTTCTTTACTCTAAGTCACTAATGGTATACATAACCATAGTTCTATAAGATCCTGAACTTAATGGAAATGTGGGTCACACTCATGTAACCAACTTGAGATATATTGGAAAACTCTAGTTCCTTCTTCTCTATTTTTTCTTCAAACACATAATTCTCTTGAAAGGCTTCAACAAATCCTTCTCATGTATGTGCAGGTGTTGATCGATATTGGGTTAAGGAAATTATCCCACCATGTACAGGATGCTCCCTTCAACATGTGGGTTGCAAATTGAACCCTATAGTTATAAGGACAGTCCAGGTCATGGGAACAATGTTCCATACCTCTAAACCACTCTTCACCTGTAGTGACCACATGCACTTCTCCTTCACTAGAGAAAGAGTCGGGCCTTATCTTGAGGTAGTCTACTAGTGTCAGCTTATTATGTCTCAGATGATGGGGGCCTTTGACCCAGAGAATTGTTGAGTGGTCACACTAGGTCATCCAAGCTCACCTTAGTGTTTTGTTCATGCCCACTTCCTTAACTAAAGGAGCTTGCACCATCATTTATGTTCTCTTTGTCTTTCTCAGATTTCTTATGGGCCATCTGAAAAGGACATATACCTAGGGTTAGAACATATGAATCATATCTTTTCCTAGTGTCCATCACCCTAATCTTACACATGGAAGAATAAATATTACCTATGATTTTTTTCACATTGGGGTACTTGGAGTTGCAAATAAATAAATAATCACTATTTAGAATTTGAAGTATATTCATATATAGAAATGGATTGGAAAAATACAACTTTTTTTCATGTTGAAACATAAATCTACTAAGATAACATGGCTAACATGACTAGGGCATGATGAAAAATATCTAAAAGATAGGAACAACTCTGTAGATGGAACCCAACAAGGTTAAATTTCAACATATTCTAGTCCTCACTTGTCCTTCTATTCTTTACTTGTTCCAAATACTAGGGACATCGTGTCCCCATCCATGCAAATGAATCCATCAAATTAGTACGCACTATTGAGAATATTATAAGTAAATAAACTAGCTAGACATAACAAGAATTTGACATATTTTAAATTTAACCATTATTGATATATTTTCTAAACAATAAATATATAGTAAGGATTATATGAATCTCTATATAATCATCCACTTAGGACACATACTGAAAGCCCATGATTTCTAGGAATCCCACTTTCAACATATTGTGGTCCACAGTTGCGAGACCATACAAAACTTAATCATTTCTATTATCTTGGTTCTTAATCCTCATACTAACATGATTTTCAACTTAAATCTTAATAATGATGGGACTTATCCCTCTTAACACATAATGAGATTTCTCTCTATTAACCATGAGGGGGTAGTTTCTTCTGCTAAAGCATGGGTACATCACAAATTTTCTCTTGCATGACCATACACATAATGGTAGTGAAAGTGATAATCATAACTCTAACTTATAGGTACCATCAATACATGACTAATGTAGAACATATATTGCAATGACTTAAAACTTCATGAACATACACTCATGTTCTCAATGTACAACAAACATGCAAACCAACAAAGATATATATGCTCAGTAGTATAGCACGTGTACCAAAAACTCCAAACTCAAACATCCTTGAATTAATGTGTTCTAAACACATCAAACATGATTAATAACATTATATGTACAATAGTTAATGACCAAGAAACCACAGTTTTCACTATTGAACTACTGAAGAGTTTGACTGTAGAAAACATGATTAGAAAACATATTGTATATATAGTTTGTAGTAAAACGTTTCCAATACATAACTTTCCATATATTTTTGAGGTCATGCCATTTTTACGAATTTTGCACTATGGACCAACCTAAAAATAGGAAACCATAGTATGGCATCATTTAAATACAAGAATGTAGCTTATATCAATAAAAGGCAGAAAGACATAAAAACATAGGCATGCATTACACTAAAATCATCATAGAGGAGGCAAGAATTTCCTATTCATCAAACAAAATTCACGCGGCTGATAAGAAAGTGGAGCATGTGAAAAGGCTCAAATGCCCCTAAAATATAAATCCTCTAATTAAACCAACATGGGTACTGGGTAACTCTACCCTTGTCTTTCTTCTTCTCTGCTCTTGGCTCCATGGATCTTCATAGAGGCTCTAAATCTCTAATCACCTTAAGGAATTGATCTTTCTCAAGATGTCAAGATTGCCAATAAGTTCCCCATATCCAATGAAACCCAGAAGCCAACTCATGAGCTCTAGTTTGCCTTGGAACTCTAACTCCGCTTGGCCATGACCTAAGATCCATCAAGAAGGTGATAAGTCAAGAAATCCTCATGAACAGGGCAACACAACTATGTGGATCGATTCAAAATGTTTAACAAAATTTGGAGAAAACAATATGTGAAGGAAAATGATCATTGTGGCTCTAGTTTTCCAAATAAAGCCAGAAAAAGGGGAGCAAGTTTTGGATTCAAAACAATAGGAACAATGTGTAAGGGATCGACCAAAACTTAGAGAAACCATCATGAAGGAAAGGTGAATTTGACGGAGGCATTTGCAATGTCAGAGAAGCACAAGGGTGACCTGGAGATGAATGCTAGTGAGAACTCAAAACACAGATCTAGATTATAGTGTTTCAAAAACACACTAGGCAAACTAGTGATTTTGAAAAAAAAATATTGGTAGTCACAGCTGGTGAACCATTTCATAAGAGGAGGCAGAGAGGGATAAGGTGCAGTGGTTGTCTATCAGAGAAGTAAATCTAGTAGGATGAGGAACTAGGGAGAACAAGAGGTTCAATTAGTAGTGGAGGAGCAATGAGTGCTTCTCTATGATGGTTTAGGATCCCTTATATAGGTAGGAGAGGCATAGAGATTGCAACTTTGATTCATGATGTCTAAAGGGGAAGAAGCCCTAGTTGGGTGTTTTGTCCACAAACCAAGAAGGGAGGGAGGAAGTAGCTCATTGGAATCATGAAAAATAATAAAAACCATAGGAGAAGATCTCTTAAAGAAAAGTTAGTCGACGGAGAACAGATGTGAGAAAGGAATGTTGTAGATCACTTTTCAAACATGTGAAGAATGTGGAGGAAGGAGATGACTGGAAAACTATTGAAACATGAGGATAAAACACAAGTTTAGAATGGCACGTGTTGAAAGGAAAGAAAAAAAGGAGTGTGTGAGATGAGGATAAATCTAAAACATTACACTATTGCATTAATTGATTTTGTTGATTAAATCTAATTCAATATAAATATAAACCTTTCCAAGTTGGTTTGAGGTGTCAAACTAAGTCAAATAGATCCCATACATGAACCACAAGTCACTTAGGGAATTTGATCCTTCCTTACCAATAGGATTCCAATTTTGTACACTTTATGCCTATTAATCCACTATAAGTTTATATCTTGAGTTATATGTAATAATAGATGAGATAATGTGTGTTCACCTTCCTAAATTATTTAGTTAAGTCCACTTCTAAGATGAAAAATAATTATCCACTCAAGGTTTATCTTATATATATTTTTATGCCTTTTAGAGAAATGTCTCGGAGAAGAGAGAAAAGATAGAATAATGATATTTCTCTTTTAAATTAAAAGATAAAAAAGAAAAGAAAAATTCTTGTTCAAGTAATATCTTCTCTAATTGAATTTCATGTCTTTTACCTTTCACTATTATCTCTTTTATGAATCCTAGAGAGGAAGGGTAAAACTACTTATTATCATTTTCTAAATTTGTTTAAACATGTTATTACATAAAAGAAATTATTTTGTTTTCTTTTATTTTTCCTACTTCATTATTCCAAAAAAATATTATTCCATGCCATTTTTACATTAAGTTTCTCAGCTATCTTTTATTAAGAAAAACCATATTCAAGGGTTTAAATTACTTGTAAAATTTAGGATGTTAAAATTGGATTTTATTCTCCAAGGTCTCTATGATTAAGAATAATATAAGGGGTCATCTGGTTGTGTTGTAAACCAAAATAGTATTGTAACTACAAGATGATTTTTAATTTAAAATTTTTTTTGGCCGTGGTTCTAACTTACACTAAGGAATTAGTGTATGTCATGTTGTTTATCTCCATTAAAACTGGGGTAATCGACTGTTGACAAATAGGTGGTCGTACCAATTCCATTAACTTGTGATGTTGTATATAACCCAATTCCATCAACTATCCTTCCTCATTTTGTAAATTTTTTATCACCTTATGTGGTTGTTTTAATAAATTATGAACAATTATTGTGGCAATATGCCATGATATGGGATCTAGTTTACTTCTTCCAACCAAACATAAACAAATAGTATATGGTTTTCTTTCAACTCATTGTTTTTAGTTTCATGTTTTTTTATCATGGTGGTTTTTGGTTCTACATCAAGCCAAATTATCCCTAAACACATCAACCCATGATTCATATTGATAAAATGTTTTCCAAAAAAACAAAAATAAAGATCTAGATTCTAAAATGGTTTTCCTAGTCTGAGTTTTCCAAAATCTTATTTAGAGCAGAGATATCAACTCATTAGCATCATGTTTGATTCAGTCTCAATGCTTTAATGTGTTCTGATTCTAGGGTCTGACAATGTGTCAATGTAATCAATGTAAGGCAAATCAATCCATGATCCACAATGATAAGGTGGTTTTCAAAGAAGTCAAAACAAATACAGGAACTAAAGGCAAATTGGATATTGGTCCTATGTAGATTAAGATATTTACATAAAAAGAAAAGCTTTAGATGTTTTGTATGTATTAACTAACCAAGAGAAAAAAGGATAAATCTAGGTTTCTACTTTTATTATTTGGATAATATGGCCATATTTGTGCTTGTATCATAACAAAGTCCTAAATGTTCGTGTAATACTTTTCATATATATGCTCATCATTTATGAAATCATGCACCGAAGTTCATTCTTCACCTTATATCTACCTTTTCTTCATATTGCTTGGTATAAATGGAGGGTCTTGGAGTAAACAAACACAACTCAGTGGAGAGGGTGATATTTTGAATAATTTTGGAACAAATGTACTAAATCAACATCAACATCAATTATATGATATCAACGAATGGCTAGCCTAAAGGATTTGTCCAGACATTGGATTTGTCTATTCATAATGTCTCATTTGCCCTTTCTGGTTATAGTAGGAACCTTAGTTAGGAATCTAAGTCTCGTATGATATACATGTGCATTAAGAATAAGTGTATGCATATTTTAGATCTTGTGTATTGACCTTTGCATGTGGCATGTCCTCTCTTTTCTAAATTTTATGGTTAGCCAATTGAGCAATGCAGAGGCAATGTATGAGTGTAAATATATATTGTGTAAAAGACGTGTTGTGTACCTCTTCATTTCTTATTAGTGCATGTTGTATGGGACATGCATTATCAGGTCAGTGTAGAGGTATAATAAAGCCTAGCATCATTGGGTATGTTCCTTGTCAACACATATAGAAGATGTGATGAAAATGGGTAATATAAGAGATCTACACTAGATAGCCACGTAAACCTAATGCAATTAGCTGGTCATCGGTTATGGCAAAGTTGATTTTACTAGACGTAGTTAGTTAAGTTAATGAGGATGAAAGTACTAAGATAAATGATCTATTTTGGAGGTTTAATAATGAAAAAATACTCTATGAAGAAAAAACATTATTTGTGCTAATTAATTTGTGCTAATTAATTAAAAGAGTAATACCCGGCCAGCGTAGCCCGGGCGGTCAAGCCAGCACGCCCCTCATGAAGGGTCGCTGGTTCGATTCCCCGCTCGGGTCAGCTGTATTTACCAACCTCTTGGGTCATCCGGGCTCTGGCACCTGTTTGGAGAGGGGGTGGGCTTCGGTCCATGTAGATCTAAAAAAAAATTAAAAGAGTAATAGATGGAATGGATCCAATGTTCAATTTAGGTTATTTATTTGAAACATTATTTAGGGAACTTATGAATATGGTTAATGTGCTAAGGATATATAAATGTGCAAAATCATGAACCTTCATGAGACAATTATTGTAGTCAAGTACATGGAGGTATGTCAAACCTTAAGGTGGGTTGTACTATCTTAGGGCATGATAATTTCAAGGAAAAAATTTCTATAAGGTGGGTAGGTTGTAAAATCCCTAAAATTTCACCTTTGAAATAAATATAATGGAGAATCCTTAGTCACAAATTTCCTTATGTTTAACTAGGTGAAATTCATGAGATGGCCAAACTTGACCCTTATAAACTTGACTAAGTTCACCCCCAATTTGATGCTTTTTATGACCCTATATGAGTCTAGGTGGCCCCACATATGTGCATAATATGTTCACTTTATTTTTACATGGTACTCCATGAGATATTAGAAATTCCCACAAATTAGGCATTTAAACCCATTTTAAAGATTACTAGTGTGTTAATCGCCCTAAGAATTTAATGTTGAAAAAAAAATAACTACATAGATCAAATGTATACCTAAGGGGTTATTTGGATTCCTCGTGATCAAATTAGCTATCTTACCAAATTTCATAAAGATTCATAACCCTAGATTAACCGAATGAAATAGGAATTAGGAGTGAATAATTACATATATATTAACTCTTCAATCTAACCAATATGACCTAGGCATAACTAAGTCACATATATCTATTCAGTGTCATGTGCATTTGATTCTTGGATTAGTTGTATGGAGTCCTTTTATGAATTCCATATATATAACCACAAACTATCTTAGGAGGTCATCATAGATACAATGACCCCTCATTCAATTTCCACATTACTCCTAAAAAAATAATGAAATCCTAGAAATCCTCCCCAATTGTCAGTTAACACACAAACACAGAGACACAACCAAACAACATCCCTACCAGTAGGATTTATCCATAAAGCCTCCTTACACTCCTAGAAAGCTTCATTAATAGCCAATTGATATTGAATCCACTTGGGATGTTGTTTCTAGGCCTGCTCACATCAATGATGACCTAGGCAGACTACGAGCTATAGAGGATGCCACAAAGAATTCAAACATGTGATAAGGATCATTGCCTTAGTTATTCTTTACCCACATGTCAATAAGTTTTGCACTTTTCCCATGTTCTCTACTTAACTCTGATTCACGCTAGTGGTTAATGATATTTTCTTGGAATAGACACCCATGCTCAAACTTTAGAAAATTTCTCTCACTTTCATTCCAACCCAAGGAATCTTTCCCTACAGTTGGTTTGTGCATTTTCTCTTAACAACACCATTTCCTAGTTTGTCCTTTTCGTCCCTATGTTTTGACCTATGAGAATCTTTGCAGACCGTAATGTGATTGACAACATGTTCCTCTACATTGGGATTGATAGGATAAATCAAATCTATGATTGAAACTATATTTGGGTCCATGTAATCCCCATATGAGCTTCCAAACTTAACCACCTTTCCAATCATGTTGGAAGGTGACTTGAAATCCCTATTCATCTTGCATCATAGTTTTTCTTTGATGAGTTCTCTTGGGCATGGGGAAGGCATTCATGTTCTTTATTTTCAATAGTAACTCATAGAATCAATATTTTTTTTGAGGATTCCTACTACTGTATCATCATGTTCATCAAGATGTAGAGAAAACAATGGTAGTGATCTTATACAATTTTTCTCTAGACAATTGATTTAGGCATCAACCATGCATGGGAATTTTGTTCAAGCTATAGTTGCTGAATGTACTTTGGTTTTGAGTGAGGCTCATCCATGTGGTAGGCAACCCTTGGGCCACCTCAGTGGGATTGCACTAGATTATGTCTAAATATGACTTGTATAATTCAATCTATCTTGCTTCATGATTGGGCATATCTTATTTAATTCACAACTAATTCATCTAATGATATAAAATGAAGTATATATACTCATTGGAAGTTTTGTGACATGAGTAACCATCCCATTCTAGTTTGAGACCCTATTTCAAATCATATTTTCCATGCTTGATCAATAACTCAAATAACCCTAGGTTTTATAATTATAATTGATGCATTTATATGTTGGATAGGAAATTCAAAATTTTGATTAGATCCATGTTATAATTGTATCCCTCCTCTAGTTCTAGTGAGTGGTTCATTCAATTTTAGTGTTAATTTAGTGTTCATGGTTTATATTATTTGTGTATGTATTCTTGATGGTCAATTTCTAGTATTAGTAAACTATTTGTCATTATATTCTTATGAAAAATCTTGATCGTGATAAAAATTCAAGTTTTATACTAATTTTATGAGCGTGCTTTCAAATTCAACACTATGTATCATTTCCATTATAACAAATTATGAAATCATAAAAACCATGTTTAACTCTAAAAAATCATGCTATGTTGATATAATCTGCTTAATCATGTTATGTGAGTGTTAACCATCATTATGGGAGCCTTACGTGGTTGTACTTAAACCTTAACTGACCTTATAAGATATTGGAATCATTATTTGAGCCTTAACTGGCCTTATGTGAACCTTAACGAGCGTTATGAGCATTGTGGGTGCAACCAAGATAGTGATTATATCATCAAAGTTAAAATCCATGTAACTATGTCATTTATGAAAATCCACTTTTGATTTCCATGTTATTATGATAATCATGTTAATCATCCATAGTGCAACAAGGATAGTGACTAAATCAACAAAATTAAAATCCATGTAACTATGTCATTTTTTTCAATCCACTTTAGGTTTCCATGTTATTATGATAATCATGTTAGTTATTGAATTTTTTATATATTAATGTTTATAGTTATGTGATTCTTCAAGTGTGGTCGACACTTGGGTGCAATGAGAACTTGGGTGAAATGAGCTCTTGGGAGAAATAAACACTTTGATGTGAGGTTCTGTGGATAAAATATCTTAATTGACTCAATAATTTCAAGTAATAAGATCATGCTAATGATTGAAAACAATGAAAAATTATTAAATATTTATTTCAAATCTTGCAAATTTTATATGTTATTTTCATTATAACTACGTAGTGCCACTCACACCAGTTCTTAAGTTGATTTCCATGATTGTGGATGAGATGCCCATCGGTGGTTTGTAAAGGAGGATTAGGGCATAACTCTAAGGACAAGGAGGACTTAGTGCACAACTAGGAGTTCCTAGTGGAGTGCCAATATCCACTTCAGCTTGCTTATATGTTTTAAAGTTGGTTTATTTGTGTTTATGTTTTATCTTATTTTAATAGTTGTATTAGATTTTACATTTTTGTAAAGTATTGATAAAGAAAATCAAATGTTTCATGTGACAGTTCACATCTCCATTTTGTCTTATGCATAGTTTCAATGTATGTGACATCCCGTCAATACTACAAGTTAAAAATTCATGCTTCCACTCATATTAATGTATTTGGGTTGTTATATATTATATACTATTCAATACATCTTTTAATTCAAATTGTCATCATGAGTAAAACAAAGATACTAGTGTTCAAAAAATCAAATAGCACAGGTAATTTGAAGCCAAATGTACTTAATGAATTGCATTTATTTATACCTACCAAGAAATTAGGTTCGTATACTCAAAGTCCAAACAAGGATCACTAGGAATTATCTACATAGGATTTTGAGCTACTTAAAACACACAATTGATGACAGATTGGTTGTTTGTGGCTTTACAATGGTGCAATAAGGGTGGCGTGATGCCAAATTGATTTCTATTTTAGATGAATGAAATCTACAAGTGGTTACATCTTCACCATGCATAGAGGTTTTACTTCATAGAAATCCACCAAGCAAATATGCATATCTCTTTCCACTATAAATGATTGAGTATATTTCCTTGTAAAATTCTAGGACAAATAGTAATGTCTAAACATGTTCTAATGAATCTTGTTATATTGGATAAACCTTCTCCACTAGTGTTTATACATTATGATAATAAATCTTCCATATAAAGAGTTGGAAAAGAAGTATATAATGAGCGAAGTAGACACATCCATTTATGGAATGACAATCTGAGTAGTCTATATGTGATAAAATAATCTCTATGGATTATATGAAACTACATTGAACTTGGATGATTCTATGACAAAGCCATTAATGCAAAGACTGGTGAGTAGCACACAAAAAATAATGGGATTATACACATGCACAATTTGAATTGATGGATATCAAAACTATCGAACAACAACCTTGAGAAGGAGATTAAAATGGGACAAACTAAATGGACCAATGACTCAATGCTTTGTAAAAAAAATGTATCTCATTCTTTATGATTATTTTTTTTGCAATGAGTAGTTCAATAGATTTCTATTTTCAATAGATTTTGTATCCTTGATGATGATGTATATGAGTACAATATATACTTGATGAAAATCTAGCTATATAAGAGTGGAGTAGCGATACTCCTATTGAGATTTGGGATACCTTTAAAACACTCATAAAAATTATCATTAAATAATAGGCCTAAGTGTCTCAACCTAAAAGAATGATAATTTATTAGATGATAATGTGTGTATTGAACCTTTAATTAGATAAGGGAGTTCATAAGTCCTCTACAAGTTAAGTACATTAAATTTATTCTTTGATTTAATAATATGGTTCCACCAGAATTTATAAATTAGATTTGTTTAACTACTTTTAGTCTAGATTTTTTATGGCTTTATTTTTACGGGTTTGTATTTAGGTGGTATTTTAAAAACCAGAGGAATTTTTAGTCACATATGAGTCAGATCTACAACTATCCTACTTTTAGATAGAGCCTTATCCATATTTTTTGGACAAAATAAAGCAAACATGGGCTACACACCACATGATGAGCTTATCCATGTGGCTCACATGGTGAGGAAATCTAAGTAGGTTTGGACGAGTGTGGAAACTCTTCAACCAGATTGTTGACATATATTGCTTCCTGCATGCAAAGGGGTGCATTTTTCTTTCCAGAGCTAGTCCCAGGGGTGAGGACATGGCTTACTTTTGCCACTTGGTCCAGTAACTAATCTTTTAAGCATGCTACATTTGTTTTGGGATTCATTTTCTTGTTTTTATTCTTACTAATAACTACAACTGTTCTGATTGTATCTCTTTGTTTCCGCTAACAGATTGCAATGAGTTTCTATATCACAAAGTCATTGTCAACTTTCTCTATTTTAAAAAATGAAATAAAATCTCATCTCATCTTTGAAGTTGTTATGTTTCTCGCCTCTGGTAGCTTGTTGAAAGAATGGTCAAATATCAGACATTGTAACTCCTCAATGCTACTTTATACATCCCCACTGTCTAGTGGCCAGATATATGAAACACTTAGCTAGACATTTTAGCATAAACTTGCCTTCTAATCTCTTATTTTGGCAGAAACATGACCCACAAGCTCCTTTCCCTTTCCTTTACTTACTTTAAGAACTTTAGTTTCCATATTTTTATTTCCAATCGGTTAGGAACATAATAAACATACTAAGAATTATTTCATTTATGACATGTTTGGTAGGGGGTAGTGGGATAACAAAGTGTGAATCTAGGATGTAATTTTACATGCAAAGTCACACTTTACAAACCAATTTCACCAAACCGACATGCACCGATTATTTACATTGCACATAATTCTTTCATGTAACATTTTATAAATAAATTTCACAAGATAGGTCAGAAAGATGTTTCAATAAAGTGTATGTGTACATGATAAGTATGATATGTGTAGTAAATGAAGTAACAATAGTTTCTATTAATGAGAATTGCTAAGAAACTTGCTTTTATCTTTGCACCATCCCATCAAATTTAATACCAAAACAGAAACCTCGTCGAGCAAGTGTAACTATGGACAACATGTTGTTGTCAACCTCTCACCCAAGTCATCACTGCTCCAAAGAAAGAGCAACCCTTCTTAATCAATTAGCATTGTCGTGCATGACCCCGATGAATATGTCAACACCTCCTTTATTTTTTAGGTCACATAATTGCACGAAGACAATCATCTCTTCCATGACTTCCTTTATTTTCATTGTAACTATTCAGTGTTAGTCACACTAGTTCTTAAGTTGTTTTGCATGACTATTGACAAGATCCCTATAGGTGATTAGTGGAGGAGGATTAGGACATAAGTCTATGGACAAGGAGGACTTAGTTGATAACTAGGAGTACCCAGATGGAGTGACATTATCAACTCTAGCTTTCTTTTATTTATTAAGACTAGTTTGTTTATGTTTATGTTTTGGATTAAGTCAAATAGTTGTATTAAATTTTCCATTTTTGTGAAGTATTGATAATGAAAATATAATGTTTTATGTGACGGTTCACATTTTTATTATTTCTTATGCATAGTTTTCAACGTATGTGACATAATGTCAATATTATGAGTAAAAAAATTATGCTTCTACTCATATGAACATATTGGGTTCTTAAAGATGGGAAATGAGTCGTTACATTTTTTAATTCTAATTTTCAGCTTGAGTAGAATAAAAATACTAATGTTCAACAATCTAAATATGCATATGTAATTGGAAACCAAATATACTTGATGAATTACACTTATTTAGGTCTAGCATATAGTAGGGATATTAGGTATATATACGCAAAATCCTAACAAGGATCACTAGATTCTCTACGTATAGATTTAAGATACTTAAAAGGAAGCATTGATGATGGATTGGTCATTTGTGGGTTTCCAACAATGCAAAAAGGGTAGTGTCATGCCAAATTGATTTCTATTCAGATGAATAAAAATCTACAAGTGGTTACATCTTCACTATGCTTAGAGGTGCTACTTCATGGAAATCCATCAAGGAAACATGCATATCTCTTTCCACTATAAAAGTGTAGGTTTATTTGCTTGAAAAAGTCTAGAACAAATCTTAATGGCTTAGACATGTTCTATTGGATCTTCTTATATGGAATAAACATTCTCCACCAGTGTTTATAGATTTTGATAATCAAGCTTCCATAGAAAGAGTTCGAAACAAAGTTTATAATGAGGAAAGTATATAAATCCATCTACACATGACAACCTGAGGTATCCTATAATTGATAGAATAATCCCTATGGATTATATGAAACTACATTTGAACTTGGATGATTCTATGACAAAGACATTAATTTAAATACTAGTAAGAAGCACATCCAAAATAATAGGATTATACCCATGTCACGAGTTGAATTGATGGATATCTAACCTATTGAACACCGATCTTGAGAAGGAGGTTCAAATAGGACAAACTAAGTGGATGAAGGACTCAATATTTTCTAAATACTTTGTCTCCTATTCTTACGATATAAATTTTTGCAATGAGTATTTGAACATATTTTTATTTTTATTTGGTTTCATATCTTTGATGATGATGTATATTTGATGAAAATCTAACCATGTGAGAGTGGAGTGAGATGCTCCTATTGAGATTTGGGATATCTTTATATCACTCAGAAACATTCTCAGTATGTAACATGCCTAAGTGTCTCAACCTAAAAGAATGATAACTTATTATATGGATTTCATGTGTACATTGAACCTCAAATTAGAAAAAGGATTTCATCAATGTTACATACATTGACTCTATTCTTTGATTCAATAATCTGGTTCCACCAAAATTTATAAATGCCATTTGTTAATTTTCTTCTAGTCTAGATTTTTATGTCTTCATATTTGTTGATTTGTATTTAGGTGGTATTTCAAAAACTAAAGGAAGATATAGTCCCACATGAGTGAGATCTACAACTATCCTCATCTTATATATCCTTATTCATATTTTTGTGGAGGATTTAAAGTAAACGTTGGGTACACACCCACATGGTGAGATAATCAGTGTGGGCCACATGGTGAGGTAATCTTAGTAGAATTGGATCAGTGTGGAAACTCTTTAACCGGATCATTGACGTATCTTACCTCCCGCATGTAGAGGGGAGTAAATTTTACCTTCCAGAGCTAGTCACAGGGGCGAGGACACGGTTTGCTTTTGCCACTCGGCCCAGTAACTACTTTTTTGAACATGTTGCATCAGTTTTGAGATTCATTTCCTTATTTATTTCTTACTGATAACTGCAATTGTTTTGATTTTATTTCTTTGTTTCCGCTAATAGATTGTGACGAGTTTCTATATCACAAAGTCGTTGTCCACTACCTCTGTTTTAAAAAATGAACTAAATCTCCATCTCATCTTTGAAGTTGTTTTGTTTCTCGTGCTTGGTCGCTAGTTGGAAGAATGGTCAAACATCAGACACTGTAACCGCTCAACGCTACTATATGCATCATCACTGTCTCGTGGCGAGATATAAGGAACACTGAGTTGGATATTTTAGCATACACTTGCCTTCTGATATATCATTTTGACAAAAGCATGACCAATAAGACATTTTCCCTTTCCTTTACTTACTTTAATAAGAACTTCAGTTTCCATAATTTACTTTCTGATTTGTTAAGAACATAACGAAAATACTACGAATTTTTCATTTATGACATGTTTGGTAGGAGATAGTAGGATCCAAGGTGGTAATCTATAATGTAATTTTACATGCAAATTCACAGTGTACAAACCAATTGTACCGACCCAACATGGCACATGCGCCAGTTATTTCAATGTACGGAACTCTTTCATGCAATATTTTATAAATAAATTGAGCAAGATAGTCCATAAATATGTTTTCAAAGAAAATATGTAAATATACATGCTAACTAAGATGTGTGTAATAAATGAAGTAACAGTAGTATCGGTTAATGAGCGCTGAGAAGCTTGCTTTGTTCTTTGCGGTCACCATCCCATCAAATTTAATACCAAAATAGAAGCTCCGTCGAGCAGGTGTAAGTACGGTCAACGTGTTGACAAACTCTTACCTATCACTCTTCCAAGGAAAGAGCGGCCCTTGTGAAGCAATCAGCCTGGTCGTGCATGACCCCGATGAACACGTCAACGCCTCCCTTGTTTTTGGGGTCACACGATGGCACAAAGACAACCAACCCCTCCAGGGCCATGCTGGGAGGCAGGAAGGCGCACGGGGGGCCGCCGCCAAAGTCTAGGTCATGAAAGTTGAAGCTGAGCCAGCTGTCAACTTCAAGATTGGGGCAGATTGCCTTCCCCTCCGGAAGCTTCTTCACCAGATCCTCTCTTCCTTGCAGGCGGAGCACCTCGGCGTAGTCAGTGAAAGAGCGGAAGTATGGCTCGTCGATCTTCGTCACAGCAGCTCGGATGGCGTCCGAAACCTCGGTGTAGCTGGAACCGAGGAGCTTCCCGGAGTGCATGCTAGGGTATGCCCAGAGAACAACGTTGCCGAAGTATTCCATGGGCACGTTACGCATACGTGCACGGCCGTTGATGGCGACGCGAACGTGTGTAGACATGTCGGCCGGGAGGCCGCGCGCGTACGTGAGCTTCTTCCAGAGGTGAGTGAGGAGGCACTGGAATGTGCTGCAGCGTTTGGTCGAGTCTCCGCCTGTGACTTTGGCTTTAAGTTTGCCGATGAATTCCTGGGAAAAGCGAAGCACAAGCTGGTCGACAGAAGAAGAGGCAAACTCGGAGGGCGTGTTTGGGATCTCGTTAAATTCTGTCACCCCATGGTCGAGAAGGCATCTAGGTGGAGATCTCGGGGCATTGATGACGGCTCGGTCATGGTTCGGAAGCTGGTCAAGCTCAAGCCCTCGCACGAGCCTCGCCCATGCGACGAGGAACGAGCTCATGGATTGGCCATCGGCGATGCGATGGTTGGCAGTAAGGCCGATGACCAAGCCGCCACAAGCAAAGCGGTTCAGCTGGATCTGGAGGATCTCCTCGACGGGGACGCCGTACAACGGGGGATGGAGGACTTGGAGGCTGTCAGAGGGTTCTAGAGGGAGGGACTCCTCGAGGGTCCCGGGGAAGCTGGCCTCCACGAGCCGAATTCCGGCATCGTTCAGCACGACACAGGGACGGCCCAGCGCGTCGTCGGAGAGCCTTCCGGACAAGTGGGGAAAGTAGTCGAGGGCGCGGGAGAGGCCGTCCTTCATTGCTTGGTTCGTGGGCATTGGCGGCCGGAAAGCATAGAGGATGGCGACGTGGACGTCAAAGGCTGCCCGATCGAAGATGGTAAGGGGGACTTCTTCATGGAAGACCAGGTCGTGATTTGGCGGAGGGGTAGTGTAGGTGCTGGATACATGAAAGGCGAAGTGAGGGTGCTCCGGCGAGGATGGCGGGGAGTAGGGTTTCAAGATGGAGCGGCTGGTGATCTCAATGCAGCCAACTGCCATTTCTAGTTTAATAGAATTGAAGGTCAGAAACGTAACTCAAAAAAGGTAGCTACGGATCGCTGCTAACACTAGAACGTATCGTTCTTGAAAGGAGTGGAGCTCAGACGAGCAAAGAAGCAAACAGCTAAACTGCAAAATCGAAAAAAGAAGTTGTTCTTGAACTCTTCTTTCTATTATCAATATCCGATGGGTATTGGTTAGATGAGGGTGATGACAAAGGTATTTATACTATCTCGTCGGGTGTGGATGGTAGTGGTTGGAGGAGGGGGTCGACGCGGAGTTGGATGGACGATCCATAGTTTACCCTCGGCTAAGTAAAGTGGGGTGGTTAGAGGACGTGGAAGTCTACAACGAGATCTCCGACCCAATGTTGTTGACTTTGGATTATCAGTTTTAATCGGGTCTGGTGAACTTTACGGGTGGTGCACTTTTTTAATATTCAATACTGAACTGAGGCTTAGTCTTCCATACGAAACACCGCAGCCCCATTTGCAAGTTGCAATCTCAAAATAAATGTGTTTCTCCACAATATACTGCGACACCCTGCATTCAAGGAAACTGCCATTGTATGAAATGAACACGATCTTGTTGTGCAATGATTAATAATTTCAAGTAGTTCGATACCCGGAATAGAGCTAAGCCGAGGAAGGTGAATAGATGTATAGATGCAACTTGAAAAGAAAAGAAAAAAATAACATCTGCAACTGGCTGCGCCAACTCTCCAACTTTGCATCATTTGCTGCTAAGCAAATAGTTCTTAATATGGCAAGCTTTGTAGACGTTGATTGGGTCACTACTGCACGAACAAAGAGTATTTATTGGAAAGACTTCGGTTAGCATCATTCCCTTTATGGGCATGATCGGCCAAAATTTTGACCCAAGTCCCGATAGGTTAACTCAAGTAGGGATGAGCATTGGACTGAATCAGCCCTATTCGACCCAAGTCCCGATAAGTTAACTCAAGTCAAGAATGATTCATGATTTTTATGGGCATGATCGGCCAAAATTTTGAAACCAGGTTTTCATTCGGGCCCAGTCAACGATCAAGGTAAACCCGTATCTAAAAACTTGAATACCGAGATACATTACATATGCATGTATATATAACCACGTGTTTAGATTTAGTATGTGTAAGATACAATTGGTTACACACATTTCTAGTTGCATTTTTATTTAGTATATGTTTTATGAGCTATAAGAATAACGTTACAAGAATCCAAAGTTATATACTCATGTGATATTTTTCATATTTATTTTAATTTGCAACATAATATGCATTTATAACACATGCACACTATTTTAATTACATGTGTTTCAAAAATCAACAAGATTTGACATACACTTAGTTATGGACCGTTCAATAGAATGTGCACTTTCTGATCAATGATAAGTTATAGATATCCCAGAGTATCTTGGTGGTTCTTATTTCTATATAATAAATAGATGAGATATGATTATGACTTTTGAACATGTCTACTTCAGATAATATACTTGACAATATGGTTAGATTTAGTTGTACGTTGTAGGTGTAGTACTTTTATGCCTAGTATATATAGGTTGAATGTTATGATAATTGCACACTTCTATGATAGTTGCACACTTCTATATGTTATCTACGTAGTTATTTATATGTTTGTAAATACATATTTTAGTATGTTATCTAGGTAAGGCTAATCTCAACCCTAAACCCATATATTATTTGTACCCATGACCTAGCTAGCTATCTATATAATAGTATGACTTTAGGTAGAAACCTATCGAAACAAGGTATGTTTGAGTCCAATGCTTATCCTTAGGCACATTAGGTGTGGCCTGGGAGGAATCAACAACAAACACTAGATGTATATACGAAGGAACTCAACCATAATTCCAAATCACCAATGTTTTATCATTGAAGTCAGGAAGTTATCTTATTCATTTTTCCTTCCTATTGCAAGCCAACTTAAAGGTGTGTTACATTTCCTACTAAAACATAATAAAATCTGGTATTACTACTACCATTACAAGATTCTAAATTGATAATGGCTTCAATACTAGGTGGTGGGACCACATAGTTGAACAAGTGGTGTTTGACTCTGAGGTGATACTTCACCAAAGTATCTGCAACTTGGTTTATCTCTCTGTAAGCATGTTGGACTCTCCATTCCCTCTTCATAGCCTTTTAATCTTCAAAGTCCAAGGAGCAAATCTCAGGTTGTTATCAATTGGGTCCTTGATGAGACGTATGGATTTATTGCAATCAGTTTTGAAATAGGATTTCTCCATATTATGCTCAGATGTGCAAATAGGATTCCAGCCAGTTTTGCCTCTATATCATTAGATGTGTTCAGTAATATTCCTTCCCCATACAACCTTTTGCTTTCCCAGTCTCAGGTGATGAAAACTGTCGCGACAATATTTTTGTGTGCATCCGCGTTTGATTTGAACTTTATGTATCCCGACATAGGTTTGGACTAATGTAGGTCTTTACTGCTAGACACTGGCCACTGAACATCCTCTATCATTAATATTTTTGACTTTTCGAGACACTGGCCACTGAACATCCTCTATCACCTGGCTATTTCTTATCTGGATCTCTCCATTGATCAACATAAATGCTAACCAATAGAGAGAAAACACAAACCTAAAACCAAATTAAGCAAAAAAATACTTTATTGTTGTTAAAGATGATAAACAGAATATATGAAAAATACAAATAAATTTTCCTTTTTCTTTCTTATAAAACCTTATAAACCAATGTCACATCACAGACAACACATTTAGATATCACAAATCATTTTCAAATCTATCAAATCTGAAACCAAATCTTAGTTCTCATATGCAAGTTCTGATTATAATAGATACATGTACATGAAAGAACAAACTCAATGTACCACCCATCTCAGGAAAGAGAGTGTACAGGAACAATCTAATCTATCTAGATTATTGTATTTACTTATTTGTCAAGATCTATCCACTGGATAGTATTATACTAAAAAACATTTGAAACAACCTCATGAGACTCATATAGATCCCCAGTGAGTGAATACCTCCCACTCAAGTTGAGTACTTGCATCATCATCAGATTAAGTATAACGAACTCAAAAGAAATTTGCAGATATTGAAAAGTATAGTAGATAGTTCTATCATAAGCTAAATCTAGTTGACAATGATAATCTAATTAAATAGATAAGATAAAAATAAATGGTTTCCCAGAACGTGAGGGCGAAAAAGGAGGCGACAGAGGAGGTGGTTCATCGTTGCCGACCGCCACCCACTACTAAAAAATGGTCTGTAACTACAAAAAAAAATTGTAATGAAAACCCCATATTTTGTAGCTAAAGGCTTTAACTACATATTTCTTTACACATACAAATTATAGTATATGCTCGTATAGCTAAAGCCTTTAACTATATTTTTCAAATATGTAGTTACATTAGCCATTCGCTACAAATTCATATGTATCCGGAAGCGTAGTTAGATATTGTCCTTACATATTTAAATATAAGTATAAGTATAGCTAAATGTATGACTACAATTGCATATATAGTCAGAATGTAGCAAAAACATGAAGTTAATACATTTTAAATGTATTTAATGTGTAGGGAAAGGCAGCAGTTACTATATACATATATATGTAATTGATTATGCATCTAGCTACATATGTAGTGTCATTTAGTAAACATACATATATGCTTAACTCGACTATATATATATATATATATATATATATATATATATATATATATATATATATATATATATAGTGTAACTTATTAGTACACAAGCTCTTTTAGTAACAACATTGTAGTATTTAGAGCAAGTTATGCTCATTATGCCAACAATCTTACTTTCATTTATAATGAAGCATAGAATGTACATGGGGAGGACGTATACCTTGCCCCTATTACATGTGTACAAAAAAATTATATACATATATCAATGATTCAGTGGTCTACTAACATCTTTGCAAAAGAGTTGTGTCTTTCTTGGCCAGTTTTAACATCCTTATTTCTTCTTTTATTCAAGCTCTTGTTGTTGTTGCACCATCACGAAGAAGAACATGCGTTGAATAAAAAAATATAAACAAGACAATCTTGACTATGTTGAGCATGGTTGCCCTCTTGTGAAGATGTTCTTTCTCTTATCTTAGAATTAATTATTTCAGCTAAAACTTGTCGACACCGATGCGCTGCAGAATGCCAGATTCTTGGTGTGTGATCCTTCATGCGAGCAGGACGAAGTAGGTCTCATAGAGTGGGATAGGATGATGAGCATGATGTATGGGATGGCTTGGAATGACTCTTCCTTATTGGACGGAGAAGGTCTGGAGTTTTGCTAGGATCGTGTTGAAGATGATGGTGCAGGTGAAGATTGGGATGACTGAGAGTACCAATTTTACTTTCTCGACCTCGAATACTGAGCATAGTTTCCAGACTCTCCTTCATGTTGCTGCCATCTTGAACTCTGATGCAAGCCTTGTCCAAGTATTTGCATGTAAAAATAGATGTTATGTCTAGCCAAAGACATTGGTGTACTAATGTTGTCTTCTCAATAAGCTCTTTACCTGAATTTATCTATGTGGCAGAGGTGCCAAATAATGTTGGAATCTCGACCAGAGTTACCAAGATGCAGAGCATTCTTTCGCCCCCCACAAAGTATCTCAGTGTTAGATGGGAAAATTTGCTTCCTCTTTGAAATTGCAGCAACAAAAAACTGAGTATCAAAAGCAACAGCAGAAACTCAAACACCCATTATATGCAAATGTATATGCATTTATAATATCTCAGAACCAAATAGAAAAGAATATCTCATGCCATGTGATATCTGGTTTATACACCATAGAAAAACTGACAAGTCACAAAACAAGGAATATATTCCTGACTCCAGTAAACACAGTGTGCTTACTTTGGGATGATGCATCCTGGTTATAATGTGAAGATTATCAATGTTGAGCTGCTGACTGGGAAGTTCCCTAGTTGCTGCAAAATAAACATGTGTACAGAAGAAAAATGGTCTCATCCAACAAGGAATCCTGAGAAGTAATGTTTTTTGGAAATAGATTACTTACCAACTATAATATGTTATGTTTTGTTTTGAACTAATTAATATGTTTTGAACTAACTAAAATGTTATGTTTTGAACTAACTAATATATCTTACCAACTAGTTATTGTAGATACTTGTGTGAACGTAGATGAAAAGAGGGGTTCTTGAAGTAGTGAAGATCTAGGTTATTGTATGCACTGAAGGCTCCTTCTTTATCTAGTGATTTTGCTGTCCAAACTGTGATGTTGGACACACTATTGAAATGGTAATTTCAAACTGTAATGAAAACACATCCAATGATAGAAATGCAGATGTGTCAGGGTGTAGAAAGTCTACTTTAAATGCAGAACTTTGTGAGCATGTGAGTGAAGACAAAGATGTTTCTTATTATGTAGTCTACAAAACAGAAATATAGGAAAGCTCTATTGTCTCACTTGATTTGATAAATGATGAGTTGCAGCCTTCATGTCCAATAATAGATAGGAATGACCTAGCACTAAACGATCAACAATCATATGGAACTACTACATTTACATCTCAAGTGAATGTGAGTCTAGAGTTAGTTACACCTGCAAGTCAAAAACACCTTGTTGGTCATGATTCACACTGCACAGAAAACTCCGAGCATTGTGGAGAATTGACTTACCTTGAAAAAGGGGCTCTTTTGAATTCTAATGAATGTGAGAACACAAAATTTCCTCAAATGGAATCTCAAAAATCTAAAATGCAATCTCTGGCAATCAGGTACATGTTGAAGAAAAGGGAATGACCACTACCATTTTTGATGCAGTTGGCATTGATGCTTTCCAACATTCTACTTCTTTTCATGATATGGAATCTACTTGATTACAATTTCTTGATTTTTGGACTTTTGTCATGTAGGCTTGTAGAAGGTGATGTTTGCATGTCAAAAAGTATCCATCTCGTGCTTCTGCGGTCTAATGATTCTCCCTATATATTGGTGGATTGGTCTCAGGCTCCTATGCTTCACGTTGAGTTCAGAACCTGTGGGGAAAATGAACACATTCTTAGTGTAACTTCATGTTGTTTCTGAGGAACATCATGTGGTTGGATGCTGGTTTCATGGCATACACAACACATGAATGTGTTCATTAAGATAAACTTCAATAGAAACTTAGCTTAAAGCCATCATTAATACGACCAAATTCATTAGAGCATTAACACAAATGAACATCAGAGAGAACATACATATAAGCAGAAGAGAAATGAGCAAAAGAACTCAAGCTTTAGAGTTCTTGCAAGATCCTATGAAAGAAGAGAGACAAAATTTCTACACTAGAATAAATAGATCATAACTCTGCATGTAAATTAGATCATTAAACTAGAAGAGTAGCTCATCTACTAATCCTTTTAAAACTTTATCAACAATTGTGTTAGACAAGCTTGGTACATGTGATGCATAGATAGAAATGATCTTAGTAGATGTATAATGACCTTTTATGACTTGCTTAACTCAATTGGGTTTGCCAATCTTGTCCAACACTTCCACATGGTCCGTACAAGCACAAAGTGAAACAATGTTGATATAAATCCTTCTCCATCTATTGTAGATGGTTCATTTTGTTGCTTGCCTTGTTGTTTAGCAAAGTAGACAATAATAGCAATTGCATTTGTGGAAGGTATGCCGAGAGATGATGAAATTTGAGAGGAAGACATGTATTTCACTGTATTTGCAATAGATCACAAGTAAGACTCTAATTTTGAGCAAGTCCATAATTGAAAGATCTAGTATTAAGAAGAGGAACCAATCAATGATGGGTAATGATAATGTACAAATCAGCCAACACACCTCGAAGGTTCAATAGTGATCTTCACAGGTACCAATTTGTTTATAGTTTAGAGCCTCAAACCATGCAGGCAGTAAAGGTTGGCTGGGTTGGATAGACATTTTCCATGGTGAACTACAACTTGAACTTGAAGCTCCCCACCATGAACCCACACTAAACAGTTCACAGAGTCAGGAAATATATGCACATATCAGAACATACAATATATGATGATCAACCAGTAAAAATATCAACAAGGTCAAGAATGAGAGGCTCACATCCACAACTAAATAAGAAAAATAGGCCAAAAGCATCATAAGTGATACTTCAGAATCAGTGGAATGTCTGCATTGAAAGGAATGGGATTGATTTACAACCATAGAAATGATGAACCCTTTTTTATAACCCATGTTTTCCGACATTGTGGAGTGATAACCAGCTGCACATATGCCCAGAACTTAGACTGTGATTATCCTTACACAATGTTATAACAAGTGTCACTGATGAGGTCCTATGTTGCATACAAATAAAGATGTATATACTATACAAGACATGGCTTTGCATTAGGTTAATTGTTAAATCTCGAACATGGTTAGCATGTAATTTAGAAACAACTATAATATACATAACAAGTTAAAACTACTAAATACCCAATGCTTAGCAATAGCAAAATGCAAGATCCAGGATATTATGCCTAGAACTCAGACTATGATCATCACTACACAATGTTATAACAATCATCAATGGTGAGGTCCCATGTTGCATAAAAATTAACAGGAACGAACTGTGTAAGAGACAACTATGGAAGCATTAGCAATAAATGATACCTCAACTAAGTTCTCAAAAGGAATGCGCCTCTTTTTAACTTGGTATGCTTCAGTTATTAGTGTTAAATGTAGAAAACTTTGGTGTGAATCTATAGAGCTTATGAACATTTCAGAGCAAGGCAGTAAACATGAAAATTTGATTAGAATGAAAGCCTCTCTGTCGTCATTGCTAGGATGCCTAGGATGTCAATATCATTTAAGTTTTATGATTTATGTACAAGAACAGATCATCATTGTAGCAGAAGTCAAAAGGATAAGGCCTGGATACAACTAGCAACAAAAAAGACACAACATATAGATTCATTATTATACTTCGCTCAAGAAAGGTTTCATTCGGGCCCAGTCAACGGTCAAGGTAAACCCGTATCTAAAAACTTGAATACCAAGATACATTACATATGCATGTATATATAACCACGTGTTTAGATTTAGTATGTGTAAGATACAATTGGTTACACACATTTCTAGTTGTATTTTTATTTAGTATATGTTTTATGAGCTATAAGAATAACGTTACAAGAATCCAAAGTTATATGTACTCATGTGATATTTTTCATATTTATTTTAATTTGCAACATAATATGCATTTATAACACATGCACACTATTTTAATTACATGTGTTTAAAAAATCAACTAGATTTGACAGGCACTTAGTTATGGATCGTTCAATAGAATGTGCACTTTCTGATCAATGATAAGTTATAGATGTCCCAGAGTATCTTGGTGGTTCTTATTTCTATATAATAAATAGATGAGATATGATTATGACTTTTGAACATGTCTACTTCAGATAATATACTTGTCAATATGGTTAGATTTAGTTGTACATTGTAGGTGTAGTACTTTTATGCCTAGTATATATAGGTTGAACGTTATGATAGTTGCACACTTCTATAATTCTATATTGGATACGTAGTTATTTATATGTTTGTAAATACATTTTTTAGTATGTTATCCATGTAAGGTTAATCTCAACCCTAAACTCATATCTTATTTGTACCCATGACCTAGCTAGCTATCTATATAATAGTATGAATTTAGGTAGAAACCTATCAAAACAAGGTATGTCTGAGTCCAATGCTTATCCTTAGGCACATTAGGTGTGGCCTGGGAGGAATCAACAACAAACACTAGATGTATATACAAAGGAACTCAACCACAATTCCAAATCACCAATGTTTTATCATTGAAGTGAGGAAGTTATCTTATTCATTTTTCCTTCCAGTTGCAAGCCAACTTAAAGGTGTGTTACATTTCCTACTAAAACATAACAAAACTTGGTATTACTACTACCATTATAAGATTCTAAATTGATAATTGCTTCAATACTAGGTGGTGGGACCACATAGTTGAACAAGTGGTGTTTGACTATGAGGTGGTACTTCACCAAAGTGTCTGCAACTTGGTTTAGCTCTCTGTAAGCATGTTGGACTCTCCTTTCACTCTTCATAGCCTTTTAATCTTCAAAGTCCAAGGAGAAAATCTCGGGATCTTATCAATTGGGTCCTTGATGAGACGTATGGATTTATTGCAATCAGTTTTGAAATAGGCTTTCTCCATATTATGCTCAGATGTGCAAATAGGATTCCAGCCAGTTTTGCCTCTATATCATTAGATGTGCTCAGTAATCTTCCTTCCCCATACAACCTTTTGCCTTCCCAGTCTCGGGTGATGAAATTTGTCACGACAATATTTTTGTGTGCAGTCGTGTTCGATTTGAACTTTATGTATCCTGACATAGGTTTGGACTAATGTAGGTCTTTCTTGCCAGTCGCCTCCTCCATATGCAGATCCCATACCCCCATTAAAAAGGGGAGCTCTTTCTTAATTTGTTTGACTTTTCGAGACACTGGCCACTAAACATCCTCTATCACCTGGCTATTTCTTGTCTGGATCTCTCCTTTGATCAGCATAAATGCTAACCAATAGAGAGAAACCACAAACCTAAAACCAAATTAAGCAAAAAAATACTTTATTGTTGTTAAAGATGATAAAAAGAATATATGAAAAATATAAATAAATTTTCCTTTTTCTTTCTTATAAAACCTTATAAACCAATGTCACATCACAAACAACACATTGAGATATCACAAATCATTTTCAAATCTATCCAATCCAAAACCAAATCTTACTTCTCATATGCAAGTTCTGATTATAATAGTTACATTTACATGAAAGAACAAACTCAATGTACCACCCATCTCACGAAAGAGAGTGTACAGGAACAATCTAATCTATCTGGATTATTCTATTTACTTATTTGTCAAGATCTATCCACTGGATAGTATTATACCAAAAAACATTTGAAACAACCTCATGAGACCCATATAGATCCCCAGTGAGTGGATACCTCCCACTCAAGCTGAGTACTTGCATCATCATTAGATTAAGTATAATGAACTCAAAAGAAATTTGTAGATATTGAAAAGTATAGTAGATAGTTCTATCATAAGCTAAAACTAGTTTACAATGATAATCTAATTAAATACATAAGATCAAAAGAAATGGCTTCCCAGAACACGAGGAAGGAAAAGGAGGAAACGGAGGAGGTGGTTCATCACCGCTGACCGCCACCTGAGTCATATACTAGGGAAGTAAGGATTTCTTCATCTGGAGCTAATGCCAAATTGGTTGCCTCGGCTTTGTCTAACATAGAGGTTCTACACTGGTTGGCGATTTGGAACATCAATGAAGAGAATCCTTTAGTCTTAAAGCCAAAGGAGATCTATGTAGTTGACGGTAAACTATGGTATCCTAAGGAGGAGGAGGAGAATTTGTGTAAATGGAACCAATGTGTGGTTGGATACATCCTGGACTTTAGGCCAGTCATTCATATTTTAGTTGAACATCTTCTTCATATCTAGAAATTGAAGGGCATCATTGAAGTTTTTGACAGAGGCAACAGTTTCTTCATCATCAGGTTCTAAGATCTGTCAGACCTTAACAAAGCCATCAAAGGGTATCGGTATGTGAGAGATAGGCCCACGGTACTGTGGAAATGGAAAATAGGAGATACTCTAAAGAAGTTGAGACTCAAAGAAGTTTCAGTTTGGATCAAGATTTGTAACCTTCCTTTGGAGCTTTGGGATTCTTGAATGTTTGAAAGAATTGGGTCGATAGTGGGAATGTCACTTAGGATGGACGAACAAATCAAGTTCAACTTCAACATTGAGTTAGTAAGAATTCAAATCCTTATGTCTTCTGAAGCTTCCTTTCCAACATCAATCACACCAAAGAGTAGTGAGGGTATTGATCATCCTATCTCGATAGAATACGAATGGTTATCGTACAAGTGTTTGACGTGTGGTCAGTTTGGACATGATGAATGTCCTTTCACGCCTCAAGCTAGCCAATCTACTGTTGTTCAGAAACCTTTCAAAAAAGTATGGGAAAGAAAACTCCTATAAGTAAAGAAACTATGGTGTAGGAAAGTCAGGATCTTATAAATTCTACTGCTACTCAAGCAGATAAGTCAGTTTCTATTGAATCTGATCGTGAAGGTAGTAGCTCTGTTCCATCAACACCTGTCCCTATTTTCCCTAGTGATTCCACTAAAAGTTGTATAGAGTATTGGTACAATTCTGTTTGACCCTATGGCAAGTAAATGAAGAAGTTATCCACCTGAATGTCAAGTGATGCCTACTATGGGGATATATCACATAGTGGTTAATTCAGTTTTCTCGCCTATGCCTAAGCAATTCACTGGGTTGGAAAGTATCAATGAAAACATTGAGTCTGTCAGTCCAACAACCCAAGTTATCAAATGAATCCTTCACTTAGAGTGTCATCTTGGAACATCAGAGGAATCACTAATAAAGCTCTGAGTGTTCAAGGTGAGGTTAGGAGGTCCGATAGTAACATTTGTTTTATTAATGAATCAAAGCTTCGTGTTAGGAAGGTTGCAGGTTTCATGAATATGTATTTTCCTGAGTATAACTAGATATCTAGTCACGATTCCCATGTACTTGGAAGAGTGATTGTGCTTTACAAAAATGATGATTGCAATATTTAGAAGATTAGTGAATGTGACTAAGCTGTTCATTTCAAGGTTTCTGTTGAGGATAGTTCCTTTTATATGACAATAATATATGGGCACAATGATGATTCAGATAGGACTAATATTTCAAGCTTCCTTTCTCTGATTAATGTTAATATGCATGTGCCATGGAATATTATTGGGGACTTTTATGTAGTTAGAAAGACTGAGGAAAGGTTTGGTAAACAACCTCCTACTAGAAAATTTATGGAAGACTTCAATGACTTTATGCTTGAATCAGATCTATATGAGTTGGATTTGAGTGGTCCTATGTTTACTTGGGACAATCATTAAGAGGGAGATGGATTTGTTACTTCAAAAATAGATAAAATTATTTATAATGAACTATTTTTGTCTATATTTGATCAATATAGTGGTGAATGCATTTCGAATACCATAAGTGATCATAGAAGGATTCTGCTTTCAATTAAAAATCGAGAAAGATCAACTCTCCCTTTAGAGTCATCAATGCTTGGATAGATATAAATGATTCCTACAATATCTTGGAAGATGCGTGGAAGATAGAGGTTCAAGGGTTTGCTATGTATAAGTTGTATAGAAAGTTGTAGAACCTAAAGAACATACTCAAAAGCTGGAATAAGAAAAAAGTGGGTGATATCATGGAAAAGGCTAACATAGCTAGACTTGAAGCGTTGGAGGCTCAGAAGAATGTTGATCTTAACCCCTTGGATGGTAATGCTCGTTCTGTTGCAAAGAACTTAAGAATGGAAGCAAAGAAATCTAGTGAGATTGAAGAGTCTTTTATTAGGCAGAAATCGAGAGTTCAATGGTTGAAAGTTGGTAACTCTAACACAAAAAAATTTCTATTCTTCTTTGAAAACACGATGAAGCAGAAACAATATTAGTTCTTTGGTTGTATATGATTCTCAGTTGGTTGATCTAGAGGAAATTAAGATGGCGGTTCACAACTTTTACCCTGATCTTTTTTCTAATGTGAATGATAGCAAAGGAGTATGGGAAGTTGATTGGATTGGTCTTGTTCTTTCTATAGCGCAGAGGAATAGCTTGATAGCTAGAGTCACGAGAAAGGAGATTGAAGATGTGGTTAACAATTTAAATGATGACAAGGCTCCTGGACCCGATGGGTTTAACGGTTACTTTTTTAAAAGAGCATGGAGGATTATTGGAGAGGATGTGATTAGTGATATCATGGAGTTCTTTGAAAAAGGATGTATGTTGAAGGAAGCTAACAAAACATATATCACTTTATAGCCTAAAAGCTTGGATAAATCGTGTCTAGAAAACTGGAGATCGATCTCCCTTTGCAATAATTTTTATAAAATCATCTCTAAAATTATATCCAATAGATTACAATCTATCCTTCCATCAATCATTGATGATAACCAGTGCGCTTTTGTTAAAAATTGGAGTATTAGGGATTTTATCCTTGTCTCAAATGAGATCTTAAGTGAGTTCAAGAAGGGTTATGGTTCGTATATGTGTATTCACGAAGATTAAACCAAAGCATATGATTCCGTAAATCGGAGTTTCCTTTATTCTATTCTGTATAATATGGGTTTTCCAATGACTTGGATCCAATAGATTGAGACTATCTTCAGGTCCATCTCTTAGCCCTCTGATATCATCATCCCTAAGAATGGGATTTGACAGGGTGACCCCATTGCACCTTATATGTTTGTCATAGTGATGCAGGGGTTTATAGAGATGATGAAGAAACATATTTTTGAAAAGAAGATTGATCCTATCAGTGCATCAAAGAATCTGAATTTCTCACATCTTATTTTTGCTGATGATTTGATTTTGTTTACTAAGGCTGATGTGAGTAGTGCCAATGCTCTGAAGAATATATTCAAAGAGTTCGGGTCATTTTCAGGACTCAAAATGAATGTTATGAAGAGTTCAATCATTATCAACAGATCTGCAAGAGAATGTCAGATATCCTTGGCATTAGAATTGGATCGATTGAGAATCTTAAATACTTGGGTATTCCCCTCTTTTATGAAATTTTTTTGGAGAAACACTGTTCTGTTTTGATAGATAGAGTAAGAAAATGTATGGAGAGTCGGAAATCAAAATTTCTCTCTCTTTCTAGTAGGACATAACTCATTAAATCCACTTTATCATCCATGTATCTTCATTGGGTTTTTGCGTTTACTATCCCTAGCAATACTTTAGAAGAGATTGATCGTATTTGTAGAGACTTCTTATGGGGCCATTCTGATAGAAATAGAAATCTACATTTGGTTAAATGGGATGATGTTACCCAGCCAAAAAATGAAGGAGGTCTTGGACTCAGAAAAAGTAAGTATATTGTTGAAGCTTTCCTGGTCTTCAATGCATGGAATGTTGTGAGTAAAAAAGACTCTCTATGGGTAAAATGGATAAATGAAAAGTACTTGAAGAAAAACACTTTCTGGTTGATTGATGAATCTTCCAACTTTCTTGGCTATTTAACAATATTTTAAGAATGAGGAAGTCACTTATTTCTATTCTGACATTCAATATTGGAATGGGTGATATGTTCAAATTATGGCAAGATCCTTGGTGTCAATCCAAGTTTCTTGGGGATATTATTGGAAGAGAGATGATAATTTGTTTAGGTTTACCATCTGATTCATACTTGAATGTTATCATTTCAGATGGTAAATGGAAGGTTCCTAACTGTAGAGGAACTAATGTTTTGTCAAGTATATTAAATCATTTCATGTTGAGAAGGAATGAAAAGGACCATCTTTCTATTATTGGCAAAAGAGAGATGAGTGTAAGGGACATTTGGGAGAGTATTAGAAGTAAAAGACCTGAGGATCCTAGCTTTACATGGATCTGGTCATGTAAAAGTCATCTCAATAGTATTGTTCATCTTTGGAAAGGACAACACAACAAACTCCCAACTTTTGACTACTCAAGGAGGAGAGGGCTTTAGTTAGCATCCATCTATTTTCTATGTATGAATGGGAATGAGGGCACCCATCACATTATGTTTGATAATTTCTTCACTAAGTCTATGTGGCAACAAGCTCTGTTCGAGAACAAGATTGATTGGATACCTCGCTCCTTGGAAGGTCTGATTGGCATGAAAAATTTATCAACAAAGATCATTAGTCTATTGATTACTTATTACTTTTGGAAGGAAAGGAACAATAGAGTACATAATAAAAAATATGTGGATACTACTGTTCTTTAGAAAAGAATTATTAGAGATTTTGAGGTGTTTTGGTGATTCTACTAGAAAATTGCTCGTTTGTCTTTGTTGTCTTGTTTCTATTTATGCCTGCTATACAAGGAGTTTGTTTTTTCTGCGTGTTACTGAATGTTCTCTTATTCATGTTTGTACATGGGGATGTTGTATGTTGGATGTTTGTGCTGAAGTTGTAGTCTGGTTGAGGGTTTCTAGTGACATTGGTAAAATGCAGTGAAGTTTGCAGATTGGATGTTCTCTTCCTGGTCTGTCATTTTATGGTTTGGGTCTTATGCTCTATGATTTATGGTTAGAGTCTTTGTTATGTGATTTCAAAGTTTTTGCCCTACAAACAGACTATGTCCATCAAGTTCAGTGGTTTGCTTAAAGGAGAGCTATGTAGGGAATTGTTCTGCTGGGTCTAAAGATGCTTAGCCCTTGATGGTAGATGTTTATGAGGGTGTTTGTATTCTTTTTTTACTCTTTTAGAATGTTCAATTTTTGCAGATGGATGTTGTTGTTCATTCTGTCAGTTTTTGAGATTCTTCTTTATGAGTTATATTTAGAGATTTTACTCTGTGGTTTGATGCTTATGACCTGTGGACAGATTATGATCATTTCTTTCTGTGGTTTGCGCTAAGGAGTTCTATGGTGGTTCATAGAAAATGATTTCTTTTCTAGAGTGATGATGCTCTTTTATCTTTCATGGAGGTTACATGGAAAGAAGCTTCTGTCTTTTGTTCTGTTGGTTCTGAAGAAGTTGCGACTATTAAGGCGGAGGAATCTTAGGCTTTCTAGTATACATTCTTTATTCTATTCAGAGTATCCAAATGTATATACAATTTCTTTTACTCTAGTTGTCTTCTGATATTGAGAGCTAACAAGTTTTTTATTTCACAAATACCAAAAATGAAAAAAGCAACAAGAGTTTGGGCCAACCAAAAAAAGATAATCACTTGAACCATATATAACTTTAAAACATCGTTTAGAGCATTTCAGTGAGCAGATACTTTTTAGTTCATATTAACAATCGTTATGCATGAGTAACAAGTCAAGATCTAGACATTCTGAATCAATACATAACAATAACATCATCCTTATGACTCTCCATCAACCGGACCAGGAATAGATCATTTAGTCCTGAAGCTAAAGTACACATGATAATTGCCTACCAAACAATACTTATCAAATATAATGAAATTCAAGTCATATTTAGAGCAGATATTAAAATCCCAACATTTATTATTTGTCTACAAGATAGATCAGAATATGTTATAGATAATTTCTATAACAGCATGATTATATTCCACAACAAGAAACATAATCAACAATAGTAAATCATCATCTAGCAGTACAAGGAATGTAACAAACATTCAAATCATCTTCGAACATAGCTTGTCATTTTTTATTTAGTTGCCACACTTGATTCTCATGTCAACGATTCACCGTCACTATCTTAGGATTTATCTAAAAACCCTAATATATCAGGGTTCCCAAAAGAGGCCCACGTCCTCATCTTGGGTACACGAGATAGGAACCAAAAAAACAACATATCCCATACCCCCAACATTTCACATATATTCACATTTCACATATTTCATTTCATCAGAGTCTATTCCATATGGACATAGAGTTTCACAGCTAGGAGGGTTAGAGCCACTCCATATGTCTCAATCCTAAATCCCGGTGGTCTAACATTTAAGTACTCAATCCACACTCTATAAATCCTTCTCATAATTCATTGATTAATACAAGGAGATCCATTTTGTTTCCCTACTGTGGTCCTCGGGGGAAACTTATAGTGTTCAAGGCACCTAACTAAATGTCATCATTCTACTTGTTATTAATCTCTATTACTCATCTTAAAAGAATTCAAAACATAATATAACATATGTGTGTATTTTCATGCAACTAGGATAACATGAAACATGTTAGGATTAACAAAAGACAATGATTTAAGCAACAAGAACAATAAATTTATAGATTTCTACACATGTGATTATTTCCATTTTATATATCATCTCATAGCAGTCATCATCAGTGGGCTTTCATCCTGAGACATAATCTCATTGTGTAGCATTTACCCATCAATGTTTTATCATCGTCAATGGGCTTTTAGCCCGAGACATAATCTCATTGTGCAAAATTTACCATGATCAGGGTTTCTCAAATGAAACTAGTGCAAGCTAAATTCACTTCTCAACATATTTCTTATCAATTCAATTTATATCACAATTCTTAAAAAATATTCCCAAAGGCATTAGAACTAGCAATAGTAAATTCATATAGATATCTTTTTCATTCATCATACTCAGAATAGATTTATCATACAACACATACTTATTCCATCCAATTTCAATAGATGTAAATAAATTTCATGCATATACATGCATAACACAATTAGTTCTCTTTTTCTTTTATTTCACATTTTTCAATTATGGTTACTTATCAGCACATGTTGAATATCATTTGAAGTCCATCGAAGTAGTCCTTCCTCAGAATAAAACTATTCTATCAAGCAATCACAATCAAAGAATACAATCTTGTAAATAAATTCAGATTCTTGAACCTCATCTTTTAATTAAATGAAACTACAATTATGTGCATTCCTTGATCCCTCATTTGAGATCTTTATTCAATAGCATCGTCTAACTCATTATTTCATGGTTAGATTTAGGTTCTTAGATTCGTCAACAAATTCTGATCTTTTTCCTTCATTTCATATTAACTAGTCTCAACTTCTTTCATGTCATGTTCATTACATTATTGGGACCAATCATTCTTAATTCACTTGATATACAATGCTTCTCTTCTCATTGAGATCCATCAAAGTCCAGTGTTAGTAAATTTCATTCAATTTGGGTTAAGCCACATGTAATTATAATAAAAGATTAAAGACTTCATCATAATAACTTCACTAGTTTCATCTTTAACTTACCATCACCATTTAGTACAATTTTCTTCATACCGTTTCTCGTATTTAGATAATTATACCATGTCATTTATTTCTAATGTCATTCCCATAATCAACAATGATTATTTTTTATTATACTACTCACTATATCTTAAAATAATGGTTTAGGTTACATATTGTTACACCATAATCTCTAATCATCCTTCACGATACATTGTTGTGTAGTTTGTATAAAAGGACCCACATTCATGTGAGAGCTACTCATGATTTCATAAGTCATATTAAAACAGATGCATTAGGCTTTAGATCATATTACTAAGACTCATCATATTCAATTGAAGTTTTAATATTTACACTTCAGCATGTCTTCACATTTACAACATTATATACAAGTTCTAGCTTTATCACTCATACTCTTCTTATTACTAAACTTCTAGGGTTTTCAAGAAGTCATCCTTAGATAAACACATCATAAGAATCATATCATTCAGTTGTCTTATCATGGTGAACAAAGGTTCATTAGGGCTATTCGCACACATGGAAACCCTAGTTTCCATTTTCACAAATTTCATTCATCAATCCTAAGTAGATATTGATTTATTGACTCATTTTATTCAAATCCTACAACACAAACCCTAAAGAGGGAATGTCGCCACCTCATACTAATCCTTATGTATATATCATATTAAATTTCAATAAGACTCTACAAAACACTTGTATTATTCATTCTAATACAATTCAAATATGATTCTATACATGTCAATTCAATTCCTAAGTGTATCGGCCATTGGGATGATTTTTAGGAATTTTTTAAATGAAATAGCATGGTCATATTTCTACAAGATTCTTCATGGATCCTAAATCAATATATCAGGAACTAAGTAAGATTTAATAAATGATAAATAATCAAAAATAATAGAAATTGATTCCTTAATATCTTTCAAAATTAATACCCAATCACATACAGATACAAACAACGTTTCTTATTATTTTAACCAAATATAGTTAGGCTTTCAACATGAATACAGATCTTAGGATGGATGAAAACACTCACCTAAGGTGACAAGCACCTTAAAAATGTAGGTGAAACTCTGAATTTTTTGAAAACCAACCGAACTCTAGCAACGAAATTCATTTCTTCCTCCTCTCAAGTTGGAAACCCTAGAAATGGAGATTAGAAGAGAAAGAGTGAGAAAAAAGATGATTTGATGTGATTTTAAATAAAATAAGAGGAGGGACGGAATATTGACTTGTGAGAGAAGAATCACCATGAAAGGCCATGCAAATAAGTTAAACTTACTTGATTTCATTATATCTCAGATAGTAATCCTACGTCAACATCTCCACCACTTTCTCCTTTCAAAACCCAACTCTCCCTCTCTCTATAGGATTTTAGTTCTCTAGATTGAATCATGAATTATGACATATCGTAGTCTATTAGGTTGATCATATAGTGCAATTGAGGTGCTTGGGTAATTTCAACATTGACCCCTCACTATACTTTCTGTTATTTCAGCTGAATTTTCTATCATTAAAATGTTATTGTAAATCATTTACTTCAAAGGCAAAAATTCCTCCAACTATTATGATAAATTAACATGTTGTTTATCATTGATTTTAAGATATTGAATTAAAATTTTATTTCATTCAAAGTTATCAATAAATAAATTAAAATCAAATATTATATTGTTATATTGCAGTCAACAACATGGTCGGTCCAATTAAACACTCAATCGACACCCCTTTCTGTAGGGATCAAACATCATCTAAAAATTTTGAAACTTTAACAAGATGTCTATAATAGGGTTTACCAACTATATTTAAAATTTTAGATCAATTAGATGTACCAATAAAAAGATAATATTCAATTACCACACTATTATATTTCAATTTGAATACATGGTCTGCTGAGTTTGTCCTGGGCAAACTCGACTAACAAATAGATCATAGAAATATTACAAAATTCTGATATTTTTAAAGAGTTCTCAAATTTGATCTATACAAATCATATTAAAATTTAGACTAAATCACAATTGTATATAAAAAATAAAAATCATTTGGTACGCCACTATACTTAGCAAATTTTGTATTCATATGCCATCAAACCCTAATTTTTTGCCGATTAGGGTTTTCAATTCTTAAACACTAATATTTGAATCAAAGTATGATTAAAACTCATCATTAGATTTAAAACATAAAAATTAAACTACTACAATTAATCAATCTTTAAAAATGATCAATCTAGTTAGGCATGCAATCATCCAAGTAAACCCTAATCAGATGATTAATTTGAAAATGGGTCATTACAAATTCTCCCAATTTTGTCCCAAAATCCTATAAAAGATATGGAAGAATATCATATCACCTAATCTTTCATCACTCTTAGAGATAAATTAAAATTATTTCCATTTTATCTTTATTTCATATGAAATTTTTTTGTTTGTATTAGATGGATATTTCATCCCTTGCCATCATCATATCTCTCCTTGAGTACTATAATCACTTAAATAAAAAATATTAGCAATATGTTATTTGTGAAGATCTAGTTCAAATCACATTTTCTATTCTTTCAAATTTTGATTATGTATCTCATTGATCAATATTATGACTCATTCTATATTATCATCTGTATTCATCATTTTTCCTTTGTAAGGAAGATCCTTTAGTGTGCATCATTATTAGTTCTTAGCTTTTTCTTACAATTTCATATTTCATATTCAAATTCAAACTCATTAGAGATTTTGTTCATAATCCATTAGGCTTTCATGCTTCTTATACAAAATTTCATGCTTGCCGTAGGTTCCATATTGAATTATAAAATTCTTTTCTCTTTCAACATTCTTTTCTTATCATCATGCATCTTATTACACTACTAAATTGTGTTCATCTGGATACTTTGTAACGACCGTGCCTCCCAGTAACCCCCATTTATGAGAGACCAGAAGGTCAGAGCCATTATCCCAATTAACATGATTAAAGGTTCGACAAATAATCAATAACAATTATTAAATTCTACCAACTATACCAAAATATGGTAAAAATAAAAACTTTGCATACCTTTTGAAAACTTGGATCTCTAAACTTCTATCCACATATTAATTCTACTCTAACTAATCCTCCTTGTATTTTAATTCATGTATTTCACAATATGACAATTTACTATTTTCCCTTTTGGCTTGTACCTAAAATGCCGACAAACAAAACGTCAGTCAACATAAAGCTGGTATATGGGGGAAACATTAATCTTGAAACTATGATAATAATGTAATCAGTCAATTATGATTTAAACAAACAACTTTACATTTTCCACATAACTACTCAATCCCTACATACCCTAGCCTCTGCGCTGTCCCTGTAGTGGACCTGGATGCTACCTTCCTTATGGTAGATCCCCATTAAACCCCTCATGATCCCACCTAACAGGTGAACTAGTTTCTAGGGTTGAGTCAGATGACACTACTCATAGGTAGACCACTCCTTAACTCATGGCATGCTAAAGAGTCTCATGGCACTACACGTGTGTAGCCCAATTTCTAACTCACAATAACGTAGACCTTGCTCTAGGTTACCCCTTCTTAGCCTTTGCAAAGCCACAGAGGTGGACCAGGATCTGAGCCAGTCATGTATGCATATTTATAGTGATAATCATAGTCACTTTATAGTTGCATGAAATAAATAGGCATCCAACAATTATTTCCAAGAAACTGATAAAACATTCGGGAATCGTCGTGAAACTAGAGCGATTATTCATAAGCGTAACCACATACCTTTCATATAGATTTGAGATAGAATAATCCATGCAAGTAAGAAATCCAAGCAAGCAAGCACACATAAAAAGATCCTGAAATAATCATGCAATTCCCTTTTATTACTCATGTCATCAAGATCTATTAAACCTAGCACGCTTCCTAGGGTTTCTGGCCCACTTTTACAGTTTTCATTGCAATTAGGGTTTTCCTCCATCTTTTACTAATTTAAACCCTAATTACTCATCTATTCATCATGAAAGATACTAAGGTTACCTTTTAACAACATATAACCTTATTTTCGGATAAAAGGCATCCTTATCCATCAATTAAGTCCATTAAGCTACTTTTACATTAAAGCTACCATTTTTATCCTTTTAATCCATGACAATATCATTATGCTCAGTTATCATCAATTCAAAGTTCATTATGGTCTAAATCACATATGAACTCGATTTGTCATTAATTCATTAGAAAACCCTAGTTACTACATTAAGGGTATTTATCCACAATTAGGAATCTTTATACTCGATCATTTTTCGACTTTAATCATGATTTTAAACAATTAAAGCTATTAAAAGTCACCACTATCATCATTAGGGTTTCAAGGCCCATTAAAGAATATTTATGCACATGAAACTCTAAATTAACCAATTACATGCAAAATTCATCCTTTTTGTTCCTAATGTTCCTTTTTTATCATTAATAGGTTAATACCAACTTTAATCATCCATTAACCCTACTAGACACATTAAGCATCTCAAAATAGAGTTTCTTAATCATTAATACATTAAAGTTGATTAAGTTACACTAATTTTCGAATTACAAGAGGAATTAGCCTTCAAAGATATTTTTACTGCATTCATCATTTTCTCTTGATCAATTTTCATATATTAAATTTATCAATCTGAGATTCCTAGCACTTTCTATGAATTTTGCAAGAAAACCCATTTTTCTAAAATATCAGTCAGAGAGGAGAAATTACCAAAAAAATGAAGGTCATTTGATCAGTGGACCGATGATCCACCCTTTGGATCTAACATTTCTCATCACTCGCGGCTTGCTTTGCTTGGTCACGGTGATATTACACCATTGCCCTCGAGTTCTTGATATGAAGCCACACGCGCCCGGGGGGTAGGGAGGTCATTTCCTCCTTTCCCATCTTCAACCTCGCACCTGTGAGCCTGCACTCCCCAGCTCCAGGCTGCAGTCACCCTAGAGGTTGACTTGGAGCAACATAGTGTGGGAGGGCTCCATTTTGGATCAGAATTCACCGCTACTTCCCTCCGAACTCACCTGCATCCTCAACTTCTTGGGAGGTGGCGCCAACAGAGAAGGAAAGGGAAAGCTCGTCGGCAGTACAGAGAAGAAGGGAAGCAAACAATGATCGGATGGCCGAATTGGACAATGGTATGATTACCCCATTCATCATTTAAGTCTCACGATGATTATAGTGCCCTTGTATTGGATGCACACCCACTTATATAGCCATGGGGTCAAAGGCATCTAGCTAGGACAAAAGAATTAGGCGAATCTTCTGGAGATCCCCAAACTAGGTAAAATCTAGGGTAGGTGGGTGCGTTTCTTGCTCCCGAAGCCGATGGACTAGTTTACATGCTTTCCGGTGTACTAGATGAGAGAGAAATCGATTTATTGCTCGCAACTGCTACTCTGAATTTCCTATTTAGGCGCGAGGTAGATGAAAATGCAGTCACCGTTGGATTAGAATCCAACAGTTGTGGTGTCACACACACATCTCAAACATTGTGATATTTAAAAGAAATCAATGGTTATCCCTTTCATTTTATTCAAATTCATAAAATCAAAAACTCTCTCCTCGTTTTTACTTTTTCTATAAAATTTTAAGGGGAAGTCTATTATGACTTAATCTACTTAAGTTTCTAATATGGAGCCAAAATACAAAAGGAATGACTCCTTTTCTTTTTTTGCAAGTCAAAGACTTATAAGGCATTTATTTATCCCTTACACTTATATTTTCTCTCTCGAAATCTTTTATTATCTTTATTTTGATCCCTTTTTTATTAGAAACAATGTAGACATGAAATACTACCCAAGATGGATCCAATATCCGTATTTACACATGTTTCTTGTATTTCAATATTTTCTTCTTAATAAAGCAATATTTAATTGATCTTTTTTCTTTCTTGTTGCATTATCTTTGCAACTCAGACTCCTTGGAACCCAAGAGGTACGAAATCCAACTTTGGATATCATTCCTTTATCTTCTAGAGGTTTCTACATCTTTCTTTTCCTCATTTTTTTATTTACTCCTTTAATAATGGAATTTCTTGTCTTGTCCTTGTTATTGGGCCCAATAGCCAATAAAGCCCATAAAACAATCATCAAGGCTATTGTAAACAAAATCCATTTATTCAAAACAAATTATATCTTTATTTATTCAAATATCTTTCATATGAGAAATCTCATTTCTCACCAAATGGACCCAAAAGTTGGGGTTGTAACATACTTGGTTAGGGCATCCAGAAAAAGTACAATCAAAAGTTCCATACTAACTTATCTCAATACACAAATACTTGACTAGCGTATCTGGATATTGAGTTCAGTCATTATGTACATCATTCAGGTTATATTCAACATCCACATCATCATCACTACAACAAAAATACCCATTAGTGGCTTTTATTCCAGTGGCTTTTCTAAAAAAATGCCACTATCTATGTAATGCAGTTGCATTTGTAATTTAAATGCCTCTAAACCATGTATTATGGAGTTTATAGAAAAAACTTACTAATTAAGGCATTTTTATAATTAATTAGTGGCATTTCAAAATTGCCAAATCAAATAAGCGGGCCACAATTAGTAAAAAAAATGTTCCCGCACGGCTTCCCCGACATGCAAAATGGTTCCTCTTCTCCACGCGTTGGGCAGAGACATTTACTCCCGACATTTGCTCTACTTACAGAACCCGCGAATTCGACCTAGATAGCCTTTTTGCCCTAATTTGCCAGACCATGGACGCTAACCGCTAGAACTCTCTCTGCTCTTCTCCAAGGTGCCGACGACGTTGCCAAGGGTTGGAGGGGACGTCGAGGAAGAGATTAGTCTCCCAACTTGTCAGCGAGAACTACGGCAGTTTGCCACCCTGCTTCTTTGGCACGCGACAGGTAAGTACACCCCATGAAACAATAAACACACATGGTCTTTCCCATCCATTCTCGCAATTTCCATTCTATCAAGGTATATATGATAATCGGTTTATGAAGATAGTCTTGAAATATGATGATTCTATTGTTTTATATCCAACAATCACTTAGTCGTTTATATCAAGCCATCGACCATCCTTCTTTGTTAGATTTAAACTTGGATTATTTTACAGTCTTGAAATATGATGATTCTGTTGTTTTATTTTACAGTGTTGCATTAGTTTTGGTTATGTATACAAGTTTGCTAAATGTTAGTATATTCATATAAAAATGTGTGTATTGTTGTATTAAATTGTAAGGAAAATTAAGCATACACTTTTTAAAAAGTGGTCGCTTAGGTGCTCATGTGATGTCTGCACATCTCTTGTATCTTTGTTTGTAAATCATTAATGAATAGGCAAGTAATGTATCCTTACCGAGGCCACCACCTTTGGTGGGTTGGCTCTCTCTGATGAGAATAGGGGTTCCCACCATTGAGCTAATGAAGGGGAGAGATACTCATCTTTATGTATGTAGGAAGAGGCTAAGGAGAGAACAAGGTTTATGTGATAGTCATTTCTTGTGTAATATTCTAGGATTCAGAAATGTCTAAGGAAGAATAAGACCTTTGTATAATTACTTATAGTATACATGTTTTTTTGGGTGTGGTTTCTTCAATTTTCCTTTGATTACCATAAACTTGAATGGTCTATATTCTTCTGCACTACCAATTGACAAAAACCTTCACCATCCCTAAAAATTAGGGTCTTTAAGCAACAATGAAGCAAGATACCAAGGGCATACAGACAAGTTGCTATTAACACTAACCTATGATTGCACAAAATGCAGGGGTTCCATTGTGGAACAACAATAATTTTTTCTCTGCCATAGGAAGTCTAGTTTTCCCTCTTGATTTGTATACTGAACGAAATTGCATGGCTTCTATGCAGTGATGTTTGCATAATGGTTGATTCATGTTTTTTTTGGAGTGTACGTCTTATCTCAGTACTACTTTAATATAAACACATTGCATTATGGTTACTTCAGTTCCATATCCTAAATCAATTTTTGTCTTTTGATGCCATGTTCTGTTACTCAAGAAATTTATAGCCAATTATACATATTTACTATATATGTACTCCAACCTCTCGCCTTGGGCCAGGAACCATCAGTTGGCTGGCACACCAGTTCCTCCAAGATCTAGGTCTTCTACACTCAGATCTTATACAAGTTGTACACTTGTATGGTCCCTGACCAAGTTTCATCAAACTAGATAATGATGTTGCCCGTTCTCTAATGGGTTCATTTCTGTCGATGTTGATAGAAACCATGGGGAATATGTTTATGGACTACTTGTTTCACTTTAAAAAATATATTTCTCTATATTTTGCAAATTTATACTATTTTTTTTTTAAATTTATAATATCGTTATATATACTTATAATTGTTAGTACTAATATTTTGCAGTCTCTATTCACCTACAACAGTCACTATGGCCTAGGCGTCTACCTCCCCGCTCCTTTTCCCTAAAGAAGAAAAGCTAGACATCACCCTAGACGAGCGTACACTTGCACAACTCACCATTCCCAAACATTGGCGTCATCTGGACGGAAGACGCTACACGGCTGGTCAAATGACCTTAAAGTTTGGGAACTCGACAAATGTAATCGAGATTCAGTATGATGGTGACGGCAATCTGGTATCCACAACCAGTTGGCGTGGGTGGATTGGGAGAATGGGAATTGGTCGTATGGACCAGGTTTTGCTTTGTCCGATTGGTGACAATACCATACAGGGTTATATACATAACTACAACAACAGTTTTCCTTCTCACCTGAGATGGTATATGCACGAGCCAGGTTGTACCGTATCTGAGGAGACATCATTCGATGAATTTGGCATGCCTGAGGTGCAATCCTTTCCCGTTGGTACCACCTTGTACCACATGACCATCAGTTCGGATTCGTCTTCCAGCGACTCCATCCTTGACACAACATCATCAACAAAATGGACACGTTACAATCATAATGACCGTCACAATTGTTGATGAATTTTTTTATCTTTTAAATTAGGAAATAATCAAAAAATGTAATTTCTGTTGTATTACTTAATGAACATTAGTAATCAATCAAGTACTATGAATTTAAGGTACCCAATGTGATCTTGATGATGGCTTGCAAATGTTTTTCTCTGGTGTGGTTTTGAGTGATGTTTTTCTTTGAGGATTGCCTCAAAGTGATGTTCTACTTTTATCCTTATTATAACTATGTTGTTTATATGACAGACTTACTCATAAATGTTATATTTGTTACTATTTTTAAGAATGGATAATTGTTGGATGGCAGAGGATGACCGAACTAGTAGTAAATACCTTTTATGTTGTTCAATTTTGTTTTATGTGTCTTCATTTTTTTGTGACTTGATATACTCAGGATGAGAGAATAGTTAAGTGACAACTTCCATAATAAGACAACTACAAGGAATGATCAGAACAACATCATTGACTCTTGTACGGGGACTCATTTACCTAGCATTACTCCACAAGGTTGTTGAAAAGCTTTGAACCTGTCATCCAGTAATCGCTCCAAAAAAAATTTAGCTTCCCTTCCACCTAATGTTCAAAATGATAGACCAAGGAAATTCAATAACACTGTTGCTAGCTCTGTTGTTATAAGAACACCTTGTGATGGACAAGGTAATCATATCATTGCATTTATAGTGCTGCATTTAATGATATATAATTTCTATATATGTTGTATGCTTTATGAATGAATGCTCAGGTCAAAGACATCGACAACGGGTGCCTAATGGTAATGCTTCAGGGTCCAATCATTCAAGAAGAGTAGACAGTAGAGCTGCCAATAGTCAAAATAGCCATGCATTTCATGATCACATGGAGCAAAATGGCCTATCTGATCACCATGATGAGTTATTAAATGCTACAACAACACCTTCTGATGGGCTAGGTAATCGGTTAATTCATTGCATATATAGTGCTGCCTTTAGTGATATATAATTTCCATTTATGTTGTATCCTTTATGAATGAATGTTCAGGTCAAATACATCGACCACGGGTGCCTAATGGCAATGCTTCGGTGTCCAATCATTCTAGAAGAGTAGACAGTAGAGCTGCCAATAGCCAAAACATCCATCCATTTCATGACCACATGGAGAAAAATGACCTCTCTGATCACCATGAAGAGTTGTTGAATGCTACAACAACACCTTCTGATGGGCTAGGTAATCAATTAATTCATATCATTTCATTCATAGTGCTACATCTAAAGATATATAATTTCTATTTATGTTGTATCCTTTATGAATGAATGCTCAGGTCAAAGACATCGACCCCCGGTGCCCACTGTCAATGTTCCCGTGTCCAATCAATCAAGAAGAGTAGAGAGTAGAGCTGGAAATAGCCAAAATAGCAATGCATTCCAAGAAACCATGGAGCAAAATGACGTCTCTGATCACCATGATGAGTCGTTGAATGCTACACCAACACCTACTGATGTGCTAGGTATTCGGTTTATTCATATCATTGCATTTATAGTGATGCATCTAATGATATATAAATGAATGCTTAGGTCAAATACATCGCACACATGGCCGAACACAATGTTTGCAAGTATGGAAAAGAAAGCCCGATGATCAAATTCCCATTGAGATAAATCAATTTGGACAACCAGTGGGTAAAAACCAATGTCTCTTATCAAGGTTTTTGACAACCATTGCAAGAGATCCCAATCTTTGTCCATTAAACTACGAGTACTGGAGACAATTTCCAACAAATAAAAAAGAATCTGTATGGAATTTTGTGAAGATACAATATTAAAATTTATTTTTAAATGGTTAAATGAAGCTTCTGATTGATATCCTTATTGTCGGTAGAGTAAATTCATGATGGACATTGAATTAAAGGAGTGGACAATGAAGAGACTGGGAAATAAATGGAAGGACCACAAGTTGGAGTTATAGAAACTATACTTCTTAGAAGATAGTCCATATGAACAACAACTTGAACAAGTTATTCCCCGCGTGGAAATGTCTCAATAGAAATTTCTTATGGATTACTGGAGGAGCAATAAAGGAAAGGTGATTTTTTGTATCTATTAATTGATATTTAATTTACCTCACAAATAATTACTATGGACAATACTGCAATTTGTTTTCATAGAGGAAGTGTATAACTAACAAGACAAGTAGAAAATTTCAAAAGGTTAGCCACACAATAGGAACCAAGTCATTTTCTTGTCTGAAACATGATGTAAGTTAGTCAATATTGTGATCCAATTGGACAATTTGGAGACATCCATTTAAATGATGTTAGCAATAACCTTGGTTGAATGATACAGTTGGAGAAGGAAACAGGCGAGGAAGTTGATCCCATTGAGTTTTTTTTGAGAAAACTCATCGTAAAAAAGATGGGAGCATAGTTGATATTGAATCCGCCAAAATTTTGGTACAAGGATTCCTATCCTATAGTATTATGTTACATTTACTACATGGAAACATTTATATGTTTGGTATAAAATTCATCTCCTATGTTCTGTTGTGTCTAGGAAAAATTTTCTGAGGTAGGTGACGAGCTGTGAAGAAACCAACTTGATATTACTTCAGCTGAAATTTATAGGCATGTTATGGGAGAAGAGAGACCAGGATATGTTCGTGGTTATGGACTTGGACCATCACCTTCTGATATCTGAGGCAAGAACCGTAAATCCGAGAAGTTGATGAAGCGCAAAGGAAGCATTTTTAGGATCAACTTGAATAACAATGGATGGAATTTGAAGCTAAAATTCAAGAACAAAATGCAAAAATAGAGCAGATACTAGCCTTGTCTAGAGCCGGAAACAGTCAATCAGCACAACATGTACACACTGGCCAGGTATGAATACATTTTATATGAGATGTGTGGTATCAATTATTTTCTATGTTGAATTTTGATGGCCTTATGACAAAGGTAAAATAATTGTGCAGATCGGAATGAGACATTCAACAATTTATAAGGGACAAGTATGTTTGTATTTGTGTAAATTGCACATCATTCTATGTTTATATAATTTTTTATTTAAATTATATTTTGTTTATAGGAAGTGTATGTGCTGAGTATCGCAGATGCAGATGATAAAGTTGCAATCGGTCGAGTATCTGAGGTTGGCCCCTTGCAAATGGTGGGAGGTGCAATTTTAGGCTCATCATGTGTTGGTGTTTATGTAGAGGTTGTGGTGATGGCCAACGAACCTCTAGTCAGACCTTCTGAGCAATATCAATATATGGATGAAGTTATTGGCAATGTCATAGCATGACTGAAATCACATTTACTGCCAAAGTGAGCATATAGTATTGCTTATAATATGACATAATTGAAAACAAAACTAGTATCTAAAGTCGTTTCCATTTGTTGTAGGTCATGAAGTGTAAAGATAGATAATTGCATTCTTGGATATTGTGTAGAGAGATGAAAGCTGTAGTTGTGTTTCTTTGGTCCACTTTTTTATTAGTACATAACGATGCAGATACTGTTGTTTCATGTCCATTGTCGTAGACAATGTTGCCAAATGACAATCCTATTTTTCTTTTAGCTATGAGCAATGTCTTACCTTCTTGTGTGTGACATTTACACAACATATTTTGTTTTGACCTGCTGAATGTGAATGTCTTTTTTTTCTTCCTAAGTCAATAGTTCTCTGTAAATTTTTCTTTTATAACTTGATCACATGTTGCATGATAGCTTACTAAGTCAATATTTCTCTGAAGAATTGTGCATTTTGTGCCTTCCACAACAAACAACATGTCACTGTGTAAAAGGCCAGTTTTTGGAGATCAGAGGCCATTCTCGAGAGCTAAGGTTGTCAGCTCATCTCTTGTGAAAGGCTTCTGCTCAACTCTTGTGAATGGCCTTTAATCTTTAAGAACAGAGCTGTTGTTAGGACTCAAAAATGGGATTCCTCACCCTGGAACTGGTCTTATAGGCAATCCAACAAAATGTTACATCCTTACATGTTCTTGATGTATTGTAGCCTAGCCAAAGTAGTATCTAAAAGTAGTATCTAAGGTAGTATTGCAGCCTAGACAAAGTGCCTTTTAGCTATGAGCAGTGTTTTTGGAATCTTATGTGTGAGATTTACACAACATATTTTGCTGTGGTGATTCGCCTCAAGATGGTTTGTGCTTGAGATTCTATGATTGCTCAATATTTAGGCTATTAAGATGTCTAAAATGTAAGTGAGATATTTTAGTCGCATGCTTCTATGCATCCTAATTTCTCTACAGAGGTACAACAAGTCATTTTCAACATTTCCATGGTACAACAAGTCATTTTCAACATTTCCATACTCTGCTTTAGTTAAGAAGTCAAGGAAGAAGCCTCAAGAAATAATGGGTGCTCTTAGTAATATTGGTTCCTCCATGTTCCCTTAATTGTTAAAACAAAATCTACAGTAATACCCTTTCTATAACATGTGGTTGTGCTGCAGGCCCTAAAAGCCAATAACTATGGTAAGGATCCTCTGCTAAGATCATGTACAGAGAATGACCTTAAATATCCAAGTACATAGCTGCTGTTAGGAATAAAAAAGGCATGTTTTTGGATATTAAAGGCCACTCTTGAGAGCTAAGGTTGTCATCTCATCTCTTGTGAAAGGTTGCAGCTCATCTCTCGTGATTGGCCTTTAATCTCCAAGAACAGAGCTACTGTTAGGACTCAAAGATGGGATTCCTCACCCTGGAACTGGTCTTACATGCAATCCAACAAAATGGTGCATGCTTACATGTTCTTGATGTATTGCAGCCTAGCCAACATTGGTTTCCAGTTTTGCTTTGGGTTGTTTTAAGGATTCCTGGATAAGGTATATTTCACTACTTCACTTTGCTTTTTTCAGTTGAAGGGGATAGTGAATATGTTCTGGAAACTCTTCTTGCTTGTCAAGGGATAGTGAATCTATTCCTGGTGGCCATGTTTGTATAGATTTGAAAACCTGAAGCCTCCTGCTGATCTACATAGTCAACTTGCATGTTTTGTTGTTAGTTGTTTATTACATGTGGTGGTTTCCACGACTGGTGATGGTGTCAATGATGCATCTGCTCTGAAAATGGTAGACATTGGTATTTCCATGGGAATTGCTGGAACTGAGGTAAGTATATTCGCTATATGTCAATTTGTATATCTATCTTCTTGTCTTTTAGTAATTATTATCGATAATGATTGTTTCTTCTCTTTTTATGTGTCAGTCCAGGTTACCAAGGAGGCTTTAGACATGGTTCTTGCTGATGATAACTTCAGTACAATAGTTATTGCAGTTGGAGAAGGGAGATCTATCTAGAACAAGATGAAGGCCTTCACCAGGTTCTGCTCTTATTAATCATTATATGCTTTCTTACCTTACTAAAATTTTTTCACCTTATTATGTATAGACTATAGTTTTATGAGAACCCTGGACGACATTGAGTTTGATAACCATCTTTTGCTTTTTACATATTTGTCAAGATTGTCAGCTTTGCACCCTTTCTATCATGTGCTTAGTTATGTGATTAGTTGAATGTCTACAACTTTGCTGCATGGAAAACTCTATTCAGCTGACATAATGTGAGTGGTACAGTTGAAATTATCACCTTTGTCGAACTTATTAGGAAAGGTGAGAAAGTGGGTTCTTCTGAGGCTGCCCTTCTTGCCAAGCTCGTCATCAGGCCCTTCTCATATGGACTGGTTGTGCTGTCAGTTTATGACAGTGGATCTGTATTCAGCCCTGAGGTCCTTCACCTTACTAAAGATGAACTTATTGATAAATTTGGCAATGGTGCTATCTTCCCTGATACTATCTTAACAACATGCTAGTGCTATAAGTGTTTTTGTCTTACATTTGCATGCAAGTGCTCAACATTTTGCTCACTTCATTGTAGGATCCTAGCAAGTTTGCAGTTGTTGCTGCCTCTGCTGCTGCTTCAGGCTATGCAGCTGCACCTACTGCTTCTACTGCCAAGGTGGAAGAGAAGAAGGAAGAACATGCTGAGGAATCTGATGACCATATGTCCGTAATGCTATCATTACAGCTGAGAAGAAGGATGAACCTTCATTGCAGTGTATCTGGTCTACTCCTGTAGAAGCTCACAACTACTTGGAATGCTAGAATGGAGCTGTATGTTTGTGTAAGAAAATGATTTTGTATTCCTTTGGGGGGTCTCCAAGTGCAAAATGAGTTGTTATCCAATTAGTGTTCATGTCTACAATATGTACCATATAAAGTCATATGTGATGTTGTTGTATTCAATACAAGGGGCAAGGTAAAATGCCATCCCCATGTAATTGTCATTTGATTATAAATAAAAAAGTTCAATACTTCTAGAATGTGTTCGGCTTCAATTGGAATTCAATTAGAAAACTTGATCATGAACTACAAATTGACTAACTAAAATCCATAAAAAATTAGTAATGCAGAACTAGTATGTCATTAGTGGCTTTTTTCATAAGCCACTACATTCAATCAAAACTGTTTTATACAACAACATTATACAAAATAGTGGCATTTGTATAAAAGCCAAATGATGGATAGTGGCTTTTCTATAAATGCCAAATGATGGTTTAGTGGCCTTTATGTGGCATTTATTCGAAGCCATTAAAGACAAACATTTAGTGTCTTTTACAACTTAAGACACTATCTTCCTAGTGGCATTGGCACTAGAGGCATTTTTTTAAATGTCAACAAATGCCGCTAAACCTATTTACTGGCTTTTTTTTCAGTGACATTTCTGAAAGGGCATTGATGTGAATGTTTGTTGTAGTGCATTAAGTTCTAAATGCTATTGTCCTTGTAGACTATCTAACCTTGGATCTGATACCACCTTCTCAGGGTCTCTCTTTTGATCAACATAAATGCTAACCATTAGAGAGAAACCATAAACCTAAACCTAGATTAAGAAACAAAACACTTTATTGTTGGCAAAGATGATAAACACAATATACAAAAACATAGATAAATTTTTCCTTTTTCTTTATCATAAAACCTTATAAACCAATGTCACGCCACATAAATGACATTTAGATATCACAAATCATTTTCAACTCTATCAAATCCAAAATCAAATCTTACTTGTCACATGCAGGTTCATTTACAATAGATACATGTACATGAAAGAACAAACTCAATGTACTACCCATCCTGGGAAAGAGAGTGTATGGGGACAATCTAATCTATCTAGATTATTCTATTCATATCTTCTTTGTCACAACCTCTCTGCTGGATAGCATTGTAGCTCAAAACATTTGAAACAACCTCATGAGACTCATATACAGACCCAGTGAGTGGATACCTACCACTCAAGCAGAGTACATGCATCATCAACAGATTAAGTATAATGAATTCAAAAGAAAGTTGTAGATATTGAAAAGTCTAATAGACAGTTCAATCATAAGTTAAATCTAGTTTACAACAATAATCTAATTAAATAGATAAGGTAATCACTTGAACCATATATAACTTTAAAACATCTTTTGGTGAATGTGAATGAGTAGATACTTTTTAGTTTAGATTAACAATCCTTCTACATGAGCAACACGTCAAGATCTAGACATTTTGAATCAATATATAATAACAACATCATCCGTGTGATGCTTCATCAGCTGGACCAAGAACTCATCATGTAGTCATGAAAGTTGATGTACACATAAGATAGATCTACCAAACAATAATTATCAAATATAAAGCAATCAAAATCATATTCAGAGTGGATATTAAAATACCAACATTTATTGCTTATTAACAAGACAGATCAGAATATTTTACAGATAATCTCTATAACAACATGATTATATTCCACAATAAGAAACATAATGAACAGTAGTAAATCATCATCTACCAATACAAGGAATGTAGAAAACATTCAAATCATCTTCTACACCGCTTCTCATCTTTTATTCATTTTCCCTAAAACTTCTTTTCTAGTACCTCACCAAGTAGAAGTCACCACGCCTGATTCTGGTATAAACGACTTTCCATCACTATATTAGGGTTTAGCCAGCCACCCTAAGATATCAACAAAAGACTTTGGGCACCTCATGGTTTTGTAAAGAGGCTAACATTCTCATCTTGAGTACTCAAGATAGGAACCAACAAAACAATATATCACATATCCCATCATTTCACATATTTTCACATTTCACAATTCACATATTTCATTTCATTAGAGTCTATTCCATCTAGACATAGAGTTTCACATCAACGATTTAGGGCCAGAACTACTCCAGATGACTGAGTCCTAAATCATGGTTGTCTGACCTTTAAGGCCTCGATCCACACTCCAGAAATCCTTCTCATAATTCATCGATTACTACAAGGAGATCTATTTTTGTTTCCCCATTGTGGTCCTCAAAGAAAATTCACAGTGTTCAGGGCACCTAACTAAATGTTTCATTATTCCACTTGTTATTAATTTCTTTTACTCTCCTTAAAAGAATTCAAAACATCATATATCATATGTTTGTATTCTCACGTAACTTGGATAAAATGAAACATGTTTGTCTTAAAAAAGGCAATGATACAAAGCAACAAGCACAATAAATCTGTAGATTGCAACTCATACGATTATTTCCATTTTCTACATCATCTCATAGCAATCATCATTAGTCGTCTTTCATCCTGAGACATAATCTCATTGTCTAGCATTTACCCATCATGGTTTTCTCATCACCAGTGGGTTTTCGACCTAAGACATAATCTCATTATGTAGCATTTACCCATCCGGGTTTTATCATCATCAGTGGGCTTTCAGCCTAAGTCATAATCTCATCGTGTAGCATTTACCCTCAACAGGGTTTCTCAAATGAAATTAGGGCATGATAAATTCAATTCTCAGCATATTTCTTATCAGATCATTGTATATCACAGTTGTTAACAAATATTCATAGAGACATTACAACTAGCAATAGTGAAAGTGTATAGATATCTTGTATCATTCATCATACTCTGAATAGATTTACCATACAATATATACTTATTTCATCCAATTTCAATTGATGCAAATAAACTTCATGCATATACATGCATAACACACGTAGTTCTCTTCTTCTTTTATTTCACATTCTTCAATTAGGGTTACTCATCAACACATGTTGAATATCATTTGAAGTCCATCAAAATGGTCCACCCTCAGAGTAAAACTATCCTATCAAACAATCACAATCCAAGAATACATTCTTGTAAATCAATTCAGAGGCTTGAGCCTCATATTTTAATTGAATTCAACTACAATTATGTACATTCCTTGATCCCTCTTTTGAGATCGTTATTCAATATTATCATCTAACTCATCATTTTAGGGTTAGAGTTAGGGTCTTAGATTTTTCTACTAATTCATTCATTTCATATTCCTTAGTCTCAACTTCCTTCATGTCATGTTCATTACATTATTGGAACCAATCATTCTTAATTCACTTGATATACAATGCTTGTCTTCTCATTGACATCCATCAGTCTATTTTTAGTATATTTCATTCAATTTGGGTTAAGCCACATGTAAAATCAAAGATTAAAGTCTTCATCATAATAACTTCACTGGTTTCATCTTTAACTTGTCGTCACCATTCTATACATTTTTCATCATATATTTCTCATATTTAGATAAGTGTACCATGTCATTGATTTATAATGCCATTCCCATAATCAACAATGACCATTCTTTATTATACTACTCACTTTAGCTTCAAAGAATGGTTTACGTTACATCTTCTTTCACCATAATCTCTAATCATCCTTCACAATTCATTGTTATGTAGCTTATATAAAAGGACCCACATTCATGTGAGAGATACTCATCGTTTCATAAGTCATACTAAAATAGATGCATTAGGATTTAGATCATATTAGTAATACTCATCATATTCACTTGAAGTGTTAATACTTACATTGCAGCATTTCATCACATCTACAACATTATATACAAGTTCTAGCTTTATCACTCATACTCGTCTTATCACTAAACTGCTATTGTTTTCAAGAAGTTATCCTTAGATCAACACATCATAAGAATCATATCATTTAGTAATCTCATCATGGTGCACAGTGGTTCATTAGGGCTATTCATACACATGGAAACCCAAGTTTCCATGTTCACATATTTCATTCATCAATCATATGTATACATTGATTAGTTTACTCATTTTATTCAATCCTTCAATACAAACCTAAATAGGGAATGTTACAACTCATATCAATTCTTAATATATATTATATTCAATTTCAGTAAGACTCAACAAACTCTTATATAATTCATTCTAATACAATTCAAATATGATTCTATACATGTCAATTCAGTTCCTAAGGATATCGACCATTGGGTGATTTTTAGGAATTATTTACATGAAATAACATAGTCATATGTCCATAGGATTATCCATTAATCCTCAATCAATATATTAGAAACTAAGCAAGTTCTAATAATAAGAAATGATCAAAATTAGTAGAATTTGATTCCTTAATATCTTTCCAAATCAATACCCAATCACATACAGATACAAGCAAGGTTTTTGATTATTTTATCCGGAAAGAATTAGGATTTCAACGTGAACATAGAGATTTGGAGGGAGAAAAACACTCACCTAAGGTGACAAGAACCTTAAAAACATAGGTCAACTTTTGAATTTTTGAAAACCAACCAAACTCTAGCAACTAAATCCATTTCTTCCTCCTCTCATCTCTAAAACCCTTGAAATGGAGATTAGAAGAGAAAGAGTGATAGAAAGAGATGATTTGAAGTGATTTCAAATCAAATTAGAGGAGGGATAGAATCTTGACATGTGAGATAAGAATCACCATGAAAGGCTATCCAAAGAGGTTAAACTTACTTGGTTTCATCATATCTTGGATAGCAAAATCCTAGGTCAACATCTCCACCACTTTATCGTCTCAAAACCCCATCTCTCCCTCTCTCTTTTGGATTTTAGTTCGCTAGATTGAGTAACACACTATAATATCTCCTAGTGTGTTAGGTTGATCATATAGAGCAATTGAGGTGCTTGGGTAATTTCAACATTTACCCATCACTATCCTTTCTCATATTTTAGTTGAGTTTTATGTCATTGAAATATTACTGAAAATCATTTAATTCAGAGGCCAAACTTTCTACAACTATTATGATAAATTAACATGTTGTTTATCATTTATCTTAAGAGATTATATTAAAATTTCATATCATTCAGACTTACAAATAAATAAATAAAATTCAAATATTGTGATGCTATATTGCAATCTACAACATGGTCGGTCGAGTTACAAACTCAACCGACAACCCTCTATGTAGAGATCAAACATCATCTAAAAATTATGAAAAGTTATCAAGATGTCTTTAATAGGGTATAATAAGTAAAGTTAAAAATTGAGATCAATTTTATGTAAAAATAAAAAGATTAAATTCAATTACCACACTGGTATATTTCAATTTGAATATATGTCCGACTGAGTTTGTCCTGGGAAAACTTGACCGACAACTAGATCATAGAAATAATTAAAAATTCTAATATTTTTCAAGAGTGATCATATTGGAGTTGTACAAATCATATTAAAATTTCAATTAAATTACAGTTGTATATAAATTACTAAAAATCATTTAGTATTCCACTATCTTTATCTAATTCTGTATTCATATGCCATCAAACCTTAATTTTTAGCCAATTAGGGTTTTAAATTATTAAACATTAATTTTGTGTATAAAAGTATGGTTAAATCTCATCATTATATATAAAACATAAAAATCAAACTACTATCATTAATAAAGATATAAACAATGGTCAATCTGGTTAAGCATACAGTCATCCAAGTAAACCTTAATTAGATGACTAATTTGAAAATGGGTCATTACATTTTTGTTCTTCTATAAGTGCCGATAGATAATAAATAGGTGGTTATGCACATTGTGTAGTTTCCCCAAATAACTTCTCAATCAAGTGTTATCATCAGAGGTATTAAACAACCCTGCAAGCACATCATATCCCAGAAACCTCTCCCATACTGGCTTTATATGAACAAAATCTCTTAGTGCATGGATAATTGTTTCCTCATGTCCATTGCATCTACTATAGGTGTCATCATCTAAGAGATGTCTTTATTTCCTTATAGAATCTTTGAGGAGTGATTCATGGGCCATAATCCATACAAACAATTTGATATATTTAAATACTTTCATCTTCCAAATGCAATTCCAATCCACATTGATCTATATGTTCTTGTTCATCCTCAAAATTTCTAATGTAGAACTTGTAGGGATTTAGGGGAGGCAGAGAAGGCAGTGGAAACAAAAATTTTACTCCCCCAAACCCAGAACAAGGAAATGCGTCAATGTCTATAGAATAGGAAAGGATGGTTTGTGGAATCATACCTTGTCCCGAGGCTTGCTCGGTGACAATACCTCGCCCCTTGCGCGGTCTTCACCTCTGGTCTTGGACAGTGTCTATGCAGCTCCTGGTCGCACCGGGACTGACGGGATTGAAGGTTGTCCTCCTAGCGGTAGAAACCTCCTGCCTCTAAAGTAGTCCACGCAGACCAACTGTAACTCCAATCTCCTTGTCCCACAAGGAATTGGAAGGAGTCACACCCTCCTGTTGGCGTACTAGTCGCCAACACACTCTCCTTCTACCATTCGCAACTACAGTTGTCTTTCCCTTGTTGTGCCTCCCTTATCGGGTAGTACTTGCTTGGGCTCTCTCGGTTACCAAAACTAGAGAGAACGACAACTTTGCAGAGCAAGTGGTTTGCACTGAGTTGTACTTTGAGAAGCCCCCAATACCCCTATATATAGGAGGGTCATGGGACATGGTTCTCTATCCCGGGCAATATGGGACTAAAGAAGGAGTAGAAGGGTTCGATATTTTCCACCAAAAACAACCAACTCGCAACCTGAACCGATCGTTTCATAACTGAAACGGTCGGTTGGGGACCTGAACCGGTTGGTTGAAATCTCAACCGATCGGTTGGGACCCATGAGCCGATCGATTAACTTCTGAACCGGTCGGTTCGTGGTCCTGACCAGTTCCTGATTGACTTTCCTTCTTTTGTTTCTAATTGGTATCAAATACCAATCCTATTTCCCAATCAAATTGGGCAAGTGAAACGAAAGGAAAATTCTCCCCAATCCTACTTTCCCAACTTGCTCGGTTGCACCAGTTGAATCGATCATTTCAACACTTGCAGCAATCATTTCACCCTGTCCATGAGCCGATCGACTCAACACTTGAACTGACTGGTTCACCAAGCTCAGCCGATTGGTTCATCATATGAGCTGATCGGTTGGGAGTGGAGATTGTGCAGAATCAGTCAATTGCGATTTCAATCAATCTGATACTCTAATCAATCTGTCCAACACCTTGAACACTATGATTTTGAGCTATCAATCAATTGAGTGTTTAATTGAACTACTAAACTCCTTTAGTAATCAATCTAAACATTGTTTGTGGACAAAACTCCTCTTCCAGGTTAAATCCTATGTGTGTGACCATGCAGGTCCATTTCATGTTGGCAGTGAAAGTCCATAACACTTATGACTTCACAAGCAAAGAGCGGTGCCTAGTCACACATCAGTGCTACCCAAGTGAAAGTAGAAAGTTGGAGAACAACTTTTAATCCTACAATCCGTGAATGCTGTTATAGTGAATGTATAATTCCTTTATCACTGGTATCCCGAATGAACTCGAGGCATGGAACAGTCATCCTGTCAACGTTCATTCACTTTCTTGATCTCAGAGTAGATTGGAAGAGATATGTATGACATCAATATCACATACTGATTCACACATGCATGCACACTCCTATTTCAATCCTACTCATCAAGTGGCCTTGGATAGAAAACTCCCTCAGGAGGGACAAATCCCATATCTATCACTCACCCCTCAAAAGCCCCATGTGTCAAAGCCACCCAATCATCACCTTTATAACAACCCATGTTTCAGGACTGCGTTTGATGATGTCAAAGTGCGCCCAATGACATGTGCTGAGTGTAGTGATTTCAGGTCAAAGAATCACACTCACCACCATCACAGTGAGTACTGAATGTGACTACCATGTCATGGTTCCATGTGTAAAACTCACGGTGGGTCTGTCCGGTACACTTGTTCTCTAACAAGTACCTATGTGTTTGGTTTGATATCTCTATATCATGACTAATGAGATTCTGTCATCAACCAACACCACAATCTAGTCTTGTGTGTCATTGCTGTCTATCAACCTTCCACAATGACATCCGACTAGGGACATAACAAGAATGTACAAACTCTTAGCATCTGTATGATCTCATCGTTCAGGTCCTCAACCTAAAAGCATACGTCATTGAGTAATGTCATTCTCTAGACATTCAATCTGTTCTATCACTATCTCATATGACTGAACCAGAAAGAATTGGAAGCTTGCCTTTGATGTTTATCAAATCAATCTTAATGTATCCCACCAATCATCTCATGATTGTCTCTCAGGGCATACATACCAACAGAACTAGTGGTATATTAGCCATTCCCCGAATGGCACCAAATCTAGGTATCCTTGTGACTCATACTAAACAGAGGTTGTCTACTTATTATGTCCTTTACTTCTTCCTCTTTGGACTAGTCTTTCAAGAATTCGATATCCCACTCGTCATCCTCCTTTACAACACTTGTAACCATAAAGTCCTTTAAGTTTGCCAGGATAGGTTTAGTAGTGATATATTCTAGTTAGAGTTTAGATTTTACCCAATAGTCATTCTAGAAGTTCATGTTAGTTCCCCTTAAGGGTTGAATCTTGGCATTTTGTAGTACAAAATTGTTCTCCTCAAAAACAATTTTCTTTAGCCTTGAACTCATTGTAATCTTTTGCCTCGTAAAGGAAGTGAACCCCTAATGCACTCCACTACACCAAGCAGCCTTCATACTGCATAGATTATCCCATATGTTTCATATCAATAAGGCTATATTCCATTCTTCCATTTCTTTGATTTTGAGTATGCCTTCATTCTTAGGACTGGTCCTCTTATTCCAAATGACAAGTGACATGACATTGCCCTTTTGCCCCCCAGAAATGAAACACATGATCAGGTCGTCTATTCTATCACACAAAGTTATCAGGATAATTGTACTCTGCATTGCATATGTAGGTATAGCGAACAATGTACAATTAGAAAGGCACGCCCGACATGCCATGAATAAACAACGAGCCAACCAAGCATTGATTTTGGCATCCAATTTTACTAGGATTTCCAAGTTTGTGTTCTGGTTTACCCTTGAGTGGATGATAGGAACACCCAAATACCTTCCCAAATTTTAGTTACTTGGAAACCAATGAGCCTTTTGATCCATCTCTTCATGAATCTATCAATGTTGTGTGAGAAGTAAATTTCTGGTCTTGGTTGCAAAAATTCACTGACCTAATGCTCTTTCAAATTTCTCAAAGCACTCTGGAATGTTTTTCATTTGATGAACACTAACTTATAAAATTAAAATCAAGTCATCAAAAAAGCATACGTTAGTGATAGCAGAACCCCCCACCCCTAACTTCACATGCTTCCATTTCTTCTCTTGAGCATATTGGTTGATCAATTGAGTCAGTCTCTCTAGACATAACACAAATAAGTAAGGAGATTGAGGGTCCCTCTGGATAAGTCCCCTACTTGCCTTAAATTCCATGGAACTTTTGTCATTCCAAATAATAGATATGGATCCCCTGGTGATGGAGTTCATAATGAAATGATAGATTTTATTTGGTAGACCAATCTAGCCAATTGCATCCTCTACAAATAGCCAGGACATCATATCATATTCTTTGGTTAAATTGACTCTTATGGCCATTGTTTTAGCTCCTTGATTTCTCCTCATTTTATTTACAAGCTCTTGAAAAAGGGTGATATTGTCTATTATCCTACTTCCCAACACAAAATTGCTTTGTCCTTGTGATACCCAGGCTGGCATAAACATATTCAATCTTTCCCTGACTATATGTAAGTTTCATGAAAATGTTGTTTAGTGAGATTGGCCTGAGCTACTTGCACTTCTCTGGATTAGCAACTTTAGGGATAAACACAATTTTGGCATTACTGAGGATGGGGTTAAGAGTCTTTCCTTGTAATCTTGTACTCACAGTTTGGTAGATTGAATTTCCCACATGAGACCATTCTTTCTGGATAAACATTGTTCTTACACCATGTGAGGGTTTAAACATTTCAGGATATTGTAAACCTCCTCCTTGGATGGTGCAATTGTGAGATATATTTTCTGAGTTGCATTTGGACTAATGAAATGTTTAGGAACCTGATTAATAAAACTCAACTTTTCTTCACTGGTATCAGTGAGCACTTTCTAAAAATGAGCAACAACCATTGACTGCAACTCTTGGTCATCTATAATCCACTCACCATGATTGTTCTTTAGCATTTCTATCATGTTCCCCATCCGTCTTTGATTCAACAATTCATGGTAAAACCTTGAGTTATTATCACCATCCTTCATCTAGTTCATGTGATCTCTTTGTTTCCAATCCTCTTCTTCTTTCCTCAGAATGCCATCTAGTTCCAATTGCATCTGGTTGCAAAGGTTGTCTGTTATAACATCATAGTTGATTGTGAGATTATTCTTGAGGGTATTGATATTTTTTATTACTCTATATTTGTTCTACCTTCCGTCCTTCAGAGATTTTTGATCCAAAACACCAATGTTGATAGCCTCTTGAGTAATATTAGGAGGTTATTATTGAAACCCATATGTTTCACCCCCATCATTATGGGCCTTCATGGTCCACCCTCTTTGAAAACCACTTATGTATAGACAATTCTTATAGACATTATTTATTTTTTAGAGAATGAAAAAATAAATGCATGTTGAATGACCCCAAGTGTTGAAAGGGGGTGTCAATATCTTATCACCTTTTTAGACAATTGATGATGCAATGATTAACTATGGTGCCCATTTACATATTTCAATAGCCTAGTTGGGGTCTTGTGTTTTATATATCTACTCTATTTGAGAGTATCCTTAAGAATTTTTTGGTAGAAAGTAAGATGTCAATCCAAAAAAGATAATGGAATCTCTACGGATTAGATATAGTTTTAGTGTAATTGAAAGGGAGGCATTGTTGTGTTAGCTTGGCCACCTGCCTGAAGCATTGAAGATTGAGAATTATGGTTGCTTGTTGATTGATTCGATGTCTCATTGTCCTAAATTGGATCACGATGGCTTCTAACAACATATTGTACTCATAATATTACCCAAACACAAATTTACTTAATACATGTTTACTACATTTTTATATAAAATTTGAGCCCATGTACTTTTTGGTATCATTCATACATAGATTGACTTCACCTAATATTTTTGTAATTTCATGTTGGATACATGTATTGTTTTATCAAAATATTTAATACAAATTTAAATAATACTCTATATAAGAGTATGTTTTGACATTATCGTAATATATAGACAAACACCAACATATAAGTGAACTCAAGTCAACATGGTTGTGCACCAAGAATGGTGTCTTAGTATCATAGTGATTAAATCATACTATTATGACAACTTATAAATTCATCTCAAATGTATATTCTAATTGAAACTTTAATATCATATCTTGACGAACACCAAACTGAGAAATTTGACTCTATCAAAATTCAAAATAAAAAGTAGTCACAAAACCTAGATTTAACATAGGAGAACAATATCAAAGGTGTATATTATGGTCAGTCCAATAGGGAGAAAGAAGTCCTCACATAATTTATTCAAAGTTTCTAGGTGAATTGATTAAACGCATTTCAAGTGTATGAGTCTAAGCATAATAATTTTTGTATTGAAATCAATAGGATAAAATAATTGAGTAGAGGTTTCACCATCATATAACACATATATATAGTTATATTACTCTGCATGAAACCCTAATCAAATCTAGTGAGTGTTACACAAATTATTCCTAATTCCCCTCTTCATGTTATAGGAAACACATTATGATGGAAGTTAGTACACTCTTGTGAAATGAAATCCCCTAATAATATGTTAAGAATGTAAATCCTACATACAATTTTTGATTCTAATTTCTCCCATTATAATTGGTCATATCAAATGCATTCTTTCAATTTGTAACTCTAGTACTTGATTGGAAAATATGATGATCAAGCATCAAACTCTAGTGATGCCAAGATAGAAACTAAGTGCATTATACAAATAAATTTAACATGGAGTAAAGGAAAAATAGAATTCAAGTTCACTAGAGGCTATTTCCAAGGACTAAAAAATATCTAGTCAAACATGTTCATAGCTACAATAATGAGCATGGAACAATAGAGAAGACACAACACATAACAAGGTAGAGAAAACATCATATAAGAAATTTTTGGTTAAGAGGGAGATACTATGTGAGTTTCATCATCCATGATGGAAAACCTACAAAATTTCTTAACTATTCTCTTCCTGAATCTATGCTTGAATCCAATGTGTTTTGTCCTTTAAGAGTGGCACTATGACTCTTCAAAAAAATTTAACCCGCTCAATAGTATAGTGTAAATATTTTTATCTTTTGGTGTTAAGAGTCCAAGTAACTAGATAATTGTGAGTGAAAATAACTAGGGAATTTCCATATGGTGGACCATTCTATCAATCAGTTGGCTAGTTGGTTGAGTGTTTGTTTTTGGTCATACTTGAAATATGTCCATACGGTCAAATGGTTTTTAAACTAGTTAATTATCTTGATGTCAATTATGTTATTGCCCAACCAATGTATCAATTGTTGGCCTTGATTGATAACTTACTCTTAGAAATGAGTCAATAGGTTTATTGGTCTTCTTTATCCTTTAAATACTATAAACCAATATGTGAACTTGTTAACTAGTGGAGACATTTGTTCACCATAAATTCTTCTATTTCCCTTCCTCCAATCAATCTCTTAAACTATTCATTTTGTGTTCTAGTGGTTTGTTGATGTAGTCTGTTGTGGTTCTAGGCACTCGTAGAAGTTTCTCAATCATCACATTTACATTATTAACGTTGTAGGGAGCTTTCAATTATTTTGATGAAGTACCAAGTCCCCCTCGTCACTTCCACTTGGTTCACTTTTCACATAATTAACAATTGTTACTAAAATCCTACACTATATCACAAGTAGGAATCAAAAATAGAAAATGAAATTGAGCAAAATGATATATAAAATTTTTTTTGGTTTGATGTATTTGAAATCCCTTGAACCACCTTACATTACAATCACATTTAAAATCATAATTGGATACTTATTTTCTAATGAATGCATTAAGTGGAAACCCTAATTTGAATCAATTTGTGCTTTGTTTGCCCAAATTTTATGATTTCTTAAATGTAAAAGGAACTATGTGTAATTTCACCATGTATGAGGACATGATTGCAATTTATGCATTAAATATCTATATCTATGCTTTCATTCATGTATTTTCTTGATTTAATGGGGTTTTTATCTAAGGTTTCTTGCATTAGGTTCTAACCCTAACCCTAGCTTAGTGTAGTGATTGGAGGTATCTAGCTCATTGGCCACCTTGATCCTCAATGAAATTATACCATCAGTACCCACAATAACTGGGTGTAGAGTGTGTCTCTCAATGTCATTGGTATAGAGGTCACCTTTATAGTCTATGTGGGCACCTTGATAGGGCTACATAGACGGTTCTTTAATAGGTTGGAAGAGTGGTGGCTCTATAGGTTGAAGTTGATGAACCTTTACATGTGAAGAATGTTGGACCATTGATTTATCATGTTGAGGGGATATTGATGGCCTTGAGCCTCAATTGAATGACCCTTGATTGGTATAGTTGAGGTAGAACCTAAATAACTAGAGTTGAGGCAACTCGATAGCTTGATTATTGATGCTCAATAGTTTGTTAAGGTTCAACCTCAATAAGAATTTTGCAGAGGGACCTTCAATATATCTAGAGGGGAGTACCTTCAACAAGTATGGAAACTTAGTGGTTTCATCCTTTATGGATGGGAGGTTAAGAGCCTTGATATCCCTCCCTTGCATGGGGCTTCATAGTTTTACTTAAGTGGGGTTGTTTTATACTTTTGACCCCCTTGACTATGTATAACCCTAATCCATAGACCCTAGAAACATATGGAAACATTAAAACCTTGAGGAATCTGGAGGAGAAATAAATATGTCCAAATAGGTGCTCTTGTACCTCAATAGACAAGGTTTAAAGCTTGCATGTGGATTAAATTTGAAGCTCAAAATTTCATAAGTGGTGCTAAGTAATATACCTTATTTCTATTCTCAAACCATGTACAATATACTATTTTTCTTCTCTTCTTTACTATTATCCCTATCAATTTCTTCCTTTGTCTGAGATCAAAGGTCATCCATGGCATTTTTAGCTTCCTAGAGCTAAGGAATCCTCCTTTTCTCTCTGCTTGCACTAGTTGGCTAAGAATCTTTCTTGGAGGTGTCTTCTTGGAGGTTTCATGGGTTATTTGGAGGTGGATCATTGTGGTTATTGTGTTGTTCTAAATGTATCTCATTTTCTTCATCTTCATTCGACCAATATAACTTCTTTTAGCACCTTGTTCCTACAAACTTGCATGTAAAACCCTAATACGATGCTATAACCATACTCCTTTTTCCTAAATGTGGAACTTTTGTGGACTATTTTCTAAAATTATGAACATACCAGGTATTCAAATGCATTTTCCTACCTTCTAATGGTTAATATTAGTGATAATAATATGACCCTTAGATGCATTCATTGATGAAATTCTGAACTAATCACAATTTTTCCCTAAACTGACTCTTTAATGATTGCTTTATAACATGTTGAACATAATTCAAAATATAATCTTCATTACTATTTAAAGTATCTTTGTATGATGGAACTAAGATGTTTGACTGTTATGATGCAGACATTTTTTTGGACATTGATTATATACCTAAAGGTAGTTCATTTATACTTAATCATGGTGCACACTTGTTTATTAGCCATTACTCCTCATACTTTATATTTTGTCCATCTAATTGTGCATGATTGTATCACTACTAAAATGAGAAGAGGAATGTACCCTTGAGGGTAAAGCTTAATCCTTGACGAAAGTGTGTCCTTTTACGACTTAAAATAGTAATTTGTATTATGTATGTGTACTTTAATACATTATACGAGGCAATTTTTATCCACTAAAGTTATTTATAATTCATTTTCATTATTATAATTATTTACAACTGGTTTGATTCGAATTGTAATGAGTAAAGTGACCAAATTAATAAAGTGCACCCCAATCATGTAGCTCCCTGTGATAGTAGGAACTATCCTAGGGCTTAGAGAGATTGGTGATAAATGCATATTTATCCATTTTATCAAACATATTTTAGATCATTACTTAAAAGTATTTTTCTGATTATTTACTAGTTTTAGAATTAATTGTCTTAATATTTATATTCTCTCTTTAAATTAGCTGTTTAGATTTTATAGGAAAATGGCTCAATCACTCCAAAGCCCAAAAAATCCCAAGAATTAGAGGCTTCACTTGCACATTCAACCTTGCAGATTTTCTAGTCGATTGATTGACATCCCATTCGATCGAATCACATGAAATAATTGGTCAAGTTCAGAAGCTCCACTCAATTGATCGACACTCCATCCAACTGACTCACTAGCAAGACCCAATTAAACTCAAAATATGAAAGGTTCATGATTACAGACCAACCAATCGATTGGAACTCCAACCTATCTACTCACCAACAAGACTCAATCAAACCCTAAACCAAGAAGGCCCATTATCATGGTCAAACCTACCTTTGGTTAAAGGAATCATTTAAGACAGTCGACCAACCAACTCCACAGACCAAGTCCACCTATCTATCAGCAGAAACAATTCTTAGGGTTTTAGTTCCCATTTCCCTCCTATAAAAGGAGTGGGAGCCGAAGCACAAAGGGGATTTTTAAGTCCATCTTTTAAAATTCATTCTTGGCCTTATTAAAGACCCCCTAGGGTGTACAAAGCAAGGATAAGAGAAAATGATTTGTTTTCATCCTTATGGAGATTTCTTCATTGTTACATCTTGGAAACATGACTCTTTTATCCCTATCCTTACTTCTATATCTATTTCTATTATGTCTTAGTAGTTTCTCTATTAGGAATGGGGAGTAGCCCCATATCCCATTCTTTACTTTAATTGTGCTTGTCACAGAATTGTTCTTACCCCAATCCTAATCCCACTACTTAGATAGTGGTAGATGGATTTGAAGCGCTCATCAATGAGTGGCCAAAAATAATCTCACACATTGGCATATACAATAAGAAATAAGAACTCTAAAAGGAAGAGTTTTAAAGAACTAACCAACCCAAAAATAGGATTTTGTAGATTTTGTCCATATCATAATTTATCATGAGCGAAAGCAATCTAGTCAATTCTTCATAATGATCCATCTGGTTTGCCTAAAATCAGGTAAATGAAAATGCAATCAATACAAATGCATCAGTACACTTTGAAAAGAACAAATATTGAACAGTTGAAAACATTTATAGCAAAATATAGTACTTGGCAGGACTTATTTTCAAAATGCAGTCAACAAGTGATTTTCCAAACATTGAGTTCATTTCAAATAATTCAATTATATTACAAGTTTCCCATTATGCTGGCATTGAGAAGCATGCTTATATATTTTATGTGGTTCCATAGTCCCGATGAGATGGGGGAGGTCACGAGGCTCCTTCTTTCAATATCAGGTAGGAGGTCAATCAACATGTCTAAATTCCACCTTCTGAATGAGGAGGTCTCTTGTACTCATTAACAACATTATCATCATCATAATTTGGGCAGTCGTAATGGGAAATATCATTTATGTTTTCAAGTTTATAGAAAACAATAATATAGAAAATTGGAAGACTAATTAGTAGGGAACAGTAGCTCAAACAAATACATAGACAAGATTTTCAAGTGGTACATCCAAGTATCATTCAATACCACATGTCTATTCAAGGAGGATTTAAAAATAAAAGCATACCTATCATCAATGATTTTAGAGTATAAATTCCAAGAATAAATAAATCAGAGTCTCACGTAGATCCTAGATCAATCAAGATGTGGATCAAGGGTTAAGATCATCATATACAGAAAGATCATGTACCAGTTATTACAAAATTAGGGTTTTTCATTCCTATTAAACCTAGAGGTTAGGCCATTCACTTATGATCAACCAATTTCAAGATATCCAACATTATTCAAGTGTCAAGATGATTTCTAGTATGAATGACCTACCTAGATATTTTATGAACATATGAGATAGCCCTAACTATTATCATGTTTGAAGTTATTATCAAGACTCTATATCATCATCATGATGGATTAGAATCATTGGTATACAAGATTAGATCAAGTCTTCATTGATGTAAAAGTAAAGTCATCGATCACGTATTAGGTTAAATGATCAAGGGATTGAAAAGATTTAGAGAAATCATTAAGATATCATCATCAAGATTAAACATTACTCATAGAAATCATATTCAAGATTGAATCAAGTCAACAAATATAGATCTAGATTCTTCATTAGTCAAATCATGATTTTAGAATCTGAAGATAAACATCAGAGACAAATATTAGGAGTTCCCAAGATTACTCATGATTATGGATTCATTTGACAAATTATATAAGAAAGAGATCAAACCCTAGGGTTATCACTAAGAAACCTATAAAATTAGGATTCAAAAGCATTTTTACATGATTAATTGGTTTTTCTAATCAAAATTGACTATTTATCCTCAATATTTGGAGCTAGGATGCATTTTCTATGATTTAATCAAGATTTGACTATTATATTGGTTATTTGTCAAAGACAGAGGTAAAATATCTTTAATAGAGAAAATCAAAACCGTTTGATCTAAAAAGTGTGATGTAGATGGAACCACATAGGCAGGTAGCTTTCTGGTTCAATGGATCAGTTGGATCCTTGATTTGGCTGGTTCAACCTTTGATTTGGCCAGTTTGAACCCAGATTTGCTGAGCCCTTTGGACCGGGTCATTTTCCCTTAGACCGGGCCCAACCTTCCTTGGACAAGCAGTTCTCAGTCATGTTCCTTTTTTATTCTAGCTTCATAAGAGCTAGGAAGCGAGGCAGATGGGGCTCACCAGAAAGTCTAGGTTTTAGGATAAGGAGGAGCTGGAGAAGGAAGAAAGGTGTCACTTTGGTCCATTGTGACCTTGCAAAGAGGAAGTGGACTTTGATTTGGCCAAAAGGTGTGGGACAGAGAAATGCCCAAAATGAGCCAGACGGTAGAGCAGGTTTGAACTATAGAAGAACATATGAGAAATCGGGGCGTTCGAGGCCGAGAGTGAGAGAGAGGATGAGGGTTATCACAAAGTGTGGTGATGGTGAGTCATTGGGAGGCCTTTTATAGTACGAGGGAAGGTTTTAGGGCTTATTCAAGTTTTGGGTTGCAGCCATGGCCTCCGGAGTGAGAATGGGAGGCGTGGGGCAAGTTTTGATGGTATAACAACACATTAAAGGTGGTCAAAGTAGGTATCTCCGAGCATGAAATTGTGAGACCAATGTTTCTATGTGATCAAATGTTTGAATCATGGTCGTATGGGGTTGGTTGCCCCCTCTTGACCTCATTGACTCCTCCCCGTAATCAATGGGAGTTAGGAGATGAGTCAGTAGCCATTAGATTAGGCCCGATCTGCGTGGGAGTAGATCTAAGGGCCGGGGTTCGCCCCTCCCTTTGCAAACGGATCGCTAACTTGGAAAAAGATTGAATAAAAGAGCAAATAAAGGGATTTTTAGCATAAAACTTCAAGAATTCATAGAAAATAGTAGGAACGTCCAATTGAGACGAAATTTGGACCATAGGTTCGAAAACAAAAGTGAAGAACCTTTAGAAATATTTTATGAACGAGAAGATAAAGCTGCATGCACAAATATATTTCTTAGAGTAAAGTGATAAATTAATCCAATTCATAGTGTCACAAGGTATATAAAATCCATGTAGATCACTATATTTCATACTATCAACATTGATTAAGTATCCAAGGAAAATTAAATTGAGGTCATGAGTAAAAATAAAGATGGCAAAAGAGTAAATAATCCATATCTATGAAAAATGCACTTTATCATAGTACTTCACTCTAATATATGATTGATTAGATTTTTTGCACTCAATTATGCACTTACTCTCTAATTAGATAGATTATACTCTTTGTGGGTTGAATGTATCACTTGATTCCAACAAGAATGAACCCTTAATCTCCATACTAGATCTTCTGATGGAGATTATGATACTTTTACCCACTTTATCTAGTATACTACAACTCATGGTGATCAGACACCTAATCCATGATTTTGAACATGGGATTGGAAATATTAAATTCTCGATGAAATCGCTTGATAGAACTTGCTGGACAATTGAATGAGTATCCTAAAATGCTGAGATATCAGTTTGAGACAAGACTGAACCTTATGATATTTGTGCTCTGTAAGGACTCAAATCTACGTGCACATGATTTAATCATCAAAATTAAGGAGATGAATTGATTAAAGTAGAATGTGGTCTATTGTTAAAATCCCATGGACCCCCAAAATATCTTTTAATATTGGATTAAGATGCAATTTAACTAGTTTAGCTTGTATAATTTCCATTCTTGTTTTAGTTTAAATCCATCTCCTCAAAAAAAGATCTTAAATGTTGCTCATGACCATCGGTTCAAATAAAACTCTTAAAAGTGTTATCCCAAAGGGCCAATACCTTCCAGTGCTAAAGTTAACTTATTTGTTTACACATGAGTTGATAATTGTTTTTTTTGGGTGAACATAGGTCATCTTATTACTATTTTTGTTTTGAAATGTATAAGTAAGGCACTCATATGGAACAACCTCCATAAGAGTGTTGCCCAAAAGAAAGAAAACTGTACATATGAGTTGATAATTGTTAAAAGGCTAAATTCTATGATTTCCTCCTAGTGAATTTGTTGTGCAGTTGATATGCATCAAATTTTAACATTGTTTTCTAAGACAATTGAGTTTTCTTTTGAACCCGCATTGCTTTGAATATTAATAATTTTCTTTTTCTAGTTTATTATGTAGTTTTAGTTGGTTTTTAACTTCCAATTTTGTTTTATAATTTTTTAGTTAATTTTATAATTTTTATTTTTGTTTTTAGATTAAATTTTTACCATTTCTGTCTCAGATTTTTGTAAACTTTTGTTTTTGTTTCTAAAAAATGGGTGTGGGTTTTTTATTTGTATCCTCACTCATCAGAAATTTTTCTTGGGCATGATAGTCACATCTTCTAGTTTTTAAGTCATCCAAATGGAGTGGTTGGTTCCTCAGAATGTTCAATATGTGACATGTGGCTCCTTCTGTCATGACATAATGGAGTTCCCCAAGATGTCTCCACACCAAGTAAACATTTTAAATCTCTACCTTGCACATTATATGAGACTCCCAAGGAGATATATGAAGTAGATTTTAGCTAGTAAAACTTTGGATGACATAAAAAATCACTTTTTGTAAATGAGAGGAATCCAATCATTAGATAGGACATGCCCTTTTTGTATTGATAGTGGCCATAAGTTTAGAGGTAAGAGCATACGTGATTCCTAAAATGGAGGCCTGAGAAGCCAAGAAGAAAGTTGATTCCATAGAGGGGATGGTAGTTGAAGAGAAGACACCAATCTCTTAGCCACTTGCATCATTTAAGGGGTTATAAGAGAACTCCCCCAAGTAGCTAGATCATCCATGGATTATTTTAGTTGAAAATGATGAGGATACCATCCCCATACCATCTATGTCAGATCCAACAAAAGTGGCTCTAGAATGTAAAGCTTCACCAACAACCCTGGATGTAGACATTGATCTAGGCATTATCAATGAGAAAACAACTTTGGTTGAGCCTATTATGGATAATGTATCATCACCCTACCATGATGAATATGTGGATTCTTGTGAAGAAATGCCTTCTCATTAAGATATCTATATTTTACCTCAACCACCTTTATCCACAACAGGTTGAGCCCGATGAGGTGATTTAATATATGCATGAAGTCAATGTGCCTTTGTTTTTAGATTGTGATGTAGTTCCTTCTGAGCCCAACGATTGGGACACATGCATCATGAATGAATTAGAGAAAAACTTAGACATGGTGATGGATTCCAATGCCTCTGTTAACCTTAATGTTGATGGGATGATAAATGAGGAGGACACAAAGGCACATACAATGTCATATCAGGATGATACAATAGTTCTTCCCATATCAGAACCATGTCTACTAAATACAAATCTAAGTAATAAGAAAAAATAAGAGCCTAATTCTCCACTTGATCTTGCACCACAACATTACGTATTGAATATCCTTCAGTCACTACCCTAGCGAAAACAAAAGGTAGTCTTCCCCCAGCATTCACATGTGAATAGATTGGGAGGTCGCCAAATGGGGACCACTCCTACATTGCACCATTTCTTCCTACTACCTCACCTTCTCCATAAAAATAGGAACATCTATGGATCCTATTGGAGGGTATGCAAGGCAAAAAGCAACATCATTTTAACTAACCATAAATCCCCTTTAAATTTCCTCAAACACCCAATCAGTGGGTACACAATGAAGCTCCATTATTCCAAGATCTAGCTGTTGTTCACATCTCCTTCGTCCACACATTTTTATGAGTTACCAAGGTCACATAGTGATCTTTGTGAAATTCTTCCCTCCATTATGGATTTACTTTTTTCTTGGGTTGAGAAAAATTTTAAGTTTGGGGGTGGAGGTGGGTGGTATGCACCCATTCCACCCATTCTATCTTCCCATTTTAGTATTTTCCATTATGTTATGCAGTTTAACCTTAAATGGTTTAAAATTTCCATTTCTAACTTTAGTTATGGGCTTTATCTAGTCAGCCATTTATGCATGTTAATCTAGAAACCCACATGAATAAGTGAATCTTCCATCAACATTTTCATAAACTTCTCTTGCTAGAAACCATTTGGTCGCCTATAACTTACCCCTTTAAAAGTTGGCAAGATGTAATGGATAGATAGGAATCAAATGCAATGTGTCCCTCTTTAAAAATTGTAAATAAGTTGTAAAATTTCTTCATTTCCACTTGTTATTGGAAGAATTGAACTGATGCGATGATACCCCCAATGCACTAAATTCCAAACACAAGCTGCATAATTCCATCCTCTTCTATACTCGTTCCCCCACCTTCGTACCACTCCATTTTCTAAAAAGTCAAAAGCCAACAAAATATGCCAAACTACAAAATTGGGATGTCACATCCTTCCCTCTCTACCACTTCTTCCATACCCCTCATAAATTTAATATGAGCACACCACCAAGAAAATATTGAAAGGCACACACAAAAAACACAATCAAAGTAATTTCAACAATTAAAATAAAAACATCTTGAGCCAAATAGAGGAAAGATCCCCTTCCTCCATATCTCCATACACTCTACTTTATTCCTTGGTAATCTACATAACCCCAAATCATTAAATAAATGAACCCTATTCTTTTGCAAAATTTGTGAGAATTTTCGGGCGTACAAAAAGCATATGGGATAGGAAAATTTTTTCTTTATGGATCTTGAAATGGAAACAAGTCATAAGAAATTTCGAGTAGGGAATTAGCAAATTATGTTTTGTGATTCCGGAAAAATGGGGTCGCTTAGCCATGAAAGGTGGAAAGGATTCAAGTAGTTCTATACAAGTGAGGAGGACTGGAAGAGAGTAATATTTGGTACTGATTATGATTCAATGTTGCTTGAGAATGAGAAACACTGAAGTTTGGGGTATTTGGTAAATTCATATTTATCCTCTTTATTTTCATATTTTAGATCATTATATAGAAGCATTTTGTTGATTATTTCTAGTCTTTAGAGTTGATTATCTTAATTATCTTTTCTCTATTTAAATTGGAGTTTTCACTAGAGTTTCATAAATTTTATGGGAAAATGGACCAAACACTCAGAGCTCAAAAAAACCCAAGAATCAGAGGCTTCAGTTTCACATTCAACCTTGCAGATTTTCCCAACAATCGCCCAACATCCCAGTCATTGAATGACATGCAAAAAAATTTCATGTTCAAAAAATCTAGTGGATTGGCCATCACTCTAGTCAATTGACTCACTAGCAAGGCCTATTCAAACTAAGAATCGGGAAGTCTCATGATTATATACTAATCGATCAACTAGCATTTTGAACAATCGACTCACAAACAATACATAGTCAAACTCTAAATTAAGAAGGCCCATTATTGCATTCAAACCTATCTTCGGGTAAAAAAAAAGCATTTAAGACACTTGACCAACTGGGCTTCCATTCAAATGACTAGTGCCACAAACCAAGTCCACCCAACCAATGTGTGGAACAATTCTTAGGGTTTCATCCCCTATTTCCCTCCTACAAAAGGAGAGGGAGCCCAGGCACAAAGGGGATCTTTTTTACTCCAATGTTTACACTTCTATTTCGGTCATCCAATAGACCCCCTCGATTATATGGAGCAAGGACAAGAGAAAAAGAATTTTTGTCATCTTCATGGAGATTGCTTCATTGTTGCATTGTGGCAACATGACTATTTTTATCCCTATCCTTACTTTTGCTTCTATTTTTATTATGTCTGAGTAGTTTCTCTACTAGGGCATGGGTAGTATCCTTATACCCCATTATTAACCTTAATTATAATTAACTCTAGTATATTAATGGTTATATGTTTTCCACCCAATTACGCACTTGTTCTCTAGTTAGAAAGATTATATTCTTTGTGGGGTGATGAGATCACCTAATCCCAACAAGAATGAACTCATAGTTTTTTGGAGAGATCCGATGATGGACTTTATGACCCTTTTACCCAAATTATCTAATATTTTATAACTCATGGTGACGGTATCACCTGATCCATGGTTTTGAACAATGGATTGGAAAACTACAAATTCTTATTGAGATCACCTGATGGAACTTGTTGGACATTTGAATGAGGATCCTCAATTTTTGAGATCTCGAGTTTGAGAGAAGTCTGACCCACATGAGATTGTAAGGAAACAACTCCACAAGATCTTGATTAAATCATTAAAATTAATGAGTTGAATCGGATAAAGTAAGATCTTGGACTATGGTGGTAATTCCATTGACCCCTAGTATCTTTTAGTATCAAATTAAAACCCAATTTGACTAGTTTTACTTGTGTAATTTATATTCTTGTTTTAGATTAACTTCCCCTTAGGGTTCTCCCATGTTGTTTTTAAAGAAGAAGGTGGTTCTATGAGGTTGTGCAAAGACTACACATAGTTGAACTTGGTGACATTAAAGAATAAGTATATATTTTTTAGAATAGATAACCTATTTGTTGAAGGGTGCTATAATGTTTTCAAGAGTATATATGAGGTATGGGTACAATAAATTAAGTATCAAGGTTGATGAAATAACAAAGATATATTTTTGGACTAGGTATGGCCATTAAAAGTTCATGTTTATGTTGTTTGGGTCAACTAGTGTACCTACATCTTCTATGGATCTAATGACCAAAGTTTTTAGCTAATATCTTAATCAGTTTTTGGTGGTGTTCATAGATGATACCTTGATCTACTACATCTACAAGGACCATCATGAGAGACATCTGAAACCAGATTTGGAGTCATTGAGGAAGCACCAATTATATGTTGAGTTTGGTAAGTGTGAGTTTTAGCTAAATGTTGTGTTTTTACTTAGTCACGTCATCTTTGGGAAGGTGAATTTGTAGATACGAAGAAGATGGAGTTAATACAGAGTCAGAACATTCTAAGATGCTGATAGAAGTTTGGAGTTTTCTTGGTCTAGCTACACACATTAAGGACCTGATCATATGGAATTTTAGTGCCATAACCTTGAAATTATCTCACCTAACCAAGAAGGATGTGTCGTTCATGCAAAATGTTCATTGTCAGTATAGCTTCTAGTTGTTGAAATAATAGTTGACTTATGGACTTGTGTGTGTTTTTTTAGAGCATGGAAAGGTCTACATAGTTTTTTGGGATGCCTCAAGGAATGGGTGTAGATTTCTATGAATGCAAAACAAGCATGTCATCTATTCGACTTCAAGGTAGCTCAATAAGCTTGAGGTCACCTACCCAACATATGATGTAGAGGTTCCACTCGTGGTTCTAGGTATGTGTAATGGTAGGGGAAATGCCAACTTCCTTAATCTAGAGAGTACGAATTCAAAGTACATCGGTGGGGTATATGTATTAATGTAAATAAGTATGATATCCTATATATACCTCATGTATCCAACGTTAATAAGATAGACCAATCATAATTAGTGAGATACCCAATGATAGATGTATAGTTTGAAGGGACCTCATTTTATAATTTGTTTCTCATATCATAGAGTGAGGCATCCTTAAAGGAGTTATTGTAGTCAGCAGTAAATGATAGAGGGCCTAGGCACTCAAATTTAGTACTCATGTAACTAGAGGTGTCTTGTATTATATGACCATCTATATAGCAAGAAACTACAATAACTATTGTTGATCTATGGGTTAGTTCAATAGTCTTAGGATCTCAGGTCAACCCTAAGACTTTTATGGTGATGTATTAACCTATTTGTGATGCTTCCACACATTGTACCTCACCTCATGTGAGTGTAGGTGCATTTAAATTGAAGAAAAGACCAGTTACTAATTATGAGTTTGTGTTGATAGTAATTTGGTTTATTTTAGATTATATTTATCACATTTAGTAGAGTAAATGAATATATTAAACAAAAATGTCTCTAAAATGTAGTTCTTACTCTATTCAAAGATGGGTTTCTTTATATTTCACTATAAATGTATACCTATTAGGGATTGTAGTCCTAATGTTTGCCAACTACTTCCATGGAGACAACACACACTATAGCTTATGTTATTTGTCATCTAAGGTACTAAGTTGCAGATGATTTCTATTAAAAAATATCATAAAAATCTCAATTGCAACATGAGATAATCATGAGGCTTGTATAAATATTATCACAACATGTTCTTCAAGGTGTCTTTACTGAAGAAAATGTCTTCTTTCATCGATTATAATATGAAAAGTAACTTCTTTTTTAGTAACTTATGTTGAAAATGTGAATATTTGTACGCCAATTCACAATAGGCATGATATTTTTATACACAATTGTAACTTCCAAGAAAATTTGAATCTTTTATTAATGTTTATACAAACTCATTTTATTGTTTATATGTTGTTTTTAAGATAGAAGACTATTGCATAGCACATGTTTTCATGTGTCACTCATTTATGTTATTTCCATTCACTCATTGAATATTTTTGCTAACTTTGTAGATATGATATATGATCAATATCCTAACTAGAAATTTCATGAAGTTTTGTTACAAGATAAAATTGCATGATTGTTTTGGATATATTTCAAAGTCTCTAGTTACTATTTAGCAATTCTTTACTATACTAATGTAGTAAATAATTCGATCAAAAATTAGGAACAAATATTATAAGCTTAGAAGAGTCTTTGGGTGAAGGCGTGTCATGAAGATAACTATATTGAAAACAAAATATATCACTCCTATGCAAAACCATCTAACAAAATGCTTCCAAATTCACTCAACCACAACCCATGGTGTTGCCTACTAGTTATAGAAAGAGGTGAACATCAAATAGTCTGTTGGCCCTCATACGTTGTTGGGAAAATACGTCATAGAAATATTTTTAGATGCAAAAAAGTGGGTAGATGTAGGTGGAGAAGAAGGATCTATACAAGCTTGAACAAGGTGATATAGTGGGTTGATGACAAGGTGGTACATGTGACACATAGCATCTAAAAACATCACACAACATCAACTAGAAGAGATAAATTCTTACACACATCAGTTCTCTCACACTCAGGTATTTTGATATGTTTTGTTTTTTGGGATGTCTTAGAAATGGCTCAAATAGGTCCCTTATATAGCCAGACATAGCCAACAAGATAGGCACCCAACTAGCCATTTTTCCCTCGAATGTTGATTGGTAAATGAGTACTCATTTCAATGGTTGTTTGGACACACCTAAAGAAAACTGTGGGGTCTCAAACCGACCAACCAAAACACTAATAAAACTGTATGGGAAAATAGCAATATTTATTCAAAGGTGAATCAAGGTTTGGGTGGCTCAAAACCATTTCTTTTCTAAGGCAATTAATGGAATGGTAAATTGTGCATATTTGATATTACAAATAATAATGTTAAAATCCTATTTTAGATTAAACTTAAACAAATGAATTTAAGTTTATAAAAATATCACATCGCACACATGTAGCACACTTAATTGAACTGGGCTAGCCTAGGTTGGTCAAGAGGGGTGTAGTGTGGGGAGGGGAGGTGAGGTGTGCAAGTGCACGTGCATGCGTGTATTTTTTAATTTCATAAAAGTTCAAGGCATATACCAATCATAAGAAATAACTCATGCCTTTTGGTCTCTACCCCTACTTAAGTAGAACACTCTCACTTTAGAAGTAAGTAATGTGGGATGAAAGATGGTTGAGATATTTTGAAAAGCATCCAATATATTATTGGAATACAACATTCCCCTACATATTTTGTAAACCTTAAAAGTTTTGTAATGTCAAAAAAAAGTGCAAAATTATATGTTTCTAAACAAGTAATTTGTAACATTGAAGCTTGCCTAGAAATTATTCATCAACACCCATAGAGATGTGGTGAAGTAGATCTTGAAACTCACACTCTGATTTGGATTTCTACAAAGTGTGCATTCATAGTGAGGCACAATTACATGTTCATATCAGATTGAAACTCCAAAAGGTGAGCTTCTACCCAACAAATTCAAAACTTAATTGTTCCTTTGAAGCACTCCTCATGGGATATCCAAGTGTAGAACTGTAGGGGTATCACTACTAGGGGTAGAAATTTGGTTTGGGTTGATTGGGTTTTGTTTCGGGTCATTTCAGGCCAACACACTTTAGATAGAACCTAAACTTTTAAATGTTGGATTTTCATGTCAAACCCTTGACCTTGACCCAACCACGAATATGTGTGGTTCTATCAAGTCAAACACGTACAAATACCAAGAGAATCATGTAACAAGTGCTACATTTTCTTTAACCATGGATAGTTCGCTAGTGTATTGAAAACAATTAATGTAAACAAACATGCAACATGAACTCATATATATCTTATTGTATTTTGTTCGAGTGTTTTTGAACAAAATTTGTATAAAATAATTAGCATAATAAATTATACAAATGAATACAAAACTATCTACAATTTCTAAAACAAATTTCATGAGTGGTTGATTGATTAGTAATTTAATAGGCCATTGGGTGTCCTAATATTTAGTATTTGTAGTTTTATTTGAATATACTATTAAGAATTTTGGGTCAATCAGTTCAATTTGGGTCTAAATTTCAAGCCCAGACTTGACCCTAGAATATTTATGGGTCCTTCATGTCAGGTTAATTTTGGCTCAGGTCAAAAAAAACTTAGACCCTAACGACTTAAAAATTCTAGATCCAAGTCGGTCCTTTGTTTCGGGTCTTGTTTTTCCATCCTAACCATGTGATTCTCAACTCATGGGAAGAAGACCCATCCTCCCCAATGCACTAAGTACTAGAATTGTGGCTAGACCATTTGAGAGGACCAACAATATTCTCCACAAACCTAACAAACTGTAGAGATATAACACCATGGGGAATGAAGCCACACACATCTTCATACCTCACTCTCATAAATTTTTTTCCTAGGTAACCTTTAGATTGTTTATCTTTGTCTATGGATGACCTACGCCACAATGTATTGAGATAGGAGGTTATAAAGTACACAATATCCAAAAGACATTCTGGTTATACAAGACTTTTCTTGAATTTATTCTATATCAAATGATAATAATTCTATCCACAATACAATGATCAAAGATACTCACATCCAAAATAAATATCACCAAATCTAAACATGAGTGTGTAACATAAGATTTTTATACGATACTTTATGTTTTCCTAATTATGTAGGTATTTTTCAAGCATTATTTGTCCAAGAGAACTATTATCTATGGTTTATGCAAGGTTTGCATAATTTATTTAAAGAAAAGTGTGTTTAAATTTTTATATATATATTGACGCCTTTGGATATCTCTTTGTAAAGTTCTTGAATGCACTCCATTTATCCATCGCTTTTGCTTAGTTCACTCCCTATCAGCTCAGTGCGAGTCTGGCAGTCTAAGGGACAAATGCGGACTATTTTGGTGTGTCTGGACAGACCCCCTCTCCTCTCCTTTTATTCATATCATCACATGATATTTATTTAGTGGTAACTAATGTTACTACGTGTCTAGACTGGAAAATTCTAGAGTCCCATGTCAAAATCACCATTGAGGTCTATCCCTTAATTTGGCTTTCTTATTGGTTGAGATATGGATGTGGATAGATTTGTATATTTGGAACCCTTCACATCACTCCACTAATACTAAAGAAAGAGGTAATTAAGTGTGCTTCTAGGATCTACTACTCAAATTCCATCACCATCCAGATTTAGCACAATAAGATATGCTATGGTCCTACTGACTCAGGCCCGCAGATATATGGTGGTAGAATTTAGAAAGATGCAAATTTTTACCCAAGATCTTCCCACTCCAAAGTTTGGTTTGACAATAGGATTCAACCTCTCAAAGCTCTTGCTAGATCATACTTTGACTTCACAAAGTTGTCGTGACAATTTTCTCTCTCTTTAGTCACCATCACCCTCTCTAATTTCTTGTCTCCCTCTCTCATGGATTTATGCACCTATTAGTGGTATAAAGAATAGAAGAAGTAGGATCTCGATCTCCATCTATATGATGAGATGTGTCCTCATGTGAGGGGTCAATCAATTGTGTCAAGCATGCCAAAGAGAAAGGAACTAGATGGAATTGATGTTGGACTTGTTAGTTGAGGGTAGTAAGTGAAAGATTTCTCCCTCTACCCCATCTATTTGGAGGGTGGGGATGACTTTAGGGACCTTTGTTAGAAGATGATCTAATGACATGGGGCTAGATGCATAGTCCAATGGAAACTAGGGTCATGTTTCACCTAAATTTCACGAACTATATGCTCATACTAAATGTGACAAAGATAACATAGTACAAAAATCAAATTTCAATATCTTCTATATCTTATTATTTCTACAATAGAGCTCTGAAGTGAATTTTAAGCTTGGGTCCTCATTGCACAATGGTGCTTATTACTAACTTTGAATCCAAAACTCCTAGATTTGGTCACTTCATTAAATTCCTTGAATATCCTCATAAATAATTGGATAAACCTTGAATCCATTGTAATTCATCACTAAAACTTGATTAAAAAGTTCCATTCACTTAGTATGGTCATGATGCAATCTAGGGTTCATTAAACAACAATTTAAATTCATGTATATTACTAATGGACTTTAACCCACATAATACTTAATATGATTTAAAGCTAGTCATGACCAAATTAAATGAGGTATCATAATCAGCTACTACATTTTTAGTCACACGTATGTGGTGTAAAGTATTCAATTTTGAATAATTAATTCATTTAATTTCTATCAACCATATACATAAAATTCATGGTCCTTATATATTATATTGGGCATCAAAAAACCAAATCAAGGTCATCACGAAGAGAGTGGTTATCTTAACTAGGGTAAATGCAAGAGTTTACAACTTACCTACTGTCGATAGTGCCAGGTGCATACTAGACTAATCCATTCTATGATGACAATGATGCATGTACGCTTTCTTTCCCTTAAAAATGAATTATGCTTACCCATTACATGGTTATTTCATATGAATAGAATGTTAGGTGAAACTCGAAGACTGAGATCTCTTCCTCAATATCTCTAAAATATTTAATTTTAGTTTTAAATCCAAAATTAATAAAGTAACTTTGTAATTCCTTAATACCACCAATCACAATTTAAACTGACCTAGGTTGTTAAAACACTATACGTTCTATACCTAACAACACCATATCACTTTACATATTTTACTTAGGTCTTGTATACTTGTGGGGCATATCGGTTGAGTTTGAATCATAAATTCTAAACTTAGCAAACATGAGAACAATAGTAGAGACATGTTGTTTGATTTTAAAAACTAGTGAGATATTATGGGAAGGGGAAGGGATTATATATAATAGAATGTGGAAAGATGCATACTTTGAATATGAACTTTCTTTCAAAATTTTCTAAATAGTCAATTTCACTCAAATGAGGGGAGGAAAATATATTCCACGGTCAAAAATATCTTTGTAATGCCCCAGAATTTGAGGCCTCAAATAAAATGATCTTAAAAGGAATGATTGGACTACCTGTATCACCAAGGTGCACTTCCTTTTCAGAGAGATCATCACTAAAGAACTCAGTGTTAAGCATGCCTAGACTAATACTAGGATGGGTGACCAGTCTAGAAGTTTATCTTAGCTTGCATGTGAGTGAGGAAAAAGTGCATAGTTAAGGCTAGTCGTGGTATGTGGGGTCAGTTGTCATTCATGAAACCCTGCTAGAGTCTCAGGCAGGGGGGCCAGGAGTTATGATTTGTTTCAAAACCATAACCCTCCAGTAGGTGAGGTCCACATGGGTACATCATATGCTAGTCTTGAGTTGTGTGGTCCAGGCATATTGGAAAGGGTTGTCCATGGTGATGTAGCCACCCTTGTATTAGCATTTCACAGCGAACTAGATGTTCAAGGCCATTCTAGGTCTACACTGAAATGGGAAAATTTTATGAGGCCATATAGTTAAGTCTTGACTAGGATGTCAAGAGCCTAAGAAAAGGATATTTTAACACCCTAGGATTTGAGGCCTTTGATTAAATGATCTTAAAAGGAATGATTAGACTACACATATCAACAAGGTGAACCTCCTTTTTAAGAAGTCCATCACTAAAGAAATTTGTCATTAAGCCTGCTCATCCCAAACTAGAACTAGGATTTCGAACATATCATTCTACCAATACTTTGTCAATTAGGTTTAGAACAAAAGGGGAGGGGTTTTGATTAGTGTTTTGGGAAGAAAAACCTACTTACCAAATCGACTAGTGAATCACCTCCCAACTAATCGTCAATGTATAAAATGTGGCTAAACGTTTTTAGGTTTGGATAGATGAGAATGTGGTCTAAGATTTTGAATTATTTGAAATGAATCAAATCAAAGATATGTACCAAACAACTTCCTTGTAACTCATCAATACATATAAACATATTGAGAACGATATATGAACTGATTTTGGCTTATAACTACAATAAGAAATTAGCTATTGTTCTAGTCCATTATGTCAAACATATCTTATGGTTTCTACAAAAAATATATAAACAAAAAGTTGGATAGACAAGGCCTAATGATTATCTTGATGACCTCCAATGAAGTAACCTAGGTTCAATTCTTATGAAATATCATCGGTGACTTATCTCCTTTCTACTCAACCTAGAATGTGAATGGTCGTTGGAATACTAGAAGGTCATGTACCCTCTATTGTTACTTTATAACAAGATACTTAAAGGATCATATTGTGCATCAATAAAGAAAATTATAATAATGTGAGCTTTGGTTCTTACTATTCTAGTCTCTCTATGGATGATTTTACTTATTATACCAATTTTAGTTTCTATACATAATATCATTTAGGAATTTATAGAAATTAATCGTGTTTCCTTGTGCATGTCAAAAACATGTTACACGAGTTCAGAATTCATTTAAGCATTTGAAATATGATCAATATCTTAATTAGTATAGTTAATTTGCATGCACACATGACAAAAAATCATAAAAAAAGTACAAATTTGTAAAATCAATAATATAGTCAATATAAAATTTGTGAATATTGACAATGTGAAAGTATAACCAACACCATAGGTTTTATGTATATATATGATATTTTTGTATTAAATTTTATGTAAATTAATGTGTACCAACTCGATACATACATGCATATATCTTTAATAATTTATAAAATATCAATATAAATGCATAGAAACAAAACAAGTGTATTCATATGTTCATATGTTTTTAGTCCAACAATCAGTTAGGCAATTTAACCAATATTATCAATAAAATAAATTGTCAAACTCAATTGTAGTCTATTTTAATTTTAATGATGTCAATGTTCCCATCAATACTCATTTGATCTATCAGACCAACCTTCTTCAAGTAGCTCAAGTTAACTTAGTTCAGTGTCATCCAGACAACCTTCAATTTAAAAAGCATTGATCATCTAGAAACTGATCAGAACCTTCCATCCCACCCTTCCATGTATCTTTATATATTGAGATCACCTGTGAAACACTTTGTGTTAATCTTGTGCGATCATCTCATCATGTAATCCATTACCATCTATTTGTGTACTCTGACATGTGTTAATAGTAAAGGGGCTTATACTTTCCACTGATGTCTTTATCTTAAACTATGAGAAAGAAAAACCAGTTTGGAAAAGTTTGACTACAAGTAACACATTTCTGGAATCCATAAGTAAATACTTTCTTCCATAGTACACCTAATGTTGAGACCAACACTATTGGTAGCATTCTCTGATTCAATGCTGCAAAATCACAACTTACATTAGCAATTTCATTCAAAAAGATTTTTTTGAACAAAACAAAGAGAAGAATCATAAATCATAAAAGATTCTTGTGGACAAGTGGAGGTTTCCTTTTTCTTTTAATTTTTTTGAATTCCATATACTTTCTAGTGGAAGAATAAAACCTTAACAACATTTGCTAACATTATATAAAGAATTGAGCATTTTTCGACAAAATGTATGCTATATATAAAAGTCTTTTTGTACTAGTACTATCGAGAGTGATATTTTAAATATAATATGTCGAGTTTGTAGCCCTACATGTAAACATGCATGATTTAAATCTAAATGTGGTAGACTTTTAATAGATAAGATTATAAAATAATTAAGAAAAAACCTCAATCTCTCACAATTTTGCTAAAAACTATAATTTTGAGCATACTTATGTAAATAGCTCTAATTATATCACACTTACCATTGAAACCACCCAAGATAGTACTATTTTTCATTTCAAGTTTTATAAACAACTACTAATTTAGAAATTTCATATAAATAATTAATAATGTTAAAACAAGGGAAAAACAAATCTCCTAAAGAGGTATACCAATTATGGATGTGAGTCTAAAGCCACTTCTTTGAGTAGACGTTTCCTTCTTTAGTTTATATTTTCTGACACTTTTAGCTATTTCCATATAAAATCACCTATAAAAATTATATTCTATGACATTAAATATGTACAAAATGTGTTTTAGTATAAAATGTTCTATATCAAAAAATATTTTTCTTTAAGTATTACGATCTAATTGTAGCCTAATTGTATCAGTTTTGTGTTCATCCATATACTCATACATTTGCTAATAATAAACACTTAGACATCATATATATGTTTATATATACACATTACCAGAAAGAAAATTAAATTTAGCATAATTTTGCATAATTATATCATTTCTAACATTGGTATTAAACAATGTGCATAATATCTCAGTTTGTCTTGAACCTTCCACTTTATAGTGTCACTATTTAGATCTAATGTAGGGCATGGCCACATACTTTTAGTACTTTATTAAGCAAAATAAAATTGTTGAACAACAAAGAGAATAAAAAATCATAAAGTGTATTTCCTCTCTAAAATTTAATGCCATTTTACAGAACATATGTTAAAAGTCAACCTTACTTTAGCTAACTCAACAAAAAATGAAACATGTTAACAAACACAGAGAAAAAGAGAGTTCCTAAAGTGCTTTGATTTAGTGTTCCTTCATGTAATCATTCAAATGTGAATTGTAAGGGACCTTTGGTAAATATTTGTATCTAAAATTTATGGGAAATACAAACAAATTATGCACATCTTGGATAAATAGATATCCTTTTTAGCCCTTCTGACCAAGTAATGACCACAATATCATAGCTTGATTTGAAAATGTCACTTATAATGTTATTTTCCAGAACAAACTTTAAAAATTACCACTTAATTTCGTTGCTTTATGAACTGAACAAAGACCAACAAGAAAAACTCTAAAATGGTGTGTCCTCTACTGAAGTGAGTCTGAATCCAACCTATTGAGTGGAGTTTGATCTCCATTTTACTTCCATTCATATTTTAATATTTTCTAAATAAAACTAACAAAATTTCTTGACATAATAGCTTTAATGTTGTAGGTGGTTATAAACTAAAATATGCTACATCAGAATTATTTCATAAACATGCTATCAAAATTATTATCTCATCCAAAGTATATCAAATATGTGTTTCTCTATGTAATGATATAGGAGTCAACAATAAAGTAGCATAGATTATAGAGATCTTTTACATCTAAAAGTTACAACAAAGGAAATCTTAGTCTACAATGATTACATATAATAACATCATTTCTTGCACCTTGACGTAAATTTGTCCAAGTTCTAGACTTTGCATTCCCACCACTTATAGTGTCATTTTACTAATCCAATTTTGGAAATCTTCACATACAATAGTCATTTGTATAGAAAATGAATATGTAAAAAAATATGAAAAACAAAAATTGAACACCTGAAGTGTTTTTTCCTAGTGAATGTGAGTCTTAAGGTACAACTTTAAGTTGGTTTCATTCTTAATGTTTCATATTTCTAACCATATTTTACATCTAAATACCAATCCAAGTTGCATTTTCTAGCATATACCTTTTTAAAGCTAGATGTTTTAGACAAAAATGTGTTAAGTGTGTTATATTGGTTTCCATCTATGTACTAATAAATGGATGAGTCACAAATGAGATTAGTATATTACAAAATTACAAGAATAAAAAACCAGTTGACATAGTAAGGCTAAATAATATCCTCTTATAGTTTTGTATATCACATATTGCATTGAAATTGTTATTTATAGTGTCAGTTTCCATATCCATTGTTGAAAATAGTCACATAATAGTAGTATAATAAAAAATTAAAATTATAAGTAAATTGAAAAAAAGTCCTAGAAGATAGTCATGAGAAACAAGGAGAGGTAATTAATCTTATCACCCTTCCTAATAGAAAGGAACAATAAGGAGTTGAAAGTGGTCTTTATTAAATATGATAAAAAGAAAGGGGTTAGAGGTGAAGGAAGAAAATATCTAGATGCTTTTGAAAATAATTAAGAACATAATACTTAACTCTTAAACAAGTTTCAAAATCTAGAGGTGGATGATAATGTCGACAAGAAGGAATAAACCAACCAAATACTTATGAAATCAACTTCAAATGGATGAAGGCCTTGCTATAGTTGATTGGAATATTTGGGTCTTACATTCAGGCTCCTAAGATTTAGGAGGAGGTGACGAGGTACAACCCTTATTATTTTCTTGAATGAAACTAGTTCCATAGATGGTAAGATTTACAAAAAAAATGCCATCACTTTAAATTGTTTTCTAATCACTAAATTCACATTCTTAAAAAAGAAGTTGTCCATGGAATGTTGCATCTATTGTTGTTAATACATTTTATTATATGATCAATTTGTCCATCCTAAGGTTAGTTCTGGACAAAATAAATTATATCTTACTAAAGTTTATCATCATAACACTAACTTAGATTGAGCCATTCTATGGGATGATATTGAAGTTAGTCATAACAATATCTAGGACCCTTGGAACTTCTAGGGGGTTTTAATGTTGTCTTGAGAAATGATGAGGAGATGGGTCAAAATACACCTTAGTACATCCATGGATTATTTCAACAATTATATTCTCAATTTTAGCCTTTCTTAGCTTTCATTGAATGGTTCTTTGTCCTAACAAGATAACCACAATGATGGATATAATTTGTCACTTCGATGCTTGAAAAAAAATCTTTGTGAATATCTTTTCTTGGATATACTTGCTAAATTTTAGAGGAATCTTATTCTAAATATTACTAATTATGATAAAGTCATGTCCTTGATCATTGGGAAGAGGAAGAAAATATCATCCCTTTAGATTCATCAATTCTTGAGGAGAAAGGGAAGAAAACATTAACACTATTAAAAATTCTAGGAAGATTGAGGTTGAAGGATTTCCCATGTTAATGTTTAATATGCAGTTGAGATGTTTTAGAAGTGACTCATCCTTATGGAATATGAATTGTTTTGGAAATATCTCTAAAGCAGATAGAGATATTGCATACAAATCCATTGATCTACAAATAAAGACCGATAAAACCCTACCAATTTTGATCTTCAGAATAAATCTAATTCTTAAAGGAAACTTGTAGTCACAACCCGTCTTCATGAGGAATATCTCTTTAGTCAAAAATTTAGACAATAATGGATAAACTTAGGTGATTCTAGTTCCATGTTTTTTGACTCTTTTATAAAAGCTTTAGGAGGAATAACCTTAATAATATTACATAAACTCATGGTCCTATTAGAAATGATATGAATGCTATCAAATGCTTTGTCTATGATTATTGCAAAAGTGTGTTCAGTATAAACACATTGTCTAAATTAATTACCTAGACTTTTTGGATTTACCTAGCATTAATGAATCTCAAAAATAAAGTTACATAGATCTATTTCAAGGGAAGAGATTGGGGTTGTTATTGATGATTTGAGTGTAAATCAATGCCCTGGACCTAATGGGTTAGATGGAATACTCATTAAACTATCTAGGTTGTTATCAATTTGCAATATTTGAGGCTCTTCTTGACTTTTAAAGACAAGGGGCCTACTGAAGGGGCTAATATAACTTTTGTGACTATTAACCCTTAAGGTGATGACTCCCACTTGTTATAGAGTTAGAGAACCATCTCACTTTGTAATATCATCCATAAAATTAATTCCAAGATTTTTACTAAAAAATTTAAAATATCCTTCCCCCATCATTTTTAATAATAAATGTTCTTTTGCATAAGGGAGTATTATTCAATATAAAATTCTTCTCTTGAATGATTTTATTCATGATTTATACAAGAAGGGTGGCAAGGGTACGATGTATCTCAACGTTTATCTTGCAAAAGATTATGACACAATCAATTGAAATTCTCTTTTTGAAGATTTAGGAGTTATAAATTCTCTAAATGTTGGATTATTTGGTTGAAAGATATCTTTTACACTACCATCTATGAGATTCTATTTAATATGAAACTAATTTTTTCTTCGAATTCATATACTGCAATCAAGCAAGGAGATCCTTTGGCATCATACCTTTTTGTGATGTCATGCAAACATTATCTCAACTAATCATTAAAGGCATTACAATATGCAACATATGGCCTCTGCATGTTTCTAAGTTTTTGGATATTTCTCATCTTGTCTTATAGATGACCTCATAGTCTTTAGTGCTATTTGTTTGAAGAATATCTTTCAAAATCTCTCTTCTACTAATAGAATTAAAATTAGCCATGATAAAAGGTCTAATTTTTATGATTTGGTACCAATAAGGATTTGATCATCGATTCATTTGGTAATAAGTATGGTTTTCTTTCTATAAATATGTATGGGGATCTCCATTTTCATCATAAGACTTTCCAAGAACCACGATACTCCTCTTATTCACAGACTCAACTATAGATCTGAGGAATAGAAATCAAAATAACAATCATTTGATGTAGATTTAAACTTATTCATCCAACCCTTTCTTCCATACATTTGTATTTATCTTGTATTTTTTCTCTTCCTAGTTATATTTTTATGAGATAAAAAATTTGTTCAAACTTCCTTCGTGGTTAAGAATAACTTCAATTTAGTTAAGTGGAAGAAAATCTTTAATTATAGAGACAAAGGTGGTGTGGCAATTAAAATTGTTAGAGAAGTGTGAACAAATGTTATTCTCTTGTAATATTTAGAAGATTTCCTAAAAAAAATAACTCTAGCACAAGTGGATACACAGAACGTATTAGAACAAGAGCTCTACTTGGTGTGTTCAGAAGGAAATCAATATTCTTGGTATTTTATTTATTTAGTCATAGATGTGGGTGATTTCAGAAAGATGTCTAGTTATATTGTTGGAGACAACATCATTATTTTTCTTTGTCTAGACCCAAGGACTCCCCATACTCAATTTTTTACAAGTTTCATAATTTAGCAAGAGGTCATGCAATTTGTTTTATCTATTGAAAGTACATTCAATATTATTATTTTCCATCATGAGTGCAAGTTTACCTCATCAAGGTTGTATGAATATCTCTCTCTTTTTCTTGAGGACCTTCCTTCTCTCAATCGAGGTGAATTTCAAATCCTTGGGTGTGGTGAGGCTAATGTCAACCTAAGGAATTTTTGGTTGATTATTAGGGATTATTAACCTAGTGATGCAAGTTTTTCTTAGATATGGAAGGTCAAGACACCAAGAAGACTCCAACTTAATGCAAGGAAGAATGGGCATGATAGACTTCCCACAACTGACCATACAACCATAAGAGGATATTCTACTACCCCTTTGTTATTTCTTAACCATAGATGACTCTAAACACGGGCATCATATATTCTGTGAATGTTTTTATTCAAATTAAATCTGGATTGCATCTTGAACAAAGGCTTATCTCTATTATTCCTTCATGTAGTGAAGACTATAAAACCTAAAATCTAAGCAAGATTACCTATTTGTCCTACCAATAACTCATTATATTTTTATGGGAAGAAACTCTAGTGTTCATTATAATAAGTTTTGATACACTGACTCCCTCTGGATATTAATTAGACATATTGTTGTAGGGATCATGAATTGTGGATTTCTATCTTAAAAGGAGCAACTGATTGTTTTTTATCCTGTTAGATTATAGTACTTTTGTTTATCCTTTCAAGTTGAAATGATCAATGTTTTTATCATTCATACATATACATGTATGTATTTATGTGTGTATTTTGTATATGTTAAGTATATAAGCATGTCCATACCCTTGGAAGCCACCCATAGTCCTATATATCCTATTCCTCTTATCTATAATACACAACATATTATCTACCTTCTCTCTAGAAACATGGTATCCAAGAGGTCGATCCATTACTAGAAATAAGGAGCCAATTTCTTCTAGGTGGTGACATAATCTTCTCCATCGTTCTCACTGACAACTTGTTCTTCATGGTAGAAGTCAAGTTTACATGGAAGTTGTCTCCATGGAAAAATATCTATGGTACACATCATCTCTATCCGGTTTCATATCTTCTATAGACATTTTTCAATGGAAGTCACCTCGGTGCCAACGTATCTCAACCAGATCCACATATCTTCTTACTACTTATACACAAAATCATCTCCATGAAAACATTTCCATGGTGGAAATCATCTCCAGTGAATCTATCTCCATGGAAATCTTCTCCATTGTTGTCATTTCATCCTTGTGCACTATCCATGCATGATTATATCTATGAGATATCTATATCTAGAGTTAGACCCAACTATTGTAGATCAAGAGCCCTCTTGTCAGTCTGGCAACATTCTTTTTTGCAGTCTTCCTACACTATATCATGGGAGATGCAAAGCCTCCAGGACATATGTACATACCTCTTATTAAACATAACTTTGTCATCACTTCAAGAAAACTAAATGGAAACGACTTCAATTATTGGAGTCCATTTAGTTTGTAATATCACTATTTGGTTTAGAGTGTTGGTAAGTATGCCCATAGAGCAAGTCATAAGATGATTATAATGGGATACTTTGTAAATGATTTGAATAATAATAAAGGCAATTTTCGATCTATATGTTTAAATTGTTTCTGAGATGATGGTGTAACATGATAGATGTCTAAAAAATTGTTTTACTCAATGACGTATACTTTTGGGTTGAGGACCTAAACGATGAGATCATATAGATGTTAAGAGTATTCATTCTTGTTTAGTCCCTAGTCGGTTGTTATTGTGGAAATAACCATAGACATCAATAACACTGAAGACTAGCTTGTGTGTTGGTTGATGACAAAATCTCATTAGTCATGATATAGTGATATCAAACCAAGCACATAGGTACTTGTTAGAGAACAAGGTACCGGTCAGACCCACCGTCAGAGTGACACATGGAACCATGACTTGGTAGTCACAGTCAGCTCTCACAGTGATGGTGGTGAGTGTAATTCTTAGACCTGAAATAACTACACTCAACACATGTCATTGGGTACACTTTGACATCATCAAACACAATCCTGAAACATGGGTTGTTATAAAGGTGATGATTGGGTGGCTTTGACACATGGGGCTTTTGAGGGGTGAGTGATAGATATGGGATTTGTCCCTCCTGAGGGAGTTTGATGTCCTTGGCCACTTGATGAGTAGGATTGAGAAAGGCATGCGCATGCACGTGTGAATCAATATGTGATATTGATGTCACACACATCTCACCCAGTCTGCTCTGAGATAAAGGAAATGAATGAAAGTTGACAGGATGACTATTCCATGCCTCGAGTTCATTCAGGATATCAGTGACAAAGGAATTATACATTCACTGTAACACCATTCACGGATTGTAGGATTGAAATTTGTTCTCCAACTTTCTATTTCACTTGGGTAGCACTGATGTGTGACTAGGCACCACTTTTTGCTTGTGAAGTCATAAATGTTATGGACTTTCACTGCCAACATGAAATGGACCTACAGGGTCACACAGATAGGATTTAACCTGGAATAGGAGTTTGTCCACAAACAATGTTTAGATTGATTACTAAATGAGTTTAGTAGTTCAATTAAACACTCAATTAATCGATAGCTCAATATCATAGTGTTCAAGGTGTTGGACTGATTGATTAGAGTATCAGATTGATTGAAACTGCAATTGACTAATTCTGCACAATCTGTATTCCCAACTAAACGGCTCATGTGATGAACCAATCGGCTGAGCTTGGTGAACCGATCCGCTCAACTGGTGAGTCGATCAGCTCATGGACAGGGTGAACTATTGCTTCAAGTGTTGAAATGATCGGTTCAACTGTTGCAACCGGGCAAGTTGGGAAAGTAAGATTGGTGAGAAATTTCTTTTTGTTTCACTTGACCAATTTGATTGGAACAAGGATTGGTATTTGATACCAATTGGAAACAAAAGAAGGAAAGTCAATCGAGAACTGATCAGGACCACGAACCGACTGGTTCAGAAGTGAACTGACCGGTTCATGAGTCCCAACCGATTGGTTGAGGTGTCAACCGACCGGCTCAGATCACCAACCTACTGTTTCAGTTGTGAAACGATCGGTTCAGGTTGTGAGTTCGTTGTTTTTGTGGAAAATCTCGAACCCTTCTACTCCTGCTTTAGTCCCGCATTGCCCGAGATAGAGAACCATGTCCCATGACCCTCATATATATATAGGGGTATTGGGGGCTTCTCAAAGTACAACCCAGTGCAACCAGTTGCTTTGTGAAGTTGTCGTTCTCTCTGGTTTTGGTAACCGAGAGGGAGCCCGAGCAAGTGCTACCCGAAAAGGGAGGCACATCAAGGGAAAGAGAACTGTAGAAAGTGACTGGTGTCAGGAGAGTGTGTTGGTGACTAGTACGCCAACAGGAGGGTTTGAATCCTTCTGATTCCTTGTGGGACAAGGAGATCGGAGTTCCAGGCAGCTGTGTGGACGACTGCAGAGGCGGGAGACCTCTGTCGCTCAGAGGACAACTGTCAATCCCGACAGTCCCGGTGCGACCAAGAGCTGCACAGACACCGTCCAAGACCGGAGGTGAAGACTGCACAAGGCACAAGGTACTGTCATCGAGCAAGCCTCGGGACAAGGTATGAATTCACAAACAATCTTTCCTATTATATAGACATTGACGCAATTCCTTTTGTTCTGGGTTTTGGGAGAATTTGTTTTTGTTTCCGCTGCTTCTTTGCCTCCCCTAAAACCCAACAATGGTATCAGAGCCACGTCAACTGTTCTATATTTTAGGATTATCGATATGATCGATTTTGGTTTGTCTCCTTTATTTATTGCATGTGATGCGAATAAAATTGGCTTTATGCATGTCCAATCCACAAATCCCAAATATACATATATGATATGTAATATTAATTCACTCGATACGCGTCGCCCTTAAACGAGTTTTGTGGTGGATGTGTAGCATGGTTATGGCCTATAAACCCTATATCTATGTGTGGTTGTATGTGGTTGTTTGCATCTCGATCTGCGCACCGATTCCCTTTTCTCATATTCCTGATGTAACTCGAAATAATTTGAGATTGCTTTTCCTACATTTGCTCCCCCGAATGTAACTCGGGGTTTCACAATTCAATTGTAAATAGGATAGATTTTATTTTCTATTTTGTCATAGAACGACGAACGACCTAAGATGATCGGTTTAAGGTGTGAACCGATCAGTTGACGTTTCAGACGACCGGTTCGAGGAGAGAGACAAGCGGGTGGCAACCTGAGGAGATGCACGACGACCGGTGAACCGATCGGCTGGAGGCGCCAGTCGATCGGCTGGTGGCACCAGAACAACCAACTTGATGGTGAGCCGATCAGTCATGGAGATGAGCTGATCAAACCGAGAAAGGCAGGCACAGATTACATTTTATACAGGTTGCATGTGATGTAAACCTAGATGACCGTGATTCCTCTTGGCTCGAGGAATCACAATAGGATGGCCATAATCATTGCTTTTATCGTTTCACATGTTTTCTGTGGGATATAGCATGTATATGACATGTACTATATATTGTGGTGATTGGATATGTATATGTATATAAAAACCAAATCCCTCATTAAATATTAAGTTTTAGATGCCTTCCAAATGTGACACACATGAAAAGCTTGATCGACCAAGTGTGGGAACGCCCTAGCGTGGTGCACCATCTATCTCATGGAAGCGTGAAGGATGAATGTGTGGATCTGCCCTAGCAGGGTGCATATTCATCGTGTTGGCTTTAGGTTGGACTTAACAAGGTGATCTAGATGGGATCTAGTACCTTGAGGCATGGAGATGATCATGGCAAAGAGTTTCACATGACATATTTCAAGAGTTACATATGATGCAATTGGCAAGAGTTGCCTACCTGTGAGATCTGAGTTGTGGGTGACAGCCCTAGCTGGTCCATGGCTCAGAGGATTTCAAGATCTTGACCCACTAGAAGATTGTGCGCTACAATCTTCAGAATTGATGATGAGGGCTGTCAATTTGAGTCAAAATAGTGGGAGCGGTAATTAATTAAAGGCCTAATTAACTATCATCAAATTTTATTCAAATCAAATCAAAAGGAGTTTTGACAAATGCAATTTTTTTCTTGTAGAATGGCAAAAGAATCATCTTTTAAAATGGGCAAATTAATTGAGAATAAATTCCATAACTGGTTGAGGATTGTGAGAAGTGTTCTGCACAATCCAGATATACCAGGAGCCTTTGAATCCACTCTATGTACGCTTAATGCATTGATGAAGAAGAAAGAAAGTTCATTGATAGAGATCAATAGAACGAAAGGTAACGGAGAGAAGGGTTCTCTCGCCAAACCAATTTCTTCTACATGGAGAGGATGGAAGGAACGATGGAAGAAGAAGTCATAGATAGAGATCTCTACTTTTGGTGTATACATGATAGAGATTAACTTTACTACTTCTTCGTCATGGGTACTTGATACCAGATGCGGATCTCACATTTGTTCAAATGTGAATGATCTTAAGAGAAGTAGGCCTTTAGGGAAAGGCAAGGTTGAACTACGTGTTGCCAATGGGGCAAGAGTTGCCGCCAGTGCCGTAGGAACCTATGAGTTAACTCTACCAAGTGGGCTAAAAATAGAGTTGAAGAACTACTATTATGTACCTACCATAATTAGGAATATCATTTCCGTCTCTTGTTTGGACAAAGATGGATTTGAATTTCTTATTAAGAATGGAAAGTGTTCCATTTCTAAAGATGGGATCTTTTATGGCAGTGCCCCAATGTCTTATGGTCTATACTTGATAGATTTGGAGACAAGTGTATACAACGTAAACACCAAAATGCAAAAACTCAATGACTCAAACAAAACATATCTTTGGCATTGTCGTCTAGGGCACATAAATGAGAAGCACATTTCTAGACTCCACAAAGATGGTTATCTAGACTCTTTTGATTATGAATCAATAGAGACATGTGAATCTTGTTTGATGGGCAAGATGACCAAGACTCTCTTTTTAGGTAAAGATGAGAGAGCTAGTGATCTATTAGGACTCATACATACTGATGTATATGGGCCTTTTAGAACTAATGCCAGGTATCAATACTTCATTACCTTTACTGATGACTTCAGTAGGTATGGCTATGTGTACCTAATGAAACATAAGTCAGAAACCCTTGAAAGGTTCAAGGATTTCATGAATGAAGTACAGAACCAACTTGGTAAAAGTATGAAGGCACTTCGATCCGATCGAGGTGGAGAATACTTAAGCCAGGAGTTTGAGGACCTTCTGTGAGCCTGTGGTATTGTATCACAATGGACTCCGCCTGGAACACCACAACATAATGGTGTGTCTGAAAGAAGGAATCGCACATTGTTGGATATGGTGCGATCAATGATGAGTTTTTCTGATCTTCCAATTTCTTTCTGGGGTTATTCTCTTGAAACTGCCGTGTTTACACTTAATCAGTACCATCTAAATCGGTTCAAAAGACACCATATGAGATATGGTATGGGAAGCGTCCCAGTTTGTCTTTTATGAAGATTTGGGGTTGTGAGGCTTACGTCAAGAAAATGTTTCCTGATAAGCTTGGACCCAAATCTGTAAATGTTATCTTGTTGGATACCCCAAGGAAACGAGGGGATATTACTTATACCACCCTACTGACAACAAAGTGTGTGTTGCCAGGGATGTTGTATTTATAGAGAAGGAATTTATTTCCAAAAGAAGCAGTGGAAGGAATATAGAGCTTGAAGAGGTTCAAGCCCAACAAGAAAACATTGAACCGATAGATGTACAAGAGGAAAATGGAGATTCACAAGGTGTTGTGGAATCCCAATCTCCTCAGGTAACACAAGGACCTCGTAGATCTAGTAGGACCCGCCTTGAACCTGAGAGGTTTGGATACCTTGTGACTCAGGAAGGTGGTGAGTTGATCATAGATGATGATCCAACTACCTATGTAGAGGCTATGGAGGGACCCGATTATGAGAAATGGCTCAAAGCCATGAGATCTGAGATGGAATCCATGTACTCCACCAAAGTATGGACTTTGGTGGAACCACCCGAAGGGGTAAAACCCATAGGGTGCAAGTGGGTCTTTAAGAAAAAGACCGACATGGATGGCAATGTGCAAACTTATAAAGGCAGATTGGTTGCAAAGGGATTTTGACAAGTTCAAGGTGTTGACTATGACGAAACCTTTTCTCCAGTTGCCATGATTAAGTCCATCAGGATCATGCTTGCTATTGCAGCTTATTATGACTATGAGATTTGGCAGATGGATGTTAAAACTGCATTCCTTAACGGGAATATAAATGAGGATGTGTACATGACACAACCTGAAGGTTTTGTAGATCTAAAGAATGCCAATAAAGTCTGTAAGCTACAAAGGTCAATCTATGGATTATAGCAAGCATCTCGGAGTTGGAATCTTCGATTTGATGAGGAAGTCAAAGTGTTTGTCTTTACTCAAAATGAAGATGAACCTTGTGTGTACAAGAAGGTTAGTGGTAGCTTGACCACATTCCTCATATTGTATGTAGATGACATACTTTTGATAGGGAATGATGTCTTAGCATTAGAGAAGGTAAATACTTGGCTTGGGAATACTTTCTCAATGAAGGACTTAGGAGAAGCATCCTACATTCTAGGAATTAAGATCTATAGAGATAGATCTAGAACGCTTCTCGGACTAAGTCAGAGCACGTACATTGACAAAGTGTTGAAGCAGTTCAGCATGGAGAACTCAAAGAGAGGCAACATCCCCATGCTACATGGAGTCACCGTCTCTAGAGCTCAATGTCCCCAATCTTGTGAAGAGAGGGAGCATATGAATGGGATCCCATATGCATCAGCCATCGGGTCCATCATGTATACTATGTTGTGCACACGTCCAGATGTCTCGTATGCTCTCAGCATGACGAGCAAGTACCAGTCAGATCCCGGGGATGCTCACTGGACAGTTGTAAAGAACATCCTCAAGTACTTGCAAAGGACTAAGGATCAATTTCTGGTTTACGGCGGCGAGGAAGAGCTGGTTGTAAAGGGTTACACTGATGCAAGCTTCCAAACCGATAAATATGATTACAGATCACAATCAGGATTTGTGTTTTGCCTTAATAATGAAGTTGTGAGCTGGAAGAGTTCCAAGCAGGAAACAGTTGTCGATTCTACTACAGAGGCTGAGTATATTGGTGCTTCACATGCAGCAAAGGAGGCTGTTTGGATCAGGAAGTTCATTTCTAAACTTGGTGTAGTTCCCAGTAGATGTGATACAATTGAGCTTTATTGTGACAATAATGGAGCTATTGCACAAGCTAAGGAACCCAGATCACATCAGCGGTCCAAGCACATACTGTGGCGCTTCCATCTCATACGAGAGATCGTATAGCGAGGAGATGTGAAGATTTGCAAAGTACCAACTGAAGACAACATAGCTGATCCACTGACTAAGGCCCTTTCTCAGCAGAAGCATGATGGTCATGCTAGGTCACAAGGACTGAGGTTCCTTGGTGACTGGCTCTAAGTGCAAGTGGGAGTCTGTTGGTATGTATGCCCATAGAGCAAGTTATATGATGATTGTAATGGGATACTTTGTAAATGATTTGAATAATAATAAAGGGAATTTCTGATCTATATGTTTAAACTATTTCTGAGATGATGGTGTAACATGATAGATGTCTAAAGAATTGTTTTACTCAATGACGTATGCTTTTGGGTTGAGGACCTGAATGATTAGATCATACAGATGTTAAGAGTATTCATTCTTTTTTAGTCCCTAGTCGGTTGTTATTGTGGAAATAACCATAGACATCAATAACATTGAAGACTAGATTGTGTGTTGGTTGATAACAGAATCTCATTAGTCATGATATAGTGATATCAAACCAAGCACATAGGTACTTGTTAGAGAACAAGTTACCAAATAGACCCACCGTGAGAGTGACACATGGAACCATGACTTGGTAGTCACAGTCAGCTCTCACAGTGATGGTGGTGAGTGTGATTCTTAGACCTAAAATCACTACACTCAACACATGTCGTTGGGTACACTTTGACATCATCAAATGCAGTCCTGAAACATGGGTTGTTATAAAGGTGATGATTGGGTGGCTTTGACACATGGGGCTTTTGAGGGGTGAGTGATAGATATGGGTTTGTCCCTCCTGAGGTAGTCTGATGTCCTTAGACACTTGATGAGTAGGATTGAGAAAGGCATGCACATGCACATGTGAATCAATATGTGATATTGATGTCACACACATCTCACCCAGTCTGCTCTGAGATCAAGGAAATGAATGAATGTTGACAGGATGACTGTTACATGCCTCGAGCTCATTCAGGATATCAGTGACAAAGGATTATACATTCATTGTAACACCATTCATGGATTGTAGGATTGAAAGTTGTTCTCCAACTTTCTATTTCACTTGGGTAGCACTGATGTGTGACTAGGCACCTCTCTTTTCTTGTGAAGTCATAAATGTTCTAGACTTTCACTGCCAATGTGAAATGGACCTACAGGGTCACACACATAGGATTTAACCTGGAATAGGAGTTTGTCCACAAAAAATGTTTAGATTGATTACTAAAGGAGTTTAGTAGTTCAATTAAACACTCAATTAATCGATAGCTCAATATCATAGTGTTCAAGGTGTTGGTCTGATTGATTAGAGTATCAGATTGATTGAAACTGCAATTGACTAATTCTGCACAATTTGTACTCCCAACCGATCAGCTCATGTGATGAACCGTTCGACTGAGCTTGGTGAACCGATCGACTCAACTGGTGAGTCGATCGGCTCATGGACAGGGTGAACGATTGCTTCAAGTGTTGAAACGATCGGTTCAACTGTTGCAACCGGGCAAGTTGGGAAAGTAAGATTGGTGATAAATTTCATTTTGTTTCACTTGCCCAATTTGATTGGAACAAGGATTGGTATTCGATACCAATTGGAAAAAAAAGAAGGAAAGTCAATCAGGAACTGATCAGGACCACGAACCGACCGATTCAGAAGTGAACTGACCGGTTCATGGGTCCCAACCGATCGGTTGAGGTGTCAACCGACCGGATCAGATCCCCAACTGACCGTTTCAGTTGTGAAATGATCGTTTCAGGTTGCGAGTTGGTTGTTTTTGTGGAAAATCTCGAACCCTTCTACTCCTGCTTTAGTCTCACATTGACTGGGATAGAGAACCCTATTCCATGACCCTCCTATATATATGGGTATTGGGGCTTCTCAAAGTACAACCCAGTGCAACCAGTTGCTCTATGAAGTTGTCGTTCTCTCTGGTTTTGGTAACCGAGAGAGAGCCTGAGAAAGTGCTACCCGAAAAGGGAGGCACAACAAGGGAAAGACAACTGCAGAAAGCAACTGGTGGCAGGAGAGTGTGTTGGTGACTAGTACGCCAATAGGAGGGTGTGACTCCTTCTGATTCCTTGTGGGACAAGGAGATTAGAGTTCCAGGCAGTCCGTGTGGACGACTACAGAGGCGGGAGACCTCTGTCGCTCAGAGGACAATTGTCAATCCCGACAATCTCAGTGCGAACAGGAGATGCACAGACACCGTCCAAGACCAGAGGTGAAGACTACACAAGGTGCGAGGTACTGTCGTCGAGCAAGCCTCGGGACAAGGTATGAATTCACAAACCATCTTTCCTATTATATAGACGTTGACGCGATTCCTTTTGTTCTGGGTTTTGGGAGAAATTTTTTTTTGTTTCCGGTACTTCTCTGCCTCCCCTAAAACCCAACACATAGGTCAGGGGTAAGTGAAACATTTCACGAAAGTACCTTACATAGATAGTTCTCTTCCATAATGCAAACAACATGAGGCCAACCTCCTCTTTTCTCTATGGAATTGAATGTAGCCTCGTATCTCTGATATCATAGGCCACCTGACTGACTATAAGTTAGTTTGGGATCTTCTGCAATTTGTATACTCCAACAAGATCTATTGGATGTATGACATGATATTTGAGATTTACAATCTTAATCAGAAGGAGTAGAATCTACAACAACTTTTTGGAGAGGTCACTTGCATCAAAAAAGATTTAAAAGATCTCCTTCCTAACTCCATCAATCATGTTAAACTCTAAAAGTAGCAAGATCAGATGGTTTTCATCAAGATCCTTATTGGTCTTAGCAAGGATATAAGAAAGTTAGAAGCTACTTTCTATCATGGATAGAGATTTCCTCCTTTGTAGAAGCATATAAATGTGTCTCTAGATTCTTCCTCAAGAAAAACTCTTCATCCAATCCAATCCTATCACAACTTCATCTCTCACAACACCACCAATATCTATTCTAGATGATGTGGTGAGAGATGGACATGAAGCTCTAGGGGTAGATGAAGACCTGAGTGTTCACACTATGGAAAAAAGGGTCACTAGTAGGAGAGATGCTACTTCATTCATGGTTACCCATCTCAGATTCCTACTCCTATTGTTAACCTCATAGCCATTGAAGAATCTACCGAGCAAAATTCTCATCAGTTAAAGATGACTAAAGAAGAATATATCATCTCATTCAGATCTGGGCATCTGAACAAGCATCTTTATCTATTGCTTCATATATTCAAATGCCAGGCACACCCAACTCTTCTACAACATGCATAGCTCGATTCCCAAACACAAGTTCTTCATCATGGATACTCGATTCTGGTGCAACAGATCATACTACAAGCATACTAGTCTTATTTCCAATATGTCCACAAAAATTAATTGATGAATGCATGTTCATACAATTTTCATCACACCTTGTGTTATTCTTTTCTCAAAATTAGGAACTAATTGCAATCTCATTACTTTCATCCCCTTAATTGGATTTCTTCTCATTTCTATTCACATTTCATACGATCCACACTCATTCACATTTTCTCAGCTCCAAAATTTAAGAACTGACCTTTTCACTCAAAGAGTTAGAATATTGAAGGGCATTGCACATCCTCTCACAAATCTCTTGACTTTCTACACCAATCGATTGACTCACGTGCCCAAGACAGTTCAAAACAGAACTCCAATTGATCGTCTCATGTCATCAATATATCAACTCAACCCAGTCCCAGAAGGCAGACTACTCTAGCAAAGTAGTTGACTCAGTTTGCAAACCGATCGACTTAGGACCGAATGGGTTGACTCAATTTTCCAACCAGCCAACCGAAGTCCCTTAGATCCTAAGTATTATCCATATCATGCGCCCTAAAATGTTCCTCTCTACCAACAACCCTTGGCCTTTGACTCCCTTCCGCAGACCCATGCAGTCATACATCTCAATCGACCAACTGACATCTCCTGAGACAGACTTTTCAGCAGCTACCATCCATATTAGTCACATTCCTATGGTCTTTCACACCTCCTCCCCCTATAAAATCAAGGGGACTCCATAAAAAAAGTTGATTGTCTTTTATCTTGTACCTCTATGATAATGTATCTCTTCTACTCCATCCTTACATTAGAATTCTAATCAATCTTATTAATTGTTTAGTCTTCTTGTATTGTGGGCAAGGATTGGAGAGGAAAGTCATTGGATTTTTTGCTAGATCAGAGTCCTATATTGGTTAGATTCTTCTTTTTACCACTAGCTTCTAACTTCTTTTCTTCCTATTTATGCTTTTGCATACATTTCTATAAGGAGTGAATAGTTTTGTATATCGAGGCATGGGTTGTAACCTCATAGCTTGCAATTTCTTGGATTAAATTAACTTTGTGATATTACCTGTTAGATGGTGTTCTATTTGTTTATCGCAAAAGTTTTCCGACTTGATTTGTTGGATTGCCTCTTGTTAACTGTGGGTGAAGAAACCTCAGACTCCAAAGGTTTAGAATGACTGAATAAATACATAGAGCATTAGAAGAAACCTTGGAAGGTGATCTCTTGGATGATTAAGCAAGGATCCGCAAACACCAAGACCAACGTGTTTGCATGGAACTTGATTTTATGAAGTATGTTTAGAAGGATGTTTTCATATATCCTCATCTAACAAGTTTGTTTCCAACAAGTTTTGTCAATCTAAGTCTCTACGCCAGTTATGGGCATGACCCTAGCCCTGATATTCCGTATAACCATCTAATGTTTGTTTTAATCTCTTTGCTTCTTACAATATTCTTTTTTCTTAGAATAATCATATCCTCAATTTTGTTTTTAGTGTAATCTTATCTTCCTTTTTCTAAACATAATTCTCTTTTTATTTTATTCTTAGCATAATTCTCTTTAAGTCTATTGTTAGCATAATCACCTCCTTCAAACTGGAATTTAAATTCATATTCAAAGTTCAATGTTGTTCAAATCTAGTGGGATCAAATTCAAAACTTAAAAAGTTGTTCCATGGGATTGACCCTTCTATACTATGAATTAACCAACTCATAAAAGTGGGTTGTTTTACCATAAAAATGGTTAAACTCTAGGAATTAATTCTCCCTAGTGATTTGTTGTGTAAATGACACATCAATTTTTGCGTAGTTGATAGGGACAACGGTTTTAGTTTTAAAACCCCGATCGCCTCAAATAATTTGAACTTTTTCTTTTACTTTCCTACCAAGTCCCATTCTGGTAGTGATGCTCCTCCTTCTACAAATTTTCAATTCTGGTAATACTATTTTTGTTGCAAATCATGCTTATTTTCTTAAATTGGAACTTCCTCTCCTTTGAATTTTCTTTTTCTCTTCTCAAGCACCGAGTGGCGTATGCTACAATCACAAAATGCTGACTTTGTGCATCCTGCTTTTGATCCTAAAATTGATACGACCATCCATCATTTGAACTATGCAAATTAATATGTGATTTATGAACATAATGTAATAGGATTTAGCATGCCCATACCACTCAAAGAGAAGCCCTTCTAGATGAGCAAGAGTATATAGATTACACCCTTTATGATACCTTGTTGGCCGAACAAAAGGCTCGGGGGACAATCTATGCTAGGATGAATGACAAATACAACTTAAGGACTTCTCAGTCCATAAAATTGCCTATGCACAATATCCTATTGTACCACCAAACTTCACTTCTCCTTGGTTTCAAATCCAAACTCAATGGATCACTATGCTTCAAGTCAGTCCCTTTCCTGGTAACAAAGGTGACAGTTGTCTTGACCATATCTAACATTTTTATAACTTATGCTCCTTGCAAAAAATCATTGGCATTTAATAAGTTGCAATAAATTTGAGACTATTTAAATACTATGTGTCAGATCAAGATAGTAGTTGGTAAAATTCCATGGAGGGAGATCGGATCACTACCTAGGATGTTGTCCAATCCAAATTTTAATTAAAATATTATCCCATGTCCCTCACTTATTAAATCAGGGGTTAGATTGTTGAATTTTTCATGGCCCCAATTGAGACTTTAGGCAAAGCATGGGAGAGTTCAAAGACCTCAACGATCACTATCTCCACCATGACATCTCTCCAATCTAGTTAATCAGAACATTTTAATGAGGTGTTGACGACAACACCAAGGTTTTTCTTGATTCCTCATCTAGAGGAAATTTTATGTTTCAAAACTTTGTAGTGCTTGGAAAGTTGTTAAAAGAAACTCCAAAACCCAAGAATGATCCAAATGCGGATTTGGAAGAGTGCTCAAGGTGGTCTAAGGCAGAAAACTTTGACTTTAACTCCATTGCTGAGAGCCTTAAACTTCTTCTTCTAAAGCAAGATAGTCTAGAATATTCATCAAATGTCTATGAAATGAGAGGGCAACCACAACAGATTAAATCTGCAAATCCCCTCTCTTATAATTTCCAAGTATGATCATGATTCAGTACAATGTCAACTCCTCTATAATGAGCCCAAACAACCTGACGTTGGATAGAAGATGGAGGACCTAAACTCCATCCACAACATACCCAATCAAGCCTACTATAATCCCAACCAAGTAGTGAACCACCATGGGTTTCAATATGGAAATCTAGCTGGTTCTCAAAGCAAAACAAAACAAAGACCTACCCCATTCAATGACCAAAACCATCCTCCCCAGGTTTCCCATACAAAAACGAAAAGAATTTTAGGTATTCAGGAAATTATTGGGGTAATTACCAAAATTGTGGTAGTTGTCAAGGGTAGCAATATAAAAATATTAACCAAGCACAAAAAATGTAGTAGGCCTCCCTTGCACCTTCCCCTGATGATAGAATAACTACCTTAGAGTAGATGATACTTTCACAAGCCCATCAGAAAGTAATTGATGCTCAGTTAGCCCAACTCTCGGTAAATCAATGACCTCCTACCAGAACCTTTGTTGGGTAGCCTGAGAATAACCCAAAACATCATGAACAACTAAAAGTCATCTCCATGTGTTTTGTGAATCTATATGAACCTCCCCCTCCTCTAGAGAAGCCCCCTATTGTGCCCATAAGTTTTGATGATGATGAAACTATGGTAGTTGAAAACCAATCTTCACAAGACATCAACGGTTCCAATGCCAATAAAGTTCCCATCCATGAGCCTCCACAATTTGAAGCTGACAAACTTGACACTCCTGTGTACAAGTCTTGTGCACCATATCAACCCCACCTTAAGAAGACTAGGCTAGACACTATGTTCATGAAATTCAAAGACTACATTAAGAAACTCCATGTGGACATTCCATTTTTAGACGCTCTTTCTTAAATGCCCACATGGTCTAAGTACATGAAAACTATTTTGCGCAAGAAATATACCACAGAAGAGTATGAGACCGTAAAACTCGCTAGGGCCACTTTAGATATAATTCTTAACAAAATTACTAATGAACGAAGGACCCTGGCTCCTTTAGGACTGGGTGCTATCTAGGTGACACACTTGTAGGAAGGGGTTGGAAGACTTACATGCAAGTATTCACATTATGCCTTGCAGTCTTTGCAAAAGATTAGGATTCACTAACATTCTTCCCACAGACATTACCATCTAGTTGTTAGATTCACCCATGACAAAACACATGGGTATCATAGAGGATATACCAATGAAGGTGGAAAAGGATGCCTACATCCCGAGTGATCTTGTAATCATGGACATCAAGGAGGATTTATGATATCCCCTTATCTTTGGCCGTCACTTTCTACTCACTTTCTGACATTGCTTGATGTTGAAGTTGGAACCATCCTTTTACGGCTAGGTAGGCAAACCTTAAAGTTTTGTGTTTTTTAGAGCATGAAGGGCCGAAGCATCCATGAGGAAGATTATATTTTTTATTGTATCCACAAGATTTCCCAACTAAGGCAAGAGTGGGAACTATTCAAGGAGCCCCTTACATAGCCCTTGCCACCCCGACTCAGTTTGAACTTGATGATGAACAACTCAAATAGTGCAGGGCTCATTTAGATAATTTTGAGGAAGTTCCTCAAGCTGAATTTGAGGATCTTAAAATGATTTTTCTTCTGGAAGAGAAACTTGAACCCCCTAAAGCCCCAAAAATGAAACCCCTTTTGGAAGGACTCAAATATGTATTCCTTTATGAATAATAGATCTATCTGGTGATAATCAATTCTGATCTTATATCTGAGCAAGAAGGCAGGCTCATGACCAAGTGGAGAAAAACCATAACTTCCTTGAGATACAAAATGACTAAACTACTAGGGGTTAGTCAAGCTATTTGTATGTATAAAATTCCATGGGAGTTGAATACAAGCCATCTCGAGACCCTCAATGCAAATTAAATCCAAACATGAAAGAGGTTGTCCATCTAGAGGTCATTTAGCTATTGACTGTAGGAATCATATACCCAATCCCTAACTCCCACTGGGTTAGTCTTGTCCAAGTTGTTCCAAAGAAGGTGCACCACTATTGTGAGAAATGATAATGATGAGCTCATCCCTACCCACACCACTAGGAAATATCAATTCCCATTCCCTTATGTGATCAGGTACTAGAGTGCCTTGCCCATCATGAGTATATTTGTTACTTGAATGACTATTCTGGCTTTTAATCAAACTCATATCCATCCAGATGACTAGGAAATGGCCGTTGTCATCTATCTCTTTGGTACTTATGCATTTAGAAGACTGTCGTTCGGTCTCTATAATGCTCCACCACCTTCCAACAGTGCATGACCGTTATTTTTTCTGGGTTTTCAAAAATCATCATGGAGATTTTCATGGATGACATCTCTGACTATGGAGATTGTTTTGGTTCTTGTTTACAACATTTATCTCTTGTGATAGAAAGGTGTGAATAAGCACACTTACTTTTAAATTAGGAGGAATATTATTTTATGGTGAGACAAGGGATTGTCTTGGGACATAGAGTGAGCATAAGAGGGATAGAAGTGGATAGAGTAAAAAATCTAAGTCATTTCTAAACATCCTCATCCTACCTCCATTAAGAACATCCATTCCTTTATCGGGCATGTTGGGTTCTACAAACGATTCATTTGAGAATTTTCAAAAATCACCAAACCTCTTACCATTCTCCTTGTGAAGGATATCCCCTTAGATTTTGACTAGAGTTGCATGACCAACTACCTTAGTTTGAAGTATGCTCTCACCTCCACCCCCATAATTTGTGCGTTGGATTGGTCACTATATTTCTAAATCATGTGCAATGTCGATGACTATGTAGTGGAACCATTCTTGGGCAGTGAGTCAACAAGAAATGTCATGTCATGTCATATACAATGCGTCCAAGACCTTAGATGACACATAATGGAACTAAAGCACAATTGAGAAGGAAATGTTAGAAATTTTCTATGTCTTCGACAAGTTACAATATTATTTGATTGGATCTAAAGTGATTTTGTATATTGACAACGTTGACATTCTCTACTTAATGACCAAAAAGGTTCCTAAAACTCAATTCATTCAATGGATTCTTACTCTAGGAATTTGACTTAGAAATCATCAATCAGAAAGGCTCTAGAAATGTAGTTTCTGACCTCCTTAGCTGCCTAAGTTTGTGTCACAGGGATGGAATTCTAATTGATAGTTCCTTGCCAAATGACAAACCGCTTAAAGGTGAATCCCAATACCCATGGTTTTCTAACTATGTGAATTATCTTACGATAGGTGTCCTACATCCTGATTATAAGGAGCATGCTAAAGAAAAAGTTTTACATGATGTTAAGAACTTCTATTGGGATGATACTTATCTGTTCAAACTGCATGCAAATGGCCTCTATCCTAGATGTGTCACCAATGAAGAGGCTTGTGGCATTCTAGAGCAATGTCATTCTAGTTCTACCAGAGGGTACATGAGTTCTCAAAAGTCCACTAGCAAGGTACTCCAATATGGGTTCTTTTAGACCACCTTGTTTAAAGACTCTTATGAATTTGTCATATGTTGTGATCAACTCTAGAGGAACAAAAACATGTCTACGCGAGATTAGATGCTAATGACTTCATGGAACAAAATAGAATTTTCCATGTTTTAAGAGTAGTTTATATGGGATACTTTCCTTATTTTTGTGGGTTTTCCTATATCCTAGTGGATATGGACTACGTTTTAGAATGGGAAGAAGCCATCCCTACCAAGTCAAGTGACTCCAAATCCATTATGAAACTTCTTAAGGATACCATTTTCTTTAGTGTGGGGTACCTCACACTGTGAATTCTGATGGATCATCACACTTTTTGGAGAAATTTTTTGAGTCCTTGCTTAAGAAATATGGCATCCACCACAAGGTTGCTACTCCCTACCACCCTCAGACCAATGGCCAAGATGAGTTCTCAAATAATCAAATTAGAACCATTTTGGATAAAATAGTCAAGTGAACTAGGAAAGACTGGGCCTTGAAGTTTAGTGATGCCTTATGGGTGTATTGAACAAATTTAAAAACACCCTTAGGTACCAATTCCTTATGTCTTATTTATGGAAAATATTGCCACCTCCACATAAAAATGGAATATAGAGCTAGTTGAGCTATCAAAACCCTCAATTTTTAACCTATATGCGGTAGGCTAGAACCATTTCCTTCAAATATAAGAACCAGAGGAAATTAGAACAATCGTCTATGAGAATTGTGCGATTTATAAAGATAGGACCAAATCATGGCATGATGACCATCAAAGGAAAAAGGATATTCAAGAAGGAAACAAGGTCCTAGTATACAACTCCAGGTTGAGGCTTTTCTCTAGAAAACACAAATCCAAATGGTATGGACTTTCCCTAGTAAAGTGTGCCTCTCCACATGGCACTTTACTTCTTTGTGACAAATGGAAGGGTGAGTTTGTAGTAAATAGACATAGACAAACTCTACTTAACATCTATGGATTTCATGGCATGAGGAGTAAAACATCTCCCTATCCCTAAAGATTTACACATAAGCAACCCCCCACGCCCACCCACTCCAGAACCAAAACTGGCCTCTTGAACACATGTGTCAGGCCTTCGATGTTAGACTGGGTGCTTGTTTTGGGGCAACCCAACATCTGTGTGACTTCTATTGTTTAAATTTTGTTTTCTTTTCTCATTTATACTCCTAGAAATTTCTTATTGTATTTTTCTTATTTACACATCCCTTTAATATTACATAAAAAAATTAGTCGATTGTTTGGTCTCCCAATCAAAGGAATGAGTTGGGAAATTGATTCAAAATCCCAATGCTTCAGTTTCCCCCAACGACTGGTGTGAGTCGCTCGTCTGGTTAAACCCTATTGATGTACTCGAGATTTATGAAGCTTCTATAAAGATAGCCTCCTAGAGTGGAGGGTCAACTCACATCCTCAACCAAGACTCCCCCTAGCTGAGAACCTTCCTCCTAGAGAACCAAACTACGCCCTCATATCAGTGAGTCAGGCACCCATCCACTCAACTCGTAGCTACACATAATCTCAACATGTATATGCATCATCACCTCCACCATCATCATTGCATGCAACGCCTCACCACCCCCTTACTATAGTTGACTCCTCGATGAGTTGTGCGACTTGCCTCTAACCATCAAAGCAACCCCCCTTCCCTTCACTACCGACCATCCACCCCTTATTCTTCTATGACAAACAACTACTTCCTTAAACTCTAAGAAAAGTAGAGTGAGTCACATCGCCAATTGAGTGACTGATGATTCAAAGTAGAAAAATCATGACACTCATGTATAGTAACTAAATGGGCAAATCAGCGACCAAAATCGTCACAACATCAATTCAGATTTGTGAGTCAATCAACACACACCTTTAGCCAGTCCATTGGTAACATAAAGCGGGGATGCTATGCCTCAAGAAGGTTCTCCTGGCATCTTCTTCAGCCACCTACGTAAGGGAAAATCTTTTACCTGGAAACCAGACCCCCCCACAACCCTCATCATCACCACATCTTTGGGGGTGAAATCCACATTGCGGAACCAATGGGCAAATGTTTACACAACATCACAAAGGAGTTGGTGCCTGACTTTGAAGACCTAGAGGAATCACTCGACGATTTTGAGACTAGTAGAGCCTCACATCATGATCCCAATTCGACTTCCCCACCCTTTCCAGGAAATTATGTTCAGTTTGTCAGTGACAACCATTTCATGTAGTTCGGTACAATGAGCAAAATAGGCATTATGCTTCCCCGATGAGCATGCACTGATGCACTTACTACCCTCAAGATCAAGGAGTCTATTCACCACATACTGTCAAGAAATTGCATCCTTCATTAACCTATTGGATCATTTTCATCTTCAGTGATCTCACCCTAGAATTCATGACCACCTTCCATCGCCTCTACGGCTTACAGGAGAACTCCACTTTCTTGATTAGAATTTTTAGGGAAAACACAAAGATCCATGCCAAGCAGATCACCTCTATCATCCTTGATGGTGAGGACCCTTCTTGGATCATAAGATGCATGGAGTGCTCCCATACTGCCTATCATAGCCTTAGTGATCCTGACAAATTTTAGGCAGACCTCACAAGGATGCCTCCCTCTCTGCCATTAGGACCAAAGGCTTCATGTCTGCAAAATCTAGTGGTTAGCTACCTTCACCAAATCCTCACCTCCACACTCTATAGTAGGACAGACACACATGGCACCATCATTCAGACATACCTCTACACTATGTGGTGTCTGCTGCATAATCAGCACCTCAACTGGGGGTCTTCATCTTTGAGCATATTAGCGTTCAAGCGAGTCAAAGCACTAGCTTAGCTTTCATCCTAAGTGATCTCATGAATACCAACACCATTTTTATGGGCTTCACCCATATCCCCCTCATGGTGACTGAGCCTAAGGGGATTATGCACATGGTCAACCTCCCATACTTGAAGGCAAGCCATATCATCTACTTTGGTGCCTAGACAAGTACATATTATCTTTTATTTTGAAATACCACATTTCAGCTCGATCTTCCCTGCCATGCCAGGTTTTTTGCAATGATGCTCTGTAATGAGCTTCAGATCCTTCCAACCCAGATTCAGTGGTTCCTTCTTTAGAATCCAGTCCTAGTGGGTGCCATCCCTGAGCCCACAACCCATCTCTAGAGTGCCTCTTTAGAGGTGAATAATGACTTGTATGATCCTCCTCCTATGCCACCACGTCGTACCAAGAGGTGCACTACCAAGGATGCGAGTCCTGATGGGACTTATGGTTTCTGTGAGATCCAAAAACAACTGGTCCACATTAACCAATCCCAATAGAGAGTGGAGAAAGAACATTCATGCGAGGGCCATCAATTTGACCACCTTTAACTTATTCATTGATCTCAGGAATCTTAGCAAGTTGACTGTGGATACTACACCCCCACCAGAACATCCCTCGTAGAGTATGGGGTCACCAGACCTATCCTGACCCCAACTCCTAATATTTGGGAGATTATTACTAGGAAGCTCCTTCATCATATGCTCCTTTTCCACCTAGGTCCCCACCACCACAGTGACTCTCTTCCCTCTATCTCTGACTTGGGATTTTCTTGGGATGAGAAAAATCTCAAAGTTCATGGTGGAGGTGGATGGTATGTACTATTCCACCCCCCTTATGTTCCATTTTCCTATCATATCTATTATTTCATAATTTCTAGCATGTAGTTTTAATTTGCTTTTGTTCTATAGTGATGTGGTTCGACTGGGTGACTATATATATATTTATATTTATATTTATATATTTATATTTATATTTATATATTTATTTATATATATATATATATATATATATATTGTATCAATATACCATGTTGAATGTAGTAAAAATTTATTTCAAAACTATGGAACATCTTGTCATATCTCTTGTGAGATGCAAGTAATAGGAAAAATTGAACTATTATGATGATGGTACCAAAAGCAAAACTTTAAAAATGTGGGATGCTCAAGATCGACCTTTTCTTCACAATCTTCCACCATCTTCATATCCCCCTCACCTTGCAAAAATTAAACAAATAAAATTATGCCAAACCCCAAGTTAAGGGTGGCATGATCTTCCCTGTGACATCCCGCTATCACATAGACAAAGAAATGCCATGTGAAAATGAGCGGAACCACCATAAACCACATATTATCAAAAACATGGATTAATTAAAACTGATTGCAAAAAACATCATAAGAAAAGAACTATTACAACCAGATCCACATCCTACAAGAAAACATGTTATATATATGTAAGCATGATATATTTCCACCATTACATAGGATCCTACTGTTCCATATCCATCAAGGATGTGTCACCTGTTTATGTACAAAATAGACTTAGCCAGGCCAACAACAGGTTATAAAAGCCATACAGATATCATACATCGTGAAACCTTGTCAAAACACCTCCAAGGACCTGAGAGTACAGGGAGACTCTACCACAAAACAACCACAGCAGCATATCCAACCTTGCCTTCTACTGATCTTCTTGTTGCTCAGCCGCAACACTACGATCACAACCACGTCTAGCTTGATCACCTAAAAAGGTTGAAACCAGTGGGATGAGACACATAGTCCCAGTGAGAAACATAAGTCCCCGCTGAACTATAAAACCTCGGCGAAGCTAGAGTAGATAGAACATGTAATAGATATAACTAGATCATATATGAAATAGGAAGAACAAGATTATACAAGCATAACAACTTACCACGATGTCTGTGAGACATATAGAGACCTACAAGATATATTGAGGGCACATATATATGTAAGAGACAACATCCATTATTCAAGGCCTCAACCAATGCTTCATGTTTTCCCTAAGCAAATATACTACATGGTTGCATTACCATTTATTAAGACCTGAGGAAATGAGCCATACCGCTCAAATCCAACCTTCGGTTGTGAAACCCAAAGTTGGTGCCATACAAGGTCAATGGAAGAGCTAGACTCCACGACCTCACCTTCTCATAGTCAGTTCACGAGAACCAAAGCAGGACCACAGACTCTTACTTAAGTGACCTCAGTCCCAGGGTCAACTCTATAGGCTACCCTTTCCTCTAGCTCGCCTTGGTATAAGTCTTGACGCTAGTATATCTTGAGCCACGGGCCTATTCACCGTGCTCTTGAGCCATGAACGCATTCATGCTCTATCACACTAAGTCATGGGCTTGTTCACCATGCTCTTATACATATCTGGAGTCTACAACCGCAATTGCACTCTAATCCTCCTATTTTCATCTAGGAGAATCCTCGCATACTCAACAATATGCGCTCTAGGTTAACCAGCAAGAGAACATGTTTCACCATCACCATCTCCTGACAATGATGGATCTATGGCCAGGGAAAACTACATGAAAGGTTCATCTATAATTAATTAATGCATTTTAAGTGGATAGTTGGGACATCTAGGTTATATTATGCAAACCACAAATAAGAGTAAACATCATAGAATCCATAAACTTGTGTCACACTATTACTATTATTCTCAATGCCACCAACATCACCATGATCCATCTCAAGGATCCAACATTACATATTGCCACTTGGCTTCTTGCCAAATCATCATGATCCATCACAGGGATCTAACCATCATAGGGATTCCATCCCATCATCAAGCACATGTTACCAATACCCAGGCAACACTCATCATGTACCATCATGGTTCTCATAACACATAGTGTTCCTCATTTTCTCAATATCAAGAGAATGTCACCAATGACATCATTATAGATCATATCTGAGTGCACATCTCAATTGATGAACCTGCATGGTTAGTGTGCTCAACATATCATCATCGAGATATATTTGTGTATATAAACATTCCAAACGATATTAGGGTTTCAAGCATGATCCTCATAATAACATATTGGGTAAGGGATGAACCTCACCAAAACATACCACGACCCTCACCAAAACATGTTGGGTAAGGGACTAGCCCTCACCAAAAGATCATGCCACAACCTGACCTTACAGTATCGGTTACCAGCAACTAGCCACAGCTTGTAGTGTCGGCCAACACTATCGGCCAACACCCATATCGGGCAAGCATCTAAATTGCTAATAATGAGAACCACTCTAAGAACCAACCCATAATGCCCAAGAAACACAACATCATACCGGGCAGAACCATAATGTGCAACGCCCAAACAAAACACCTCTGTCACCCATCTAAATCAACGCAGCATATCGGGTAACACACATGCCATATCGTCCAGCCAAAGGGTCAGCAGGCGTCCTATCGTGCAATGTTGTATCAGGCAATACCATGGTGGGCAATGTATCATAGAAATGCATCGCAGTAGGCAACACAACACACCATAACATGAAGCACCTCAAGGTTGTGAAGGGAAACACCACACTGCAGGCACCACATCATCCAAAGATCAGCCCTATCATCCACGGGAACAACACATCAGCCACCTACTGTATCACCCAAGGGAACACCAAGGAAGCCACCTATTGCATCGCCCAACCCTAGCTCATGGGGAAGAGAGGGATATCGGGTAACACTACCCATCATGGGTATCGTGCAAGGCAAGGCCATGACACCCAAGAGGTCAACACAAAAGGGGGATATCACCCAAGAGCTCAACCCCTCCAAAACACATATCAGCCAAAGGACCAACTAGGTGTCAACCAACTATATCGGCCAAACCCTAAACCTAGGGTAAGAAATGGATATTGGTCACCACACCTACAAACCATATCAGGTTACTAGGTTTAGAAGGTCTCAACCTCGTCACAACCATCCACACCATATTGCCCAAACATCTAGGCCAAAGGCTCACCTCTCAAGATTAAGGTAAGAGAGGGGTTTTCCCCAAGCATAGGCTCACTACTCAAGATCAAGGAGAGAAAGGTGTTTTGCCCAAGAAAACACTACACACACCTTTGTGCTAAGGAATCCTAAGATCACCTTTCAACTAAAGCGAGATAGGGGTTTTGATCAAGATCCCCCAATCCAAAGGGTAGGCCAACACAAAGGGAAACCAACTCACCACATAACGTCTAGCAAGATCTAGGGCACAGGTAGGGCAGCAACATAACTAACAAAAGAAAGAAGCATTACTAGAAAGATATATAAGGTCGATCAAGATAACAAAGCAAAGAAACATGTAAAGGAGATAGTATAGTTAGGGTTAGTAGTTATGTAACCCGCCATAAGCACAACTCCAAGCTCCAAGCTTCGGCCACCAACTTAGAGAAGAAAGCAAGAACAACAACAAGATGTATCGACCACCACCAAGGAAGAAGAAAGTAGCAGCAGTAGTAGCTATATCGACCACCTCATTTCCTTCCTTCTTTTTGGCCACCAAGGGAGAGAAAACGAATAAGGGGAAAAGAGATCCCAAGTAAGAGAAAAGAGAGACATATATAGAAGAGGGTAAAGGGGAGAGCAAAGCAAGGTGGCACCCAACCTAGGTACACTTGTCTAAGGCCATGCCACATGCTAACACCCCACATACCACTTGTCCAAGGTCTCACCACTTGCTAGCAACAAGCACCATGCGTCCAAGAGAGGGTGACACAAATGATGCTAGGTGGAGGGGTGTGTGTTGCCCAACATGGAAACCTGTCACACCCACCATCACCCCCCGGAAGATACACCTCCCTTGCCCGATACACCATGGCCGACACAAGGCACCAAGCACACCCTTGCCCAACACACTCACGCAAGGAGGAAGGGCTTCAAGCCCAACAACAAGCCCAAGCTTAAACAGGCTCAAACAAGGTCCAAACAACCTAAACAAGGTGCCCCAACCCATCCTCTCAACCCTAGAGGATGCAAAGAGACAAGGAGGCCTCTCAAGGTGACAAGCTTGCACAAAAACCCTAGAATTTGGGTCAATTGCAAATAGCACCTCAACCCCACAACAAAACACAACAAACACTAATCACACCTCAAGTAATTAGTCAAAACACAAGGTTTAGGCAAAGAAAATAGGGTAAGCCCAAAACGAAGTTCAGGTTCCTTACAATCCCCCTCTTATTGCTTCTTCCATACCCCTCATAAATCTAATAGGGGCATACCATCAAGAAAAGATGCCAAAGTGCAGAACGAAAAAAATGGAAAAAAAGTAATTGTAGTACATTGGAATAAAATCTCTCAAGATGAATAAAGATGTGGTCATCTTCTTCCATACTGCATTCACTTTGTTTTCTACCAAGGAATCTGTAAGACCCCTGACTTGATTTTTGGTCTAAACTTGTTTGTTTTGGATTGATTAAGTGCTTAGAACCTTAATCTAATCCTCTTAGATGTTTTTAGAGCTTGTGAAGAGCTTAAGTTCCCAATTTTAGCTTGTTTGGATGATGTTTGTGTTTTGTGTGCTTATTTTAAGTTAAATTACAATTTACCTATTTAGGAGGGTTATCTAACAAATTTCCATCTCTAGAGTGTTCCTTCTCTCTCTTTGTTTCACAAAATATAATGTGATGCCTTGGGGCACCTTGGTTGGGCCTTTGTTGGGTGATGATATCACTTGAGGTGATTGGAGTTTCTAGGGTTGTTTTGTGTTTGACCTTGATGAGAAAGTTTGAGTGTCACGACCCTTTGTCTTGACCTTGAGGGTTGCTTTGGGTGTGTCTTGATTGAGACACTTCCCTTGGATGTGGATATTTTGACCATGTTGGTCTTAGTTGTGTTGGGTAGAGATAGTTTATCCTTTTGTGGTGCCGCAACCTAGTTTGTTGATGGTGTTTTTGTCTCGACCAAGACACTTGCTTTGTTTTGTCTTGACCCCATCATTGAGTGTCACAACCACGAACTAAATTTTGGGGACCCTAAGAGGTTGACACCCAACATAGGTTGTATCACCCCCTCATGCATGTGTGTTTCAAGTGGTTGCATGTGTGTTCCTTGGGTGGACAGCGTCCCTTTGGTGCCTTTAGGTGTTGACACCTCATCTCCACCATACTTCCCTCCTCCTCAAGTATATAAACCTTCTTCTCTCCTTACTAGTGAACCTTTCAGCCATCCTTCTTCCTCCCTCTCTATTTCTCACTCTTAGAGCTTGGTGGAGCAAAGAAGGGCTAATCCTTGAAGCTTTGGAGACCAGATCCCTTGCATGTGGTGATCTTTCCTCATCCTCAACCATTGTAAGTGTTTGCCTTTGTTTGATAACATTTCCTTGGATCTTCTACCCCCATATTCTCCTCTTTTCTTGACCTTAGACCATGGATCCTCCATGACAGTTGTTTTAGAGAGGAACCCCTCATTACAAGGGTCATAGCTCATGTTTTGACAAGGTGAACCCAAGTGTGTGGAAGTTTCCTTCTCTCTTTCTTCCTTCTTCTTTTGGTTCAGTTTAAGGATCTTTGCTCTCTTTTATTAAGAAACCTTTAACCATGGTACCTTCTCCTTTTTTAGGTGATCTTTTGGCCAAAAGTGGAGCCTTTAGTAGAGCTTTGTCCTCTCTTGGTGATCGTGTGCTTGGAGCTTATGATCCTTGGAGCCGATCTTCCTTAAGGAAGGTTTTATAACTCTTTACCCCCCCAGTTATTAGCACTCTTGATCTTATTAGAATATTTCTAATTTCACTCTAAAATTTGCAATTAATATGCTAGTAGATGATATCATGATCTAGAGCCTAAGTGATGATGGTTATCATGCTTTATATGCTTAGAATCTAAAGCCCTAAGGTTAAGTTCCTAAATTTGGAGATGGTTGTGTAATAGTGGTTTACCTCCTATATATTGATTTTGTTTCATTGGACACATGCTTAAGGTTCATGTACTATGATGGAATATGGAGTTTAGGTTCTATTTTGGATGGGTTAAATGTTGGTTTATCTCCCTTTCTTGAGGTTCTTTCGTGATGGTTCTTTGTTACATTTCTTAGAGTTTTTGGTGATCGATCTTGTGTGAAGTTCCCCCAGTGGAAATGGTGGATTTTTTGGTGTAATCTTTTATTTTAGTATCTAATGATGATTCTAAGATGGAAGACGATGAATTATATAGAATTAGCATTTAAGACTTTGTAGTTTTCTCATAAAGTTAACTCTCTTTCTCAAACCCTAAAACCTATGTGCACATTTTCTAATTGATCTTGAGAGGATGACTTTGTATGCATCTTGAGATTTGGTTTTGTCACCAAGATCTAAGTTTAGCCCACATATTTTTCTTGGAGATTTTGATGGTTTTCATATAAGTATTGGTTCACCTTTCTGTCTTCCAAGTGGATTTTTCTTGAGGATCTCTATGGTGTTGATTCTAGGGTTTGAGGATGTTGAATCCATGAGTTTTGCACCTTGTCACCCTTGGTATTCTTGTGGTTCAATCTTGCCATGGTCGTAACCTAGGTTTCCTTGTTGTCTTTGGGTCAAGACATATGATCTTTTAATGTTTAGGGTCGAAGCCATACACCCATGTTTTTTCTTTGGGTTGAGATGCTTTGAGTGGTTTGTGTTGAGTCACATGTGCATAGTCGTGTCTCAATCGCGACCATGGCATGATGTGTCTCAATTTTGACTAGGGTGTGATGTTTTTGTTGTAACCATGCTCTTGTTTCAGTCAAAACCTTTGTTCTGGATGGATGATTGAGACATTTCCCTTAGTTTTGGTTGAGATGCATGTTTTGCGTTGGTCTTGACACCTGTTGTGATAGTTGAATGCAACGCTTTGTTTAGTGTGGTCATGAAACCTGGTAAGAATGGTCGACGCCTGGTGCTAGATGCAACGCCTCATCGAGAATCATCACGAAGACATATTATTGACTCCTTGTCATATGTTGATGGTCGCGACACCTGTTTTTGGAGATGTTGCCTCGTTCTTGATGATTGAGTGCCCTATTATGAACTTTGATCATGACACTTAACTCTGGTGCATCACGGTCATGTGTCATAGTCGCCACTAGGTGAGGGTGCTTCGCGGTCGCATCCTGATGATGGTGCGATGCAGTCATGACCATGGGTTGGGTGTTGGGCTCGTCACTATGTGTAAGTGTGTTATAGTTATGTCACCTATTTTGGTGTATATGCAACATACATGTAATGGGTGGTTGACTCACATATATGGTGCATGGTTGTTACTGTAGAGAAATACTGCATCGGATAGGTAGCAAAACTAAAAAAATTACTGACACGTTTCCCATTAATCAAAAGATCACGTCAATAACCATGAAATGGGAAGGATGGTTTCATGAAGATATACCTAGTCTTGGAGCAAGTCGAGTGACAATCCTCATCGATGTAGAAGCACACTCTATCTTGGACGGTGGTTGTGCAGCTCCTAGATACACTCGGACTCATCTGACTACTCCTCCATGGGCATTGGACTCAGACAACTGCTGATGCGGATCCTCAGATCTAACCACAGACTGTGAGTTGACATTTCTCTCCTAGAAATAGCCAAAGGACTCCTATCTCTAGAGTAGTCCACATGGACCAACTAGAACTCATGTCGTCCTGCTAGAATGGATAGGAAGAAGTTGTCCCTCCCATTTGATTATGAGTCACTAACATACTCTCCCAAAACAATGATCCTTAGTTTTTTCTCTCCCTTGGCTATCCCTCCCTAGTCAGATAGGACTTGCCTAGGATCTCATGGTTACCACAACCATATAAGACAACAATTGTCAGAGCAATGGATTCTCAATTGTCTATGTAGTAGTTGTATTCTGGGAAGTCCTTCCCTCTATATATAGGAGGGGTTGGGGTCAGGGTTCCCAGTTCCCATCGAATGTGGGACTAAAGAGGGAGTGGAAAGGAATGGAAGATCTTAAAATTTAGAAACAATTCTAGAAGTTTCACAACATGCATGTGCCAAAATGGTCATCTCGCCCAGCGAGATGCTTGTCTCACCTAGTGAGATGCTCGTCTCGCATGTGAGACGGTCATTTTGCTAAGTGAAATAGTTTTCTGGGATTCCATACGGTCTTTTGGGACACAAGACAGTCATTTTGCCCTTTCCCAATTAGATATGAATTGGCAAATCATTTCCTAATTAATGTCATACATTAATTTACTTGCATCCCAAGTATGTGCAATTGAAACAAGCTCGAGAAAACTCTAGAACCTTCATTCGTCCCAACCAGGTTGTCTCACACAAGTGAGATGCCCGTCTCACTCACCTAGATGTCTGTCTGGTGAGTTTGAGTGAAGCGGATTAGTTCAATAGTTTGAATCGCTCAGTTCATAGGGTAGAACTAAGCTAATTCAATTTTTGATCTGCCTGACAACCCAAACGACCATCTCAACACTTGAGACGCCCGTCTGGCTGCCCAAACGACTGTCTCACCTAGTGTGATGGTTGTTTGGCAGTTCAGCTAGCCAATATGCTGATCTATTCTGTGAATTGAGTACCTAAACATAAATTTATATTCAAACAATTGTTATTAGCTTATAATTCTTTCTAGCTTATAGTTCTCGTTTGTTGTCAAACATAAATTTATATTGTGATTATTTTGTCAATTTGGAAGCTTGCGTGGGTGTAACCTTTACATCCAACTATTCCTTATTACCATAACCAAGGAACCAATCCTGTAAGTGCTTCATAAGCAGCCAAGGATGTTCTTTATGGTAGTTCACTGACTCTCACTGGTATCTTACATATACCCTCTTGTCATGTCTAATACATACGAGATTAGTAGGTAGGTATATATATATGTCTTATCATTGTGTCAAATACATATGAGATGACTTGATATCCTCTCATCATGTCCAATACAAGCGAGATTACTAGATATCTTCTCGCCATGCCCAATACATATGAGATAACATGATAAGTACATAACATTACATTCAAGACAGATCCAATTGCCAATGCATATGGCATCTATCTATGTGTTCTTGTTCTTCATAAGAATTGGGACACTAGGCTCCTGAGAGATTAACTCCATGGAACATGGACACATTTTCTCTCATTAAGTCTTTCATGTTGAACCCTTCAGCATCTTGATAATGTATGTGCTTTCATTTAGGTAAAGAATCTTTCTAGATCTATCTCTATAGACCTTGATCCCTATCTCATAGGACACTTCACTTAAACCCTTCATATAGAAGGTACTTTCTTTTCCAGGTTTTTACATATACGAGATAAGGATGTTATTGTAACACCCCTGACCTGGGTTATACTTTAACCCTAGGTGTTTTGATTAAGAAAGATTATTAAATGCTTAATCTCATCTTGTGAAAGGTAATTAGGGCTCAAGAGGAACTTATATTGCAATTCTAGTCCTTTTTGAACATTGTTGAAATCAATGTTTTGTTTGTTTTGGACTAATGTGCAAAATACCCAAGTTGAGGGGTTTAAGTGAAATTGTGCATGATAATATGTTCCTCATGTTTTGAAGCATCATGAGAGTGAAGATGATGCAAATCTATGGCTTGTGGTAGCCTGAGTACCAAGGAAGAGCTGATAAAGCAATGGTTGTGCATTAAAACCTAGTTTTGGTGTAAAGTGCAATTTACCCAAAACCTAGGGTTCAATATGCAAATTACCACTTCAATAAGGTCCTTAATTCTTCTTGTCATCATGTAGAGCAAATAAATGATAGGGGCGCCTCATTTGAATTAAGTTGGAGGAGAGAGAATCTTGATATTAAAATAATCAAGATTTAATCCTAATTGAAACCCTAATTCGATTTAGGACAAAAATAAATGTATTAATTAAAGGGCCTTCAACCAAACTTAAAATGGTTGGATTTAGATGTATGTGTTACGTCCTTGAGCTTTGCAAGGACCACAAAAATATCCAAGGGAGTGCATAACTCACACACAATTTTATAAGAAAAAGAAATATCCACTCATATATGGATATTAATATAATATGATTTAAGGTGCTTGATTTGCTTTTCTTTAAATCATGGATAATTGAGAGGGATAAAAGGCAAAAAAGATAGCCTCATCCCTAAGTAAGATAATGGGGAAGAGGCGGCCACATTTTTTTGGGATTAAATGAATTTTTTATAAGGCACTTTCTCTCTCCTTGAATTTCTTATTAAAAAGACCCTTTACAAGCCAAATGGAAGGCTTTTTCGACCCCACTTCTTCTCCTTGCTTGGGAAACGACCAAGGGAGCTTGGGAGGATCCGGAGGACGACCCCCAACCTGTTGGTAAGGTTCTTCATCCATTTCACCTTGATTTCATGGTTGAAATCAAAAATAAATTATGGATTTCTTCCTATTTCGATCTCCTCTTCAATTCTAACCATTCCTTTTCACTCAAACCTTGAGGACGAGCCTTGGAATGGTGAAATGAGTTGCATCCACCATTTTTGCCATGGACATGGAGCTTTGGAGCTCAATTGGAGGCGGGTTTTATAACTTGATCCCTTTTTCATTGTTATTTAACCATTAATCTTGCAATTTCAATGATTCCTTCATTATCTTGTTTAATTGCTGGTTGAAAATGGTTATTTCATGAAATCAGAAGTTGTTAGAACTTCAGGGACGAAGGTAGATGATTATGACATCATCTTGGATACTTTTTCCAAAGAAATCATGGTTCATACGGTTTTGAGTTAATTTCTCATGCAGTTTCACCAAACCGTTTGAGAGCAAACGGTTTGAAACCGTTTGGGAGAAAACGGTTTCAAAACCGTTTGAGTGAGTTGACCAAGGGTTTACCATTTGATATTACTGTTCCTAATTATGTTGGATAATGACTCACCAAATTTTATGGATTAACTCCCAAGGAATCATGAGTTGAAGGCCAATCAATTGGGCAAAGCCTAATTGGATTAAGTGCTGATTTTCAACTTGATTTATTTTCCTTTTTGGGCAAACGGTTTCAAAACCGTTTGAGAGGGTTGACCAAGGGTTGACCGTTTGATATTCCTGTTCCTAATGATGTTGGTTAAAAACTCACCAAATTTTATGGATTAATTCCAAAGGAATCATGAGTTGAAGGCTAATCAATTAAGCAAACCCTAATTGGATTAAGTGCTGATTTTCAACTTGATTGATTTGACTTTTTGGGTTATTTAACCCAAAAGGTTTCAAAACCGTTTGGGGATTACCCAAACGGTCTCAAGACAGTTTGGAGGTCACCCAAGACCGTTTGGTGGTTTAGGGTTTGATATGGTTAAGTGTTCGAAGGACAAAAGATATGGTGTTAACCCTAATCGGCTAAGTGCTGATTTTGCATTAGAATGAGTTGATGTTTTGGGTTGATTGACCCAAATGGTTTCAAAACCGTTTGGGAATCACCCAAATGGTCTAAAGACCGTTTGGAGATCACCCAATAACGTTTGGAGGTCTAGGGTTAAGCATGGTTGACCAATTGAAGGTCTAAATGTACCAAATCACTTTGCAATTAAGTGTTGATTTGATGAGCAACTCAATAGCTCAAGCCCTAATGATTTTTTCACTAGAATTCACGGGTTGGATGAGCCAAACGGTCTCAAGACCGTTTGGAGATCATCCAAATGGTCTCAAGACCGTTTGGAGGTCACCCAAGACCGTTTGGAGGTCTAGGGGTGTGTATGGTTAAGCAATTGATGATCCAATGATACTAAGTTAAAGTGTAATCAATTGCTGATTTGGTGATCAATCCAATGATCCAAACCCTAATTGGTTGACTTGGATTTTGATGATGTGATGGGAAAACGGTCTTCACCTACTTGGCCAAACGGTATTCACCTACTTGGCCAAACGGTCTTCACCTACTTGGGCAAACGGTCTCAAGCACCACCTTTACCAACCAGTTTCAAACCGTTTGAACTTTGAAAGACCACGACCGTTTGGGGGTCAAGTAGTTAAAGCTGATTGTAGATTCAATTGATCAATTCAATTGGATACCTTATGTAATGGAGGTCCAAGGTGATTGAATCTCTTGAGAATAGAGATGATGAATGACTCATTGATCCAATGATGATTAGTAATGATAATCAATGAAGGTACAAAGATTGAAACCCTATTAGTACCTAAGTGGTTAGTGCCAATTAAGGGATGAACCCTAATTGCTTATAGGATCAATGACTTGGTACACTATGTCATTCATAGTTGTATGTACTTGATTGAAGGGATGATATGACCTTATCAAGTTGATATGATGTTAGCATGAATTCATAACATGAATATGATTCATGTGGAGATTAAGGGAATGATCCTTAAGTAAAGAGATCATGAAACCCTAATCATGAACATAAACCCTAATTGACAGGGTTATTGAATTCTAACCCTAATTGAGGGTAATTATAAATGAAACCATAATCCATGGTAAGGATGTAGCCCTAATCTAGGGTAATCATAAGTGAAACTCTAATTTAGGGAAAAGAGATATAAATCCCTAATTGGGATGAATAGTGAATCTCCAATTATAGATAATTGAATGAAGTCCTAATAGAGATGAATAGTAGACCCAAATTGTGGGAAACTATGGTGGAAACCCTAGTTGAGGGTGATTCCATGAGAAACTCTAGTTGAGGGTGATTCCATGAGAAACCCTAGTTGAGGGTGATTCCATGAGAAACCCTAGTTCAGGGTGATTCCATGAGAAACCCTAGTTGAGGGTGATTCCATGAGAAACCTTAACTAAATATTAACATCACATGACGTACTAATGTTATGTTGTGATAAGAGGCCCTAAGAAGGATGAAGGCATGTGAGACTCTAATGAGGAGTCATAATACATAAAGTCCTAATCTTGGATAATATGACAATGAATCATAATTCTAATCTTAAGTAAGGGTATAAAGAAACCCTAATGATGAGATAGAAGTAATGGCCTTATAAAGGTGAAATATTTCATGTGGTTAAATATATGCAACCTAATTGTAAGCAATGCCTTTACCATTAGACAAGTCCATATCATTAAAGATAGTTGGACAACTCTAATGTGTGGCCTATGCATTATATGCTATAGGTAAGTGATTAGTGATGGAATGTATTAAGAAGGGAAATACCTTAATACAAGATAAGATGGCTAATTCAAGAGAGTCTGAAGTGATGAGAAAGTGATACATCAAAATATGATAGTTATCACATTCAACACTTCAGGGTTTATATGCCTTGGTGTACTTCAAATCCAATATAATTGGGTAAGAAACATATGAAGTGTGTTATGCAACTATTACAATGAAATGTAATGAGTTGTTACACCTTGATGAGTGTTAATTAATGTACCTTGAGAATGGGGTTAAGCCTAAATGATGTGTATGATATAATCATACCATGATGAGGATGAGAAATGAACTCATACCTTGAATTGACAATCATTAATGCTATATGATGAAAGTAATGTTCTAGAATAATCAAATATGATATCCTTGAATGCCCCAGAGGTATGGAATAATGTATTAAGGGTTGGACAGATAATGAGATCATGAAATCTTTATTAATGAGAAATGGGGAACCCTAACCCTAATTTGGGTAAAGGGAATGAAAAGCCCTATTTGATAGTAAACCCTAATTCCTGGTAGAGGAATAATGGTGTTACTATTGCATCACATGATGTGATGAATATCTTGTATGACTGTTATCATGCCTAATAACCATACAGATATTATGAGGTGATGTATATAGCTAGTTTGAGTTGTGACATTTATATAATAAATGTTGATTGGCATTATGTGCCTTAATGTTGTTGTTGCTTAGTAAAAGAAGCAATATGCATGGACTTTTATGAGTCACATGAGTAAGTTGTTACCTAGTGAGAGGTGACAAGATATTTCATGGCCTTGTGAGCCAGGTGTGATGCTTGTGTAATAAGGATCATGAATGCCTTGGTCAGATGACTTGAAGGTGATAGTTACCTGAAAAAGGTATAATAATTCTCAATGACGAGTTAAGGGTTTGAATACCCAGAACCATATGATTATGGTGATGAGAATGTGAAGGGATGAGAATTCCCAGTATTGAAATGAGGGACTGAGTTCCCAGGGTCTTTGAAAGATTGATAAATATCTGATAAAAGTAGTACATGTCTCTTTATAGCATTGTTGTAATAAGTTATGTTTGAGAACATGGCTGATGCTAAAAGAATATGAGAATGTACTTAATAAATCAAGTGAAATCTATTCATGTAGTTCTTTGACCATAGATCCATCATCATCAGGAATAGGTGATGGTGAAACGGGTGCCCGCGGAAAAACCCGGAGCACATATTTTGAATATGTGGGGGTAAATGGGCGAAAATATCCTTACGTCCTCTTGAAAAGATTGTTGGAAGGTAAAAAAGAAACCTCTCAATCCTTCATGAATATGTCGGGATGGATGTATCACGAATCTCCCAATGATACTTATTGTTAGATCGAGGAGATAAACAAGAAATCTCTCGATTGGCGATGATGCAGTTGACGTTGTAACTCAGTAGCGAAGGTGCCAGAATACCCTGGCTAGCTAGTTAGCAGAGACACGAGATGTCCTATATGCAGTCTCGTACTGACCGAGACAGATGAGGTCATTAGAATCTGGCTCTTTTGATGACCTATGTATGGTACCGAGGTGATTTTGTAATGGTCGGTTGGAGTATGAGCGGTATATCTCATCTCCTCAGATCATAAGTGTGATTGTACAATGTAATCAACCATATAGCATGTTTTCTTAAGGATTGAATACAGAGATTCATTGGCAGATGTTGCATTTCTTTGTGCATTCCTTAGTAGTTAAATGTTAATTATGTTTCTTTATATTCTCTGCAAGGTAGACAGATGAATTACTTATCTACCATGGGTAGATGCAATGACCTCCTTGAGAATGGAGATTATCTTATTCTATTCTATGATGAATAACTCTGCCTGATAATGTAAAAATAACCCCTGCTCAGTTTTAATTTAATAAACTGCAATAACAATGTTTTTGGTAGAGAGTTATATCTCTCGCTGGGGCAATTTTCAATTTCCTCACCCCCGTGGGAAACATTTTTAGGTATGCATGGGAGGTAAAGTAGAAATCCTAGAATAAGGAAAGAACAACTACAACAACAACAACAACAATAGGGACAACTATAAGATCTCAGGTGGAGATATTGTCTGTCTAGTCATACAAATAGTAGTCCTATGTGTCATCTCTGTACTCTCAGGTCCTCGAAGTTTTTAGTCAGTGTCTTATGAATCAATCTGAGGTTTTGGCTTGATGCCTCGAGATTCATATACTATTTGTATATAATGTGTATAAGACAGTTGATGTTGTAATCTTTAAGAATGAATGGAACAGGTTGTGTACTTGTGAACCAGGATGAATTTGAAATACTTTGGTTCTTGGTTAAAGAGTTTCCCTGTGAATAGATCTCTTGAAAAAGTTTTAATTTTCAGTGATTTTTAGTAATCCGTTGTAAATAATTCGCTTCTGCTTAAGTTAATCCTATATTTCACAAGAAGGTTGCCCCAGTTATTCCCCATAATTATCTGGAATATAAATATGCTCCCACTAAATCTTTTGCAATCACATATTCCATCTTCATTTTGACACAAGTCAAACTCTTTGATTGTCTTGTCAAATAGAAGATTCCTAGCTCTGAGATGCTTGCTTCAATCCACAAATTGACCTTTCTAACTTACAGACTTTATTTTCATTAATGGATTTATAAAGCCATTAGGTTGTGTCATGTATACATCCTTTTAATTATTCCAATAATGGAAAATGGAATGCAGTTTTAACATCCATATGCCAAATCTCACAGTCATCTAAGCTAGAACAACATACATGATACAGATGGATTTAAACATGGTAACTGGTGAAAGAATCCATCACGTTCAACATCTATAACAAGTTTGAAACTCTTTGCAACCAATCTACCTTTCATGTTGGTCCTTTTACAAAAACCCAAATGCACCCTATGGGTTTTACCCCTTTAGGTGGACCCAGCAAGGTCATACCTTGTTGGTTACATGGAGTGCATCATTGATCTTATGGCCTCAAGCCATTTCTCATATTTTGATTCCTGAATAGTTTCTAGGTAGGTTGTTGACTCATCTCTATGATCAACTCACCACCTTTTGAGTTATAAGATATCATAATCTTTCAAACTCAAGGTGTGTTATACTAGAACTATGACTTTTCTGTGTTACATAAGGAACTTGATATTCCACGGCAACTTGTGATTCTCCTTGTTCCTATTGTACCTCTTTAGGTTCTATGTTTTCCTATTTGTCATGAACATTTTCAATTCTACTTTTACTCCCACTAATTCCTTTGGAACTAATTTCCATTTAAGAATTCAGCCATCCTAGCAACAACACTTTGTTTTCATGTTGGAGTATAAGTAGTATTCAATAAGATAACATTCATGTGATTTGTGGATAAATCCTTTTAAGACACTATTATCTTATACAAGCTTTCAATCCTAATCACTACAAAAGACTCATCCAAACACTTCCCATGCCATATTTCATATGGTGTTTTTTGAACCATTTTACAGGGTACATTGTTTTAGTGTAAATCATGTGCCAAAATAAAATTGTAAGATTATCTAGATTTTATTGATAATCTCACCCTAACTTAATAGGATGTGACACCTTTCTGACACATCAGTATGTTTTAGGTGGAGTTTAATATGATACACTATCACAATCTCTCTAGAAGGTCCACAAACTCTTGGTTTAAAATATTTCAACACCGATCAATATTGAGATATCTTAATACTTTCACCATGCCAGTTATGTACTTTATTTATGATCTCCTTAAACACTTCAAGAGATTCAAACTTGTATTTCATTAAATAAAAATTTCAACATCTTCTGATCCTATCAGTAAATATAATGAGGTACTTGTAACTACCTTTAGCATTCAATTTAAAAGGTCTATGTACATCAGTATGTACTAGTCCTAATGGAATAGTCAATCTCCCACTACATCTAGTTCGAGATGCTTTTGTCATATTGCACAACAAATAATATATGCATGTCTCCATTGGTTCGATAACTAAAAGAGTCTAAATAACCATCATATGGATTGTAGAAATGCATTTCTTATTTATGCACTCTAGATGATAGTGCTATAGGTATATTGATTTATCAAGTCATTCAATATATGTGTCATACACATTTGTCTCCACAACTATCAAATATAGCTTCTGATACATAGGGTATTGCAATAAAGGATCACAATGTTCTTTTCATACAAAACATATGATGTTTGACAAGTACACAATAGCAATTAACTAATTATATTACGTGCCCATGAATGACAACTCCCAACTGTACAGGAAGCAACCCTTTCGCTACACAGTTCTAGCTTACTACTTCTCAGGTCTTGAAGTAGTGATCTTTATCTCCATCTTCTTCTTGAGACCCTTTATAAGGATGGTAGTTCTTTCCAATGTCAGACATGTGACAATGGTGGCACTTTCTTTTCTTTATCCTTTAAGTGAAAAGGACAAATTCCTTTTACACTTACCCTTCTCCATATATTGAGTGTAGAAGACTTGTACTTAATCTTAGCCTCAGAACACTTCTTAGCCTTGCCTTTGGCCTAGGACTCTATCCATTGATCATTGTTATGGATTTGTCCTTCTTCTTCTTTACATTGGCATCAACATGCCAAGTATTTGATAAACTGACTATATGATTCATGCAACACTTCCATAATCATACTCATGGTAAAATCTTGACCTAAGATAAATCCAAGTCATTCCATATGTCCAATCATATTGAGCATATGCTCCATTGGATTTTGTTTTCTCAGTTTGCACTCAATCAACACTTTGCAGACATTAAATCTTCTTTGCTTTACATGATTCTTAAGATGTGTTACCATCTCTAGAATGTCCATGTTATCATGTTGCTCATGCAACTCATAGTTCATACAATAGTGTGTTAGGTATTCAAATGTTTATGGCATCATTGGCTTGCTTCAAGTAAGCACCCATTTCGGCCTTAGGTGCCTTTTGAGTGGGTTCCTTTGGCATTGGTCTATCAAGGACACAGAGCTTTCTCTCATTGATGAGATCATTTATCAAAGTCATTAACCAATTGTAGAACTTTATCCCATTTTTTCCTTCTTGAGGACTGATTATAATTTGAACGTGTTTTGTGTTTGACTTTTGATTCTACAAAGAAATATTGCAACTTTTCAAAACATTTTTGATTTGGTTGGATTTGATAATTTGATGATATTAATTAGGTCTTTAATTAACTATCACACCCACTATTATATTTGAATTGATAGCCCTCAATATAAATTCATGATATTGTAGTGTGCAATATTATAGTGGGCTAAGATCCATATCACTAATATAGGAATGGTCTGTAGCGTTGGTTTTTTTAAACCTGTAGTGTCACTTTATAACCAACCCCTAAGTGGACGCCACTATAGAATTTTCTCTATAGCGTCGATTTTCGTGACTAAAGAAAACCAACCTTACAGAGTAAACACCGACCCAAGAGGTTGTAAAAAATCTGACCCAAGTGAGAAAGAAGAGCCTGTAAGGTTGGTTATTCCAAAAAAGTCGACCCTGTAAACTATCTTGGTCGAGAAATATTTTGACTGAGATTATTTCAAACAAGAAAGAAGAGCATCTAAGGTCAGTTATTCCAAAAAAATCCGACCTTGTAAACTGTCTCGGTCGAGAAATATTTCGAGCGAGATTATTTCGGTCGACAAAATTGTCGACCAAGAAAGTATTGTTTGAAGCATCAGAGATTTATCCGGTCGATAAATTTGCTAACCGAGAGACCTTCGGTCGAGAAAATGGCCGACTGAGAGGTTTTCAGTCGACAAAATTGTCGACCGAGGGAGTGTCTGCAGTCGGTTATTCAATCTTTATGGTCGGTTTTTTATAAATAACCGACCTTATAGAGGACCTATTAGGTCGGTTACTTAATAACACCGAAGCTAGAAGGTCTACAGGTTGAGCTTGATAACTAGACCTCTGGGGTCAGTTATTTAAGAAAACCGACACTAGAAGTTACAATTTAAAAAAAAATTATAGAAACAAAAACAGAACATAAGAACAAGAAGATTCATATATTCTGGGAGAGGGTAGCATTGATGCTCAACCGTCACCATTCTAAACCACACATTCATAACAAAAATTATTCATATATTCAGTTGAGTTACACATAATCACATCATAATTTACAAAATGATAGATTTCAAGTCTGAGATGATATTAACAAATACTAAAGTAAATATGAAAGAGTACTAAAACCACATACATAAATAGAGTTGACATATTGAATCCAATGCTATATTGACTTCATTTAGAAAAGCATCTGACCACTCTTCTCAAAATTCATTTAAGTCCTCACGTGTGTAAGGATGAGTTGTAAAGATCTATAACAGAAAATGCACATGCTAATATTTTATAAAATGACTAAAATCACTTGTAAATTTATGATGTTATTCTTTATTATCTGATCTATAGTCTGAATGTCATGTGATTCTTGTTTGACAATATCTTGCATATATTTCATTACATAGTATCCACAAGCCCAGTCAATATTTTTTATAGGACAATACAAATAATGAATTATACTTAATGTTAGTAAACTACTATAAATAGGAGTTGAGATAAGACTATAAGAGTTGACATATAAGAGTTGAAAATTAATACATATAAGATTAAGCAGTTGTCAAAGTATCTACCTTGACATTTTTCAAAGTCAATGTCTTTAATTTTGTGGGTATTTATCCTCCAGCTGCATGAAGAGTCTTTATACCCCTATCAATTAAATGATAGTTGGTAAAATAGAAATTCTAAATAGAAATATCATGTTGAAGAATTGACTAAATTTATGCTTACTCCATAGCTGGCAATTTCAGTTTGTGACCCCTTGTTGTTTTACCCATTTGGTCAAGATAATAAAGAGTCATCAATTTTGGGAGAATCACCACTAATTCCCAATGTCTAGCTCTGAGTAAGAATAGAAAAAACATTAAAATAAATATTTTTATTCATTATTAAAATTATATTGAATAATAATACTTACTGGATGTTAAAAGGAATTAGGATAATTTCCTTCCCCTCACTAGCAAAATATTTAAATGCAGTCGAGAAGTACTCATTCACATCCTCAATATGTGTCTCCACTTGACTAGTGATTGAAGGAACTAAGAATCCAACATTTCTTATATCAACGTTTGTGGTCTAGATATATAAATGGCTGTAAAACATTTGTAATTATTTCCATATATAGAAATAAGCTAAAAATGTGTATTGGAATTTTCTATATTGATAGATCCTTACCTTATATACTTCTATTATTGAAGTATTCAGCCAATCATATCGAAACAACTCTATAATATCATCAAGAAAAATATAACTATCAAAGTCCCTCGTAGTTGCATCTTCTATTAAATTGATCAACATTTGTAATCCAGAGCTTTGGTTGGCTAAGTATCAACACAAACATTTACATTTACTTCCCAACTCATCGAATGTGGATTCTGGAATAAAATATGGCTTGGGAATAGGAGGACGACAAGTAGAATTTTTAATTTTTGGTTTGCAAACCTATTAATTAAATTACATACTTATATTACAAGAGTTCATAATGTAGTCAAATATGAAAAATATGGTAGAATTAAGGTATACCTTGTCATTGATAACCAAGTGTCTAGGCCAACCCACCATAGCACCCTCAGCTTCTTCAACTGTACTATATTTAGGATTAGGTATGGGTAGTGGTTTGTCCCCCATTCCGTCATACACAAGATGGATGGACACAAGACAAATGTTATCAGTAATTTTTTGGCAATGCAATGTACCACCAAGGTTGTATACGTTGCCCGCTACCACAAAATTATATTCTGGAACCTCCACTGCAAGTTTACAGTTCATACCAACCTAGAATTGAAATAATATAAGTTATATACGAAGCGGTAAACCAGATACCTATTACAACTATATATATATCATATATATATATATCATATATATATCGTACTAATAACACAACATATAGAACAAAAACTTACTACAGATTGTTGTGGTGGGTCATTGGGAGTGCTCCCACGACCTTCTATAATTCGAGCATGGGCTTGTACCTCATCACTTGAGAGATGCACAATATGAATAGGTTGAGAAGGTTGAGTAGGATGAAATGAAGATATTATTTCTTTTACTTTCTATGCTACTAATATTTCAACCTCCTCTTGTGTAAGACCTCCTGCACGACCTCTTTTAGATTGTGAAGGGACAAAATAAGACTTGAATCCTATGCTAGCTCCTAATCCCCTAACATGGCTAGGATGCTCCTTCGTACCAAGAGCAATTGATAGTTCAACCATGTGGCCAGTTGGGATGAAATTTCCTTCCTTCCTTTATTCGTGGAGATCAATTTATTCATAGTTAATAAAAATATTAAATCACAATTTCAATTAGATATAAATAAATCTAAGTTTCTGGGAGTTACTCTTTACTTAGTTGGGATAAACCTACCATCTTTTGTGCCACCTCCTTAGTTGCAGGGTTGACAACTTCACCTGCTCGATTCTTTCTAGCATCAATCCACTACAACTGTCGAGGTGGACGCTCAGCTTGAGTTGTACTAGACTCTTCTCCAGAAGAGAGTTACTTCTCTTGTAGTTGGTAGAAGAAGGCATAACCACCAGGCCCCAAGTGATGGTCATGCATATTTTGGGCCCGTCTTTCCTTTTGGGCCTCATGAATGGCCTGATCATTTAAAATGAGGTATTCCAATTTAGACTTGGCAAACATATGTAAAAAGATTCACCTCCTTAATTGTATAAAATTAAATATTCATACAATACATCACAATCTTTATTACCTGAAACTCTTCTGATTTCCTAGCTACAACAAACTTTCCCACACCTCAGGATCTATAAAAATATATATATTTGTTGCTTTCTTCTTTTGTTTAGGATTATCTATAAATTCCCTTTTGAGATATGTCTTAAAAGCCCTCCATCGTACACCACAACGTTGTAGCACTTTTTTGTGTGATCTTTTTCATTTAGATGAAAAACACCCTACACATGTAAAAGAAGCAATAATGTTGTCTTAAAAAGGATATGTCTTTCCAAGCAAACTAAATTAGAATCAATAAACAAGAACATATTAAAATAATATCACTTCCACTCACAGATATATCTTTCCATAGGAGGTTTTTAAGGCATTAGAAACATCATGCCAATTTTCTATATCTATTGCCACTTTACTGCGCGCAGTCACCCCTACGTAATGCTTGAAAGCACTAGCATGTTCCCCAAGAGGTGCTCATGTGACATCAAACAGGACTGCCAATTTCTCCCCTTTGGCCCTGAGCTCCTGCAGCCTACGCATCAGTGTGGGACCTCTACTTTTCTTAGCATCACCACTACCATCCTCATGGTGCTCATGCTCAGAATGTTCATCTTCACTTGCCATTTTAGAACCTACAAGTATACATGATAAAAGAAACATAAGTGATAATAAAATCACAAGTGGTTAAATGATATATGATGCATATTTAAAAGATTACGTGCTTGAATGATAATAAAATAAATAATTCAAAGAATACATGCCTCTAGTATTGGTTGAGTTGTTAGTCAAGTAAAATTCCTTCAACATGGTCTTGACATTTATGGTATTCATCGGTGTTATCTTCAACATTTACACTTGGCAAACCAACTGAGAATGGGCTGGAATCATCAAAATTTTTGTAGTATTCTTCTTCATTTATAGGATCTACAGGAAACTGTATTTTTCCATGAAGAACGACAGAGAGATTTTTATTTGTCAGGTCATCAATATAGAATACTTATTTTTCTTGGTCTGCCATGATGAATGGCTCATCTTTCTCACCAATCATTTTCAAATTAATCAATTTGAAACCCAACTCATCCACTAAAACTCCTTTGTTGTTGTCAACCCAATTACACCTAAAGATAGGAACTCTGAAATTTGTATAGTCCAATTCCCATATGTCCTCAATGACATTGTAATATGACATCTCAGCTTCACGTGGTCTTTTATCTTTGGCACTAGAAAAATAAAACGAACAAGCTTGAACAGTGACCCCACTATTTTGAGCTATACTACTTTCATCTTGACGCTTTGTGTAGTATGGAAATTTGTTTATGTCATAACCTTCATATGACATGACATCCATTTTTGGCTTAAAGGCAAGCCATTTTATGTTCTCAGCAACATTATTTGGTGATTTAGATAGTTTATTAAAGACTTTCTCTTCAAACTACCTAATAAATGTTTGATTACGCCCTCTTGCAAGCCACATTGAACTGGATCACGGATGATTTCTCTTGATAAGATCATTGTGTTCTGTGATGTAGCTACTAACTTCATCGATGTTGTGTAAAATATACAAATGTGCTTGTTCCCACAACTCACGACTGATTCATTTCACTCATCCTCCCAGAGTTTCTTTGCCACAATAAGATTCAGTGTGATGGGAATTTTTTAGATCGCTAGAAGTTTCATTGCAATTCAAAAATCATTGCAAAACTCCATCACCTCCCTAGCCACATAATCCTCAATAATACTCCCTTCAGGACGATAATGATTCCGAACATCACCTTTAAAAACACTCATGTAGTGTTCAAATGGATACATCCAGTGTAAGAAAATTGGACACAACAACTTCACTAGCTACACATCACCTCCATCTCTGGTAGCTGCAATACTCCTTCTGATGCGTCGTGAAACCAACCACCATGACACGCATGGACACATCATCTCAACCCGTATCTACATCATCACCTCCACCATCATCATCGCATGTTGTGCCTCACCACCCCCTTACTATAGTTGACTCCTCAATGAGTTGTGCGACTTGCCTCTAACCATCAAAACAACCCTCCTTCCCTTCACTACTGACCATCCATCCCTTATTATTCTATGAAAAACAACTACTTCCTTAAACTGCAAGAAAGTAGAGTGATTCACATCCCCAATTGAGTGACTGATGATTCAAAGTAGAAAAATCATGACACTCATGTATAGCAACTGAATGGAAAAATCAGTGACCAACATCGTCACAACATCAATTCAGATTTGTGAGTCAATAAACACACTCCTTTATCCAGTCCATTGGTAACATAAAGCGGGGATGATATGCTTCAAGAAGGTTCTCATGGCATCTTCTTCAGCCACCTACGTAAGGGAAAATATTTTACCTGGAAACCAACCCCTCCCCCCCACAACCCTCATCATCACCACATCTTAGGGGGTGAAATCCACATTGTGGAACCAATGGGCAAATGTTTACAGAACATCACAAAGGAGTTAGTGCCTGACTTTGAAGACCTAGAGGAATTCCTCGACAATGTTGAGACTAGTAGAGCCTCACATCATGATCCAAATTCGACTTCCCCACCCTTCCTAGGAAATTATGTTCAGTTTGTCAGCGATGACCATTTCATGTAGTTCGATACAATGATCACAATAGGCGTTACGCTTCACCGATGAGTATGCAGTGATGCACTTACTACCCTCAGGATCAAGGAGTCTATTGACCACATATTGTCAAGAAATCACATCCTTCATTAACCTATTGGGTCCTTTTCATCTTCAGTGATCTCACCCTAGAATTCATGACCACCTTCCATCGCCTCTATGGCTTACAGGGGAACTCCAGTTTCTTGATCAGAATTTTTAGGGAAAACACAAAGATCCATGCCAAGCAGATCACCTCTATCATCCTTGATGGTGAGGACCCTTCTTGGATCGTAAGATGCACGGAGCACTCCCATACTGCCTATCAAAGCCTTAGTGATCCTGACAAATTTTAGGCAGACCTCAATAGCATGCCTCCTTCACTTCCATTAGGACCAAAGGCTTCATGTCTGCAAAATCTAGTGGTTAGCTACCTTCACCAAATCCTCACCTCCACACTCAATAGTAGGACAGGAACACATGGCACCATCATTCAGACAGACCTCTACACTATGTGGTGTCTGCTGCATAATCAGCCCCTCAACTGGGGGTCTTCATCTTTGAGCATATTAGCATTCAAGTGAGTCAAAGCACTAGCTTAGCTTTCATCGTAAGTGATCTCATGAATACCAACACAATTTTTATGGGCTTCACCCATATCCCCCTCAAGGTGATTGAGCCTAAGGGGATTATACACATGGTCAACCTCCCATACTTGAAGGCAAGCCATATCATCTACTCTGGTGCCTAGACAAGTACATATTATCTTTTATTTTGAAATACCACATTTCAGCTCGATCTTCCCCTCCATGCCAGGTTTTTTGCAATGACGCTCTGTAATGAGCTTCAGATCCTTCCAACCCAGATTCAGTGGTTCCTTCTTGAGAATCCAGTCCTAGTGGGTGCCATCCCTGAGCCCACAACCCATCTCTAGAGTGCCTCTTTAGAGGTGAATAATGACTTGTATGGTCCTCCTCCTCCTATGCCACCACATCGTACCAAGAGGCACACTACCAAGGATATGAGTCCTGATGGGACTTATGGTTTCTGTGAGATCCAACAACAACTGGACCACATTAACCAATCCCAACAGAGAGTGGAGAAAGAACATTCATGTGAGGGCCATCAATTTAACCACCTTTAACTTATTCATTGATCTCAGGAATCTTAGCAAGTTGATTGTGGATACTACACCCCCACCAGAATTGTAAGGAGTAGGGATCCACTCCCTACTAAAAATAAAGAGGGAAACATCCACCAACAATTTTTTTTCGCAAAAGGGGATGAAACCAAATTTATTTCACATGATTGTATCATAACACAAGTAGAAGTGGAATTGAAAGATATATCTAACCATTACAAGACAACTTATCATTCTAACTTTCACCACACAGGGTGACATAAAGGAAAACTAATAAAATATGTAGATCTAGCTGAGGATCACCTAACAACTTCAAGCAAGGTCTCCCAAGAAGTCAACTATCCTTGATGTGGTTCAGGTCCTCCTAAACATCCTTCTCCTTGTCCAACACCTGGGGTTGGAAGCGTACCCAACAATAGGAAAAGAAAAGAGGATATCAGTGAAATGCTGGTATGACCATGTTAAAAAGGAATTGAGCATTATATATTTTAAGAAAAAGGTACAACAAGTAGAGAAGGCTTCCCATGCAAAAAGATAAGGACTACCCAATCAGGCATAAAAGGAAAGATTATCAAACATATGATAAAAGGAATACTTGCCATTAAAACAGTAACAGAAGTGGTGCCACAAAAGCACACATAATATTTTTAGGGTACAAAACCCATAACAACCTGCATGTAGGTGAGATAAACATAGCACTAGAACAACATAAATAACAATTGGCAGCCAACCCTCATAAATTTGAAACCCGATAGAGAATGGCACATAACCAAACTCCCAATATATTAGATTGGTTCAACCCTCATAAAGTTGAAACCCGGGTATGGGGCACATAACCACCATCCCAAAATAAACAATAAGGGCACATAACCCCAAACCAATGTAAATTATATTACTCTAGGGCTACTGAGTCACACAACATGCTTGATAGGGAGGCAAGTAAAAATGTATAGTTGGATTTACAATTTAATCACCACATAAGTGATCATCATAAACAACCACCTCAAAGTGGGCATATAACAACAAATTGAGTTCCATAATGAACAAGGCATAATAAAGATTCCAAAAGAAAGTCAAGAAGATATTATGATCACAATATCAGTAACAAGTAGGGTACTTCACATGAAGCATAATATTCAAGAGAAAAATATATGGTTTTTAGGTTATTGTCCATAGGACCAAGAGACAGACAATTTAGGTTTTTACTCAATAAAGACAAATAAGAGATGCTAACATACCTCTCACAAAGTCAAAAACACTTTCCAAAATCCTAAGCTAGATTAGAGTCCACTTGTCCTATTATAATAACCATATACATGTATTAGCATTATATGCATTCATTAAGAATTCAAAACCCTAACGTTGTCAACTTTTTCTACAAACCACCGAATTAGGTCTTGAAAACATCACCATCATCTTAGTTAGGATTTTCTGATCAAAATAACATATAATAATAAGTATTTTGAAGATATTGACTTTTAGGGTTATTTTTTTATGATTTTTAGTTAATTAAATCATCCTTAGAAATACTTTTTCAAAAAACTCAAAACCAGACAGCCATTTTATTTTTATTAGATAGATCATACTTTTCTGAGTTTAGAACATATTTTACTTTTAATTTTGGCATAAGGGTTTACTAGATATGAATTTTACAAATTTTTAACTTATTATTTAGATCTATTAAAATCACTCATCATAAAACATTGGACTTTGGCAACAAAACCCTTACCAAAAGAAAGCTTACATTTTTCTCGTTTTATTGACTATTTATGCATATTTTTCTGATTAAGGATTCATTAGTTATGTATTTTCAAAGCTCGACCAATCAGAAACCAAGAAAAATCCAACTCATCGTTTGTCCAGCGAGAAACGAGAGAGAGAGAGAGAGAGAGAAGGCCTGGCCTAACATGGCCCAATGAATGTTAGCCAAGTCAGCGGGTCAAGGCTCGGTTGACTTTCTCCAAGCAAAGGATATTAAGGAGAAAATACCAAAATGTCCCTGAGTGATAAAACAACTAAAGGAGAAAAGCAGAGAGCGAAAAGGTAAATTTATCAAGGGAATCGTCCCCAAGCTTGATCACAGACATGGCGCCGAGGAGCTCTAGCCCGATTTGGGCGATTTCGCAGCCCACGACCAAACTTTGCGATGAGGATACCGAAAGAAAGCCAAAGAGGATATGAAGCCAACCATACCTTCAATTTATTTGGAGAGCCGCTATGGTGTGAGGTAGAGGCGCCACAAGGTCACATCCAAACAAGGTTCCCGACATCCAAACACGAGAGCAATGGAGAAATTGACATGAGAAAAAGGTCTCTTATGGTGAGGCGAAACCCAAGATGGGTATATATATATAGGATTGGGTGCTATGGTGTATGGAGTCAGAGCTTTGGTATAGACTTGGAAAAAAGATTGGGCGTTATACGAATATTCAATTAAAACATGAGATCTTGTACTATTTGGATGCGGAATTGAATTTGCAATCCAATGCAACTTGTTGCGCGAAGTTTCGTTGAGAAACGAGGGAGATATGGCTAAATAATCAAACATGTCTACGTTTACTATTCACACGGTGTCTCCTACTCAAGGTAGAAGACAACTCGGCAGCCGTCCGATCTACATCGGAGAGTCGACGCTGATCCGCAAGGAAAGCATTTAATACAACCTTCCAACTTAAGTCTTATGATGCATTAAATGTATAAATCGTTCTACAACTGTTTGAGGGTACAAACGAACTCCAAAATTAACCAAAATTAATATTATGACTTATTTTGACGCATATAATCTAAATATTAAGTTATATTTCAATTTTGATAAATTTTAATGTGTCAAATAAATTAATTACGATTTTCTCTTTCCTCCTTCATTAATGATGTTGGGATTATCTAAAAATTATAAAACTTGACCCACAAGTCACATTTAATATGTTAGATACGAATTTAGTATTATTTTAATTTTTATATTGTTTATTATTTTAATTAATGATTTTAATATTTTACACACTTTCTCTCTCCTAAATTTATCTTCTCAACAAATATTTTACAATTTGATTGAAAATTCATCCAAAGGTCTATTATAACATATAGAAAATGAATTTGCATTATTATATTTTTTTGAAGATTTTTAATATTTTATTTAATTCATTTAAATTTTATCACTTATTTATCCTTTTAATTTATTAGAGACATCTAGAAACTTTCTAAAAATATAAACTTGGCCTATAAGCAATAATAAACATATGAAACACCTTTTTAGCATTAATTAATTTTTTTTCAACATATTTTTAATATTGTTGGTCTTCAAGTTATTTTCTCTCTCCTAAATAAAATAAAATATTTAACATTGACCAAATTAGATGAAAATTCACACATAGACTCATTTTGATATGTAGATTACGTATTTGAGATTTATTTCCACTTTTGAAGTCGTTTAATCATTTATTTAATGATTTGGAGAAAAACTTATCTTTTCCAATTCTGATTAATGCAAAGATAATTATTAATTTTTCAAAATTGTGAAACTTGTCATTCAAGAAAATTTTAACTCAAGGAAAACAAATTTCAACTTATTTTAAACCAATTAGTGTTCTTTTTATGAATTTTATCCCATTATCCAATATTACTAATATTCCTCTTATTAATTAATTCCATATCACATTAACATGTTTAATGCAACATTATTCATTCTTTTTGTTTCTCTTCCATGCTCCATAAGGCAAAGGAATGATCTAGAACGAATCTACACCACCATTATCCCACATAATATTATTTATTTCATATTTTGTGGAATTATAACTCATTATTCTCAATTATGAACACTTTGCCTTTATGCACATATCCTATATTCCTTTTATTGCTTTTATGATTAATTTGAAGGTATTGGGTAATATTAATTTAAATTCAACATTTTAATGTAATTTATTCTTGCATTAATATATTTAAGGTCACTAAAGAGCATATAATAATCCTTGTTTGGCTAAACCTCCAAGAACTAAGGGTTCTAAGTTATTAACCCTGGAATAAGATTAAGTCCTAGGTTTTGGTATGTTACAGCATACCACCCCTTAAAGAGATTTTGTCCTCAAAATCTAACAACTATCTACCACCCCTTAAAAGATTCATCCTAATAAGTCATAAGGTTTCCTGCACAAGGCAAGGATATTAGGTATAAGAAACCTAAGCTAAAGGTAAACATTCTAAGGGAGACATGTTTGAAATAGTTAGATAATCGATAGCTACAAACTCTGATACCATGTTTTAAGGATTGGGATCCCATAGGGATCCACTCCCTACTAAAAATAAAGAGGGCAACATCCACCAACAATTTTTTTCTCAAAAGGGGATGAAACCAAATTTCTTTCACATGATTGTATCATAACACAAGTAGCAGTGGAATTGAAAGATATATCTAACCATTACAAGACAACTTATCATTCTAACTTTCACCACGTAGGGTGACATAAAGGAAAACTAATAACATATGTAGATCTAGCTAAGGATCACCTAACAACTTCAAGCAAGGTCTCCCAAGAAGTCAGCTATCCTTGATGTGGTTCAGGTCCTCCTAAAACTCCTTCTCCTTGTCCAACACCTGGGGTTGGAAGCATACCCCACAAAAGGAAAAGAAAAGAGGATATCAGCAAAATGCTAGTATGAGCATGTTAAAAAGGAATTGATCATTATATATTTTAATAAAAAGGTACAACAAGTAGAGAAGGCTTCCCATGCAAAAAGATAAGGACTACCCAATCGGGCATAAAAGGAAAGATTATCAAACATATGATAAAAGGAATACTTGCCATTAAAACAGTAACAGAAGTGGTGCCAAAAAAGCACACATAATATTTTTAGGGTAGAAAACCCATGACAACCTGCATGTAGGTGAGATAAACATAGCACTAGAACAACATAAATAACAATTGGTGGCCAACCCTCATAAAGTTGAAACCTGATAGAGAATGGCACATAATCAAACTCCCAATATATTAGATTGGGCATCCCCTCATAAAGTTGAAACCCAGGTATGGGGCACATAACCACCATCCCAAAATAAACAATAAGGGCACATAACCCAAAACCAATGTAAATTATATTACTCTAGGGCTAATGAGTCACACAACATGCTTAATAGGGAGGCAAGTAAAAAGGTATAGTTGGATTTACAATTTAATCACCACATAAGTGATCATCATAAACAACCACCTCAAAGTGGGCATATAACAACAAATTGAGTTCCATAATGAACAAGGCATAATAAATATTCCAAAAGAAAGTCAAGAAGATATTATGATCACATGACCAGTAACAAGTAGGGTACTTCACATGAAGCATAATATTCAAGAGGAAAATATGGTTTTTAGGTTATTGTCCATAGGACCAAGAGAAAGATAATTTAGGTTTTTTCTCAATAAATAAAAATAAGAGGTGTTAACATACCTCTCACAAAGTCTAAAACACTTTCCAAAATCCTAAGCTAGATTAGAGTCCACTTGTCCTATTATAATAACCATATACATGTATTAGCATTATATGCATTCATTAAGAACTCAAAACCCTAACATTGTCAACTTTTTCTAAAAACCACCGAATTAGGTCTTGAAAACATCACCATCATCTTAGTAGGGATTTTCTGATCAAAATAATGTATAATATTAAGTATTTTGAAGATATTTACTTTTAGGGTTATTTTTGGTGATTTTTAGTTAATTAAATCATCCTTAAAAATACTTTTTCAAAAAACTCAAAACCAGACAACCAATTTCTTTTAATTAGATAGATCATACTTTTATGAGTTTAGAACATATTTTACTTTTGATTTTGGCCGAAGGGTTTACTAGATATGAATTTTACAAATTAGGCTACAAACATTGGACTTAGGCGACAAAACCCTTACCAAAAGAAAGCTTACATTTTTCTCATTTTATTGACTATTTATGCATATTTTTCTGATTAAGGATTAATTAGTTATGTATTTTCAAAGCTCGACCAATCAGAAACCAAGAAAAATCCAACTCATCGTTTGTCCAGCGAGAAATGAGAGAGAGAGAAGGCCTGGCCTAACATGGCCCAATGAATGCTAGCCAAGTCAGTGGGTCAAGGCTCGATTGACTTTCTCCAAGCAAAGGATATTAAGGAGAAAATACCAAAATTTCACTGAGTGATAAAACAACTAAAGGAGAAAAGCAGAGAGTGAAAAGGTAAATTTATCAAGGGAATCGTCCCCAAGCTTGATCACAGACATGGCGCCGAGGAGCTCTAGCCCGATTTGGGCGATTTCGCAGCCCACGACCAAACTTTGCGATGAGGATACCGAAAGAAAGCCAAAGAGGATACGAAGCCAACCATACCTTCAATTTATTTGAAGAGCCTCTATGGTGTGACGTAGAGGTGTCATAAGGTCAGATCCAAACAAGGTTCCCGACATCCAAACACGAGAGCAACAGAGAAATTGACATGAGAAAAAGGTCTCTTATGGTGAGGTGAAACCCTAGATGGGTATATATATATAGGATTGGGTGCTATGGTGTATGGAGTCGGTGCTCCGGTATAAACTTGGGAAAAAAGATTGGGTGTTACAAGAATATTCAATTAAAATATGAGATCTTGTACTATTTGGATGTGGAATTGAATTTGCAATCCAATGCAACTTATTTCGTGACGTTTCATTGAGAAGCGAGGGAGATATGGCTAAATAACCGAACCTTCTATGTCTACGTTTACTGTTCACACGGTGTCACTTACTCAAGGTAGGAGACAACTCGGCAGCCGTCCGATCTACATCAGAGGGTCGACGCTGATCCGCAAGGAAAGCATTTAATACAACCTTCCAACTTAGTTCTTATGATGCATTAAATGTATAAATCTTTCTAAAAAATTTTTGAGGGTACAAATGAACTCCAAAATTAACCAAAATTAATATTCTGACTGATTTTGACATATAGAATCTAAATATAAAATATAATTCAATTTTGACAAATTTTAATGTGTCAAATAAATTAATTATAATTTTCTTTTTCCTCCTTCATTAATGATGTTGGGATTATCCAAAAATTATAAAATTTTACCCACAAGTCACATTTAAGATGCTAGATACGAATTTAGTATTATTTGCATTTGTTTATATTGTTTATTATTTTAATATTTACACACTTTCTCTCTCCTAAATTTATCTTCTCAACAAATATTTTCTAAATTGATTCAAAATTCATCCAAAGGTCTATTCTAACATGTAGAAAAAAATTGACATTATTATATTTTTTTGAAGATTTTTATTATTTTATTTAATTCGTTTAAATTTTATCACTTATTTATCATTTTAATTTATTAGAGGCATCTAAAAACTTTCTAAAAATATAAAACTTGGCCTATAAGCATAGTAACAAATTCGGTATTCGGCAACTTTTCGGCTAGCTAGAAAAAATCAGAATTCGGAAAAATCGGGAAAATATCGGGAAAACATCGATAAAATTCGGTCAAAGTTTGGTCAACTATTCAGGAATAAGTCGGAAATAAATCGGCTATATATGTATGTATGTATGTATGTATGTATGTATGTATGTATATGGGTGTATATATACAAACACATACACACACATGCACACATACATCTTGAAAAGAATCTGTTACAATTCCAAGATGCAGTGAGTTACATTACATACATAAAACAATGTGAGCACAAATATGAGTAACAAAAAGTAATTTTAAATGCAAACAAATATTAGAAAAGAAAACAAATAGAAATTGCAAATGCATACATATATAAAAAAGCAAAGAAATACAGTAAACATGGTAATTTTAAAAGAGGGGAGCAAACAGAGTTGGGAACAGCAGTAGGGGAAACCAAAACAAGGGGTCCGGAGGACATAATTGTAATAGAAAAATGAGCAAAACAGTAGGGGTAGCGACTGAGGAATAGTGAAGGGGAGTAAAGGAAGAGGATAATGAAGGAAGGGAGTGGCATCAGGTATAAACAGGGATGGGGGGGCATCTTCCGTCAAAGAGAGTAGAGGAAGAAGATGAGGAAGGAAAGGGAAGAGGGAATATCAGGGAAGAGGAAGGGGAAAAAACAAAGGAAGAGAAGAGAAGGAAAAAAATATGAGGAGCTGCCGTAACCAGCGCCGCCGTGAAGTTCAACAACAACAACCGCCTTGAACATTGTTGTAGTTAAGCATCACCGCAAGTAGGGACTCTTGGCGCCTCCTCTTGACCTTCGCCTTGTAGCTCCAGCAGCAACGACAAGCTCCAAAGCTACAGCCAGCGAGCTGCAATCAAGCAGCAGCCATCGTCGCGGGTAGGGAGAACGCCGTCGCGAGCGGGGGATAGGGCAAAGTGCGGGTGTGGGAGACTGGGGTGGGTGGGTCTGTCGGGGGCTGTTGTAGGAGCGCTAGTGGGCCAGAGGAACTGCTGGCCCATTTACCACTTAGGCCAGGCGAATCCAACCCGAAAATTCGTGAAAAAAATGGGAAAGCGCGAAAAATCACAAAAAAGCGTAAAAATCATGAAAAATCACGAAAAGTCACAAAAATTCGTGAAAATTCAGCGATCCTCGATTTTTTCTGGCGTAACATTCAGGGCTACAAAAAGTCACAATTTTGCACCGATTTTTTGAAAAGTTTGGCGATGTTTGTTACTATGCCTATAAGCAATAATAAATGTTTGGAACACGTTTTTGGCATTAATTATTTTTTACCAACATATATTTAATATTTTAGGTCTTTAAGTCATTTTCTCTCTCCTAAATAAAATAAAATATTTAACAGTGACCAAATTAGATGAAAATTCACACATAGACTAATTTTGATATGTAGATTACGAATTTGAGATTTATTTCCACTTTTGAAGTCGTTTAATCATTTATTTAATGATTTGGAGAAAAACTTATCTTTTCCAATTCTGATTAATGCAAAGATAATTATTAATTTTTCAAAATTGTGAAACTTGTCATTTAAACAAATTTTAACTCAAGGAAAACAAATCTCAACTTATTTTAAACCAATTAGTGTTCTTTTTATGAATTTTATCCCATTATCCAATATTACTAATATTCCTCTTATTAATTAATTCCATATCACATTAACATGTTTAAAGCAACATTATTCATTCTTTTTTTTTCTCTTCCATGCTCCATAAGGCAAAGGAATGATCTAGAACGAATCTACACCACCATTATCCCACATAATATTATTTATTTGTATTTTGTGGAATTATAACTCATTATTCTCAATTATGAACACTTTGCCTTTATGCACATATCCTATATTCCTTTTATTGCTTTTATGTTTAATTTGAAGGTATGGGGTAATATTAATTTAAATTCTACATTTTAATGTAATTTATGCTTGCATTAATATATTTAAGGTCACTAAAGAGCATATACTAATCCTTGTTTGGCTAAACCTCCAAGAACTAAGGGTACTAAGCTATTAACCCTAGAATAAGATTAAGTCCTAGGTTTTGGTATGTTACAAGAACATCCTTCATAGTGTATGGGGCTCACCAGACCTATCCTGGCCCCAACTCCTAATATTGGGGAAATTATTACTAGGAAGCTCCTTCATCATATGATCCTTTTCCACCTAGGTCCCCACTACCACAGTGACTCTCTTCCCTCTATCTCTGACATGGGATTTTCTTGGGATGAGAAAAATCTCAAAGTTCATGGTGGAGGTGGATGGTATGTACTATTCCACCCCCCTTATGTTCCCTTTTCCTATCATATCTATTATTTCATAATTTCTAGCATGTAGTTTTAATTTGTTTTTGTTCTATAGTGATGTGGTTCGGCCCTTATCTATTCAGTTGGGTGAATATATATATATATATATATATATATATATATATATATATATATATATATATATATATATATATTGTATCAATATACCATGTTGAATGTAGTAAAAATTTATTTCAAAACTATGGAACATCTTGTCATATCTCTTATATGATGCAAGTAATAGGAAAAATTGAACGATTATGATGTGGTCCCAAAAGCAAAAATTTAAAAATGTGGGATGCTCGAGATCTGCCTTTTCTTCACAATCTTCCACCATCTTCATATCCCCCTCACCTTGCAAAAATTAAACAAATAAAATTATGCCAAACCCCAAGTTCAGGGTGGCATGATCTTCCCAGTGACATCCCGCTATCACATAGAAAATGAAATGCCACATGAAAATGAGCGGAACCACCATAAACCACATATTATCAAAAACATGGATTGATTAAAACTGATTGCGAAAAACATCATTAGAAAAGAACTATTACAATCAGATCTACATCCTACAAGAAAACATGTTATATATATATATATATATATATATATATATATATATATATATATATATATATATATATATATATGTAAGCATGATATATTTCCACCATTACATAGGATCCAACTATTCCATATCCATCAAGGATGTGTCACCTGTTTATCTACAAAACAAACCTAGCCAGGCCAACAATAGGTTACAAAAGCGATACTGAGATCATACATCATGAAACCTTGTCAAAACACCTCCAAGGACCTGAGAGTACAGGGAGACTCTACCACAAAACAACCACAACAACATACCCAACCTTGCCTTCTATTGATCTTCTTGCTGCTCAGCCGCAACACTACGATCACCACCACGTCTAGCTCGATCACCTAAAGTCTGAAACCAGCGGAGTGAGACACATAGTCCCAGTGAGAAACATAACTCCCCGCTGAACTATAAAACCTCAGAGAAACTAGAGTAGATAGAACATGTAACAGATATAACTAGATCATATATGAAATAGGAAGAACAAGATTATACAAGCATAACAGCTTACCACGATGTATGTGGGACATATAGTGACCTGTAAGATATACTTAGGGTACATATATATGTAAGAGAAAACATCCATTATTCAAGGCCTCAACCAATGTTTCGTGTTTTCCCTAAGCAAATATACTACATGGCTACATTACCATTTATTCATGCTCTATCACACTGAGCCATGGGCCTGTTCACCATGCTCTTATACATATCTGGAGTCTACAATCGTAGTTGCACTCTAATCCTCCTATTTTCAGCTAGGAGAATCCTCACATACTCAACAATATGCGCTCTAGGTTAACCAGTAAGAGAACATGTTTCACCATCACCAGCTCTTGACGATGATGGATCTATGGCCAGGGCAAACTACATGAAAGGTTCATCTGTAATTAATTAATGCATTTTAAGTGGATAGTTGGGACATCCAGGTTATATTATGCAAACCACAAATAAGAGTAAACATCATAGAATCCATAAACTTGTGTCACACTGTTACTATTATTCTCAATGCCATCAACATCATCATGATCCATATCAAGGATCCAACATTACATATTGCCACTTGGCTTCTTGCTAATCATCATGATCCATCACAGGGATCTAACCATCATAGGGATTCCATGCCATCATCAAGCACATGTTACCAATACCCAGGCAACACTCATCATGTACCATCAGGGTTCTCATTACACATAGTGTTCCTCATTTTCTCAAAATCAAGATAATGTCACCAATGACATCATTATAGATCATACCTGAGTACACATCTCAATTGATGAAACATGCATGGTTAGTATGCTCAACACATCATCATCGGGATATATTTGTCCATATAAGTGTTCCAAATGATATTAGGGTTTCAAGCATGATCCTCATGATAGCATATTGGGTAAGGGATGAACCTCACCAAAACATACCACGACCATCACCAAAGCATGTTGGGTAAGGGACTAGCCCTCACCAAAAGATCATGCCACAACCTGACCTTACAGTATCGGTTACCAGCAACTAGTCACATCTTGTAGTGTCAGCCAACACTATCGGCCAACACCCATATCGGGCAAGCATATAACTTGCTAATAATGAGAAGCACTCTAAGAACAAACCCATAATTCCCAAGCAACACAACATCATACCGGGCAGAACCATAATGTGCAATGCCCAAACAACACACATTTGTCGCCCATCTAGATCAACACAGCATATCATCCAACACATAGGCCATATCGTCCAGCTAAAGGGTCAGCAGGCGTCCTATCGTGCAATGTTCTGTCGGGCAACACCATGGCGGGCAATGCATCACAACAACGCATCACAGTAGGCAACACAACACACAATAATGTGCAGTGCCTCAAGGCCGTGACAGGCAACACCACACAGCAGGCACCACATCGCCCAAAGATCATCCCTATCATCCAAGGGAACAACACATTAGCCACCTACTGTATCGCCCAAGGGATCACCAAGGAAGCCACCTATTGCATTGCCCAACCCTAGATAAGGGAAAGAGAGGGATATCGGGCAACACTACCCATCATGGGTATCATGCAAGGCAAGGCCATGACACCCAAGAGGTCAACACAAAAGGGGGATATCGTCCAAGAGCTCAACCCCTCCAAAACACATATCAGCTAAAAGACCAACTAGGTGTCAACTAACTATATCGACCAAACTCTAACCCTAGGGTAAGAAAGGTATATCGGTCACCACACCTACAAACCATATCAGGTTACTAGGGTTAGAAGGTCTCAACCTCGTCACAACCATCCACACCATATTGCACAACCATCTAGGCCACAGGCTCACCTCTCAAGACTAAGGTGAGAGAGGGGTTTTGCCCAAGCATAGGCTCACCTCTCAAGACCAAGGAGAGAAAGGTGTTTTGCACAAGAACACACTACGAACACCTTTGTTCTAAGGAACCCTAAGATCACCTCTCAACTAAAGTGAGAGAGGGGTTTTGATCAAGATCCCCCAATCCAAAGGGTAGGCCGACACAAAGGGAAACCAACTCACCACATAACGTCCAGCAAGATCTAGGGCACAAGTAAGGCAGCAACAAAACCAACTAAAGCAAGAAGCATTACTAGAAAGATATGTAAGGCCGATCAAGATAACAAAGCAAAGAAACATGTAAAGGATATAATATAGTTAGGGTTAGGAGTTATGTAACCCGCCTTAAGCACAACTCTAAGCTCCAAGCTTTGGCCACCAACTTGGAGAAGAAAGCAAGAATAGATACAAGATGTATCGGCCACCACCAAGGAAGAAGAAAGTAGCAGCAATAGTAGCTATATCGTCCACCTCATTTCCTTCCTTCTTCTCGGCCACCAAGGGAGAGCAAACGGCTAAGGGGAAAAGAGAACCAAAGCAATAGAAAAGAGAGACATATATAGAAGAGGGTAAAGGGGAGATCAAAGCAAGGTGGCACCCAACCTAGGTACACTTGTCTAAGGCCATGCCACATGCTAACACCCCAAATACCACTTGTCCAAGGTCTCCCCACTTTCTAGCAACAAGCCCCATGTGTACAAGAGAGGGTGACACAAATGATGCTAGGTGGAGGGGTATGTGTCGCTCAACATGGAAACCCGTCACACCCACCATCACCCCCCAGAAGATACACCTCCCTTGCCCAATACACCATGACCGACATAAGGCACCAAGCACACCCTTGCCCAACACACTCACGCAAGGAGGAAGGGCTTCAAGCCCAACAACAAGCCCAAGCTTAAACAGGCTCAAACAAGGCCCAAACAACCTAAACAAGGTTCCCCAACCCATCCTCTCAACCCTACAGGATGCAAAGAGACAAGGAGGCCTCTCAAGGTGACAGGCTTGCACAGAAACCCTAGAATTTGGGTCAATTGCAAATTGCACCTCAACCCCACAACAAAACACAACAAACACTAATCATACCTCAAGTGATTAGGCAAAACACAAGGTTTAGGCAAAGAAAATAGGGTAAGCCCAAAACTAAGGTCAGGGTCCTTACAATCCCCCTCTTATTGCTTCTTCCATACCCCTCATAAATATAATAGGGGCATACCAAAAAGAAAATATGCCAAAGTGAAAAACGAAAAAAAATGCAAAAAATGTAATTGTAGTACATTGGAATAAAATTTCTCAAGATGAATAAAGGTGTTGTCATCTTCTTCCATACTGCATTCACTTTGTTTTCTACCAACAAATCTGCAAGACCCCTGACCTGCGTTTTGGTCTAACCTTGTTTTTTTTGGATTGATTAAGTGCTTAGAACCTTAATCTAATCCTCTTAGATGTTTTTAGAGCTTGTGAAGAGCTTAAGTTCCCAGTTTTAGCTTGTTTGGATGATGTTTGTGCTTTGTGTGCTTATTTTAAGTTAAATTGCAATTTACCTATTTAGGAGGGTTATCTAACAAATTTCCATCTCTAGAGTGTTCCTTCTCTCTCTTTGTTTCACAAAATAGAATGTGATGCCTTGGGGCACCTTGGTTGGGCCTTTGTTGGGTGATGATATCACTCGAGGTGATTGGGGTTTCTAGGGTTGTTTTGTGTTTGACCTTGATGAGAAAGTAATTTGAGTGTCATGACCCTTTGTCTTGACCTTGAGGGTTGCTTTGGGTGTGTCTTGATTGAGACACTTCCCTTGGATGTGGAGATGGCGACCATGTTGGTCTTAGTTGTGTTGGGTAGAGACAGTTTGTCCTTTTGTGGTGTCGCAACCTAGTTTGTTGATGGTGTTTTTGTCTCGACCAAGACACTTGCTTTGTGTTTGTCTTGACCCCATAATTGAGTGTCACAACCATGAACTAAATTTTGGGGACCCTAAGAGGTTGACACCCAACATAGGTTGTATCACCGCCTCATGCATGTGTGTTTCAAGTGGTTGCATGTGTGTTCCTTGGGTGGACAGTGTCCCTTTAGTGCCTTTAGGTGTTGACACCTCATCTCCACCGTACTTCCCTCCTCCTAAAGTATATAAACCCTCTTCTCTCCTTACTAGTTAACCTTTCAGCCATCCTTCTTCCTCCCTCTCTATTTCTCATTCTTGGAGCTTGGTAGAGCAAAGAAGGGTTGATCCTTGAAGCTTTGGAGATCAGATCCCTTGAATGTGGTTATCTTTACTCATCCTCAACCTTTGTAAGTATATGCCTTTGTTTGATGACATTTACTTGGATCTTCTACCCCCATATTCTCCTCTTTTCTTGACCTTAGACCATGGATCCTCCATGACGGTTTTTTTGGAGAGGAACCCCTCATTACAAGGGTCATAGGTCATGTTTTGACAAGGTGAACCCAAGTGTGTGGAAGTTTCCTTCTCTCTTTCTTCCTTCTTCTTTTGGTTCAGTTTAAGGATCTTTGCTCTCTTTTCTTAAGAAACCTTTAACCATGGTAACTTATCCTTTTTGAGGTGATCTTGTGGCCAAAAGTGGAGCCTTTAGTGGAGCTTTGTCCTCTCTTGGTGATCATGTGCTTGGAGCTTGTGATCCTTGGAGCTGATCTTCCTAAAGGAAGATTTTATATCTCCTTACCCCCGCTATTATTAGCACTCTTGATATTATTATCATATTTCTACTTTCACTCTGAAATGTGCAATTAATATGCTAGTAGATGATATCATGATCTAGAGCCTAAGTGATGATGGTTATCATGCTTTATATGCTTAGAATCCAAAACCCTAAGATTAAGTTCCTAAATTTGGAGATGGGTGTGTAATAGTGGTTTACCTCCTATCTATTGATTTTGTTTCATTGGACACATGCTTAAGGTTCATGTACTATGATGGAATATGGAGTTTAGGTTCTATTTTGGATGGGTTAAATGCTGGTTTATCTCCCTTGCTTGAGGTTCTTTCGTGATGGTTCTTTGGTACATTTCTTAGAGTTTTTGGTGATCGATCATGTGTGAAGTTTCCCCGTTGGAAATGGTGGGTTTTTGTTGGTGTAATCTTTTATTTTAGTATCTAATGATGATTCTAAGATGGAAGACGATGAATTCTATAGAATTATCATTTAAGACTTTATATTTTTCTCATAAAGATAACTCTCTTTCTCAAACCCTAAAATCTATGTGCACATTTTCTAAGTGATCTTGAGAGGATGACTTTGTATGCATCTTGAGATTTGGTTTTGTCACTAAGATCTAAGTTCAGCCCACATATTTTTCTTAGAGATTTTGATGGTTTTCATATAAGTATTGGTTCACCTTTATGTCTTCCAAGTGGATTTTTCTTGAGGATCTCCATGGTGTTGATTCTAGGGTTTGAGGACGTTAAATCCATGAGTTTTTCACCTTGTCACCCTTGGTATTCTTGTTGTTCAATCTTTCCATGGTCGTAACCTAGGTTTCCTTGTTGTCTTTGGGTCAAGACATATGATCTTTTAATGTTTAGGGTTGAAGCCATACACCCATGTTTTGGCTATGGGTTGAGATGCTTTGAGTGGTTTGTGTTGAGTCACTTGTGCATAGTCGTGTCTCAGTCGCGACCCTGGCATGTTGTGTCTCATTTGCGACTAGGGTGTGATGTTTTTGTTGTAACCATCAGTCAATACCTTTGTTCTGGATGGATGATTGTGACATTTCCATTAGTTTTGGTTGAGATGCATGTTTTGCGTTGGTCTTGACACCTATTGTAACAGCTGAATGCAACACTTTGTTTAGTGTGGTTATGCCACCTGGTAAGAATGGTCGACGCCTGGTGCTGGATGCAAGGCCTCATCGAGAATCATCATGAAGACATATTGTTGAATCCTTGTCATATGTTGATGGTTGTGATTCCTATTTTTGGAGATGTTGCTTTGTGCTTGATGATTGAGTGCCCTATTATGAACATTGATCATGACACTTAACTCTAGTGCATCACGGTCGCCACTAGGTGACGGTGCTTCGCAGTCGCATCCTGATGATGGTGTGATGCAGTCATGACCATGGGTTGGGTGTTGGGCTCGTCACTATGTGTAAGTGTGTTACGCTTGTGTCACCTATTTTGGTGTATATGCAACATACATGTAATGGGTGGTTGACTCACATATATGGTGCATGGTTGTTACTATAGCAAAATACTACATCAGATAGGTAGCAAAAATAAAATATTTACTGATATGTTTCCCATTAATCAAAAGATCACGTCAATAACCATGCATTGGGAAGGATGGTTTCATGAAGATATATATGGTCTTGTAGAAAGTCTAGTGACAATCCTCATCGATGTAGATGCACACTCTATCTTGGATGGTGGTTGTGCAGCTCCTAGATGCACTCAGACTCGTCTGACTACTCCTCCATGGGCATTGGACTCAGACAACTACTGATGCGGCTCCTCAGATCTAACCATGGTCTGTGAGTTGAAATTTCTCTCCTAGTAATAGCCAAAGGACTCCTACCTCTAGATTAGTCCACATGGACCAACTAGAACTCGTGTCGTCCTGCTAGAATGGCTAGGAAAAAGTTGTCCCTACCATTGGGTTATGAGTAACTAACATACTCTCCCACAATAATGATCCTCAGTTTTTTCTCTCCCTTGGCTATCCTTCCCTAGTCAGGTAGGACTTCCCTAGGCTCTCATGGTTACCACAACCATATAAGACAACAATTGTCAAAGCAATGGATTCTCAATTGTCTATGTAGCAGTTGTATTCTGGGAAGTCCCCCAGTACCCTCTATATATAGGAGGGGTTGGGGTCAGGGTTCCCAGTTCCCATCCAATGCAGGACTAAAGAGGGAGTGGAAAGGACTAGAAGATCTTAAAATTAGAAAAAACTCTAGAAGTTTCACAACATGCATGTGCCAAAATGGTCATCTCGCCCAGCGAGACGCTTGTCTCTCCTAGTGAGATGCTCATCTCACATGTGAGATGGTCATTTTGCTAAGTGAAATAGTTTTTTGGGATGACATATAGTCTTTTGGGAAATGAGACAGTCGTTTTGCCCTTTCCCAGTTAGATATGAATTGGCAAATCGTTTCCTACATCTCACATGTGAGACGATCATTTTTCTAAGTGAAATAGTTTTATGGGATGCCAGACGGTCTTTTGGGAAATGAGACGGTCATTTTGCCCTTTCCCAGTTAGATATGAATTGGCAAATCATTTCCTAATTAATGCCATACATTAATTTACTTGCATCCCAAGTATGTACAATTGAAACAAGCTCGGGAAAACTCTAGAACTTTCATTCGTCCCAACCAGGTTGTCTCTCACAAGTGAGATGCCCGTCTCACTCACCTAGATGTCTGTCTGGTGAGTTTGAGTCAAGACGATTAGTTCAATAGCTTGAATCGGTCTGTTCATAGGGTAGAACTAAGCTAATTCAATTTATGATCTACCTGACAACCCAAACAACCATCTCAACACTTGAGATGCCCGTCTGGCTGCCCAAACGAATGTCTCACCCAGTGCGATGGTTGTTTGGCAGTTCAGCTAGCCAATCTATTGATCTGTTGTGTGAATTGAGTACCTAAACATAAATTTAGATTCAAACAATTGTCATTAGCTTATAATTCTTTCTAGCTTACAGTTCTCGTTTGTTGTCAAACATAAATTTAGATTGTGATTATTTTGTCAGTTTGGAAGCTTGGATGGGTGTAACCTTTACATCCAACTATTCCTTATTACCATAACCAAGGAACCAATCCTTTAAGTGATTCATAAGAAGCCAAGGATGTTCTTTATGGTAGTTCACTGACTCTCACTGGTATCTGACATATACCCTCTCATCATGTCTAATACATACGAGATTAGTAGGCAGGTGTATATATATGTCTTATCATTGTGTCAAATACATATGAGATGACTTGATATCCTCTCATCATGTCCAATACAAGCGAGATTACTAGATATCTTCTTGCCATGCTCAATACATACGAGATAACATGATAAGTACATAACATTGCATTCAAGACAGATCCAATTGCTAATGCATATGGCATCTATCTATGTGTTCTTGTTCTTCATAAGAATTGGGACACTAGGCTCTGAGAGACTAACTCCATGGAACATGGACACATTTTCTCTCATTAAGTCTTTCATGTTGAACCCTTCAACATCTTGCTAATGTATGTGCTTTCTTTTAGGTAAAGAAGCTTTCTAGATCTATCTCTATAGACCTCGATCCCTATTTCATAGGACGCTTCACTTAAACCCTTCATATAGAAGGTACTTTCTTTTCCAGGTTTTTACATATGCGGGATAAGGATGTTATTCCCCATTATTATGTGGAATATAAATATGCTCCCACTAAGTCTTTTGCAATCACATATTCCATCTTCATTTTGAAACAAGTCAAACTCTTTGATTGTCTTGTCAAATAGAAGATTCCTAGCTCTGAGATGCTTGCTTCAATCCACAAATTAACCTTTCTAACTTACAGACTTTATTTGCATTAATGGATTTATAAAGCCATTAGGTTGTGTCACGTACACATCCTTTTAATTATTCTAATAATGGAATTCGGTTTTAACATCCATATGCCAAATCTCACAGTCATACTAATCTACAACAGCATACATGATACAAATGGATTTAACCATGGTAATTGGTGAAAGAATCCATCATGTTCAACATCTAGAATTAGTTTGAAACTCTTCGCAACCAATCTACCTTTCATGTTGGTCCTTTTACAAAAACCCAAATGCACCCTATGGGTTTTACCCCTTTAGGTGGACCCAACAAGGTCATACATTGTTGGTTACGTGGAGTGCATCATTGATCTTATGGCCTCAATCCATTTCTCATATTTTGATTCCTGAATAGTTTCTAGGTAGGTTTTTGACTCATCTCTATGATCAACTCACCACCTTTTGAGTTATAAGATATCATAATCTTTCAAACTCAAGGTGTGTTATACTAGAACTATGACTTTTGTGTGTTACATAAGTAACTTGATATTCCACAGCAACTTGTGATTCTCCTTGTTCCTATTGTACCTCTTTAGGTTCTATGTTTTCCTATTTTTCATGAACATTTTTAGTTCTACTTTTACTCCCAATAATTCCTTTGGAACTAATTTCCATTCAGGAATTCAACCATCCTAGCAACAAGCACTTTGTTTTCGGGTTGGAATATAAGTAGTATTCAACAAGATAACATTCATGTGATTTGTGGATAAATCCTTTTAAGACACTATTATCTTATACAATCTTTCAATCGTAATCACTACAAAAGACTCATCCAGACACTTCCCATGCCATATTCCATATGGTGTTTTTTGAACCAATTTACAAGGTACATTGTTTTAGTATAAATCATGTGCCAAAATGAAATTGTAATATTATCTAGATTTTATTGATAATCTCACCCTAACTTAATAGGATGTGACACCTTTCTGACACATCAATATGTTTTAGGTGGAGTTTAATGTGATACACTATCACAATCTCTCCAGAAGGTCCTCAAACTCTTGGTTTAAAATATTTCAACATCGATCATATTCAGATATCTTAATACTTTCACCATGCTATTTATGTACTTTATTTATGCTCTCCTTAAACACTTCAAGAGATCCAAACATGTATTTCATTAAATACAAATTTCAATATCTTCTGATCCTATCAGTAAATATAATGAGGTACTTGTAACTACCTTTAGCATTCAATTTAAAAGGTCTATGTACATCAATATGTACTAGTCCTAATGGAATAGTCAATCTCCCACTACATCTAGTTGGAGATGCTTTTTTCATATTGCACAACAAATAATAGATGCATGTATCCATTGGTTCCATAACTAAAAGAGTCTAAATAACCATCATATGGATTGTAGAAATGCATTTCTTATTTATGCACTCTAGATGACAGTGCTATAGGTATATGGATTTATCAAGACATTCAATATATGTGTCATACACATTTGTCTCCACAACTATAAAATATAGTTTGTGAGACATAGGGTATTTCAATAAAGGATCACAATGTTCTTTTCATACAAAACATATGATGTTTGGCAAGTACACAATAGCAATTAACTAATTCTATTATGTTCCCATGAATGACAACTCCCAACTGTAGAGGTAGCAACCCTTTCTCTACACAATTCTAGCTTAGTACTTCTCAGGTCTTGAAGTAGTGATCTCTATCTCCATCTTCTTCCTGAGACCCTTTATAAGGATGGAAGTTCTTTCCAATGTCAAACGTGTGACAATGATGGCACTTTCTTTTATTTATCCTTTAAGTAAGAAGGACAGATTCCTTTTACACTTATCCTTCTCCATATATTGAGTGTAGAAGACTTGTACTTAATCTTAGCCTCAGAACACTTCTTAGCCTTGCCTTTGGCCTAGGACTCTGTCCATTGATCATTGTTATGGATTTGTCCTTCTTCTTCCTTACATTGGCATCAACATGCCAAGTATTTGATAAACTGACTATATGATTCATGCAATGCTTCCATAATCATACTCATGGTCAACTCTTGACCTACGAGAAATCCAATTCATTCCATATGTCCAATCATATTGAGCATATGCTCCATTATATTTTGCTTTGTTAGTTTGCACTCAATCAACACTTTGGAGACATTAAATCTTCTTTGCTTTACATGATTCTTAAGACGTGTTACCATCTCAAGAATGTCCATGTTATCATGTTGTTCATGCAACTCATAGTTCATACAATAGTGCATTAGGTATTCAAATGTTTATGGCATCATTGGCTTGCTAAAAGAGAGCACCCATTTCAGCCTTAGGTGCCTTTGGAGTGGGTTCCTTTGGCATTGGTCTATCAAGGACACAGAGCTTTCTCTCATTGATGATATCATTTATCAAAGTCATTAACCAATTGTAGAACTTTATCACATTTTTTCCTTCTTGATGACTGATTGCAATTTGAACGTGTTTTGTGTTTGACTTTTGATTCTACAAAGAAATATTGCAACTTTTCAAAACATTTTTAATTTGGTTGGATTTGATAATTTGATGATATTAATTAGGTCTTTAATTAACGATCACACCCACTATTATATTTGAATTGATAGACCTCAATATCAATTCGTGATATTGTAGTGTGCAATATTATAGTGGGCCAAGATCCATATCACTAATATAGGAATGGTCTGTAGCGTTAGTTTTTTTAAGCCTGTAGTGTCACTTTATAACTGACGCCTAAGTGGTCGTCACTATAGAATTTTCTCTATAGCGTCAGTTTTAGTGACCAAAGAAAATCGACCTTACAGAGTAAACACCGACCCAAGAGGTTGTAAAAAATCTGACCCAAGCGAGAAAGAAGAGCATGTAAGGTCAATTATTCCAAAAAATTCGACCCTGTAAACTATCTTGGTCGAGAAATATTTTGACTGAGATTATTTCAAATGAGAAAGAAGAGCATGTAAGGTCAGTTATTCTGAAAAAAGCCGACCCTGTAAACTATCTCGGTCGAGAAATATTTTGACTGCGGTTATTTTGGTCGAGAAAATTGTCGACCAAGAAAGTATTGTTTGAAGCATCAGATATTTATTCGGTCGATAAATTTGCCTATTGAGAGACCTTCGATCAAGAAAATGGTCAATTGAAAGGTTTTCGGTTGAAAAAAATGTCGACCGAGGGAGTGTCTGCAGTCGGTTCTTCAATCTTTAGGGTCGGTTTTTTATAAATAACTGACCTTATAGAGGACCTATTAGGTCGGTTATTTAATAAAATCGACACTAGAAGGTCTATAGATTGAGCTTGATAACCAGACCTCTAGGGTCGGTTATTTAAGAAAACTGACACTAGAAGTTACGATTTAGAAAAAATTGCAGAAATAGAAACAGAACATAAGAACAAGAAGATTCATATATTCTAGGAGAGGGTAGCATTGATGCTCAACCGTCATCATTCCAAACCTTGTGGGTATTTATCCTCTAGCTGCACGAAAAGTCTTTATACCCCTATCAATTAAATGATAGTTGGTAAAATAGAAATTCTAAATAGAAATATCATGGTAAAGCATTGACTAAATTTATGCTTACTCCATAGCTGGCAATTTCAGTTTGTGACCCCTTGTTGTTTTACCCATTGGGTCAAGATAATAAAAAGTCATCAATTTTGGGACAATCACCACTAATTCCCAATGTCTAGCTCTGAGTAAGAATAGAAAAAACATTAAATAAATAATTTTATTCATTATTAAAATTATATTGAATAATAATACTTACTGGACGTTAAAAGGAATTAGGATAATTTCCTTCCCCTCACTAGCAAAATATTTGAATGCAGTAGAGAAGTACTCATTCACATCCTCAATCTGTGTCTCCACTTGACTAGTGATTGAAGGAACTAAGAATCCAACATTTCTTATATCTAAGTTTGTGGTCTAGATATAAAAATGGCTGTAAAACATTTGTAATTATTTCCATATATAGAAATAAGCTAAAAATGTGTATTGGACTTTTCTATATTGATAGATCCTTACCTTATCCATACTTCTATTATTGATGTATTCAGCCAATCATACTGGAACAACTCTATAATATCATCAAGAAAAATATAACTATCAAAGTTCCTCCTAGTTGCATCTTCTGTTAAATTGATCAACATTTGTAATCCATAGCTTTGGTTGGCTAAGTATCAACACAAACATTTACATTTACTTCCCAACTCATCGAATGTGGATTTTGGAATAAAATATGGCTTGGGAATAGGAGGACGACTAGTAGAATTTTTACTTTTTGGTTTGCAAACCTATTAATTAAATTACATACTTATATTACACAAGTTCATATATTTAGTCAAATATGAAAAATATGGTAGAGTTAAGGTATACCTTGTCATTGATAACCAAGTGTCTAGGCCAACCCACCATTGCACCCTCAACTTCTTCAACTGTACTATATTTAGGATTAGGTATGGGTAGTGGTTTGTCCCCCATTCCGTCATACACAAGATGGATGGACACAAGACAAATGTCATCAGTAATATTTTGGCAATGCAATGTACCACCAAGGTTGTATACCTTGCCCGCTGCCACAAAATTATATTTTGGAACCTCCACTGCAAGTTTATAGTTCATACCAACCTAGAATTGAAATGATATAAGTTATATACGAAGCGGTAGACAAGATACCTATTACAACTATATATATATATATATATATATATATATATATATATATATCACATATATATAGCATATATATATATATATGTATATATATCACATATATATATCATATATATATCATACTAATAACACAATATATAGAACAAAAACTTACTGCAGATTGTTGTGGTGGGTCATTGGGAGTGCTCCCACGACCTTCTATAACTGGAGCATGGGCTTGTACCTCATCACTCGAGAGACGCACAATATGAATAGGTTGAGAAAGTTGAGTAGGATGAAATGAAGATATTGTTTCTTTTACATTCTGTGCTACTAATGTTTCAACCTCCTCTTGTGTAAGACCTCCTGCAGGACCTCTTTTAGATTGTGAAGGGCCAAAATAAGACTTGAATCCTATGCCAGGTCCTAATCCCCTAACATCGCTAGGATGCTCCTTCATACCAAGAGCAACTGATAGTTCATCCATGTGTCCAGTTGGGATGAACTTTCCTCTCTTCCTTTGCTCGTGGAGATCAATCTATTCATAGTTAATAAAAATATTAAATCACAATTTCAATTAGATATAAATAAATCTAAGTTTCTGGGAGTTACTCTTTACTTAGTTGGGATAAACCTACCATCTTTTGTGCCACCTCCTTAGTTGCAGGGTTGACAATTTCACCTTCTCGATTCTTTCTAGCATCAATCCACTGCAAGTGTCGAGGTAGACGCTCAGCTTGAGTTGTACTAGACTCTTCTCCAAAAGTGAGTTGCTTCTCTTGTAGTTGGCGGAAGAAGGCATAACCACCAGGCCCCAAGTGATGGTCATGCACATTTTTGGCCCGTCTTTCCTTTTGGGCCTCGTGAATGGCCTGATCATTTAAAATGAGGTATTGCAATTTAGACTTAGAAAACATATGTAAAAAGATTCACCTCCTTAATTGTATAAAATTAAATATTCATAAAATACATCACAATCTTTATTACCTGAAACTCTTCTGATTTCCTAGCTAAAACAAACTTTCCCACACCTCAGGATCTATAAAAATATACATATATGTTGCTTTCTTCTTTTGTTTAGGATTATCTATAAATTCCCTTTTGAGATATGTCTTAAAATCCCTCCATCGTACACCACAACATTGTAGCACTTTTTTGTGTGATCTTTTTCATTTAGATGAAAAACACCCTATACATGTAAAGAAGCAATAATGTTGTCTTAAAAAGGATATGTATTTCTAAGCAAACTAAATTAGAATCAATAAAGAAAAACATATTAAAATAATATCACTTCCACTCACAGATATATCTTTCCATAGGAGGTCTTTTAAGGCATTAGAAACATCATGCCAATTTTCTATATCTAATGCACTTTACTGCGTGCGGTCGCCCCTACGTAAGGCTTGAAAGCACTAGCATGTTCCCCAAGAGGTGCTCCTGTGACATCAAACTGGACTGCCAATTTCTCCCATTTGTCCCTGAGCTCCTGCATCCCACACATCAGTGTGGGACCTCTACTTTTCTTAGCATCACCACTACCATCCTCATGGTGCTCATGCTTAGAATGTTCATCTTCACTTGCCATTTTAGAACCTGCAAGTATACATGATAAAAGAAACATAAGTGATAATAAAAGCACAAGTGGTTGAATGATATATGATGTATATTTAAAAGATTACATACTTGAATGATAATAAAATAAATAATTCAAAGAATACATGCTTCTAGTATTGGTTGAGTTGTTAGTCAAGTAAAATTCATGCAGCATGGTCTTGACATTTATGGTATTCATCGGTGTTATCTTCAACATTTACACTTGGCAAACCAACTGAGAATGCGCTGGAATCATCAAACTTTTCGTAGTATTCTTCTTCATTTATAGGATCTACAGTAAACTATCTTTTTCCATGAAGAACGACAGACAAATTTTTATTTGTCGGGTCATCAATATAGAATACTTGTTTTTCTTGGTCTTCCATGATGAATGGCTCATCTTTCTTACCAATCATTTTAAAATTAACCAATTTGAAACCCAACTCATCCACTAAAACTCCTTTGTTGTTGTCAACCCAATTACACCTATAGATAGGAACTCTGAAATTTATATAGTCTAATTCCCATATGTCCTCAATGACATCGTAATATGACATCCCAGCTTCGCGTGGTCTTTTATCTTTCGCACTAGCAAAATACAATGAACAAGCTTGAACATTGACCCCACTATTTTGAACTACACTACTTTCATCTTGACACTTTGTGTAGTATGGAAATTTGTTTATGTCATAACCTTCATATGACATGACATCCATTTTTAGCTTAAAGGCAAGCCATTTTATGTTCTCAGTAACATTATTTGGTGATTTAGATAGTTGATTAAAGACTTTCTCTTCAAACCACCTAATAAATGTTCGATTATGCTCTCTTGCAAGCCACATTGAACTGGATCACAGATGATTTCTCTTGATAAGATCATTGTGTTCTCTGATGTGACTACTAACTTCATCGATGTTGTGTAAAATATACAAATGTGCTTGTTCCCACAACTCACGACTGATTCATTTCACTCGTCCTCCCAGAGTTCCCATGCCACAATAAGATTCAATGTGATGGGAATTTTTCAGATTGCTAGAAGTTTCATTGCAATTCAAAAAATCATTGCAAAACTGCATCACCTCCCTAGCCATATAATCCTCAATAATACTCCCTTCAGTACGATAACGATTATGAACATCACCTTTAAAAACACTCATGTAGTGTTCAAATGGATACATCTAGTGTAAGAAAATTGGACCCAACATCTTCACCTCCCTTGTAATATGTACTACAAGATGAACCATGATATCAAAAAATGAAGGAGGAAAGTACATTTCAAGCTGACACATGGTAACAATTACATCTTTTTGTAATTTATCGAGAGTATCAGGATGTATCACTTTGTTGCATATTTCATTGAAGAAGAAATAGAGTCTTGTGATTGCAAACTTTACATGCTTCGACAATATAGATCGAATAGCCACATGTAAAGTTTGTTGCATTAAGGTGTGACAATCGTGAGATTTGAGACCTATCAACTTCAAATCCTTCTTTAATACCAGTCTACAAATATTAGAAGAGTATCTTTATGGAACTTTAATATTATACAAGCACTCACCGAAAGTCTTTTTCTCCTACTTTGACAAAGTGTAACAAGCTGGTGGTAAATATGTGTGGTGACCCTTGATCTCCACTGATAATTCTTTTCTTATACACATTATTTTATATCTTTTCTAGATTTGATGTCGTGTGTAGCCTTTCCCAGTATGTTCAATAACGTACCAATGATGCTATCACAAACATTTTTTTCAACATGCATGATGTCAATGCAGTGTCTAATTTCCAAAGATCTCCAATAAGGAAGATTCCAGAATATTGAGCTCTTCTTATATAGAGATTTGTCACATGTGAGAGTACGACTACTTGAACTCTTTCCAAATGCATTAAAAATATGTTTCACCCGATCATATACAACATTTCCTGGTATATGTTTAGGAGCACTTCGTTCCTTAGTTGACCCATTAAAGGTTTTTTGTTGCCTTCGATAAGGATGCATTGGTGGGAGAAATCTTTGATGACCAAGATATATGATTTTACCACCATGTTTCAGTCGGATTGAATTAGTATTTTCCTCACAAATAGGACATGCTTTGTATCCTCTTATGCTATATCCAGACAAATTTCCATAAGTTGGAAAGTCATTAATCATGCAAAACAACATAGCATGCAAACTAAAGATCTCTTTACGTGAAGCATCATATGTCATAACACCTTCTTCCCATAGTTTCATTAGGTCATCAATTAGAGGTTGAAGGTAAACATCAATATCATTTCCAAGTTGCTTGGGCCCTGATATCAATATTGAAAACACAACATACTTATTTTTCATACACAACCAAGGAGGAAGATTGTATATAACAATCATAACATGCCACGTACTATGTTGGTTGCTTAATGTACCATAGGGATTCATTCCATCTGTACAAAGTCCAAGTCTTAAGTTTCTTGGTTCTTTACCAAATTAAGGGTATAATAAATGTATTTTCTTCCATTGTGGTGAATCAGATGCATGTCGTAGGATGCCATCAGCATTGGCCTTTAACTCCCCATGCCAAGACAAATTTTGCGCATCTTCTATATTAGCATATAAGTGTTGAAATCGTGGTATTATTGGTAGATACCACATCACCTTGGTAGCAGAGACATTTTTAGCCTTAGCTGAATTTGTGGTCTTATACCTTGACACACCACATTTTGGACAATTTATCAAATTACTATAGTCCTTCTAAAATAACACACAATCATTTGGACATGCATGAATCTTCTTAGCCTCCATTCCCATTGGGCACATTATTTTCTTTGCTTGATATGTTCAAATTGGAAGCTCGTTGCCTTTAGGAAGAATTTCCTTTAACAAAGACAACAATGAAGTGAAACTCATATCGCTCCACCAGTTTTGAGCTTTAAGAGTATATAATCGCATCACAACACTCAACCTTGTAAACTTAGTACAACCCTTATATAATGGTTTTTCAGCATCATGGATAATGTTTGCAAATAAAGAAGTTGGATCAATGACATTGTCCTGACAACTACATAGCATCTCATCAACCATATCATCCTGAATTGGGTCATCCTGAATCGGTTCATCATTGATATTATCATCATTAACTATATCTTATATGCCACAACTATTAGTATCGATATTTTCTGATCCATAATTAAATTTCTCTCCATACCAATACCATTCATTATAACCTTATATAATCCCATTGCATATGACATGATTCTTAATTTCCTCAGCAATATCAACTTTCAAATTGTGACCACAATTTCTACATGGACAATATAGCCTATATGTAGGTAGTTTCCTATGTTCCTCAACAAATCTAATAAATTCATCAAGACCTTTTGAAAACTCTAGACTTCAACAGTTCTTGATAGACATCCAACTTCGATCCATTTTCTATATCACATTAAAAATAATTATAAAACTAAGCATTTAGTATTGATACTATAAGTTGTAAGTTTTTATTGATAGGAAGTTAATTACTTTTATATTAAAGTGTACCACCTATGCCATTTTTGAATATTTAATCTCAGTAGTAACTGTATAATGTATGTTTAGTTTTGAAGAACATTTCAGCAACATTTTCCCTAAGTTCTCCAAGTACATCGATGTAAATGGCAAATAACAACCCACATATGTACCGAGAGAACAAATGAGGAAATACTACTAAAATTTTCTTCAAAACTAAACATACATTATACAGTTACATCCTAAGTGAGATTAAATATCCAAAAACAGTCTCAGACCGGGGACTATCCAAAATTTACTCCTAATGAGTAAATTTTGAATGGGTTTCTAAGTTGATACATGCATAAATGTATTATTGTCATATTTATATATTAAGTTAAACATCATGCATCGATGATCTCATCTATAAGCCCTAAAGTGTCAATCTGGGGGTACACATGTCTAATCTCATATTAATTTCTAGAATTTATAATGATTAAATATGAAAAAATACATGTTTTTATTATTGGTTGGGTTACCAATCATATAAAATAGAAAAACAATATAACTGTCCAGTTAAAGGCGTGCAGGTCCACTCTCGGTCGAGAATTTGTCGACCGAGAGTCCACCTGTGCGCGGCGTCCAAGTCCACTCTTAGTCGAAGAATTAGTCAACCGAGAGTGGACCTGGAAGCTGCACGCAGGTGAACTCTCGGTCAATGAATTCTCTACCGAGAGTGGACCTGGACGCTACCTTGGTCGATTCGGTTGTACCACGGAAGGCATATATAGACCTATATAAATGGTCTTACCTCGGGAAAGTCTTGCTTGGAAGCGATAGTGACCTTTGTGGAAGAGGCGTCGACCTTTGTGGAAGTGTGGAAGAGGCAACAACTAGGTGCGTTACCGTGCGGTGCGGTGTGGCAACAAGGCTTCGGCGATGCGGCAATGAGGTCTCGGTGGTGTGGCAATGATGCCTCAGTAGTGCGGCAACAAGGTCTCAGTGGCAGTGGAGCTTTGGGGGCGCGGGAGAGAGTGAAATAGTAGGTCTCGGTAGGCAAAATGAAAGGTTCATGTATATCCCTGTGCCTAACCTATAGGGTAGGTTAAAACAAAAAGCGACCAAAGATATAAGCGGTGCCCGTGTTGGATAAATTAAAAACACCCAAACTCCAACTTGGTCGAGAATTTCGTTGATCGAGGGGACATCTAGGGTCAGTTAAATGGAAAAACCTGACTCTAGAGGTACTTATACATGCACGAAGGAAATCTGGATCCAAAACCCTAAACACCAAACTCAACCTCATTCGAGAAATTCGTCGACCGAGTTGACCTCTAGGGTCGTTTAAATGGAAAAAACCAACCCTAGAGGTACTTATACACGCACGAAGGAAATCTGGATCTAAAACCATAAACACCCAAACTCAAACTTGGTCGAGAATTTCATCAAACGAGAGAACCTCAGTCGAGAAATTTTTCGACCGAGGGGACCTCTAGGGTCGGTTAAAAGGAATCGACCCTAGAGGTGCTTATACACGCAAGAAGGAAATATGGATCCAAAATCCTAAACACCCAAACTCAAATTCGGTCAAGAATTTCGTCGACCGAGAGAACCTCGGTCGAGAAATCTGTCGACCGAGGGGACCTCTAGTGTCATTTAAATGAAAAAACCGACTCTAGAGGTGCTTATACATGCGCGAAGGCAAACTAGATCCAAAATTCTATTCGATCGACAATTTTTTTGACCAATGGGACCTACAATGTCAGTTAAAAGGAAAAAATCGACCCTAGAAATACTTATTCACACACAAAATCTGGATCCAAAACCCTAAACACCCAAACTCAAACTCGGTCGAGAATTTCATCGACCAAGGGAACCTCGTTCGAGAAATTTGTCGATCAAGGGGACCTTTAGGGTTGGTTAAAAGAAAAAATTGATACTAGAGGTACTTGTACATGCAAGAAGGAAATCTAGATCCAAAATTCAACCCGGTCGGCAATTTTTTTGACCGAGGAGACCTACATGGTCGGTTAAAAGGAACAAACCGACCCCAGAGGTACTTATACATGCACGAAAAGAAAATAGATTCAAAATTCAACTCGGTCAAAAAAATTGACTGAGAATTCCTACAAGGTCGGTTATAAGGAAAAAACTGACCTTATAGATTGAGAAAGTACTCTCAAAGGTCTTGTAAAGTCAGTTTTTTAAGAAAACTGACCTAAGAGGTCTTAAATGGTGCCCGTATTTTTTGAAGACATATAAGGTTGATTATTTGGAAAAACCAACCCTACAGATCGAGGCGCGAAGCCAAAATCTAGCAAATTTTTTCTGTGGAAAACTGTAATGTTCTTTCTAATTCCATTATCTATAAGGTCACTTATTTTATGAAAACCAACCCTATAGAGATACACTACAAGGTCGGTTATTTTAAGAAAACTGACCCAAGTGGTCTTAAGTGGTGTCCATGTTTTTATAGACATATAAGGTCAGTTATTTGGAAAATCGACCCTATAGAGTTAAACTACAAGGTCGGTTATTTTAAGAAAACCGACCGAGGAGGTATTAAGTGGTGCCCACATTTTTTGTAGACATATAAGGTCAGTTATTTGAAAAAAATGACCCTACAGGAAGTGACGTTATTGGCCAAAAATGTAGTAGTGCATATTTCATCAAGTCATGAGTCGCTTTTGCCGATTTCCCACAACCTGACTATTTAAGTAGGCCATCATGCCTATTTCATCATATACAACTCTTAGATAGATGAAATGTGTAACTCCTTTCCATAATCATCTACATGCCTCTGGGCTTGGGGTCTCCAAGTCACCAGTTAAGCCTGACCCAATATCCAATAAGATAGATATGCAACATGTTTTGTGCAAATCTACATATCTACCATCACACTTCCACTAGATAGATGGTGCACCATGCTTTGTGCAGATCTACACTTGGTCGATCAAGATTTTCATGTGTATTGCTAATGGAAGGCATCTTATACTTTATATTTAAGTTGAGAGAGTTTGTTTGTATAAAAACATATACTTTATCCAGTCACCACATATATAGTATGTTATTTATATACATGTTATAACCACAAATGAGAACATGCAATAAATCAAACACTTAAGCAATGGTTATGTCCATGCTAATGTAATTCCTTGGAGCCACAACGATGTACAACCACCTATGGTCCACATCATATGCAACTTGTTGTTGGTGAAGATTTGTGCTTGAACCAATCTAGGTTGATTGATTTGTCTCATGAACCGGTCGGCTTGCCTCCCAATCGCTCGATTTGACTCTTATAAAGTGGTCATTTGGTACTTAGGTCCAAGTAGCGTCTAGACACCTCTAGTCAGTTGTTTGGGCCACCAGTCAATCAGTTCATCCTCCTATCGTCTGGCCTCCTCGGTCTTCTAGACGATCAAGTTGTCTCATGAACTGCTCATTTCTTCTAGTGCAGACCGTCATCTGACATTGAAACATAAATTAAAACTATCCTATTTCTTATTACATTGTATATGGGAAAAACTCGAGTTAAATTCAAGGGGAAAAAGGAAGTAGAGCACTAATTTACAGTTGTAAAGGAGAGAGAGGCTCAATATGCAGACCGATTAACAAAGGGAATAAATAACCACAACCATGCACACACAGATCTGCCATAACCATGCTTCACATCCACCATTAAAACTGATTTTATGGTGATGCGTGTAAATTGCATAAATATCATATCTTATATATATATATATATATATGTTTGGGTGCTTAATACATATATATATATATGTATATATTCATATATTCATTGGGGTTCTTAATGAGGTGATATGATGGATGTGCACATCAATCGGTTTATATATTCACATTACATGCAATAAATAAACACAATAAAACCAAAATCCGATCTATCGATTATCCCAAAATATAATGAATTGACATGGCTCTAATACCAATGTAGGGAAATACATCATCATATAGGCAACGGAAACAAAAAATTACTGACATATTTCCCATTAACCAGCAGATGACGTCAATAACTATGCAATGGGAAGGATGGTTTCACGAAGATATACATGGACCTAGAGCAAGTCCAACAACAATCCTTATCGATGTAGATGTACACTCTATCTTGGACGGTTGTTGTGCATCTCCTGGATGCACTCAGACTCATCTAACATGCTCCTCCACAGACATGAGACTTAGACAACTATTGTAGCAACTCCTCAGATCTCACCACAGACTACGAGTTGACGTTGTCCTCCTAGCTGCAACCAAAGGAATCCTGCCTCTAGAGTAGTCCATGTGGACCAACTAGAACTCTCGTCATCCTGTTAGAACATATAGGAAGGAGTTGTCATTCCCATTGGTGTACTTGTCACCAACATACTCTCTCACAACAATAATTATTAGTTGTTTCTCTCCCTTGGCTATCCCTCCCTAGTCAGGTAGGAACGTCCTGGACTCTCGTGGTTACCACAACCAGAGAGGACAACAATTGTCAAACCAACTAATTTTCAATTTTCTGTATAGTAGTTGTGTCATGGGAAGCCCTCAGTACCCCTCTATATATAGGAGGGGTTGGGGTCAGGGTTCCCAATCTTTAGCAATGTGTGACTAAAGCGGGAGTTGAAAGGACCGAAAGATCTTGTCTTTTTGCAACAATTCTGGAAGTTTTAAAACATGTGTGTGCTGAAACAGTCTTCTCAACCAATGAGACAATCATTTTGCTATGTGAGATGGTCGTCTAGGATACGAGACAGTCTTTTCACACTTTCCCAGTCAAATATGAATTGGCAAAACATTTCCTAATTAATGGCATACATTATTTTACTTGGACCCCAAGTATGTGCAATTGAAACGAGTTTGGAAAAACTCTATAACCTTCATTCATCCCAACCAGGCCATCTCATAGAAGTGAGACGCATGTCTTACTCACCCAGATGGCCGCCTGGTGAGTTTAAGTCGAGCTGATCAGTTCAACAGATTGAACTGGTCAGTTCAACATCACAAACCGGTCGATTCATAAGGCAGAACTAAGCCAATTCGATTTCTGATCTGCCTGACAACCCAAACGATTATCTCAACACTTGAGATGCCTGCCTAGCTACCCAAATGGCCATCTCACCCAGTGAGATGGTTGTTTGGTAGTTCAGTCAACCAATATGTTGATATGTTGTATGAATTGAGTACCTAAACACTTTAGCAGTCAATCCAATTATCATTCAAGATCAAACTCCTCTTCTAGATGAGTTCCTATGTGTGTGACCGTATAGGCCCCATATCATGTTGGTAGTGAATTTCAATAACAACTTATGACATCACAAGCAAAGAGTGGTGCCTAGTAGCACACCATTGCTACCCAAGTGAATGGAAAGTTGGGGAGCAACTTCAACCTACAATATGTGTATGGTGTTACAGTATTTGAATAGTTCCTTTGTCACTGATATCCAGATTGAACTAGAGGCATGGAGCAGTCATCCTCATTATTAGTCAATCTTATTTCTTGAACCAAAGGAAACTACATGAGATATATGTAAGCTCAATATCACATATTGACTCACATGCTTATGGCCATAATTTTCTTAGTCTCCCTAATCAAGAGGCCTTAGATATCATACTCCTATCAGAGGGACAAATCTTGAACTCTGTGATCTCAGGATTGGTATAGTCCAATGCCTAGCTGTGACCTCAGGATTGGTATAGTCCAATACTTGGTTGAACTAGATCTCAGGATTGGTATAGTCCAATGCCTGGTTGAACTCTATGATCTCAGGATTGGTATAGTCCAATGTTTGGCTGTGACCTCAGGATTGGTATAGTCTAATGCCTGGCTGAACTCAATCTTAGGATTGGTATAGTCCAATGCCTGGTTGAACTCTATGATCTTAGGATTGGTATAGTCCAATGCATGGTTGTGACCTCAGGATTTGTATAGTCCAATGCCTGGCTGAACTCGATCTTAGGATTGGTATAGTCCAATGCCTTGTTGAACTCTATGATCTCAGGGTTGGTATAGTCCAATGCATGGCTGTGACCTCAGGATTGGTATAGTCTAATGTCTGGCTAAACTCGATTTTAGGATTGGTATAGTCTAATGCTTGGCTAAACTCGATCTCAGGATTGGTATAGTCCAATGTCTGGTTGTGACCTCAGGATTGGTATAGTCCAATGCCTAGTTGAACTATGTGATATCATGATTTGTATAGTTCAATGCCTGGATGTGACCTCAGGATTGGTATAGTCCAATGCTTGGCTAAACTCTGTGATCTCAGGATTGGTATAGTCCAATGCCTGGCTGAACTCTATGATCTTAGGATTGGTATGGTCCAATACCTGGTTGAACATAATGATGTATATTCACATGATTGGTACAATTTAATACATGGTTAGCAGATTGGGTAAGGCCGATAGATAGAAATGAGAATGATTCATGGGTGTCATACCATGATAATATTATCACAGGATAAACTTGAGATGTTCATATAATATGATGGGTAAATGATACACATGTTTTTCATATTCCTTATAAAGTGAACAGATGATTTACTACTCTATCCTAGATAGCTACAATGCTTTAAAAGATGAAAAATGCTCTAATATGCTTATCCATAGTGATTAACCTTGCTTGTTAATATAAAAGAATCTCTACTCAGTTTTATACTGCTTAACTGTGATAATAACATTGTTGGCGGAGAGTTATATCTCTCGCTGGGAACATTGTCTCACCCCGTGGGATCCACATTTTTAGGTGGACATGCACGAGGGGGTTGAGACCATACCGTAGAGGGAGAACATTAGCAGTAGGGACAGCAGTGACAGCTTAGGTTGAGTGTACTGTCTGTCGTGTCTTGTAGATAGAAGTCATATGTGTCGTCTCTGTACTCTCAGGTCCTTGGATTTAGTACGTGATTGTTTTATGAATAATCTGAAATTTTGGCTTTTATGCCTCAATGTTTGATGTTGCTTTAAGTATATGCTTTGAGAAAGCAACAGTTACATGTTATCCTTGAGAAGAGACGGTACAGTGTATGTACAATATGATCAATGATGAATATCAGGTTTTGGTTCTTCCTTTAAGAGTTTTCTTGGAAATGGATCTCTTTGCAAAAATGGTTTTAATTTTTAGTGATTTTTTTAATCCACTGCTTATGATTATTCTGCATCAATAGTAATGATTTGGTTGTCGGTTTGGTGGCAGTCATTACAAGTTTTGGTATTAGAGCTTAAGGTTCACTGAGTCTACAGAGACATAGGACTAAGGTGTCGAGTCTGTTCAAAGTGTACCCCAGTATATCTTATAATGACTTCTTCTTATGTAGAAGAAGGGATATAACTCAAAGATGTCCAGAGAACACGAGGGACAAGTTGCTGAGAGTAATGTTGTTGCACTAATAGGAGGTGCAAGGGATCAGGCAAGAGAGGAATCAGTGCTTGAGAATCCCCATTATGATGAGGCTATGATAGAAAATCCAACCTTCCATGCTCTTTTTGGGCAATTCATGACCACAATGATGCATATGGCAGACCAGATGCCAACACCAGCACCTAGGGTACCAGTTCCGAATGAGGAACATGGGTCTAGTAAGACTTTTGAAGGACTACGTCGAGTAGGAGCTATAGAATATGCTGGAACAACTGACCTAGCAGATGTTCATTTGTGGCTCACTAAGTTAGAAAAGGCTTTTAAGATCCTTAGTATCCCAGATGCTGACAAAGTCAAACATGTTGTATATCTTTTGAAGGGTAGTGTTTGCCATTGGTGGGCCATAGAAGAGGTAAAAAGGAATGATGAAGAGGTTGGTTGGGAGGAATTTTGTCAAGAATTTGTCAATAAGTATTTTCCAAGAACATACTTAGACAAAAAGATCGCATAGTTTGAGAAGGTTCGGTAGGGAACCATGTCAATAAATGAATATGAGGCTAGGTTTATGGAACTTTTGTAGTTTGGTCCTCAAATGGCTGCTACTGAGTAGGAGAAGATTCAACATTTTGAGAAAGGACTAAATGTTGAGGTGTTTATCTCGGCTACATCATTAGAAAGTAGAGAAAGATTCACCACATTTTTGGAGTCAATTTGGAGGATAGAAAGGTCTGTGATAAAGAGACATGAGGCAAACCACAAAAGGAGGTCTACACAGTCACAAGAAAAGTGTATTGGTGCTACTAAACAACCAAAGTTTTCAGTAATACCGACTCAATCACAATATAGTACACCAATACAGTGGTCACCAAGAAGGGTCCAAGCTTTCTATAGATGTGGACAGAGAGGGCATCTGAGGAGGCAGTGACTAAGGAGAAGTGATGAGGTGACCCAATAGTCAAGGTATAATCTTCAACGCCCACAAGGACCACAATTTAGTGGAGCAGAAGGCCGAGGATGAGGACAAGTGTCACAGATTGGTCCATCTACTTTTGGTGATAGTGGATAAAGGCAATAACAAGATGACAACTAGACTCCATGTGGAGTCAACCGAGACACTAGATAGACCATAAGAGGTAACATGTCAGATAAAACTTTTTATTGTGAATTATCTTTCCATTTCGACTCTCTGCCTACTAATTATAAGAAAGGTAGTTATTGTTAATTAGTCCTATGAGGATGTGAGGAAGAGATAAGAAGGATGAGAACCTATATGCCTGGCTGAACATGACCTCAGTATTGGTATAGTACAATGCTTGGTTGTGGCCTCATGATTGGTATAGTCCAATGTCTGGCTGAACTCGATCTCAAGATTGGTATAGTCTAATGCCTGGATGAACTCTATGATCTTAGGATTGGTATAGCCCAATGCTTGGTTGTGACCTCAGGATTGGTATAGTCCAATGCCTGGTTGAACTCAATCTTAGAATTGGTATAGTCCAATGCCTGGCTGTGACCTCAGGATTGTTATAGTCCAATGCCTGGCTAAACTCTGTGATCTCAGGATTGGTATAGTCCAATGTCTGGCTATGACCTCAGGATTGGTATAGTTCAATGTCAGGCTGAACTCTGTGATATCTGGATTGGTATAGTCCAATGCCTAGATGAATTCTATGATCTCGGGATTTGTATGGTCCAATACCTGGTGGAACATAATAATGTATATTCACATGATTGGTACAATTTAATACCTGGTTAGCAGATTGGCTGAGGCTGATAGATAGAAATGAGAATGATTCACGGGTGTCATACCATGATAATATTATTATAGGAAAGGCTTGATATGTTGATATAATATGATAGGTAAATGATACACATGTTTTTCATATTCCTTATAAAGTGAATAGATGATTTACTGATCTATCCTAGACAGTTACAATGCTTTAAAAGATGATAAATTCTCTAATCTACTTATCCATAGTGATTAACCTTGATTATTAATATAAAAGAATCTCTGCTCAGTTTTATACTACTTAACTATGATAATAGCATTGTTGGCAGAGAGTTATAACTCTCGCTGGGACTATTGTCTCATCCCGTGGGATCCACATTTTTTTTAGGTTGACGTGCACGAGGGGGTTGAGACCATACAGCAGAGGGAGAAAATCAGTAGTAGGGATAGTAGTGACAACTCAGGTTGAGTGTACTGTCTGTCGTGTCTTGTAGATAGAAGTCATATGTGTTGTCATTGTACTCTCAAGTCCTTGGATTTAGTACGTGTTTGTTTTATGAATAATCTGAGATTCTGGCATGTATGTCTCAAGATTTGATGTTGCTTTAAGTATATGCTTTGAGAAAGCAACTGTTATATGTTATCCTTGAGAAGAGATGGTATAGTGTATGTACAATATGATCAATGATGAATATCAGGTTTTGGTTCTTCCTTTAAGAGTTTTCCTGGAAATGGATCTCTTTGCAAAAATGGTTTTAATTTTTAGTATTTTTGTTAATCCACTGCTTATGATTATTCTGCATCAATAGTAATGATTTGGTTGTCGATTTGGTGGCAGTCATTACATTGATGGTCATGAAGCATGTTTCTGGAGACACTACCTCATGCTTGATGATTGAGATGCCCATTTATGAACTTTAGTCGTGACACTTAGCTCTGGTGCATCGCGGTTGCGACCAAGAGGTGGTGTGTCACAGTCGCAACTAGGTGAGGGTGTGTTCCGGTTACAGCCTACTAATGGTGTGTCATTGTCATGACCATGTGTTGGGTGTTGGGGTTGTGACCATGTGTAGGTGTGTTACAAGTATTTCACCTATTTTGGTGTATATGTAACACACATGTAATGGGTGGTTGACTCACATACATGGTGCATGGTTGTTACCTATGTGCCACATAGTAGGATGGGTACATGAATACATACAAATGATGTTAATGCTTAGTGACGTTGATTAACAAACTAATCATGATCGAGCAAGTACTATTGCCTAACCCAAACCATCTCCATGAAAGTGAGAGATGACCTAACTAGGGTTTTATGTTTAAACATGTAATGGGACCCTAATTGGATAAGTGTGTGAACCCTAACCCTAATCCTAGAGTAGTCTATGTTTACTAGAGATAACTTTAATGTATGCCACATGATTATACTTTCTCTCTCCTAATTGTGTAATTCTAACCTTGTAGGTTGATTTAATATCATATCTACGTGTACGCTATGGTGATAGTTATGAATATTCTAAGATAGGTTGAGATCATGATGAGACATAGAGATCTATAATATTTTCCCTCTCCTATTTATGTGCCCCTAACCTTGCAGGTGAAATGAATGTCATAGCTATGTGAATTCTATGGTGATTTGTATTAAATAACATGGAGATAATCATACACATTGTACTTATTGAGGCATGATGAGATGTTGATATACATGATTGATGTGATGGGTCTCATGACCTGGTAAGGGCTTGATGCCTAGTGAGAGGTGTTATCCTCCAGTGGTCTAATGAGGGGTTATGATTCCCCAGTGTTGTGTTACTAATGTTTAGCCTTGTTTAAGGAATTGAGATAGGGATGCCCTGAGATGAAGTGACAAGCTCATACTTTATATGTTTTATATCTTCTGAATGTGACAATTCCCTCATCATTGTAGGGTTTTTTTATGGACTTGTATGTTGTAACTTGATCGATGCTAAAAGACACTTAAACGGTCTAACTAATCAAGTGGAACCTTAATCATGTAGTTGTCATGTGCCATAGATGCATTCATGTGTTACTCATAGTATTGGATGGTGAAATGAGTTCCCCCTTAGTGGAATATCGGATACATATATTGTTGAGTATATGCATCCATAAGATTGGCTGCGGGCCATACCCTGGCAAGAGTGCGACTATGGGTCATATCAAAGTGTTGTGACCCAGTATATACTTTCATAGGATTGGTTGTGGGACATACCCTGGCAGGAGTGAGACTTTGGGTTGTATCTCAGTTTCACTAACATTGGTCCTATATACCAAGGCAGGCTAGGCTTTTTTTCATATGGCTCATATGTTATGTCACTACGGTGTTTCTCTCATGCTGACCGGGAGGTTTGGAGAGGTCATGGATTTCGACACTTCCATAGACCTTGTATGGCACTTAGCAATAGTAAGTTGGAGTATGAGTGACATACCTCATCTCCTCAGTGCATAATAAAAGATGTAATACAGTCATGTAGTATATCTACTTAAGGACAAAATGAAAAGAACATTTTTTGAAGCCTTGCCTTGCTTTTGTATGGATTCATTGATAGAAAATATACATGTTCTTCATATTCCATTTTAGAATATAATTACTTTGCTTATATAATTTAGTTGAATTTACTTATATGTTAATAGTATAATTTCATGTGTTAGCTATCTATTCTTTTAATAGATGTTGGAGGAGAGTTATAACTCTCACTGGGATGTTTGGTCTCACTCTGTGGATTTCCACATCTTTTAGGTGGACGTGCATGCTGGGATAGAGCTCGTGTTGCTGAGACAGATATCCTGAGGTGTTGTAGCTGTTGGATCATGGACATACAGCTAGTGTCTAGTAATAGAGTCATATGTGTCGTCCCTATATACTCAGATCCTTGGGGGTGTTTTATATATGTTGTATATCAATATGAGTTTTTTGATCTATACGATGAAGGTACAGAGGTGATTTGTGCACATGATCAAGTTATCATATGTAACGAGTTGCGGCAAGTTGGCTAGTGAAATATGTTATGTAACATTTTTGATATGAATGACATACAAGTGACTCTAGATTGTGGCTTCATATATGATGTGTTCATCTTGAGATATGATTGTGAAATTGGTTTTAATTTACCCTATTTTGCGGTGATGTGATTATTAGTATTAATTCCCCACTTGGGTTTGAGTAATCTCATTTTGTGTGGCAAAGGGTGTCACATTTGGCGGTATCTGAGCTCTAGGTTCACTAATTCTACAGGGACACTAGGACTAGGACTAGGATGGTGTCCAAGTTAATAACATGACATAAACATGGTGCATACTACCTAATCTTAGTACTTGAGTGCCCTTGTAACATACCAAATCCTAGACATTTTTCCTTTTGGCCCTCTTTCCCATATTTTCCTTTCATTTCTATCCTTCTGGGTCTTTTTGTTTAATTTGTTGATAATATAATGGTTTAGTGAACATTTGTTCACCTTTTGCCAATAAAAGGGTTTTATGCACAAATACCTCAGTAGAAATCTAAGTAATGGGCCTGATGTGCAATTGTTCACTTAAGTAATAAAAATAATAAAAGAGTTCGTGCTAGAACTTTCTAGGACTTTTTAGAATATGGAAAAAGAAGAGAAACTCTCAAATATACAAAAAGGAGATAATATGGAATAAAGGAGTAAATATGGAATATATTGTTTCAAAAATCACAAAGAGGGAAACCCACGAGATAATTTGATATACAATTTCGTTTTCATGAACTAAAAGTTACTTAAGGGCCAAGTATCACCCAATTTGGAAAGTTATATATATATATATATATATATATATATATATATATATATATATATATATCTTTATTTAAAGAAAATAGGAAATAAGCCAAGAAATAGAAATAAAATACTTAATGTCCTCAAATTGGAAAACTAATTCCAAATTTGTAATCAAAATATGAAAATAAGACTTTGGGCAAGTTTTCAACTAATTTGGATGATATTTGAATAATGAGTAAAAGTAGGAGAGAAAGTGTGTAGAGCCTTCAATTAATGGCAAAATCATGTCTAAGACATTAATTGGGACACATGGGTGAAATTTCATCATATTTGGATAATCTTAGAGTCATAAATGAAGGAAGAGAGAAAAAACAAAGAATTGCCTAATTATCTAGTTTAAGATTCTCAAAACAAAAAATAAACTCTAGATTCAAATTATACACCTTGAAAATAGCTAGTGTGTCAAGTTTCATCAAATTTGGAAGTCGTTTGGGCATCCAATTGAGGAAAGAGAAAATCATTAATTAATATCATGTCACTTTAGTCGAATTTGAATACAAATCAAAATTTAATGTTATGTGACCATTGTGATTTTGTGCTGATTGTCGATCGTTGGATCTAGAATTGGATGGCTCTAGACTTGTCACCTAGCTCGCGCCCACAAGGAAAGCAGCATGGCATTTTGTGTTCGGTTTTCACAGATTTTCTCCCTTAATTCGTGATCATTTAACATGATTTTTTATGCGTTAGATTTTTGAGAGAATTCCATAGCCAACGAGCCCTAATTAGAGACCTATGGTTAAGAAACCAAGAAACCCCCAAAAGCTTGCCTCCCAAGCTTCGGCAGCCCTATTAAAAAACCTAGATACCTTCTCCTCACCTATATATATCCCTACCCCGAGCATCCCCATATCCTTTGCAACTCAAATCACCCCTCAATTGCTAGTTTCCTAGAAGTTTGACCCCCCGATGAGTGGCCAAAGGTGTTGGACTTGTGGCAGCATTCTATCTCTCCTCTCTTCATCTCCAGTCGAATTGTAGGTACCGTTGAGTTCGGCTTCTCAAAATCTCTCTTTCGGTTAGTTGACCGTCAAGTTTCATCGAGTACACCGATTTTGCCTAAAGTTCACACAAGAAGCAGCTTGTTTCTCGATGCCATGGTGCAAGCGTGAGAAAGGGGATGATTCCACCTGGTCAAATTACCATTTTACCCCTCCACTCTCTCTGCTTTCTGTCTCTATTTCACGCGAGGGCATTCTCATCCTTTTTATTTGTGTTTTCTCAATTTGGACCAGTGCTAGTTGAGTGTGGACTTGGCCACTTTCCATTGAGCCAAGTCACGGGCCCAACTCCTCTCTCTCTCTCTCTCTCGCTATTGTTTAAATGAATTTCAAAATTTGTAATTTTCCTATTGGTCAGAACTAGAAAATTCATAGTAATTAATTCCATGGTCCAAAAATAAAAGTAAGACATGTTTTGGAATTAAAAAATCCCCTCTATCCATTAAAAAATTTGACACTTGAATCTGAGTTTTACAAATAAGTGTTTTTGGGAATGAATTAATCAAGTAAAAATCACTAAAAATACCTCTAAAAGTCCATATCTCTAAAATATATAAAATTATATGTATTTTGATCAGGAAACCCTTACTAAAATAGTGGTGGTGGTTTCAGGACCTAAATCGATGGTTTTTAGAAAAAGTTGGTAACTTTGGGGTTTTAAGTCTTTAATGAATGAATATAGTTCTAATGTATGAACATGGTAATTATGTTAGGACAAGTGGACTCTAATATCATTTAAAGGTTTTGAAAAGTGGTTTCTAGGACTCTAAGGAAGAGGTATGTGCATCTAACACCTTAGTTGGGAAATTTTAAGCCTTAACCTACTTTTCCCTGATGAGGCTTAATTGAACCAAATCCTTTATTCTTGCAACCTAACTTACTTATGCCTCAAATCATTTTATGAATTCGTCTTCTTTGGGTCTTATACCCCATTTCCATGCTTATTGAATATTTTAATTACTCTTACTGTGACTACTTCTCTAGCATGTAGATTTATGTTTAGTTTAAATTAAAGTAGTGGTACTGATGTACAACCACCCACAGAGGGCATGTATTTAATCGCCCTGGGGAATGTTTTGATTCTCCCCATATTATGGTGTAGGTGACTGGGAATGTCTTATTATCCCCTCTCCTATAGGTTAGAGGTCTGGTAGGTGCCTCAACCCTACTTAGTTAGGTAGACATAATTATCTTACATGCAATCCTTTTTAATATAATTTTTAATGGCAAGTTTCTCTTGAATATAGCATCATACTCTTGTTATCTTCATCATATGATGAACCCTAGCCTATTTTTATTTGCTTTACTTATCTTGTTATCCTAGACTTGTTTTGTGACACATACTTTTCTTCCCTTTCCCTTTTGTTGGGTGCCTTCCCAGCCACCCAGGTGTTGAGCAAGGTGATGGATAAGACAAGAAGATCTTAGCATTTGTCTTGGACTTGGTTGATGGAGATGTTCTTTGGAGATAAGATTGTAGTAGTTACACTTTCCTCTATCTAGATCATGTTCGTGTATCTTGTGTAAACCCTAAAGGGAGAATTTGATGTATTTTTGTAATCCTTTATATGAAATTGAATATAGTCAGTAATTTTATTCTACTGCTTTCCAATGGTCTTTTGTATACCAATACTTAAATAAAGATTTAAAAATTTTACACCCGTTTACAACATACCTTTGGAGTATGTTGGGAATGGAGGTTTGATTCTTCAAATTTTTAGTAAATGGGTGATTTTACTCTTTTATAGCATAGTATCAAAGCCCATGGTAGTCGGAATCTGACTATTTCAGTTTTTTCGCCCTAGTTAGAATCCTTGCCTTACATAGTTTCCCTTTAAGTTATATGCTTACCCTAGATTTGATATATGTTGATGAAAGGTTGATTTAGGATCGTATAGTTACACATTAGAATCATGTTGAGTAAAAACCTAACATATTTAAAATTGAAAGATGCTAAAGTAATCATAATAACTTAATGTTGTTTAGATTTTCCTTTAGGCAACTATTAGGGCATGAAGTTGAAGCAACAATGTCTAGAATGGATCAAGGTTTTGGGGGCTGGCAATATTTTCCTCTGCGCCACTCACTTGATTTACGAGGACTCTCGTGTCCATATGATATCGGCCTTGCCTGAGCTGATATGGATTGTCTGAAATAGTTTGCTTTTAGGCAATAGTAACCTTAGACTTCTATGTTATATATATTTGGGAACCCTAAGTTTCAGGTGTATATGACTTGTTTGGGGATGTATACCAAGATAGTTTCCTTATGTATCTTAGGACCACATGCTTGGATAGTTTATCCCTAGAACCTAGTCTTTGAAGTTTGGGGTTAAGTGAGCTATCAGAGTGCGCAATGGAAGTGTGATGGATCTTGTACATGGTGTTGTAGACTCGTTCTTTAACCCTACTATAGTTTGTCTTGATAGGTCGAACCCTTTAAGGGGTGGAGTATAGTTAGTTTGATGATGTTGGGTGGTTAGATTTTGAGGATGAAATCTTATTTAGGGGGATGGAACCCTATGACATCTTGAAATCTATATACTCAATCTTTAGAAACCCTAATTCCATGAATAGGAGGTTAGTATGCTTGGATCCTTGGTCTTGACCAAACATGTAATAGTGGTAACCCTAACATGCTTGTTCATATATTAATGAACATATAATGATCACCTGAGGAATAATTTATATGTTCAAACCCTAATGAATATCCAATTCACATAAAATAGGTCACTCACATATTAATACTAAGTATGGATACACATGATGTCAATAATGTCATGAACCGATAAACCTTAATGATATGATGAGAAAGAACAGTGTAACCTAATCTTGGCATTGTTGCATGCTATAAGGAAATATAATGATCAAGTTGATCCTAAACCCTAAGTTGTAATCATATAACCTTTACCTATGAATCCTTCATGTCATTAATGATACATTAGTGACATTAGGTGGCATAATCAGATAACATACCTTGATACACATATATGATATATAATCACCTAATCATAGATTAATCAAGTTATCGATATGAAATGCATATCATCCTGTCCTCTAATACACACGTAATTAATCACTAACCATGAATGGGTATTTGAATCATATCATTAATATGTAATATGTTTCACCTTGTCACTAAAATACATATAATGACTTCACTATGGAAAAGAAGTAATTGGATTCATATAAATGGACATAATCAATAATAAGAAGTGAATAAATATGAGAAAGTGATTAATGATGACATTAATGTGAGAAAGAAAGGTAATGTGACAATGTTTAATATAGATGTAAGTAATCAATGTGACATAATTTGGAATAATTGTAGACTTAATAATAAATGGGATAATGTCTTATTTCATGCATAATAAGGAAATACAACTCCTTTTGGCAACCAAGTGAATATGGCATGAAATAATTAAAAGAATAATAATGATAATGTGTTATCCTAATTAATGAGCTAAAAATGTTAATAATGTAAAATTTCATAAAAATAATCTTAATAGTGGAACCCTAGGTGATCCCCAATAACCTGACCTATGTCGAAATGCTTGTGAAGTATATGTTGACGAGTCATTTGGTGGAAGTTATGGTTGCTGAAATAATATAAGTTTAGTGATGAGATGTTGCACCTTCACCTTCCCTCCTTGCTTGTGATTTAGGGGACAAAATTCTCTTTAAGGGGTGGAGTGTTGTAACATACAGAATACTAGACATTTTTCCTTTTGGCCCTTTTCCCCGTCTTTTCCTTTCATTTATATCCTTCTTGGCCTTTCTATTTAATTTGTGGATATTATAATGGCTTAGTGAACATTTTTTCACCTTTTATGCCAATAAAAGGATTTTATGCACAAATACATCAGTAGAAATCTAAGTAATGGGCTTGATGAGTAATTGTTCACTTAAGTAATAAAAATAATAAAAGAGTCTCTGCTAGAACTTTCTAGGACTTTTTAGAATATGGAAAAAGAAGAGAAACACTAATATATACAAAAAGGAGATAATATGGAATAAAGGAGATAGTATGAAATATATTGTTTCAAAAATCACAAAGATAAAAACCCACGAGATAATTTGATATACAATTTTGTTTTCTTGAAGGAAATAATCCAAGAAAGAGAAATAAAACAGGAAAATAGTAAATAATCCAAGAAAGAGAAATAAAATACTTAATGACCTAAAATTGGAAAACTAATTCCAAATTCATAATCTAAATATGAAAATAAGCCTTTGAGCAAGTTTTCAACTAATTTGGATGATATTTCAATAATGAGTAGAAGTAGGCGAGAGAAAGTGTGTAGAACCTTCATTTTGATAATTAATTAAATAAATAACATAAACATGATCAATTAATGGTAAATTATGTCTAAGACATTAATTGGGACACATGGATGAAACTTCATCATATTTGGATAATCTTAGAGTCATAAATGAAGGAAGAGAGAGAAAATAAAGAATTGCCTAATTATCTAGTTTAAGTTTCTCAAAATGAAAAATAAACTCTAGATTTGGATTCTACACCTTCAAAATAGCCAGGATGTCAAGTTTCATCTAATTTGGAAGTCATTTGGGCATCCAATTGAGGAAATAGAAAATCATTAATTAATATCATGTCACTTTAGTCGAATTTGAATAGGAATCAAAATTTAATTTCACACACCCATTGTGATTTCACGTTGATCGTCAGTCGTTTGATCTAGAATCAGATGGCACTAGACTTGTCACCTTGCTTGCGCCCACAAGGAAAGTAGTGTGGGATTGTGTGTTCGGTTTTCTCATCTTTTCTCCCTCATTCTGTGATCATTTAATAGGATTTTTTGTGCGTTGGATTTGTGAGAGAATTCCATAGCCAACGAGCCCTAATTTGGTACCTATGGTTGAGAAACCAAGAAACCCCTAAAATCTTGCCACCCAAGCTTTGGCGGTCCTATTAAAAACCTTAGATACCTTCCCCTCACCTATATATATCCCTACCCCGAGCAACCTCATCTCCTTTTCAACTCAAAGCTTCCCTCAATTGCTAGTTTCCTCGAAGTTTGACCCCCGACGAGTGGTCGAAGGTGTTGGACTTTTGGCAGAATTTTCTCTCTCCTCTCTTCATCTCCAGTCGAATTGCAGGTACCATTGAGTTTGGCTTCTCAAGATCTCTCTTTTGGTTACTTGAACGTCGAGTTTCATCAAGTATACCGATTTTTCCCAAAGATCATACAAGAAGCATCTTGTTGCTCGGGGACATGGCACAAACGTGAGAAAGGGGATGATTCCCCCTTGTCAAATTACTACTTTACCCATCTGTTCTCTCCTTGTTCTGTCTCTATTTCACGTGAGGGCATTCTCGTCCTTTTTATTTGTGTTTTCTCAGCTTTGACCAGTGCTAGTTGATCGCAGACCGCTGACTTGGCCACTTTCCATAGGGCCAAGTCACAGGCCTGGATCCTCTCTCTCTAGCTCTCTCTACAGTTTAAAAAAATTTTGAATTTTGTAATTTTCCTATTGTTCAAAACTAGAAAATTCATAGTAATTAACTCCATTGTCCAAAATTAAAAGTAACACATGTTTTGGAATCAAAAATTCCCTCTATCCATTAAAAATAATTTTGATGCTTGATTCTGAGTTTTCTAAATAAGTGTTTTTAGGAATGAATTAATTAAGTAAAAATCACTAAAAATACCTCTAAAAGACCATATCTCTATAAAATTATATTTTTTTATCAGAAAACCCTAACTAAGACAGTAGTGATGGTTTCAAGACCTAAATCAATGGTTTGTAGAAAAAGTTGGTAACTTTGGAATTTTAAGTCTTTAATGAATGAATATTGTTCTAATGTGTGAACATGGTAATGATTTTAGGACAAGTGGACCCTGATCTCATTTAAAGGTTCTGAAAAGTGGTTTCTCGGACTCTAAGGAAGATGTATGTGCATCTAACACTTTTGTTGGGAAATTTTATGTCGTAACAACTTTTCCCTAATGAGGCTTAATTGAACCTAATCTTGTATTTTTGCAACCTAACTTACTTATGCCTCAAATCAGTTTATGAATTCATCATGTTTGGGTTTTATTCCCCATTTTCATGCTTATTGAATATTTTGATTACTCTTTCCATGACTACTTTTCTATCATGTAGATTTATGTTCTATTTAAATTAAAGTAGTGGTACTTATGTACAACCACCCACAGAGGGCATGTATTTAATCTCCCTGGGGAATGTTTTCATTCTCCCCATATTATTGTGTAGGTGACTAGGAATGTCTTATTCTCCCCTCATCTATAGGTTAGAGGTCTGATAAGTGTCTCAACCCTACTTAGTTAGGTAGACATAATTATCTTACAAGCAAATATAAATGTTAATGGAAAGTTTCTTTTGAATATAGCCTCATACTCTTGTTATCTTCATCATGTGATGAACCCTAGCTTGTTTTTATTTGTTTTACTTATATTTTTATCCTAGACTTGCTTTGTGACACATACTTTTCTTCCCTTTCCCTTTTGCTGGGTGCCTTCCCAACCACCCAGGTGTTGAGAAAGGTGATGGATAAGACAAGAAGATCTTAGTTTTTGTCTTCGACTTGGTTGATGGAGATGTTCTTTGGAGACAAGATTGTAGTAGTTAGACTTCCCTCTATCTAGATCCCATTCATGTATCTTGATGTAAACCCTAAAGGGATAATTTTATGTATTTTTGTAATCCTTTATATGAAATTGAATATAGTAAGTAATTTTTATTCTGATGGTTTCCAATGGTCTTTTGTATACCAATACTTAAATAAAGATTTGAAAATTTTACACATGTTTACAACATACCTTTGGAGTATGTTGGGAATGGAGGTTTGATTCTTCAATTTTTTTAGTAAAGGGGTGATTTCACTCTTTTACAACCCTCGCTAGGTATTCAAATATTGCAGAAGAGGTGAGTGTGCAACTTTTAGGTTGCTTTCTTTTTTATTACTCTGATCAAGTTGTCATTTTTGACACAACCTAAAGAGAAAAATAAAACATGAATCATGGTATTAGTACCTTAATTTAGCTCTAAAGAAGGGAAGAACAACATCATATCCTATCGTAACTTTAATGATTGATAATCATAAGAGATGGATATAACACTATAAAACCTAAACCTGATCATAAATAAACTATAAGAGATTCCTGAAGTGGTAATTCCAAGAAGTTTCTAAAGTAAAAGATGGATAAATCTATGTTAATAAAGTAAGTCAAGGTGTAAAATTCACATAAGATGAAGAGAACTCTTGAAATAAGTATGAAGGGGGAAGATAAATAAGAACAAATATAGAATGAGTAAAGTGGAACCTGAGTTAATCTTAGACCAACCTATGTATACAAGAAAGTAAAAGGTGTATTCCTTATGATGTTTGAAAGAAAATAAGGGAGATAATCCCTATCCTATATAGAATATGTGAAAAATAATGATCTATCTATTCATGAGAAGTTGTAAAACATGGTAACACCTTGGAATATACATGAAAATGATGAACAAACAATAAAGAAAGAGTAATGATATGTGATCATGTTTAAAATTCCTATGTTGCTCGAAAGGAGATAAAAGATGAAACATGTTAAAATGACACCCTAGTAGTGGTGGACTTGTGTAATAACAAAAGATATATGGGTAATCTCCTTCTCCTTGTTAGCAATACCTGGGTGGTGTGGTAGTGATAAGGGAAGTATGTTCCATTTGAGTACTTTCTTCCTAGCGATATGACATTCAAGTAAATCTTATGTAACTTGATGCGCATGGTTTTGATGTGACCTTGATATAGATACTTTGAAAAGTATCACTTGGTGTTGGACATCAGTTCAAAGACGATGATGTCTATGAATGATGATGTTTTGTGGATCTTCCAAGATGATAGGAAGATTCTTCCTATATGTTTGATATTGGTATCAATAGTTGAAAAGATGAGGGATAGGGATGTGGTGTGATCTTGGCACATGTGATGGGTAACAAGGTGAGGAATCCTAGTACCAAAAAGGTACCAGTTGTATGTTAGTTTATGGATATGTTTCTTAACAAGACATTAACTATTCTACCTATTAGAAATATTGACTCTGAGATCAATATGGTTGCAGGTATCCAATCTATAGAATGGATATCATATGTTAGGGGTTTATGCACTATATAGGGTGTCACTAAGAATGTAAGATATGAAGAGAAATTTGTAAGATCTTCTTGGGAAAATATGTATATAATATTCCATAAAACATCAAGGAATGGTTTAGGTTATAGATACCTTAAGTAGGAAGTCTTCTTTGTTATCATCTGGTGAATAGGCACAATTGTACTCTTTAGTGTGCCATAGGAGAAACATGTAGTCTTCTTATGAAAATTGAATATACAGCCAGAGGTGTACATGATAGAAGACTCATTAGTACAAGTTATAAGTGAAACTTGTGTTGAGTCAGCAGATCAGAGTAGGGCAGCAGAAGCGTAGTAGGCCTTGTAGTTCCAAGTGGGATAGAGGGCATATCTCAGGGTTCTCCTTGGAAGAGACATACCAAAGTTTGAGAAGGATATGTTGAACTCCCGTGTTTGTGGATCTTATCTTGTAATGATGCAAGTTGAAAAGATGGCTTACAAGTTAGAGCCTCCTGATAACCCCTAATTAAGGGAGACCAAGAGATCAGTGTCATTATCCTAATAAATAGGATCAAAGGTTTGACAAATAATCAGTAATAATTATTAAATTCTACCATGACTATACTGAAAGTTGGTATAAAATAAAACTTTGCATACCTTTTAAAATCATTGGATATATACTTATATCCACAACTTGAATCTATTCTATCTAATCCTCCTCACACTTTATTTCTTATTTTCACAATGTGTCACTATAATGTTTGTTCTTTTCAGGGTTGTACCTAAAACACAGACAAACAAAATGTCGGTCAGCATAAATGAATATGTTGGTATGTGGGGACAACCAAAATTTCACACATAAGGCTAACAATCTATTTATCACAATCAAGGTAATTAACGATTCAATTTACATTTTCAATGTGTCAATCTCCACACCTTTTGTCCTAACCATGGAATACCCCCATTAGGGTTTCTCTTTTGCCATTGACTTAAGGCCACCTTCTCTATCCTAAGCTTGGTTCTTGGGGTCACCTCTCATGGTGCTCATTAGTCATGCAATATCATAATGGCACCTTCTCTATCCTAAGCTTGGTTCCTAGGGTCACTACTTGTTACACCCCGATCTCACAATTTCCTCAAATCATGAGATTAGGGCATAAGATAGGATTTATATGAAACACAAAGAACACCCTTATTTTTTTTCCTTTAAAACTCTTGTTTCCCCGCATTGAACCACATAAATCATCTTAACAAGGGAATCTGAACATTTCTTTTACTAATCAGACTTCAATAGTAAAGATACATGTATAAACATTCATGATGTCTCTCACACTTTATACACATAAAACTTGCTAATTAGCATATATATCAAAAGAGGAACAATATTACACATCGTAATTACAACTCTCTCTCTTATCTCTTACTGAGGACCTAGAGTGACAAGGACCGACTGACTCAACTAATCTTGTACTTAACTCTTGTAGCAGATCTACACTGATGCTCTGACCATCTTCAAGTCCACGCGGATAACCCTAAAATGTTTGAGTAGAGGGGTGAGCCTACTCGCTCAGTGAATGAGTACTTCAAGGAAACAGACTAATGCACTAATGTGATTACAGATATAATTTTGAGTAAACGATATGAAATTTAATAATAATAAATACTACACTGAGCAGTTCTAAACAATATAATTGAAATAACAAAGAATGTAAATATTGCATCCAAAGAATAACTACTAGAAGACTATGCTCTAGTCTTCCTTAACTCTTTCATTTATAAAGGACTCTATGAACCTATATGATCATATTTTAGCTTATACCCTAATCTATGCAGTGTACTCTGCATAGAGACTCACATTGCACTACGGCCACACCGTACAAGACTTAGCGACACACCCGGGAAATGCTAAGTCTGACTGCTGTCCTGGTCTGCGTCAGGATCTCACTGCACTCTCAAAAGAGTGTAAACTGGACTCCTCCTAACCTGAGCACACAGGCGGAGAGTCTGGGTTACCACCGTGACACACACACGGATTATTGTTGAATAACCCCTATTTACTCCAGTGCCACCGTGACACACACACAGATTATTGTTGAACACTGCCTCTCTGTCCTCGTGCCACCGTGACACACACACAGATTATTGTTAAACACGAGCCACCGACCATCTAGGCACACGCTAGGTAGGTCGTTTCACCCCTAAGGCACAGACCTCTCAAAGGGGTTCTACGGTGTTCAGGGCACCTAAGTCTAACATTAACATTATAGGTACATTTTAAACAGAAATCATAATTCATTTTACATTTCTCACAAGGCTCACACAGCCTGCCATATCATATCATAAGAAACATCATAACTCATGTATTCAACATACATCATGTCTCAGTAACATCCCTTTCTAGGGCATGTCATATCTCATCACCTGCAATTTATGAGATAAGTATTGAAAATAAGAAGCCCTGCAGTATGTAGATATCATCTCAGAGAGAACAAGCATATAAAGTTAAATACACTATAAACATACAATTCAACAATTTAGCATCAGCACATCTCATATCGAGACCTTTCATATTATCATAACATGATTCATTGAACACCCTATCCTTAGGGTTTCATTCGCCTTATTCATTCATCACATGCCAACACCCTACTCTTAGGGTTTCATTTGCCTCATTCACCTTTTCATTTACCTCATTCACTTGTCACATGGCTCTTATCATGATCTCATAAGATATAAGCATTCACTAAATAAAGATTGTTTCCAACAAATCATATACAATCAATATAGATATGAAATCATGGAAACTTAACTAAATTTAGATTTTCCATATCATTTACTGAGATATCATGTATCAAGAATAAAATTCAATTAAGATAACCCATGAGATACATCCTAACCACATATAGGATTACTAGTCCTTTTCAATAAGGTTGAAACACTAATGATGTCTCAATTAGGTTAAACCCTAATTACATCATTTGATATAAATCTGAAAAGCATTCTCACTAGGAAGTGTTGTATACGTTTCTGATATGAATCTACCATTTAGGAATCATTCAAACAGAGAAGGAATCCACATCATATCAATTTGTAACAATCTTAAATCAAACGGACATTTCAGGATTTAGAGTTATATGCTAAGCATTTAGGGATTTGGATGCTATAATCAAATTCGTGCATTACACTATTTGAAGGAAGAACCCACTCACCCTAAGGTGTCAAAACACCTCACAACTGCAGCTCAACTCAGGGAATTTCGAATTCCTATCAAATCCCTAGCAAATCTCCCAATTCTTCTTCCATTCAACTCGGAAACCTTGAAAATGAGGGATTATGAAGAAAGGGTGAGAAAAGAGGGAATTTTGACATCATCTTGGATCCAATCAGAGCATGGACGGAATCTTGACATGAGAGAGAAGATTCACCATAAAAGTCTATGCAAAGAATCCAAACTTACTTGATTTCCCCATTCCTCGGATCGCAAAACCCTAATTCAGCAATTCCACCTCTTTCTCCACTCAAGCCCTAACTCTCCCTCTCTCTCTAGATTTTCGTTTCTATGGAGTGAATGACGAAGAATGAGAGCTACTTGTGTGTGTGGTTGCTCATATAAGTCAATTTGAGCTGCTTGGGTCAATTTCATATTGACCCAACACTCAACTTTAATTATATTGGCTGAATATTCAGTTTCACAATAGTTTCTGTAATTCGCCTACTGAATAGCTAACAGAAGCTCCAAAAATTCTGGAAATTTGATATGTTATGCATAATGGAGTTTCAGACCTCCAGTAAAAATTTGAGATTATTTTAATTTACCAATAATTAATTAAAAATCGAACAGTGCACTGCTATATTGCAGTCTGCAGAATATTCGGCCGAGTTTGTCCTGCACAGAACTCGACCGACACCCTTACTGTAGAGATCAAAAAGTCATCCAAAAATTATGCAAATTTAACAGAGTGTCTAAAACTGTGTTTTTCAAGTACAGTTAATATTTGAGATCAATTGTATATACCAATAAAAAGATAAAATTAAATTACCACACTGCTGTATAATTCTGGAAATGTGATCGGCCGAGTTTGAAACTCGACCGATAAACAGGTCATAACATTCTTCAAAAATTATGATATTTACCAATATTGTTCAAATTTTATATATACAAATCATATCCAAATTTGAAGTAAATCAGAGTTACACATAAAATACTAAAAATCATTTAGTGAGACATTCTACTTACCAAATTCTGTATTCATGCATCATCAAAACCCTATTTTTTTGGGCCGATTAGGGTTTATGCTTCTCAAACCCTAATTCTCAAGACAAAAGAACATTTAGACTTCTTATCATAGTTAAAACATCCTAATTGTGTTATCGTCATCAATTAGATTTCTAGAATGATTATTCCAATTAATCTTTGCAATTGTCTAGGTAAACCCTAGTTTACCAATTAAGCTCAAATGGGGTCGTAACAACTCTCCCCCCCTTAGAATGTTTCGTCCTCGAAACATAAACCTACAAGAAAGATACATTCAAGGTTATTCTAAGCTTATAAAGCCTTCCATGTCATTATATATTTCATACCTGAATGTAGTTTTCAACATTAGATCTTTTAATCCTTTACTAAATCACAACATATTTCAAATGGTTTTCAATGATATCAAGCAAATTCTTTATGCCACAGTCAAACATAGAATGCAAAGATAAACCACCACGCTTTCGTTGTGCAACTCTGATATAACTATCTCAACTTATGCGGCTCAGAAAGTTCTATTGTTCTGTATCACCTTTAAGTGACAAAAGCGAGTTCACCATGCTGTTTTAAACTTTAATAAAGTGTTATTCAAATAGCAAAACAGTCTTGAATTAAAAGGCTAGATTCAACAATCAATTGCACAATACTACTCTTGGCATCCCCATTGGGTCATGGATGCATGAGGTGAAGCATTACCACCTCATTCCATACTATCCTGTTTGGATCCTGGGACCTGTGGGTTATGGGCCCACACACAATTCAAAGTGTAACCATCATATTATATCATTTTAGGGTTTCAACCACAGTGATAAAGTAATCCACAATTGTATCAGTCATTCCAGCATTAATCATACTCAATTATCATCACTCAGTTATATTAGAGCTAGGTATAACAAGCTACACCTCATTAGGGTTACTTGTCCAGACAATCTGATTATCATCCCTTTCTATTAATATGAGTGAATAAGTATGACTACCTTGTTCAGGGTATCTCTCCATGTGTTCTGACATCATCCAAACCGTATCACCATATCACAAATACACAATAGCAAGATGCATATCAGGTATGAATTACTACAACTATCATACACCTTTAATTTAACATATAGCTTACACAAATACCCTGAAATCATATGTAGAACCAACTTTCATACCTTAATATGCCTTCAACAAATCATACATGTAAAAACAAATTCACATATTACACAAAGCTAGCATTTTCCCATATCTCTCTGCTCATTCATTACTTCTTTACTTTTTTCTACCTATCCTTTTCATATGATTATATACAATAAACATCATTAACATTGAAGCATTTAAGATAGGAATAGATTATTCATCATTCTTGCTATCACACAAGAATTTATTTCTTATCACACTTCATCATATTGTATGTCACTATTACATTCACTAGATGACCCCACTAAGGTATTTATGCACCGTACATGATTCATTTTCTCTTATCATTTCATTCCCACCTTACTCTCATTAAGGAATATATGAAAGAGAAGATGATTTTAAGACTTGGAATACTTGTATTCAAACTATCCCTTAATACATTCTCGTATGTAGATTTACTTAGTTATCAACAGAGATATTTGATTAATTAGCACTTGCTGGAATCTCACAACCTCTTTATTTTATAACTTCTCCATCATATTTCAAACCCTTTCTTACGTTTCATAGTCCTCTGACCATATACTACTCTTTAACCCGTCATCTTTAATTCTAAATTTTTCTCTTATGACCATGTTGCTTATTCATATGTATGGTCATGTATACCATGTTGCACATATTTCCTCCTTTATCTTTATACTATTGTGAAGTTAACGTTCTAAATTAATAGTCCTTCTATTAGTTTTTCCTCATGTTGAATACATTACATATTCTTCATTTTTTTTTAATCAAGTGGATCATGCATGGGTCAAACATAGTTTCTCTTTCAATCAAGTTTTTCTCTTCTGAATACAGTCTACCTTTATATGACTTATTCATTCGTTAAACTACACCTATGTTCTTTGCTTAGAAACTAGTTTGTTGTTCTAGTCTTATGAATTACATGTTCATACGATTCTCTTCACTTTTACTCTTTTGAAGACTCTTTAATTCTATGGACCTATTGAATGCTCAACCCTATTCTCTACTTAGCCTTTGCTTTAGAGTTCGTAAAAGCATTATACTCTATTCTATGATTCATTCTTCATGATTGATTCTTGCTATCTTGTACCATACATACATTTCACATATCTTTTCTATATTTCATATGTATAGTTCATATAATATTAGTCAATAAACTGATTATGAACTTCATATCATGTTCCTTTATTCCCAATTAAGGGTTTCTCATATGAGGCCCCAAAATTGAACCTCAGATATCAGTTTTGACTAATTCTTAGTTGTTCTGATCTTACCCATATGTTTCAACATCTTACTGTATGTACATTCTTACTCTGATGTGGATCTAATTATTCAAATTCTATTCTTATTATACTATTAATAGGAGTCATTAGATCCTAGTAACGCATCCTTCCAGCCGGACCAGGCCAAACCTGAATTCCTGAAGCCAAGAACTACAAAGGATTACTCAACTCCTATTCATCTCAGAAGTGTGGAAGAAAACTTATCCACTAGCAAAAGCTCATTCAAAGGTCAATTCTAGTCTACTTGTTACAAAGAATGAAATCAATAAATGCTACAACTGCATAGTGTACAACAGATATTAAAGACCCATATTTCAAAGTATTGAATATTTCAATTCAAACATATAAGAGCATTTCTATACATTTCCAACAAAAACAACATTATGAAATGTAAGTTCTATCTCCTTTTACATTTATGCTCTTAATTCTTGTTTATTTTCTCATTTTCTAACCCTAACATTTCTAGGGTTCCTCTCTAGCCCATTCTTCCACTGTATACCTGGCCAGGGTATACGTGAGAGAATAGACAGAGTAGCTTGTACTGGTTGATCCAAGTACTCAGATATCGAGCCAGGATATCCAAATACTCAAATCCCCAAAGCTAACATCAAACATCTCCTATCTGCCACACTTAGGACTCTAACTTACTAACTTAATGGTCCTTGACAACTCACCCTAAGCTCTGATACCAAGCTGTTACACCCCGATCTCACAATTTCCTCAAATCATGAGATTAGGGCATAAGATAGGATTTATATGCAACACAAAGAACACCCTTATTTTTTTTTCTTTAAAACTCTTGTTTCCCCGCATTGAACCACATAAATCATCTTAACAAGGGAATCTGAACATTTCTTTTACTAATCAGACTTCAATAGTAAAGATACATGTATAAACATTCATGATGTCTCTCACACTTTATACACATAAAACTTGCTAATTAGCATATATATCAAAAGAGGAACAATATTACACATCGTAACTACAACTCTCTCTCTTATCTCTTACTGAGGACCTAGAGTGACAAGGACCGACTGACTCAACTAATCTTGTACTTAACTCTTGTAGCAGATCTACATTGATGCTCCGACCATCTTCAAGTCCACGCGGATAACCCTAAAATGTTTGAGTAGAGGGGTGAGCCTACTCGCTTAGTGAATGAGTACTTCAAGGAAACAGACTAATGCACTAATGTGATTACAGATATAATTTTGAGTAAACGATATGAAATTTAATAATAATAAATACTACACTGAGCAGTTCTAAACAATATAATTGAAATAACAAAGAATGTAAATATTGCATCCAAAGAATAACTACTAGAAGACTATACTCTAGTCTTCCTTAACTCTTTCATTTATAAAGGACTCTATGAACCTATATGATCATATTTTAGCTTATGCCCTGATCTATGCAGTGTACACTGCATAGAGACTCGCAGTGCACTACGGCCACACCGTACAAGACTTAGCGACACACCCGGGAAATGCTAAGTCTGACTGCTGTCCTGGTCTGCGTCAGGATCTCACTGCACTCTCAAAAGAGTGTAAACTGGACTCCTCCTAACCTGAGCACACAGGCGGAGAGTCTGGGTTACCACAGTGACACACGCACGGATTATTGTTGAATAACCCCTATTTACTCCTGTGCCACCATTACACACGCACGGATTATTGTTGAACACTGCCTCTTTGTCCTCGTGCCACCGTGACACACGCACGGATTATTGTTAAACACGAGCCACCGACCATCTAGGCACACGCTAGGTAGGTCGTTTCACCCCTAAGGCACAGACCTCTCAAAGGGGTTCTACGGTGTTCAGGGCACCTAAGTCTAACATTAACATTATAGGTACATTTTAAACAGAAATCATAATTCATTTTACATTTCTCACAAGGCTCACACAGCCTGCCATATCATATCATAAGAAACATCATAACTCATGTATTCAACATACATCATGTCTCAGTAACATCCCTTTCTAGGGCATGTCATATCTCATCACCTGCAATTTATGAGATAAGTATTGAAAATAAGAAGCCCTGCAGTATGTAGATATCATCTCAGAGAGAACAAGCATATAAAGTTAAATGCACTAGAAAAATACAATTCAACAATTTAGCATCAACACATCTCATATCGAGACCTTTCATATTATCATAACATGATTCATTGAACACCCTATCCTTAGGGTTTCATTCGCCTTATTCATTCATCACATGCCAACACCCTACTCTTAGGGTTTCATTTGCCTCATTCACCTTTTCATTTACCTCATTCACTTGTCACATGGCTCTTATCATGATCTCATAAGATATAAGCATTCACTAAATAAAGATTGTTACAACAAATCATATACAATCAATATAGATATGAAATCATGGAAACTTAACTAAATTTAGATTTTCCATATCATTTACTGAGATATCATGTATCAAGAATAAAATTCAATTAAGATAACCCATGAGATACATCCTAACCACTTATAGGATTACTAGTCCTTTTCAATAAGGTTGAAACACTAGTGATGTCTCAATTAGGTTAAACCCTAATTACATCATTTGATATAAATCTGAAAAGCATTCTCACTAGGAAGTGTTGTATACGTTTCTGATATGAATCTACCATTTAGGAATCATTCAAACAGAGAAGGAATCCACATCATATCAATTTGTAACAATCTTAAATCAAACGGACATTTCAGGATTTAGAATTATATGCTAAGCATTTAGGGATTTGGATGCTATAATCAAATTCGTGCATTACACTATTTGAAGGAAGAACCCACTCACCCTAAGGTGTCAAAACACCTCACAACTGCAGCTCAACTCAGGGAATCTCGAATTCCTATCAAATCCCTAGCAAATCTCCCAATTCTTCTTCCATTCAACTCGGAAACCTTGAAAATGAGGGATTATGAAGAAAGGGTGAGAAAAGAGGGAATTTCGACATCATCTTGGATCCAATCAGAGCATGGACGGAATCTTGACATGAGAGAGAAGATTCACCATAAAAGTCTATGTAAAGAATCCAAACTTACTTGATTTCCCCATTCCTCGGACCGCAAAACCCTAATTCAGCAATTCCACCTCTTTCTCCACTCAAGCCCTAACTCTCCCTCTCTCTCTAGATTTTCGTTTCTCTGGAGTGAATGACGAAGAATGAGAGCTACTTGTGTGTGTGGTTGCTCATATAAGTCAATTTGAGCTGCTTGGGTCAATTGCATACTGACCCAACACTCAACTTTAATTATATTGGCTGAATATTCAGTTTCACAATAGTTTCTGTAATTCGCCTACTGAATAGCTAACAGAAGCTCCAAAAATTCTGGAAATTTGATATGTTATGCATAATGGAGTTTCAGACCTCCAGTAAATATTTGAGATCATTTCTAGTTACCAATAATTAATTAAAAATCGAACAGTGCACTTCTATATTGCAGTCTGCAGAATATTCGGCCGAGTTTGTCCATCACAGAACTCGACCGACACCCTTACTTTAGAGATCAAAACGTCATCCAAAAATTATGCAAATTTAACAGAGTGTCTAAAACTTTGCTTTTCAAGTACAGTTAAAATTTGAGATCAATTGGATATACCAATAAAAAGATAAAATTCAATTACAACACTGCTGTATAATTCTGGAAATGTGATCGGCCGAGTTTGAAACTCGACCGATAAACAGGTCAGAAAATTCTTCAAAAATTCTGATATTTACCAATATTGTTCAAATTTTATATATACAAATCATATACAAATTTGAAGTAAATCAGAGTTACACGTAAAATACTAAGAATCATTTAGTGAGACATTCTACTTAACAAATTCTGTATTCATGCATCATCAAAACCCTATTTTTTTGGGCCGATTAGGGTTTATGCTTCTCAAACCCTAATTCTCAAGACAAAAGAAAATTTAGACTTCTTATCAAAGTTAAAACATCCTAATTGTGTTATCGTCATCAATTAGATTTTAAGAATGATTATTCCAATTAATCTTTGCAATTGTCTAGGTAAACCCTAGTTTACCAATTAAGCTCAAATGGGGTCATAACACTACTCATGGTGCCCATGGGTCTTCCCTCTTGGGCTTGACCTCATTGCATCATCCATCAGGTTGGCATGTAGGTGCAAGATCACACACTTATATCATAATTGTGATAATCATAGTGACTTTATGATTTCCAAGTATGAACATCCAAACTTATAGGTTGCATTCAATGTGATCAATCATCCGGAAAACCTTCGGGAAACTAATGCAATTAACCATAATTAACCACATACCTAATCCATAGTAACTTGATGTCCAAGCAATAATGATAACAAATAATCAAACAAGCAATCAACAACATCCTGAAATTAATGCATAACAGCCAAGTGTTATAGTTTATCCAAAACATTCTCAAGATAGACTTGTATTCCACCTTCGGCTTTCTAGGCCCACTTTAGGGTTTTATTAGGTTTTTAACCTCCATAATACTTTTATCACATTTAACACTCTCTTAGTTCACAAACCCTAATTTCAACATCATAAGCCCAATTATCATATTCGGTTTCTTTCAAATTAACAACTCATATTTCCTTATAGTTTAATATATATATGAACTCTATTTATCACTAATTTCACATTAATCCACTAGAAAACCCTAATTACTAAATTAAGGGTATTTATCCACAATTAGGAACGTTTATACTCAAAATATCTTAGAACCATCATATCTCATCTTTATAAATGAATTTGAACAATTAAATCCATTAAGAATCATAATTATTAACATTAGGGTTTCAAGGCCCATTAAAGATCATTTATGTACATGGAACCCTAAATTAATCAAATTACGCATAAAGTTCATCCTTTCTAGATCTACTACTTATTTTTATAATCAACAACTTAATATCAACTTTAATCATCCATATAACCATTTTCAATACATTAATCATCTTAAATTAGGGTTTCTTAATCATTAATGCACTAAAGTTGATAACTTCCACTACTTTTCGAGTTGTAATAGGAAATAGCTTCTAAATCTATTTTTAATGGATTCCTCACATTTTTCTGAGCAAAATACATATATTATATGTACCATTCTGATCTATCAATAATTAGATATGAATTTTGCAAGAATTCACTTACTTGGACCAATGGCAGGCTGCCACGTCATCCTACTCATGCAACATAGCCGCGACTGACTTAAAACATAACGTAATTACCATACTGCCCTCACTTTAAGTCGTCGGTTCCTCACAACGCAGAGGGGAAAATTTGTCCAACGACCATTAGGTCATCTTCCACCTCCAACGCCCGATGCTGCCATCGAGCGCAACACTTTCACGGGTCTGCCCCCTCTTCCCTAGGGCCCGATGACCACCGCCTACCTCTGCCCTAGCTCCACCATCGTCCGCCGCACCTGGGGCACCCCCCATCTCGTGACCAATGCGTCTGGTTTGGGATGGGCAGGTTGCGACTTGCAGCTATGGCGTCGACCTTCTACAGGCGATGTATGCTGGTCGTGGGCATGGAATCGATGGTCGATCTTCCTCAAGTTGTTGTGGTAGCTTTGTGCCTCCATCGGGACCCAACACAACTACTTGTTGCCCCTGAGATAGCCCTATACCCTCTTGGTTAGGGTTTAAATGAAAAGAAGAAGGAGAAGAGAGAGGGATGTGTGGAATCCTCTTAGATTCGGCCAAGGGTTCTACCCATTATATAGGGGTGGGTAGAAATGCCCGACCATGCTTTCCCACAAAGAAACAAAGCCCTTTCCCAATAGGAAACCAAGTTCCTTAATTAGGAAGAAATCTTCTCTCTCTTGACTATGTTTTTTATATTCTTTGTTCTTTAGATATTAGGAATTCAAAAATTACCTCTTTCATTCTCTTTGTACTTGGCTTTTAATCCATTGGCCATGAAATTATACTTCCTCATAGAAGAAAGTACCTCTTTTTAATAATACCACAAATTCATTAATTATGTATCACATTATCCTCTTATTTTGTATTATTTTGCATTTTCTCTTTCTTCTTATTCATTGGGACTCCTTGGATCCCAAGAAATCCTAAGATTTCTAAATTCCTTTTTAAGGGTACTTATAATCCTTCTAGATGCATCTACATTCTTCATTTTTCATTATCTTACTTTTTTCTTTATTAAGATATTTCTTTTCAAGGATTTCTCTTTATCTTTCATTTCCTTTTTCCTCTTTTCATATTTCTTTTATTAGAAATCACATATAAATGAAATTCATTTAATTGTGGCCATTAATTCCACTTTCTAGATATTTCTATGTATTTCTCATAATTACTTTGCTTAATATCCATTATCCTGTATCTTTTCTTTTTATTTGGACTTTTCTTCTTTTCTTCTCTTTTATATCCATTATTGGATTAATCTAATAATAGAAATTACGAAATTCCTATCAAAAGGGAGATTTGCAAAGAAATCCATCTTTTGAAGAAAAGCATACAACCTTTTCAATTAAGTCCATATTCACAAAATCTTTACAATTCGATTATGAAAACATATGAAAAATTGAGGTTGTAACATCCTTCCCCTCTTATAGGAATTTTTCCCTCAAAATTCCCTCAAACATACAAACAAACAGGATAAGACTTCCTCATGTCCATCATGGCTCCCATGTGGTTTTACCCTCTCCATGGTGCCTCCCAAGAACCTTCATCATCTCATATTCTTGCATCTGAGTTCTTTCTCACCTTGGTACCTTGTACCCTCATAGGTGACTCAGGACATTTCAGCTTCTCTCAAAGCTAATTGGGTTCATGGCTCACACATGGCTTGGGTACCTCACATAGTGCTCTAGATCGGACTCGTGGAACACATCACATTATCCTGAGTGGTAAGACTAAACATAACCATCTCCAGCAATCCATCTTAAAAGGACCCATATATCAGGGATTCAGCTTTCTCAGTTGTAGCTTAGAGGGGTTGGATTTTCACATCGCATATTCTCCCATAGTGAACTGCATGTCAGTATGCTTTGCATTAGCTCACGACTCATGTCACCCCTAGGCTTCCTCAGCCATCGCATGATCAAAGAGACTTCATATGCACACACTATGATCATTTTCTGACCTTTGCGAGGTCCCTTCACCAACATTATCTTAATGAAGTGGTGACCAACACAACCTCCCTTATAGAGCTTCTTTACATCCTGATACTGGATATGGTGGTTATCATCACATCTCTCATAGGGAAAGAACTGCCCCCCATGTATCACCTTGAATGAGCACACATGCTCTCATCAGACCCTCTTGTCTGGATCATACTAACCACTAGTAAGGGGTGATAAGTTGTACTCACATCGAGTTCTTCATGTATCTACTTCCACCTTATGGAAGTGAATATTTAGGTCATATTCAAGAACCTTTGAACTCGCATCCTGGTGTAGTTGAACCATCTCTCTTACTTGTAGTTTATTCGGATCTGTCTCTCAACAGGATTCTCTCTTTCTCTAAGATTATGTCATCTAGGTAAGGCAATCTACCATAATCCATATTGCATCTTGACCTTCCTTGGTCCAGGGGAGGCTTCCCACGACATCCATAGTGATGAACTCCCATTCCCTCTCTGGGACTTTTTATCCTTTGCATCACTTGTTGGGTTACTAGTGTTCGTCCTTCACCTCTTGACATGCATTGCAACAAGCCACATGCAACTTCATCTTAGGCATCCAAAGTACTACTGAAACTTACCATCTTAGTAGTACCATGGTGTATGGTGACTTAAAATCATGATCTCCTGTATGTCATGTTTCCTCAAGATTGATTCCTCGGAAATTCTAAATCACTCTAGTCAGGGTTTTATCACCTTCTTTTCCAGAGAAGTGCATCTGAGGTTCTACAACCATACTTTTATCGCATCAAGGCCTAGGCTGGCTAACCAAGCAACCACTAACTCGATCAACATATTTCATTATATCTGAGTGTTATCCAAACACATCTCATGAACTTAGGGTTCACCTAACAACCTCTTCTAGCCTCTAGCTAAACTAGGCAGCTGCATCGCAACCAGAGCATCCATTACCACCTCACATCCTTATGTGTAAGGTAATGTTGAAGACATACACCTCCATGTATTCCACTTATTATCTCATCTCAAACTCTAAGTCTGTATTCAACAAGAAAACTCTGAGCTAGTCCTCTTAGTTTCCGAACTCAACCTTGTATAACTCACAAATTCCACATAGCTCATGATAAAAACATCATCATAATATGACTACCTTAGTTCTCTTAGTGTTTGTACAACATCCACATATCTTACACTCTACAAGGGTACGTTATTACTCCATCCTCATGCATCATAGCAACGTTTCCACTCACATTCTCTTTATCCTTGGTGTATGGCATGCGTAATGTTCTATCTCTCACTCACATAACAAGACGAAATAAGCATTTCGCTGTAGTCCAAATACAGAGTTCTTCCTGTTCCATTAGTAGAGATGGGTACATCCCACATTTCCAGTACACCTACAATCTAATTTGAAACGTGCATCGCATGTCTCCACATCATGAACATATCAATATCAAGGTTACTCTCATGGAAAACTGGTCTCAAACCCTCTTGGGTCATCACACCATCCTTGGTCATCTCCTCTAGGTCTATAGGGTGTCGACACTTTTGGGGTCATCCCTCTTCCCTTATGCATCAGAGAGTGCCCTCCTCATTTGCCCCTTGGATCCCATGAGTTCATGAAGGTGATCAATCTCCCAACCCATTACCCTCAGACAATGATATCTATAACCTCCCAACCCTATGGTCATGTGCAACTAGGGAATTAGGCAACTCCTACTCCCATCAGTCTTATCCCTACCTGACCCTAGGATAGACTCTGAATTCTAACATAGTATGTATCCAACTTGAAACCTTACCCAAGTCTCCATCATCTCTCTTGACATTCATGGTCTGACTTACGTCCTTTCATAGGGGTCATGCCGACCTATCTACCTCGGTCAGTCCCCATACCGGTTACCTCCATGGTAACACATCCACATGCACTCAGAGATGATCATCTATGGGTCTACAGGTTCACTATTATACTATGTACTCTCCACTTAGCTTCTCAAGATTCTATGAGACCTCTTAGGGTTTCCTCAAACCCAAAAAAAGTTGATTCATACCCTACAAAAGGGTCCTCTCTCAGGATGGGAGGAAACTATCTCTTGATAGAAACAAAGGTCACAAACGTCCTAGGGTTTACATCTAGGGTTTGCATGTGCATGCTTAGTTCTATCAAGCTACCGAGGCATGTAGTTCACAAGCATACCACCTTCTAAACCATGCTAGGTCTCCATGGTAGGTCCTACTTGTTTCTTTTACTTCACATTGGACCAACATCATACATGCCCATGTCACCAACCTATATGTGAGGGGCTCATCAAACATATACCTAAATCTCAGGGGTTCCCGTTCCTCTAAACATGAGGAGTGCCATGCTCAAATCTATAAAAACTCAAATCTCATCATGATCATCAGGTACACTAAGCACTACCACTTCCCCTCTTAGGTCTAGGAACCCTAGGTTCCTCTTTCTGATGTCCAACTACATGCTCAACCCTATAACCACGTACCAAGCATGTTTAAGGTTTGGCATGCACTTCCTATTATCCTTCTACTCGAGTAACACCTCAAAGTTGATTCCTCCTCAAGGACAACCAAATAGGTATAAGGCCTCACAACTTGTTACTAAACCTCTTTATGGTGTAAGGAAATCTTCTTCCTATCTCAGAAGGTAAACACCTATACCATAGGCACATAGGTACCAACAGCCTTATCCTCTCTCTAGGGTTTGGTTCCTCTAAAGGCAACCAAGATACCATAAGCCTCCAAGGATCATGCACAAGGCAACCACAACTATCATATCTCAGCTTAGAACCATCATATCTCAACTTTATACATGAATTTGAACAATTAAAGCCATTAAGAATAATAATTACTAACATTAGGGTTTCAAGGCATATTAAAGTTCATTGATGTACATGGAACCCTAAATGAATCAAATTACACATAAAGTTCATCCTTCTAGATCTAATGCATCTTTTTATAATCAACGGGTTAATATCAACTTTAATCATACATATAACCCTTTTCAATACATTAATCATCTTAAATTAGGGTTTCTTAATCATTAATGCACTATAGTTGATAACTTACACTACTTTTCGAAATGCAAGGGGAAATAGATTTTAAATATATTTTTAATGGATTCCTCACATTTTTCTGAGCAAAATACATAATTATATGTACCATTCTGATCTACCAATAATTAGATATGAATTTGCAAGAATTCACTTACTTGGACCAATGGCAGGCTGCCATGTCATCCTACTCATGCAACATAGCCGCGACTGACTTAAAACACAATTGAGTTACCATACTGCCCTCACTTAAGTTGTCGGTTCTTCATAGCGTAGAGTGGAAAATTTGTCCAACGACCATTAGGTCATCTTCCACCTCCAACGCCTGATGTTGTCGTCGAGTGCAACACTTTCACAGGTCCGCCCCCTCTTCCCTAGGGCCCGATGACCACCGCCAACCTCTTCCCTAGCTCCACCATCATCCGCCGCACTTGGGGTGCCCCCCATCTCATGACCAATGCGGCTGGTTCAGGCTGGGCAGGTTGGGCCTTGCAGTTATGGCGTCGACCTTCTACAGGCGATGTATGCTGGTCGTGGGCATGGAATCGATGGTCGATCTTCCTCAAGTTGTTGTGGTAGCTTTGTTCCTCCATCGGGACCCAACACAACTACTTGTTTCCCCTGAGATAGCCCTATACCCTCTTGGTTAGGGTTTAAATGAAAAGAAGAAGGAGAAGAGAGAGGGATGTATAGAATCCTCTTAGATTTGGCCAAGGGTTCTACCCCTTAACTATAGTGCATGTAATGACCCCGCCTCCCGGTAACCCCCAATTAAGGGAGACCAAGAGGTCAGAGTCGTTATCCCAATAAACAGGATCAAAGGTTCGACAAATAATCAGTAATAATTATTAAATTCTACCATGACTATACTGAAAGTTGGTATAAAATAAAACTTTGCATACCTATTAAAAACTTTGGATATCTACTTCTATCCATAGCTTGAATCTATTCTATCTAATCCTCCTCACAATTTATTTCTTATTTTCACAATGTGTCACTTTATTGTTTGTTCTTTTTAGGGTTGTACCTAAAATGCTAACAAACAAAATGTTAGTCAGTATAAATAAATATGTCGGTATGTGGGGACAACCAAAATTTCACACATAAGGCTAACAATCTATTTATCACAATCAAGGTAATTAACAATTCAATTTACATTTTCAATGTGTCAATCTCCACCGCTTTTGCCCTAACCCCAAAATACCCCCATTAGGGTTTCTCTTTTGCTATTGACTTAAGGCCAACTTCTCCATCCTGAGCTTGGTGCCTGGGGTCACCTCTCATGGTGCCCATTAGTCATGCAATATCATAAGGCCACCTTCTCTATCCAGATCTTGGTGCCTGGGGTCACCACTCACGGTGCCCATGGGTCTTTCCTCTTGTGCTTGACCTCATTGCATCATCTATCAGGGTGGCATGAAGGTGCGAGATCACACACTTATATCATAATTATGATAATCATAGTGACTTTATGATTTGCAAGTATGAACATCCAAACTTATAGGTTGCATTCAATGCACTCAATCATCCGGAAAACCTTCAGGAAACTAATGCGATTAACCACAATTAACCACATACCTGATCCATATAAACTTGATGTCCAAGAAATAATGATAAAGAATAATCAAACAAAAAATCAACAACATCCTAAAATTAATGCATAACATCCAAGTGTTATAGTTTATCCAAAACATTCTCAAGATAGACTTGTATTCCAACTTCGGCTTTCTAGGCCCACTTTAGGGTTTTATTAGGGTTTTAACCTCCATAATACTTTTATCACATTTAACACTCTCTTAGTTCACAAACCCTAATTTCAACATCATAATCCCAATTATCATATTCGGTTTCTTTCAAATTAGCAACTCATATTTCCTTATAGTTCAATTCATATATGAACTCTATTTATCACTAATTTCACATTAATCCACTAGAAAATCCTAATTACTAAATTAAGGGTATTTATCCACAATTAGGAACTTTTATACTCAAAATATTTTAGAACCATCATATCTCATCTTTATAAATGAATTTGAACAATTAAATCCATTAAGAATCATAATTACTAACATTAGGGTTTCAAGGCCCATTAAAGCTCATTTATGTACATGGAACCCTAAGTTAATCAAATTACGCATAAAGTTCATCCTTTCTAGATCTACTACGTATTTTTATAATCAACAACTTAATATCAACTTTAATCATCCATATAACCATTTTCAATACATTAATCATCTTAAATTAGGGTTTCTTAATCATTAATGCACTAAAGTTGATAACTTCCACTTCTTTTCGAGTTGTAATAGGAAATAGCTTCTAAATCTATTTTTAATGGATTCCTCACATTATTCTGAGCAAAATACATATATTATATGTACCATTCCGATCCACCAATAATTAGATATGAATTTTGCAATAATTCACTTAATTGGACCAATGGCAGGCTGCCACGTCATCCTACTAATGTAGCGTAGCCGCGGCCGACTCAAAACATAACTGAATTACCATACTTCCTGCACTTAATTCGTCGATTCTTCACAGTGCGGAGGGGAAAATTTGTCCAACGACCATTAGGTCGTCTTCCACCTCCAACACCTGTTGTTGTCGCCGAGTGCAACACTTCCACCGGTCCACCCCCTCTTCTCCAGGGCCTGATGACCGCCATCAACCTCTGCCCTAGCTCTTCCGCCCTCCACCACACCCGGGGCACCACCCAACTCACGACCAATGTGGCTGGTTCGGGCTGGGCAGGTTGCGACTTACAGCCATGGCGTTGACCTTCTGCAGGTGTTGTATGCTGGCCGTGGGCATGGAATCGATGGCCAATCTTCCTCAAGTTGTTTTGGTAGCTTTGTGCCTCCATCAGGACCCAACACAACTACTTGTTTCCCCCGAGATAGCCCTATACCTTCTTGGTTAGGGTTTAAACAAAAAGAAGAAGGACAAGAGAGAGGGATGTATGGAATCCTCTTAGATTCAGCCAAGGGTTCTACCCTTTATATAGGGGTGGGTAGCAATGCCCTACCATCCTTGCCCACAAAGAAACAAAGCCCTTTCCCAATAGGAAACCAAGTTCCTTCATTAGGAAGCAATCTTCTCTCTCTTAACTATCTCTTTGATATTATTTATTCTTTAGATATTAGGAATTCAAAAATTGCCTCTTTTATTCTCTTTGTACTTGGCTTTTAATCCATTGGCCATGAAATTATACTTCCTCATAGAAGAAAGTACCTCTTTTTAATAATACCACAAATTCATTAATTATGTATCAAATTATCCTCTTATTTTGTATTATTTTGCATTTTCTCTTTCTTCTTATTCATTGGGACTCCTTGGATCCCAAGAAATCCTAAGATTTCGAAATTCCTTTTTAAGGATACTTATCATCCTTCTAGATGCATCTAAATTCTTCATTTTTCATTATCTTACTTATTTCTTTATTAAGATATTTCTTTTCAAAGATTTCTCTTTATCTTTCATTTCCTTTTTCCTCCTTTCATATTTCTTTTATTAGAAATCACATAGAAATGAAATTTATTAAATTGTTGTCATTAATTCCACTTTTTTAGAGATTTCTATGTATTTCTCATAATTACTTTGCTTAATATCCATTATCTTGTATATTATCCTTTTATTTGGACTTTTCTTCTTTTCTTCTCTTTTATATCCATTATTGGATTAATCTAATAATAGAAATTACGAAATTCCTATCAAAAGGGAGATTTGCAAAGAAATCCATCTTTTGAAGAAAAGCATATAACCTTTTCAATTCAGTCCATATTCACAAAATCTTTACAATTCAATTATGAAAACATATGCAAAATTGAGGTTGTAACAACTGCCACCATAGTTATATGATATGCATATAGTGTTTCTATCCTAAGGAAGAGTAACTTGACATAGAGTTGACTCTACAGATAGTAGTAGTAGACCTAATATGTGCCATGCATGGGAGATTTTGTGTTGATCTCAGATATAAGGATGTTGTGTTGGTTAAGGCTTCAAAAAATCACTATGGCATAGAAAATACATGTGGAAGTTTGAGGAAGTGATACTTGGGAAGTAATTGTTTCTTTCAGCGTGGGATTTTGTGGACAAATCCTTATTAGAGGTTTATGGCTTGTAAGACCCTTGACCTGAATTTTGGGCTAACCCTGTTTTTTTAGATTGATTTAGTTCATAGAACCTCAATCTAGTCCTCTTAGATATTTTTAGAGCTTGTGGAGAGCTTAAGTTCCCTGTTTGAGCTTGTTTGGATGATGTTTGTGCTTTGTGTGCTTATTTTGAGTCAAATTACAATTTACCCATCTTGGAGGGTTATCTTGCAAATTTCCATCTCTAGAGTGTTCCTTCTCTTTATTCACAAGAGAGAGTCTAATTCCTTAGGGCGCCTTGGTTGAGCCTTTGTTGGATGATGATATCACTCGAGGTGATCAGGGTTTCTAGGGTTGCTTGGTGTTTGACCTAGATGAGCAAGTTTGAATGTCGTGGCCCTTTGTCTTGACCTTGAGGGTTTGACCTGGGTTATACTTAACCCTAGGTGTTTTGATTAAGAAAGATGATTAAATTCTTAATCTCATCTTGTGAAAAGTAATTAGGCCTCAAGAGGAACTTATGTCGCAATTCTAGTCCTTTTTGAACATTGTTGAAATCAATGTTTTATTTGTATTGGACTAAAGTGCAAATTACCCAAGTTGAGGGGTTTAAGTGAAATTATGCATGATAATATGTTCCTCATGTGTTGAAGCATCATGAGAGTGAAAATGATGCTGAGGTATGGCTTATGGAAGCCTGAACACTAAGAAAGAGCTGATAAAGCAATGTTTGTGCATAAAAACCTAGTTTTGAAGTAATGTGAAATTTACCCAAAACCAAGGGTTCAATATGAAATTTACCACTTCAATAAAGTCACTAATGTTTCTTGGCATCATGTAGAGAAAATAAAATGAGAGGGACCTCTCATTTGAATTAAGATGGAGGAGAGAGAATCTTGATATTAAAATAATCAAGATTTAATCCTAAGTGAAACCCTAATCCAATTTAGGGAAAAAATGAATGTATTAATTAAAGGGACTTCAAAAAAAAATTAAAATGGTTGGATTCAGATGTTTGTAGATAAGCCTAAAGCCTTGCAAAGGCACGAGCATATCCTAAGGAGGTGAAAATTCCACTCACCATTATTATAAGAAAAAGAATTTCCACTCAAATAAGGATATTCTTATTATAAGGGTTAAGGTGCTTAATTTCTTTTCCCTTAATTCATGGATAATGGAAGGGAGTTCGGTGGGGATAGAAGGGGGAAGTGGTGGCAACAATTTTGGAATTTAAAAGACTTTTATAAAGTATCTTCTCTCTCCTCAATTTTCTTATAAAAGTATCTTTTCCAAGCCAAATGAAAGGCTTTTACGACCCCACTTCTTCTCCTTGCTTGCAAAACCGACCAAGAAATCTAAGGACAGCAGGGAGCACGTACCCAACATGTTTGTAATCCTTTGATCTTCGTTCTTCATGATTTCATGGTGAAAATCATAAAACAATGTGTAATTCCTTCATTTCTTCACTCAATCTTCAATTCTAGCCGATCATTTCACTCCAAATATTGAAGTTGAGCCTTAGAATAGTTGGAGAAGATCCATCCACCATTAGATCCGTGTATATTGGAGCTTGGAGATCAGATTTGAGGCGGGTTTTATAACTCAACCCCTTAATCATTGATATTGCATCAATTCTCTATACTTTGTTGATTGTTTTCTTTAATTTGATACACTCTTGTTTCTTTGCTGCAATTTCCATAAAGAACGGTTTCTGTTCTTGGTTTTTCAAAGGAATGGGATGATGACATCATCCTAGATGCTTATCCAAAGAAAAGTACCAAGCCAAATGGTTTTTATAGCTACTCCAAATCGTTTTAATTTGATTGGTTATGCAGTTTCAGCAAACCGTTTAAGGGCAAACGGTTTCAAAACCATTTGAGATGGTTGACAAAGCGTTGACCGTTTGGGAATTTTCTTTCTAATTATGTACGCTGATAACCCACCAAATTTTAGGGATTAACTCCCAAGGAATCGAGAGTTGAAGGCTAATCCATTAGGCAATCGAATTGAATTAAGTGCTGATTTTCAATCTGTTTAACTTGACCTTTTTGGGAAACGGTTTCAAAACTGTTTGAGATGGTTGACCAACCGTTTACCGTTTGGGATTACTGTTCCTAATGGTGTTGGTTAATGACTCACCAAATATTAGGGATTAACGCTAGAGGAATCGTGAGTTGAAGGCTAATCAATTAGGGAAACCTAATTGGATTAAGTGCTGATTTTCAATTTGAGTAATTCGACTTTTTGGGAAAACGGTTTCAAAACTGTTTGATATGGTTGACCAAGCGTTGACCGTTTGGTATTACTGTTCCTAATGGTGTTGGTTAATGACTCACCAAATTTGATGGATTAATTCCAAACGAGTCATGAGTTGAAGGCTAATCAATTGGGTAAACCCTAATTGAGATTAGTGCTGAAATTCCAATGAGTTGATTTTGAGATTTTGGGTTGATTAGCCCAAACGGTTTTGAAACCGTTTGGGGATCACCCAAACGGTTTCCAAACCGTTTGGGGATCACCCAAGACCGTTTGGAGGTCTGGGGTCAAGTATGGTTGACCAATTGAAGGTCCAAAGGTACCAAATGACATTGCAATTAATTGCTGATGTGTTGATCAACTCGATAAACCAAACCTTGATGATTTTTCACTAGAATCCAAGGTTTGAATGTGCCAAACGGTCTCAAGACCGTTTGTAGCTCATCCAAACGGTCTCAAGACCGTTTGGAGGTCTATGGGTGAGTATAGTTAAGCAATTGATGATCCAATGATACTAAGTTAAAGTGTAATCAATTGTTGATTTGGTGATCAATCCAATGATCCAAACTTTAATTGGTTGACTTGGATTTTGATGATATGATGGCAAACGGTCTTCACCTGGTTGGCCAAACGGTCTTCACCTACTTGGGAAAATGGTCTCAAACTGTTTGGAGACCTAGGTGGTTTCAAGGTCAAGTTGTGTTATGCAATTGAAGGTTCAAGTGATCAATCCAATTAGATACCTAATGTAATTGAAGGTTCAATTGGTTAACCTAATAGAGAATCTAATGCAATTGAAGGTCCAATTGAATAACCTAATTGAGTACTATTGCAATTGAAGATTCAATTGACCAATTCAATTGGATACCTTATGTAATGGAGGTCCAATGTGATTGAATCTCTTGAGAATCAAGATGATGAATGATCCATTGATCCAATGATGATTAGTAATGATAATCAATGAAGGTATAAAGATTGAAACCCTATTAGTATCTAAGTGATTAGTGCCAATTAAGGGATGAACCCTAATTTCTTATAGGATCAATGACTTGGTACACTATGTCATTCATAGTTGTATGTACTTGATTGAAGGGATGATATGACCTTATCAAGTTGAGATGATGTTAGCATGAATTCATAACATGAATATGATTCATGTGGTGATTAAGGGTATGATACTTAAGTAAAGAGATCATGAAACCCTAATCATGAACATAAACCCTAATTGACATGGTTATTGAATTCTAACCCTAATTGAGGGCAATTCTAAATGAAACCCTAATCCAGGGTAAGGATGTAGCCCTAATCTAGGGTAATCATAAGTGAAACTCTAATTTAGGGAAAATAGATGTAAATCCCTAATTGGGATGAATAGTGAATCTCCAATTATGGATAATTGAATGAAATCCTAATAGAGATGAATAGTAGACCCAAAAAGAAGGGAAAGCTATGGTGGAAACCCTAGTTGAGGGTGATTCCATGAGAAGCCTTAACTAAGTATTAACACCACATGACGTACTGATGTTATGTTGTGATAAGAGGCCCTAAGAAGGGTGAAGGCATGTGAGACTCTACTGAGGAGTCATTATACATAAATCCCTAATCTTGGATAATATGACAATAAATCATAATTCTAATCTTAAGTAAGGGTATAAAGAAACCCTAATGATGAGATAGAAGGAATGGCCCTATAAAGGTGAAACATTTCATGTGGTTGAATATATGCAACCTAATTGTAAGCAATGTCTTTACCATTAGACAAGTCCATATCATTAAAGATAGTTGGACAACTCTAATGTGTGGCCTATGCATTATATGCTATAGGTAAGTGACTAGTGATGGAATGTATTAAGAAGGGAAATACCTTAATACAAGATAAGATGGCTAATTCAGGAGAGTCTGAAGTGATGAGAAAGTGATACATCAAAATATGATAGTTATCACATTCAACACTTCAGGGTTTATATGCCTTAATGTTCTCCAAATCCAATATAATTGGGTAAGAAACATATGAAGTGTGTTATGCAACTATTACAATGAAATGTAATGAGTTGTTGCACCTTGATGAGTGTTAAACACTATTGTACAAGTAGTGACATGACTGGATACCACTTCCCCAACCAAGTTGAAGTTGTGGACAAGAACCAAAACTAACGACATCAGATATAGATATGTGGATTAGGCACACCTCTCCTAAATAAAGGTTTAAGAGTTGTCAAAAAGTCCCATCATATTAATCATAGAGTTTTGGTCATAACCTATCTTCTCTGTCAATCTCATAAAATCAACTGGTTCAACGTCTCTGAAAAAGATCCATCATCATATATATCACACATCAACTTTGCAAAAACTTCCAATACACCACCAATAGTACTCATATCATGTTGAGGGTTAGCATGATATATTTGGTTCCTCATTTTTCTATATAAATATAACCATTTAGGTATAATTGCAATTTACATAACTAATATAACTAGTTACATGATCATTGTTATATCACCCAATGAGCAATCGTGTCTCATTTATTAAATGATATAAAACAATGACCAACTTCTCTAACAAACATTTGCATGGGTAAACTCAATAGTAGACCATTTATAAGAAGGGTGATTTCAAATCAAGATTTTACAATTTCAGCACATATCTCATCAAATGGTTCACCAACTAACAAGTGATCAATTTGAGATTAGTAATAAAAAAGGTCACTTATAGAATCTCATTAAATTATTTACCATATGTCAAATGTATAAGGAACCATCCATTTACTCAATATATAGTAATTCAAAAAAGTACTATTCAATTTTATTGATATCATCATATTATATTTTCTCATCACTTAGAAATGGAAAAAAAGCTTATTCAATTATTCTTTATAAGTTTTTTATATTTATTTGATTCATGAATTATCACTTGAAAAGTATAAAAATTAATGCAACTAAATATATCACACTAAATACATACTAATCATGCAAGTCTAATGAAAATCTACCACATAATAGGAAATATACACACATATCAAGGGATTGTATTGAGATCAAGAACCCACAACCAAACTAAAGAAATCTAAAACTAAATCCACAAATCCAATACTACTAACTTCTACGCATACCAACAAATAGATACCATATTAAACATTGAAATATCTAGGGGGTGAATAGAGATTTTTGAAACTTTAAATTTAATTAAAAACTTAAAACAAAGAAGGAGGAGGAAACATGAAAGACACTTCAATGTAGAGTGGTTCTAACCTTTGAATCAAAGGTCAACAGTCCACTATCCAATTGTCTCCAATTGGGATTTTGAAAGTGATTAATTTTATTTACCTCTCAAGGATGTCAGAATAAAATACAATCAACTTCCTTGAAGTAGCCTTCACCTAGAAGTAGCCTCTGCCTTCTTGAAGCAGCCTTCTTGGAGTAAACTCAAGACTGTAGAGCAACCTTTACCTCCTTGAAGTAGGTCCACTTCCTTGAGACAACCTTCACCTAGAAGTAGCTCCAATATCCTTTGAAGCAGCCTTCTTGAAGTAATCTCAAGCAAACATTTGATCAGCCTTCACCTCATTGAATTATCTCCAATCAAGCTCCCTCAGGAAGTCTCCACAACTTGGAGTAGCTAAGGAGAACAAGTAGCATAACCTATGAATGGATATTGGAAGAAAGGAAGTACACCAATGTAGTGTTGTGCTTTGATCCTATATCAAGTGTTAGACCTCTCAAACCACTTAGGATGGATGTTTCTTGGATGGTGGCTAAGAGTCTATGGCTATAGTACACGAACTTGGAGCTTAAAGAAAAATATGACATGTGTTGCTCACTAGAATGAGTTCTCAAGTGTTTCTTGTGCGCTTTACGTGGTATAAGGCCTCTCCTATTTATAGGAATGGGTTGAAAGTTTAAAGAGACATTCTAGGGAGTCTGCATCATGTTCTTAGTGCTTAACTAGTCATAAGGTAAAAATTAGTCGACTAGCAATGGCTAATTTGTTCGTGCTTGGAAGAACAATCTAGAACCCTACTTAGTCGACAAGTTTGTCGACCGACCATGTCTCGATCGAGCTTTTCTTTGACCGAGCCTAAGATGAATGCAAATGTGTACCAACGTCTATTTTCAACTCCCAACTCCCAACCACTTGGTCTAACAGTTATATGCTTTGGACCAAAGTTGGGTCAGTCGAGCATATGTTCGACCGAAACACATTTTAGAGCACAAATATATAAGTCTTCGATAATGCTCTAAGTTCTAGACTAAGGTGGTTCTTGGTTGACAATATCTTCGACCAAAGGTATCTCAGTCGACTAGTTTCTCGACCAAGATGGGTACTGTTTCAAGTATTTGAACCACCTATTTATGTATGTTCCAATGCACGATAATGACTCCAATCTCTAGGGGGATCCTATCTAAGGGTTTTGAGTGGATAGAGAAGATCTAACACTTGATCTACATGATATCTAAGTACTTGTACATTATATCTTTATACAAGTGTTTACATTGAGTAAAATCATGAAAATATAAACATTTAAGCGCATTGATCTTCAATTTGTATTGGTCTTGAATTTGTATTGATCTTCAATTATCCAGTTAGTATGATCTTCTTATTTCCTTGAACCCTGAAATACTCAAGTAGCAGGTTAGATCCACAATAATGAAATGTTTCTCATCATCAAAACAAACGGTACATTAATGTACAATTTAGCCAACAAACATGTAGGGGGAAGGGGACACCTTGAGTTTTTTGTATTGATTATATGGAACGTCAACCCAACATATAGAAATATGAAGAATAAACTATTAGAAAACACATTCTCTAAGAAGTTACCTATAAATTTAATGAAATCAAAGAAGAAAATCAATTTTATATTAACTAGGGTAGATTCCTATCTGTAACCTTTTATCCTTTCCTTAGATCCTCTTTTGACTCCCAAGATAGGTTATAATCAGTCTTAACTTGCATATATGTTTCTTCTAATACATGGATCATATAGATAATTATATTTAAATCATTATACATTTTTTCCATCTATGAATTATGCACATTAGTCATTAGTTGATAGGTCATTTGATTTATCACACAAGTCAATTAACATTCACTAGCCAGTTGATCTCCTACTAACATAAACAAGTCAATGATGACCAAGATGTTGGTTGACTTATTCTATGGTCAGTAGACATAAAAGTCCTTGGTGCAAATGTAATAGACTTATAATGATTGGTCAAATCAAGACCTGCCACAAATCAATCAAACTCGTGACACTGATATATCACATGTTTATCCATAACTCCCATGAACTTCCTTATTACATGATACTATCAACTGTGTCAACCTATGAGAAATATGGCTGAATTTTCATGATACACAAGGTTCTCAATAACTTACTCCATATTAAACTAATATAATACCTAAAAACTCATATGGTACCTAGGGTTACTTGTAACTCTATGAGAACCTCATATTTAATATCAAAATTAAACAAAACATATATCACATCACAACACATCGGAAGGATCCTCAGACAACTAATTACAACCCAAAACCCTAATGTCTAATAAAATTTGGGTTTTTATCCAATAAAACCTCATTCCAACCCTAAATGTAGAAATATTCAATATAGTAGGGATTCATATGAGAAATCATAAATATCATCCAGTGCTCAAATCATAACTCAAGCCACTATTAGATAAAAGTAAAGTACAACTAGAAAACTGTAAACATATGTATTGCAAACAATTTTTAAAACTTTGTTGGGGTTGTTAAATGCATTATAATATTTTAAAGTATATAAAATATCTAATATATTATTGTCTTATTCAAAGAATATGTTTTCTTTTCTTTGAAACACCAAATAAATATAGGAACATGTTAAAAGAAAACCTACTATACCCAACTATCAATCTATTTTGATTTGTCTTCATCCTAAAAAATATAAGGTTCGTGAATGATAAATTCAATTGTTTCCTTAAAGATACTTTACGTAATTGATTATGTTACCAGTATATGATTGGATGCCATATGAGTTGTCTCCCATTATAAGATTTGTAAAAAATTTTAAATCACTAGAACGACAAGTTTCATTATTGCTACCTGCATATCCTCTCCCACATTGCACACTCTCTCACTTGATTAAAATAATGGGCCATAGACACTAAATATTTCTTTAGAGTATAAATTTTACAAGAACAAAGTTCCTCATAGACTTGACATCTCTTTACCTACATATCCCAAATCCATCACCCCATAGAACCTATTCCCTAATCACATCTAGGGTTCAACAAATATTAAATAATATTCTAATCCTAAGTTTCAAGTTCTCTATGATTTGGATCGCAATAGACATGTAAGATGAGAAGATAATCCACATAATGTGCACTAAATAGTTACGTAAAAATTCTAGTAGTTCAAGTGAGCAGTAATTCACAATGCAAGATTACAGTAAGGACACCAAGGGTAATTCTCATACCCAAGAAGGAATTTATTCTCTACTCATGTTAATGATCCAAGAGAAACGATAGAATAAGACAAGGCTCATGGAGATGATACTATCATAGATGAGAAGCTTAGCCATCTTGTCTCCACTCCCAAATGATAGCTAGAATTTTGTGTCACATTCTTGAGCAAAGTGTGTCTTCACACCAAGCCTTTGACTCCCATCTCTGGCTCTCCTTGGTAGGAACTAGGGTTTTGGATGGGATATAATAGGTAAATAAACTTACATTGGACATCCCCAAGAGTTTTATATCATCCCAAAAAATATCAGATCCATCCAAATTATTCAAATGATTATTCGTTTTCTATAGATTTTCATCACAAGAATTTTGAGTGACTGGACGGATAGCCAAATGACCGGAGGGCCAGCCAGTTGACTAGAAGTAGTTAGTAAATTATTCTTTTAGATAATTTAATTACGTTTCCTCCCCATCTTGAGTTATCCAACTCCAACATTGGATGTAGATATAGAGGCATTTTAGTATCAATGTATACTTTCCATTTGGTTGACTTGTTCCACCTCCATTCGAGTCGGGCAACTCATGTGTGATTTAGCTGACTCAAGGATCAATAAAAACCCTGTTAGTGATTGACCAATTGAACATGACATCCAATTAGATGTCTGGTATGACTAGTCAACCAACTCATGTTTACATATTCTTCAGCCTACAAACCAGTTGGGCAACTCACAAAGTGGTTCAAGGGTGATTCAGCCAATTGTTGTACACTATATATATGGTTGTTCTATATGTAATTAAATTTTCATGCAAGGGATTTTAACTCATCTAACTTCCATTTTCGTATGCAAAAGTTATGGCCATTTGAGTGGCTATCTATGTTGGTGTGTATGCCTAGAGAGCCAATCATATGATGATTGTAATGGCCTAATTTGTAAATGATTTGATTATTAATAAAGACAAGCTTCCTATTTATTATACTATATTCAGTTATGAGATAATGAAGTAACATAATAAATGTCTATAGAATGATATTACTGAATGACGTATGTCTTCACGTACGTGACTTGAACAATGAGATCATACAAATGTTACGAGTATACATTCTCATAATGTCCCTAGTCGGGTGTTATTGTGGAAGGCTGGTAGACAAGAATAACACATAAGACTAGAGTGTGTGTTTTCACCAAATATCATTAGTCATGATATGGTATATCAAACCAAGAACATAGATACTTGTTAGAGAATAGAGTATCAGACAGACCCACTGTGAGAGTAACACATGGAAACCATTACAATGGTAGCCATAGTTAGCTCTCATAATTTTGGTGGTGATTGTGGTTCATAGGCCTAAAGTCACTACACTCATTACATGTCATTCAATATGCTTTGACATCATCCAACGTAATCCTAAATTAGGATTGCCATAAAGGTGATGATTAGGTGACTATTACACGTGGGGACTCACTGTGAGTGATGTAGATGGAATTTGTCCCTCCTATAGGAGTTTGATATCCTAGGACTCTTGATAAGAGGGACTGAGAAATGCTTGGCTATGCACATGTGAGTCAATATGTAATATTGAGATTACATATATCGCAGATAGTCTGCTCTAGTTCAAGAAACAAGATTGAGTGTTGAAGAGGATGAGTACTTCATGCCTCGAGTTCAATCTGGATACCAGTGACAAAGGAACTATACAAACACTGCAACACCGAACACAAATTGTAGGTTGAAGTTGTTCTCTAACTTTCCATTTACTTGGGTAGCATTGATGTGCGTCTAAGAAGCACTCTTTGCTTGTGATGTCATAATTGGTTATGGACATTCACTGCCAATGTAATATGGGACCTATAGTGTCACACACACAGGAACTGACCTAGAAGAGGAATTATGATCTTGAATGATAATTGGATTGATTACTAAAGTGTGTAGGTATTGATATCAAGAAGAAAATCAACTAAATAGACTCCCAACCAACCAACTCATATGATTAAACAATAGGTTAGAGTGTTAGGCTGATTAGAAATTGAATTGGCGTCTGCCTAAATTGGGGAGAGAACCAACTAATTCACTTGGTGAACCGATAGGCTCGGGTCACCAACCAACCTTTTGGTTGAGTGAGTGCCTGGTTCATGGAGAAATTTGATTGCATCAAGGATTAGTGTTGATGTCATGTTGAGCGTTAATTGGATTTGATTTTCCAATTCATATGCGATTACAAAATTATAATGCCCCTGACCTAGATTAATACTAATTTGTTCTTACCTTGCTTAATAAGATTCTTTTATTTGGTCGGTCAAAAATCCTGTTGCTATAATATTTCCAAAACTTTGGGTACAAATCATGTGCCCCTATTTCAGATAGGGATGAAACATCCGAAAAGAAAACAAAAGAGATCTAAAGAAAGATCTCCAGAAAGGAATAAAATGAAGAAGAAACTACATCTATTAAAAGAAAACACAGACCTCTACCAATTACTATGGAGCAACATCCAGAGTAACCAACATAACACTAGCAATCAAAACACCTTCAAAACGTGCCATCCTGGAAAATTGAAAGCTGGAAATAGTTACTGGAAAAGTCAGCATCTTCAAGAAGATACTAGAGTCATATTCTGCCACCAATATAACACTAGATTTCATGATGCAGAAGGAAAAAACATCAAGGGACCTTCCATGAGCTGACCCTCGAGTAATGTCCTTGAACTAACCATCCGCCTTTCCTCCATTGGCATTAGAAACATCCCCTGAAAGAGTGAAATCTGGATGAAGGTCTAGTCCCTCTTCATCAAACGGTAGCCATCATACTTATTGTCCCCTAATGAACACAACTACACCAAGAACTCAAAGCCAGAAAAAAATGAGCACCTAAAGTTAGGCAAGCAAGACACTCAATCCAACGTTTTCTTGGCTGACTTCTTCTTTTTCTTTGACCATGACTGATTGAAATCTGTAGGGTCAAAGTCACATCAACTGGACTCGATTCATGAATCATTGGAGATTTCCTCCTCCTCAAATAGGTTTTCCTTCCTTTCCTGGTATTCAACAGAGAATCCACAATTCTCCCAGATCTTCTTGATCTTCCAAGAGTCAGAACCTATATCATCCTTGCTTCTTCTCGCAATCTCCAGCTCCCAATCAAGGTTGAGACTACCTGCATTGCAAACCATAGTGCTCCCAAACATATCAGGTTCATTTGGTTGATTATAGGTGGCTGTGGATTGGCTACTATGGGCAAGGTGAGCATTGAGGACAATATTGATGATGTGCTGAGAGACTATCTCTTATAGATTATCATCCTCATCAACATGGTTGACTCCAACAACATCAAGTATCTTAGGCATCACCTTGGATTTCTCCTTAGTGGGCTTGACATTTCCTCAAATAGTTGGTTTCCCCAGCTTAATCTGCATATCCTTTGCAGGCGGCGGCTTCCTAGTCTTCGTGGGGTAGGACATGCCCCTGTGACCAAACTTCTTGCAATTGGAGCAAGTAACTGGATTAGCTACTGCCATGACTTTTAGGAGTTTTGGCACAAAGTCAATCTCCACCATCACTGTCTTGGGAAGCTTCGTGTCATTGCAGACCTCAACACAAACCAATGCCTCACCAAGGCACCCTGCAGTGATTGAGTGATCCTCGATGTCAATGGGTTTGCCAATGGTACTGGTGATGCAGGCGATGCACTTGCAGGTCCATGGTAACCCCAGGTTCTCAATTTTGAACCAAACTAGAACCTGCTCAAAGGAAAGAGGTTGAAGAGTAGCACCTGGCTTCCATGAATGAACCACAAACAGAGAGCCATCCATGAACCAAGGCACCTCATTCAGAACACGCTCCCTTTTTTTGTGAGTTGGTATCTTGACGATGAATCCCTCGCGTTCTTCATCTATCACTTCAACAGAGCCGCTGGGACTCCACTATCTACGGATCCATCCCTCGAGTTGTCCGCTGTATGGCTTTCTTCCCATGAACTAGATGGAAAGGAACTCCTCCCAGTTAGGGATTGGGCAGTCCTGACTTGAAGCAGATGCACATCGCACACCATTTCTGTCGATAGGTTCCACGTAGTCGATCAACTCAATCTCAATCTCCTCCTGATCCTGCCTATTGACCTTGAGCCAATTTGCGAAGTGGGTGGAGATTGCGGAACCATCAGGGCTTCTGGGAGGGGTCTTCGGGGGGTCAGAGGTGGAAGCCGCCGCCTCCTTGCACGGTTGAGCCCTAGGCAACTCTAGGGGAAGGGATGACTGGCCTCCATCTCCATTTACCTTAGATTGGCAAAGGAGAGGAGCCGATGATGGCTCTGCGGTTCCCTATCCTCTCCCTCCTATCTCGCTAGGTTTTCACCCGCGCCATCGCCCCCTTCTGCTCCTCTCGCAAGCCATCTCCCTATAGGCTCTACCTACCATCTCTCCTCTTGGAACGGGAAGAACTCTGTATTTGGACTACAACCAAAAATTCTTAATAAGATTCTTAGAACTATAATCTAATCCTTTGAGGTGTTTTTTTATCATGTGACATGCTTATGTTTTAAGTTTGGTCTTGTTTGAATGTTGTTTGAGCTATGTTTGCTTATTTGGGACCAAAATGCAATTTACCCAACATGAGGGGTTATCTTGCAATTTGTCACATCTTGAGTGTTCCTTTAGTGCTTTACCATCATAAGAGAGATAATGATGCTATGGGGTGTCTTTTGGGACCTTGATTGATGAGGTGGCATCATGTGGTATGCTAGGGTTTGTAGGGTTCTGTTGGTGTCGACCTTCCTATGTTGCCTGTGTGTGGCAACCCTTTTGTCTTGACCTTATGGTGTGTTTTGGGAGTGTCTCGACCGAGACACCCTTCCTTGGTGTTTTTGTCTCAACCTTGATGGTCTTAGATGTGTTTTGGATCAAGACAATTATCTTCTTGAGATGTGTCTCGACCTAGTATGTTGATGATCCTTTTATCTCGACTAAGACAAGTTATTTGATGTGTCTCGACCAAAACCAATGTGTTGGGGACCTAAAGAGGTTGAGACCCAAAATTTTATGTATAACCTATCATACATGCATGCATACAGTGGTTGCATGTTGGTTTATTTGGTGGACAAGTGTCCCTTTGGTGTTCTAATATGTTGACACCTCATACATACCCTGCTTCACTCATCCTTTGGGTATATAACCCCTTTCCTTCATTTGTGAGAAAAGTTTTTGGCCCTACTCTCTTCCTTATCTCTTTTGGTCTACCTGGGAGCTTGGGGAGAAAAAGAGGTCCGATCTTGAAGTCATGGTGGCTGATCAACCTTGCTTGAGGAAGGATTGTGCTAGATCAAATACTTAGTGGAGATTTTTGGTGATTCTTCTCTTAACTGGTTCTACCTTATTGATTATGTTTCCCCCTTGAAATCCTATCTTCTTCTTCTTCTTCCCTCCTAGACTATAGACTAGGGTTCTACCCTGGTGGTCCTCTTGAGAGAAACTCCTCTTCACAAAGGCCCTTAGACTATGGTTCTACCATGGTGGTAACTAGTGAGAGGATGTTTTCTTCTCTTTTCTCTCTTCTTCCTTTACTTCATCCTAGGGTTTCTTGCCTCTTTCTTGAGATATTTCTTAATCATGGTGTTCCTATTGTGTGAGGTGATTTTGTGGCTGAAGTGCTAATCAAGTTGGGGCTTATTTTCTTCTCTCTTGGAGTTTTGATCTTGGAGCTTGGATCAGCACAAAAGGCAGGTTATATAACTTTCCCCTCTTCCATTTGGTACCATAATGTTGCTTGTTTTTTTGTTGTTCCTATCTCTTAAATATGATCTTCACATGCTAAAAAAGTAATATCACAATTTAGGGTTTGAACCGGTGATAATAGTCCTATGAAATTTGCTTCTATGTTCCCAAACCCTAATTTCTTTGCACCCAATTTTTTAGATAAATAAAAGATGGATAGTTATCTTGCATTGATTTATGAATTCTATCTTTATGTATGGGGATTTGGGTACCTTAGTGTAATATGGGCTTTGGTGTTGTTTGACAAGTGTTAAGCATGAGTAATCACCTTTCTTAACGAGGCTCTATTTGTTGGATCTAGGGCTCCAGAGGGGGTGAATAGAGCTTCAAAAGTTCTCACAAGATAAGCTAGACCTTCAAATTATATCAATAAAAAACCAATAGCTTAATAGAAATTTGAAGTCCTAACTAAGCCAACATAGCAAGCATGAGAAAAATTGAAACATTCACTTGGAAAAGATGGTTTAGAGTGGTTCCACTCTCCAAACTAGGAGAGAGTCAATCCACTACCCAGAGAGGTCAACCTCTAGGACTTTGTAGTCCGTGTATACCTATATTCATTCATAAGAGATACAAGGAGACCAACATACCTCCAAGGACTTACCTATTCAAGACAAGAGTCTTCCACCTACACAAGGACTTACCCACTTGATCAAGATGTCTTCAGCCTTCAACAAGGACTTACCCACACTTGCATCAAGTCTTTGGCCTTGAAGGAGTTTTCCTACTCTTCTTGAATCTTGTCCTTGCCCTTCTCCTTCACCTAGATAATATCTTCACCTCTTCTTCAACCTTGAAGAAGAACAACTACAACATCACCTTCACTCAGAGTAGCTTGCTTCAACCTTTTCTTCTTTGACAAAGGGGGTAGGGAAGATGGAATGGAATGAGAACTTTATAAGAACATGAAGGTAGCTCTCTTACAACTGGCCTAACTCACTTATAATCACAAAATGCTTTGTAAATGAGAGAGAGAAAGGGGTTGAAGGAGTTGCAACACACTCAACTATAGCAAGGACTTAGAATAGCATGAATGAGCAAACTTGGAATGAACTCTAAGGGGTCCTATTTATAGTTGGGGGTGTTCCCTTGAGTGTGGGATCACTTAAGGGTGAAACATAGCCATTTTCCAAGTTACAACAGATCTATCCTTTCTCAAAACAACTCTCCAATGGTTATAATCACTTTTTCTGCATTTTCCATATAGTACATTTGGTCGAGTTTCAATACAGATAACTCGACCGATCTATAAGTGACAAAGCCAATTTTCAAACTATTGATTGAGTTTGTCCTGGGAAACTTGACCGATGAGTCAAAATCAGTTTTCCTTAGTTGATCGACCGATCGAGTTCTGTGAGTGTGCAACTCGATTGATTGGTCTCTCCAAGAAATCCATCACTGGATCGGTTGAGTTTCCAATTCGACCAATAAACAACCTCTGAAAATTTTTCTAAATTAACATTTGAGTGATCAAACGTTGGAATTAAGTGTACCTTATTTTTTCTCACCTAAGTTACAAGTCATATCATAAATACAAGTGATTACAAAATCATCTAAGGTCATTTGAAGTGATTTCTCAAAATGCGCACTTGCATTGCTTTTGACTTGAACTTTAACAAGCCAGGGCTTGTGTAATTTGATCCTTTTCATATACCTAAAGCCTGAAATCAATCTTGAACAAACATATTAGATACATAGGAATGGAATGGTTAAGTCATTATCAAAATATGGGCAATGTATAACTCTCAAGTCAACGTTCTCCCCCTCTTTAATAATGACAAACCATTCCTCATTCATATTTAAATGGATATGTAAAGTTATACCTTTGCCTTGTGAATTGCAGGGGTATTCATGCTTTGAACAATGTGAATTGCTCCCCCTCAATCTATGCTTACTCTTACCTGTATAGTTAGTCTATTTACACAAAGCAGTATACCATGTATACTATATGGTCCTTTAGCAAGTCACATGATAAAGCATATAATGAACAAGAAAAGGATCACATAGACAATAGAAGAAATGTGGTTGAGCTTTAAAACATTGAACTTCTCTCCCCCTTTTGACATTATCAATAAGGAAGCGGGGTAGAAGAGCACATAAATAGGTCTTCTCTAAGCACAACCAAACATACATCCACAACATACAATCTCAAAGCATACATCAAACAGATACGAGAGAAATAAACAATCTAAATCATAATCAAAATATGGTAAACATGGCACCAACTCATGATACATAGTAAATCAAAGAGTAAGTGTAAAGATTACAACACAGAGAGCATGCCCTTAGAAACAACTAAAAGCCAAAATGATGAAAACATGATGATATAATAGTATAGCTAAAAAAATATGCCCAAATGTTTTTAGTACAAAATAGCCTAGAGAGGTATATATGATCAACAACAAGACTGAAAACTAGAAAATATAAACATCTAGGTCATCTATGTCCACATCATCACCAGCATCAGAAAATTCTGGCTTGCAGTCATCATCTCTGTCTGAAGGTACAACAGAGACAACAACATCACCTTCATCGCCAGAGGCACCAACAAAGCCATAAAAATGATCATCACAATCATTATCCTCAGAAGCCTCCTCACAGTAGCAACAACTTCCTCATGAGCATGGTCTGGCATCTTCTCATCAGCAAGGGAACCAAAACCACGACCGGGCCAACAGGCATTCTGCTCAGCCCAAGACATGCTAAGAGCATGAAGCTCATTGGCTTGTGGGAAGGAGGGAGAAGAAGTATCAAGACCAGCAAGTAGGTGGCCAAAGGGCCAGTAGGAAGAGGCATCATAGTAGGGGTAGATCCACCATCAGTAGAGGGTGTAACAATGGAAGTAACACGTGGATGGGCAGGGTAAAAATGATTATATGCATAGGATGCATAGTCACCTACTAGGTAGGGCTGGTAGGCATGATAAGGGTGTGCACATGATAGGTTCATGTTAGACATGATGGCACAGAGATCCTGATGCATGTGCTCTTGAACCTAAAGGTTATACACCTATTGATGCATCATGTAGCCCATAAGGGTTTCATTTGACATATGAAAAGAGGCATAGGTAGGTTAGGAAGGCTGAGGTGGTGGAGGAGCACAGGTAGAGGTAGAGGTAGAGGCGCCAGGTGTAGTATAGGTAGGGATAGGCAAAAACATATACATTATGGTCTCACTAATGCAAACTCCTTTCCAGGCTGGTTTGTAGTGCGGGTCATGGAAAAGAGATTTTCCAGTGGCATCTTGAAATAGACCACAGATTAGGGTAGGGTAGGGTGGATGGGTGCCACATTTTTTCTTACTAGAGTCAAAACATGTCATGTAGTGAAGGACATAATGAGAACATTTAACCCCCATGTTCTTCAAGAGATAGAACATAATTACTGTAGTGTTTTTTGCAATTTCAGTCTGATTTTTCTTGGGATGAATATTGCAGTTAACAACTAGGGCAAGTATGCGATTGTTGAGGTCTAAGGCGTAGGAGGGACATGTACACTTATTCCTATAGGGTAATTGAGGCTTCTTCAAGTATTTATGAATATCTGGGAGAGTGAGATCATACTTCTTATAGAAGGCCTCAGGGTCAACTAGGTCAAAATACTCGGGGTAGTTCTTCCTCCAAGTGTTAGTCACCTCAATACCTGAGAGGAAACTTTAGTGTATCCTCATATCTCGACGATCATGGAAGTGAGGACTACATGAGTGTTTGGCGGGGCTAGGAGTGTTTCATCATTCCATTGCAAGTTAGCATAGAATTCATGAATGGATTTTGTGTGAGTGATGGAATTGTTGTAGCACAAGCATTCGACACACAAGGCGGAGGGATGGTGATTGTATAGAAACTTGAATACTTGATCGATTACCCTTTGTCTGTCTGGGGTTGGCTAAAAAAGGGCATGACATGGAAAGGGGTTCCTAGGAAGGATCTTCTTGTACCTATTGAGAGCCTCATTAGAGACAAAAAAGGTATCATCAAAGGGTATGAGATGTGAGTTGGAAGATGAAGATGATGCTCCAGCTAAGGCCACTCTCTTTCTCATTTTAGATGCCATGGAGACGAAATAAAGATGATGGAGAGAGAAAAATCAAGAGAAATACCACCACAACCCATCCACACACCTAAGGTTGATGGGAAAGAGGTTAAGGAAGGTCGATCGAGATCAAAATAGGGCTAGGGAGAGGAAGGTCGAGGCTAGGGTTGGGACCTTGAGGGAGCTATAGGTTGGATCGATCGATTTTTCTATAGTTGAGAGGGAGAAAAGTCGGCCAAACCAAACTTATGTTTGCTCTAGCCCGACCATCGGTCGAGTTTTGTGACTCACAAACTCAACTGATAGGCTCTTTAAAAAAGCTCTTGGCCACTGATCGGTCTAGGTGGCAACTCGGTCGATGGTCCAACTGAACCAACATTAGAAATCCTAATTTCTAGCCATTAGAGTGCTAATTAAATTAAATTTTCAAATCCATTTTGAATTTTAGACATACTTAGGCACATATCACTCATCATTGGGTACTATTTTGTGATAAAACAAGCGTTTGCAAAAAAAAACCCAAAAACAAGAGAAAAATGAGGCAAAAAGAACATGAAAAAATGATTTTTAGCATATTAGCAAGCAAAGATGATCAAAACATAGGCAAATCATATAGGATAGATGACAATTATCTGGAAGGCATATCAAATTCATCCAAATAAGTTATGAGAAGTATAGATCTAATAAAATTAAATTTCTCTCTAGCTAGAGGTTTACTGAAAATGCCCGCTAACTGATTTTCTATGTCCACATGTGTGATATAGATATCCTTTTTGGCAATGTGATCATGAAGAAAGTGATGACAAACCTCTATATGCTTAGCTCTACTACAAAAGATAGGATTATATGACAAGTTAATTGCACTAGTATTATCACAATAGATAGGAGAAGCATCAAAATGAATGTTAAAGTCTTAGAGCATTTTCTTCATCCATAGGACCTGGGCACAACAACTCCTGACTGTAATGTATTCAGCCTCAGTAGTTGATAATGCCATTGTGATCTATTTCTTAGAGAACCAAGACACTAAGCATGGTCCTAGGATAAAGCAAGTGCCACTTGTGCACTTTCTATCAATCAAGCATCATGTGTAATCTGCATCACTATAAGCTATAAGAGTAAAGACCCTTGACTTGGGATACCATAGAACAAAATTTTGGGTTTTGGCTAAGTATCTTAAAATCCTCTTAACAAGTACAAGATGTGATTTCTTAGGATTTGATTGAAAGAGAGCACACAAGCCAACACTAAACATTATATCAGGTTTAGAGGCAGTTAAGTAAAGCAAACTTCCAATCATACCTCTATAGAGGTTGTCATCTACCTTCTCATCTTCTTCATTTTTGTCAAGTTTGGTAGTGTTTGACAAGGGTGTGTCCATTGACTTGGTGTTCTCCATCCCAAAGCGCTTAAGTAGCTCACTTGTGTATTTGACTTGGTTGATGAAGTTCCCATCTTTAGTTTATTTGATTTGAAAGCTGAGGAAAATTGTGAGCTCACCCATCATAAACATCTCAAACTCACTCTGCATAAGATCACTAAATTCTTTGCAAAAATTAAGGTTAGTTCCGCCCAAAATAATATCATCAACATATATTTGAATGATAAGAAAATTGTTAGAAGTATGTTTTAGAAACAAGGTAGGATCTACTTTGCCCATGATATACCCATGATCTAACAAATAGTTCTTTAATTTCTCATACCAAGCTCGAGGTGCTTGTTTGAGTCCATAGAGAGCTTTTTGCAACAAATAAATATGGTTAGGTAAACTATCATGTTCAAAGCCCGGGGGTTGTGCAACATATAGTTCCTCCTCAATTTTACCATTCAAAAACACACTTTTAACATCCATTTGATATAGAATAAAGTTTTTATAATTAGCAAAGTCAAGTAACATACGAATGGACTCAAGTCTAGCTACATGTTCATATGTTTCATCAAAATATGTACCTTCCTGCTGATTGTAGCCTTGAGCCACTAACCTTGATTTGCTCCTTACCACTTTGCCTCTTTCATCTAGGTTGTTGCGGTAGACCCACTTGGTTCCAATGATCTTTCTATCACTTGGTCTTGGCACTAGCATCCATAGTTAGTTCTTTTCAAAATTCTCCAACTCTTCTTGCATAGCTAGGATCCATTTATCATCTATAAGAGCTTCTTTGACATTATTTCGATCAAGTTGTGAGATGAAGGCGTTGTTGGCTCATTCTTTGTTGAATGCATACTGTGTCTTCACTCTTTCAAATGGATCACATAGAATCAACTCTTTTGGATGATTCTTTGTAAATTGGAGAGTTGGATCCTTCTTCTCTTCATTTTTGTCTTCTTTTTGATTGACCACATCTTTTCCCTTTTGGGTGATGTTGAGTTATTTTAGAATAGGAATTACTTCATCGGAAACATCATCATCTGAAACAATATCTTTGGGAATAGAGGGGTTAGTCTCAATAAACTTTATCATTTATAGATTCTTCTACTTTAGCAAGATTGATATTAAATACTCTATAAGCCTTGCTAGTAGTGCTATAACCGAGAAAGAAAGCCTTGTAAGATTTCAGATAAAACTTGTCGAGAGAATCTTTTATATTCAAAACAAAATAAGGACATCTAAAAATATAGAAATACTTGATAGAAGGCTTCCTACCATGCCATAGCTCATAGGTGTTTTTTAACGAAGGATGTGTAAAAACCCAATTTTGCACAAAACATGATGTATCGACGGCTTTGGCCCAAAACTTCTTTAGAGTGTCATACTCTAAAAGTATGGTCCTAGCCATCTCCTGTAGTGACCTATTATTACTCTCTACAACCCCATTTTGTTGAGTTGTTCGAGATGAAGAGAAGTTATGTGCATAGCCACATTCTTCACAAAAATGTTCAAAAGGATCATTTTCAAATTCTCCCCCATGATCACTATGGATGGAAACTATCTAGATAGAAGCTTCATTCTCAACTCATTTACAACAACTCGAGTAGACATCAAGTGTATCACTCTTGGAAATGAGAAAGAAGGCCCAAGTATATCTAGAAAAATCATCGACAATAACAAGGCAATACTTGGAACCATGAAGTAATTGAGTTCTCATTGGGACTAAGGACTCCTTTGGATTTGAAGGAGGAATTGGTTTTCTGTCCTTGGGTACATGGTTGACATTCCTCATCCTTTTCAAAATCCAATTAGGGAAGTCCCTTGACCAAGTCCTTTTTTCTCAACTTCTTCAACTGATGCATATTTACATGACCAAGTCAATGATGCCAACAAGAAATATCATTCTATTTGACTACTAGGAATCTACCAACAACATGCTTAATAGAGTTAAGCACAATTACATACAGATTACCACTTCTAGTTCCCTTATATATGACTTGATAGGTGAGGGAATCTAGAATCAAGCATTGAAAAGAAGTAAATAGAGCAAGGTAGCCATTATCACATAATTGACTTACACTTATTAAATTGTGATGTAGGCCATATACAAAGAGAACATTCTTGATACACAAGGATTCACCTACATCACCCTCACCTTTAACCTTACCTTTCTTGTTGTCCCTAAATGTAACCAAACCTCCTTTCTTCTTAGTGAAGTTGTTGAAATGGCTTAAATCACCTGTAACATGCTTACTTGTAGCCACTATCAACAATCCATCTACCTTTTTCCTACAAGAAAGGAGTGTGTTAGTTCCCAAATCAAACTTTGGGATCCAGAGTTAGCTTGGGGACCCATTTCATCTTTGTGTTGGTCCCCTTAGGCTATTAAGATCAATAAGTAGAGTAATGATCATCGTACTTGTAATGAGAACAAATTATAGGATTCTTAGTTCCAAAAGACTCTCCAATGAGAAAGGAGGTTTCCTTACTCTTTTTCTTACCTTTGTCTTTGTTCTTTCCCTTAGGTGCTCCCCGTAAAAATCCCAAACCACTAGTACCACTTTGTTTGTTAGAGTGATCAAAGATTTCATTAAGGGAGTTTTTCCCTTTGTGGAATTTCTACTGAGAGGCTCTAAGTCAATGATTGTCATCATTAAGAGATATGATAGTAGAAGACAAACTAGCAATATCATCTTTAGCATGAACAAGGTCAACCTCTAGATAGAGGGCTTTTGTCAAATAAGAATCTTTCTCAAGAGAAATAGAAGCAATATCATTACTAGGCAAGATAGGTCTTGAAGATAAATCATTAACTTGACCAAGCAACCTAGCATTTTCAGATTTAACCACATGAATTTCCTTAAGATAAACATCCCTCTAATCCCTACGAGCATCATCAATGAGCTTATATTCAACATTTTTAGTTTTAAGAGTTTCAAGCTCATTTAGGCACTTTTGGTTATCTTCCTTAAGAGTTTCAATGTTCTTAAGGTAAACACCATTCTATACTTTAACTCCATTGTATTGGAGATCAAGATCAAGATATTGCCCTTGCAAGTTATCAATGCTCTAAAGTTGACTTTTCTCATTTATCTCAAGAATTGCAAGTTTAGCATACAAATCATCAATAATTTTTCCGAACCATTTACTTTTAGATTTACATTTAGCAAAAGAAGAATGGGTAGAAACACACATATCAATAAGAGTTTCCTTAGATAACTCATTCAAGCTTACCTCACTTACCTGATCAATTTCTTCACTAGTAGAGGCCATGAGTGCAAGGTGGCACTCTCCATCTTATTCGGAGCTAGAGTCACTTGAGGATGATTCCTCACAAGATGCATGAGCTGCATTCTTGTGTCTTTTCTCCTTATTTTCCTTCCTCATGTACTTGCTCTCCTTCTTGTACTCTTCCTCCTTCTTGGAGCTTCCCTTGTGGTGTGACTTTCTTGATTTGGTACATTCACTTTTGTAGTGTCCCTTTTGTCCACACTTATAGCATCTAGAAGTAGAGGAGGATGATTGCTTTCCCTTGAAGTGCTTGCCCTTGGTGTAGTTGGCTTCATGCTCACTAGGGCCATCATCTTCACTAGAGGGGGAGGGAGATGTTTGATAAGCAAGTTGTTGTTGAAGGATGACTGCCTCCACTTGTGCTTTGAAAGCACTAACTTTGATCTTCTTGGCTTCCTTCTATTCTTGCTTGGCTTCCTCTTCTTACTTGTCAAGCCTTGGCTCATGAGCTTGGAGGTTGCCAATGAGCTCTTTGGTTGGGATGTCACCATGGCTCCTCACCTCTTCAACAGAGGTCACCTTTGACTGCCATCTCTTTGGTAGAGTCCTCAAGATCTTGGAGTTGATTACACCTCTATCCAAAGTGTTGCCCTAAGTAGCTAGGCCATTTATGATCACATTGATCCTAGAGTTCATATCCACAAATCCTTCTTTCTTGCCCATCTTGAAGTTTTCTAGAAGGCTGTTCAACATGTATATCTTAGCCTCCTTGACTTCCTTTGTGACCTCATAGGTAATGCACAACTTATCCCAAATTTCATAGGCGGTGTCCCAAGATGAGATGCGGTTGAACTCTATTGGGATAAGGGTTGCATAGAGGATGCTTATGGCATTGTCATTGAGCTAGGCTTCTTTTAGTGCAACTTCATTCCATGTTGAAACAACTTCAGTTGGCTCCTTGTATGGTGTGACCATCACCTTCTACATATCAAAGTTCATTGCTTAAATGTAGAACTGCATACACTTCTTCTAATAGAGGAAGTTGGTGATATCATAGATCAGAGGACGTATGGAAAATCCTCCCTCTAGGATGAGTGAAACAAATAGGTTGTCACCCATCTTCTCATCTTGTGTAAGATTGTTGGAGAAGATCCTTGGCACTAATACCAATTGTTAGATCTAGGGATCTATAAGGGGGAGGTGAATAGAGCTTCAACAATTCTCACACGATAAGTTATACCTTCAAATTATATCAATCAAAACCAATAGCTTAAGAGAAATTTGAAGTCCTAACTAAGCAAGCATATCAAGGATGAGAGAAATTGAAACATGCCCTTGGATAAGGTGGTTAAGAGTGGTTCCACTCTCCAAACTAAGAGAGAATCAATCCACTACCTAGAGAGGTCAAACTCTAGGACTTTGCAATCCGTGTATACTTATATTCATTCATAAGAGATACAAGGAGACCACCATACATCCAAGGACTTACCTATTCATGATAAGAGTCTTGCACCTACATAAGGACTTACCCACTTGATCAAGATGTCTCCAACCTTCAACAAGGACTTACCCACACTTGCATCAAGTCTTTGGACTTGAAGCATTTTCCAACTCTTCTTGAATCTTGGACTTTCCCTTCTCCTTCACCTGGATTTGATCTTTACCTCTTCTTCAACCTTGAAGAATAACATCAACAACTTCTCCTTCACTTGTTGTAGCTTGCTTCAATCTTTTCGTCTTTGAGAAAGGGGGTAGGGAAGATGGAATGGAATGAGAGATTTACAATCACATGAATGTATCTCTCTTACAACTGGCCTAACTCACTCATAATCATGAAATGCATTGTAAATGAGAGAGAGAAAGAGGCTCAAGGAGTTGCAACACACTCAACTATAGCAAGGACTTAGAATAACATGAATGAGCAAACTTGAAATGAACTCCAAGGGGTCCTATTTATAGTTGGGGGTGTTCCCTTGAGTGTGGGATCAGTTAAGGGTGAAATATAGCCATTTTCAAGTGACAACAGATGTATTCACTCAAAACAACTCTCTAATAGTTATAATCACTTTTTCTACATTTTTCGTACAGTTTATTCAGTCAAGTTTCAATAAAGATAACTCGACTAATCCACTAGGTGACAAAGTCAAATTTCAAACTATCGACCAAGTTTGTCTTGGGAAACTCAACCGATTAGTCAAAATCAGTTTTGCTTAGTTGATCAATCAGTTGAGTTATGTGAGTGTGCAACTCGATCGATTGGTCTCTCCAGAAAATCCATCACTGGATCGGTCGAGTTTCCAACTCAACCGATAAATGGCCTATGACAAATTTTTTAAATTGACATTTGAGTGATCAAACTTTGGAATCAAGTGTCCCTGATATTTTCTCATCTTAGTTACAAGTCATATCATCAATACAAGTGATTACAAAAATCATCTAAAGTCATTTGAAATGATTTCCCAAAATGTGAACTTGCGTTGCTTTTGACTTGAACTATAACAAACTAGGGCTTGTGTAATTTGATCCTTTTCATGTACCTAAAGCCTAAAATCAATCTTCAACAAGCATATTAGATACATAGGAATGAAATGGTTAAGTCATGATTAAAATATTGGCAATGTATAACTCTCAAATCAACATTCTCCCCCTTTTTGACAATGACAAACCATGCCTCAATCATATTGAAAAGGATATTTAAAGTTATTCCTTTACCTTGTGAATTGTAGGGGGATTCATGATTTGAACAATGTGAATTAATCCCCCTCAATCTATGCTTACTCTTACCTACATAGTTAGTCTATCTACAAAAAGTAGTATAACATGTATACTATATGGTCCTTTAGCAAGTCACATGATAAAGCATATGGTTGAGTTTCAAAACATCGAACTTCTCTCCCCCTTTTGACATTATAAAAAAGGAAGTAGGGCAGAAGAGCACAAAAATAGGTCTTCTCCAAGCACAACCAAACATACATCCACAATATGAAATCTCAAATCATACGCCAAATAGATATGAGAGAAACAAACAATATAAGTCATAATAAAAATATGGTAAACATGGCACCAACTCATGAGATATAGTAAATCAAAGAGCAATTGTACATATGATTAAAATTACAACACACAGAGCAGTCCTTAGAACAACTAAAAGTCAAAATGATGAAAACATGATGATAAAATAGTACAACTCAGAAAATGTGCCCAAATGTTTTTAGTACAAAATATCCTAGAAAGATATATATGATTAACATCTAGACTAACAACTCAAAAATCTAAACATCTAGGTCATCTATGTCCACATCATCAACATCGACATCAACATACAAAGCTTATTTCTCATAGTCATCATCTCTATCTAAAGGTGCAACAGATACATCAACATCACCTTCCTCACCAGAGGCACCAACAAAGCCATAAGAACCATCATCATCCTCAAAAGCCTCCTCATTAGAAGCAACATCTTCTTGATCAGCCCGGTGTAGCCTCTCCTCATCAGTAAGGGAACCAAAACTATGGCCAGGCTAACGGGCATTCTTATGAACTCAAGACATGCCAAGAGCATGAAGCTCATTGTCCTATGGGAAGGAGGGAGAAGAAGTACCAAGACCAGCAAGTAGGGTGGCCAAAGGGCCAGTAGGAAGAGGTAGCATAGTAGGGGTAGACCATTAGTAGAGGGTGTGGTAGTGGAAGCAACAGGTGGATGGGAAGGGTAAATGTGATCATATGCATAGGATGCATAGTCAACTCCTGGGTAGGGCTGGTAGGCAGGATAAGGGTGTGCACATGATAGGTTCATGTTGGACAAGATAGCACAAAGATCCTGATGCATGTTTTCCTAAACCTGATGGTTATACACATGTTGGTCAGGAATGCTGAGGTGGGGGAGGTGCATGGGTAGAGGTAGATGTAGAGGTAGAGGTAGAGGTACTAGGTGTGGTTGAGGTAGGGATATGAACAAACTTCTGAAGTGTGGTCTCACTAATGCAAACTCGTTTCTGGGTTGGTTTGTAGTGCAGGTCGTGGAAAAGAGATTTTCCAGTGGTAGCTTGAAATAGACCACATATCAGGGTAGGGTAGGGTGGGTGGGTGCCACGAGTGTTCTTACCATAGTCAAAACATGTCATTTGGTGAAGGACGTAATGAGACCATTTGACTTCGATGTTCTTTAAGAGACAAAACATAATTACTGCAATGTTTTCTACAATTTTAGTCTAATTTTTCTTGGGATGAATATTGTAGTTAACAACTAGGGCAAGTATGCAGTTCTTAAGGTCTAAGGTGGAGGAAGGAAGGGTACACTTCTTCCTATAGGGGAACTGATGCTTCTTTAAGTATTTATAAATATTAGGGAGAGTGAGATCATATTGCTTGTAGAAGGCCTCAGGGTCAACTTGGTCAAAATACTTGGGGTAGTCCTTCCTCCAAGTGTCAGTCACCTCAGTACCCAAGAAGAAGATGTTAAGAGTATCCTCTAAGGCTTGGAATCTCTTCCCAACGATCATGGAAGTGAGGACTACTTGAGAAATTGGTGGTGGTATGAGTGTGTCATAATTCCATTGCAATTTAGCATAGAATTCATGAATGGATTTCATGCTAATGATGGAATTGTTGTAGAACAAGTGTTCGACACACAAGGCGAAGAGATGGTGATTGTATAGAAACTCGGCTACTTGATCAATGACCCTTTGTCTATGCGGGGTTGGATCAAAATGAATGTTAAAGTCTTGGAGCATTTGCTTCTTCCATAGGACCTGGCATTTACTTCTTTAATTTTTCATACCAAGCTCGAGGTTCTTGTTTGAGTCCATAGAGAGCTTTTTGCAATAAATAAATATGTTAGGTAAATTATCATGTTCAAAGCACGGGGGTTGTGCAACATATAGTTCCTCCTCAATTGTACCATTCAAAAAAACACTTTTAACATCCATTTGATACAGAAGAAAGTTTTTATAACTAGCACATGAAAGTAACATAAAAATGGAGTCAAGTCTAGATATAGGTGCATATGTTTCATCAAAGTCTATACCTTCCTGCTGATTGGAGCCTCGAGCCACTAACCTTGCTTTGTTCCTTACCACTTTGCCGCTTTCATCTAGCTTGTTGCGGTAGACCCACTTGGTGCCAATGATCTTTCTATCACTTGGTCTTGGCACTAGCTCTCATACTTATTTCATTTCAAATTGCTCCTACTCTTCTTGCATAGCTAGGATCCATTAATCATCTACAAGAGCTTCTTTGACGTTCTTGGGCTTGAGTTGTGAGATGAAGGCGTTGTTGGCTTGTTCTTTGTTGAATGCAACCCACGTCTTCACTCTTTCAAATGGATCACCTAGAATAAGCTCTTTTGGATGATTCTTTGAAAATTGGGGAGTTGGATCCTTCTTCTCTTCATTTTTCTCTTCTTCTTGAGTGACCACCTCTTTTCCCTTTTGGGTGATGTTGAGTTCTTTTAGAATAAGAATTACTTCACCTGCAACATCATCATTTGGAATAATATCTTTGGGAATAGAGGGGTTGGTCTCAATAATCTTTAACATTTATATATTATTCTACTTTAGCAAGATCAACAATAAATACTCTATAAGCCTTGCAAGTAGTGGTATAGTCGAGAAAGAAAGCCTTGTAAGATTTTAGATAAAAATTGTTGAGAGAATCTTTTGTATTAAAAAAAAACAAGGACATCTAAAAATATAGAAATACTAAAAAAAGAAGGCTTCCTACCACACCATAGCTCATAGGTTTTTTTTAAGAAGGATGTGTAAAAACCCAATTTTTCACAAAACATGAGGTATTGATGGCTTCGGCCCAAAACTTCTTTGGACTATCATACTCTAAAAGCATGGTTCTAGCCATATCCTATAGTGACCTATTCTTCCCCTCTACAACCCCATTTTGTTGAGGTGTTCGAGGTGAAGAGAAGTTATGTGTATAGCCATATTCTTCACAAAAATGTTCAAAAACATCATTTTAAAATTCTCCCCCATGATCACTACGGATGGAAACTATCCAGAAAGAAGCTTCATTCTCAACTCGTTTACAAAAACTTGAGTAGACATCAAGCGTATCACTCTTGGAAACGAGAAAGAAGGTCCAAGTATATCTAGACAAATCATCGACAATAACAAGGTAATACTTGGAACCACAAAGAAATTGAGTTCTCATTGTTCCAAATAGATAAATGTGAAGAAGTTCAAGAGCTCTCTTGGTACTAAGGACTCCTTTGGATTTGAATGAGGACTTGGTTTTCTTTCCTTGGGTACAAGGTTGGCATTCCTCATCCTTTTCAAAATCCAATTTGGGAAGTCCTTTGACCAAATCCTTTTTTCTCAACTTCTTCAACTAATGCATATTTACATGACCAAGTCGACGATTCCAAAGATAAATATCATTTGAGTTGACTACTAGGAATCTACCAACAACATGCTTAATAGAGTCAAGCACAATTACATACAAATTACCACTTTTAGTTCCCTTATAAATGATACTAGATGATGGACATGAGCCTCGACGAGGTGCACTGGAATTGTAAATATGTGAATGTGCATACTTAGTTATAATCTATAGTAATTAACCCTAATACACTCCAAACTTGTAGAATGTAGTGACACTAGAGATTGGTAAATAAATAATGCCATGGAACCCTATGTGATTAAGCATGAATCCCTAACCCTAAATTGGGTGACATATGATGTATTGCTTACATTGCCTAAAGTGCTTAAAATGATGAGTTAAAATTGAATATTATCTCTCTATTTATATAATGTTGATTTTACATGTGAGATGATTATCATAGCTAATGATTGCTATGGTGTATATGTGACATGACACATGTGATGCTTATATGCCTTATGAGGCATGATGTGATGGTTATCATAGCTAAAGATTGCTATGGTATATATGTGATGCAATACATGTGATGCTTATATGCCCAATGAGGCATGATGAGATAATAATGAGTTACAATAATGATGTGATTGGTGTTATGACCTAGTGAAGGATTGATGCCTAGTGTGAGGTTGTATCCTCCAGTGATGTGATAAGGGATTATTATCTCCAGTGATTTGATAATGATGATTAGACTAATATCATAGTGTTAACATGTGGTGATGTTGATGACCTTACTTAAGGTAGTGAGATAGTGCTGCCTTGAGATGTTGTGATAAGAATTTAATATCTTCTGAAATAGTTTCATAGTTATGCTTGCTAGATTGGGTTTTGTATGTCCACTTGTATGATGGACCCTTAATTCACCCAATTGGCATAACTAATAAAATGAAACCTTAATCATTTAGTTGTCATGTGCCATATATCCATCTTCAACGTCAATATCTAGCTAGATGGTGAAACGAGCAACTCCCATGGGAAACTCAGAGCGCATATTATTGAATATGTGGGGTACAAGTGGAGATATCTCCATGTATCCTTAAGTTGTTGAAATAGTGGTATGATGTTTTATTATAGAATGACCATGTTTGAGCCTATCCTCTAGCATTGTGCCATGTGCCAAGGCAGGCTAGTTGTTTTACAAGACCGTATCTTTGACCATGGTTGCTACCCTAACAGGACTATAGCTTCGACCATAAGTTATTATCTTTGCATTATGACTATATATCATTGGGATGTAGATTGGAGCTAACCGAGTAGTGATGGTGATGACCATGGAGTCTGGCTCTTCCATTGATCTTGTATGGTACTAGTTTTGACTAAGTAGTGGTTAATTGGATTTGAGTGATACCCCTCAAATCCTCAAGGCATAATAATTAAAGTGTTGGTTATGTATGCCTAGAGAGCCAATCATGTGATGATTGTAATTCCATATCATGTAAAAATGATTTAATTATTAATAAAAGGCAATCTTCCAATTTATTCTACTTAATTCAGGTATGAGATAATGATGTAACATTATAAATGTCTAGAGAATAATATTACTCAATGACATATGTCTTCAAGTATTAGCCTTGTTGAAGTGAAATCATATTGATGTTAAGAGTACATATACATATTCTCATTACGTTCCTCATAGGTTTTTATTGTGGAAGGTTGATAGAAAAAATGACACATATGAATTGTTTTATGACTAAATTTCATTATTCATGATATGGTGATATCAAACCAAGCACACAGGTACATGTTAGAGAACACTATATCATACATACCCACTGTGAGATTGACACATGAAAGCCACCATCATGGAAGTAATAGTCAACTCTCACAGTGATGGTGGAGGTTGTGGTTCTTAGACCTGAAATCATTGCACTCAACACATGTTGTTGGGCATACTTTGAAATCATCAAACACAGTCCTAAAACATGATTTGTTATAATGGTGATGATTGATGGCTTTGAAACATGGAGATTGACTATGAGTGATAGACATGGGATTTTCCCCTCCTACCAGAGTGTGGTGTCCTAGGCCTCTTGATTAGAGAGACTGATAAATGCATGGCCATGATCATGTGAGTTAATATGTGATATTGATCTTACATATATCTTAGACAGTCTGCTCTAAGTATAAGAACATGATTGAATAATAATGAGGGTGATTGCTTCATTCCTTTAGTTCAATTTAAACATCAGTGACAAAGGAACTATACAAACACTGCAACACCATAAATAGATTGTAGGTTGAAGTTGTTCCCCAACTTTCCATTCACTTGGGTAGCATTGATGTGCAACTAGGCACCACTCCTTGCTTATGATGTCATAAGTTGTTATGGACATTCACTGCCAACGTGATATGGGACCTATAGGGTCACACATAGGTCTCAGCCTAGAAGAGGAGTTCAGATCTCGAATGACATTTGAATTAAGTGCTAAAGTGTTTAGGAATTTGATTCATGCAACAAACAGGATGACAACACTTCCAAACACCCATCTCAAGTGTTGAGACGGTAGTCTGGAAGTGCCAAACGACTATCTCAATAGTTGAGATGGGCGTTTGTGTGTCAGGCTTGTTTGTGAGTTGAATTTGGCTAAGGAACAAACTGACCCAACCAAACTGGCTCGACTCAGGTCACTAGATGACCATGTGGGTGAATGAGACAACCATCTCTCACATGGGAAAGATGGTTCAGTTTGGTCAGGGAAGGTTGTATATGTTTTCCTATTTGTTTTGCTTTAGTAATACTTGTTACACAAGGAAATCAATGTCTAACATTGATGGGAATTGATTTGCCAAATTCGTGTACAATTGGGAAATTGTGATATGACCATCTCGCTTGGGGGACAACCATTTTGGCTGCCACATGTTGCGAAATTTCTAGAGTTTTTATGAAAATCTGAGTTCTTCCGGTCCCTTCCACTCCCGCATAGACTGGGAACCTGGGCCCAAACCCCACCTATAAATAAAGGGGGTACTGGGACTTCTTAGAGCACAACACTGACAATTGAAATAGTTGCTCTGACAAACATAGTCCTCTCTGGTTGTGGTAACCATGAGAGCCTAGGAAAGTCCTACCTAACTAGGGAGGGATAGCCAAGGGAGAGAGAAATTGAGATCATTTTTGTGGGAGAGCAAGTTGGTGACTAGTACACTGATGGCGAGGGACGAATCCTTCCTAATCATTCTAATTGTATGGCAAGAGTTCTAGGCGGTTTGTGTGGACTACCATAGAGGCAGGAGGCCGCTGTCTGCCGCTTGGAGGACAACGTCAACCAACAGTCCATGACAAGAGGAGTTGCTGAAGAAGATGACGTTCATGGCTATAGTCCATTGTGCAAACCAGGAGGTGCAATAGTCAGACGAATCCCAGTGCATTCAGAATTCAAAAGCTGCACATCTACAACGATGAGGATTGTCACTGGACTTACTCTAGGGCCAGGTATATCCTCAGACCATCCTTCTTGCATTATAAATATTGACGTGATCTGCTGAGTATGGGGAATATGGTAGATAAAACTTTAAATTCCACTGCCTTCTCTATGCCATATTTCCCTACATAAAAATGTAACGCAACCGTGTAGTTTTATTACTTAGGGTCATATACAAATAACATTGGTTGAACCACTTGTTGTGTTTCTTGTACTATTGATTTTATAACAGTTATACATGTTTTTCATGTTCCTTCTTGAAGTATAAGATGATCTACTACTCAGTTGTAGATACTTGAACTGCTTAAACAATAATAATTGCCTTACTTATATTTTTTAGTTGAATCTATTTATCTGTTATTAATCTAAATTGCTTTTTAGCTTATTTTTGCTTGTGGTAGATGTTGGTAGAGAGTTATATCTCTTGCTGAGACTTTTCTCTCCCCCCATGGGATTCACTTTTCTTTCAGGTGGATAGACAGGTTGAGATAGAGATTGTGCGGTTAAGATTGATAATAAAAAAGGAGATGTAGTTGTTGGTTTATGGATATGCAACCAGTGTCTAGTAATAGAGTCCTATGTGTTGTCCCTGCACACTCAGTTCCTTGGGGCATTTTGTGAATATTGCACCTTAGTTTGAGCTTTTGGCTTTATGCCATGATAATACAGACATGATTTGTATATGAGAACAAGTGATCATATGTAACATGTCGTGGCTAGATAGCCAGTGAATATTGATATGTAACCTCTTTTGGCAATGAATGAAATGCAAATGGCACAAGTTTATAGCCTCAATTGTGGTTATTGAGCTTGATATCTTGATATGAGATTGGTTTTAATTTACCCTATTTTGTGGTAATGTCATTTTTAGTGATAATTTTACGCTTTGGTTTGAGTAATCTCACTTGTGTGGCAAAGGGTGTCACATTTGGTGGTATGAGAGCTATAGGCTTTTTGAGTCTACAGGGACACTAAGACTAGGACTAGGTTGATGTCTAAGATGAGAACATGATATAAAATATGGTGTATACTGCCCAAACTCAATATTTGAGTGCCCTGGCCAGGTATTCAAGTGCTGAAGGAAAGGTGATTATAGAATTCTTAGCTTGATTTCTTTCTGATTACTCTGATCAAGTAGTCATTTTGAAACAACATAAAGAGCATAACAAATCATGAATCATGGTACTAATACCTCCATCTTACCCTAAATAAAATGATAACTACATCATTATATACTTAAACATTATATGTTTGGTGATTCAAAGAGAAAGATACAACACCATGAAACCTAAACCTGAGCACAAGTAAGATATGATAGATTCTTGAAGTTGGAATTTCAAGAAGTTTATAAAGCAAGAGATAGATAAATCTGTGCTAATTAGGTAAGCCAAGGTATAAATCCACATATGACGGAGAGAACATCTGAGATAAGTATGAAGGGAGGAGATAAACAAGAACAAACAATGAATGAATAAAGTTGAACCTCAGTTAATCTCAGACCAACCTATGTGTATAAGAGTATAAGGTGCAATCTTCTTAAAATGTGAAAAAGAATAAGGGAGATGATCCTTTCTCAATAAAGAATATGTGAAAAATAATGATCTATCTCTTAATGTGAAGTTGTTAAACATGGTAGTAGAAGGGGATATACATGAAAATGATGAACAACTAATAAAGAAGGGGTAATCATATGTGTTCATTTTTATAATTCCTATGATGATGGCATGGAAATCAAAATGAAATAGGTTAAAATGACACATGAGTAGTCATAGACTTGTATAATAATAAAAGAGAGTTGGGTAACCCCTTCCCCTTTCATAACAATTCTTGAGTGGTGCTATGGTAATAAGGGAAGCATGTTCCCTTTGCGTTCTTTCTTTCCAGGGATGTCATATTCAAGTGAGTGCTATGTCACTTGATGTGCATGGTTTTAATGTGACTTTGAGATGAATACTTTGAAAAGTATCGGTTGGTCTTGGAATTTCATTCCAAGATGGTGATGTATGTGAATGATGATGTTTTGTAGATCTTCCAAGATGTTCAAAAGATTCTTCTGATGCATTTGGTATCAACAATAATAGCTGAGAAGTTGATGGGATGGGGATGTGATGTGTTTTTGGCACATGTGATGGATACCAAGGTGAGAAATCCTAGTATCCAAGAGGTTCCAGTTGTATGTAAATTTGAGAATATGTGTCTTGATAAGATATTAAGTGTTTTTCTTCCTAGAAAGTTTGATTGTGAGATAAATTTGGTTACCAGTACCCAAACTATAGTACATACATTGTATGTTATGGGTTTATGCACCATATAGGATGACATCAGCGAGGATGCATGAGTTGAAGAGACAGTTGCAAAATCTTCTTAGGAAAAGAGTTTTATCAGACTAAGTATGCCTCCTTGAGGTTCTCCTATCATGTTATTAATAAAACGGGATCCTTGAGGTTGTTCTTTGGTTACAAATAGATGAATAAGGTGTTCAATCCCCATTTTGATCAGTTTGTCATGATATTTATATATCATATCTTGATATACCTTCAAGGTAGTTTTTCCTTGGACATGTGAAATCTTTTAGTAAGAGTAGCTTACGACATCTACAAGAGGTTTATTATGAACTCTAGTACATAGATGTTACCCCTAACATGGTTAATAAGGAAAGAGTTATATAATATTATGTGAGGTATCAAGAAATAGTTTGGGTTGTAGATGCCTTGAGAAGGAAGTCTTCTTTTTCCCCAACTGTGGTGTAGGCATTATTGTATTCTTTAGTGTGACATAGGAGAGACATGTAGTCACCTTATGACAGATGAATGTATAGTCAGTGGTGTGTATGATGGCAAGCTCATTAGAACAGTTACAAGTGAAGCTGGTGTTGAGTCAGTAGAGTAGCACAATAGAATCGTGGTAGGCCTTGTAGTCTCAAGTGGGATGCAGGGCATATTGCTAGGTCTCTCCTTGGAAGAGACATTCTAAGGTTTGAGAAGGATATGTTAAACTCGCAAGTTTGAGGACCTTATCCTATAATGTTGCAAATAGAGAAGGTGGATTTCAAGTTAGAGTTGCCACCCGATTGTAAAAGATGCACGTACAATGTTTCTATGGTAAGGAAGTGTCACTTCACATAGAGTTTACTCTACAACTAGTAGTGGTAGAGATGGTTGAGTATGTGTTCTGTATGGTAGATCCTATGTTGATTTTGAATAAAAGGACATCATGTTGGTTAAAGTTTTATGACATGACTGTGGCATAGAGGACGTCTTTTGGGAGTTTGAGGATGTGATACTTGGGAAGTATATGTTTCTTTTTGCATGGGATTTTAGGGACAAAATCCTTATTAGGGGTTTATGGTTGTAAGGCCATGACCTATATTAATACTAATTTGTGCTTACCTTTCTTTATAAGATGCTTAGAACTCTAATCTAATCCTTTGAGGTGTTTTGTTATCATGTGACATGATTATGTTTTAAGTTTGGTCTTGTTTGAATGCTATTTGAGCTATGTTTTCTAGTTTTAGACCAAAATGCAATTTACCTAAGAGGGGTTATCTTGCAATTTTTCATATGTTGACTGTGCCTTTAGTGCTTTGGCATCAAAAGAGAGAGAATGATGCTATAGGGAGCCAGGTGGGATCTTGATTAATGAGGTGGCATCATGTGGTATGCTAGAGTTTCCACGGTTTGTTGGTGTTGACCTTGTTGTGTTTATTGAGTGCAACAACCCTTTTGTCTCAACCTTATGGTGTGTTTTGGGAGTGTCTTGAACGACACACCCTCCCTTGGTGTTGTTGTCTCGACCTTAATGGTCTTGGATGTGTTTTGGGTTGATACATTTGTCTTCTTGAGATGTGTCTCAACCTAGTATGTTGATGATCCTTTTGTCTCGATCGAGACAAGTGCTTTGATGTGTCTCGACCAAAACCAATGTGTTGGGGACCTAAAGAGGTTGAGACCCAACATTGGTTGTATCACCATCTCGTACATGCATGCATATACTGGTTGCATGTTGGTTTCTGTGGTGTACAAGTGTCCCTTTGGTGTTATAATATGTTGACACCTCATACATACCCTACTTCCCTCCTCCTTTGGGTATATAGCATCTTTCCTTCATTTGTGAGAAACTTTTTCAGCCCTACTTTCTACCTTATCTCTTATGGCTAACCTTGGAGCTTGGGGAGAGAAGGAGGTCTAATATTGAAGCCATGGTGGTCGATCGGCCTTTCTTGAGGAAGGATTTGTGCTAGATCAAATCTTTGGTGATTCTTCTCTTGGTAAGTGGTTCTACCTTCTTCATTACGTATTCCCCTTGAAAACCCATCTAATTCTTTCTCCCTCCTTGGACATAGACTAGGGTTCTACTCTAGTTGTCCTCTTGAGAGAAACTCCTCTTCACAAAGACCCTTAGACTGTGGTTCTACCATGGTGGTAACTAGTGAGAGGATGTTTTGTTCTCTTTTCTATCTTCTTCCTTTGGTTTGGCCTATGGTTTCTTGCCCTCTTTATTGAGCTATTTCTTAATAATTGTGTTCCTCTTTTGTGAGGTGATTTTGTGGTCGAAGTGCTAATCAAGTGGGGGCTTATTTTCTTCTTTATTGGAGCTTTCGATCTTGGAACTTGGATCGCCATAAAAGGTGGGTTATATTACTTTCCCCTCTTCTATTTTGGTACCATAATCTTACTCATTTGTTCCTGCTCCTATCTCTAAAATATGATCTTAACATGCTAAAAAAGTAATATCATGATTTAGGGTTTGAATCGTGATGATAGTCCTATGAAATTTACTTCTATCTTCCCAAACCCTAATTTCATTGTACACGATTTTTGAGATAAAAACAAGATGGATAGTTTTCTAGCCTTGATACATGAATTTTATCTTTATGAATGGGGATTTGGGTACCTTAGTGTAATATGGGCTTTGGTGCTGTTTGATAGGTGTTAAACATGAGTTATCACCTCTCTTAAAGAGGCTCTATTGTGTAGATTTCTGTTATGCTCAAAAGATGTTGAGGACCATCTTTCTATGGTGATATTCCCTTTATTTGTGATGAGTTTTCCTTGGTGGTAACTGTGAGAACCCGTTACACTAAACGAGATTACTCAAAACATAAAACACAATATATCACTATGTAATCACATACCCAAAAATATGGGTAAATGAAAACCGATTTCAGCACCATCACCCACTTAGAAACATTTGCATAAGAGCCCAACATCTTTGTTATATCCATACTATGCCACGATTTTGATAAAAATTATTCTATTGTAGCCACCACATAATACACATGAGAACAATATTCATATATGCCACACAAACAAGCATTAATATGCTAACAAAAGTCTGATTCATTTGAAACACCATATACACACTTTTTCTCTCCCAGACCTGAGAGTACAAGGATGACTCTAGGACACACTAGACATGTAATCAACTTTCTCAAAGATTCATTACTACAACACCTCTTTTCTGCCACATGTTTGTTTTCGTCACTTCTGATTACCTAAAAAAATGTGGCAAACCACAAGGGTGAGACCCATGTCCCAGTAAGAGATATAACCTTCAATAACACTGATTGATTACAACATTTTAGGTAATGAGACAGTTTAAGCAGTTTAATCATATACAAAAAATAGGCTTAGCAACACTGATGATTAACAAAATACATAAAGGAGCTGATAACAATTATCATCATCAAGCTGACTATCATCATTTTCCTTATTAACCATATAAGAGATTCAATAGCATATGCATAACAAGCATAAGCAAGTCTAGTAGCATATTATCTCTATTAACATGAATAAGTCTAGCATCATAACCATATCTAACAACATTAGCATGTCTAATAGTTTGAACAAATCAATATCAAAAACAGAGCTATTAACATAAGCACGGGTATTTGCATAAGCATGATTAATGGTATAGGCATTTCCAATTATAGAGGCATGGCTAGCATGCTAAACATAACTAACAACATGATATAGCTAACATCCTAATTATAATCAACAATACAATATAGATATCAACATAAGCATTACTACTGTATGCACACATTTACAATCTTATGCATATCCACAACATAAGTATACTTACTATCTCTTAATTGCACTAAGCATCATCTTTATGTAAAGAGAATAAACAAGGGTTATCATCCAATGTGAAGCATCGTGTATAACCCTAAATAGAAATGCTATACAACGGTATTACATCTTGTATTATGCCCTGAGGAATTTGAGGATACCACTCAAAATCCAACAGACCATTGCTAAGTCAAAATCAGTGCCATACAAGATTAGGAAGAGTCAGATTCCTAAGATCTTCTCTGCCCACAGTCAATATGGGTCTTCCATAGCGACACATAAGGTCAATATACTAACAACCTAGTTCGTCCTTAGTACAGGTCACGACACTAGTGAAAGGAGGTGGGTACGCATACCCTACCATCCGAGGTACAACCACAGTTGTCCTCTAATATTGTCACATATATAATCACTGAGACACGATCACAGTCATTCTCAATCACATCAGATGTATGAGGAATGACCATAGCCAACCTCCACAATCTGCATTGTGGATGACAAGGATATATCCTCAACTTTCCATCCCAACATACTCAAAAGTATGCGCTACGAGTTTCCCTTAGGAATACTCGTTTCACCATCTAGCAAATTCTGACACTCAGATGGATCTATGGCACAAGGCACTACATGATTAGAGTTTCACTTGATTAGTTATGCCAACTGGGTGAAGTAAAGCTGCATCAAACAAGTGGACATACAAACCCTTATTCACTTCTAACAAACACATAAATATCACAAATTCAAAAGATATAAAACGTGTGAAACATAATTTCTCATCTCATCATCACATGGTACTATTCCCTTTCCATTCATGAGACCACACTAGTCATCATATTATCACAAGATATAAATTCTTTTCACAATACCACAAGGCATCGACCCTTATCAACAAAAGAGGATTACACCTCATTCAGGGCTCAACCATGAAAAAAGGTCATTAAGACCATCAAACTATCACAGGATATAAATCCTTTTCACAATATCATAGGGTATCAACCCTTATCAACACAATAGGATTACACCTCATTCAGGGCTCAACCATGCCCAAAGGTCATTAAGACCATCATACTATTCCCTACAAGATCATCATTATCTTTACATGCCCTATAATAAGGCTCAACAACATCACTTACATATAATACACCGAACCAACATAATATTGCATTAATGAGCTAGGAGATATTCATAAACAATCATAGCAAGGTTATATTAACATTAATAATATTCCTTTATTACGTCAACATGCAAGGAATCTAGATATGATTAACACTCATCATATTCATAATGCACATGTTTAGTATAAGAAAGTGTCAACATCTGTCTATGATAACCACCAATTAACACATTAAGGTTGTGATCATTTTAAGGCGGTTATTTCACCATCATTCCATCATATAATAATGTTAAACATGAATACCCATATTTATCTATTTGCATTAGAGTTAGGTTCAACATGATAATTTATATCAATGTTACTAATCAACACTTATACCCAAACCGTAACTCACGACCTCCCCATTGGATCATGGATGCATAAGGTGAAGCATCACCATCACATTCCATACTATTCTCAAGTATGAACCCACACATAAATCAATATGTAACCAATGGGTTATGGCATAGTAGGGTTTCAACAACAGTAAGAGAGTACCCCATGATTGCATTAGTCATTCAAGGACTATTCATACCCAATTACCATCATTTAGTTATATTAAAGCTAGGTATAACAAGCTATAACTCATTAGGGTTACATATCCATAAAATATGGTTATCATCCCTTCTATTCATATGATTAAATAGGTAAGACTACCTTTTTAAGGGTAACCCTCCATTCGTTCCATCATCATTCAACCCATATCACCATACCACAATGTCACCCAGAACCATTGGATGTTTAAAAGGTAAAACCAGTGGTTGTTTACATAAGTAAACACCTTGTATAAACCACCTATGGAGTCCTTGATTTGTGCTCTAGAAAGAGTCACCATTTAACCCTAGACATCCCTTGATTAAAAACACAAAAGGTTCCATTGAGAGTAGGGTAAAACCCACAATTGACTGTTCATTTAAAACAAGCCATCCGTTGTCAATGAGTAAGTTCCTGAAGTTGATCATATAAAAGAAACCATATAAAACACATTATTAGGACCAACATATTATATTAGCCATCATTCCACATTATTGGAGTAAGAAATATTAGATCTTGACCATTGGGCCAAGTTCATATGTTAAAACCATCAATTACAGTATAGGTCCGACCATTGGATCAAGTGACCCAAGAAACCATTGGTTTAAGCCTTAATTGATGCTACAACTACAATGTGTAACTCACCATAGGTTGTAGAGACCTGATCCACCATCATTAGTGATCATTAAATCACTATAGGTTTTTAGATCAACACTATATTCATTAATCAACATGAAATATTAAGCTAATGTCACCATTGATTGATAACATCGGTAGGGTACTTAATGGTTGATCATTAAACTTCTAATTGATCCAAAACCTGAACTAAGGGGGTGACCATAGGTTGTCACTATCATGTGACCACTTTAATCTTGACCATTAGTTATCATGAAGACAACACCATAGGGTTGTTGCAATGGTACCATCATCGGGTCATGGGTTTATAGAAGAAATTAGCTTTGAACCCTAAAATTGACCATTGTTTGATAGGTGCTTAGCACCATAGGTTGTCAAAACAACCTGATACAAGTCATATAATACCTTAGGAATAACGTACACATGATCATAGGTTCATCTAGAACTGAAATCAGAGCAGCGAATGTTATAAAAATCGAAATCCAAGTCAAGCATAACTTTTTAGTGCATGAATCATCATTTTCAAGCAAGAACATGAGCTAGCAAGCTTATAGTAAGCAATAAACGTGGAGAAAGTTATAAAAATTACCTCTAATGAGAAGATGAAACCCCACACAGAATAAAACTCGAGCATGTAGGGTAGAAAATCCAAGAATAAGCTATGAATTCGTCCATCTAGCACCTTTCTTCATCAAATGAGCAAACCCTAAGCATAAGGAGCAAGAAAGGTAGGGTTTTAGAGCTTTTGAGCAATTTATACCATGGAACAACAAGATTAAGACCTATAGAAAGCTATGAGGAAGGATTAAAAAGAAATAAATGGAGGAAATAAGGAAATTCTTACTCTTTTAGGCCAAGATCGCTAGAAAGAGGCTTTTTCAACCCTAAAATGAAGTCAATTGCAACCCTAGATCCTTTTTCCAAGAAGATCCCCACTTTCTTCTTCCTTGGACAGAAAAAATCGCAGAAGCAGAGATGAATAACGAGGTTGGGAGAAGGAGGGATGTTTTGGAGAGAAAATGGCTCGTTTTGGTGCTTTTGGATAAGTATATGAAACTTTAAGATAAAGAAAAAGAAAAAGTTGAAGTTCTAGTATCTATCCAAGTGTCCATGGCCTTAATTTATTAAGAATATACAAACACAAAAAATAAGCTCCCCCACCATGTGTATATACCTGCTAATCTTTCCTTTGTTGAATTTCCCATCCAATCAAATAATTCATTAGTTGATAGCTAATAAAGGTAGCTCATTCGTGAAGGTGTAAACCCTAAAATACCCTTAGAGAAAACACCTTCAAACCAAGGTTTAAATAGGCACCCTTGGCTCAAAAAGCTCAATAATGATGATATAATATCCAAGGAACATAATGCAAGCGATAAATTGCAAGGAAACCTCTCAATTGGGTGAATTGCAGAAAAGTCCAAAATGTGCATAAAATTGCATAACTTGCTCAAATAGTGTCCAAATTGGACCAAATTTGAAACTTAAGCTTGTATTTTGATTTTAAAGAATATCACAATGTTATATTAGGGTTATAAGAATTCAGTTATGATAATGAAGCTTGTTCAACTCATTAAGCAAGTTTAGGGGCCTTACAACTATAAACCCCTAACAAGGATTTTTCCCCCAAAATCCAAGGTAAACAAAGATGGGTACTTCCTTTGCACCTCATTCGATTACCTTCACATGGTTACTTTCATATCATGGTGATGTCACATTATTCGTACATATCTCATCTTGGGTCAGCACAAAAACCCCCACATAAGAAGACATTTGTAAGTATGGAACATAGAAACTTGTTGTGCCACCTGTACAAAGCTAATAGTAATGTTCAACTTTAAATTCTAGCTATCATCCTAAAATTATATCTATTGTATCAACACATTACTCAAAAGTCATAGTTGTTAGCTTTTTACCAATCATGCCATGTGTCCCATACCATTCCTTGAAGCATAAAAAAATCAATGTATCCATCCCTTTTTTTTACTCTGACACTAGAACTCTTGTCAGTTCTTTTTCAGCATCAAAAGAAATGCTGACACTAGCAGCTATCATTCCATACAAGGAAACATCATTCCTAGTCAACCTTGTTAGGGTTGAAACAACAACAGTATCTTCACCTTACTAGGATTTACACAACCTACTTAGAAGACATATCATGATCCCATAAAGAAATTTAATCAACCCTATCTCACTCTTATTCAACTTGTTCTCATAGCTATTGCTACTTTGGAAACCCTAAGGTTTTTGAATAAATATTGATCCTATTTTTGACCATATTTGAAATACTTTTCCATGTCATCATTTAAAGCTTGATATAACTTGTATGACATGATTGGAACACTCTGCTCCTATTCGTAAATTCTATTTGCACATTGGTTAGTCTATAGGACATAACTCTAAACTCATCATGGTCATGTGAATTATGCCATCCAATTTAATCTTATGCATTTATATTTGATCATAGGTTTATCTTAAAGGAACACAATATCTCATATCTATTGACCAACAAACCATCTATCCTTGATAGTGGTCTTGTCCAGCTATCACTTAACCATACACACCATTATAGAATCACTTTTTTTAAACAACATTTAGAGGGTCATCATCAACTCTCTCTCTCTCTCTCTCAGGGAGAGGAATACTTGGAATGTTTATTTAATAAACATTTCCAACCTTCACGTACTTACCATACTATTGACACATCTTGGATACTAGGATTCATTACCTTGGTATCCACCTCATGTGCTATAAGGAACTGACATCTTATCTCATCTACTTTTACCAGCATAACAAATCTCAAGACATATAAGAGGAGTCTTCTTAATTATTGGAAGGATCGAAAGCAAACTCATCACAAACATTATGATCTTGGAACCATAGTCCAAGCAACCTTATGCTATAATAAGCTATCCACCCTCATGTTTGTAGTGAATCCACATGTACCAAGTGGCAATGATCCACTTGAAATTGTTGTGCCCTAGAAAGGAAAGACACAAAGGGTAACATACTTCCCACGTCATAAAAGAATTTTTCAAGGGTCACTAGTAAAAGGTAACCAATTCTATTTTCATTATGCAAGTTACAGCTTCTTATGTATCATTTTTTTTCCTTTTCATTTTAGGTTCCTTGCCATTAGCATAGGAATCATCATGATTAACATATCTCATTACTCCTTCTTTGATGACTATTTATCACACTTGGTTATGTTGTCTTATTTTATTATGTTTTTCAACCACTTATCAACAAGTAAATCATCATATTCCACATTTTCTTCATTAAACATGGATCATCTCCCTTAATTTCTTTCACATGCCATGCTGATTTTTCATTAAAATTTTCTTACATACATAGGTTGGTCTGAGATTAACTCATTCCACCTTATTGCTTTGTCATCGTTCCCATTCATCTTCTCATTTTATACTTGATATAGGAGTTCTCTCCATCTTATGTGGATTTCATACCTTTATTCACTTTATAAGCATAGACTTATCTGTCTTTTACTTTACTATCTTCTTGAATCACATCATCAAGGACTACTCTTTTTCTTATTTGTATTCATATTTAGATATCATGGTGTTGCATCTTTCTCTTATAGTTACCAAACATTCAAGTTTTGATAGATAATGATGCAATTCTCATCTTCTTTAAGGTAGGATTGAGATATTCACACCATGATTTATTATTCATTATTCTCTTTAGATTGTCTCAAAATGACTACTTGATTAGAGTAATAAGAAAGATAACAATCTAAGAGTTCCATACATACCTTTCTTCAATAATTGAATACCTGGCCAGGGCATCCAAGTACTGAGATTAGGTAGTATGCACCATGTTTTTGTGTCACGTTCCTAACTTAGACATCATCCTAGTCTTAAGTCCTAGTGTCCCTGTAGACTTAGTGAACCTAAAACTCTGTTACCAACCTGTGAGAACCCGTTATACTAAACAAGATTACTCAAAACATAAAACAAAATCAATCACTAATTAATCACATACCCAAAAATATGGGTAAATTAAAACCGATTTCAAGGTCAACACCCACTTAGAAACATTTGCATAACATCCCAACATCTTTGTTTTATCCATACTATGCCAAGAATTTGATACAAATTGTTCTATTGACTTAGCCACCACATATATACACAGGAGAACAATATTCATATATGCCACACAAGCAAGCATTAATATGCTAACAAAAGTTTGATTCGTTTGAAACACCATATACAAACTTTTCTCACCCAGACCTGAGAGTACAGGGATGACTGTAGGACACACTAGATAACTAATCAACTTTCTCAAAGATTCATTACTATAGCTCCTCTTTGCTGCCACATGTTTGTTTTCATTACTTCTGATTACCTAAAAAAATGTGGCGAACCACAAGGGTGGGACCCATGTCCCAGCAAGAGATATAACCTCCAACAACGCTTATTGATTAAAAAATTTTAGGTAATGAGACAATTTAAGAAGTTTAATCATATACAACAAATAGGCTCTACAACACTGATGATTAATAAAATACATAAAGGACTTGATAACAATTATCATCATCAAGCTGACTATCATCATTTTCCTTATTATAAGAGATTCAATAGCATATGCATAACTAGCATAAGCAAGTATAGTAGCATATTATCTCTATTAACATGAATACGTCTAGCATCATAAGCATATCTAACAACATTAGCACGTCTAACAGTTTGAACAGATCAATATCATAAGCAGAGCTATCAACATAAGCACAAGTATTTTCATAAGCATGATTAGCAGTATAGGCATTTCTAATTATAGAGGCATAGCTAGCATGCTAAACATAACTAACAACATGATATAGCTAAAATCCTAATTATAATAAGCAGTAGCAATATATATATCAACTTAAGCATGACTACTGTATGTACACATTTACAATCTTATGCATATCTACAACAAAAGAATAATTACTATCTATTAATTGCACTAAGCATCATCTTTATGTAAAGAGAACAAATAAGGGTTATAATCCAATGTGAAGCATCATGTATAACCCTAAATAGATATGCTATACGATTGTATTACATCTTTTATTATGCCCTGAGGAATTTGAGGATACCGCTCAAAATCCAACTGACTACTGCTAAGTCGAAATTAGTGCCATACAAGATATAGGAAGAGACAGACTCCTAAGATCTTCTCCGCCCCGGGTCAGTACGGGTCTGCCACAACGACACATAAGGTCAAGCTGCTAACAACCTAGCCTGTCCTTGGTACAGGTCACAACACTAGTGAAAGGAGGTGGGTACACATACCCTACCATCTGAGGTACAACCACAGTTGTCCTCCAATCTTGTCACATATATAATCACCGAGACACGACCACAATCGTTCTCAATTACATCAGTTGTATGAGGCATGACCATAGCCAACCTACACAACCTACATTGCGGATGACAAGGATATATCCTCAGCTTGCCATCCCCACATACTCAACAATATGCACTCTGAGTTTCACTTAGGAATACGTGTTTCACCATCTAGCAAATTCTGACACTCAGATGGATCAATGGCACAAGGCACTACATGATTAGAGTTTTACTTGATTAGTTATATCCAATTAGGTGAATTAAGGCTGCATCAAACAAGTGGACATACAAACCCTAATTCACTTCTAACAAGAACATAAATATCACAACTTCAAAAGATATAAAATGTGTGAAACATAATTTCTCATCTCATAATCACATGGTACTATTCACTTGCCATTCATGAGACCACACGAGTCATCATACTATCACAAGATATATAAATTCTTTTCACAATATAAATGGGTATCAACCTTATCAATAAAAGAGGATTACACCTCATTCAGGGCTCAACCATGCCAAAAGGTCATTAATACCATCATGCTATCACATGATATAAATCCTTTTCACAATATCACAGGGTATCAACCCTTATAAACACAAGAGGATTACACCTCATTCAAGGCCCAACCATGCCCAAAGGTCATTAAGACCATCATACTATTCCCTGCAAGATCATCATTATCTTTGCATGCCTTATAACAAGGCTCAACAACATCACTTACATATAATACACCAGATTTACACATTATTGCATTAATGAGCTAGGAGATATTCATAAACAATCATAGAAAGGTTATATTAACATTAATAACATTCCTTTATTACATAAACATGCAAGGAATCTAGATATGATTAACACTCATCATATTAATAATGCACATGTTTAGCATAAGAAGGTATCAATCATGTGTCTATGATAACCACCAATTAACACATTAAGGTTATGAACATGTTAAGGAGGTTATTTTACCATCATTACATCATATAAGAATGTTAAACATGAAAACTCTTCTTTATCTATTTGCGTTAGAGTTAGGTTCAACATGATAAATTATATCAATGTTACTAATCAACACTTATACCCAAACCCTAAATCACGACATCCCCATTGGATCATGGATGCATAAGGTGAAGCATCACCATCACATTCCATACTATTCTCATGTATGAACCCACACATAAATCAAGATGTAACCAATGGGTTATGGCATAGTAGGGTTTCAACAACAGTAAGAGAGTACCCCATGATTGCATTAGTCATTCAAGGACTATTCGTACCCAATTACCATCATTTAGTTATATTAAATCTAGGTATAATAAGATATACCTCATTAGGGTTACATATCCATACAATATGGTTATCATCCCTTCTATTCATATGAGTAAATATGTAAGAATACCTTGTTAAGGGTAACCCTCCATTTTTTCCATCATCATTCAACCCATATCAACATGCCACAATGTCATCCAGAACTATTGGATGTTTAAAAGGTAAAACCATTGGTTGTTTACATAAGTAAACACCTTGGATAAAACACATATGGAGTCCTTGATTTGTGCTCTAGAAAGAGTCACCATTTAACCCTAGACATCCCTTCATTAACAACACAAAAAGTTCCATTGAAAGTAGGGTAAAACCCACAATCGACTGTTCATTTAAAACAAGCCATCCATTGTCTACGAGTAAGCTCTTGAAGTTGATCATATAAAGGAAACCATATAAATCATACTATTAGGACCAACATATTACATTAGCCATCATTCCACTTTATTGAAGGAATAAACATAAGATCTTGACCATTGGGTCAAGTTCATATGTTAAAACCATCAATTATAGTATAGATCCGGTCATTGCATCAAGTGACCCAAGAAACCATTGGTCTACGGCTTAATTGATGCTACAACTGTGACGACCGTCTCGCGAAAACAAGATTAACTAATGCGGAAGCGTTCATCAAGCAGCGGATTAGCGAAAATCACTAAAAATTAAAACTTTTTGCAAAGGGATCCAATCATAGGAAAACTCTTTCATTCAGAACCAAAGTAAAACTTTACATCCTGGTTCATATATATACATCTCATGTACTTTTGCTTCTCGAGGAATACAAACATTAACTACTCTGTCTTAACTGTACACAGGTGGTATAAAACCCTCGAGGCACTAAGCCAAAATCTCGAAATCATTAACTACTACTCCAAGGACCTGAGAGTACAGAGACTACACATAGGACTTCTATATACATCTGAACATGACATGACAGTCAATGTCTCCACCTGAGACTTTACTGCTGTCCCTGCTACTGCTGATGTCCTTCACCTCCTGAAGGATTCCTGTCTCCTCGTCTGCGTCCACCTAAAAATGTGGTTCCCACGGGGGTGGAACAATTATAAAAATTGCCCCAGTGAGAGATATAACTCTCCGCCAGAAACATTATTATTGCAACTTAATAAGATAAATGTGAATAGGGAAATCATATTTATTTGACAGCAGATATTTTGATGTCTAACAGATTAAATCATTATTCTATATCAAAAGCATTGCAACTGTAACTTGATAGAATAAACATGTTACTATTCCTTTAATGAATATGAAGAACATGTATAACATCTATTCAAACTACAGAATCATTATCACTGCATTAACTCTCTTCAGGCTTAGATCATATAACTAAATCCTGGCATTATCATTGTGGAGTCATGGCCCGTAGCCATACTCTTTTCACAAGGTGTTGGGATCTTAATCCCTCATTTCAACACTGGGGCTTCTCATCCATTCTCAATTTCAATACCATAACCATGAAATCCTGGGTATTCAAACCCTTTGTTCATCACTTGAGCACTATTACCTCTTTCTCAGGTAACTAACACCTTTAGGTCATTTGACCAAGGTAAGTATGATACTTGCTACACAAGCATCCATCATGGAACTTGATGCACATTAATTCTCTTGCCACTTCTTACCAGGCACAAGGTATATTATGGCACACAAGGCCCAATTAACAATTCAAACTAATAATACATCATAGATCATACCTGGCTATGCTCATCATCTCATAATACCTGCATGGTTAGCACATATAATAGCAGTACATCAATTATCTATCAATACCATGCAAAAACAATGTATTAATAATTCAAGGGTATTACCCTTAATCCTTTATCAAGATTTGGGTTTCCATCACACATGGCTCATCAGAACACTATACATCTTGTCACCTTTCACTAGGCAACAACTTTATTCACATGGCTCACAAAACCATTCACATCTTGTCACCTCTCACTAGGCAACAACTTTATTCACATGGCGCACAAGGCCATTCACATCTTGTCACCTCTCACTAGGCAACAACTTTATTCACATGGCACACAAGGCCATTCACATCTTGTCACCTCTCACTAGGCAACAACTTAAAACAAAGGCTTACAAGCCCAACTCATCTTGTTACTTCTTTCTCAGTAACAAAAACATAATGACACATATGGCCAATCAATTCTTATCAAATAAACATCATAGCTCATACCTGGCTATGATCATCAACTCATGAAACCTGCATGATTGTCACACATGATAATAGACTTATCAGGTTTACAACACATCATGCAATACAGGGTAACACCACTATTCCCTTACCAGGGTTAGGTTTTACCATCAATTAGGGCTTTCTCTCACATATCATTACCCTTCATTAAGAATAGGGTTTTCCATTATTAACCATTTAGGTTTTCAAGATCATATTATCAATGATCAAACCCTAGTTCATTGCTCCCCACATCTAGGAGCCAACATTTATACCATAAGTATTCACTCATACTTATTTATTCTCATCAATTATCATTAAATGATTATCATCACAAGGTATGAGTATCTCTCTCATCCTTAAGTTGAGAATTAACAAAACGACCATGTTAGGTCACTTTCAATTCAGCTCTAAGTCAAGTATAGACCACCACGGCCGTGCTACCTTGCACGGTCGTGCAAAGTAAAGCTACCACGGCCGTGCTACCTTGCACGGTCGTGCTAAGTAAAGTCGCCACGGCCGTGCTGCCTTGCACGGTCGTGCTACATAGGATCATCACATGAATCATATTTATATATGAATTCTATTATTTGATCCTTTCAACTTGATTAGGTCACATCAACCCGTCAATCATATGCATACAACTATGATTAACATAGGGTACCAAGTCATTGGTCCTATAAGCAATTAGGGATGCATTCCCAATTAGGGTTTCTCATGAAATCACCCTCAACTAGGGTTCCACATGGATGCACCCTCAATTAGGGTTTCACTTGGAATCACCCTCAACTAGGGTTTCACATGGAATCACCCTCAACTAGGGTTTCACATTGAATCACCCTCAACTAGGGTTTCACATGGAATCACCCTCAACTAGGGTTTCACATGGAATCACCCTCAACTAGGGTTTCACATTGAATCACCCTCAACTAGGGTTTCACATGGAATCACCCTCAACTAGGGTTTCACATGGAATCACCCTCAACTACGGTTGAATTCAATAACCCTGTCAATTAGGGTTTATGTTCATGTTTAGGGTTTCATGATCTCTTTGATTAAGGATCATAACCCTTATACACCACATGATTCATATTCATGTATGAATTCATTCTATCAGCTTCTTAACTTGATTAGGTCATATCAACCCTTCAATCAAGTACATACAACTATGATTTACATAGTGTACCAAGTCATTGATCTTATCAGCAATTAGGGTTCATCCCTTAATTGACACTAATCACTTAGGTACTATTAGGGTTTTAACCTTTGTTCCTTCATTGGTTAACATTACTAACCATCATTGGATCAATAGTACAATCATCATCACATTGGACCTCCATTACATAAGGTATCCAAAGGAATTAGGGTTTACTATTCATCCTAATTAGTGATTTCACATGTAGGCAACCTCTTAATAGGGTTATACATGAAATCGGCCTCAATTAGGGTTTACATCATGTATTGGATCCATGCATTTGTTATGCATTAATGACTAGTACCATTAAAGGTATCTCCCACCTAATCACATTAGGTTTTCAAAAAGGTTTGATCCATTGGACCTTTAATGACATAAGGTATCCAATTGAATTAGGGTTTCCAATGTTGATTCCTTCAATCATTGGATTCATGGAACCAATCATCAATTGGACCTATACCCATACTTCAATTGAGTTTAAATAGGTCAACCTGCAACTTATTTTACCCTTAATTAACCCTCAATTGGTCATCAATTAGGGTTTTATTCAATTGAATTAGGGTTTGGAATCGATGATTCAACAACACTAATCAATGTAAGACTAGTTGCTTTGAAACCATTGAACCATCATCCAAGTTGGGTATGACCTGACCCCAAACGGTCTTGAGGTCGTTTGGATGACCTCCAAACGGTCTTGAGACCGTTTTCCCATCATATCACTCAAATCCAAGCCATACAATTAAGGTTTGGATCATTGGATTGATCACCAAATCAGCATTGCATTGTATAACAGCTTGGTACCTTTAGACCTTCAAACACCTAACCATACTCAACCCTAGACCTCCAAACGGTCTTGGGTGACCACCAAACGGTCTTGAGACCGTTTGGATGAGCTCCAAACGGTCTTGAGACCGTTTTCCCATCATATCACTCCAATCCAAGCAATCTAATTAGGGTTTGGTTCATTGAAGTGCTCACCAAATCAGCAATCTATTGCAGATCAACTTGATATCTTTAGACCTTCAACCACTGAACTATACTCAACCCTAGACCTCCAAACGGTCTTGGGTTACCACCAAATGGTCTTGAGACCGTTTGCCCATCCAACCTTTGGACTCTAGTGAAAATTCATCATGGATTGGTCTATCGAGTTGATCAACACATCATCATTTAGTTGCAGTATGATTTGGTACCTTTGGACCTCCAATTGGTCAACTATACTTGACCCCAGACCTCCAAACGGTCTTGGGGTGATCCCCAAACGGTCTTGAGACAGTTTGGGTGATCCCCAAACGGTCTTGAGACCGTTTGGGCTAATCAACCCAAAATCTCAACTTAACTCATTGGAATTTCAGCATTATTTTCAATTAGGGTTTGCCTAATTGATTAGTCTTCAACTCATGATCCCTTTGGAATTAACCCCTCAAATTTGGAGGGTCATTAAACAACATCATTATGAACAAAAATCGCATACGGTAAACGATTGGTCAACGCACTCAAACAGTCTTGAGACCATTTGCCCAAGCAGGTCAAGTTGATCAGGTTGAAAATCAGCACTTAATCCAATTAGGTTTCCCTAATTGATTAGGCTTCAACTCACGATTCCTTGGGAGTTAACCCATAAAACTTGGTGAGTCATTAGAAAACATAATTAGGATCAAAAATCTCATACGGTGAACGCTTGGTCAACGCAGCCAAATGGTCTTGAGACCATTTGCCCAAGCAGGTCAAGTTAATCAGGTTGAAAATCAGCACATAATTCAATTCGATTGCCTAATTGATTGGCCTTCAACTCTCGATTCCTTTGGATTTAATCCCTCAAATTTGGAGGGTTATGAGCCTACATAATTAGGAACAAATTTCCCAAACGGTCAACGCTTCGTCAACCATCTCAAACGGTCTTGAGACCGTTTTCTCCCGAACGGTCTCAAACCGTTTGCCCTTAAACGGTTTGCTGAAACCTCATAGCCAATCAAATTAAAACGATTTGGAGTAGCTATCAAAACGGTTTTGCTTGGTAATTTTCTTTGGATAAGCATCTAGGATGATGTCATCATCCCCTTCCTTCGAACAACCAAGAACAGAAACCGTTCTTGATGGAAATTGCAGCAAGAAACAAGAGTGCATCAAATTGAAGAAATCAATCAACAAAGCATAGAGAATTGATGCAATAGCAATGTTTAAGGGTTTGAGTTATAAAACCCGCCTCCAATTGAGCTCCAAAGCTCCAAGCTCACGCCATTAATGGTGGATGAAGCTCTTGAAACTCCCCCTAGGCTCGTCCTCAAGCTTTTGATTGCAAAAGTTGGCTAGGGTTGAAGAGTAGATCGAAATAAGAAGGAATCCATAATTTATTTTCGATTTCCACCATGAAATCAAGGAGAACGAAGGTCAAGGGCTCACCCACAGGTTGGGGACGTGCTCCCTGCTCCTCCCTAGCTCCTTGGTCGGTTTTGCAAGCAAGGGAAAGAAGAAAATCCGAAATAGCCTTTCATTTGGCTTGAAAAAGGCACTTTTATAAGGAAATTGATGAGAGAGAAAATGCATTATTAAAATGCATTAAATTCCAAACATATGGCCGCCTCTTCCCCCTCAAATCCCTTAAGGACGAGGCACCTTCCTTTGCCTTTAATTCTCCTTCATTATCCTTGATTTAAAGAAAATCAAATTAAGCACATTAATGCTTATTATATTAATATCCATATGTGAGTGGGTTTTCTTTTTCTTATAATAAGGTGAGTGGAATTTCACCTACTTAGGATATTTTCGTTCCTTATCTTGGCAAAGGAACGTTCATACTTATTCAAAATCAACCCAAAACATTTTTGTTGAAAGCCCTTCAATTATTTTTATTCATTTTTGCCCTAAATCAAATTAGGGTTTCAATTAGGCATTAATCTTGATTATTTTAATATCAAGATTCTCTCTCCTCCAACTTAATTCAAATGAGGCACCCATCTCATTTTATTTGCTCTACATGTTTCCAAGAAACATTAGGGACCTTATTGAAGTGGTAATTTGCATATTGAACCCTAGGTTTTGGGTAAATTGCACTTTTCACCAAAACTAGGTTTTAATGCACAACACTGCTTTACAAGCTTAATCTTGGTGCCCGAGCTTGTGAAAGCCATACCACTACATCATATTCATTCTTATGATGTCTCAACATCAGAGGAACATCTTACCATGCAACATTTGCAATTTAACCCCTCAACTTGGGTAATTTGCACTTTGGTCCAAAATAAGCAAACATTGCTTCAACATTGTTCAAACAGGACCAAAATTGAAACATAAGTTTCTCATGAGCCCTAATTACTTTTCACAAGATAAGATTAAGAATCTTCTTAACCTTTTTAAGCAAAACAATCTAGGGTTAATTCATAACCCAGGTCAGGGATGTTACAAATTATAAACCCCTAACAAGGATTTCGTCCTCGAAATCCCAGGAAAAGGAGGAACATATTGTTCATTAATCATGCCCTCAAGTCTCCACATATCATCCTAATATCATGGAGATATCCTGAACTCTGTGATTCCACACAAAGCTCCTTTCATTAGCTCAACCTCATCAATGTTTATGCAGAGCATAAACCCCTAACATATGATGTCCCTATTATTGAAAGGAAGAAACATAAAAGAGCATACTTCAATCATTACTCAAGAATATATACCAAAAGAGAAACATATATATCTAACAGAGATAATTTACTCAGTAATCCTTTAATAAACTCTATATAATTGGGATTGTTCACATAGTTCTTCTTATTAGTTGGGAATGCCACATAGCTTTTCCCTTTTTGATTGGGAATGACACATAGCTCTTCCCTTTTTGTTGGGGATGACACATAGCTTTCCCTTTTTGATTGGGAATGACACATAGCTCTTCCCTTTTTGATTGGGAATGACACATAGCTCTTCCCTTTTTGTTGGGGATGACACATAGCTTTCCCTTTTTGATTGGGAATGACACATAGCTCTTCCCTTTTTGTTGGGGATGACACATAGCTTTCCCTTTTTGATTGGGAATGACACATAGCTCTTCCCTTTTTGATTGGGAATGACACATAGCTCTTCCCTTTTTGATTGGGAATGACACATAGCTCTTCCCTTTTTGTTTAGGGTTGGAATTGCACAAAGCATCTTCCTTTATTGGAATTGCACAAAGCATCTTCCTTTATTGGAATTGCACAAAGCATCTTCCTTTATTGGAATTGCACAAAGCATCTTCCTTTATTGGAATTGCACAAAGCATCTTCCTTTATTGGAATTGCACAAAGCATCTTCCTTTATTGGAATTGCACAAAGCATCTTCCTTTATTGGAATTGCACAAAGCATCTTCCTTTATTGGAATTGCACAAAGCATCTTCCTTTATTGGAATTGCACAAAGCATCTTCCTTTATTGGAATTGCACAAAGCATCTTCCTTTATTGGAATTGCACAAAGCATCTTCCTTTATTGGAATTGCACAAAGCATCTTCCTTTATTGATTCAATATTTCTTATTTCATGATACTCATTAGATTGTCTCAGAATGACTACTTGATCAGAGCAATCAAAAAGATAACAATCTAAGAGTTTCATACTTGCCTTATCTTCAATGATCATATACCTGGCCAGGGTATATAAGTATTGAGATTAGGTAGTATGCACTTACATGCTATCATATTCCTTGCTTTTCATATCATTATACACACACGATTTTCCCTTGTTCCAACATGACTAAGTCATTTAGGAACTCTTTTAAAGCTCAAACTTTCTGTATTAAGGATTGATAATCTAGGTTGCAAGGCTAGTATCCAGTCCACTATATGCATTACGGTTGCCCTAATCTGCCCAATAAGAGCATGATCATAGGATTCTCTATCCTGATCAGGTCTTAATGGGGATTCTCAGGCACTCATACTATTCTCGTCTGATCCCTTGCACCTCTTCTTGGTGCAACAACATTGCCCTCAGCAATGTGTTTCTTGTGTTCTCCAGTCATTTTAAACTTTACCCTTTTTCTACACAAGCAGAAATCATTATAGGGTATACTGGAGGACACTAACACAGACTCAACAACTTAGTCCTATGTCTCTGTAGACTCAGCGAACCTAGAGCTCTGATACCACTAAATTGTGACGACCGTCTCGCGAAAACAAGATTAACTAATGCGGAAGCGTTCATCAAGCAGCGGATTAGCGAAAATCACTAAAAATTAAAACTTTTTGCAAAGGGATCCAATCATAGGAAAACTCTTTCATTCAGAACCAAAGTAAAACTTTACATCCTGGTTCATATATATACATCTCATGTACTTTTGCATCTCGAGGAATACAAACATTAACTACTCTGTCTTAACTGTACACAGGTAGTATAAAACCCTCGAGGCACTAAGCCAAAATCTCGAAATCATTAACTACTACTCCAAGGACCTGAGAGTACAGAGACGACACATAGGACTTCTATATACATCTGAACATGACATGACAGTCAATGTCTCCACCTGAGACTTTACTGCTGTCCCTGCTACTGCTGATGTCCTTCACCTCCTGAAGGATTCCTGTCTCCTCGTCTGCGTCCACCTAAAAATGTGGTTCCCACGGGGGTGAGACAATTATAAAAATTGCCCCAGCGAGAGATATAACTCTCCGCCAGAAACATTATTATTGCAACTTAATAAGATAAATGTGAATAGGGAAATCATATTTATTTGACAGCAGATATTTTGATGTCTAACAGATTAAATCATTATTCTATATCAAAAGCATTGCAACTGTAACTTGATAGAATAAACATGTTACTATTCCTTTAATGAATATGAAGAACATGTATAACATCTATTCAAACTACAGAATCATTATCACTGCATTAACTCTCTTCAGGCTTAGATCATATAACTAAATCCTAGCATTATCATTGTGGAGTCATGGCCCGTAGCCATACTCTTTTCACAAGGTGTTGGGATCTTAATCCCTCATTTCAACACTGGGGCTTCTCATCCATTCTCAATTTCAATACCATAACCATGAAATCCTGGGTATTCAAACCCTTTGTTCATCACTTGAGCACTATTACCTCTTTCTCAGGTAACTAACACCTTTAGGTCATTTGACCAAGGTAAGTATGATACTTGCTACACAAGCATCCATCATGGCACTTGATGCACATTAATTCTCTTGCCACCTCTTACCAGGCACAAGGTATATTATGGCACACAAGGCCCAATTAACAATTCAAACTAATACTACATCATAGCTCATACCTGGCTATGCTCATCATCTCATAATACCTGCATGGTTAGCACATATAATAGCAGTACATCAATTATCTATCAATACCATGCAAAAACAATGTATTAATAATTCAAGGGTATTACCCTTAATCCTTTATCAAGATTTGGGTTTCCATCACACATGGCTCATCAGAACACTATACATCTTGTCACCTTTCACTAGGCAACAACTTTATTCACATGGCTCATAAAACCATTCACATCTTGTCACCTCTCACTAGGCAACAACTTTATTCACATGGCGCACAAGGCCATTCACATCTTGTCACCTCTCACTAGGCAACAACTTTATTCACATGGCACACAAGGCCATTCACATCTTGTCACCTCTCACTAGGCAACAACTTAAAACCAAGGCTTACAAGCCCAACTCGTCTTGTTACTTCTTTCTCAGTAACAAAAACATAATGACACATATGGTCAATCAATTCTTATCAAATAAACATCATAGCTCATACCCGGCTATGATCATCAACTCATGAAACCTGCATGATTGTCACACATGATAATAGACTTATCAGGTTTACAACACATCATGCAATACAGGGTAACACCACTATTCCCTTACCAGGGTTAGGTTTTACCATCAATTAGGGCTTTCTCTCACATGTCATTACCCTTCATTAAGAATAGGGTTTTCCATTATTAACCATTTAGGTTTTCAAGATCATATTATCAATGATCAAACCCTAGTTCATTGCTCCCCACATCTAGGAGCCAACATTTATACCATAAGTATTCACTCATACTTATTTATTCTCATCAATTATCATTAAATGATTATCATCACAAGGTATGAGTATCTCTCTCATCCTTAAGTTGAGAATTAACAAAATGACCATGTTAGGTCACTTTCAATTCAGCTCTAAGTCAAGCATAGACCACCACGGTCGTGCTACCTTGCACGGTCGTGCAAAGTAAAGCTACCACGGCCGTGCTACCTTGCACGGTTGTGCTGAGTAAAGTCACCACGGCCGTGCTGCCTTGCACGGTCGTGCTACATAGGATCATCACATGAATCATATTTATATATGAATTCTATTATTTGATCCTTTCAACTTGATTAGGTCACATCAACCCTTCAATCATATGCATACAACTATGATTAACATAGGGTACCAAGTCATTGGTCCTATAAGCAATTAGGGATGCATTCCCAATTAGGGTTTCTCATGAAATCACCCTCAACTAGGGTTCCACATGGATGCACCCTCAATTAGGGTTTCACTTGGAATCACCCTCAACTAGGGTTTCACATGGAATGACCCTCAACTAGGGTTTCACATTGAATCACCCTCAACTAGGGTTTCACACGGAATCACCCTCAACTAGGGTTTCACATGGAATCACCCTCAACTAGGGTTTCACATTGAATCACCCTCAACTAGGGTTTCACATGGAATCACCCTCAACTAGGGTTTCACATGGAATCACCCTTAACTAGGGTTGAATTCAATAACCCTGTCAATTAGGGTTTATGTTCATGTTTAGGGTTTCATGATCTCTTTGATTAAGGATCATAACCCTTATACACCACATGATTCATATTCATGTATGAATTCATGCTATCAGCTTCTTAACTTGATTAGGTCATATCAACCCTTCAATCAAGTACATACAACTATGATTTACATAGTGTACCAAGTCATTGATCTTATCAGCAATTAGGGTTCATCCCTTAATTGACACTAATCACTTAGGTACTATTAGGGTTTTAACCTTTGTTCCTTCATTAGTTAACATTACTAACCATCATTGGATCAATAGTACATTCATAATCACATTGGACCTCCATTACATAAGGTATCCAAAGTAATTAGGGTTTACTATTCATCCTAATTAGTGATTTCACATGTAGGCAACCTCTTAATAGGGTTATACATGAAATCGGCCTCAATTAGGGTTTACATCATGTATTGGATCCATGCATTTGTTATGCATTAATGACTAGTACCATTAAAGGTATCTCCCACCTAATCACATTAGGTTTTCAAAAATGTTTGATCCATTGGACCTTTAATGACATAAGGTATCCAATTGAATTAGGGTTTCCAATGTTGATTCCTTCAATCATTGGATTCATGGAACCAATCATCAATTGGACCTGTACCCATACTTCAATTGAGTTTAAATAGGTCAACCTTCAACTTATTTGACCCTTAATTAACCCTCAATTGGTCATCAATTAGGGTTTGATTCAATTGAATTAGGGTTTGGAATCGATGATTCAACAACACTAATCAATGTAAGACTAGTTGCTTTGAAACCATTGAACCATCATCCAAGTTGGGTATGACCTGACCCCAAACGGTCTTGAGGTCGTTTGGATGACCTCCAAACGGTCTTGAGACCGTTTGCCCATCATATAACTCAAATCCAAGCCATCCAATTAAGGTTTGGATCATTGGATTGATCACCAAATCAGCATTGCATTGTATAACAGCTTGGTACCTTTAGACCTTCAAACACCTAACCATACTCAACCCTAGACCTCCAAACGGTCTTGGGTGACCACCAAACGGTCTTGAGACCGTTTGGATGAGCTCCAAACGGTCTTTAGACCGTTTTCCCATCATATCACTCCAATCCAAGCAATCTAATTAGGGTTTGGTTCATTGAAGTGCTCACCAAATCAGCAATCTATTGCAGATCAACTTGATATATTTAGACCTTCAACCACTGAACTATACTCAACCCTAGACCTCCAAACGGTCTTGGGTGACCACCAAACGGTCTTGAGACCGTTTGGATGACCTCCAAACGGTCTTGAGACCGTTTGCCCATCCAACCTTTGGACTCTAGTGAAAATTCATCATGGATTGGTCTATCGAGTTGATCAACAAATCAACATTTAGTTGCAGTATGATTTGGTACCTTTGGACCTCCAATTGGTCAACTATACTTGACCCCAGACCTCCAAACGGTCTTGGGGTGATCCCCAAACGGTCTTGAGACAGTTTGGGTGATCCCCAAACGGTCTTGAGACCGTTTGGGCTAATCAACCCAAAATCTCAACTTAACTCATTGGAATTTCAGCATTATTTTCAATTAGGGTTTGCCTAATTGATTAGTCTTCAACTCATGATCCCTTTGGAATTAACCCCTAAAATTTTTAGGGTCATTAAACAACATCATTATGAACAAAAATCTCATACGGTCAACGATTGTTCAACGCACTCAAACGGTCTTGAGACCGTTTTCCCAAGCAGGTCAAGTTGATCAGGTTGAAAATCAGCACTTAATCCAATTAGGTTTCCCTAATTGATTAGGCTTCAACTCACGATTCCTTGGGAGTTAACCCATAAAACTTGGTGAGTCATTAGACAACATAATTAGGATCAAAAATATCATACGGTCAACTCTTGGTCAACGCACTCAAACGCTCTTGAGACCGTTTGCCCAAGCAGGTCAAGTTAATCAGGTTGAAAATCAGCACATAATTCAATTCGATTGCCTAATTGATTGGCCTTCAACTCTCGATTCCTTTGGATTTAATCCCTCAAATTTGGAGGGTTATCAGCCCACATAATTAGGAACAAAATTCCCAAACGGTCAACGCTTGGTCAACCATCTCAAACGGTCTTGAGACCGTTTTCTCCCAAATGGTCTCAAACCGTTTGCCCTAAAACGGTTTGCTGAAACCGCATAGCCAATCAAATTAAAACGATTTGGAGTAGCTATCAAAACGGTTTTGCTTGGTAATTTTCTTTGGATAAGCATCTAGGATGATGTCATCATCCCCTTTCTTCGAACAACCAAGAACAGAAACCGTTCTTGATGGAAATTGCAGCAAGAAACAAGAGTGCATCAAATTGAAGAAATCAATCAACAAAGCATAGATAATTGATGCAATAGCAATGTTTAAGGGTTTGAGTTATAAAACCCGCCTCCAATTGAGCTCCAAAGATCCAATCTCACGCCATTAATGGTGGATGAAGCTCTTGCAACTCCCCCTAGGCTCGTCCTCAAGCTTTTGATTGCAAAAGTTGGCTAGGGTTGAAGAGGAGATCGAAATAAGAAGGAATCCATAATTTATTTTCGATTTCCACCATGAAATCAAGGAGAACGAAGGTCAAGGGCTCACCCACAGGTTGGGGACGTGCTCCCTGCTCCTCCCTAGCTCCTTGGTCGGTTTTGCAAGCAAGGGAAAGAAGAAAATCCGAAATAGCCTTTCATTTGGCTTGAAAAAGGCACTTTTATAAGGAAATTGATGAGAGAGAAAATGCATTATTAAAATGCATTAAATTCCAAAAATATGGCCGCCTCTTCCCCCTCAAATCCCTTATGGACGAGGCACCTTCCTTTTCCTTTAATTCTCCTTCATTATCCTTGATTTAAAGAAAATCAAATTAAGCACCTTAATGCTTATTATATTAATATCCATATGTGAGTGGGTTTTCTTTTTCTTATAATAAGGTGAGTGGAATTTCACCTACTTAGGATATTTTCGTTCCTTATCTTGGCAAAGGAACGTTCATCCTTATTCAAAATCAACCCAAAACATTTTGGTTGAAAGCCCTTCAATTATTTTTATTCATTTTTGCCCTAAATCAAATTAGGGTTTCAATTAGGCATTAATCTTGATTATTTTAATATCAAGATTCTCTCTCCTCCAACTTAATTCAAATGAGGCACCCATCTCATTTTATTTGCTCTACATGTTTCCAAGAAACATTAGGGACCTTATTGAAGTGGTAATTTGCATATTGAACCCTAGGTTTTGGGTAAATTGCACTTTTCACCAAAACTAGGTTTTAATGCACAACACTGCTTTACAAGCTTAATCTTGGTGCCCGAGCTTGTAAAAGCCATACCACTACATCATATTCATTCTTATGATGTCTCAACATCATAGGAACATCTTACCATGCAACATTTGCAATTTAACCCCTCAACTTGGGTAATTTGCACTTTGGTCCAAAATAAGCAAACATTGCTTCAACATTGTTCAAACAGGACCAAAATTGAAACATAAGTTTCTCATGAGCCCTAATTACTTTTCACAAGATAAGATTAAGAATCTTCTTAACCTTTTTAAGCAAAACAATCTAGGGTTAATTCATAACCCAGGTCAGGGATGTTACAACAACAACAATGCTTAACTCACCATAGGTTGTAGAGACCTGATCCACCATCATTAGTGATCATTAAATCACCATAGGTTGTTAGACCAACACTATATTCATTAATCAACATCAAATATTAAACTAATGCCTTCATTGATTGATAACATCGGTAGGGTACTTAATGGTTGATCATTAAACTTATAATTGATCCAAAACCTGACCTAAGGGGTGACCATAGGTTTTCACCATCATCTGACACCTTTCATCTTGACCATTAGTTATCATGAAGACAACACCATAGGGTTGTTTCCATGGTACCATCATCAGGTCATGGGTTTATAGAAGAAATCATCTTTAAACCCTAAAATTGACCATTGGTTGATAGGTGCTTAGCACCATAGGTTGTCAAAACAACTTGATACAAGTCATATAATACCTTAGGAATAACTACACATGATCATAGGTTCATCTAGAACTAAAATTAGAATAGGGAACATTATAAAAATCGAAATCCAAGTCAAGCATAGCTTTTTAGTTCATGAATAATCATTTTCAAGTAAGAACATGAGCTAGCAAGCTTATAGTAAGCAATAAACATGGAGCAAGTTATAAAACTTGCCTCTAATGAGAAGATGAAACTCGAAAAAGAAGAAAACTCGAGTAGGTAGGGTAGAAAATCCAAGAATAAGCTATGGATTCGTCCATCTAGCACCTTTCTTCATCAAATGAGCAAACCCTAAGCATAAGGAGCAAGAAAGATAAGGTTTTAGAGATTTCGAGCAATTTCTACCATGGAAAAACAAGGTTCTGACCTGGAGAAAGCTAGGAGGAAGGATAGAAAAGAAATAAATGGAGGAAAGAAGGGAATTCTTACTATTTTAGGTCAAGATCACTGGAAGGAAGCTTTTTCAACCCTAAAATGAAGTCAATTGCAACCCTAGATCCTTTTTCCAAGAAGATCCCCACTTTATTCTCCATTGGACAACAAAATTCGCAGCATCATAGAGGGAGAACGAGGTTGGGAGAAGAAGGGAAGTGGTGGAGAGAAAATGGCTCATTTTGGTTCTTGGGGATAAGTATATGAAACTTTAAGATAAAGAAAAAGAAAAAGTTGAAGTTCTAGTATCAATCCAAGTGTCCATGGCCTTAATTTATTAAGAATGTACAAGAACACACACAAGAAGCTCCCCAACCATGTGTATAGACCTTTTTAACTTTCTTTTGTCGAATTTCCCAGCCAATCAAATATTTCATTAGTTGATAGTTACTAAAGGTAGCTCATCCGTGAAGGGGTAAACCCTAAAATACCCTAGGAGAAAGCACCTTCAAACCAAGGTTTAAATAGGTGCCCCATGGCTCATCAAGCTCAAGAATGATGACATAATATCCAAGGAACATAATGCAAGTGATAAATTGCAAAGAAAATGTAACATAGTGAAATCTCCTATGTACCTCTTTGTACTCTTTTCTAAAAGCTTTGACCTTCATTTTCGTTCCTTTTGTCCTTGGTCTTGATTTAAAAGAAATTAAGATGGTTATTGGATAAATGTTTCCCATATAATCTTATTTTATGGTTGCATGCACAAATGCCTCAGTTAGAATTAGATAATGGGCTTAAAATGCAAATTCACATTAGGTAATAAAAAGAGTAAAATAATTCGTCCTAGAATCTTCTAGTGTTTCCTAGAACATAAGAAATAAGAAGAAAATTCGAATTTTATAAAAGGAAGAAGATAAATGTAATGATTAATGGTAATATGAGAAATTATGGATAAAGAAGATAATTATAAAGATTTTTGCAACAAATATGATAATCTAAAACCATCATGATAATTTGATAGTTTAATTCGTTTCCTTGAGCAAAGAGTAACTTAAGGGTCAAATATTATTTAAAATGAAAATATTAATAACATTATCAATAAAATATAGGAAATATGCCAATAAAAAGAAATAAAATACTTAATGTTCTCAAATCAGGAAAATAACTTCAAATTCGTATTCTAAACATAAAAGTAAGCCTCTGTGCAAATTTGCAACTAATTTGGATAATATATGAATAATGAGTAAAATAGGAGAGAGAAAATGTGTAGAATGTTCTAATTTATTCAATAAATAGAAAAATAATTTCAACTTGTGAAGATAATTGCAAAATCGTGTTCCAAACCTTTAAGGAGACTTATGGGTGAAGTTACATTAATTTTAGATAATGTTATCACCTCTTTTGAAGGAGGAAAGAGAAAATAACATGTTAATTATTTCACCTATCAAACTTTCTCAAAATGAAAAACTAACTCCATATTTGGATTCTACGCGTCGAAATAAGTCAGGATATAAATTTTCATAATTTTTGGGCAACGTTTGAGCCTCCAAAAGAAGAAAGAGAAAAACATTTAAAATCTAATAGTTTTAATCGACTTTTGCTCAGGGATATTTCCCTGATCTAACCCGAGATCGGACAGTCCAGGTTCATTAGTGGACCCGTGTCCACTGATCCAACGACGCACGGTCGTCTTCTAACTTGAGTCGGATTAGACAACAGACTTGATTTTTCATTTTCTTAAAATCGCAATATCTTGAGATTCACTCAACGATTTTCCTTGATTTTTGTTGCGTTGGATTCCTTGCGAGATTTCGCACAGGATTATCCCAAATTTTGCGGGTTTTGGCGAGTATTTGAGAAACGCCCAAGTTGGCCGCCGACCTCCTCTCCTTACTCCTACCCACATCCTAGTCTAGGGTTCCTTGCCTATAAATAACTCAACCCTCGCAACCGCCATCACCTTAGCAACCTGTTCGTACCTCCAATTTGGGTTTTCGTGGATGTTTCGACCCCCAACGAGCAACCGAAGGTCCCAAGCTTGCGGCGCTTCTCCCTCTCTACTCCGTCATCCTCGGTTCGAATTAGAGGTACCACTGAATTCGTCTCTTCTTTCTCGTTCTTTCGACTACCTGAACGCAAGATTTCGTCGTGTATAGCGATTTTGCCCAAAATCGGAGCCAAGCTCATGTTCTCGTCGATCGGGCGAGAGGAGGAAGAAGACGGGTTGGCGTTTTACCGTTTTGCCCCTCTCGTTTCTTCTTTCTTTCTTTTTCTGATCGGGTTAGTTACGTCTTTTGCCGCTTGTTTTGACCGGATCGCTCGACCGGTTGCGAGAGACCCTGAGACGCGGGTCACCGCTCTCAGTCACTTGCGACTGCTCGATGCGGTTGGCCTTGGCTACGTGGCAAGCTGCCATTGGTCGAGATAAAATAATTTTTATAAATTATTCCGTTGGTCAAAAATAATAAATAAATAGTGTTTTGAAATCAGGAAAACGAGATCTATTTAATAAAAATGTTTTTGAGATCTGGTTTTGAGTTTTTCAAAAAGTGTTTTTAAAATCGATTTAATTAACTTAAAAATCATAAAAATTAACCCTAAGAATCCATATTTCCAAAATATACAATATTATATGTTATTTTGATCAGGAAAACCTAACTAAGACGATTATGAGGTTTTTGAAGTCTGAATCGAGAGTTTGTGCAAAAAGTTAGTAAATTAGGGTTTTCAATCTTTTAAGTGAATGCAAGTAATTCTAATATATGAATATAATGATGTATTAGGAAGTTTGGGTTTATAGTTCGTGTGAAGAGTTGAAAAAGGGGAAACTTAGGACACCTGTGGCCAAGGTATGTGTTTAGTATGAGTTTTGTTGTGCATCTACCTATCAGTTGGGAAATACTTAATCCATTACCTATATTTCTTTTATGAGGTTTAACTTGATCTAAACCATTGAATTCTTGAAACCTAAATGTCTTATTTGCCTCAAAAATCAGATATAGTATTCTCTTGTTTGGGTATTCATACCCCTCTTCTATGATGTATATTCTTTTGCTTATTCTTGCCATAAATCTTTTGTTAGCATGAAATTAAATGTTCTATTTAAATTTTAAGTAGTGGTACTTATGTACAACCACCCATAGAGGGCATGTATAAAATCGCCCTAGGGGAATGTTTATTATTCTCCCCATTAAAAATTGTAGGTGATTTGGAAATGTTTATAATTCTTCCCTCACCTAAGGTTAGAGGTCTGGTAGGTGCCTCAACCCTACTTAGTTAGATAGACATATTAATAAACATGCTAAAACCTTTAATTACTTTGTTAATGGCAAGTTCTCTTATGAAAACCTCATACTCTTTGATATCTTCTTACACCAAATATCTAGTCTAGTTTACTTGTTACATTTTCCTTTTCCTTTGATAGATTATTAGTGTGACACATTCTTTTCTTGTTTTCCCTCTTGCTGGGTGCCTTCCCAACCACCCAGGTGTTGGAGCTGTGCAAGGTGAAGGAAGGGCTTGAAGAAAGAATCCTTTGCTGTGATCATTTGCTTGACAAGAAGGATGGCTAGGTTGCTATAGCTAGATCCTCTATTCTATCTTATCTTTTCCTTTAGAAAGCAATGATGTAATAAACAATAAAGCCATTAGAAGGCTTGTTGTTTCTTTCTTTCCGCTGCTATTGACATTTTATTATGTATCTGGAATCATGCTTATTTATTTGGAATATTATGCAATCATCCTCAAAAGTCTAATTTTTTATTAAAATTGTGGATGTTTGTATTTCCTTTAAATTTTAGTAAAGGGGTGATCTCGCCTCTTTACAGCATGGTATCAGAGCCTTTTGGCGACTATTAGGGCATGCAGTTGAGGCAAGGGTGTCTAGAAAGGATCAGGGCATGGGGGCTGGCAAGATTTTCCTCCGACCCACTAGCTTGGCATACGGGGACTCCCGTGCCCATATGATCCGGCCTGGCCTGCGTCGATACGAACTGCCCGAAATAGTATGCTTTTAGGCAATAACATTCTAGTTATCCTTTTCTCATCTCTATTTCTTTTCCCTCTCATCTATGATTCTTTACTCCTGAAAATTTAATATGATAACCCTAATTTCAAGAGAGGTGACCTGTTTGACAACTCAAACCAGGAGTCCAACACTGACAACCCCGACACTCCTGCGACTCCTGCTGTTACCCAACCAACCTCTGGTGTTCCTGCCTTCACACCTGAGCAAGAGTTGGCGATGCTGCGACAGCTGTTGTCCTCCACCATGATGGGACAACTCAACACCATTGCTGCTATTTCCGCCAAGCCGAGGGAGTTCACCCTCACTGACTTCATCAAGATGCAGCCACCCTACTTCAAGGGTGAGAGTGAGCCTAACATGGTGGACAAAGCTGATGACTGGGTGTTGGCCCTGGATCAGACCTTCGAGGGTATGGCTTGCCCTCCTCACCAGAAGGTTCGGTTTGCGATGTACGTGCTAGATGGACCGGCGCGTGTTTGGTGGAATGGAGTTGCCCGCACTCGAGACACCTCCTCCATGGAGTGGACTCAGTTCTTGAAGCTGTTCAGAGAGAAGTACATCTGCCCTGCTTTCCTGTTGAAGAAGGAGGCTGAGTTTTACAGTCTCAAGCAAGGAAGCATGAGCGTGGCCGACTACGTTCAGAAGTTTCTACTGTTGGAACGTTACACCACCGACCTTGGAGCTGACAGAAGAGCGACCTTGTTCTTGGAGGGCCTGAACTACCATGTTGGTCGAAGCCTCGTTCCACAGCTGCCACTCACGTTTCAACAGATGGTGGACAAGGATCTCGCCATCGAGTCTTATCCGGGATTCTAGGCTTCCAGTAGCTTCAACAACAACAAAAGGAAGAATCCGAACCAGCATGAGAACCGTGGACGTGATCGCTGCTACAGATGCAATCGCCACCATCCTCCTGGAAGATGCCCCACCAACAATGCACCTGCTCGTGTTGGCAACCGTCCTCCACCAACCTGCCATGAGTGCGGCCAGGTTGGGCACATCCGACCCAACTGCCCCCGTTTCCAGCAAGGGCAGAATCATGCTCAGCAGCCACAACAGCCGAGACAGAACCCTCCACTGTGGAACAACAACAACAATAACAACAACAACCAGAACCCGAAGCGTCCGCCAGCTGAGAGGCGGAATGGGAGAGTGTTTGCTCTCAATGCTGAAGAAGATGGTGAAGGCAATGAAGTGATTGAAGGTACACTACACCTCAATTTGCATCCTTTAAAAGCTCTGTTTGATTCCGGTTCCTCCAATACCTTCATATCTAGATAGTTTGCCTCAATGCTTGAAATCGAATCTGAGTTTATGGATCATGTGTTAGATGTAAAAACTCCTAGTGGAAAAATCTGCTCCTCGTACCTCCAAACTCCTACCTTGAACCTCTGTATATCCGGAATAATGTTTCCCACAGTTTTTGTCTTGCTTGATATGTATGTCTTTGACATCATCCTGGGCATGGATTGGTTAAAGAAGTATAAAGCTATTCTGTTCTGTGAGGAGTCCAAGGTTAGTCTGTTTCATCCTGATGAAGGAAAAGTGTGTGTCAAGGGCAAGAAGCGAGGGGAACGAAAGTTCGTCATCTCTGCCATCAAAGCTGAAAAGCTCGTCTCTCAAGGGTGTAGAGCCTTCCTAGCCTCCATAGTTCTCGATGCTACACCTCCTTCCCTAGACCACATTGATGTGGTGAAGGACTTTCCAGATGTCTTTCCTGAGGAGTTTCCCGGGTTGCCACCAAATCGCGAGGTGGAATTCTCCATCGAGCTCATACCTGGAACTTCACCAATATCGAAGCCACCTTACCGCTTAGCTCCTGTTGAGCTGGCGGAGTTGAAGAAGCAGCTTGAAGAGCTTCTTGACATGGATTTCATTCGCCCCAGTGTTTCCCCTTGGGGAGCCCCTGTCTTGTTCGTGAAGAAGAAAGATGGCTCTTTGCGGATGTGTATGGATTACCGCATGCTCAACCAGGTGAAAGTGAAGAATCGTTATCCGTTGTCACGCATCGATGACCTATTCGATCAGTTGAAGTCAGCCACCGTGTTCTCCAAGATGGATCTGCGAAGTGGCTACTACCAGATGCGTGTGAAGGGTGATGATGTTCCGAAGACAGCGTTCAGAACTCGCTATGGGCATTATGAATTTTTGGTCATGCCTTTCAGTTTGACTAATGCCCCTGCTGCGTTTATGGACCTGATGAACCGAGTATTCCGCCCATACCTCGAAAAGTTTGTAGTGGTGTTTATTGATGACGTTTTGGTTTATTCTGAGACGTTGGAACAACATCGCGAGCACCTGCGGATTGTACTCAACACATTGCGAGAAAATCAATTGTATGCAAAATTCTCAAAATGTGAGTTTTGGATAAAGGAAGTGATGTTTCTTGGTCACGTGATTTCTGCCGGCCATATAGCTGTTGATCCTACGAAGGTAGAAGCTGTGACAAAGTGGAATGTTCCGAGAAACCCGTCTGAAATCCGTAGTTTCCTTGGTCTAGCTGGTTACTATCGGAAGTTTATCAAAGGTTTTTCTGAGTTGGCTTTACCTTTGACCAAGTTGACTCGGAAGGAAGTCAAGTTCTCATGGACCCCTGAATGTGATGACAGTTTTCAGAAGCTGAAGATGAGTCTGACTTCTTCTCCAGTGCTTGCTTTGCCTGTCGAGGGCATACCCTATGTAATTTACACGGATGCATCCTGATAAGGCTTAGGGTGTGTTCTGATGCAAGATGGAAAGGTGATCGCCTATGCTTCTCGACAGTTGAAACCTAATGAAGCTAATTGGCCTATGCATGATTTAGAGCTGGCTGCCATAGTTCATGCTTTGAAGATCTGGCGACACTACCTCTATGGAGAAAAGTTTGAAGTCTTTTCTGATCACAAGAGTTTGAGATATCTGTTGACTCAGAAGGATCTGAACTTGCGACAACGTAGGTGGATGGAATATCTTAAGGATTACAATTTCACCATCACCTATCATCCTGGTAAAGCAAATGTCGTAGCTGATGCTTTAAGTCGCAAGAAGGATGTTGTTTGTGCTGCTCTGAGATGTTATGTGTGGGAAAACCTTGAACATGTGGCCAGTTGGAAACCTCAACCTGTCGATTCAGTGGATGAAGATAAGTTGTGTGTTCATATGGCCAGTTTGACTGTTACACCAACCTGGATCTCAGAAGTTGTGTCTGCACAGTTGGAGAGTTTCGAGCATGAAGAGTTGAAAGCTTTATCTGAGAAACCGCAATCTGACTTCTCTGTCAGAGTGGATGGTGCTATCCGCTTCAGACAAAGGTTGTGGATACCTGATGTTAGTGATCTGAGACAGAAGGTTCTGAGTGAAGCTCATGGTTCCAAGTACACTATTCACCCTGGCACAACCAAGATGTACAAGGACTTACAACGAAGTTTCTGGTGGAAGAACATGAAGAATGATATAGCTTTGTTCATAGCGAAGTGCTTGACATGTCAGCAAGTCAAGTTTGAACATCAACGACCTGGTGGTCTTCTTCATCCTCTTGAGATTCCAGAGTGGAAGTGGGAGAAGATCACAATGGACTTTGTTACTGGTTTCCCCAAGTCCAAGAGAGGTTATGATGTTGTTTGGGTGGTGATTGATCGGCTTACAAAATCTGCTCATTTCTTGCCTTTCAAAACTACATATAAAGTTGCTGAGATGGATCAGTTGTATGTGGAGTGGATAGTTCGTCTGCATGGTGTCCCTGTTGTGATAGTTTCTGATCGAGACCCGAAATTCACTTCTCGTTTATGGGGTCAGATTCAGGAAGAGATGGGTACTGATCTGCGTTTCAGCACTGCTTACCACCCGCAAACTGATGGTCAGTCTGAGAGAACAGTTCAGATTCTGGAGGACTTGCTTCGTGCTTGTGTGATGGATTGGGGTGGTTCCTGGGATCGGTATCTACCATTAGCAGAGTTTGCTTACAACAATAGCTACCAAGCCAGTATTGGTATGCCACCTTTTGAAGCTCTCTATGGTAGACCTTGTCGTTCACCTTTGTACTGGGATGATGTTGGTGAACGTACCCTAGTGAAGACTGATGACATGCAGATGATGCTTGAGAAGATACAGTTGATAAAGAAACGGATGAAAGCTGCTCAAGACAGACAGAAGATGTATGCTGATAAGAAGAGGTCTGATGTAAGCTTCTTAGTGGGAGACTATGCTTTTCTAAATATCAAGCCTATACGTTCTATTGCAAGATCTAAAGTAAAAGGCAAGTTGAGTCCTCTCTATGTTGGACCATTTGAAATCTTAGATAAAGTGGGGGATTGTGCATATCGCCTAGCTTTGCCTCCTGCTTATGATAAGATTCACAATGTGTTCCATGTTTCTGTGTTGAGGAAGTACGTTAAGGATCCATCTCATGTGCTCACCTTTGAACCTGTGGAGATTAATGAGAATCTGACTTATGAAGAACTACCTGTGAAGATCCTTGACTCCCGAGTAAAGCAGCTGAAGAATAAGGAGATAGAGTTAGTGAAGGTTTTGTGGAGATACCATGGTTTAGAAGAAACCACTTGGGAGTTGAGAGATGAGATGTTACGTACTCACCCTTCCCTCTTTGTATGAGATTTCGGGGATGAAATCCTTTTTAAGGGGTGGAGTGCTGTAACATACTGAAATCTCCTATGTACCTCTTTGTACTCTTTTCTAAAAGCTTTGACCTTCATTTTTGTTCCTTTTGTCCTTGGTCTTGATTTAAAAGAAACTAAGATGGTTATTGGATAAATGTTTCCCATATAATCTTATTTTATGGTTGCATGCACAAATGCCTCAGTTAGAATTAGATAATGGGTTTAAAATGCAAATTCACATTAGGTAATAAAAAGAGTAAAATAATTCGTCCTAGAATCTTATAGTGTTTCCTAGAACATAAGAAATAAGAAGAAAATTCGAATTTTATAAAAGGAAGAAGATAAATGTAATGATTACTGGTAATATGAGAAATTATGGATAAAGAAGATAATTATAAAGATTTTTGCAACAAATATGATAATCTGAAACCATCATGATAATTTGATAGTTTAATTCATTTCCTTGAGCAAAGAGTAACTTAAGGGTCAAGTATTATTTAAAATGAAAATATTAATAACATTATCAATAGAATATAGGAAATATGCCAATAAAAAGAAATAAAATACTTAATGCTATCAAATCAGGAAAATAACTTAAAATTCGTATTATAAACATAAAAATAAGCCTCTGTGCAAATTTGCAACTAATTTGGATAATATATGAATAATGAGTAAAATAGGAGAGAGAAAATGTGTAGAATGTTCTAATTTATTCAATAAATCGAAAAATAATTTCAACTTGTGAAGATAATTGTAAAATCGTGTTCCAAACCTTTAAGGAGACTTATGGGTGAAGTTACATTAATTTTAGATAATGTTATCACCTCTTTTGAAGGAGGAAAGAGAAAATATCATGTTAATTATTTCACCTATCAAACTTTCTCAAAATGAAAAACTAACTCCATATTTGAATTCTACGTGTCGAAATAAGTCAGGATATAAATTTTCATAATTTTTGGGCAACGTTTGAGCCTCCAAAAGAAGAAAGAGAAAAACATTTAAAATCTAATAGTTTTAATCGACTTTTGCTCAGGGATATTTCCCTGATCTAACGCGAGATCGGACGGTCCAGGTTCATTAGTGGACCCGTGTCCACTGATCCAACGACGCACGGTCGTCTTCTACCTTGAGTCGGATTAGGCAACAGACTTGATTTTTCGTTTTCTTAAAATCGCAATATCTTGAGATTCACTCAACGATTTTCCTTGATTTTTGTTGCGTTGGATTCCTTGCGAGATTTCACACAGGATTATCCCAAATTTTGCGGGTTTTGGCGAGTATTTGAGAAACGCCCAAGTTGGCCGCCGACCTCCTCTCCTTACTCCTACCCACATCCTAGTCTAGGGTTCCTTGCCTATAAATAACTCAACCCTCGCAACCGCCATCACCTTAGCAACCTGTTTGTACCTCCAATCTGGTTTTCGTGGACGTTTTGACCCCCAACGAGCAGCCGAAGGTCCCAAGCTTGCGGCGCTTCTCCCTCTCTACTCCGTCATCCTCGGTTCGAATTAGAGGTACCACTGAATTCGTCTCTTCTTTCTCGTTCTTTCGACTACCTGAACGCAAGATTTCGTCGTGTATAGTGATTTTGCCCAAAATCGGAGCCAAGCTCCTGTTCTCGTCGATCGGGCGAGAGGAGGAAGAAGACGGGTTGGCGTTTTACCGTTTTGCCCCTCTCGTTTCTTCTTTCTTTCTTTTTCTGATCGGGGTAGTTACGTCTTTTGCCGCTTGTTTTGACCGGATCGCTCGACCGGTTGCGAAAGACCCTGAGACGCGGGTCACCGCTCGCGACTGCTCGATGCGGTTGGCCTTGCATACGTGGCAAGCTGCCATTGGTCGAGATAAAATAATTTTTATAAATTATTCCGTTGGTCAAAAATAATAAATAAATAGTGTTTTGAAATCAGGAAAACGAGATCTATTTAATAAAAATGTTTTTGAGATCTGGTTTTGAGTTTTTCAAAAAGGTGTTTTTAAAATCGATTTAATTAACTTAAAAATCATAAAAATTAACCCTAAGAATCCATATTTCCAAAATATACAATATTATATGTTATTTTGATCAGGAAAACCTAACTAAGACGATTATGAGGTTTTTGAAGTCTGAATCGAGAGTTTGTGCAAAAAGTTAGTAAATTAGGGTTTTCAATCTTTTAAGTGAATGCAAGTAATTCTAATATATGAATATAATGATGTATTAGGAAGTTTGGGTTTATAGTTCGCGTGAAGAGTTGAAAAAGGGGAAACTTAGGACACCTGTGGCCAAGGTATGTGTTTAGTATGAGTTTTTTTGTGCATCTACCTATCAGTTGGGAAATACTTAATCCATTACCTATATTTCTTTTATGAGGTTTAACTTGATCTAAACCATTGAATTCTTGAAACCTAAATGTCTTATATGCCTCAAAAATCAAATATAGTATTCTCTTGTTTGGGTATTCATACCCCTCTGTCATGATGTATATTCTTTTGCTTATTCTTGCCATAAATCTTTTGTTAGCATGAAATTAAATGTTCTATTTAAATTTTAAGTAGTGGTACTTATGTACAACCACCCATAGAGGGCATGTATAAAATCGCCCTAGGGGAATGTTTATTATTCTCCCCATTAAAAATTGTAGGTGATTTGGAAATGTTTATAATTCTTCCCTCACCTAAGGTTAGAGGTCCGGTAGGTGCCTCAACCCTACTTAGTTAGATAGACATATTAATAAACATGCTAAAACCTTTAATTACTTTGTTAATGGCAAGTTCTCTTATGAAAACCTCATACTCTTTGATATCTTCTTACACCAAATATCTAGTCTAGTTTACTTGTTACATTTTCCTTTGCCTTTGATAGATTATTAGTTTGACACATACTTTTCTTGTTTTCCCTCTTGCTGGGTGCCTTCCCAACCACCCAGGTGTTGGAGCTGTGCAAGATGAAGGAAGGGCTTGAAGAAAGAATCCTTTGCTGTGATCGTTTGCTTGACAAGAAGGATGGCTAGGTTGCTATAGCTAGATCCTCTATTCTATCTTATCTTTTCCTTTAGAAAGCAATGATGTAATAAACAATAAAGCCATTAGAAGGCTTGTTATTTCTTTCTTTCCGCTGCTATTGACATTTTATTATGTATCTGGAATCATGCTTATTTATTTGGAATATTATGCAATCATCCTCAAAAGTCTAAATTTTTGTTAAAATTGTGGATGTTTGTATTTCCTTTAAATTTTAGTAAAGGGGTGATCTCGGCTCTTTACAGAAAACCTCTCAATTAGGTAAATTATAGAAAAGTCCAAAATGTGCATAAAATTGCATAACTTACTCAAACAATGTCCAAATTGGACCAAATTTGAAAATAAATATTTTATTATGATTTCAAAGAATATCACAAGGCTATATTAGGGTTATAAGAATTCAATTATGATAATGAAGCTTGTTCAACTCATTAAGCAAGTTTAGGGGCCTTACAATAACCTACTATTTTGGTTATGGTTCATCCCTATTTTGAGGATGATTATATGTCTTTGTGGTCATTTGACCTCGGTGGTCATTATACCCATGTTTGTATTAAGAGAGGGTGGATATGATGATCCTACAACTGTTACAATACTTGGGTTTATTAACATGATGGTTAAGATGGTAAATGATGTCTGTATGATTTCAAGGTTTAATATTTTGTAGCATTTTCATGTAGATTATACTCTTTCTTGAACCCAAAATCCATGTACTTGATTTCTTAAATTGTTCTTGAGAGGATGATCTTATATGCAACATAAGCTTTGGTTTAAATACCATGTGGTGAGTTTCAGTCATCATGTTGTCCATAGAGTTATGGATGATTTCTCATATATGTTGTAGTTCAACATTCTCTCTCCTAAGTGGTTTGGCTTGATAACCTTCATGAAGACTTGTTCTAGGGTTTGAATGATCTTGATTCCTAAGTTTTTAACATAGTGACCATTGGTATACTTGCTATTTAGATTTTAGTTTTGGGTTGAGACATGCACTTCTTGTTATTTTGGGCCGAGACACCCATGTATGGGTTTGGGTCTAGACATCATACTTAGTTTTGGGTCGAGACATGATTTGTCATGATGTGGTGGAGGCATCTTACCTTGAGTTATGGTCGAGACACATAGTTTGATCTTGGCCAGGACATGTACTTTTAGTGTAGGTCGAAACCCTAACAATAGGTTGGTTGTGATTCTTGAGGGTTAGAGGTCATAACATATGGTCTTGTTGGTGGCCAAAACAATGGTTGAGACACAATGTGAGTTGGTGGTCGAGACACCATGTGAGTTGGTGGTCAATACACCATATTGATTGTAGGTGGAGACACCATGTTGATGGTAGATCGAGACCCCATGTTGATGGTAGGTCGAGACACAGTGTTGATGGTAGGTCGAGACACCATATTGATGGTAGGTCGAGACACCATGTTGATGGTAGGTCGAGACACCGTGTTAATGATAGGTCAAGACACCATGTTTATGGTAGGTCGAGACACCTTGCATGAAGGTTGTCGAGACACTTTGCTTGATGGTGGTCGAGACACTTGTTTCATGAGTGTTCAAGACACCTAACTAATGGATGGTCAAGACACATACATGAACATATAGTCAATACATGTGTATGAGTATGCAAGTAATGATTCATGTATAGTGATGTTTGAATGATTGTTTGGTTGACCCTAATCATGTTCCTTAACTTAATATGCTCCAAGAAAGTGGGAAATCATGTACCTAGGGTTTGGTGATTGAATAAAGTTATAAACCCTAATCAGACAAATAAGGAATCCTAACCCTAATGTTGGGTCATGTGATGTGTTTGCTTCTCTCTCTTGACGTAGTTATCATATTGTGATGTTCTCTCTCTCCTACTAGTATGGTTCTAACCTTGTAGGTTAACTGAGTGTCATAGATTGTGAATGCTATGAAGATGACTAAATGATACTAGATGATGGCCATGAGCCTTGACGAGGTGCATTAGTATTGTAAATATGTGAATGTCCACACCTAGTTATAATCTGTAGTATTTAACCCTAATACACTCCAAACTTGTGGAAGGTAATGAAACTAGAGATTGGTAAATAAATAATTCCATGGAACCCTATGTGATTAAGCATGAATCCCTAACCCTAAATTGAGGGGACATATGATGTATTGCTTACATTGCCTAGAATGATGAGATAACAATAAGTATTCTCTCTCAATTCGTATAACGTTGATTTTGCATGTGAGATGATTATCATAGATAATGATTGCTATGGTGTATATGTGATGTGACACACGTGATGCTTATATGCATGATGAGACATGATGTGATGGTTATCATAGCTAATGATTGCTATGGTATATATGTGATGTAATACATGTGATGTTTATATGCATGATGAGGCATGATGAGATAATAATGAGTTACAAGAATGATGTGATTGGTCTTATGGACTAGTGAAGGCTTGATGACTAGTGTGAGGTTATATCCTCCAGTGATGTGATAATGAATTATTATTCCTAGTGATGTGATAATGATGATTAGCCTGATATGGTAGTGTTAAGAGGCGGTGATGTTAATGGCCTTGCTTAAGGTAGTGAGACAATGTTGCCCTGAGATGATGTGACAAGTTCACACCTTATATGTGATAGACTGAATTTTTCCTTAATTTTGAGGACGAAATCTCTTTTAAAGTGCGTAGGATGTGATGGACTGATCTTTTGAAATCTTTAAATGTCTATTGAAATAAGTGAATTCATATATTTGGATCATGAAAAATATCTCTAAGTTTGTGCCTTTTTGAGGTAATTAAATGATTGATCAAAGAAGTGATTTAGGGCATCAAAATTTAATAGAATGGATTTCAGGTTATAATAAATCTATGGTTAAAGTTTGATAATGTTTTGATGTTCTTAGAAGAAGTTACTAAGGTTTGGGAATAACCATATAATGTGTATATTGAAGTATTTTGGACCAAGGGAGTGGATTATCTAGCCTAAGTTTTGATATAACAGTGTCACACAACCTTTGAGTTGAAAGTCACATATCATGTTCTCTAATGGGGTGTGTCTGGCCCTTAGAAGACATCCTACAACATGGAACACCTCCCCTACCTCCAACTGAATTGGAGACATGGAGAAGGTCTTGCGAGCCAGAACTCAAGTCACCACGACCCCGACCTCACCCAAGTAGAACCGTCCGCAACATCTTTGGCTATCAACTGGCCTCTCTTAAGAGTCTTCGTTGGGACTTGAGAGTGGACGTAAGTGGAAAGCCGAATGGACGCAGAGACAGCTGAGATCACGCATACGATAATGTTTCCTGCGGATCCGGGACTTGTAGGGCACTCCTATTGACGTTTCTCTGGCAGTCACTAAAATCCGAAATTTTATCTTCAAATTCTTTTTTTTTTAACTTGGCAATAGGTAGGGCATGTGCCCTCCCTAGCCCACATGTGGCTACGCCTCTGCTCGTCTCCATCGTGGAGTGTAGACCATAGAAAGGAGTTGAAGAATGAGAGGGTGAGTAAGGAAGAGGCGAGTATGTGGAGATAGGGTGTATGGTCAAGGAACACCGTTATGAGTCTGCAAAGACAGAGAAGAGTCTAACTTACTCTTCCATGCACCAATACTAGCTGATGAAGCCCGTTTGACGGAAGATGAAGATCGAGTGGGGAATGAACAGATAGACCTCCCTACTGCAATTGCGTAGTGTCACTGAGTCAAAGGATGTATCGTGAAGCCTTTGAAAGGTTCAGATGCAATTGGGGACCGGAATAGGCTTTTTGCCCTTTCTCTCCGCCATGACATCAGCTGGCGACGGCGGGCCTGAAGGGGGTGTTACTCTCGAGTCACACACGAAGATCCTTTGGGCCAAAGATAGTGGCACACTGGCGCCGGATATGAAGGAGGAACCTGTGTCAGATAATGAGGGTTACATAAGATCCTCGCCGAAGCTCATGACCCAGGCGACACGGACCTCGCTAAAAATGAGATCTGCAGCCGAAACGCGGGGATCGTGCAGCCATGGAGATCAGGATGAGCTGTGCGAAGCTATTAGAGGCCTCAAGAGTTGTCTAGGAGCACCCCAACATGGTTGCTTGCTCGCTGGAGGGAAGTCAGCGGTGGCAGTTTTGCTGCGGACTCCCGCAAGCGCTGATGCTTCGAGCGGAAACGAAAGAGGGAGGCGAGCAGTTCATAGGTCAACAGAGTGACCGGCTCACACAGATAAACCAGGTCTAGATCAGAAAACCGGCCGTCTCTCCTCTGAGCCAGGGCGGGTCCCTGCCACAGACCAGCAAAGAGCCGCGCCTCTCACAGCCCACGTAGCAGCGTCTCATTGTCCATAGAAAGGTAATTAACTCCAAATTCCCAGTAAATGCCCAGATCTTGTATAATTCACAGTAATTAGCTCGATGATCAGAAAATTACAAATAATATATCATAATTCTCATAAAAATTAGTAGAACAATATGAAACTATAATATCTGGCTTTTGATGCACTGATACCAATGATGTAATGTAACTTGTGATATGCTTGTTTTATGAATAATAAATAAAAAATGATGGCCTGAAATTATGAGAGTATGTCACTAAGTCTATAATAATGCTTATTATCCATATTATGTTAGTGATTATGATGTTGATGTACGAAATCATGTAATTTTCTCCAAATGACTAATTAGGGCTAATAACCCTAAATAAAATACAATAAATACATACATGCTCAATAAATGATGGAATTTATGGAACACCCTCATATATGTAACTAGAAGTGAATATGAAGCTTTGATGTCAGTTAGATGTATATAATTCATGTTATATGAAGATGACTCTTAATACATGTTATGAAACCCTAATTTAGGTTAATGATGTAACCTAGGGTTAATATGTGCACAAAATACTATGGAAGCTAATTTTCAGATCACAAACCCTAATCTGAGACATAATTTGAAAACAACATTAGTAAGATAATTCTAATATAGGAAGGTAAGAAAGTAGTTATGATAATATCCTAATGACCCAAGCTTAACCCTAAAACTGGACACACTGGGGTTAAGATGATGAGAACCTGATGGTGATGTGTGATCTTGTCTTAATCAGTTTGACAAGGATATAGTTGATACCAAAAGTGTGATTAGGTTTGTCTTCCTTGATCAAGGTACACCATTACCTCTTACTTGGTTTATTATACAGTATGCTTGTTTTATATGTGTTGTAGAACACTTGGCATATGATATTGGATGAAATGTTTGTTCTTGTATTATATCTTATTTATTTTTCCATACCTATATGGATATGAATACATGAAACATAAGATATCTGATCCATTATATGATAGCACTAAATCTCTTTGGTAGAATAGTGCATTGATGAAAGTACTAAATCTCTTTGGCAGAATAGTACATGTGAGCAGTAAATCTCTTTGGAAAAATAGTGCATTTATGAAAGTACTAAATCTCTTCGACAGACTAGTACATGTGAGCACTAAATCGCTTTGGTAGAATAGTGCATGTGGCTGATCAACTTTATATATAATGGAAAATGTGCTTAAAATATGTGTTCTCTTTTGTTAATGAACATCTCTGTCCAAGTATATATTTTTTCTTATATTTGTTTATTACTACCAAGTTCTAGTTTTATCTTATTGCCAAGCTTAGTAATGAGAGGTATATGAAAAGACACATAGGTGTACTCAGTACAATATTCTTGAATATTGTGCTGACGTATACCACATATAATCTTTTGTTTAGGTTTGTGGACATATGATCTTGAAGAACCAAGATAGTGTGAGTTTTATGTCGAGCTGATGTACAGGTGGACCTGTTGTGTTAAGATCATGTTGTTTAGTGGTAGTACATGCATACGTAGAAGTTTTCTGTTCAATATGTAATCTCAAATGTTGTAACAATTCATTATGTAATTATATGTTGAATGGTGAACATGTGTTGTATGGTTTATTATTGTTCATGTGCATGTGCTACTGATTATTTCCTTCTAACTTCTTCTGATTTTATTCTTCTTAGCCTAGTGTGTGGTGTTTAAATTGAGATTCTCGCTGAGTTGAGGGTTTCAATTTAGACGTCACACATCAGATTAAGTTTTCAAAAATCAGGGGACGTCACATTATACGTTTAATCTCTTTTGAAGTTGTTTCATAGTTATGCTTACTAGACTGAATTAGGGTTTTTTATGCCCACTTGTATGATGGAGCCTTAGTTCACCCAGTTGTCATAACTAATAAAGTGAAACCTTAATCATGTAGTTGCCTTGTACCATAGATCCATCTTCAACGTTTGTATATAGTTGGATGATGAAATGAGTAACTCCTATGGGAAACTCAGAGCGCATATTGTTTAATATGTGAGGTACAAGTGGAGATATCTCCCTGTATCCTTAAATTGTTGAAATAGTGGTATGATACTTTATTATTGAACGACCATGCATGAGTATGTTCTCTAGCGATGTGCCATGTACCAAGGTAGGCTAATTATTTTATAGGACCATAGCTTTGACTATGAGTTGCTGTCTTTAGAAGACTATAGCTTTGACTATAAGTTGCTATCTTTGCAGTATGACTACATGTCACTACGTTGCAGACTCAAGCTGACTGAGTAGTGTTGGTGATGATTATGGAGTCCGACTCTTCCATTGATCTTATATGGTATTAATTTCAACTTAGTAGTGGTTAGTTGGATTTGAGGGGTACGCCTTAAATCTCAGGGCATAATAATTAAAGATGTAACACAGCCGTGTAGTTTTATTGCTCAGGGCCATATATGAATAACATTGGATGACCCCTTTTTGTGTTTCCTCTACTATTTATTTTATAATTGGTATACATGTTCTTCATATTCCTTCTTAATGCATAAGATGATCTACTGCTCACTTGTAGATACTTGAACTTCTTAAATAGTGATAATTACCTTACTTATATCGTTTAGCTGAATCTATTTATCTGTTAATAATATAAATTGTTGTTTAGCTTATATGAGCTTATAGAAGATGTTGGCGGAGAGTTATATCTGTCACTAGGACTTTAGTCTCACCCTGTGGGATCCACTTTTTATTTAGGTGGATGGACAAGTTAAGATAGAGATTGTGCAGTTAAGATTGATAATAAAAAGGAGTTGTAGATGTTGGTTTATGGATATATTGTCAGTGTCTAGTAATAGATTACTATGTGTCATCCTTGTATACTCAGATCCTTGGGGGCATTTTGTGAATATTGTACATCAATTTGAGTTTTTGGCTTTATGCCATGATAATACATACATGATTTGTATATGAGAACAAGTGATCATATGTAATAGGTTGTGGCTAGATAGCTAGTGAATATTAATATGTAACCAATTTTGGCAATGAATGAAATGCAAGTGGCACAAGCTTATAACATCAATTGTGGTTATTGAGCTTAAAATCATGACATGAGATTAGTTTTATTTTACCATGTTTTGTGATAATATTGTTGTTAGTGATAATTCCGCGCTTTGTTTTGAGTACTCTTGCTTGTGTGGCAAAGTGTGTCATAGAAACATGGAGAAACATTTGATTTGTTGAGCGAACCGATCGACTCACATGTGAACTGACTAGCTCGCTCATGAATCAACCAGTTTGCTGCTTGCATGTTGCAAACCTTCATGATCTTCCAGCCCCTTCCACTGCCATAGAGACTGGAAATAAAGACCTAACCCCTCCTATAAATAGAGGGATATTGGGGGCTTCTCAGACATATCAATTTCTTCTAAAAATTCTTTATCTTCTCTTATTATGGTAACTGAGAGAACCTGAGCAAGTCCTACCTGATATTGGGAGGGATAGCAAGGGAGAACAATTATGGGAGGGAAAGTTGGTGACTAGTACAACAACGAGAGGGACAACTCCTTACCATCTATTCTAGTAGGATGAAAAGATATCTAGGCGGTCCATGTGGAATTCCATAGATGTGAGGTGGACTTTGCCCATTGCTAGGAGGACAACGTCAGCACGTAGTCCATGGTAGAGACTAGGAGCTATTACATGTGATGTTCAAGTATACTGTCTGTGGTGGAGCTGTAGACACCGTCTCAGTGCAACTAGGAGTGTTCCCCGACTACAACAATGAGGAGATGTCATTGGACTTTCTCCAGGACTAGGTATATCCTCAAAACCATCTTTTCTATTATATAGTTATTGACACGATCTGCTGGTTTAATGGGGAATATGGCAATAACTTTTTTGTTTCAGCTACCTATCTTGTAGCCATATTTACCTACAGTGACATCACAACCATGTGAATCTACTATATTATAGGATAATCGATATGATCAGATTTTTGGTTTTATTATTTATTTATTGCATGTGTTGCGAATAAATTTTGTCCAATCAAATACCATGGATAAATCCTAAACAAACATATATATGATATATATGCAATTTACACGCATCACCCAAAAAGAGAGTTTTGATGGTGGATGTGTAGCGTGGTTATGGCCAATAACCCTAATTGTTTGTGCATGGTTGTGTGTGGTTGGTTATTCCTATTTTATCTCAGTTTGCATATTGAGCCTCTACCTTATATTCCAATTGTTAATGTATGATTCTCTCCCACCTTTGCTCCCCTCGAATGTAACTCGAGGTTTTACTATAATCATGTAATAGTACAATAGTTTATTTACTTATTACAGTGAAGAAGAAAGATGCTCAGACTAGGACAATGACCATCTCAAAGGTGAGCCGATTGGCTGGAGGACCGATAAGGACCAAGGAGGATTAGCAAAACGACTGGCCGGTGGACCCGATTGATCGAATGAAGGACCTAGAAGCTGGTGGATAACAAACCAGTTGACCGATGAGAAGACCAACCGACTGGCCAGGAGGTGAGTTGATCGATTCAAGGGTTGAACGAATCAACCTAGATTGGCAAGAATGGTTGTTCATCAACAACAAGTTCGCATAAGTTGTGGATCTTAGGTTGTGGTAATTCCTTGTGGCTGCAAGGAATTTCATTAGGATGGGCATAACTATCATTTTTTGCTTATTGTATGTTTTCTTTGTGGGATATAGCATGCATATGATACATACTATATATGTGGTGATTGAATAAAGTATATGTATTTATTAATAAAAACTCCCTCAATCAAATATTAAGTCTTAGATACTTTCCATTAGTAGCACATATGAAAAACTTGATCGACTAAGTGTGGGCATCCTAAGGGTGTTGTGTTGTCTATCTCATGGAAGTGTGATGGTGATAATGTGGGCCTGCCAAGTGAGGTGCATTATTATCATGTTGGATTTTGGGCCAATCTTAACTGTGTGACCTTAATGAGATTAAACACCAAAATAATGCAGACAATCATGACAAGGAGTTACACATATCATCTATCTAATAGTTGCATATGATGTAATTAGAAAAATTTGCCTACCTTGATAATTGACTACGGACACTGGCGTTGGCTGGGTAATAGTTGAATTATTTTGGATCTTGGCTCACTAGAAGGTTGTATGCTGCAATCTTCCAAATTGATATGTGAGGGCTATTAATTTGAAAAAAATAGTGGGAGCAATGATCAATTAAAGACCTAATTTAATATTGTCAAATTTTAAATCAAATCAAATCAAATCAAAAAAGTTTTTGACAAAATGCAATTTTCTCTTATAAAATAAAATGACAAACAAATTAGCGTTGTGACTAGTCCTTAGGAAGGACAAACTTGACGGGACAAATTTCCACGACTGGTTTTGGACTTTGAGAATGGTTCTCAATGAAGAGTGAAAGCTATATCTCCTTGATAAACCAAATACATGCTCGTGAGGCACCAAGGGCTAAAGTGGATGCTTTCTGGAGGCATGCCAACAATGCCTTAGAAATAAAGTACCTTATGCTAAGATGGATGAACTATCAGTTGCATGAGTAATGCGAGGATATGGGGATTCTTGAGATGCTAACACATCTGAGGAATATGGTCCATAATCTAACAAAGCAAGAAAGGAACAATGTCTTAAAGGTGCTCTTTGAGTGTAAGATGATAGAGAGAGACTCAGTAGAAGATCATGCACTCAATATGATTGTACATGCGTATCACAGTGAAGAACTGGGATTCTCTTTGAGCCAAGAGTTGGTGATGAATATGATTATGAAATCATTTCCAGATCATATAGCCACTTTATTGAGTGTTACCGCTTGTATAATATGGCCATAATGATGTTAGATTTGCTTGGTATGTTTATTCATGTCGAAGTAAGAATGAAGAAGGACAAATCTGTGAAGGTGATCAGTGGAGTTGAGTCCAAGAATGAAAGAAGGCCATGAAGAGTTCTGAGGCCAAGCCTAAATATAGATCTTCAACAATATGAGGAGAAAGAAAAGTACAATAACTTATCCTATGTTCTTGAAGGCATTTAGGAAAAAGAAGATGGGGATACAAATCTCCACTTTAGGTATATACATTATAGAGATAAAGTTATCTTCTTCTTCATCATGGGAACTAGATAATGGATGTGGATCTCACATATGCTCAAATATGTAGGATCTGAAAAGAAGTAGGCTTTGAGAAAGGGCGAGGTTGAACTATGAGTCACAAATGGAGCAAGAGTTGCTTCCACTACAATTGGAACCTATAGTTTATCTATGACCATCGAGTTTGTAATAGAGTTAAAGAATTGCTATTATGTACATTTCATAAATAGAAACATCATTTCTATATCTTATATGGACAAGGATGCATATGAATTTCATATTAAGAATGGTCGATGTTCTATTTCAAAAGATGGGATCTTTTATGGTAGTGCCCCAATGTCTTATGGTCTTTATTTGCTAGATCTAAAGATAGATGTTTATAATGTAAATACCAAATGACTAAAAGTCAACAACTTAAACAAAATGTACCTTTGGCATTTTTATCTAGGGCACATAAATGAGAATTGCATATTTAGACTCCATAAATATCATTATCTGGACTCTTTTGATTTTGAATCAATAGAGACATGTGAATCTTGTTTGTTGGGCAAGATGGATAAGACCCCTTTCATTGGTAACAAAGAGAGGGCTAGTGATCTTTTAGGACTCATACATACTAATGTATGTGGGACTTTTTAAAGAACCGCTAGAGGTGGGTATCAATACTTCATTACCTTCACCGATGACTTCGTAGGTACAATTATGTTTACTTGATGAAACATAAGTCAAAAACTCTTGAAAGGTTCAAGGAGTTTGTGACTAAAGTATAGAACCAATTTGGCAAAAATATTAGGGCATTTTGTTCTGATTGAGGTGGAGAATACTTAAGCCAAGAGGTTGAGGACCTTCTTAGAGCCCATGGTATTGTATCTCAATGGAATCCACCTGGATCACCTCAGCATAATAGTGTATTAGAAAGAAGGAATCACACATTATTGGATATGGTGCGATCAATGATGAGTTTCATTGAGCTTCTAAATACCTTCTGGGGTTATACTCTAGAAACCTCCGCGTTTACACTAAATCAAGTACCATCTAAATCGGTTCAAAATACATCATATGTGTTATAACCCACATCAAGGTTAGGTAGTAAGTACCTCGATTAGTATGAAGTACCTTGATTAGTGCTAAATACCTTGTTAAACATCATGGTTAATCAAGATAAGCTAAGATGTGAATCAATAGACGAGATTGATTCATTTGAGGTAATTAACGTCAACTACACTGTAAATTGTTAAGTACTCATAGATGCGATTAGTGCTTTGATCTAGTGTTATAGTTTAATTAGATTGTTTTCTCACCTTAAGGTCGTAGAGGATTTCATGCTTGAAACTTTGCAAAAGAAATAATTTCAATCGGACCCCCGAGGCCATAATTATGGCATTTTTTAATTTCTTAGACCAATAATGTAAATTACCCATTACTAATAAGCCCCTTTCCCTTATCCCTTACCTCCTGGTCGAGCAAAGCATCTCTTGAACAACAGGCTACTCGATCGACCAACAGAGGGTGATGGGTGGGGCGATTAGGGCTCCTTGAGCCGAGCTTCCAACGACGTCATCCTCCTTCCCTCCTTCCTCTTCCTTTCTCCTTCCTCTTCCTTGCCCCTAGTCGCAGCTCTAACCAGCCCTAGCCAGGGTGCTGGTCGACCAAGCAGCATCAACAACCAACTGTAGGGGGCCATCCAAGGGGCCATTTTGGGCGAGCAAACATCACGAAACGCTGCCCTTGATCCGGGTCTTGTGGTACAAGCTTGCAATCGTAGCCACAAACAGCGACAACCACCTAGGGCGGCACCCCATCTAGTAAGCAGCAACAGCTGTGTGAAGCAGCAGTAGTTGTGTGAAGTAGAAACCATGGGTTCTTGGGCCAGCTAACACCATGAAATCAAACCCTTTGACTCTGATTAAGATCCCTAAACTCGTTTCCATAGCTCCCTAGCCCGCGAGCAGCACCCAACCAAGGTTTCCTTCTCTGCCTGTACGTGCGTAGAACCTAGCGTGAAGCACATTTGTTCCAGAACAGTACCAAGGTTGAAGATGACTTGCTGACGCCCAGAAAATGGCCTCTAGATGTGTTTCCAGTCGAATTGCAGTCACCTCACCCGCGGTGAGTAGAATCTCACTCCCAAATGCAAGTATAACTCAAATAATGGGAAGTTTTGGTTGAAATCGTTGTTATTTGTGGATGCCAACGTTTACCCAGGTGCCAGGAAGTGCTGACGTTGCTTAATTTCTAAAATGCACACATTTCTTAGTTACTCTTGCACGACGCTAGTTAGTTGATTGATGAATGTGATTTAGATTAGTGAAATTACATGATTGATCGAAACCTAAATTGCTTAGTTAAATGTTGAAAACAGTAGCACATGACCTGTAACGATACAATTTAGGTATAAACCCAGGCTATGCATTTTTAGTAAGTTAATAGATCCTCAATTTCAAAGAAATGACAATGACATGAAATGGTTCAATAGAAACCTAGTTGCACACTCTCGGTCATATTTAATGTGAGTTGATTAATAATTATACAAATTGACATGTTTCTCAAGGATATCATAAGAAATTCTCAGTTATTATCAATAATTCATGTCATGATAAGTAATTAACTCTTAATTGGGTTAAGTGATGCACAACTCAAGATTAGGGTTGATGTGCATGTTTTTCTGGGAATTTCAGATAATTTACAAGTGCTACTGATGATTTCTCATATGTTGAGTAATCAACCCTTATCAGTATATTAAGATGTTTAATTGCATGATTTCAGTATGTATGTGCCAAGTTGACAAGTATTCTTTTTATTTAAATCTACCTACAAGTACAATATGTTGATTTCTCAATAAATTAGAGTGTTTGAGCATATTACACTGCCAAGTTAGAAATGATATACATGTTCTATTTATAAGTTTCAGATAAATAGCATCAGTATCATAGAGATACCAAAGCCAAAAATAAGTATGAGAGAGACGCAATGTAGTAAGAGTTTTTTTTCTAGAATAATAAAACAATAGATTTAAGGGACCTAACACCGTAGAATCCCTATGAGAGTTCTGTGCCTTAGGGATGAAATGACCTACCCTGGAGGTGCTTCCAGTATATGGAGGTCAGAACATACCAATAGGTGGTACGGGGGACGAAGCCCTAGTGGAAGTCTCCTTAAATTATAGTTTACAGTGTCCAACATCAACCAGAAGTCCTGGTGGCATAAGAGTACAGAAAAGCGTGTCCAACATCAATTAGAAGTCCTGGTGGCATGAGATTAAAGAAAAGACAATAGGTGGCTTGACTCTCCACCTGTGTGCTTAGGTTAGAGGAGTCCAGTTTAGGGCACAATAGGAGTGTCGAGGCCAGATAGCCAGTTTCCCTTTTGCCACTAGTACATAACCGACCTTTAGTGTCGGTTATTTAAGGCCTTTAGCGTCGGTTTTAATGCGACACCTATGTGGGTGCCACTAAAAGACAAACCGTTAGGCGTCGGTTTTCAAACTGACCCCACAACCCTTCGCGCACCACCAAAAATGCGCCAGTAGGGGGTATAGGCGTTGGTTATTAGTTTTGAAACCGACACCATAAACCTTCACGCCACAAAAAGGACGCCATCTGGGGCACTATCAACGTCAGTTTATTAGTGATAACCGACGCCACATCACATGAATTAGGCGTCGGTTATACTTATTTATCCGACGTTGTAATCATTTGTCGTCGGTTTTAAACAAATAACTGACGCCTATTGCATGTTTTTTTTCTTATCAGTCTGCAGGCCTGCTGTGGCTGGTCGCAGGATGAGAAACCTACAGTTCAGTTATGAACTACATGTTTTACGACATCCATTGATATCAGCCAACAAACAGGCCACAAACCTACAAAATTAACAACATTAATTTTCACACATTTAGCAACCTGTAGTTCAATTCAATTTTCACACATGTAGAAACATTAATGTAGTAATTTGTAGTTCCATTCATTTTCACATTCACACATGTAGAAACATTCATATAGCAACCAACAATTTCATTCATTTTTACATTCACACATGTATAAATATTCAGACACATGTAGAAACATTCAGACATGTAGAAACATTCACACATATTACAATTCAGAAATTAATTTACAAAATATCATTCTTTAGTCATTATTCACTATCAACATCCCAATTATATTTAAAAAACCCCACTACTTGTATGGCTTTTTCTCATTCTTATCTTACATCATTTAATTCTTCCATCGTATACGGAGCATGTACATCTAGTAAGGCCTTTCCTGTAGTGTGGTCAGTTTTAAACACCTACAAAGAGAATGATGTATATATATAATTAATAATATATAAATAAGATTGATATATTTCATATTATCTAATGAGACTATATATAATACCTCAGGAATGGTATCGATGTCCACTACGGCATATTTGATAATCATGTGCATAAATCATATCACATAGTATGCACATGCCCATCCGTTGTCTTGTGTAGCACACTATAAATTGAAACATACAAAATATTAAAAAATATAACTAATTAAGCATTGTTCACATAAATAATATATACATTGCAGTCGGGAACTTACTTCTACGTTCTTCCAAATTATTGGCTGGTTCTTTTTCTTGGGGACCTTTCCTCCAGCCTTTTTGAACTCATCTAAACCCCTACATGTTAATGTAACACAGTACATTGCATAATTAAATAGTAATGTAATAACATATGTTAACATATATGAAAATAAAATATTTCTCACCGAAATAATGCCATTTTCATTGTGTGTCCATATTTTGAATTCAATTTAGTCCCCTTAGGATCTAGATAATAGACAGTGAACGTCTCAGGGACAATAACTAGTAACTCTCAATGCATACCCCTAGAGGTAAAAAAGTTAAAAATTAATAAATCAAAATCCACCATAAAAATGTAATTTTCTTAAGTCCAAATTATAAGCAAAGTAAACTTACTCCACATTGAATGGAGCTATTATCACCATCTTATTATTTTGAGAAAAATTTGTAAAAACATCACAACAGTATTGTTGAACTGATGAAGGGTCTTTAGCTACTAGACTAAACAAAGACGGAATAAAAAAGCCTACATGTTTGAATGAAAAATCTACACATATCTTGTCTAAGTAGCTGCAAAATATGTATTCCGTATGCATTAATATATAAGAAACCAGATCACCAGATCCTACACAAGGTATATGGATGTATATAGAAGATCTCACCTTATCCATAGCTCTATCACAGATGTATTCAGCCAATCATATCGAAACAAGTCCAAAATATCTTGTATAAATAGTTTGCTTTCGTATGATTGATCTGCAACATCCACATCTATAGAAACAGTTATAGGGCAATTTATAACATGTTCGCCTAACCATATTTCCATACCCCTACAATTAGGACCTAACGGGAAAGGTAGGTCCTGTGGAACCCAACTTGGTAATGTAGGAGGTGGAGGTGGAGGCCTAGATGCTCTGGGTGTCTTCTTTTTAACATGTATATATATATATATATATATATAAATTCAGATCAATTGACATCATATACACACACTAACAATTTAACATAATGTAAATTTACCATAAAATTTCAGTATAGAGGACATCCGCTTTTGGCCACAATATCACTCCGCCTTCTACCTCACCAAGCGTTTCACAATCTGGGTGAGCATATGGCAATGGAAGATCCATCCAACTGGGGAATATACATAGCGGGCTCACACAAACCCAACCAGCTGGTAATGGAGACCCATGAAACATTTCCCCTGTTAGGGATGGGTAAGCCGACGCCTTTGCAACGACAAATTCTTTACTTTTTAGACGGCATGGTTTCAACCCCTACAAATTTTTGTGTAAAGAATGTTATATACATATATACATATCATCTTGAAAACATATCATATTGAAAACATATCATCTTGAAAAGACTAGTTACTATGTCATAAAAATACTTATAGTGGATGTGCTAGGTGGTGGGTCTACAGGATTACTCCCAACCTCTGCAGTAGGAGTAGAGAGGGACGCCATAGGTACTGGCTGCTGAGTGGCAGTCAGAGATGCCTGCCACTTTCTCATTGCTTCATGGAGTGTCTTATCAACTGCTTCCTTGATTCTCTTATCAACAACTTCATCGACTCTCCTATCAACTATCTTATCTACCTATACATGGATAAAAGAAACATTAGCTTCTGATTATTGAATTCTCTTTTACAGTAACATTATAAAGAAAGAATAGGTTACCTCTTCTTGTAAAATTCCTACTTTTGGGACATGTTTGTGCTGGGATGGCCCAAAGAATGCTTTGATGCCCACACCAGCACCTGTAGCCCTAACACATCCAGGATGCTCTGGGTTACCCAGAGCAACTGTCAATTCATCCCTTGTGCCCTCAGGGATGAACTTGCCTTGCTTCCTCAGTTCGTGCAGCTCCCTCTAATCACCAAAACAAAAATTTGTAATTAAGTAAACACCACAAATAATCAATATTCAAACGATTGCTCTAAGATTTGTATTTTACCATTTTTGCAGCCACCTGAGTTGTTGTGGGCTTCCTTATTTCTCCCTTCTTATTTTGCCTCCCAGCTATCCAGACATCATGGTGAGGCAGAGCTGTGGTACCTATAGTAGAGGACTTCTGAGTAGCAGTAGACTGAGTAGTAGACTCAACATGTAGTCTTTGGAGAATGCCTACTGGTGCGATTCCGCTAGAGGTGCAACATACTAGCCGATTTGACCCGACTAGATGCGCCCCACGAGGTCTGAACACACGTGATGGGAATTTACTTTCAAAATTTATAAACCTAACTTAACACATAACTAAAACACTACACCCGCAAGCGCACAGGGTCGTGTCATAGTATAGGAAGGTGGCAAGTACAGGGTCGATCCACAGGGAAAAAAGGGGGCACTAGAGCTAGGTTAGTTTTGCTGGGTTCCTACTACGGAGACTAGGGTTAAGAGTTTAAAGGTTGATTTGATTGTTAACTAAGGATGAACAAGAAAGCCGTTAAAGGCAAGAATGAAATCTATGTTAACCCTAGGCTAGATTAAGACTAAGAACGAAAGAAAGGAAAGACTAAACTAGGTATGAAAAGGTAAGTTACACTAAGGCAAGAAAGAGAGAAGCAAAAGAGCAATTAAAGAGCTAAACTAACATGAACAAGGCAAGAACAAGGAAAGAAACTAACTAAGCAAGAAAAGAACTAATTAAGCTAAGCAAGCACAAAACTAGGGTTTCAAGCAGTAAAGAGATGTGTGGGCTATTTAGGGGTATGAACTTATCACTTAGGTTGGGGGTGACATATGAACATTATGATTCCATTTAGATTATCCAAACCAAACAACAAGTTAGAGTCTAATAAATTAACCTAAGCTACTAACTGGCCATGGATATGGTAGGTTGTGCATAGGGTAACTAGTCCCTAACACCCCCTACTACCCTTACGAGGCTCAATTGGGTTAGAGATTAGGTATAATTCAATTAGAGTCTAATCAATTCTAGGTTTCTAGATTAGGCATTCCTAGGGCAATTAGGGGCCGAGGGTAGTAATGGGGAGGTGAGATTAGGGTTTTGGACCCCAATTCCCCCACATTCTAGCCTTGAGAAGGCTCCATGCTAATTGCACTAGAATTACCTAATCTAGCTACTTAGATCTCTCACTTAGGTTTAGGGAGATTGATTAGGATGTAGGAAGATGGGAGGCAACCAAGGGATCCAAGAATTGGACCTAGGGGAAAATCCCAAAATTCACACATATAAGCAATTTGCCTAAATTCCTACGTGATTTCACACACAAACCAACAATCAATCCATGGAGAATGAGATGCGAATAGAATATAATCATTAAAAAATGGAATTACAACGTTTACATGTTAGTTTCCCCCAACATGGTATCAAAGTAACATAATTTCCCCCAAACAACCTATCCACAGGGGCCTAGCTACTCATAGAAATGGAAATTACAAAAAGAGAGAAGAAAGAGATAGAGGTGGTCATGGAGCTCGAAGTAGTGGCTGAAATCCTCCTCTCCAGTAGCTGCATGTCATCCTCCTCCCTTCTCCACGGTGCAAGGGTGAAGAATGAAGGGGATTATGGGTAGGAACTAGTCTAAACTAGTGATTTGGTGGTGGAAATGGTGAAATGGAGTGGATTTAAGGTGGATATAGAGTGGAATGGGGTGGCGATTTGGGGAGCTAGGAGGTGGTGGAAGGTAGCTAGCTTTGTGCACCAGCCGCCACCTAGGTATATATAGGTGTCTAGGGGGTCTAGGGTTAAGTTAGCGGTAAAATGGGAAAAGTAGTGGAAAAGTGGCTGGATTCTGTGAGTAGCACGGTTGTGGTGGGTCACCACGGCCGTGGTAGGTAGGGTAGGCCACAGCTGTGGTGTATGGGCACGGTCATGAGAATTAAAATAGGTCAAATGTCAGGTTGATGGCTGAAAATACCACGGCCGTGGTGGTCACCACGGTCGTGGTGAACTGAGGGTAGCACAACTGTTTTGTGCTGCACGACCATTCTGGTCTGTTGAGCCACGACCGTTTTGTGGAGCACGGTCGTGGTGTATGTCTCTAGCACGGCCGTTTTGTTCTGCACGGTCGTGCTACTCTATGCTTCTGTTGGAGGTTGTTCTGTTGATTTATAAGTGACCTAGCACGGTCGTTTTGTGGTACCACGGCCGTGCTGGGTCCTGGACCAACACTTCGACTCGGTTCTTTGGCTTTTCTTGGACACCTTTGCTTCAATTGATCTTTGGACACTAGGGGTAGGTCGAGGGGGCCTCAGACTTCACTTTGGGTCTCTCCAAGGGCATAGGAACCCTAGGATAACTCCTTCTCTCTCTCTTCCATCAAGTGTGGTCCAAATGCCTAAAAAACATGCAAATAATGTCCATAAGTGCATTTTATACAAATAAGCATATTGGGAGGAATGACATGCAATCTAACAAGTATAGATGTGATTGAAGAGCAAAAAGACACAAGATGAAGCCCTAAAATAGGGCTGCATCACCACCCCAAACTTGAAACATACTTGTCCTCAAGTATGCTCCAACTCAATCTCTCTACAAAACTTCCACAAAAAGAAATGACATATGCAATGTAAAAGATGATTATTGCTGAATGGGATCAAAGATGACTGAGTGCATGCATTTCATCTCTATCCTCTCCTACTTTCACAATCCAATCATGAAAAGAGCATAAAGCACATGAACTTCAAATATAGCGCATAGAATACACAAGTTATCCATACTTCTTCCATAAAGTTTCGGGTAAACCGTTTCATGATGGTGTTAATCAAGGATGACTAGGAGTGTTGTTTCACATTCATGCATTCCGTCTTATATTTCAAATCATACCAAATGACCCACGTGACTGCAGAAAAAGGCAAAATGAGCTAAGTTTGATGCTTCTTAGCTCAATGGGTATGAAAGTGGAAGAAAGGGCTGCAGTAAGATTTTTGGAGTGTTTTTACACACTCATCTTTTCTTTATTTGAATGCTCTTAAACAGGAGCATCCTTTTATTTTGTTTTTGCTTTTCTTTTATTTTCTTTCTTTCCCTTGGTGTAGATAGGGCATATGGTGGATAAAGTGAAGCGAGGGGATAAAGATATGGCCACCCCAAACTTTTGGAGGTGGCCAAGGCTGATTATGTGCACTAGGACATCTTTTTATGAGGCGGAGGGGTATGAAGATGGTAGAAGAAGAGTCAGGTCAAAGAGGGGTCATTGGTATGATTTTCTACATAAGACATCCTGCATGAAAATTAATCCAACACTTCATCTAAGATATCACACCACATGAATGAACAAGATGAAATTGATATATCAAACAAGTGATTCTACAAGCACTAAGCGCTCAAAGCTTGCTCAAGTTCATAATTCAACCAAATCAATCACAATCATGAGAGAGGTGATGCACATGTAAAAACTCAAACATTGATACCACTTAGCAATAAAGCATGACATTTCACTTGCACTAGTCAAAGGTCGTCGTTTTTACTCAAAACATTAGAGATTGGGTCAAAACATGTTTTTTAGACAAGAAATTCTGAATTTGGGCAAAATTGGCCAAAATGGTGCCAAGTTGCCTCCAATCACATCTAAACCTACATTATTGAACTTAAAGCAGTAAACAAGAAAATCCCAACTAAAACATGCAAAAATTACCAAAAATCTACATGATATGCAATGCCTGGCAAAAAGAGCAAATTTTTTGAAAATTACGCAAAAAATGGAAAGAAAGCAAACTACATGGCATGTAGGTATGCAAAGTAGTGAACTTCTAAGCTAGATAACAAAACAAGCAAAAAATGTGAAAAACAACAAACAAAGAGTAGTAAATGGCAGGTGAGATACAAAAATGAGTGAAAGTAAGACGAGGGCATACCGCCCTACCACCCCAAACTTTTGAATCATGCTGTCCTCAGCATGACACTAAAGTCTAAGGTGATAGGGTAGACGATCATTGTGGTTGTGGTGGTGGTGCTTCTCCCTGTCTGTAATAGTCGCCCCAGTAGTCTGACTGTGGAGGTAGATAGTTGTCCTGAAAAGCTGATAAAGAACTCCACCAATCTTCACCCCACTGTGGGTTCCTCTGGGCCTGGGCATTGTGAAACTGATAAAGGTGGTTGACCTGGTAATGCATTTCCTGATGGTCCAACCACATGACATCTTGTGTCCTTTGGAATCCATCCTGGGCCCGTAGAATTCTATCTTGTGTCGCCTGAATGCCCTCCAGCTGTGCATGAATGGTACCCATATCATATGCATTCACTGAAGGCTGTTGTGGCTCTGACGCTCCCATCCTTTCTTCTCTTTACCTCACCCGTCTTGCCGCTCTTTCCTCTATCGTCTACCGTTGCTCAGCCGCCTGTGAAGGCTCTCCTAGACCCCCAGCAAATATCACTTCAGGGATTTCCTCCCCTCTCAGGTTCTCCTCCTTGTACCTCCTCAAGTTTTCCAAAAAATATGGCGTTGGTCCATATTGTGCCATGAGGGGTGGAGTATGGTAAGGCAACTCCAATGTGACTCCTGGGTAAGGTGGGTTGATTTGGTAAATGATCTTATGATCTGTAACTGTAATCATGGACGAGCGAGACAAGTAGTGCAAATCAACCAACTTGCCACCATCTGCCTTTGTATAGCTTGTCATGTCATGTCCCAAGGCAGTGACTATGGATGTCACAATCCTTCCCATTACAAATGGATTTGTGCTCTTAGATGGGATTGTCCTCATGTGATCAATTAATAGTGCCCCCAGGTTCACATGCCTCTCCTTGGTCATCCAACCAAGCACAAAAAGATCTTTGTTGGTGTAGCTACCTTGATTTTCATACCTGCCAAAGATGGTGTTTGCTAACACCTTCTGAACATAGTGGAGAAATGGGCTATGAATACCACTTGTCTTTTATTTCCCTACTACAAATGTACTTTGGCCGGTGAAGCATTTCCACATGGCTGGATATGTGGAACTAGAGTCATTTTCTATCCTTCCTCCATCTAGGAGGGCTGCCATCTCCCCACTTGGGGGCAAAGATCTGATTTAGCATCTGCGAGGTTATCTTCCACCTCTTATCCCCAATCGTTACCTTAATTGCATTCTCACCATCATCGGTTGCTTTCTCTAGAGTGGCAAAGAACTGCTAGGTAAGCTCGACGTAGGACTCCTACTGCAATGTCAAAATCTCAAACATCCCCATTTTCTCCATCAATCCCTAAAAATAGGCATAGAAACCCATCACCTCCATCGTTGCTTGGAATGCATATCGAGTTGCTAAAACTCTGCGTGTCAAGCACCCCGGGTGCTTAGGCGCCTTTGCCCTGCCAGTGGTGACCTCGGGATGTGGAAGCGGGTGCTGTGGCGGAACCTCTTGCTGCTCAGAATCAGGCATATCTGTATCATCTTCATCATCTAATACAAGCCGTCGACGTGGTCGTGGCCGTGGCTCGGGCTGCGACTGTGCCGCCGAAGAGACGGACGGCCGTGCGGCTGAAACTGATGGTCGTGCAGTGGTAGCGGAGGGTCTCTCAGATGAGAAGGATGGCCAAGAGGTGGACAGAGGTGGCTGTGACGAAGACGATGTCCTCCACTGTGGCTGTTCAGAGGCTTCTTCAATGATAGGATCCACTATGGTGTACAAATCGGCCTCTGTCAGCAGGGGGTGGTTGTTCCTTGGTTTCCTTTGATAAGCAATGACACCCATAGTCTTCTCTACTGCTCTCTTTGCAAACTTCTTCATTTTTGCTCAGAAAAGGAAGTGGAATTAGAGAATTTCAGATTTCTCCGAAGAACGGGGCTGTTGGGCAGAATGGAGAGAAAGTGGTACATTTGTGGATGAAAATGGGTGAAATATGGAGATTAAGGTAGTGGAAATGGTAGGGGAATGATTGGGAATGATTTGGGAGTGATTTGGTGAGAATTCGAGGGTTGGAATGGGCAGGCGGCGTGCTATACAGGCTCTAGGGTGCGGAGAACGACCGTTCTGTTCTTCGGAGAAATGAGCAAGTGAATAGAAGTTTTGCAAAATTTGATTTTAAGTTGTTGGAATCGGGCTGCTGCACTGCCGTGGTGCGCGACACGGCCGTGGTGCATGGCATGGTCGTGGTGGCTTCATGTACCACGGTCGTGCTGCCTTGCACGACCATTCTGCCCTAGTTCTATACTTAGTTGATTTTCTGAATTTCTGACTATTTCTTTGTTGAATGTAAGCGCACCACCACGGCCGTGGTTTGCACTGTAACAACAGTATAACCTCAAATCTTGCTCAACATCAAAACTTTGATCTCAAGTTAATATTCTATTGATTCTTTGTCAAAATTTCATCTATTCCTTCTTCATTTCACTCTGTTCTCACCTGCACATCTCAAAACTACACAAAAACTATCAAATACAAGTGTGTGTTTTCTTGGAAAGTGTAAAAACAAAGCAAAAGTATAAAAAATGTAAGGTTGGGTCAAAAATTCCCAAACCTAGGTGGGTTGCCTCCCACAAGTGCTGAGTTTCTTGCCTTCAGCTGGGCTTCTTGATTATTTTTCAAAATTCACCCATTTGGAATTCTCAAGTGTCCATTCTTGTAAAACATGCATCCTTCATTTGCACTCAACCTTGGTTCCTCATCCCTTTCATCACAATAATCATCACCAATTTCTTCACCTTGGTGTCCTCTCAAATGCCCATTTAGACTTGTGAAGTGATCATGTCCAATATCCCTATCTCGGACTCGCCGGGTTGGGGTCTTGTACATGTTTATGTTGATCTTCATGTCCATAAATGAGAATGTCATAGTGCCACTGCATACATGAATTTCGACATCAGCTGTAGATAAGAATGACCTTCCCAAGATGATGGGAATCTTCCTATCCTCCGGCTCCATATCAAGTACAATGAAATCCGCCGGGAACACCGCGCCTTTTTCTTTTTCTATCATCACCAAGACATCATCCACTCTACCTCTAGGCACTTTTATGGATCTATCCGCCAACTGGAGAGTGTAATGTGCCAACTTCAACTTGCCTAAGCCCAACTCAACATAGACATGATATGTCATCAAATTCACACTAGATCCCAAATCAAGTAAGGACCTGTCTATGCGATGTCCCCCTATGTAACTAGGTATGAGTGGAGCTCCTGGGTCTTTTCTCTTTACGGGAAGGGCATGTTGTATGATGGAACTCACTTGTTCAATCAATCTCACCCTCTTTGGAATCCTCCCCGTTGACCTTCTTTTCATAGTGCATAGGTCTTTGAGACACTTGGCATATGATGGAATTTTCTTGATTGCATCCAAGAGAGGAATGTTGACCTTCACTTGTCAGAAGACCTCAAGAATGTCCATATTGTGCTTTTGTCTTCTTTTCACAGCCAGGGGCTCATCTAGTTGTAATGACCCCACCTCCTGGTAACCCCCAATTAAGGGAGACCCGAAGGTCAGAGCCATTAATTGAATACAGGATCAAAGGTTCAACATATAATCAACAATAATTATGAAATTCTACTAACTAAACTGGAATTAGGTACAAAAAAATTAAAACTGTACTTACCTTTTAAAACTTGGAAGTCTAACTATCCACAGCTTGAATTACTCTATCTAATCCTCCTTGCACTTTATTTATCAATTTCACGATGTGTCACTTTACTATTTGTGTTTTCATGATTTTACCTAAAACGACGACAAACAAAACATCGATCAACAATTGCTGGTATGTGGAGGCAACCAAAATTTCATAATTAAGTCTAACAATTTAAATATTGCAATCAAGATAATTAGCAAGTCAATTTACATTTTCCATGTGACATTCCCCACCACTTTTTCCCTAACCCTGGATTTGACTTAAGGCCACCTTCTCAATCCCGAGCTTGGTGCCTGGGAGTCACCTTTCATGGTGCTCCATAGTCATGCCTCATTGACCACCTTCTCATTCCCGAGCTTGGTGTCTAGGGTGACCTCTCATGGTGCCCATTGGTCTACCCTCCTGGGCCTGACCTTTATGGCATCCTCCATCAAGGTGGCATGTAGGTGCAGGAATACACATTTAAATTAAATTGTGATAGTCATAGTCACTTTATAATTGCAATATGAACATCCAAACAGTTTATTTGCATTCAATGCGATTAAACATCCAGGAATCCGTTGGGAAACTAAAGGGGTTATTCATAATTTACCACATACCTGTTAAGAAGACTTGAATGCAGAAATAACCAATCAATTAGGAATCAAGCAAGCACACACACACAATTATCCATGAAAATACATCCAATTTCTCCATCATTAAGTATGTCATCATGATCTATCACTCCTAATTGTCTTCTAGGGTTATTACTCCTTTTTAGGGTTTTAACCATAATTTAGGGGTTCACTTCCTTTTTATTACTTTTACCTTACTTTTATCAAGAAATCCATCAAACCCTAATTATTTTGTCTTATTTTCCATTAAGGTCGTTAAGATCAGGTTTGGACCATGAAAACCCTAATTTTCAGATTACTATATCTTTTCTTTCCTTTTTCCTCTAATTTAGGGTTTCTAAACATATTAATCAACACTTTGAGTTAAAACCCTAAACCTTGTAATTCTATCACCAAAATAGGTTAAAAACCATCTTAATCATTAATCAAGTTAAACATGTTCGAATTAACCTGATTGCAAGACGAAATATATCTTTTATCAACAATTAGGGTTTCTAACCACAAATTAATAACTTTTCTATTCAAAATATGCACTTTTGCAAAAATATACAAATTTAGGTGTTCAAACCATTTTTAATATATTCCTCATATTTTTATGATCATTTTTCATGTATTGACTTTTTGCATCCGAGTTTTCTGTCACCAGATATGATTTTACCAAGAGAATTCCTATTTATCGATTTATTAGCTAATTCAGAAAAATGCAGGGCTGCCCGATCCATGGGTCGCGGATCCATGGAGGATCTAACGGCCACAGATACGCGTGCCTATTAAGTGTGATTAAAAGAAAGCAAAGGTCGATCCTAAACTCACCACTACTGAAGAAGGTGAAGGGCAAATCAGTCAATCGACAATTCTTCTCTTCTTCTACCTCCCGTCTTCGTTGTTGTAGCAATGGTGGTCAACCGCGAGGTTGACTTTGGGCTGTAGTGCTTCTCTGCTTGCGTCGACGGTCCAGGGAGCTCCGCCTCCCTTCTTCAGACTCGAAGACACCTTCAATCGCTCACCGACGACACACCAAGATCATCCCCCACTCGCCGGACTCCGGCGACTTATGCTACTGGAACAGGGGTGAAAGTTGAGGTAGTCAGAGCAATTGAGGGCACGAGGTCGTTCCTCACAGCAACCCGCAACGATTGGGATAGGAAAACTAGGTGCTGGTGCCCTTGCGCGCCCTCCCCTATATATTAGGTCGAGGCAAGCTTGTGTGATTTGGGTGTTTCCCAAAATCTCAATCAATTCTAGTCGAATCGGGGACCTTCCCCTACGCTTTCATCTCCCAAGTCCGAAGGGACTGGAAATAACTTTGCACATCCACTGGATTGCAAGAAATCTGGGATGGAAGATCCTCCTGCAACCAACAGAGTCCCAAATCACGTGGAACTAGAGGATGAACATCCATCGTTGGATTAGAATCCAACAGACCTCATCCCTCACGTTCAAACAAAGAAATGTCTATTTCTTTTAATTTAGAAATAATTCCCAAAATGATGATAACTTGCAAAATCGATTTCTCCCAAACCATAACTCCTTTATAGCTCAAATTTTAAGGGAAAGTTTCTTGTAATATTTCCTAGCTTTGTACGAAATTTGGGAAACAAATTGAAATGGATGAGAAGGTTTCCTTCTCTCCCAAGTTACTCATCAAATTATTCAAAATTAATTTATATTCCTCTTTCCTTTGTAATTATCTTGTTATTTTCGGTCCCTTGGACCTCAAGAAAACCCAAAGGCACAAATTCCTATATTGGGGAATATGGGTTTGTCTTTATCTTCTTTTAATTGTCAATTTCTCATATTTCTCTTTTATTAATCTATTTCTTTTCCTTTTTAATTCTCTCTTCTTTTCAATTGGGCTTAATGGCCAGAAAAGCCCACAATCAATCAAGCAAGGCCATTTCACACGAAATCCAAAACAAATAAAAGGATTTCATTTATCCATTAAAAGAGAAATACACTTTATATTATGAAGAAATTGAGGTTATAACACTAGTGCTTCGGGAAATGGTGGCTCACTAGCTATTGGCCCACTTGACTCAACATGATCTTCCTGTGGTGTAGCATGAGGTGGAGCACTAGGACTCCCAATATCAACATGGGGTGGCAAATGATCATCTTCGGAAATCTCAATCCCAACATCACCACTTGACTGCTTCTGCTTTGCTTGGTCACTCTTTCTTTGACCTGCAGGCCGCTCAAGTGTTTTCCCACTCCTTAGAACTGTCATAGCACTACCTTGCTCATGATGGGGAGTGGGAGCATGTTGTGGCTGTGGAGGAGGTGGGGGTGACACTTGGGATTGAAATTGAGGTGGAGAAGAGGATTGGGGGGGATGAGAGAATTTGGGTTGGAAAGTGAAGTTTTGGGAAGATTGAGGTGGTGAAGGTGGTGGAGGAGTATAAGGCTGGGGATAGCCTTGGAAGGAGTGAATGGGATGCACTTGCATGGGGGGTGGACTGTAGAAAACTTGTGAAGAGGGCATGGGTCCACTTCCTTCATGGTGGCTCATGATGGGTCTTGAAAACAATTTTTCTTCTTGGAGAGAAATTATGGAAGATAGCTGCTCTATTCTCTCTTCTAACCTTGCAACATCTCTTTGAACATCATCAAACACTTTCAATCTAGAAAGAACCTCTTCCTCAAACCTTGAGTTGTATGTGGGACTTTGTGGTTCCTGGTAGCTATAGGAGTGAGGTGTCTTCTTTTCTTCCCCATAGAACTCAATAGAATTAACCGGATGGCAAGGAGCATTTGTCACCTGGTTCTTCATGAAGTTCACCATGTCACCAAGAATCTTCATCACTTGCGGGCTTGAGTCATCATGAGTAGGGGGTGTCACACCAAAGGCATACCCTCTTTCATTCATCATGCTAGAAGCTCGAATCCTTGATCCTTCAGCCAACTGCTCAAATAAAGGCCATATCTCCTCAGGTGGCCTAGCCATGAAAACTCCTCCACAAGAAGAGTCCACTATGTCTTGGTCCTTTAGAGACAAACTAGAGTAGAATGATTGAACTAGCTACCACAAAGGGATCTCATGGTGCGGGCACTCTCTCAAAAGCTTCTTAAATCTCTCCCATGCATTATGAAACTGCTCATTGCCCATTTGGCTAAAACTTGTCACAGAATGCCGCATTTGTGTCAACCTTGCTATAGAGTAGAATTGTCTCAAGAAAGCATTCTTCATTGTTTCCCAACTCATGATGTCCTTTCTTGAGTCATACCAGTCTTTAGCTCTATCTTTGAGGGAGAAAGAGAACAAGGTCAACCGAATTGTATCATCACTAGCCTTCGACGTCTTGAACGTGGAGCATACTTCAAGAAAGGAGTCTAAGTGCTTGTAGGGGTTCTCACTCTCTGAGCCATAGAAGATGGGCAGGAGCCCAAGAAGACCTAGAGGAATAGAGAATTGCTCCCCTGGCATTTGATCAACCCTGCTAGCAATTGGCAATTTGTAGTTGCTAGGCATGAAGTAGTCTTGAAGCATCTTGTGAGGTGCATTTTGGTCTCCCATCTTGTTTCCTCCCGAATGGCTTGTCACATGCACAAAGCACAAACAAACAAAAGAAAGCAAGTTAGTAAACCAATATACACAAAGAATGCAAATAAAAATGAATAAAGAATAGCAATGAGGAGGGCAGTAGGAAAAGTCAAAGCAAAACTAACTAGCTAGGCCGAGCGCCTCTAATCCTCGACAACGGTGCTAGAAAGCTTGGTGCGATTCCGCTAGAGGTGCAAGACACTAGACGATTTGACTCGACTAGATGCGCCCCACGAGGTCGGAACACACGTGATGGGAATTTGCTTTTGAAATTTATAAATCTAACTTAACACCTACTCACAATAAAACACTACGCCCACAAGCGCACGGGGTCGTGTCGTAGTATAGGAAGGTGGCAAGTACATGGTTGATCCATAGGGAAAGGAGGGGGCACTAGACCTAGGTTAGTTTTTCTGGGTTCCTACTACGGAGACTAGGGTTAAGGGTTTAAAGGTTGATTTGATTGTTAACTAAGGATGAACAAATAAGTAGTTAAAGTCAGGAATGAAATCTATGTTAACCCTAGACTAGATTTAGACTAAGTAGGAAAGAAAGGAAAGACTAAGCTAGGTATGAAAATGCAAGTTAAACTAAGGAAAGAAAGAGAGAATCAAAAGAGAAATTAAAGAGCTAAACTAACATGAATAAGGCAAGAACAAGGAAAGAAGCTAACTAAGCAAGAAAAGAACTACTTAAGCTAAGCAAGCACAAAACTAGGGTTTCAAACAGTAAACAGATGTGTGGGCTGTTTAGAGGTATGAACTTATCACTTAGGTTGAGGGGTGACATATGAACATTATGATTCCATTTATATTATCCAAACCAAACAACATGTTAGAGTCTAATGAATTAATCTAAGCTACTAACTGGCCATGGATATGCTAGGTTTTGCATAGGGGAACTAGTCCCTAACACCCCCTACTACCCTTACGAGGCTCAATTGGGTTAGGGATTAGGTATAATTCAATTAGAGTCTAATCAAGTCTAGGTTTCTAGATTAGGCATTCCTAGGGCAATTAGGGGCCGAGGGTAGTAATGAGGAGGTGAGATTAGGGTTTTGGACCCCAATTCCCCCACATTCTAGCCTTGAGAAGGCTCCATGCTAATTGCACTAGAATTACCTAATCTAGCTACTTAGATCTCTCACTTAGGTTTAGGTAGATTGATTAGGATGTAGGAAGATGGGATGCAACCTAGGGATCCAAGAATTGGACCTAGGGGCAAATGCCAAAATTCACACATATAAGCAATTTGCCTAAATTCCTAGGTGATTTCACACACAAACCAACAAGCAATCCATGGAGAATGAGATGCAAATAGAATATAATCATTAACAAATGGAATTACAATGTTTACATGTCATTTTCCCCCAACATGGTATCAAAGTGACATAATTTCCCCCAAACAGCCCACCCACAGGGGCCTAGCTACTCATAGAAATGGAAAATATAAAAAAAGAGAAGAAAGAGATAGAGGTGGCCATGGAGCTCGAAGTAGTGGCTGAAATCCTCCTCTCCAGTAGATGCAGGTCATCCTCCTCCCTCCTCCAGGGTGCAAGGTGTGAAGAACGAAGGGGATTATGGGTAGGAACTAGTCTAAACTAGTGATTTTGTGGTGGAAATGGTGAAATGGAGTGGATTTGAGGTGGATATGGAGTGGGTGGCGATTTGGGGAGCTAGGAGTGGTGGAAGGTAGCTACTTCGTGCCCCAGCTGCCACCTAGGTATATATAGGTGTCTAGGGGGTCTAGGGTTAAATTTGTTGGGTTTTAGGGGAGGCAGATAAGGCATCGGAAACAAAAATTTTCCTCCCCAAACCCAGAACAAGGAAACACGTCAACGTCTATACAATAGGAAAGGATGGTTTGTGGAATCATACCTTGTCCCGAGGCTTGCTCGGTGACAATACCTCGCGTCTTGCACAGTCTTCACCTCTGGTCTTGGACGGTGTCTGTGCAGCTCCTGGTCGCACCGGGACTGACGACTCCTGGTCTCACCGGGACTGTCGGGATTCACACCTGTCCTCTGAGCGGTAGAAATCTCCCGCCTCTGAATCATATTCACAGTGATCTTCAAACATGTCCCACATGTTACTGTGCTCTAGTGTGAACATAGTGAGTTATGGAAACACCTTGCCAAAGTCAGTATAAATTGCATGTCTCACATCTCTTCACTGTACGTCATACATATGAGATGGAGCTGTCGTAATATGCGATCTAGTATTCCTTTGCTAACCTTTAGCCACATTGCACGATCAAGGATTCCATACTTGTCATCAATGACCGAAATATCTCTAAGTTCATTTCATGAACTTCCAGATCCATATAGTATCCACTACGGTTCTCTCACACATAGATACTCGACATTTCCTTTTAAATGGTTTTATTGGAATACTTCCAATTATCAACAAACTTTCACTTTTATATATCCTATATATATTTTGTGATTAATTTTCTATCCTGTTCGGAAGTTCGCAGCAATGTAACTCTTTACATCAAACTCTTCCCTATCTCCATAGAACTAGTACTTCTCAAGTACTTATCAAGTTCTCATGGTATTACAGTAACCCTTACTTGAAGTAGATAGACATCCACTTGTCATGTCCCACATACGAGTTATCAGGATGAGCACATCATATTGCCATGTCCTACATACAAGATGATAAATGCATTTTGTCCTTTCCATGTCGATACATGCAAGATAATGGGATGACTACATACATGATAGATCCATATCTAATCTTAGTGTTTCCATTCTTCATAAGAATTGGACACTTGGCCTTGGGATGCTAACTCCATGTAACATGGACAAGTTTTCTCCCACTGAATTTGTGCATACTGAACCCTTCAGTATAGATTTCCAATGTATGCTTTCTCTTTTCAGGTCAAGAGGTTTTCAAGAACTATCTCTATAGATCTCTATTCCTATCACATAGGAAACATCTCTATCTTCCTTAAAGATAATTTCCACTTTTGGATTTCCATTCTAGAACATTTCCATTTCACATCAACATGTGGAATGTGAACACACTCCCACTAAATCACAGATCCCTTCTTTATCTTTGACATATCAGTCAAACCCTTTGACTATATTATCAAAGTAAAGATCAAATTCTGAGTTGCTTGTACTCAATCAATCACATTGATTAGTCCATTGTAACTTATAGACTTCATTTGCATTAGTGGATTCATAAACCTTATAGGTTGTGTCATGTACACATCCTTGTTTTATTCCTCATAGGAATGCAGTTTTAATATCCATATGCCAAATGTCTTAGTCATTAAGTTGCAAGCATCATCCTTCTCAAAATGTTATCCATGTGTCTTAACACTTAAGATTCATTTGCACTTATGGATTTCATCCAATGGGTGCTACCATCAAGGTCATACCTTATGGTTCACATGGATGTCATTTAGGATGTAATGGTCATAAACCATAACTCAAAATTTGATTCCTCATATTCAGCTAGATAGTTGACTCATCACATAGATAAACGAGGTGTATCCGTCAAGGATATAAGAACTTACAACTCCTTGTGATTCTTAATGTCCTTTATTAATGTGGGGTATTCTTTTATTAAGAATAATTCATTTATTTGATAATCATTCTGTAACTCCCTAGAGTACGATTCCTTCTTGATTTAGACATCACCATGCCTTAATCATGAGTTCACTATGATACACTATCATAATCACTCATAAGGATCTCAAACATTTGGTCCAAGTATTTCATTCATTGATCTCATCAAGAATTAACACTTTACCAAATTTGTACTTCATCTATGATAATCTTGAACACTTCATGATATTCATATTGGTATTTCTCTAAACACCATTTGAAGTATTAGCATTTGTTCCAATAGGTATGTAAATACATCACATGTATTATACCTAATAGGACAATCATTCTCCCACAACCATTAGTGAAGATTGATTAATCATGTCCAAGATATTCATGTCTCTTACTGGTTCTCTAACCAAACGAGTCTAGATTTATCCATCACATGGAAACTAGAAATGAATTTTTCATGATTGATGCTAATTTGATTGTTTGAGTTATCTATAACTTTTAGGTATCATTTTATCTTATGCATATCAAATACCACAAGATAAACAAGGCATTGCCACAAAGATCATATCTTTAGAAATTGAAACATCTCTTTATTGATTGCCATCATTCTCATACAATATGCAAAAATAAAGTGTTTCTATCTATTGGAAAATATGAAATAGCAGTTCTCAACTCTATTTCATGCCCTTTAGTCTAAAATAAACTGAAAGGTACTCTTATCTATGGTAACAACACTTGCTCCAATGATGGGTACTCCTTTCTTGGTCCTTTCACAAAGGCCATCACTTCTTTTTGGATATTGCATACCATATATGACATATCCATATCATGGTATCATATACCTCAGATAAAGAAGCGGTTCATTTCATGATACCTTAGGTGGAGATCTCCATCCCCTCCTTCATCTTCTTTTGTTCTTCCAGATATAGAGGGCAATTCCCTCATACACCCTTTCCCCATGTGCCTTGAGGTTGAAGATAGCTTGGGCTGCTGGCTAGCATCAGAACACTTCTTTGCTTTGCCCTTGCCCTTGCCCCTTAAGACTTACCTTTCATTGATCTCATCAAAGATTAGGGTTAGTCTTTCTTCATCTTTGCCTCTACTATCCTCAACATGTCCAACAACTTTGTCAACGCTTGTCAAAGTTGTTCATGTTATAGTTTATCATGAACTGTATGATTCTCGCAACATTTGCAGTATCATACCAATAGCCAACTCTTGGCTCAGAGGGAATCCTTCTTAGTTAGTTCTTTCCACATACCCAATCATATTGAGTGTGTGAATACCTTACTGGATCTCCTTCTGTCATGACATACTAGGACAATGTCTTGGAGACATCATATGTCTCATGTTGTCTCTACAACTCATAGTTTAGAGAACACAACATCAAGCACTCCTCATCAATGTCATCATCTGTATGCTTCCATAAGCATACTTTCAACCATTGATGTGGTGGGATCGAGTTCATCTGATTCGGGTATAACTAGGACTTAGAGCTTTCACTCTACGATTGAGAATACTTCTCAATGTCCTAACCAGTCGTGGAAAAATTCCCATTTAATTTGTTGGTCTCAAAGACTGATCGCAAATAAGTGATTATTGTTGATCAACCATTTATTGTACAAAAGGAAATATATGCAATTTTAGTCCAAAAACTCATTTTTGACTTATTTGATTGATTTGAAAAGTTGACGATATAATTAGGCCTTTAATTAATCATCGCTCCCACTATTTTAGTTCAAATTGATAGCCCTCACCATCAATTTAGAAGATTGCAGCGTACAACCTTTTAGTGGGCAAGATCCTGAAATCCTCTAAGTCATGGACTAGCTAGGGCTGTCACCCACAACTTAGATCTCTCAGGTAGGAAACATTTTCCATTTTCATCATATGCAACTCTTGATAAGATGTCATATGCAACTCCTTTCCATGATCAACTCCATGCCTTAAGGGACTAGATCCCATCTAGATCACCTTGTTAAGTCTGACCCAAAGCAGACCCAAAACAAACACGATGAATATGCACCCTGCTAGGGTAGACCCACATATCCATCCTTCACGCTTCCACGAAATAGATGGTGCACCATGCTAGGGCGTGCCCACACTTGGTCGATCAAGCTTTTCACGTGTGTCACATTTGGAAGGCATCTAAAACTTAATATTTGATGAGGGATTTGGTTTTATATACATATACATATCCAATCACCACAATATCTAGTATGTATCATATACATGCTATATCCCACAAAAAATATGCAAAACGATAAAAGCGATGATTATGGCCATCCTAATGTGATTCCTCAAGCCAAGAGGGATCACGGTCATCTAGGTCTACATCACATGCAACCTGTAAAAGATGAACTCTGTGCCTTGCCTTTATGGGTTTGATCAACTCATCACATGACTGATCGGCTTGCCATCAGGCCGGTCGACTAGGTGCCACCAGCCGATCAGTTGGATCCTCCAACCGATTAGTTTGCCTGGTCATTGTGCATCTCATCATGGCCGCCACCTGCTCATCTCTCTCCTCGAACCGGTCATCAACCGATCGGCTCACTCCTTGAACCGATTGTCTGGAACGTCAATCGATCGGTTCACACCTTGAACCGATCGTCTCAGCTGTCGTCAGGATGTCCTCCGTTCTTTCACATAATAGGAAATAAAATTCTATCCTATTTTACATTGTAAAAAGAGAAACCTCGAGTTACATTCGAGGGGAAGGTAGGAGAGAAATCTCGAATTATTTCGAGTTACATCAGGAATAGGAGAAGGAAGATCGGTGCGCAGATCGAGATGCAAGCAACCACATACAACTATACACAAATAGGATTTATTGGCCATAACCACGCTACACATCCACCACAGAACTCATTTAAGGGCGACGTGTATCGAGTGCATTAATAATACATATCATATATGTAAATTGGGATTTGTGGATTTAGGATTGGACATGCATAAAGCCAATATTATTCACATCGTATGCAATAAATAAAGGTGACAGACCAAAATCGATCATATCGATAATCCCTAAAGTATAGAGCAGTTGACGTGGCTCTGATACCACTGTTGGGTTTTAGGGGAGGCAGAGAAGGCAGCGGAAACAAAAAAGTTCCTCCCCAAACCCAGAACAAGGAAACGCGTCAACGTCTATACAATAGGAAAGGATGGTTTGTGGAATCGTACCTTGTCCCGAGGCTTGCTCGGTGACAATACCTCACGGCTTGTGCGGTCTTCACCTCTGGTCTTGGATAGTGTGTGTGCAACTCATGGTCACACCGGGACTGACGACTTCTGGTCTCACCGGGACTGTCGGGATTGACAACTGTCCTCTGAGCGACAGAAATCTCCCGCCTCTGAAGTAGTCCACACGGACCACATGGAACACCAATCTCCTTGTTTCACAAGGAATTGGAAGGAGTCGCACCCTCCTATCAGTGTACTAGTCACTGACACACTCTCCTGCCACCAGTCGTTTTCTGTAGTTGTCTTTCCCTTGCTGTGCCTCCCTTATCGGGTAGCACTTGCTCGAGCTCTCTCGGTTGCCAAAACCAGAGAGAACGACAACTTTACAGAGCAATTGGTTGCACTGTGTTGTATTATGAGAAGCCCCCAATACCCCTATATATATAGGAGGGTCATGGGATAAGGTTCTCCATCCCGGGCAATATGGGACTAAAGAAGGAGTAGAAGGGTTCGAGATTTTACACAAAAACAACCAACTGCGCAACCTGAACCGATCATTTCATTTCTAAAACGGTCGGTTGGGGACCTGAGCCGATCGGTTGACACCTCAACCGATCGTTTGGGACCCATGAAACGATCGGTTCACTTATGAACTGGTCGGTTCGTGGTCCTGGTCAGTTCCCGATTGACTTTTATTTTTTTGTTTCTAATTGGTATCAAATACCAATCCTTGTTCTAATCAAATTGGGCAAGTGAAACGAAAGGAAATTTCTCACCAAACCTACTTTCCCAGCTTGCTCGGTTGCAACAGTTGAACCAATCGTTTTAACACTTGAAGCAATCATTTCACCCTGTCCATGAGCCGATCGACTCACCACCTGAGCCGATCGACTCACCACCTGAGCCGATCGGTTCGCCAAGCTAAGCCGATCGGTTCATCACATGAGCCGATCGGTTGGGAGTGCAGATTGTGAAAAAATAGTCAATTGTAGTTTCAATCAATCTGATACTCTAATCAATCAGTCCAACATCTTGAACATTATGATACTGAGCTACCAATTGATTGAGTGTTTAATTGAACTACTAAACTCCTTTAGTAATCAATCTAAACATTGTTTGTGGATAAAACCCCTCTTCCAGGTTAAATCCTATGTGTGTGACCCTGTAGGCCCATTTCACGTTGGCAGTGAAAGTCCATAACACTTATGACTTCATAAGCAAGGAGCGGTGCCTAGTCACACATCAGTTCTACCCAAGTGAAATAGAAAGTTGGAGAACAACTTTCAATCCTACAATCCGTGAATGGTGTTACAGTGAATGTATAATTCCTTTGTCACTGATATCCCGAATGAACTCGAGGCATGGAACAATCATCATGTCAACGGTCATTCACTTTCTTGATCTCAGAGTAGATTGGAAGAGATATGTATGAAATCAATATCACATACTGATTCACACATGCATGGACGCCTTTCTCAATCCTACTCATCAAGTGGCCATGGATATCAAACTCCCTCAGTAGGGACAAATCCCATATCTATCACTCACCCCTCAAAAGCCCCATGTGTCAAAGCCACCCAATCATAACCTTTATAACAACCCAGGTTTCAGGACTACGTTTGATGATGTCAAAGTGTGCCCAATGACATGTGTTGAGTGTAGTGATTTCAGGTCAAAGAATCACACTCACCACCATCACTGTGAGTACTCACTGTGACTACCATGTCATGGTTCCATGTGTCAAACTCACGGTGGGTCTGTCTGGTACACTTGTTCTCTAACAAGTACCTATGTATTTGGTTTGATATCTCTATATCATGACTAATGAGATTCTGTCATCAACCAACATCACAATCTAGTCTTGTGTGTCATTGCTGTCAATCTACCTTCCACAATGACATCCGACTAGGGACATAATGAGAATGTACAAACTCTTAGCATCCGTATGATCTCATCGTTCGAGTCCTCAACCTGAAAGCATACGTCATTGAGTACTGTCATTCTCTAGACATTCAATCTGTTATATCATTATCTCAGATGACTGAACCAGAAAGAATTGGAAGCTTGACTTTGATGTTTATCAAATCAATCTTAATGTATCCCACCAATCATCCCATGATTGGCTCTCAGGGCATACATACCAACAAAATTAAGGGTAAAATGGGGAAATTAGTGGAAAAGTGGTTGGATTCTGTGAGTAGCACGACCATGGTGGGTCACCACGGCCGTGGTAGGTAGGGTAGGCCACGGTCGTGGGAATTAAAATAGGCCAAATGTCAGGTTGATGGCTGAAAATGCCACAACCGTGGTGGTCACCACGGTCATGGTGAACTGAGGGTAGCACGACCGTTTTGTGCTGCACGGCCATTCTGGTCTGCTGAGCCACGACCATTTTGTGGAGCACGGTTGTGGTGTCTGTCACTGGCACAACTATTTTGTGTTGGACGTCCATGCTGCTCTCTACTTCTATTGGAGGTTGTTCTGTTGATTTATAAGTGACCTAGCACGCCTGTTTTGTTGTACCACAGCCATGCTGGGTCCTGGATCAACACTTTGACCCAGTTCTTTGGCTTTTCTTGGACACCTTTTCTTCAATTGATCTTTGGACACTAGGGGTAGGTCAAGGGGGCCTCAGACTTCACTTTGGGTCTCTCCAAGGGCAGAGGAACCCTATGATCACACCTTCTCTCTCTCTCTTCCATCAAGTGTGGTCCAAATGCCTAGAAAACATGCAAATAATGTCCATAAGTGCATTTTATACAAATAAGCATATTGGGATGAATGACATGCAATCTAACAAGTATATATGTAATTTAAGAGCAAAACGACACAAGATGAAGCCCTAAAATAGGGCTGCATCACCTGCATACCCCTTTGGACCCATTGTGTGGTCATGCACATTCAATGCACACCTTGCTTTTTGCGCCTCACCGAGGGCGTAGTTAGTGTGCACATTAATGATTTGGTTAGTAACACTAAATGTTAATCTTGAATAGGTGAATAAAACGTATATTAATTAAATTGGGAGTGACACCTAATACCATGAATTCATCAATTTTTCTTGAAGCAACAAACGCGTCCCATTCTTCTTGGTCCAGGAAGTTCCACTGTTCAGTGGCTATCTTCTTCCTCTTGTCACCTTCTTTTATGTATTCTCAGGTGAGATTTGTCCTATAGTTCCTTAGGACTCTCCCACAACATTGCATCATGCATTTACGATGCAGCTTTTCATCCAATGCTAATATACTCTGCAAAATAGAATTGCTATTAACTAGTATCCAAAAAATTAGTAATCTACAAAATAGAATTGCAAATTAATAATAACTCACACATAAATCCTTCCATATTATGTCTTTCTTCCCCTTAGGAGCTTTATGCCAAGAATCTATCTTACAACCGCAATAGCTACGAGTAACATACCCAAGATATGAAACAAACGAATTGCGATTCACTCCAATTGCATTTCCTGCATTATCAAAATCCACAACAAGTTTGGGTCCATTGCCCCTTTGTGCTATTAACTTCTTCATCATAGTGATGCCCCTTCTCTTGTCAACTTTTTGGTGCTGCTCATCAAGTGCCTCAAGTGCTTCAGAGGGTACATGTGCATCATCAACCTAAAATTTAATAAAATAAACACACTTACATGATATAACTATAAATGGACATATAGATATAAATATATGATATATTTTTAAAACTTACATTGTGAGGCGGCAGATTGATGTCCTTACCCTCACAATAATCATCAACACGGTCATCAGGAGAATGCTCAGCCATCTGAAAGTTCACATTCACATTGTAAAGTAATTCACATTGTAAAGTTCACATTTTAAAATTCACATTGTAAAGTTCACATTCACATTGTAAAGTAATTCACATTGTAAAGTTCACATTCAGAAAAATAAAACATATAAAAAATATAAACATGCCTCTAATATTGCGATTTTTTTTATCAATTAACAATCCTTCATTGTGATCTCTGCGTACATACAAGTCATCATTAACTTCAGTATTTGCTGGTGTTGGCAACCCAACTGAGAATGGACTGGAGTCATCATACCTATCATAGTACTCTTCTTCATCTATAGGATCTTAATGAACTGTCTTTTACCTTGAAGAACAACCGACCATTTATCATTTGCAGGATCATCGATATAAAATACTTATTTCACCTGTGATGCCAATATGAATGGTTCACCCTTCTCGCCAATCTTTTCAAAGTTCACTAAATTGAAACCCAATTCATCCACTATAACTCCTTTGGTGTTATCAACCTAATTACACTTGAAGAGTGGAATTTTGAAATCTATGTAGTCAAACTCCCATATGTCTTCAATTACACCGTAATATGACATTTTAGCTTCACGTGTACTCTTATCCTTTGCACTTGCAAAAAACATAGTCGACGCTTGAAGGGTGACCCCACTATTTTGGACGACACTCTTACCATCTTGGCACTTTGTGGAATATGTGAATCCATTAATGTCATACCCTTCATAAGACATAATATTCAATTTTGGTTTAAAGGCGAGGCATTTGATAGTTTTAGTAATATCATTTATACAAATAAGCATATTGGGATGAATGACATGCAATCTAACAAGTATAGATGTAATTTAAGTGCAAAAAGACACAAGATGAAGCCCTAAAATAGGGCTGCATCACCTGCATACCCCTTTGGACCCATTGTGTGGTCATGCACATTCAATGCACACCTTGCTTTTTGCGCCTCACTGAGGGCCTAGTTAGTGTGCACATTAATGATTTGGTTAGTAACACTAAATATTAATCTTGAATAGGTGAATAAAACGTATATTAATTAAATTGGGATTGACGCCTAATACCATGAATTCATCAATTTTTCTTGAAGCAACAAACGCGTCCCATTCTTCTTGGTCCAGGAAGTTCCACTGTTCAGTGGCTATCTTCTTCCTCTTGTCACCTTCTTTTATGTATTCTCGGGTGAGATTTGTCCTATAGTTCCTTAGGACTCTCCCACAACATTGCATCATGCATTTACGATGCAGCTTTTCATCCAATGCAAATATACTCTGCAAAATAGAATTTCTATTAACTAGTATCCAAAAAATTAGTAATCTACAAAATAGAATTGCAAATTAATAATAACTCACACATAAATCCTTCCATATTATGTCTTTCTTCCCCTTAGGAACTTTATGCCAAGAATCTATCTTACAACCACAATAGCTACGAGTAACATACCCAAGATATGAAACAAACAAATTGCGATTCACTCCAATTGCATTTCCTGCATTATCAAAATCCACAACAAGTTTGGGTCCATTGCCCCTTTGTGCTATTAACTTCTTCATCATAGTGATGCCCCTTCTCTTGTCAACGTTTTGGTGCTTCTCATCAAGTGCCTCAAGTGCTTCAGAGGGTACATGTGCATCATCAACCTAAAATTTAATAAAATAAACACACTTACATGATATAACTATAAATAGACATATAGATATAAATATATGATATATTTTTAAAACTTACATTGTGAGGCGACGGATTGATGTCCTTACCCTCACAATAATCATCAGCATGGTCATCAGGAGAATGCTCAACCATCTAAAAGTTCACATTCACATTGTAAAGTAATTCACATTGTAAAGTTCACATTTTAAAATTCACATTGTAAAGTTCACATTCACATTGTAAAGTAATTCACATTGTAAAGTTCACATTCTAAAAAATAAAACATATAAAAAATATAAACATGCCTCTAATATTGTGATTTTTTAACAATTAACAATCCTTCATTGTGATCTCTGCGTACATACAAGTCATCATTAGCTTCAATATTTGCTGGTGTTGGCAACCCAACTGAGAATGGACTGGAGTCATCATACCTATCATAGTACTCTTCTTCATCTATAGGATCTTAATGAACTGTCTTTTACCTTGAAGAACAACCGACCATTTATCATTTGCAGGATCATCCATATAAAATACTTGCTTCGCCTATGATGCCAATATGAATGGTTCACCCTTCTCGCCAATCTTTTCAAAGTTCACTAAAGTGAAACCCAATTCATCCACTATAACTCCTTTGGTGTTATCAACCTAATTACACTTGAAGAGTGGAATTTTGAAATCTATGTAGTCAAACTCCCATATGTCTTCAATTACACCGTAATATGACATTTTAGCTTCACGTGTACTCTTATCCTTTGCACTTGCAAAAAACATAGTCGACGCTTGAAGGGTGACCCCACTATTTTGGACGACACTCTTACCATCTTGGCACTTTGTGGAATATGTGAATCCATTAATGTCATACCCTTCATAAGACATAATATTCAATTTTGGTTTAAAGGCGAGGCATTTGATAGTTTTAGTAATATCATTTATACAAATAAGCATATTGGGATGAATGACATGCAATCTAACAAGTATAGATGTAATTTAAGTGCAAAAAGACACAAGATGAAGCCCTAAAATAGGGCTGCATCACCTGCATACCCCTTTGGACCCATTGTGTGGTCATGCACATTCAATGCACACCTTGCTTTTTGCGCCTCACTGAGGGCCTAGTTAGTGTGCACATTAATGATTTGGTTAGTAACACTAAATATTAATCTTGAATAGGTGAATAAAACGTATATTAATTAAATTGGGATTGACGCCTAATACCATGAATTCATCAATTTTTCTTGAAGCAACAAACGCGTCCCATTCTTCTTGGTCCAGGAAGTTCCACTGTTCAGTGGCTATCTTCTTCCTCTTGTCACCTTCTTTTATGTATTCTCGGGTGAGATTTGTCCTATAGTTCCTTAGGACTCTCCCACAACATTGCATCATGCATTTACGATGCAGCTTTTCATCCAATGCAAATATACTCTACAAAATAGAATTGCTATTAACTAGTATCCAAAAAATTAGTAATCTACAAAATAGAATTGCAAATTAATAATAACTCACACATAAATCCTTCCATATTATGTCTTTCTTCCCCTTAGGAACTTTATGCCAAGAATCTATCTTACAACCACAATAGCTACGAGTAACATACCCAAGATATGAAACAAACAAATTGCGATTCACTCCAATTGCATTTCCTGCATTATCAAAATCCACAACAAGTTTGGGTCCATTGCCCCTTTGTGCTATTAACTTCTTCATCATAGTGATGCCCCTTCTCTTGTCAACTTTTTGGTGCTTCTCATCAAGTGCCTCAAGTGCTTCAGAGGGTACATGTGCATCATCAACCTAAAATTTAATAAAATAAACACACTTACATGATATAACTATAAATAGACATATAGATATAAATATATGATATATTTTTAAAACTTACATTGTGAGGCGGCGGATTGATGTCCTTACCCTCACGATAATCATCAGCATGGTCATCAGGAGAATGCTCAACCATCTAAAAGTTCACATTCACATTGTAAAGTAATTCACATTGTAAAGTTCACATTTTAAAATTCACATTGTAAAGTTCACATTCACATTGTAAAGTAATTCACATTGTAAAGTTCACATTCAGAAAAATAAAACATATAAAAAATATAAACATGCCTCTAATATTGTGATTTTTTAACAATTAACAATCCTTCATTGTGATCTCTGCGTACATACAAGTCATCATTAGCTTCAATATTTGCTGGTGTTGGCAACCCAACTGAGAATGGACTGGAGTCATCATACCTATCATAGTACTCTTCTTCATCTATAGGATCTTAATGAACTGTCTTTTACCTTGAAGAACAACCGACCATTTATCATTTGCAGGATCATCGATATAAAATACTTGCTTCGCCTATGATGCCAATATGAATGGTTCACCCTTCTCACCAATCTTTTCAAAGTTCACTAAAGTGAAACCCAATTCATCCACTATAACTCCTTTGGTGTTATCAACCTAATTACACTTGAAGAGCGGAATTCTGAAATCTATGTAGTCAAACTCCCATATGTCTTCAATTACACCGTAATATGACATTTTAGCTTCACGTGGACTCTTATCCTTTGCACTTGCAAAAAACATAGTCGACGCTTGAAGGGTGACCCCATTATTTTGGACGACACTCTTACCATCTTGGCACTTTGTGGAATATGTGAATCCATTAATATCATACCCTTCATAAGACATAATATTCAATTTTGGTTTAAAGGCAAGGCATTTGATAGTTTTAGTAATGTCATTTGGTGTTTGAGATAGTTGATGTAAGACTTTATCTTCAAACCACTTAATAAATGTCTTGTTATGCTCTCTAGCAAGCCACATTGTATTGGCTCGAGGATATTGTCTCTTGATGAAACTGGTATGTTCCTCGATATAAACACTCACTTCATCCATGTTGTGTTAAATATACAAGTGACCTTGTTCCAACTGCTCACAGCTGATTACTTTCACCCGTGATCCCAAAATTGCTTTGCCAAATTGCTCCTCAATATTCTTGTCATTACCAGGAGTGTCATTACCACTGAGAAAGTCATTGCAAAAATCCATAACCTCTCTCGCCACATAACCCTCAATAATACTCCCTTCAGGCCGATAATGGGTTCGAACATCACTTTTAAAAATGATCATGTATCATTCAAAGGGATACATCCAATGCAAGAAAACTAGTCCCAACATTTTCACTTCCCTAGATAAGTGGACAACAAGATGTACCATGATATCAAAGAACGAAGGAGGAAAATACATCTCAAGCTGACATAGGGTAACAACCACTTCTCTTTGCAAATTATCGAGAGTATCATGGTCAATAACTTTGCTGCACAGACTGTTGAAAAAGAAACAAAGTCTGGTGATCGCAAACCTTACATGCTTCGACAATATAGATCGAATTGCCACAGGCAATATTTGTTTCATTAGAGTGTGAAAATCATGAGATTTAAGACCTATCAACTTCAGATCTTTTATTGATACCAATCTACGGATGTTGGATGTGTAACCCTGTGGCACCGTAGCATTTACCAAACATTCACAAAAAGCATTCTTCTCCTTTCTAGACAATGTGTAACAAGCGGGAGGTAAGTATGTTCTCCGATTTCCCATTTCACATAATTCTGCTAATTCTGACCTTATTCCCATTTCACGTAGGTCGAGTGTGGATATTATCCCATCTTTAGTCTTACCTTATATATTCAACAAAGTACCAATGACACTATAACAGACATTTTTCTCAACGTGCTATCAATACAATGCCTGACTGTCAAAGAACTCCAATAAGGCAGATCCCAAAATATTGACTTCTTCTTGAATAAAGATCTGTCACTCTGTCTAGCCATAGTACATTGTGATCTCTTACCAAATTCATTGACAAAGTCTTTTACTCTTTCATAAACAACCTCCCCTGGTATAGGTTTAGGTGCACTCCGTTCCTCATTCAATCCATTGAATGCTTTGCACTTCCTACGATAAAGATGGAATTTTGTAAGAAACCTTCGACGAACGAGATATAAAGTCTTACCACCATGTTTTAGTCTTGTTGAATCAGTGTTCTCTTCACATATAGGACACACTTTAGCTACTTTGACACTATATCCAGACAAATTCCCATATGCTGGAAAGTCATTAATAGTGCAAAACAACATAGCATGCAAATGAAATGTCTCTCTTCGTGAAGCATCATAGGTCATCACACCTTCACCCCAGAGTTTCTTTAAGTCATCAATAAGAGGTTCAAGATAAACATCGATATCATTTCCAGGTTGTTTAGGGCCCGATATCAACAATGACAACATTACATACTTATTTTCCATACACAACCAGGAAGGAAGATTGTATATAACACGCATGACTGGCCAAGTACTATGTTGGATGCTCAATGTCCCATATGGATTCATCCTATATGTACAAAGCCCAAGTCTTAGATTCCTATTTTCTTCACCAAATTTGGGGTACAATAGATCAATCTTCTTCCACTGTGGGAAATCAGACACATGTCGTAGGATCCCATCATTATTTTTCTTAACATCTGCATGCCACCTAAAATTCTTCGCATCTATCAGATTTGCAAACAAGTGTTGAAACCGTGATATTATAGGTAGATACCACATCACCTTGGCAGGAGAACCAATTTTGGACTCCCCCGAAGTTGTCAATTTATACTGTGACGCACCACATTTTGGACAATCTTTCAAATCCACATAGTCCTTTTGAAATAATACACAATCGTTCAGGCATGCGTGTATCTTCTTGGCCTCTATTCCCATTGGGCACAATAATTTTTTTACCTGGTATGTTGAGATTGGCAGCTCGTTTCCTTCAGGAAGCATTTCTTTCAACAAAGACAACAATGATGTGAAGCTTTTGTCGCTCCATCTATTGTTAGCTTTCAGCTTATACAATCTCAACACAGCGCTAAGCTTTGTAAACTTTGTACAACCTGTGTATAATGGTATCTCAGCATCATGCACAATGTTTCTAAACATGGGAGGTGGATCAGTGTGCTCTACCCCACAACTATCCAACATCACATCAACGATGTCTACTGGAACTGGTTCATTCACATCTACATCATCGGAGGCAATTTCTTCTTCCACACAAGCACTGCTATTGACATCCACTGGTTTTGGGTTTGAAATCTCTCAATGCCAGTGCCATTCTATATAGCCTTGTACAATCCCGTTGCACATGACATGACTTTTGATTTCGTCACCAGTGCTGACTTTTAAGTTGTTACCGCAATGCCTACATGGATAGTAAAACCTATCTCCATGTTGTTTCCTATGTTCCTCAAAAAATCTAATAAACTGGTCAAGACCAGAAATAAACTCTGGGGTACAACGATTGTGAATGGACATCCATGATCTATCCATTCTATGATCAAAGAGAAAACAAGTATATATTACAACAAGATTAGGGTCTAGGGTTAACAAATTAGAGTTTATGCATGGTTAAAACTTTAGGCCAACAAATACATGTGCTGACATTCTTATATATAATAAATGTGTACCACCTATCCCATTCTTGTACACCTAATCTCACTAGTTAGTGTATAATGTGTATTGGCTTTTCAAGAAAATTTCGGCAGTATTTCCCCGTTGTTCTCCAAGTACATATGTAATTAGAGAACAAACGGGGAAATGCTACCGATTTTTTTTTGAAAACCCAATACACATTATACACTTACATCCTAAGTGAGATTAGGTGTTCAAGAACAGTCCCAAACCGGGGACTATCCAAGATTTACTCCTAATGAGTAAATCTTGGACGGGTTTCTAGGCTAATGAGTACCTATCCACTACATGTATTTGTTCACTTACATTGCATCACTCACAATTAGAGCATTATTAAATAATAAATCAAGAATTCAATAGTTTCAAACATGCAATAGTTCACAATTAGAGCAATAAGATTCACTTTTTACAAACATACATGGCATAATTCAGGCACAATAGCAGGTGTGACCATTGACCTGATTCAACATTATAAGAATAATTTTATAAGAGTAATAATATTTCCCAATTAAGAGTATATGAATTGTCCAACAATTGGAACAAGAGCAAGGTATTGTAAAAATTGCCTCATTATGGGAAAAATTAGTCATAATAATGCCCAATCATGTTTAAATCAAACAAAATATCACCTCGGTCTAAGCAAAAATTAATATCTCAAAGATTAATATTACCTATGCATGAGATTATGCTAGAGTTAATATTATGTCTTCTGCAGTCATGTAATCTAAAAAACCACTCCCTTTAAAAAATCCTACTGTTTCAATGAGCACACTCGTATACATATCCGATCTACTAGCGGTTTAAGGATTGACTTAATAAATGAATTTTCTCACACCCTACCACTATCAACATCACAATAAGAAGAAACAATATCAACAATAGTGACACAACAAAAATGCTCCCCACCACCGTCAAGTCAGCTCACCACCACGAGGGAGAAGACGAGGAAGAAGGTACCTCGAACGGCGGCGGCGACCAGCAGGTGCGAGAGCAGCGAGCAGGCGAGGAGCTCCAGAGAGCAGCGGCCCCGACCAGCAAGTGCAGAGTAGGCACGGCGAGCAGAGAGGGCAGGAGAGCTATTGATCGAGCTAGGGCAGTGGCCGGCGAGTAGAGAGGGCCTTCGTGGCGGCGTACATAGGACCAACAAATAGCGGCATAGGAGTAGCTAGCAGCGGTGAGCAGAGGAATCATCGCCGGACCCTAAACCCTCAATCGAGATGAATGAAACAAAGAAAGGGGACGAGTCTGGCTCGCACGGGTGTTGTTAAGTTAACAATAGGCATCAGTTATTAGAAACAACCGACGCTTAAAACTATAGGCGTCAGTTACCAACAAAAAACTGACACTTCTAGACCATAGTCGTCAGTTTCCTTGTAAAAACCGACGCTATATGGTGGTGAAAATTTTTTCGGTTAAACACACGGAAACACATCGGCGTCAGTTACTGTAAGACAATCGATGACACAAATTGGTCAAATTTCTATTTTTCAGAAAACCTTTAGTCGTCGATTTCTTGGTTAATAACCGACGCTGTATGTTAAATTTTGGAGGCAATTTTTTCCGCTTGAAAAATTGTATTTGGCGGTCAATTTTTAGTGTCTGTTTCTTATTTGGGAACCGATGTTAAATAAAAAGTGATACCCGTGTCTGGTCTCCTTCACAGATGTATGTCAGTTTCATTATTTGCCCGATGTTGTACGGTTTAGGCATCGATTTTTGTATACAACTGACACCTTTAAATGTGACATTATAAGCCATTTCTTTAGCGTGCAGACTAGGAGACTAGTCATACTTATCTATCTCAGAGTGTCGGCTAGGTCTTGTATGGTGAGATCGTAGTTTGCTACGAGTCTTCATATGTAGAGTACACTGCATATGATTAGGGAATAAGATAAAATATGTTCATATAGGTACACAGAGTTTCTTATAAGTTAAAGAGTTAAGAAAGATCTGATTTGGTTTCACAATAGTTGTCCTTTAAATGAAATTTTAGTATTTTCTATTGTTTAATCGTATCTACAGCTTTGTAGCAGTTGTTATCTTAATGAAATGTTGAAATATCCTGTTGTTTAAATTATATTGCTTAGATCTGTTCAGTATAGTATTATCTTGTATTTTATTCTAATTAATAATAATAAAATGAGTTATCTGTGATGGTTGGGTGAAATTATATCCACTAAGCCAGTAGCTCACCAACCTACTAAAATATTTTTCAGGTCAGCGTCAGCACGAGGAAGTTGAAGGATCGTATCACCCAAGTTCTTAGAAGGTAGTTCGTAGTTAGATAGAGGTCTCTTAGTCCTTTCCCCTCAGTCCTTGGGCATGTAATGTGGTAGAGAGAAATTGTAACATAATATTTAGTTTAGTTTTAAGTTATCTATTGTTCTTTATATTTCACATGAAAAATGTAATATGTTGTATAACTCTGTTTTATCTTCCTAGTAAGGTAAATGGTAAGTTGTTTCCGAAGTTAATATGATTCAGTGTTATTCAAGTTTATAGACTTTCTTTAAAGTTAATTTTAAGTGATTAAGAAAAGAAAAAGTTACGGGTGATCTCTGTATATCCTCAAGTCATGCCCTAATCTCATGATTAGTGGAAATTGTGAGATCGGGGTGTGACAATCTTTTGGTATCAAAGCATAGGTTGAGTACGTAGTTACTCTAAGTCAAGGTCAGGGGATGATAAGAGACCAATAGAATTAGGACTTAGGTGTTTTCCTTCTATCTGCAATTCTCTAACAGGAAGTGTTCTGTTATACTATTGCAGATGGTAGGAAGAGGACATGGTCATGAGGACCAAGCTGAGAGCAACATTGAACCTGACCCTCAGTTGATGGGTCCAGGTGGTGGAGATGATGTGGATGAGGCAACAAGATGTGTATAGGAGTCTGTGAATGCTGATAAGCGTTATGAGAATAGAAAGAGACCCACAGACTTTAGTAGAGGACAACCTAATAGTGGTCACTGAGGAAGTGGTGGTGGATTATTCTCGAAGCTTGGATGTGGTTTTGGTTGTTTCATTAAACAAGGATCTGAAGATGTGACATCTTCTTAGAGTAGGGGAAGATCTAGTCTAGGGAGATAGAGCAATATGCCAAGAGGAAGGTCATTTGGATCATCAACTTTAGTGATAGGTCCGCCAAGGAGAGAGGTACCAAGGTGTGATATCAGTGGAAGACCACACTCATGATAGTGTTGGGGAACAAAGTTTCAAGGATGTCATCATTGTGGACACATGGGACATTTCAAGAGGAATTGCCCCCAGACAACAGTCAGCATCACATGGTTCCCAGTCACAGTACCAGAATGTCCCGAGACAGGCTCCAACTGGAGGACCCAGTTCCTCTGTAGCTTCAGGTTCCCGAGGTGGTGCAACACCTAGTGCTAGGGAAGGACAATGAGGACATCGTGGGAGAGGAAGAGATTCATGACACTTCTTCTCTTTGACACCACAAGAAGGTATTGTTTCTTCTCGAGCAATTACATGAGAAATGCTTTTCTTTAACAGCATTTCAGTTACAATTTTGATAGATCCAGGTGCTACTCACTCATTTATACAATGTTATTTAGCTTGCGAGATTAACTTGTTAACACAAGAGTTACCAATTGAGTTGTTGTTGAGGGTTCCGTTAGGTGAACCGACAGTGTTGACATATTTTTGTCTAGGATGTTTGTCGACCTTTGGTGGTTATACCATTGCGGTTAATCTTATACCCCTAGATATTAATTCTTTTCAAGTTATCTTGGGTTTGGATTTCCTAGAGACATATCGAGTTCAGCTCGAATGTTGGAAGAAGGAGGCTATCTTTCAACAAGGTGGATTTTCTTGTGCCTTTACTAGAGACAGGAAAGTTTTGCCTACGTGTATCATATCAACCATTGTAGCTGATAAGATGTTGCAGAAAGGTTGTGAGGTGTTCTTGGCACATGTAGTGGATACTAGGGCAGAGAAGAGCACAGTCAGTCTATGGGATGTGCCAGTAGTCTGTGAGTTCCCAAATGTTTTTCCAGATGAGTTGCCAGGTCTACCTCCTGAAAGAGTGATAGGCTTTAAGATCTAGGTATTTCCAGGTAGTCAACCTATAGCGCTACTAGCCTACAGAATGGCACCGACAGAGTTTAAGGAACTCAAGATTCAGTTACAAGAATTACTGGATAAGGGTTTCATTCGACCTAGTTCTTCACCATGGGGAGATCCAGTCTTGTTTGTGAAAAAGAAAGATGGTACTATGAGGCTATGCATAGACTACATACAGCTGAATAAGATCACCATCAAGAATAAGTACCCGTTGCCAAGGATAGATGATCTGTTTGATCAATTACATGGAGCAACGATCTTTTCTAAGATAGATTTGAGATCTGGATACCATCATTTGAGGATAAAGGCTTTAGATATTCCTAAGTCAGCTTTTAGAACAAGATACGAGCATTATGAGTTTTTGGTCATGTCGTTTGGACTGACTAATGCCCCAAAAACTTTCATGGATATGATGAACTAGATTTTCAAACTATTTTTGGATCAGTTCATAGTAGTTTTCATAGATGACATTTTGATTTATTCTAGAGATGATCAGCAACATGAGCAACATCTGAGGATAGCATTACAGTTGTTGAGACAACATCAGTTATATGCTAAGTTCAGTAAGTGTGAGTTATTGTTAGTTGAGGTGTCTTTTCTTGGACATGTCACACTACTACAGAAATGGCTTATAAAGTCACTTTTCAAAGTGTCGATTGTATAAATAAACTGACACCTAAACTCTACAATGTCGGTTGATAACATAAACTGACATCCAATCTATGAAGGGCAACCAGACACGGGTACCACTTTTATTAAGTGTCGGTTACTTAATAAAAAACCGACACCTAAAATTAACCGCCAAATCCAAAATTTCCAGCGAAAAAAATTGCCTCCAAAATTTGACATATGGCGTCAGTTGATAAATAAAAAACCGACGACTAAAGGTTATTCGTGAGACAGAAATTGGGCACATTTTGGTCGTCGATTTTACTACAACTACCGATGCTTATGAGTTTTCCCGCGCTGTCCGCGGGGAATTTTTCACACCCTTTAAGCATCGGTTTGAAGTAGAAATTGACGAATATGGTCATAAATCGAGAATGATTTTTTTAATCGGCATATGAATATAGACGTCAGTTTTTTTGTAGCTTAAAACCGACGACTATAATCAAGAATTGGTGTCGGTTGTTGTTCAAAATCGACATTGTTAGTTTTAGTTGTCGGTGTTTTTGAATAACCGAAGCCTATGGTACAGTTAATAGCCCCGCAAACAGAACTTTTCCCTATTGTTCTCTGTTTCATTGCGACTCTAGCTGCTAGGTCTGGCGATTCTGCTCCCCGTCGTCACCTCCGGCGTTGCCCCGGCCACCGTTGCTCCCCCGCACCACCACCACTTGCCGCCGGCGCCCTCGCCGCCACTCCTGTTGCTCTCCCTTCCTCCACCTCTCCTCGCCGGTGCTTCTCCTCTCCTTGCCGCCACCCCCGTCGGTGGCTGCTGTGCTCTCCTCGCCGCCTTCGTCGCCGTTTGTCTTCTCTCCTCACCGCCGACGCCGGCTGCTAGCTGCTGCTAGGTCTTGCTCCGACCGCTGCTCTCCTCTACCCTCAAGGTATGCCCGCCCTGCCTTCTTCCTTCTTCCTCTGCTCCGGCGGCTGCTTGGGCGGTGCCAAGGCACGCCCAAGCAGCTGCTGGGCATTTTTTATTTTTTTTTAAAGTTATTTACTTATTTGTGTTTTGGGTTTAGGTACTGATTTTGTTATGATTTAATCATCTACTTAATGAAATTTATTTACAACTGATTTAACTTTATTTTTCGATTAGTTATATTATTTGGTTAGAACATTCTATTGCAAAATTGAAATGATTATTGATGATAATCTACAATGTAGTCAGATTACTATACTGAAAGGTAGTTACTAATGTTATAGCCTAGAGTTCTCCTGATTTCTTGAGAATTCTACATCATGCCCTGTACACACAATCACAAACTGTGTTTTCTTAGGATCCATTTGCAATGGTTTTGGTCCAACATTTTGGTAGATATATTGAAAATACTTTGGTTTTAACTTTCCATATGAACATTTTAAATTATGCTTATAGATGATATGAATGACCATTATTATCAACTCTTCCCTTTCACCCTATTTGGCTAGTGCAATACCCAATAACACATGATAACTTATTTCACTCATAGAGAAACTAAATATTGGCACACGATAGCATTCCCCATATATTCAACTCATTCATTCTATTTGCAAAAAGGTAAATCAACTGTTACCTGATCGGTCGAGTTCTGTGTACCACCTATCCCATCCTTTAATGTTTGCCTTTTTAATGTTTTCCTAAGATTTAAACTTGTCCATTCTTGCATATCCTAATTTGATTTGATTAAACCCTAACATTGATGAAACCCTAACATCAATTGTGATGAAACCCTAACATGTACATATCTATTATTGTGTTTGTTGGCCTAGAAACTCGTCCAAGATTTACTCATTAGGAGTAAATCTTGGATAGTCCCCAATTTGGGACTGTCTTTGAACACCTAATCTCACTTAGGATGTAAGTGTATAATGTGTATTGGGTTTTTCAGAAAAATTCGGTAGCATTTCCTCGTTTGTTCTCTAAGTACATATGTACTTAGAGAACAGCGGGGGAAATGCTGCCGGATTTTTTTGAAAACCCAATACACATTATACACTTACTAGTGAGATTAGGTGTTCAAGGATGGGATAGGTGGTACACATTTATTATATATAAGAATGACATCACATGTATTTGTTGGTCTAGAAAGTGAACAATCTTGGATAGGATGTAAGTGTATACCCTAAGTTTGTTGTAATATATACTTGTTTTCTCTTTGATCATAGAATGGATAGATCATGGATGTCCATTCGCAATCACTGTACCCCAGAGTTTATTTCTGGTCTTGACCAGTTTATTAGATTTGCCGAGGAACATAGGAAACAACCTGGAGATAGGTTCTATTATCCATGTAGGCATTGCGGTAACAACTTGAAAGTCAGCACTAGTGACGAAATCAAAAGTCATGTCATGTGCAACGGGATTATACAAGGCTATACAGAATGGCACTGGCATGGAGAGATTTCAAACCCGAAACTAGTGGATGTCGATAGCAGTGCTTGTGTGGAAGAAGAAATTGCCTACGATGACGTAGATGTGAATGAACCAGTTCCAGGAGACATCGTTGATGCGATGCTGGATAGTTGTGGGGTAGAGCACACCGATCCACCTCCCATTTTTAGAAACATTGTGCATGATGTTGAGATACCATTATACACAGGTTGTACTAAGTTTACGAAGCTTAGCACTGTGTTGAGATTGTATAAGCTGAAAGCTAACAATAGATGGAGCGACAAAAGCTTCACGTCATTGTTGTCTTTGTTGGAAGAAATGCTTCCTGAAGGAAACGAGCTGCCAATCTCAACATACCAGGTAAATAAATTGTTGTTCCCAATGGGAATGGATGCTAAGAATATACACGCATGCCCGAATGATTGTGTATTATTTCAAAAGGACTATGCGGATTTGAAAGATTGTCCAAAATGTGGTGCGTCACGGTATAAATTGATGACTTCGGGGGAGTCCAAAACTGGTTCTCCTGCCAAGGTGATGTGGTATGTACCTATAATATCACAGTTTCAACGCTTGTTTTCCAATCCGATAGATGCGAAGAATTTGAGGTGGCATGCAGATGTTAAGAAAAATAATGATGGGATCCTACGACATGTGTCTGATTCCCCATAGTGGAAGAAGATTGATCTATTGTACCCTAAATTTGGTGAAGAAGTCAGGAATCTAAGACTTGGACTTTGTACATACGGGATGAATCTGTACGGGACATTGAGCAGCCAACATGGCACTTGGCCAGTCATGCTTGTTATATACAATCTTCCTCCCTGACTGTGTATGAAAAATAAGTACATAATGATGTCGTTGTTGATATCGGGCCCTAAACAACCTGGAAATGACATCGATGTTTATCTTGAACCTATGATTGATGACTTAAAGAAACTCTGGGGTGAAGGTGTGATGACCTATGATGATTCACGAAGAGAGACATTTCGTTTGCATGCTATGTTGTTTTGCACTATTAATGACTTTCCAACATATGGGAATTTGTCTGGATATAGTGTCAAAGGAGCTAAAGCGTGTCCTATATGTGAAGAGAACATTGATTCAACAAGACTAAAACATGGCGGTAAGACTGTATATCTCGGTCATCGAAGGTTTCTTCCAAAATTCCATCCGTATCGTAGAAAGCGCAAAGCATTCAATGGATTGAATGAGGAACGGAGTGCCCCTAAACCTATACGAGGGGAGGTTGTTTATGAAAGAGTAAAAGACTTTGTCAATGAATTTGGTAAGAGATCACAATGTACTATGGCCACACAGAGTGACAATTCTTCATTCAAGAAGAAGTCAATATTTTGGGATCTTCCTTATTGGAGTTCTTTGACAGTCAGACATTGTATCGATGTAATGCACGTTGAGAAAAATGTCTGTGATAACATCATTGATACTCTGTTAAATATACCAGGTAAGACTAAAGATGGGATAAAATCCAGACTGGACCTACGTGAAATGGGAATAAGGTCAGAATTAACAGAATTATATGAAATGGGTAATAAAAGAACATACTTACCTCCCGCTTGTTACATGTTGTCTAGAAAGGAGAAGAAAGGTTTTTGTGAATGCTTGGTAAATGTTAAGGTGCCACATGGTTACTCATCCAACATCCATAGATTGGTATCAATGAAAGATCTGAAGTTGATAGGTCTTAAGTCTCATGATTGTCACACTCTAATGCAACAAATATTGCCCATGGCAATTCGATCTATATTGCCGAAGCATGTAAGGTTTGCAATCACCAGACTTTGTTTCTTTTTCAAAAGTCTCTGCAGCAAAGTTATTGACCCTGATACTCTCGATAATTTGCAAAGAGAAGTGGTTGCTACCCTATGTCAGCTTGAGATGTATTTCCCTCCTTCATTCTTTGATACCATGGTACATCTTGTTGTCCACTTGACTAGGGAAGTGAAAATGTTAGGACCCATTTTCTTGCATTGGATGTATCCCTTTGAACGATACATGAGCATTTTTAAAGGTGATGTTCAAAACCGTTATCGGCCTGAAGGGAGTATTATTGAAGGTTATGTGGCGAGAGAGTTTATGGATTTTTGCAATGACTTTCTTAGTGGTAGTGACACTCCTGATAATGACAAGAATAGTGACGACCTATTTGGCAAAGGAATTTTGGGATCACGTGTGAAAGTAATCAGCCGTGAGCAGTTGGAACAAGGTCACTTGTATATTTTACACAACATGGATGAAGTGAACGTTTATATTGAGGAACATACCAATTTCATCAAAATAGAATATCCTCGAGCCAATACAATGTGGCTTGATAGAGAGCATAACAAGACATTTAATAAGTGGTTTGAAGATAAAGTCTTACATCAACTATCTCAAACACCAGATGATATTACTGAAACTATCAAATGCCTCACCTTTAAACCAAAACTGACTGTTATGTCTTATGAAGGGTATGAAATTAATGGATTCACATATTACATAAAGCGCCAAGATGATAAGAGTGTCGTCCAAAATAGTGGGGTCACCCTTCAAGCATCGACTATGTTTTTTGCAAGTGCAAAGGATAAGAGTCCACGTGAAGCTAAAATGTCATATTACGGTGTCATTGAAGACATACGGGAATTTGACTACATAAATTTTAGAATTCCGCTCTTCAAATGTAATTGGGTTGATAACACCAAAGGAGTTATAGTGGATGAATTGGGTTTCACTTTAGTGAACTTTGAAAAGGTTGGCGAGAAGGGTGAACCATTCATATTGGCATCATAGGCGAAACAAGTATTTTATATCGATGATCCTGCAAATGATAAATGGTCGGTTGTTCTTCATGGTAAAAGATAGTTCATTGAAGATCCTATAGATGAAGAATAGTACTATGATAAGTATGATGACTCCATTCCATTCTCATTTGGGTTGCCAACACCAGAAAATATTGAAGCTAATGATGACTTGTATGTGCGCGGAGATCACAATGAAAGATTGTTAATTGATAAAAAATCACAATATTAGAGGTATGTTTTATTTTATACGCTTTTATTTTTCTGAATATGTGAACTTTAATGCACACATGTGACATGCTTGGAATGTAAATGATGAACTTTTCCCTAAATTGCCAATCATGCTTTTAAAGACATCAATAATCACCCTAACTTGAAGAACTAGGATTTTAGGTATAAGAATGACAACACATCATTTGTTGGCCTAGAAACCCATCCAAGATTTACTCAATAGTCCCCGGTTTGGGACTGTTCTTGAACACCTAATCTCGCTTAGGATGTAAGTGTATAATGTGTATTGGGTTTTCAAGAAAATTTCGGCAGCATTTCCCCGTTTGTTCTCTAAGTACATATGTACTTGGAGAATAGCAGGGAAATGCTGCCGAAATTTTCTTGAAAACCCAATACACATTATACACTTACTAGTGAGATTAGGTGTTCAAGGATGGGATAGGTGGTACATGTACAATTATTATATATAATAATGACATCACATGTATTTGTTAACCCTAGACCCTAATCTTGTTGTAATATATACTTGTTTTCTCTTTGATCATAGAGCTTTACAATTTTGTTGTAATATATACTTTGTTGTAATAATGTGAAGTTTACAATGTGAGCTTTACAATTTGAATTATTTTACAATGTGAACTTTACAATTTGAATGTGAATTTTCAGATGGCTGAGCATTCTCCTGATGACCGTGCTGATGATTACCGTGAGGGTGAGGACATCAATGCGCCGCCTCACAATGTAAGTTTTAAAAATATATCATATATTTATATCTATATGTCCATTTATAGTTATATCTTGTAAATGTGTTTATTTTGTCAAATTTTAGGTTGATGATGCACAAGTACCATATGAAGCACTTGAGGCACTTGATCAACAGCACCAAAAAGTTGACAAGAGAAGGAGTATCACTATGATGAAGAAGTTAATAGCGCAAAAGGGCAATGGACCCAAACTTGTTGTGGATTTCGATAATGCAGGAAATGCATCTGGTGTGAATCGCAATTCATTTGTTTCATATCTTGGGTATGTTACTCGTATCCATTGCGGTTGTAAGATAGATTCTTGGCATAAAGTTTCTAAGGAGAAGAAAGACTTAATATGGAGGGATTTATGCATGAGTTATTATTAATTTGCAATTCTATTTTGTATTTTACTAAATTTTTGGATACTAGTTAATAGCAATTCTATATTGCAGAGTATATTTGAATTGGATGAAAAGCTGCATCATAAATGCATGATGCAACGCTGTGGGAGAGTCCTAAGGAACTATAGGACAAATCTCACCTGAGAATACATAAAAGAAGCTGACAAGAGGAAGAGGACAACCATTGAACAGTGGAACTTCCTGGACAAAGAAGAATGGGACGCGTTTGTCGCTTCAAGACAAACTGATGAATTCAAGGTATTAGGCATCAGTCTCAATCTCATTAATTAATATATGTTGTATTCACCTATTCAAGATTAACATTTAGTGTTACTAACCAAATCATTAATGTGCATACTAACTAGGCCCTCAGTGAGGCACAAAAATCAAGGCGTGCACTGAATGTGCATGACCACACAATGGGTCCAAAGGGGTATGCAGGCATTCGCCAAAGACTACAGTCTGAGGCTACTGCTCAGTCTGCTGCTACTCAGGAGTCCTCTACCATAGGTAGCACACCTCCGCCTCTCCATGATGTCTGGATAGCTGGGAGGAAAAATAAGAAGGGAGAAATAACGAAGGCCGCAACTGCTGAGGCGGCTGCAAAAATGGTAAAATACAACTCTTATAGCAATCGTTCGAATATTGATTATTTGTGTTGTTTACTTAATTATAAATTTTTGTTTTGGCGATTAGCGAGAGCTGCACGAGCTGAGGAAACAAGGCAAGTTCATCCCTGAGGGAACAAGGGATGAATTGACAGTTGCTCTGGGTAACCCAGAGCATCCTGGTCATGTTAGGGCTGGAGGCGCTGGTGTGGGCATCAAAGCTTTTTTTGGGCCATCCCAGTGCAAACATGTCCCAAAAGTGGGACTTTCACAAGAAGAGGTAACATATTCTTTCTTTATAATGTTACTGTAAAAGAGAATTCAATAATTAGAATTTGACATTTCTTTTATCCATGTATAGGTAGATAAGCTATTTGATAGGAAACTCGAAGAAGCGTGATGTTGCACCCAAGATGCATGTAATCTCTTTGGTGTGGTACATATATGTTCTAGACATGATGTTTATGAGAATCTTGCACCTCGAATAGTATCCTAGTTATGGATGAAGACATGCATAGTTTTTCCTTGGAGTGCAAGTGTGGCTTAATTTCGAATATGAAATTTCTTTTAAGATGTATATGATGTGAAACACTAGTTTTTAGCTTAATTTCAAGGATGAAATTTCTTTTAAGGTGTAAAGGATGTGATGGAGTGAACTTTTAGAGTGTTTAGATACCTAATGACATAAGTGAATTCATATGGTTGAGTTATATTGAGAGTTCCAAGTATTTGGCAAAGTTTGAGTGTTAATTGATGTTGGTATTATGATTAAGATCCCTAAGTTCCTGCATTTTTGGAGTATTTAATTGGATGACCAAATAATAGATTGTTGACATGAAATTTGAATATGAAGTATCTTGAGTTGTATTAAATTTGTGGTCAAAATTTCATAATGTTTTAAAGTGCCTAGAAGGAGATATTGTCGTTTGAAGTTGGTTAATAATGTGCATATTGATTGTATTAGATCAACAAATATTTCTTTTAGCAACTTAGGATTTGATCAGCTTGATGTCATGCAGTTGCTTTAGCAAGAAATGGGGATGGTTATCCATAGATTGGGTTTTAGGAGTCGTTGGATATGGATGATTAGACCATCCTTGGTCATCCTCTACCTTACAATTAGAGAAACGTTATGGGAAGTTGAGTGTGATACCATTTTTTTTATAAAGGGCGTCTGCCATTTTATTAAGTAATCAAATTGTTTGTAACAAGTAAAAGGATCCGATCCTCAAAACCCTCTCCAAGAAGGTGAGGGTTAACAAAATGACAGGATGAAGAGGCCAAGGTATATGCTACTCTATTACCTTGCCTCCTAATAAAATAGAAATTAAAAGAAAGGAAACTATGGGAGAGATCGAAAATGTCACGGATGATGATGTCTTCATAGCCACGCCCACCATAGCCCTTCTTCACTGCCTCCACCAGTAGCAAACAATCTGTCTCCACCACAAAGTCCATGTATCCTTCCCTAAGAGCCAACCACATGCCATGTAGAGCAGACATACCCTCCACACTAAGCACTAAGTACGGCTGATCTAACCTGCATTGGAAGGTCCATGAAATCTGCCCGTGCTCGTTCCTTATGGCTGCATTGCAACCATTCTCCTCCGCTATGATGAGAGATGCATTTGTGTTGATTTGTACATTGTCAGCTGGTGGGCAGCGCCATGTAACATGCCCATGTGTCATAGGATGCCAGGCTGAACATTGCACAACCGTGTCGTACCGTTCATGCTTTGCCAAAAGGTTGATGAAGCTAGCTGCAAGGCCCGGAAGGTAAGGTGGATGATCATCAAAAAGAGCTTTATTCCTTGTTGTCCATGCCACCCATAGTAGAGTAGCTCCATCATCTCTGCACCAACTTTCCCCATCATTAAGTAGGCTCCTCACAAAGCTCCCCACGTCATGTGCTCCTAGATGTCTCGTCCATACAAAATTACCTGTCACCCATGTATGCCTTGCTAGAACACAGTGCAACAGTACATGAGAAATATCCTTTCACAATCTACAATGGTGGTAGCTGTCATCTTGTGTCACCTGCTTCCTAAGTAGCTCTGCCTGGGTGGGGATGATGTTCCAAAGTGCTCTCCAGACAAAGTGTTTCAATTTTGGTGGCCATCCCTATTTCCATAACCTTTTCCATATCTCCATATCCACATCATCTATCAAGTCCTCACCCGCTCAGATAAAGAAGTAAGCACTTTGAACGGAGAACATGCCATTTCTCTCCTTCTCCCAAAAGAGAGTGTCCTCCTCATTCCGCTGGGATAGTGGAATGTTAAGGACTCTCCTAGAAATCTGTGTGGGAAAAAAAGTCTCCACTGCTTCTCTATTCCACCTCTTTGGCCCCATGTACATCAAATCACTCACCATCGTGTATTCCACTGGACCATGTATCAAATATCGGTGAACTGTGCTGCCAAGGTGTGGTATCCACCTCTCCTTATAGATATGCATTTCCTTCCCATCCCCACCCTCCAAAGAAAGTTGTTCTTCACCATCTGCATTGCCCCCATATTCTCCTCCAAGTATAGCTGGGATTCCCCCCCCCCCAACTCCACGTGTAAGATGGATGAGGATCTATAATACTTTGCCTTTGAAATCCGGGAAGCTAGAGTCTCACCATGTACATCCAACCTCCATCCATGTTTAGCTAGGAGCGCTTGGTTAAAAGCTTCCAAATCCCTAAACCCCATCCCTCAACAGTCTTTAGGCATGCATAATCTTTCCCAACTCATCCAATGGATCTTCCTTTCACCCTCCTTGGAACCCCACCAAAATCGGGCCATCATTGCATGGATCTCATCAATAAGACCTTCCAGGAGCTTAAAGATACTCATGAGATACGTAGGGATAGCTTGGATCACCGCCTTAATCAAGACCTCCTTGCCTGGCCTACAGAGAAACTTCTCTTTCCATCCCTGTAATGTTTTCCACACTCTGTCATTTATTGCAGCGAACACTAATTTCTTAGACCTCCCCACCACTTTAGGTAGACCAAGATACTTCTCATGCCTGTCCACCTCCCAAACTTGCAGCCAGTTCTTGATCATCTCACACCTTTCGCCTGTGATGTTTGCATGAAAGAAAACCTTCCTCTTCTCATAATTGATTTTCTTCCTAGATGCCCTCTTGTATTGGTTGAAAATTTCAGCTAAAGCAGAACATTCTTCTAAGGTAGCCCTTATGAATACAATGTTGTCATCTGTAGAAAAATAGGTGAGTAACACATGGTGCTCATCTACAAATCCTTGTCCCATGAATTATGTTTCCCTGTGCAACTTTAGACAGAGAAAAGGAGAGTGCTTCAGTGCAAAAAAGAAAGAGATAAGGGGAGATAGAATCACCTTGGCGAAGCCCTCTAGATGGGTTTGAAGATCCTCTCCTGTTGCCATTGATGATGAACTTGTGGGATACACTAGTCACACACTCCATAACCTTATTCCTCTAAATATCCGGCAGCCCCATCCTTGCCATAACCTTCTCTAAGAAAGGCCATTCCACCCTATCATAAGGCTTACTCGTATCCAGCTTGAGAGCCATCAATCCTTCTTTTCCCTTCTTCCTGTGTTTCATGGTGTTAAACATTTCATAGGCCATAAAAGCATTATCTATAATCATCCTTCCTCCTATGAAAGTACTTTGATTCTCAAAAATAATCTCATTCATTAGTGGTTTTATTCTGTTCCCCAATACCTTTGTGATAATTTTGTAGGAGACATTGCAGAGACTGATTTGGTGATATTCTGACAACCGGACCAGGCTATTTATTTTAGGAATGAGGACAATATTTGTATCATTTATATCTTCAAGACCCACCTCCCCTTTCCACCATTTAGAGATAAAGGATAGCAAGCTATTTTTTATTATCTCTCAGAACTTTTGATATAAGAGAGCTTTCATCTCATCCGGTCTGGGCGCCTTATTAGGATGCATTTGTTGGAGATCTTTCCATACATATGCCTCTGTAGATGTGTGATCTAGATCTGAAAATGATGATTCTGATACCACCCGTGGAAAGCCCTCTAGAAACTCGTCCATCCCTGATGGATTAGAACTGGAAAATAGGGAATTTAAATATGATGAAATAATTTCAACAATAGAGTCCGTCTCCATGTGCCAACTACCATCCTCCTTAAACAGCCCATCTATAGTATTGCGTCTCTTTCTTTGAATATCTTTATGGTGAAAGTATTTTATATTCTTGTCCCCGTCTTTCATCTCATTGGTCCTGGCCCTGGCCAACCAATAGCTCTCATCCATCCACTGAAGTTCATGCAGCTCTTTCGCTAAGACCTCACACTCCTGAAGCATATCATGAGAAGGTAGCCTGTTCTGAGCGGTGCAGAGCCTCTTCTCTATTTTTTAAATTTTCCTCTTGATGTTGCCAAATTTCTCCGCCGCCTAACTAGCTAGCTTTTCAGCACATTTATCCATCTGCCATTTGAGAGCCAAGACAGTGTTGTTGTCTCATTCCTAACATGCCACTACTCATCTACAACATGGGGTGTGAGAAGAAACCAACTAAGCAGTTGATCCCAGCTCGACGAGGTGGTCTTATAGACCCCACATTTGAACCTTTCAATAGAACGTGGAGGTAACAGAGATATCACCTAATGCTCTCCCCGTCCCCATCCTTTTTGCATGAGAAACGAGAAGAAGGAAGGAATGAATGGGGCAAACTTGAGGGTCTTAGAGTAAGGGAAAACAATGATCATCTCTAGTGGAGAAGAATCACAGTGTTTCCAATGGCCTTCATGGTGATTTTGTTGGCTTTCGAGCTCCAGTCTGCTGGAGATAGAAGATTGAGTTCAGAAGGGATGTATTGGATTTTCCCTCTGAGTGTTGGAACCTCAGTGGAGTTGAGGAAGACCAGGCGGAGCAAATGGAGGGTTTTGACATAAGTTTGGATGAGAAGAGGAAGGTCGCCTCTTTTCTCTGCCGTATCTAGGCCCAAGAAATGATGACATCGTAGAGCATGAAATCCACAGCCGAAACCCACATATTGAGTAGCCGTAGAGGTCTGGACCACTTTGGTGAAGATGATTATGGCAGTTGGGATTGACGTGGAGCCACAGAACTACTAGGATTGCTCACCCGAGCATCACACAGCAGCAGCGGCTCTATTCCAGACCCCACAAACAGATCGTGTGGAATGCGAGAGGAGAATGAAGAGAAAAGGGAGCAGAACAGCTAGAGTCATCCTGAACCGGATCCAATGAATCACAGCTCAATGTGAGTCCATAGCCAGACCGGCCACCCCAAGCCTTGAGTCACGGCCCTGAGCCCACGTTGTGGGCTCTCATTGGCCAGATAGAGGTAAAAAAAACCACAAATACCTAGATATTAGAAAATGCATAGTAATTCGTATGTTTCTTAGAAAAATATGAACAAGGTACTAAAATTATCCAAAAAAATGAGTAGAACAACATGAAACATAATATCAGGCTTTTGATGCACTAATCTCAGTGTTATCATGTAATTTGTGAAATTCTTATTTCATAGATAATAAGTATCAAATAATGGCCTAAATTATGATATATGTTTGTAAATCCATATTCATGTTTATAATCCATTTAAGGTCAATGATTATGATGTTGATGCACAAAATCATGTAATTCTCTCCATATGTCTAATGAGGGTTAATAACACTTAATAAAATGCAATAAATACAAACATGCTCAATAAATGATGGAATTTATATATAGAACACCCTCATATCTGTAACTAGAAGTTAATATGAAACTCTGATATCAGTTAGATGCATAGAATGTATTTTATATGAAGCTGGCCCTTAATACATGGTTTGAAACCCTAATTTAGGTTAATGCATGTAACCTAAGGTTAATATGTTCACATAACAATGTGAAGCACAATTATCAATAAATGAAATAATATCTGGAATGTAATTGGGAAATAAGATCAGAGAGATGGCCACATGAATATGAGACAAATCATGATGCACATATCCTAATGACTAAGCTAAACCCTAATGGACACAACTAGGGTTAATGATGATGAGAACCTAATGATGATATGTGATCTTATCTTTATCATGGGTTGACCAATGTGGTAGTTGACATTAGGAATATGTAGTTTAGATTATCTCTTGATCAAGGTATGCCCTTACTTCTTGGCCTACTACTTAGTGTGGTTGCATTATATCAGTAGTAAAATATTTGGCATATGATATTGGATGAAATGATTGTGCTTGTATGATATGTTGATTGATTTACCATACTTATTGTTATGGACACATGAAACATAATATATCTACTCCATTATATCCAAATACTTCAACTCTTTGGTAGTAAAGTGCTGAAAAGTAAGTACTTCAACTCTTTGGTAGTAAAGTACTTGGAAGTGATCCAACTCTTTGGTAGTAGATCACATTGTGAAAGGATCCAACTCTTCGGTAGTAGATCATAAAGTCCTTAATGCATTCAACTCTCATGTAGTAAATGCATGGATGATATAATGGAAAGTGTGCCTAAAACATGTGTTCTCTTTTGCTAATAAACATCCTTTATTCAAGTATACTTTTGTTGTATTTTATTATGTTATTGCAAAGTATTAGTTTTATCTTATTTCCAAGCTTAGTAATGAGAGGTATATATAATGACACATAGGCGTACTCGATAAAAGATTCTTGAATATTTTGTTGGCGTGTTCCACATAATCTTTTATTTAGGTTGTGGACATATGATCTTGAAGGAGCAAGATAGTTGAGAGTTATGTGATGAGCTGATGTACAGGTGGACCTGTTGTCTTAAGATCATGTTGTTTAATGGTAGTAATTGAATATGTAGAAGTTTGTTGTTCAATGTGTAATATCAAATGTTGTAACAGTTCATCATGTAATTATATGTTGAATGGTTAACATGTGTTGTATAGTTTTATTATTGTTCATGTGCATGTGCTACTGTTGTTTCCTTCTGAATTCCTCTGATTTTATTCTTCTTAGCCTAGTGTGGGGTGTTTAAATTGTAGTCTCTCCAAGGTGAGGTTTCAATTTGGGTGTCACACATCAGATTAAGTTTTAAAAAATATGGGGACTTCACACAATCACTCTACAATCAACATATTAATTTTGAGGGAGACAATTTTAGGACACAATGAGGAAGACCAGACACTTTAATCTGATGTTGATATTCTAGTAATGATGAACACACTTCCTATGATGAACATAATGGCTATCCAATAGCTATTATCTCATAACTTTGGTTTGTGGCCTTCCCAATCCTATCTTCCTCAAACCAACATTGCCCCCCCCTAAGCTACCCCACAAAATGAAGGACATGGACCTAGAATATCAACAAGGGACGAAACCTCAAGATATTTTCATCTTGAATGATATTCTAAATGATAGGATGGAATAAAAACAAATTATCTATCACAATGGGACCCAATCTCTTACCAAGAATGAACTATGCAATATTTTCTACAGCCCTGTCATGATAAATAAGCATCTCTTCACCGTGTTGGCATCCATTATTTTAGAATATGTGATGCACGGTGAGAAAGAGTGGCCATTCTACAACGTCATCACTTCTCTTTTTGATTGCCTATTCAAAAACCATTTGATTGCACCGGCTATCGAGACCCTCGTAGCAATGATTAACAAGAAGAAGACTCATCTTATCCTTCTGGATTTCCATTACAAAGGCTATTATCCCATATGCTCTACCGATTTGGTGAAATAGCAAATTATTTGTTTAACACATTTTGTGCTGAATTGCAAATTGTCAATATGCAATTATGTGATTCTGAGGTAGAAAATATTATGCATGCTCCTATTCAATCTGCAACACATAGTCTGAATATGTTCTTACTATAAGCCAAATTGGACTAACTATGATGTAGAACAATTAGCCTGTTGGTAGAATATAGCAAAGGGTGACAATGCATTTATAGTCCTTTGAGTCAGGGAGGCACTCAACTGTGCCATATCGATTGTAAATCTAGATCCCCAAGGTTTTACTATATTATAGGGGAATTATGTGATGGAGGTGGTCCATGATCTCTATTTCTCCAAAGACCTCGACCTTCCTAAAAATATTTGGTATTTGTGTCCTCTTATGCCCAAACCTGACAAGGTGCCCTTCCGACAAGTCATTCATGATGAAGTTGAACTATCCCAGCCGCCTAACAAAAAATTACCTTAAACTAAACAAGGTCATCCTTTACCTCTAGATACACATCCACCATGAACTATATCCATGTATGTAAGAGCTTGTGAGGATACCATAATCTTTAATATGTTGGATGAACCCAAGCTATTTCCAATATATGGGCTAACAACAACTGTAGAGCCTAGTTTCATAAACTTTGACAACAGTGCTTGTTGTGAACTCCCAGATTCAACTTAGACTTCTTATGATGTGGCTCAAAGAGGGTGACGACATTTTTTTAATTCCATCATGATGACCCAATGATTATCAAAGATAATCTCATAGATACTCTCAAACTAGGTGAATACTTATCACATCACTATGGCTGCATATCAGCCCCTTTTGAGCCAGGAACTTGCTGACATCTATATGGTCAGTCCTAATATGAATATTGGTCCTTGTGACCAATAAAACTCTGGTGAAATGAGTTGCTCATTCATAGGATGAAGTCATCTATTCATATATATATATATATATTCTACTTTGTTGTCTGATAATCATTAGATGTTGTTGGTGATTTTTACTCAAGAATGTTGATTATCTTTTATAGTAGCTCACATTCCACCTTTTTTTAGGGTCTTTGATCCTGAATTGAGTGTAAATGAACACATCACTAACACATGTGCCAAAGGGGTCATTCCTCTTATTTTTTAATATGACAATGGCTATGAAGCTTAGGGTACAAAGAAATGGATCAACCCACAATTTTTCCACCACAACCCGTAGAAAAGATGAGTTCCAAATGATTGTGGATTTTACATTCTTCACTACATGTACTCCATCTTTTTTCTTCATGTTATTGTAGAAAAATGTCACATAGGGAACTAACATTTCCTGTGCAACAAAAATACAATGATGGTGCTCAGTTCTGAATGGGAAACTAAAGATCACTGTCTCCAGGGTTAATCAACAGTCTCACCTGATTTTAGTTTTCTTTCTTTCTTTTTCCACTATGAGGACAAAGTGTGTTGTAAGTTTGGGGGAGATAATCTAGTGAGATAGGTATGAATAGAATCATACTATCATAATTTTTATATTCTTAATTTTATTTTCTCTTTTCTTTAATAAACTTTTCAACATCGATTTGAAAATTTTCCCATGTACAAAATGAAGATGATTAAATCTTTTCTCCAAGAACTTAGTCCATTTTCTATAAGCAATGTTTGTAAAAATATAATGTGAAGCAACAACGAGCTAGGAAAAATTTTCAAATATTTACATTGATGATGATTTTGCTTTTATATCTTTCTCTTAGCAAAACATTACTTCTTCTTCTAACTTGGTTAAACATATATTCTTTATAAAATGTCAAACATAGTAAAAGATAAACTCTTATTCAAGTCAAAGATGCACTCTCATGGAAAAGAAAGAGCTACCTTGTATCCTATTCCACTACTACATCATAGAATCCCCAAAAAGAATGAGGAAAAAAAGTAGAGTGTGAATAATACCAGGGAGTTGATCCCTACTTTTAGTTAAATAAGTTACCCGAACAATGTATAATTGTGCTCGTAAATGCAAATATTTTCCTTGGTAGTTTCTAAGACCAAAAAAATATGCACCCCCATTTTTAATGGTGTTCACTAAAGGTATAATAATCTGAGGCAGTGGTACTTACAATGTGCAGTCATTGATCTAAAACCAACTAGTTTTGAATGCAGGGACCACTTTCCCATTAATGGACCTGTAGTTGAATGACCTAAAAGGAAGAAAAGGTATATCTACATGCTTCATCCTACCCATTCATCTGTTGCTCACTCAACAATAAATATGTGAGTGAAAACTACTTCTAAAAGAGATATTCATTTTGGAGATAGCATAGGAGCGATAAAAGTTAATAAACTGGAAAGGAAGGATATTTTGAAGGATGATATTTTAGGAGGAAATATTGTTTTAAGAATCGGTGAAGGTTTTGATAAGAGATTGGTATACAAACTTTTATTGGGTATTAGGTATATCATCATGCTTGTTCTACCTTACATGATATTTTATGTAGTTAATTTGGGGACAAGATAAATGCTATCTTTGGGGGAGTTGATAGTATCAATTTTTGTGAATATTTCATAACTCCTATAGAATAAAAAATCATCAAAATAAGAAAATAATGGTCATAAAGTCCTTCAATCTACACTTAGTAACCAAATATTCTATTTTGACTAAGTTACCTCCATAAATGCTGAAACTTCAACCCAAAACAATGAATATCGGTAGAGAACCTATCAACCTTCAAGACCAATCATTATTCATCAAAAACTTCTTGAGAAACAAAAAGAAATTACCATCAATCAACCTCCTAGGTCCATCGAGGAACCAAAATCAAAGAGCTCGATAGACAATTGATTGACCCCCTAGGTCAATCAAGGAACCAAACTGAAACATCTCGATAAACAATCTATCATTGTGGTGCATCACTAATAGCACTAATCAACCTCAAGGTCGCTTGACCTACTGGATCGTTATTGGCCCCCAGATTGATGGAGTTTAACCAAATATCTTTATCGATATGGAAGAAATTGAGATATGAGATCGATAATGACCCAATAGATCTAACACTTCCCGGCCATCCATCGACCTCCAAGTCAAAAATTCTCACTATATCCATTGAGTTTGAAGCTAATACTAGAGCTCGAGTAGTCAAAGAAATTGATCTTCTCAAGAACTTTGACTTGAGGTTAATAAATAATTAATTGAACTAAAGATTGATCGACCTCCTAGGCGAATTACCAGAAATCCAAGGACCAGTGTGGACCAGTCAGATGTTAACAAAAGGTTGGACATCCCCTATAAATAGGACCCCAAAGCAATAGTTTCAAGGCATCTTATTTTCTTTCAGCAAGCCAAAATTTTATTGTACAGCAATAGACTAAGACTAGATTGATCGACCTCATGATTATTATCAACCTAGAGAGAGTGATCGATCTCTAGTAATGACATTAGCCTCTTCCACCATTAGATCAATAGTGCCACGTTGATCAAGTTCTAGTAGTGAAAGAATTACAAGTGGCTGACCTCCCTGAAGTCAATTGGGATATCGATGGAACTCTTCAAGGAGATCATCCTATTAGTTAGATTCATCCTACAAGTATGTAGACCCAATCTAAATGTGTATTGACCTATTCTCCCTTCTCCTACTATTTGATTATTTTCTTTTGAGTATTATGACTTTTCTTACTTGTAATTTTATTCCATCTTTCACCATGAGTGGCTAAACTCATTAATTTGCATTGGGAGTATCCATCAGACCCTCCCAATCATGCAATCTTTCTTTCTTTTGTTTAAACATACATATTCTACTAGTTTTGTTTATATTTTCCAATTAAAATGTGTCTCTTGTTTGATTAGTTACCTTCTTATGATGTTCGATCTGAATTAATTCAAGAGAACGAGTGTAGTAAGATCTAGAGTATTGATTAGAAAAGATCCACAAGACCGAGGAGATTCTATAAAAAAGTCCTCCATATTACTTTGATATGTTGGTTATCATCTTAAGAGATAGGTGCCTTGATATATAAATATGCCCCAATCTCAAAAGAAGGAATGTGTTAGATATTCTTTGTGATTGCTTCAAATAAAATATGTTATAAAATCTATAAATTGGAGAGAAGGCTTTGCATGGTTGAGGAAGGTTTTATTGGTGAAACCCAATCCAACTCCCCATTATCATATTCATAATTAACTTAGTCCCAATTGAATTTCATCAATGTATCTTAATTTATTTATGTGTTTTGATATATTCCCTGAATGGAATACCTATTTCATCCTTTTTGATCCAATTAAGTTAAGCTAAGATTTTTGGTTCTTATTCTATCATATTTCCTCATCGTTGCATTTGAATCTGAATTACTAAAATAGACTTTGTATTGAGTTGTGGATGCCTTTTGAACTCGGTTATAAATTTGAAATCTAATATCTTCAACTAGGTGATTGTGTTTACACTATTGATCCACATTTAAGAATGACCATGGATCTTACAACTTAAAGCCCCCAACAAGTACATTGTTCCTAAAAGAAGTCAGGTACTTCCTATGAATCTCATATTCTAACTCCCAATTAGTTCACTCTACACCATAGTGGTGCAACAACACTTTTGCCGACACAATATCCTTCTTCCTTAACTTCTAGACACATCTATCATTGATCAACTCTAGACCTTCAACATACACGATCCTATTATCAAGTTGAAACTCCAGTGGAAGGTTAGTCTACTTCGTATCAAGATAACACTTCCTTAACATGAAGACATGAAATACATTGTGATTTTGGTGGGAACTCCAACTTGTGTGTTGCCTTCCCAACAATAGATATAACTGAGTAGGATCCCATAAAAATGGGATCCAACTTACCCCTCTTGTCACCTTTCCAAGGACAAATGTTGTGGAACTCTATCACTAATTTTATATTCTAATGAACTTCGTTGGTTATTTACAAATGAATTATGTCTGTCTAGTGCTACATTTAATTGTTGTTTCAGCATTTTATTCTTCTTTTTTGTCACATGCACCAACTCATGATCCAAAAACTAATTTTCACCTACTTCATACCAACAAAGAGGAAATCTACAATGCCCAATGTATAAGGCACAATAACATACCTTATCTATGCTCATCTAATACTTGTTATCATAGGTTAACCCAATCATGCTAAGTTATATATTCCAACTCCCAAGAGATTGAATTACACAAGATATCAACATACTTTCCCAGTTATTTTTGGTTCTCTTCGACTTACCATCTTTCTAAGGATGAAACTCTATACTAAACTTCAATTGTGTTTGGATTTCTAGAATTGTATGTAGGAGATTCCAAAAGTTTCTTATGAATTATGATCCTCTTTTAGACACCATTGTTGTAGGAAAACCATGAAGACACACTATCTCATCTATATATATTTGTGCAAACTTCTCCATCAAGAAAGAAGTCTTGATTGCTATAAGATGATCTAGCTTTGTTAATTGATCATGATATCCATGGTTCCATAATTGCATTGCCACTCTGGAATTGGCAAAAGTTGTAAACCTCTTGCATGCTTCTCATGCTCTTCCTTGACCTACTAAGAAAATAGACACCTTTCCAAAAACTATACAACATCATGTTTAAATCAAGGCCACCAATATAAGTCCTTTAATTTTGGTACATATTTGTACTATTTGGTTGTGTTGCATACATCAGGGAATGTTCTTCCTCAAGCATCAACTTCCTAAAACCATGAACATCAGGAACAAGAATCTTTTCATGGAAACACATTTTCCATATCCTGACTCATAGGACCCATCATGCTTCTCAATTCAAAACACTCAGTGATATCCTTTATAATGACATCATCATATGTACTTTTCTAGTCTGCTATATCAACTTTAGTTTGACATATAACTAAGCCAAAAAAAACCTGCCAACAAATAAACTTTTAATTATGCATTCATCTACAAAAGAGACACCAACATATCCCTCTTCTATCAAGGCATAGATTATAGTATTATTTTTTTGCATATAAAAATGAAGATGACTTTTTGTTATAATGTTAGCTAATATATTTGCCTTGTTATGGGTGATGATCTATTATATAGTCATAGTGCTTTGATGGCTCCATCAATATCCTCTATCTCATGTTCAACTCGTGCTTAGAAAAGATACATTGTATATTCTTCTATATGTGAAGGTCCAACACTTCTCTCCATAAAGTTAATGGTTCTACACCTTCAAACATAAAATCACATTTTCTAGCTCCAAGCCATGCGTTGAGTAATTCTTTTTGTACCTCTATAGATGATGAGAAGAAAAATAATATTACATTCTTGTCCTACGTCAACACACACCCAATACCATTATTCAACACATCATAGAAAGATATATAACCTTTACCAAGTTCTGGAAAAACTAGCAGTGTAATAGATGTCAAAAATCCCATTCAAAAATTGAAAAGAATGTTTACACTTCCTCCAAAACTAGTGGTGAACCTTTCCTAGTTAACTTATCCAAGGTAAAGCTATTGCACTTATGTTTACGGTGAACATCATGAAGTAATCAGATAAACTAAGGAAAATTCAAACTTCTACATATGTCCTGGGCTGGTCTCACTCCAACACTGGCTCTACCTTCTTGGCCTCTTCATAAAACACCTTCCTAGGGATGACATTACCAAGAAAATACAACTCAGTCACCAAAAACTAACACCTTTTAAACTTAGCATACAACCTATTTTGTCTCAACAACTTCAAAGCATGACAAAGATGTTTTTCATGTTACTGGTTGTCTTGATAGTAAATGAACATGTCACCTATGAAGATCATGACAAACTGATCTAGATACTACCTAAACACTCTATTCATTAAACCATGAAAGGTGATAGTTCATCGATTAAACCATATGACATAACCACAAACTCATATTGACCATACCTAGTCATGAAGTTCGTGTTTGGTATGTTCTTTGCCCTAAACCTCAACTGATAATATCCTAGACTTAGATTTATCTTAGAACACACATTAGCAATCAATTGGTCAAACACATCATCTACCCTCGATAAAGGATACTTGTTTTTCTATAACATTATTCAATTGTGAGTACTATCCATAACTTGATAGAACCATCCTTTCTTCTTAGAAAACAACATGAAGCACCCCAAGCAGATGTTTTCAATAGCATAAAGACCTTATCTAATAACTCTTGAAGTTCTCTTTTCAACTTTATCATCTCTGCAAGAGCCATCCTATAAGGTGCATGTGACATGGGTTGTGTACTAGGGATCAGATTGATTCCAAAATCTATCTATAAGGTAGAGAACTACAAAATTCATAAGGGAAAAATCCTCCAACTCATGCATTGTTGGTCCATCCTAGATATTCAATCTCCTTGCCTAATCACCTATAATGTGTGTCAAGAAAACTTCACAAACCTACCTCATGAACATCTTTGTTATTAGTTCTTACACAAGAAATGTAGAGAATCTTCATGTCTCTATAAAGGTGCAAGAGGCATTTCCCTCCCTAAAGTATCCAACCTTGAATTGTATTCCAACACCACATTACACTTCTTTAGGCTACGTGTTCTGAGTATCATAATAATATCCAACTAGGGACATAAACAAGAATGAATTTTCTTGTCATACACATGATCTCATGTTTAAGTCTGCAACTGAAATCACATGCCATTGCGTCAAACATTCTTATGATATTATTATATGTATTAATTATCTCTTATTGAAGATTATATAATAATTGAAATGAATTATTAATAATCAATTCAATTACAATGTGCTCCATTACAATCATCATAGAATGGCTCCTATGGAATGCTATCGACTGCTTCCCATTTACACTAGAGATAACCATGTACAAATTGATGAATGTCCACTCTTCATATTTTTAGGTGCATTTTATATTTAGTTTTTTCATGCTTTATTTCATTTCACTTCATAAATTACACTTTTTCTAGGATTTTATTAGTATATCCAATTTGTTTGGTATTAATGCATTTTTATGTTTAATTTGTAGGGTAGGTTCAATTATATGATATAAGCAATTATTCCTTCATAGAAATGTTAATAAAATGAACAAAGATTGTGTATCGTCACTCTCAAACTCCATTAATTGGAGTGAGGATCACTAAAGTATAGATTGTAGGGAAACATGCATATAGGATAGGCACCAGAAACAAAATAATTCACTCCCATATTCCCCATTAAACTAATCCTTGATGCAATCGATTTTTTCCATAAACCAGGCATCCACTCAACCAAATGGTTTGTAGGTGACCCAAGTCGACCGGTTCACCAGAATTGATAGGTTTGCTCCCCAGTTCAGGAAGAACTCCACCAATTCAATTTCTAATCAACCTAACACTCCAACTTGTCATTTAATCACATGAGTGGATCGGTTGGGAGTCTAGTCAGCTGATTTGTTTTTTGAATTGAATACCTAAACACTTTAGTAATCAATCCAATTATCATTCAATATCAAAACTCCTCTTCTAGGTATGTTCCTATGTTTTTGACCCTACATGTCTCATATTATGTTGGCAATGAATGTCCATAACCAGTTATGATGTCACAAGTAAAAAGTGGTTGTAGTCCCACCTCAATGCTACCGAAGTAAATGGGAAATTGGAGAACAACTTCAACCTACAATTTGTGTTTGGTGTTGTAGTGTTTGTATAGTTCCTTTATCACTAATATCCAGATTGAACTCAAGGCATGGAGGAGTCATCCTCTTCAACAACTCAATCTTATTTCTTGAACCAGAGCAGACTGTCTAAGATATATGTAAGCTCAATATTACATATTGACTAACATGTGCATAGCCATGCATGTCACAGTCTCACTTATCAAGAATCATAGGATATCATACTCCTATAGTAGGGACAAATCCCATCTACATCACTCACATTCAATCCCCATGGGTCAAAGTCATCCAATCATCACCTTTATAGCAATACTAATTTAGGATTACGTTGGATGATGTCAAAGCATATCAAACAACATGTGATGAGTCTATTCACACTAGGTCTAAGAACCACAATCACCACCAACATTATGAGAGCTAACTAAGGCTACCATTTTAGTGGTTTCCATGTGTTACTCTCATGGCGTGTCTATTCGATACTCTATTCTCTAACAAGTATATATGTGCTTGGTTTGATATACCATATCATGCTAATAAGATTTTGTCATCAAACAACACACACTCTAGTCTTATATGTTATTGCTATTTATCAGCCTTCCAAAATAACACCCGACTAGGGACATAATGAGAATGTATACACTTAACATCCATTTGATCTCATTGTTCAAGTCACATACTTGAAGACATACGTCATTGAGTAATACCATTCTCTAGACATTTATTATGTTACTTCATTATCTCATAATTGTATAAAATAGAATAAATCAGAAGCTTGCCTTTATTAATAATCAAATCATTACAAATTATGCCATTACAATCATCATATGATTGGCTCTCTGGCATACACACTAACAGACTCCCAATTGCACTTAGAGCCAATCACCCACGAATCTTATTCCAAGTGATCTAACATGTCCATCACGCTTCTATTGTGAAAGTTTTTTCATCAAGGGATCGGAAATATTGTTCTCAGTTGGTACTTAGCAAATTTTCACATCTCCTTTGTACGATCTCTTATATGAGATGGAACCACCTTTGTATATGCTTCAAATGTTGATGTGATCTGGGTTCCTTAGCTTGTGCAATAGCTCCATTGTTGTCACAATATAGCTCAATTGTGTTGTTGATGCTTGGAGTAACCCCAAGTTCATAGATGAACTTCTTGATCTATAAAGCCTCCTTTTTTGCATTTGGTGCAGCAATATACTTAGCCTTTATTGTAGAATCAACAATTGTGACTTGTTTGGAAGTCTTCCAGCTTATAGCTCCATTGTTTAGATAAAACATGAATCTTGATTGCAATATGTAATCATATTTTTTAGTTTGGAAGCTTGCATCAGTGTAACCCTTTACCACCAACTCTTCTTCTCCATCATAGATGAGGAACTAATCCTTCGTTCTTCTCAAGTACTTAAGGATGTTCTTTACAACTGTTCAGTGAGCATCACCTGGATCTGACTGATATCTTCTCATCATGCTCAAGGAATAGGAGACATCAAGATGGGTACACAACATTACATACATGATTGATCTAACTGTAGATGCATATGGAATCAAACTCATGTGTTCCCTTTCTTCACAAGAACTGAGACATTGAGCTTTAGAGATGGTAACTCCATGACGGATGGGCAGGTTTCCGCTCTTTGAGCTCTTCATGTTGGATCGCTCACCACTTTTTCAATGTATGTGCTTTGACTTAGTCCAAGAAGCCTTCTAGATCTATCTCTATAGTTCTTAGTCCCCAAGATGTAGGATGCTTCTCCCAATTCTTTCATAGAAAATATATTTCACATCCATGTCTTTACCTTTTATAAAGTAGGGATTTCATTCCCCACCAATAGTATATCATCTACATACATTATGAGGAATGTCACTATGCTCCCACTCACCTTCTTGTATACATAAGGTTTATCTTCATTTTTACTAAAGTTAAACTCTTTGACTGTCGCATCAAAATGAAGATTACAACTCGGATATGCTTCCTTCAATTCATAGATTGACCTTTGTAGCTTACAAACTTTATTTGCATCCTTTGGATTTATAATACCCTCAGTCTTTGTCAAGTACACATCCTTAATAACATTCCTGATAAGGAATGCGGTTTCAACATACGGTTGCCAAATCTCATAGTCATGATAAGTTGTAATAGCAAGCATGATCCTAATGGACTTAACGATGGCCACTAGAGAAAAAGTTTCATCATAGTCAACACCTTGAACTTGTCTGCAACCCTTTGCAACCAATTTGTCCTTATAGGTTTGTACTTTACCATCCATGTCAGTCTTTTTCTTGAATACCCACTTGCACCCTATGGGTTTTACCCCTTCAGGTGGATCCAACAGGGTCCATACCTTGTTGGTTTACATGGATTCCATCTTAGATCTCATGGCCTCAAGCCATTTCTTAGACTCTAGTCCCTTATTAGCTTGTGGATAGGTTGTTGGCTCATCATCTATGACCAACTGGCCTCCTTCTTGAGTCACAAGATATCCAAATCTCTTAGGTCCAAGGCATGTCCTATTAGATCTATGAGGTAGTTACTTGAGGAATTTGAGATTCCACAACACTTTGTGATTCTCTTATTTTCTCTTGTACATCTATCAATTCAATGTTCTCTTGTTGGTTTCAAACCTCTTTGAGTTCCACTTTCCTCCCATTGATTCCTTTGGAAATAAATTTCTTCTCTAGCAATACAATATCTCTGGAAACAAACACTTTGTTGTTAGATAGGGAATAAAAGTAATATCCTTTAGTCTCCTTAGGATATCCAACAAAATAACATTTATCAGATTTAGGACCAAGCTTTTTAGGAAACATTTTTCTTACATAAGCTTCACATCCCAAAATCTTCATAAAAGACACATTGGGATGCTTCCCATACCATATCTCATATTGTCATGCCCCGATCTCACAATTTCCACTAATCATGAGATTAGGGCATGACTTGAGGATCTAACTTAATATAGAGATCACCCTTAACTTTTTCTTTTCTTAATCACTTAAAATTAACTTTAAAGAAAGTCTATAAACTAGAATAACACTGAATCGTATTAACTGCGGAAGCAACTTACCATTTACCTTACTAGGAAGATAAAATAGAGTTATACGACATATTACATTTTTCATGCAGAATATAAAGCACAATAGATAACTTAAAACTAAACTAAATATTATGTTGCATTCTCTCTCTACCACACTACATGCCCAAGGACCGAGGGGAAAGGACTAAGAGACCTCTATCTAACTACGAACTACCTTCTAAGAACTTGGATGATACAATCCTTCAGCTTTCTCGTGCTGACGCTAACCAGAAAAATGTTTTAGTAGGTCGGTGAGCTACTGGCTCAGTGAATAGAATTTCACCCAACCATCACAGATAACTCATTTTATGATTATTAATTCGAATAAAATACAAGATAATAATATACTGAACAGATCTAAGCAATATAATTTAAACGACAGGAGATGTCAACATTTCATTAAGATAACAACTGCTGCAAAATTGTAGATACAATTAAACAATACATAATACTAAAATTTCATTTAAAGGACAACTGTTGTGAAATTAACTCAGATCTTTCTTAACTCTTTAACTTATAAGAAACTTTGTGAACCTATATGAACATATTTTATCTTATGCCCTGATCTTATGCAGTGTACTCTACATATGAAGACTTGTAGTGAACTACAATCTCACCGTACAAGACTTAGCCGACACCCCAGGATAGCTAAGTCTGACTACTCTCCTGGTCTGCAATAGGGAAACTAGCTCTCTAGCCTCCACACTCCTATTGTGTCGTAAACTAGACTCCTCTAACCTGAGCACACAGGCAGAGAGTCAAGCCACCTATTGGCTTTTCTGTACTCTCGTGCCACCAGGACTTCTGGTTGATGTTGGACACACTTTTTTGTACTCTAGTTCCATCAAGACTTCTGGTTGATGTTGGAAGCAAACTATAATTTAATGAGACTTCCACTAGGGTTTCATCCCTCGTACCACTTGTTGGTATGTTCTGACCCCCGTAAACTGGATGCACTGCCAGGGTAGGTCATTTCATCCTTAAGGAACAGACCTCTCATAGGGATTCTATGATGTCAGGACCCTTAAATCTATTATTTTATTATTCTAGAAAAAAACTCTTACTACATTGCATCTCTCTCTTACTTATTCTTGGCTTTGGTATCTCTATGGTACTGAGTCTATTTATCTGAAACTTATAAATACAACATGTATATCATTTCTAACTTGGCAGTGCAATATGCTCAAACACTGTAATTTACTGAGAAATCAACATATTGTACTTGTAGGAAGATTTAAATAAAAAGAATACTTGTCAACTTGGCACATACATACTGAAATCATGCAATTAAACATCTTAATATACTGATAAGGGTTGGTTACTCAACATATGAGAAGTCATCAGTAGCACTTGTAAATTATCTGAAATTCCCAGAAAAACATGCACATCAACCCTAATCCTGAGTTGTGCATCACTTAACCCAATTAAGAGTTAATTAATTATCATGACAGGAATTATTGATAATAACTGAGAATTTCTTATGATATCCTTGAGAAACGTTTGGATTCATATAATTATTAATAAACTCACATTAAATATGATAAGGGTGTGTGCAACTAGGTTTCTATTGAACCCTTTCATGTCATTGTCATTTCTTTGAAATTGAGCATCTATTAACTTACTAAAAACATACAACCTGGGTTTATACCCAAACTGTATCGTTATAGGTCATGCACCACTATTTTTAACATTTAACTAAGCAAAATAGGTTTCGATCAATCATGTAATTTCACTAATCTAAATCACACTCATCAATTAACTAACTAGCGTCGTGCAAGCGTAACTAAGAAATTCATGCAATTTAGAAATTAAGTGACGACGACACTGCCCGGCACCTGGGTAAACGCTGGCATCCATGAATAACATCGATTTCAACCAAAACGTTTGATTATTTGAGTTATACTTGTGTTTGGGAGTGAGATTCTACTCACCACGGGTGAGGTGACCGCAATTCGATTGGAAATGCGTCCAGAGGCTAGGTTTTGGGTGTGAGCAGGTCATCTTCAACCTTGGTACTATTCTGGAATAAACGTGCTTCATGCACAGGTTCTACGCATGCACAGGCAGAGAAGGAAACCTTGGCTGGGTGCTGCTCGTGGGCTAGGGGGCTGTGGAAATGAGTTTAGGGCTCATACTTGGAGTCAAAAGCATCGATTTCATGGTGCTAGCTATGCCCAAGAACCCCTAGTTGTTGCTGCTTGCTAGATGGGGCGCCGCCCTAGGTGGTTGTCGCTGTTCGTGGCTGTGGTTGCAAGCTTGGACCTCAAGATCGGGCTCAAGGGCAACATTTTGTGGTGTTTGCTCACCCAAAACGGCATCTTGTCTGGTACCCTATAGCTGGCCCTGCTGCTGCTTGGCTGTCCGGCGCCCTGGCTAGGTTTGGTTAGGGATGCGGCTAGGGGCGAGGAAGAGGAAGGAGAAAGGAAGAGGAAGAAGGGAAGGACGACGACACCACTGGAAGCTCGGCTCAAGGAGCCCTAATCTCCCCGCCAATCGCCCTCTGCTGGACGATCGAGCAACCTGCTATTCAAGTAGTGCTTTGCTCAATCGGGAGGTAGGGCATAAGGGAAAGGGGCTTATTAGTAATGGGTAATTTACATTATTGGTCCAAGAAATTTAAAAATGCCATAACTATGGCCTTGGGGGGTCTGATTGAAATGATTTCTTTTGCAAAGTTTCAAGCATGAAATCCTCTATGACCTCAAGGCTAGAAAACAAGCTAATTAGACTGTAACACTAGATCAAAGCACTAATTGCATATGTGAGTACTTAACAATTTACACTACAGTTGACATTAATTACCTCAAATGAATCAATCTCATCTTTTGATTCACATCTTAGCTTATCTTGATTAACCATGATGTTTAACAAGGTACTTAGCCCTAATCAAGGTACTCCATGCTAATCAAGGTACTTACTAACTAACCTTGATGTGGGTTATAACAATCTCCATCCCTTATAAGAATTTCGTCCTGAAATTCCTAAAAGAGAAAAGGAAACTTGTTATGTGTGACTCAAGCTCCCACGTGGACTCCTCTAAGTTGTGGTTTCTCCACAAAACATTCACTAATGGTATCTCACAATTCTTGAGCTTCTTGATCCTCCGATCAACTATCTAAATAGGTCCTTCAACATAAGACACATCTGATATGAGTTGTGCAGGTTCTGGGTCCACTATCTTCTCTGTACCAGGGTAACACTTCTTCAGCATCGATACATGAAACACATCATGTAGATTTGCCAACTCAGATGGAAAATCCAACCTGTAGGCTACAGTTCCAATCCTCTCAATGACAGGATATGGTCCCATAAACCTAGGAGTCAGTTTGCCTCTCTTGCCAAACCTCAACACTCCTTTCCATGGTGAAACTTTCAAATACAACTCATCACCAAACTCAAACTAAAGAGGTCTACGTCTCTTCTCAACGTAACTCTTCTTCCTGTCATGTGTAGCTTTCAACTGTTCTCTGATCACTGTAATCTTTTCAATAGTCAAATCCACTATCTCTGGTCCAAGAATCTCTTTTTCACCGACCTCGTACCAACATACAGGTGATCTGCACTTCATGCCATACAGAACTTCATACGAAGCAATACCAAGACTGGAATGGTGACTATTATTATATGCAAACTCTATAAGGCTCAAGTGTTCTTCCCAACTACCACTGAAATGTAAGACACATGATCTCAGCATGTCCTCAAGAGTCTGAATGGTCCTCTCTGACTGACCATTCATCTGTGGGTGAAAAGTTGTACTGAACCTCAACTTTGTGCCCAAAGCACGATGTAACTGATTCTAAAACCTAGAGGTGAACTTAGGATCTCTATCTGATATAATTGAAACTGGGATACCATGCAACCTGACTATCTCATCCATGTATATCTTAGCCAACTTTGGGACATCAAAGGTTGACTTAACAGGAAGAAAGTGAGTCGACTTAGTTAGTCTATCCATAATCACCTATATCGAGTCACAATCACTAGGTTACCTAGGCAACCCTACCACAAAATCCATTGTGATATGTTCCCACTTCCACTCTGGTATAGGAAGATATTGCAAGGTACCCGTAGGTTTCTAATGCTCAGCCTTAACCTACTGGCACACACTACATCTTGCCACGTACTCAGCTACATCCTTTTTCATACCTGACCACCAATACAACTCCTTAAGATTCATGTACATCTTAGTGTTATCTGGATGCATAATGTACATCAATGCATGTGCTTCCTCAAGAATTTGTTCTTTCAAATCACTATCTCTAGGTACACACAACATGTCATGCTGATACAACAAACCATCATCTGAAAACCTAAACTTTGGTTTTTTTCCTCTTGTCATGCCCTGCATGATCTGTTGTAACTCACTGTCACTCTTTTGAAGTTCCTTGATCTGATCATAAAAAGTAGGCTTGACTTGCATCTGTGCAATCAAACCACTATGCTCTATCACTCCTAAGTCTAAGTTCAACTTACGCATCTCTACTAGCAGATCTATCTTGAAGCATGCCATAGAGAATACTTCAGTTGTTGAATTTGACTTTCTGCTGAGGGCATCTGCTACCACATTCGCCTTACCAGGATGATAATCTATCATCACATCATAATTCTTGATCAATTCTAACCATCTCCGCTGTCTAAGATTCAGATCCTTCTGGGTGAAGATATATTTCAAACTCTTATGATCCATAAACACCTGACATGCCTCACCATAAAGATAGTGACGCCATGTCTTAAGAGCATGAACTACAGTAGCTAACTTCAAATCATGTGTTGGGTAATTCTCGTCATTCTTCTTAAGCTGTCTAGATGCATAAGCTACTACTTTGCCTTCCAGCATCAACACACATCCTAAACCTCTCCTGGAAGCATCACAAAACACTATGCAGCCTTTATCTGCCTCAGGAAGGATCAACATTGGTGTTGTAGTCAACCTCTTCTTCAAGATCTAAAAACTCTTCTAAAATTTGTCTGACCAGATAAACGGTGCATTCTTTCTTGTTAAGCATGTCAGAGGTGATGCTATAACACTGAAGTTCTATATAAACCTCCTATAGTAACCTGTCAATCCTAAGAAGCTTCTGATCTCAGTAGGAGTCTTAGGCTGCTCCCACTGTAGAACAGACTCAAATTTCTTAGGGTCAACACTTACTCAATCTCCTGAGATGACACTACTACAGAACCTATCTTTAGTGTCGGTTATTTAAGGCTTTTAGTGTCAGTTTCTAAGCGGCACCTATGTGGGCGACACTAAAAGCTCAACTATTATGCGTCGGTTCCAAAACCGACGCCCAAACTCTTCGCGTGCCACCGAAAATGTGCCATCGGGGGACTATAGGCATCAGTTCTTAGATAAGAAACCGACACCATACACCTTCACGCCACAGAAAGGGCGCCATCTTGGGCACTATCAGCGTCGGTTATTAGATAAGAAACCGACGCAATATACCTTCGCGCCACAGAAAATGTGCCATCAGGGGACTATAGGCATCGGTTAGTAGATAAGAAACTGACACCATACACCTTCGCGCCATAGAAAGGGCGCCATCTTGGGCACTATCAGCGTCGGTTATTAGATAAGAAACCGACGCAATATACCTTCGCGCCACAGAAAACGCGCCATTAGGGGACTATAGGCGTCGGTTATTAGATAAGAAACCGACACCATACACCTATCAGCATCGGTTATTAGATAAGAAACCTACGCCATATACCTTCGCGCCACAGAAAATAGGCGTCAGTTATTTATATAAAACCGACACTATAACTTTGTGTGTCGGTGTTATACAAATAAATGACGCCTATTGTTTTGTTTTTTTTTCTGTCAGTTTGCAGACCTGCTGTGGCTGGTCGTAGGATGAGAAACCTGTAGTTAACTGTAGGTTTTACGACATCCATTGATATCAACCAACAACAGGCCACAAACCTGCAAAATTAACAACAAAAATATTCACACATGCATTTAGCAATGCAACCTGCAGTTCCATTTTATTTTCACACATTTAGAAACATTCATGTAGCTAGCAATCTGTAGTTCCATTCATTCACATTCACACATGTAGAAACATTCATATAGAAACCAACACTTTCATTCATTTTCACTCAGACACATGTAGAAACATCCAGACATGTAGAAACATTCACACATATATTATAATTCAGAAATTCATTTACAAAATATCATTCTTTAGTCATTATTTGCTATCAACATCCCAATTATATTTTAAAACCCCCATTATTTGTATGGTTGTTGCCCATTCTTCTCTTACTTCATTTAATTCTCCTGTCGTATAGGGAGCATGTACATCTGGTAAGTTCGTTCCTGTAGTGGGGTCAACTTTAAACACTTGTAAAGAGAATGATGTATATATATAATTAATGAGCTATAAATAAGATTGATATATTTCATATTATCTAATGACACTATATAATACCTGAGCAATACAATCAATGTCCAGTGTGGCATGTTTGATAATCATGTGCATATATCGCATCACATAGTATCCACATGCCCATCCGTTGTCTTGTGTAGCACACTATAAATTCAAACATACAAAATATTAAAAAATACAACTGATTAAGCATTGTTCACATAAATAATATATACATATATTGCAGTCGGGAACTTACTTTCATGTTCTTCCAAATTATTGGCTGGTTCTTTTTCGTGGGGACCTTTCCTCCAGCCTTTTTGAATTCATCAAAACCCCTACATGTTAATGTAACACAGAACATTGCAATTAAATAGTAATGTAATAACATATGTTAACGGATATGAAAATGAAATATTTCTCACCGGAATAATGCCTTTTTCATTATGTGTCCAAATCTTGTATTCAATTTACTCCCCTTAGGATCAAGATAGCAGACAGTGAACGTCTCGGGGACAATAACCAGTAACTCCCAATGCCTACCACTAGAGGTAAAAAAGTTAAAAATTGATAACTCAAAATCCACAATAAAATGTAATTTTCTTAAGTCCAAATTATAATAAGCAAAGTAAACTTACTCTACATTGAATGGAGCCATTATCACCGTCTTCTTATTTGGAGGAAAATTTGTAAAAGCCTCACAGCAGTATTGTTGAACTGACGTAGGGTCTTTAGCTACTAGACTCATCAAAGTTGGAATCAAAAATCCTACATGTTCAAATCCAAAATCTGCACATATCTTGTCTAAGTAGCTGCAAAATATGTATTAATTACACATGCATTAATAAATAAGAAACCAGATCACCAGATCATACACAAGGTACATGGATGTATAAAGAAGATCTCACCTTATCCATAGCTCTATCACAGATGTATTTAGCCAATCATATTGAAACAACTCCAAAATATCTTATATAAATAGTTTGCTTTCGTATGACTGACCTACAGAATCTGGATCTAAAGAAACAGTTATAGGGCAATTTATATCATGTTCGCCTAACCATACTGCCATACCCCTACAGTTAGGACCTAACGGGACAGGTAGGTCCTGTGGAACCCAACTGGGTAATGTAGGAGGTGGAAGTGGAGGCCTAGATGTTGTGGGTGTCTTCTTTTTAACCTATATATATATAATTTCAGATCAACTGACATCATATACACACACTAACAATTTAACGTAATGTAAATTTATCATATAGTTTCAGTAAAGAGGACATCCACTTTTTGCCACAATATCACTCTGCCTTCTGCCTCACCAAGCGTTTCACAATCTGGGTGGGCATATGGCAATGGAAGATCCACCCATCCTTGCAATATATGTACCAGGCTCACACAAATCCAACCAGCTGGTAATGGAGACCCGTGAAACACGTCCCCTGGTAGGGATGGGTAATCCGACGCCTCTGCAATGACATATTCATTACTTTTCAGACGACATGGCTTCAACCCCTACAAATTTTTGTGTAAAGAATGTTATATACATATATACATATCATCTTTTTTTGAAACGACTACAATTTCATATATACATATCATCTTGAATTAAAAAACTAGTTACTATGTCATAAAAATACTTACAGCGGATGTGCTAGGTGGTGGTTCTACATGATTACTCCCAACCTCTGCAGTAGGAGTAGGAGTAGAGCCTGCAGTAGGTATTGTCTGGTAAGTGGCAGTCTGAGATGCCTGCCACAAAGTTGAAACAAGGGTTTATAAGCTTAGGTTACTTTCATAACACCTTTCACATTTTAGGATTTACATGCTCACCTTACGTGAAGTATTGATGGTTCCATTAAGCATTTATCATATTCATAAGGAATTAGTTATAAAAAAACCCATTTCATCTAATGGACCAGATTAATGTTCCAACATCATTATATTGTGCTAATTGTTATAACATGTTCAACATTAACATATTGCCTATAGGAGGGAGTTAACTAAAGTTAACCCAATATATCAATCTAAATCATATCAAGGTGTCATAATTGTTATGTTGTGCTAACTATCAAACTATATTTTCATCTTATTTCATTGTAACATGTTTCATTCATATGATCTTATTTCTTTGCTCATAATAATTTGCAACATTTACTAGTGATTTCATCACAAGATTAAACAACAATATCATATTATCATCATTATTCATATTTATGGTTAACCATTTATACATAGAGATCTATGAAACTATATTCATTGTTCCATCATGCCATATCTACTTATATCACATTTCATGATAAAATTTCATTCTTACTTATATTATTCCATGGTTGTGCTTAATAAGCTTATATAAGTGGATCGTCAAACATATATCAAGACTTTATCTAGTCAATGAGGTTATCCCAACCCTTATCCTAAGGGTAGTTCCATGATCAATCTCTCTGAGCTAACTCAACTCTATGAGTATCACATACAAAAGCAAAAAAATTATCTTCCCTCTTTGGTCTAGGGTCCCGGGTGTACCTCATTGGAACCAATCGACAGGCTTACAAGCTCTAACCACGCAAGCACAACCCAGAACACAATATGACATTCTCTTCATAGATTTCTACACATGAAACATGCTTACCCAAATTCTCTTATATATGCAACCACTAGATTCCTGCAAGGTACCATCAACTCGAGCTTGAGGCTTTACATAAACTAACACATTTACCTCCTCTAGGGTCTTGGGACTCTCTCTCCCTCACCCATATGGCAGGCTCTCAAGATCATATTCACATGTGCATATATAGACAACCTTTTTCTGACTCTAAGGTTTGGTCCTCTCAAGGAAATCCAGGGTTCAAAATATCTATAGGAACTATGCATTACACAACTCAACTAATTCACTTAGGAGTAGTCTAGTTTAGGACATATCATATCACATATTTCTCATATCATGGAGTTCAGGTTCTCTAACCTTCTCCATGTGGGTCTCACTCTCTCTAGAGTTAACCCTAAAACTTGTCCTAACACTAGAGGTCCTCCTTTGTAAAAGAGCTTGAGGCTCATGTTGATTCATATCTTATCTTATCTTATCTTATCTTATCTTATCTTCACTTAGAAAAGCACATGAACTTGCATCATCAAGTCTTATGTCAAATCCTCAAATCATAACTTTCCTTAAAGATAGACCTTTATCATCATAGACCAACTTATATTACTATATCAAACTTAGATCATATCATCTAAACTCATATTATATTTTCCGTCTATCACATATTCCAACAAGGCTCTAGACATCTAATCTAGAACTACTCTCTCTTCTAGACTGATGTCACTCACTTTCACTTAGATTGCATGATCACCTCCTACTCGTACATGTGTGGGGACACATTTTTTTGTAATACTTACATATATAATAAAATATGATATAGTTTTTCTCTGATAAAACATGTGTCAGAGAAAACTATCAAGGTTCGATCCGACTGGAATCAAAAACCAAATCCACAAAAAAAGTGTCCCACACATAGTAGAGTGTCTAGTGTCATGTCATCTAGTGAAAAGGGTGAGAATAGGGTGTAGACTAGTGTGGCTTCCCAAAACATAGATGCATCATATGACAAAGGTTTCTCTTCAAGTGATGTACGTCATTTCCAAATAATGCAATGTCCCATACTACTGCACTATTAGGAAAGAACGACATCTAAGGACCTAATATACAACAAGCACTAGTCTAGACCTAGTTCTTAGACATCTAGGTGCTGACCTAGCAGCTAGGTTAGGTCTAGTCTCTAAAAGATGACTAATCTAACCCTAATGATTTTTAAAGTTCAAGATTTTCTTTAGTTTGAGTTACATAGTGAGAAAATGTCAGGCTTTGCTATTGTTCATGCTCTGATACCACCTATGACATCCCCAGATTTTCTAAAACTTAATATGATGCGTGACATTTAAATTGTAACCTCACCTCAGTGAGACTACAATTTAAACACCTCACACTAGAATAAGAAGAAGAAAATCAAAGGAAGTTAGAAGGAAACAACAGTAACACATACACATGAACAATAATAAAACCATACAACACATGTTCACCATTCAACATATAAGTACATAATATTTTTTTACAACATTTAATATTACACATTGAACAACAAACTTCTACATATACATGTACTACCACTAAACAACATGATCTTAAGAAACCAGGTCCATCTATACATCAACTCATCACACAACTCTCAACTATCTTGGTCCTTCAAGATCATATGTCCACAACCTAAACAAAAGATTACATGTAGTACACGTCAGCACAATATTCAAGAATATTGTACTGAGTATGCCTACATGTCGTTTTATATACATCTCATTACTAAGCTTGGAAATAAGATAAAAGTAATACATGGGAAATAAATGAATAAAATATAACAAAAGCATACTTGAACAAAGGATGTTTATTAGCAAAAGAGAACAATTGTTTTAGGCACGTTTTCCATTATATCATCCAAGCATTTACTACCTAAGAATTGAATGCATTAAGGCCTTTATGATCTACTACCAAAGAGTTGGATCATTTCACAATGTGATATACTACCAAAGAGTTGGATCACTTCCAAGTACTTTACTACCAAAGAGTTGAAGTACTTACTTTCCATCAATTCACTACCAAAGAGTTGAAGTGCGTGGATATAACAGAACAAATATATTATGTTTCATGTGTTCGTAACAATAAGTATGGTTAATCAATCAACATATCATACAAGAACTATCATTTCATCTAGTACCATATGCCAAGTATTTTACTACACATATAATGCAACCATACTAAGTAGTAGGCCAAGTAAGAGGTAAGGGGGTACCTTGATCAAGAGATAATCTAAACTACATATTCTTGATGTCAACTACCACATTTGTCAACCCCTGATAAAAATAGGATCACATATCACCGTTAGGTTCTCATCATCATTAACCCTAGTTGTGTCCATTAGGGTTTAGCTTAGTTATTAGGATATGTGCATAATTATTTGTCTCATATTCATGTAGTTATCTCTCTGATCTTATTTCCCAATTATATTCCAGATTTTATTTCATTTACTGATAATTGCATTTCATATTATTATGTGAACATATTAACCTTAGGTTACAAGCATTAACCTAAATTAGGGTTTCAAACCATGTATTAAGGGTCATTTTCATATAACATGAATTCTATGCATCTAACTGATTTCAAAGTTTCATATTAACTTCTAGTTATAGATATGAGGGTGTTCTATAAATTCCATCATTTATTGAGCATGTATGTATTTATTGCATTTTATTTAGGGTTATTAGCCCTAATTAGCCATATGGAGAAAATTACACGATTTTGTGCATCAACATCATAATCATTGACCATAAATGGATTATAAATATGAATATGGATTTACTGACATGTTATCTGTTGTGTGGTTTCCACATCAACTTTTCACATGTTTTCACACAACAATTCAGTTCATTTTGTTCTCATTTAGCCTCTATTCATATCATTCTTGCCACCTTTTTTGTTATTTTACTTATCACATGATGTGTATTGTAGATTTGCATCAAAAGAATCAAATTGGAGGTTTTCCAACTCAAATTTGTCTTATTTGGGATTTCTCCAAGACTTGCAACATCTAAAACTTTAAAATTGTTGAAACAACAATGCACATAACATGTCTTATTTAAAACACGGCGTACACAATTCCAGACGGCTTATTGCTTTTGTCACTGAAGAAAAGTACATGGCGTGTTCGTAAAAGACACAACATGTACCTAGGGATTCAGAACTTGGTCTAGCCTTTCTGGAAAAGTACACGACGTGTATTAAATTAGACACGCCATGTTTCTGGGAATTCAGAACTTAGTCTAGCATTTCTGGAGAAGTACACAGTGTGTATTAAATCAGACACGGTGTGTACTTGGGAATTCAAAACTTAGTCTAGCCATTTTGGTAAAGCACACAATGTGTATTAAATAAAATACAATGTGTGTTTCACACAAAAACAATTGCCATAGACATGACACGCCATGTCCGAAGAAAAACACGGAGTGTGCCTGTCAGTTTTAGCAATTTTCAAATACGACTCCTTTCATTTTAAAAGACTAAACCACTCTATGGAACAGTTATCTTGGGTCATAATTCGAAACTCTTTCATCTCAGAGAAAGGCTAGAACAAGGAGGGCAATTTTGGAGGTGAAAGAAGGTGGTTTCTTCCAAAAAGAACCCCATTCTTCTTCTTTTCTTCTCCAAGCTTCTTCTCCAAGGTGCAACAAAGCTTCTCCACTCCACAAAGATTCTTAGGAGAGAGGTTTGTCGGGTTTGGAGCTACTGTAGGAGTGAGATTTTGTGCTAAATCTGGGATTCTACTCCTCTTGGGTTACACCTTGGGTTTTCTTATCTTTTCCTTCTCTAAATCATGTTAAACTCTGAAATTTCTGTGCATTTTCTGATGTACACTATTATGGATGAGTAGTTTCCCTTTACTGGACATGGGAGAGTATCTCCCATGTCATAGCATGTATGGAACATGACAATTTTTTACTAAATGCTATGTTTCTTGTTTTTCCACCTTGTGAGTTCCAATTTCTTCATTTCTGCATATATAGTTGGCCACCTTATGTGTATGTTTTATGCTCTTTTGCTTGATCTGAGAAGGTAGGTAGGAGAGTAAGGAGGTACTCTCTTGGCAACTCCTTCTTTACCAAGAGAGTGAAAATTATGGAGTTGAGGAGTAGGTTTGTGATCCAAAACAAAATTAATACATGGGAATGTTGAATCGAGTTATGATCGTTGTATTTGTACCGAGAGGTGAAGTGAAACATACAACTCTCCTTTAAAATAAGTGCTTAGTTTGTTTAAATTTCATGCTCCTATTGTATGATATGATATGTGGATGAAATCCTAAGTCCAAGATACTTCGAATTCATAATTTTCATCTCTTTTAGTAATCCATTTATTGTTTGTTTAATTCTAAAATTCTAGTTTAATTAAACAAATCACCTTTAACATGGTCTAAATTAATGAACCTTAGCACTATTGTGATTAATTGGTTTTCTCAAGCTCCTTATGTTCAATATCGACTACAACTACTCTCGTATACTTGTAGGAAATAGCTAGTTGAGTAAAGGATCATTCTTGTGATTGAAACTCATTAGTTTAACAAACCAACAAGTTTTTGGTGCCGTTGCCAGGGAGATACTATAAAGAAGTGAAAATCAATTCTCTACTAAAAATTTGAACAATAGAACCTCCAGTCCAAACATACTCAGAAGGTATGATGGAGTGGGTGTAAAATTTTCAAATCTTTATATATATGGTAAAAAAAGACCAAAGTATAATAGCAGAATAAAAATATGACTATATTCAATTATAAAACAGAGGGTTACAACGTACCTCATAAGGATCCATGTAGAGGAAATCTAAACCACCTCAAGATTGTCTCCAAGCTTTAAATTCACTATTTAAGTCCACATCATCAAGCCTTGTCACCCAATTCCTCCACCTAGGGTTGGAAGCATACCCCAGCAAAAGAGAAACATTAGGAGACATCAGCAAAGGATGGTATGTGCATACTAAAAAGCAAATTGAGCAATTATAAAGAATAAGGGACATCAAAATAAAAGACTTCCCATGTAAGAGATAAGGACTACCCAAAAAGGGCATAAAAGAGAAGAATCATTATCACATGATAACAAAAGATACTTGACATAACAAAAATAATAAAGATTGTGCAATACTGGCACATAAACAAAGTAGGGCACACACCCCACAATCAACATCAATAACCTACATGCATGTGAGATAAGCATAGCCCTAGAACAATATAAACAAAATTGGCGGCCAACCCTCATAAAGTTGAAACCTGATAGAAAGAGGAATACTACCAATCTCCCAATATATAAAATGGGTCAAGACACACACCTTGCCCTGGGTACGAGTTTCCTTGCCATCCCAAAAAGAGAAGGAAATATCACATCTGCCATAAACAAAAACCAATGCAATTATGCTACTCTAGTGCTACTGAATCACATAGCATGTTTAATGTAGAGGCAAGTAGAAAAGTATAGTCCGATTACAATGTTGCCATCACACAATGGACAACAGAAACATATAAGCATCCACTTCAAAGTGGGCATTTATCACTAATTAAACTTCCACATCACAGTGGGCATATAATATCAAAAGTCCAACATGCACCAAGGCATATGAAACAGAGTCAAGAGAATATCCATGATCATAATATCAATAACAAATAAGATAGTTCACAAGAACCATGATATCAAAAGATAAGAGCAATGTGTATAGGCTATTGTCCATAGGACCAAGAGAAAGAATAAAATAGGAGAATTGTTCAAGAAGAATAATCGGGGATGCAAACATACCTCAACATCAGATTCAAACGATCCAAGTTCCTTCTATGTCCAAGCCTAGGCATCCAAAGAACGTATTAAGTATATATGTGGAATTAGGGTTAGATTTCCATTATTTATTCAAAACCTTAAAAATCACCTTTTTATTAACGTGTGAATTAGGTTATGAAAACTATGCCAATTTATAGATCAGGTTATTAGGATTCCAAAACATATTTTATTACATTTTTATGACTTATGAATAATTCATTATGATTTTTACAAGTTAATTCATCATTAATTAGATCCATTAAAAAAACCCTATTATTAAACATTAGATTTAGCCATCCAAACTTATACAATTAGAAAGCCCTTTATTTTCTGAATCCAACGAGTATTTTGCCATATTTTTTTGATCATCCAATAATTAGTTATTGATTTTTAAACATCATCCAATGAGAAAATAACACGTCAGCAAACGAGTTGCAAAAAAGAAGAGAGAGAGTGAAAGGGCCCCACAGACTTGGTGACTTGGCCCAATTATGAGTGGGCAAGTCATGAGTCAGTGGACGACCAGACTTTTCTCAAAGCAAAAGAACATAAGGCAGAAAAGACCAAAATACCCCCAGGAGAGAAAGAAAGAAACCAAACGAGGTGAGGGCAAGAAAGAAAAAATGCGTAGGGGATTCATCCCTACTGCCTGGCTCATGCCATGGCTAGCACCTCATGAGTAGGAGCTTGTACCAGTTTGGGGAAAAAGCGGTTTCGCGGCGAAACCAAAAACTAATGAAACAGAAAGGTAGAGGAGAAGAAACTGAACCTACTTCTGCATTGGATTGAAGTTCGGTGAAGCAGGGAGCTTGCAAGGTTCACCACAAAGCCAAGAGAAGAACCCACTTTTCAAAATCCAAGACAAACACAAAAAAAAAATTGGTAGCATAGAACAATTGTGCGGAGGACCACGAACACCCGCATGCCTAAATTTATAGGCAAGGATTTGAGAAGGGGCATAAACCAAGTAGTCGTAAGGCAAGTAGCTCTGGGATTTGGGGTTTCCACAAAAAAGGAAAGATAGACCATGATCAAGGGCTCAACAGATGCAGATCGCTCTCCTGAACAAAATGGGAGAAAAATCTCGAGAAAACATCCAGAGACAACCGAGAAAATTAAGTTGGAAAATTCAAGGGGGATGTGTTACTGTAGCTCTCTACAGACAACTCCTACTCGAGGTAGGAGATAGGTCAGGAGCCACACGATCTAAATCCGGCAGTCTGAGAGAAATTGTGAAATCACCATCCATGTAACAGGGAAAACATTATCCAATTCAAATTCGATTGAAATGAAAATTAACATTATTTCATTTTCTCTCTTTCCTTAATTGAGGGTGTAAACAAACCCAAAATTAGGTAAAAGTTTTCACAAAGGTTAATTAAGGCACATAGATTCCGATTATGCACTTAGTTTTGCCTTTTGGAAACTTTTAATGTGTTAAATAAATCAAATCATATTTTCTCTTTCCTCCTTCACTAATGGCATTAGGATTATCAAAATTTGATGAAACTTGACCCACAAGTTATATTTAATGTGTCAGATACGAATTTGCTACCAGTTTTACATGTTGGTGATGTTTGAGCATTTATTTAATATTTTGAAGATTCTACACACTTTCTCTCTCCTAGTTTAACCTTTTAAGCAAACTTTCTCCAAATTGGATGAAAATTCACCCAAAGGCTATATTTATTATCTAGATTACGAATGTAAGATTATTTTCCTCTTTTGGAGTCATTTATTATTTTATTTGATATATAAGGGAAAACACACATCTTCTTTTCCAATTTCAATTAAATGAATTATTATTATGTGAATAATGTGTAACTTGAATCCCAAGTTAATTGGGACCCATGGAACACGTTTTTAAACTTATATTTCACTTTTGGGACTTCTTTTTATGAGATATGTCACTTGACCCATTAACTTATTTACTTATTCAATTAATTCCTTTATCATCTTATTATCATTCAAATGAATTATATGAAATATTAAATTACATTATTCATGCATTAGATTATTAAGATCATACTAACCTCAACCTTGTTTGGCTAAGCACAAAAGGTTAAACTTCTAGGGTAGGGTTTGAGATCTGGTATGTTACAACACTCCACCCCTTCAAAGAATTTTTTCCTCAAAATCTATTGATCCAGATATCAAACATCCAACTACTCTCCACCCCTTAAAGGGTTCAACCTAACAAGTCAAACTAAACAACTTTTTAGAGATACCCACATATCTTAGTTGTTAAAGTTTTAGAGATTTATGTTTCTCATGTATCCAACTAAATTCAGATCCATCTAGGGGTGAGTTATAGGTCCTTGTGTTTCTAACCTATCAACCCTACATGAACATCCAAAAGTCATAGGGTAGGTCAACTACACCTTTATATCAATCCTAGTCACAAACTAGGGTTAGATTCTACTTAAACTAGAGCTTCTCTTCATTGTGACTTAGTTCGAGAAAACATCGGGAAAATCCAGAGAAAACATTTTGTCATGTACATATCGTATATATGGAAAATAATTTGTTGTGAAAACTTTTGCGATTGAATACTAAAATTTGGGCCCAAAATCAAAATGAGAAACCAAGTCACAATATTTCCATATGAATACTTCCTCATAACCTAATATTATCCTCAAATCAAACATTTTTGCAAAAGAAGATCATCATTGATCAAATCTAGGGTCAACATCTCACTTAGAGGTAACTATCAAACTCAAATGTTCTAATGGGGAAACAAAATTGAAATAGTCAGATTCCGACTACCATGGGATCTGATACCATGTTGTAAAGAAGTGAAAATCACTTATCGACTAAAAATTAGAACAATAGAACCTCCAGTCCAAACATACTCAGAAGGTATGATGGAGTGGGTGTAAAATTTTCAAATCTTTATATATATGGTAACAAAAGACCAAAGTATAGAAGCGAAATAAAAATATGACTATATTCAATTATAAAACAAAGGGTTACAACCTACGTCATAAGAATCCATGTAGAGGAAATCTAAACCACCTCAAGATTGTCTCTAAGCTTTAACTTCACTATTTAAGTCTAGGTCATCAAGCCTTGTCACCCAACTCCTCCACCTAGGGTTGGAAGCATACCCCAACAAAAGAGAAACATTAAGAGACATCAACAAAGGCTGGTATGTGCATACTAACAAGCAAATTTAGAAATTATAAAGAATAAGGGACATCAAAATAAAGGGCTTCCCATGCAAGAGATAAAGACTACCCAAAAAGGGCATAAAAGAGAAGAATCATTATCACATGATAACAGAAGATACTTGCCATAACAAAAACAATAAAGATTGTGCAATACTAGCACATAAACAAAGTAGGACACACACCCCATAATCAACATCAATAACCTACATGCATGTGAGATAAGCATAGCCCTAGAACAATATAAACATAATTGGCGGCCAACCCTCATAAAGTTGAAACCTTATAGAGAAAGGAATATTGCCAATCTCCCAATATATAAAACGGGTCAAGACACACATCTTGCCCTGGGTACGAGGTTCCTTGCCATCCCAAAAAGAGTAGAAAATATCACATCTGCCATAAACAAAAGCCAATGCAATTACATGACTCTAGTGCTACTGAATCATATAGCATGTTTAATGTAGAGGCAAGTAGAAAAGTATAGTCTGATTACAATGTTGCCATCACACAATGGACAACACAAACATGTAAACATCCACTTCAAAGTGGGCATATATCACCAAGTAAACTTCCACATCACAGTGGGCATATAATATCAAAAGTCTAACATGCACCAAGGCATATGAAACAGAGTCAAGAGAATATCCATGATCATAAGATCAATAACAAATAAGATAGTTCACAAGAACCATGATATCAAAAGATAAGAGCAATGTGTATAGGCTATTGTCCATAGGACCAAGAGAAAGAATAAAATAGGATAATTGCTCAAGAAGAATAATTGGGGATGCAAACATACCTCAACATGAGATTCAAACAATCCAAGTCACTTCTATGTCCAAGCCTAGGCATCCAAAGAACCTATTAAGTATATATGTGGAATTAGGGTTAGATTTCCATTAATTATTCAAAACCCTAAAAATCACCTTTTTATTAATGTGTGAATTGGGTTATCAAAACTATGCCAATTTATATATCAGGTTATTAGGATTCCAAAACATATTTTATTACATTTTTATGACTTATGAATAATTAGTTATGATTTTTACAAGTTAATTTATCATTAATAGATCCATTAAAAAAACCTATTATTAAACATTAGATTTAGCCATCCAAACTTATACAATTAGAAAGCCATTATTTTTCTAAATCCAACGAGTATTTTGCCATATTTTTGTGATTTCCAATAATTAGTAATCAATTTTTAATCATTAGCCAATGAGAAAATAACACGTCAGCAAACAAGTTGCAAAAGAGAAGAGAGAGAGAGTGAGAGGGCCCCACGGACCTGGTGACTTGGCCCAATCACAAGTGGGCAAGTCACGAGTCAGACCAAATTTTGCTCAAAGAAAAAGAACATAAGGCGGAAAAGACCAAATTACCCCCAGGAGAGAAAGAGAGAAACCAAACAAGGTGAGGAGAAGAAAGGAAAAACGTGTAGGGGATTCATCCCCGCTGCCTGGATCATGCCATGGCCAGCACCTTGTGAGCAGGAGCTTGCACCAGTTTTGGGAAAAAGTGGTTTCGCGACGAAACCAAAAACTAATGAAACGAAAAGGTAGAGGAGAAGAAACTGAACCTACCTCTTCATCTGATTGAAGTTCAATGAAGCAGGGAGCTTGCACGGTCCTCCATAAAGCCAGGAGAAGAACCCACTTTTAAAAAGCCAAGACAAACATAAACAAAACAATTGGCACCGTAGAACAGTTGTGCGGAGGACCACAAACATCCGCATGCCTAAATTTATAGGTAAGGGTTTGAGAAGGGGCGTAAACCAAGTAGCCTCAAGGTCAAGTAGCTTTGGAATTTGGGGTTTCCACAAAAAAGGAAAGATAGACTATGATCAAGGGCTCAACAGATGTAGACCTCTCTCCAGAACACAATGGGAGAAAAATCTCAAGAAACCATCCAGAGACGACCGAGAAAATTAAGTTGGAAAATTCAAGAGGGATGGGTTACTGTAGCTCTCCATAGACATCTCCTACCTGAGGTAGGAGACATGTCAGGAGCCACATGATCTAAATTCGATGGTCTGAGAGAAATCATGAAATCACGATCCATGTGATAGGGAAAACATTATCCAATTCAAATTCGGTTAAAATGAAAATTAACATTATTTCCTTTTCTCGCTTTCCTTAATTGAGGGTGCAAACGAACCCCAAATTAGGTAAAATTTTGCATAGAGGTTAATTAAGGCATGTAGATTCCGATTATGCACTTAGTTTTTCCTTTTGGAAACTTTTAATGTGTTAAATAAATCAAATCATATTTTCTCTTTCCTCATTCATTAATGGCATTAGGTTTATCAAAATTTGATGAAACTTGACCCACAAGTTATATTTAATGTGTTGGATACGAATTTGCTATCAATTTTACATGTTGGAGATGTTTGAGCATTTATTTAATATTTTGAAGATTCTACACACTTTCTCTCTCCCGATTTAACCTTTTAAGAAAACTTTCTCCAAATTGGATGAAAATTCACCCAAAGGCTATATTTATTATGTAGATTATGAATCTAAGATTATTTTCCTCTTTTAGAGTCGTTTATTATTTTATTTGATATATAAGGGAAAACACACATCTTCTTTTCTAATTTGGATTAAATGAATTATTATTATGTGAATATTGTGTAACTTGACTCCCAAGATAATTGGGACCCAAGGAACACATTTTTAAACTTAAATTTCACTTTTGGGACTTCTTTTTATGAGATATGTCACTTGGCCCATTAACTTATTTACTTATTCAATTAAGTCCTTTATATTCTTATTATCATTCAAATGAATTATATGAAATATGAAATTACATTATTCATGCATTAGATTATTAAGATCATACAAACCTCAATCTTGTTTGGATAAGCACAAAAGGTGAAACTTCTAGGGTAGGGTTTGAGATCTGGTATATTACAGCTACGATTAATCTAATTAGTGTAACAAGTGCTAACTAGTATTCGAGACTAGATCATCATTTCCATTTTTTCGGATTTCCATATATATTTTAGTTGTGTTCTAAATTTTTCTTGCTATTTTTTAGGTTGTATGCGTCGCTCGCAAAGTGGTCTTCAAACATCTGCATTGCTAGACCTTGAGATCGAGCCTACTCTTTCAAGCTTAAGAAGAGCAAGAAGGGTAGAATAACCACTACTAAGATGTGTTCCACCATCATCACCATCACCATCTTCTTAACCTTTTGAAAAAGCTACACCAAGAGATCCAACCATGGAGGACGGCAGTCCTTTGAATGATTTTGCAATGTCGGTTGCCACAATCATTTGTGGAGCCATTGACCTGCTTGCAATTGAAGAGAACAATTTCTCTATTGCTCCTTCTATGATGCAAATGATACAGTAGAACCGCTTCGAAGGTACAGTCAATGAAGATCCAAATCTTCATGTGGCTGAGTTCTTGGAGTATATGAATACTTTCAAAATCAATGGTGTATCCACCGAAGGAGTGAAGCTAATGCTATTTTCTTTCACCCTAAGAGATAGAGCCATGGCGTGGCTTTTGTCTCTTCCAAAGAAGTCAATTAAAAGATGGGACCAACTTCTAAATGATTTCCTTGCAAAGTATTTCCCACCGAGCAAGGCAACCTAACTAAGGAATCAGCTCACCAACTTCTCTCAAAATGATGGAGAAACTTTATATGATACATGGGAGTGGTTTAAAGAACTTCAATGCGTTTGCCCTCACCATGGGTTGACCAACTGGCTACTACTCCAAATGTTCTATAACGGTCTGTTCTACAACACCCCGATGACACTGGATGCTGCACCTACTAGAGCATTGATGACTAAGTCTTATAGAGAGGCTTATGACATCATTGAAGAAATAGCCATCAACCATTGCCAATGGGGATCAGATAGGAGAGCACAGTCATACTCTACAACTAGTTCTTCAGCCGGGAAACAAGGAGGGAAGCATATAGTTGATGTTGTTGACTTAATTGCTGCTAAACTTAACATTCTTACATAGAAGTTTGAGAATATGACTACATTGTAGATCCAATCAGCTGAAGTGATATGTGAAGCTTGTGGTAATTCGGGACATACCTCTTCTTCATGCTTTACTCCTAACATGAATGAAGGGAGCCTAGAACAAGCCAATGCTATTGGGATGCAAGGGAGCAAGCAGTACAATCCCTATTCTAACACCTACAATATGTGACTGAGAGATCATCCTAATTTCTCCTACCGGAATACAACCAATGCTTAGAACTTCCAACATGGACAACAACAACCACAACAACAACAAAACTTCAACTGAAAAAACAATGGGAATCCGTCAGGTTTCAACAACAACAGGGGTTACAAACAGCAACAACAACCCCAAAGTTCTTCCTTGGAGGCCATGATGGATAAATTTATCTCCACACAGATGCAGCAGAATGAAGAGTTAAGGGGAAATGATAAGATTTTGAAGGATGTGATTGCCCAACTCTCTGCCAAAGTGGATGGCATTTCCACTCACACAAGGATGTTGGAAAACCAAATTGTCCAACAAGACTTGACACAACAAAAGAACATCCAATCCGGTTCTCTTCCAAGACAACTGGAGGTGAATCTGAGACAGCAAGAAAATGCCATCACCTTGAGAAGTGGAGCAGAAATCCACAGACCTTCTCCACCCAAGGAGAAGAGTGTAGTGATCGCCGATGAAGACAAGCTTGACACCCCTATCGGTGACAAAGGTAAAGGTACAACTGAGGTACCATCTTCTGTTAAAGTTAATGCACCATTTCCGTAGAGGCTTGCAAACACGAAGGAGGACTCAAAGTTTATGGACATTCTAAATAAACTCCATGTCAATCTTCCACTAGATGAGGTTATTGCAGAGATGTCATCAAAATCTAAGTTCCTTAAGGACATCATCACCAAAATAAGGAAGGTGGACCAAGTGGAGACCGTGATGCTTTCTAAAAGAATCAGTTCTATCATTCAAAATTAACTTCTTGAGAAGTTGGATGACTTGGGAGCCTTCACCCTACCATGCAAGATCAACAATACCACATTCGACAAAGGTCTTGTAGAGCTCGGAGCTAGTATCGGTCTCATCCCGTCTACTCCATGGCAAGAGCTAGATCTTGGAGATCTAAAGCCTACAAAGATGGCCATTGAACTGGCTGGACATTCCATCAAATACCCTAAAGGTATCTTGGAAGACATGCTAGTGCAAATTGGTGAACTTTATATTCCTTGTGATTTTGTAGTGCTAGACATGGTAGAAGTTCCTTCCAACCCCTTTTTTTTGGGTGGCCCTTTCTAAGAACTGTGGAATGCCTAGTTGATGTTCACAAAGGCAAACTCACACTCCGAGTTGGTGATGAAGCCATGGAGATTTCTGTATATGATTCTATGAAAGAACCCTCTCGTGTAGAAGAAATCTGTTTTATGGACTCTCTTGATTCTGTTTTAGAAGAAGATCATGATATTGTCAATTTGATACTGAACTAGTGTGATGATGATGAAAGTATGAATAATGGATCTAAAAACTCTGGAGTATTTTCTATTTCCCACTCATATGCTTCTGAAAAAGACACTCCGATTGTTGATTACAAAGACAAAGACAATGCAACTGGAAGAAAGGTAGAACTTAAAGACCTTCCACCAGGGCTAAGGTATGCATTCCTTGATTCTGACTCTACTTCTCCTATAATAATTGATAACGAGTTAACCAATGAATAAGAAAGTAAATTGCTTTCCGAATTGCATTCGTATAAAGACGTTATTGGTTACTCGATCAATGTTTTGAAGGGCATTCATCCCTCTATTTGTATACATAGAATAAATATGGAGGACGATGCTAAAACCACCATTGAACTTCCTAGACGCTTAAATAAAAATATGCTAGAGGTGGTTAAAAAGGAAATCTTTAAGTTGGTTGATGCCGGTATGATCTATCCTATAAGTGACAGCCCTTGGGTTAGTGCCATCCATGTGGTACATATGAAGGGGGGTGCAACTGTCATCCAGGGAGAAAATGATGATTTGATTCAAACACGTATTGTCACATGTTGCAATATGTGTATTGACTACTGATGTTTGAACAAAGCGACCCAAAAAGAGCATTTTCCGTTGCCGTTTATCAACTTAATGCTTGAATGCCTTGTAAAACACTCTTATTTGTATTACTTGGACGAGTATTTTGGATTTTTTGGGATTCCTATCTACCCTCCCAACCAAGAGAAAACCACTTTCACATGCATGCATGGAACTTATGCTTATCTTCATATGCCCTTTGGCCTTTGCAATTCTCCTACGACATTCCAATGATGCATGATGGCTATTTTTTCTGATTTCATTGAAAATATAATGGAAATTTTTATGGATGACTTTAGTGTTTATGGAGATTCTTTTGATCAATGTTTATGCAACATGTCATTAGTCTTAGCCCACTGTAAAGAGGTTAACCTAGTACTAAACTGGGAGAAGTGCCATTTCATGGTACAATCCAATGTAGTATTTGGTCATGTTGTATCTAACAAGGGTATTGAGGTTGATAGGGCTAAGGTGGAAGCTATTGAAAAGATGTCTACTCCTTATTCAGTTAAAGACATATGTAGTTTCCTCAGTCATGCAAGTTTCTATATAAGGTTTATTAAAGATTTCTCCAAAATCGCAAAGCCATTATGTTCCTTACTTGCCAAAGATGCTAAATTCATATTCAATGATGACTGTCATACCGCCTTCACCAAGCTAAAGGAAGCTCTTATTTCTTCACCAATCATTCAACCACCAGACTGGAATGCTCCTTTTGAGTTGATGTGTGACACAAGAAATTATGCAGTAGGGGCAGTTCTAGGACAACGAAAGGACAAGAAGCTGCATGCCATATACTATGCGAGCAAGACCCTAGATGAAGCACAAATCAATTACACAACCACAGAGAAGGAGAAGCTTGCTATAGTGTATGCCTTTGACAAATTTCGACAATATTTAGTAGGATCTAAGGTGATACAATATACAGATCACACAGCCATATAATATTTGCCCAACAAAAAGGATGCAAAGCCTCGTCTTATTCGTTGGATATTGTTTCTGAAGAGTTTGATCTTAAGATCTGGGATAAGAAGGGGATAGTGAACAATGTTGCCGATCACATTTCTAGATTGACTACATATGTTGGAGATTGTTTACCTATTGAAGATCATTTGCCTATTGAGAAGCTTTATGCACTATCGTTCACCCAAGTGCCATGGTTTGCAGACATTGCAAATTTCCTTGCTATAGGACAGCTGCCGCCAGGTTTGACATACCAATAAAAGAAGAAATTCTTCCATGACATGAAGTTTTACTATTGGGATGACCCCTTGTTGTTCAAACATGGGAGTGATGGACTTATTCGAAGGCGTGTCACTGAAGAAGAGATAGCTACCCTTATTTCTAAATGCCATGCCTCTCCTTATGGAGGTCACATCGGAGGAGAGAAGACTACAACTAAGATCCTACAAGCCGGTTTCTATTGGCCAACCTTGTTGAAAGATGTCAATCTATTTGTCAAAGCTTGTGATAAATGCCAAAGAACTAGAGGAATTTCTAGACATGATGATATTCCTCCTAACTCTATCTTGGAGATTGAGTTATTCAACATATGGGGAGTTGATTGTATGGGACCATTCCCATCTTCATGTGGTTACCAATATATTCTCATCGGAGTTGAGTATGTCTCAAAATGGGTTGAGGATATCCCAACCCAAGCATTGGATGCAAAGTCTATAGTTAAGATTTTTCAGAAAATCATCTTTCCTCGCTTTGGAGTTCCAAGAGATGTAATCTCAGATGGTGGTATGCATTTTGTTGAGAAACAATTCAATAATCATCTTTCTAAATATGGAGTCACGCATAAAGTCTCTACGCCTTATCATCCTTAAACTTCCAGGAAAGTAGAGGTCTGAAATCGTAAGCTAAAAGGCATTCTAGAGAAGACAGAGTCTAGCTCAAGGAAGGTTTGGGCATTAAAGATAGATGACACACTATGGGCATACCGGATGACTTATAAGACCATAATTGGAACCACCCCATTTAAGGTGATATATGGTAAATCTTGTCATCTTCCTCTGGAGCTAGAGCACCGTGCACTATGGGCTATAAAGTTCTTAAACTTTGATATGAAAAAGGCTGGTGAAAAGCGACTACCGTAGCTACAAGAACTGGAAGAGCTACAGCTTGATGCATATGAAAATGCAATTCTCTATAAAGAAAGAACCAAGATGTGGCATGACAAGAGAATTTGTAGGAAGGATTTCAAAGAGGGAGACAAAGTTTTGCTGTTGAACTCAAGACTTAATCTATTTCCTAGAAAACTAAAGTCAAAGTGGTCCAACCCTTTTCTCGTATTGAAGAGTTTTCCTTATGGAGCTGTTGAATTGCAAGGTAAGGATGGAACATTCAAAGTAAATGGGCAATGTTGCAAGCTGTATACCTCAGGGGACAAAGTTCAAAAGGGAGATTCTTGATCCCTTCAAGACGCATGAAATACGATTGAAGAGTCTCACTTTGGACTCTAAATGGAGGACCTTGTGGGAGTTGAGCCCACATTAGGATAGATTTCTTTTCTAGTCATTTGAGTTAAAAATACTCTCTTGTTTCATAAATAAGCTTGTCATGGATGAATGTAATAATTTAGACAATTCCATTGCATATCTGTTGTTAACTCTGTGATGACAAAAGCTATTTTCTATAGAAACTATAGAAGGCACATCATGTCTTAATTAAGACACAGTGTGTCTCTACTTCCAGAAACATAGAAAATGAGTTACATCTCCAGGTACATGACGTGTCTTTATTTGACACGTTGTGTTGCTGATCAGCAAATACAAGTTCTCCTCAACCTAGAAAAGTACATGACGTGTTCTATTTTAGAAACAACGTGTTACCAAGCAGAAAACAAAGGCAGAAGGAATTCTGGAAAAACACATGGCATGTCTTTATTTGCACATGTTGTGTTTCAAAGTAGAAAAGGAAATGCCAAGTGTTCTGAAAATGTACATGTCATGTCCAATTTTACACACGCTGTGTAGCCTATCAGTACAAATGGGCATTTGAAATTCTAGGAAGTCACACGACATGTATGAAATGGAACACGACGTATCTTTTATTATAGAAAAGAAGTTCAGATAAGACACACGACATGTCTTTATTTGAACACGCCATGTCTTTTGACAAAAAAGAGGGTTTTAACCCAGCACACAACTGCCCTCTCACTTACATTTTCATTCGAGCCAGAGCAGTCGTGTGCCCTAACCCTATTCTTCTTAGAGCAATCGTGTGCCCTAGACCCACAGCCTCCGTCGCCATGCTGTGTTCACAGCCGTGTCTTTTCTGAGCAAGCATTCACCATTGTCGTGTGTTTATCTTGCTCACGACATGTCCCCTTCAAGCTCATGCACTGCTGCTTCACCACCGTCATGTACCCTAGCACAAGGTGGTGCTAGCCCCACCATCAAGAATGAGCCGCCAACATTGTCTTCTTCTTCTTTTTCAAGCAAGCCACCATCATCTTCTACCTCGAGCCACTGTCATCTTCTCCAACAAGGTCGTGAGAAAAGGAATCCACCATCCTCCTCTCCAAGCAGCTCCTTGACGCCAAGGAGTTCAATAAACCTCCCCGACCAAGTCACCTTGACCATGTGAGGGCCAACTCCAAGCAAGCTGCCACCGTTTCCCCTTCATTTTCCCCAAAAATTGGCCGTTCGTGACTTGCAGATTTTCACAGAGTTCCTGGTACACAACGTGTACCCAAAAACACACGGCGTGTGCATTACAGTCTGAGCCAACCTTCTGTTTGAGACACATGGCGTGACTACCTTAGCACACAATGTGTGTGAACCATTCAGTAGTAGAGATGCCTCCATTCAAGCAGATCAGCAACAGCAAGCACGACGCCAACTCCTCCCAAGCATCAGGAGACATATCAACTACACAATTTCGGGTCACCCCTGAAGAAGACGCGACATACCAGTTCCTGATTGCAAGGAGGGTTCTTCCTTCTAGTTTTCTTGCCAATAGACAATGATGACTCTGGGCTTCAAGGATGAAGTCATCACACGCCTACAAGACCTGGGGTTGAGCTACATCTGCCTTACAGTATCAAACACCTACCCCCATCTTGTATATGAGTTTTTGATGACACTCGTCACTGAGCAAGACCCATAGAAGAATCTCAAGCCCTTCGGTATTATACATTTCAGGATTTTGGGTCGTGCTTTCAAACTCACTTTTCGGAATTTTTGTGAGTTACTAGGGTGTCACTATGATGGCGTGATTTCTTACCCGCCTACTTTTCATAGAAATGAGTTTTGGTTTGAGATTTCTGATGAGGACTACCATGAGGCAAAATTAGCCAGGGCATCCTCTATCCACAACCCTATCTTCCGGTATATTCATCACCTTCTTAGTACTGGGGTTTTTGCCAAGAAGGAAACTCAAGGGGTTGTTGGGAAGTAGGATGTATTTTTCTTATGAGGCATGATGTATGAGCACAAAATCAATGTTGCTTTTTATATTCTTCAATGTTTCCTTGAAATCAAGAAGGTGAAGAAGAGGGATGACGACATCATGTGTGGTGGTTTAATTACTTTGATTGCACATAAACTTGACGTTGATTTGACAGGGCTTGAGGCTGCACCAGGAAGAAACATGGTAGATATTTAGTATCTTCTCTTTGCAAGCTTGATCTCGAGGGTTCCCAATTGTGACAACAAGTTTCATCAGTTCTTCGATGATGATCAGTATGTAGACCTTCCAGATCTTGAGCACGTCACCTTAGAGAACAAGGATAACTGGAAAGTCCTACTGGCTACTGATGAGGAGATAGCAGCTGCCCAAGCTGCTTATGATACTGGGGTAGGTCCTTCATCCCCTTTTGCTTCTTCTGCTCCACCGCCTCCCTCCACCAGAACAAAGACAGACTATTCCTGGGTGATGCCTGATGTTAGGCATCTGTACGGCTATGAGCAGCAGCAGTTCAATCACATCGACGGCCGCTTGGATCAGATGGGCACACAATATAATGTGATGCACGACATGGTACACCGCATGGATTCATGGCATATCTCACAGGGCCACTACTCCATCCCACAGTCGTATCAGCCACCGCCGCAGTAGCCAGAGTCTGCCCCGTAGCCGACTCTGATGGATGTACCAGAGGATGATCCTATTATATAGTTCTTTTAGACTGACCACGGGGGAGCTGGCCCCTCCTATTGATTTTTACCGATGACATGTATCCAGTTGTTACCTTCATGAGCTCAATTAATACAGTGAGGACACTACAGATTTCAAGTTTAGGGGGGGGTGCAACCGACCCATAATGTAGTTTTTGTTTCATTTTCTTTTGTCATTTGCTTTTGTTGGTCACGTCAGTCCTATTTTTTAGTCTTTTATGTTCATGTTCTGTATTTCCCTTCATGGCAAGTTCAGTATGAAATGAGGGTATGGTGATAGAATGGTCTTTTGCACCTTGTATGCTTGAACTACCTTGTACCTTGTATTTCTTTTGGCCATATGAAGCATGAATCGAATGGAAAATGAAATTCTGCATGTACATGATCCTGGTTTGTAATTGTAGCTTGAACTCTCAATTTTCACATCTTTGATTGCTAAATACATGTAACAGTCTCAAAATTTTAGCGAATAAACCAACTCTACAACATTGTTTAGAATCCGTGATACTCTTTCCAAACTTTTAGTGCATATAAAACCAATTTTTCAGTGAAAAATTTGCAAAAATTATGAATGGAATCTTGTTAACTTAACTTTCTCATTGACTCCCTTATGTTGTGCAAAAATATCTTTTATCTTTTTATCACTTTACCCAATAAAAGATGGCAAACAACCCACATATCATGCTAGCCTAGTGTGAGTCTGATCCGACAACGATTGTTAGGTGGTATGAAAATCAAAAGAGGGTAAAGATAACACCCCAACCGACACTCCAAGTGTGCGTAATCCTAAATTAGAAGCTGAGTGCTGGAATCCTAAAAATAAATTGTCATATATTTTGAGAAGAGAGCTCAACTAAGTTTGTTAAAGTTAACTAAGATTTCATCATAACATCTATAATAGCTAAAAAAAATTGTGCTACACATCCACTAGTTGTTTGGTTTGACTATCCAAATCCTATTTAGTGTTGTTTAGTTGATTGTTTCATTTAGTTTGTGACCACCATTGCTAAACAAAAACTTCTATATCTTGGATGTTTAAATTGAGATGATAGCTATGAAAATAAACCTAATGTACATGGTTGATTGAGTTTATTGCATATCTTCATTTAGCTTGATGCATGCACGAGCTTGAACATTCCTTCATTTGTGTGGCTATGCTCTTTTCGCTTGATGACAAGCAATGGTTCAAGCTTAGGGGGATTTGTTGTGTAGTTTCCACATCAACTTTTCACATGTTTTCACACACAAATTTATTTCATTTTGTTCTCATTTAGCCTCTATTCATATCATTCTTGTCACCTTTTTGTTATTTTAATTATCACATGATGTGTATTGCAGATTTTCATCAAAGTAATCAAATTGGAGGTTTTCCAACTCAAATTCATCTTATTCGAGATTTCTCCAAGCCTCACAACATCCAAAACTTTAAAATTGCTGAAATAACAACGCACACGACGTGTCTTATTTAAGACATGGCGTGTGTAATTCTAGACGGCTTGTTGCTTCTGTCACTGAAGAAAAGTACATGACATGTCCATAAAAGATGGTGTGTACCTAGGAATTCAGAACTTGGTCTAACCAATCTAGAAAAGTACACGACATGTATTAAATCAGACATGACGTGTACTAGGGAATTTAGAACTTAGTCTTGCCTTTTTGGAAAAGTACACAACGTGTATTAAATGAGACACGACGTGTACCTGGGAATTCAGAACTTAGTCTAGACTTCTAGTAAAGCACATGACGTGTATTCAATAAAACATGATGTGTGTTTCACACAGAAATAACTGCCAGAGATAGGACACACAGTGTCCGGAGAAAAAGATGACATGTGCCTGTTAGTTTCAACAATTTTCAAATACGACTCATTTCATTGTAAAAGAGAAAACCACTCTATGGAGTAGTTATCTTGGGTCATAATTTGAAACTCTTTCATCCCAGAGCAAGGATAGAGCAAGGAGGGTGATTTTAGAGGTGAAAGAAGGTGGTTTCTTCCAAAAAGAACCCCATTCTTCTTCTCCAAGGTGCAACAAAGCTTCTCCACTCCACAAAGCTTCTTGGGAGAGAGGTTTGTCTAGTTTGGATCATCTTTAGGAGTGAGATTTCATGCTAAAGCTAGAATTCTACTCCTCTTGGGTTACGTCTTGGGTTTTCTTAGCTTTTCCTTCTCTAAATCATGTTAAACTCTAAAATTTCTGTGCATTTTCTACTATACACTATTATGGACGAGTAGTTTCCCTTTCTTGGACATGGGAGAGTATCTCCCATGTCATAGCATGTATGGAACATGACAACTTCGTACTAAATGCTAGGTTGCTTGTTTTTCCACCTTGTGAGTACCAGTTTCTTCATTTCTGCATGTATGGTTGGCCACCTTATGTGTATGTTTTATGCTCTTTTGCTTGATATGAGAAGGTAGGTAGGAGAGTGAGGAAGTACTCTCTTGGCTACTCCTTTACCAAGAGAGTGGAAATAATGGAGTTAAGGAGTAGGTTTGTGATCCAAAATGTAATTCATACATGGGAATGTTGAATTGAGTTAGGATCGTTGTACTTGTACCAAGAGGTGAAGTGCAACATACAACTCTCCTTTAAAATAAGTTCTTAGTATGTTTAAATTTCATGCTCATGTTGTATTCTATGATATGTGGATGAAATCCTAAGTCCAAGATAATTCTAATTCTGAATTTTAATCTCTTTTAGTAATCCATTTATTGTTTGTTTAATTCTAAAAATTCTAGTCTAACCAAATCACCTTTAAAATGGTCTAGATCGTTGAACCTTAGCACTATTGCATTTAATTAGTTTGCTAAAGCTCCTTGTGTTCAATCTGGACTACAACTACTCTCGTATACTTGTGGGAAATAGCTAGTTGAGTAAAAGATCATTCTTATGATTGAAACTCATTAGTGTAACAAACTAACATTATCATAATTTTAGGCCATCATTTGATACGTATTATCTATGAAATAAGCATTTCACAACTTACATGATAACACTGAGATTAGTGCATCAAAAGTGTAATGTTACATTTTCATGTTGTTCTACTCATTTTTTTGAGAATTTCGGTACCTTGTTCATATTTTTATGAGAAATAGACGAATTATGATGCATTTCTAAGATCTAGGTATTTGTCATTTTTTACCTCTATACGACCAATGAGAGCCTACCACGTGGCCTCAGGGTCGTGACTCAAGGCTTGGGGCGGCCGGTTTGGCTCATGGATCCTGGACTCACTTTGAGCCATGGTTCACTGGATCTGGCTCAGGATGACTCGAGCGGTTCATCTCCCTTTCCTCTTCATTTGCCTCTCCTGTTCCACATGATCTGTTCGTGGGGTCTGGAACAAAGTCACCAATGGTGTAGGATGCTCCGGCAAGCAATCCTAGTAGTTTCGAGGCTCCATGTCAATCCCAACTTCTAGAATCATCTTCATTGAAGTGGTCCGAACCTCCATGGCTGCACAATATGTGGGTTTCGACTGTGGATCTCATGCTCCATGATGTCATCCTTGCCTAAGCCTAGATGAGGTAGAGAAAAGAGACGTCCGACCTCTTCTCATCCAAACTTCTACCAGAACCCTCCATTTGTTGTGCCTGGTCTTCCTCAACTCAATTGAGGCTCCAACACTCAAAAGGAAAATCCATTACATCCCTTTTGAACTCAATCTTCATCTCCAGCAGACTGGAGCTTGAAAGCCAATAAAATCACCATGAAGGACATTAGAAACACTACAATTCTTCTCCCTTAGCAATGAGATTTGTTTTCCCTTACTCAGAGACCCTCAAGTTCACCTCGTTTTCTCCTCCTTTCATCTTTTTTCTCCTACAAAAAGGATGAGGACGGGGATAACATTAGGTGATATCTCTGTTACCTCCATGCTCTATTGAAAGGTTCAAATGTGGGGTCTATAAGACCACCTCATAGAGCTGGGATCAACTACTCAGTTGGTTTCTTCTCACACCCCACGTTGTGGACGAGTAGTGGCATGATAGGTATCACACTCAACTTCCCCATAACCTTTCTCTAACTACAAGGTAGAGGATGACCAAGGATGGTCCGATCATCCATATCCAACGACTCCTAAAACTCAAGATATGAAGAACTAGACCCATTTCTAGCTAAAGCAACTACATGATATCAAGCTGATCAAAGACTAAGTTTCTAAAAGAAATAATAGTTTATCTAATACAATCAATATGCACATTATTAACCAACTTCAAACCACAATATCTCCTTCTAGGAACCTTAAAACTTTATGAAATTTTGACCACAACTTTAATACAACTCAAGATACTTCATATTCAAATTTTGTGTCAAAAATTTGGTGTTTGGTCATCCAATTAAATAATCCAAAAAGGCATGAACTTAGGGATCTTAATCATACTACCAACATCAATTAACACTCAAACTTTTCCAAATACTTGGAACTCTCAATATAACTCAACCATATGAATTCACTTATGTCATTAGGTATCTAAACACTCCAAAAGTTCACTCCATCACATCCTCCACACCTTAAAAGAAATTTCATCCTCAAAATTAAGCTAAAAGTAGTCTTTCACATCATATACATCTTAAAAGAATTTTTTCCTTGAAATTAAGCTACACTTGCACTCCAAGGAAAAACTATGCATGTCTTCATCCACAACTAGGGTACTATTCAAGGTGAAAGATTCCCATAAACATCATGTCTAGAATATATATGCACCACTCTTAAGAGATTACATGCATCTTGGGTGCATCATCACTCCATACAAAGTTGAAACAAGGGTTTATAATATTAGGTTACTTTCATAACACCTTTCACATTTTAGGATTTACATGCTCACTTTACCCAAAGCATTGATGGTTCCATCAAGAATTTATCATATTCATAAGGAATTAGTTACAAAAGAACCCATTTCATCTAATGGACCAGATTAATGTTCCATCAACATTATATTGTGCTAATTGTTATAACATGTTCAACATTAACATATGCCCTCTAGGAGGGAGTTAACTAAAGTTAACCCACTATATCCATTTTGATCATATCAATGTGTCATAATTGTTATGTTATGCTAACTATCAAACTATATTTTCATATTTATTAAGAACTAAGATTAACACCTCATGTAACATGTTTCATTCATATGATCTAATTTCATTGCTCATATTAATTTACAACATTTACAAGTGATTTCATCACAAGATTAAACAACAATATCACATTATCATCATTATTCATGTTTATGGTTAACCATTTATACATAGAGATCTATCAAACTATAATGATTGTTCCATCATTCCATATCTATTTATATCACATTTCACGATAAGATTTCATTCTTACTTATATTATACCATGGTTGTGCTAAAGAAGCTTATACAAGTGGATCGTCAAACATATATCAAAACTTTATCTAGTCAATGAGGTTATCCCAACCCTTAACTGATGGTAGTTCCATGATCAATATCTCTAAGCTAACTCAACTCTATGAGTATCACATACAAAAGCAAAAACTTTATCTTCCCTCTTTGGTCTAGGGTTCCTAGGTGTACCTCATTGGAACCAATCGATAGGCTTACAAGCTCTAACCACATAAGAACAACCCAGAACACAATATGACATTCTCTTCATAGATTTCTTTGCATGAAATATGCTTACCCAAACTCTATTATATATGCAACCACTAGATTCCTACAAGGTACCATCAACCTGAGCTTGAGGCTTTACAGAAACTAACATCTTTACCTCCTCTAGGGTCTTGGGATTCTCTCTCCCTCACCTAGATGGTAGGTTCTCATGATCATATTCACATGTGCATATATAGATAGCCTCTTTCTGACTCTAGGGTTTGGTCCTCTCAAGGACATCTAGGGTTCAAAATATCTATAGGAACCATGCATTAAGCAACTCAACTCATTCACTTAGGAGTAGTCTAGTTTAGGACATATCAAGTTTAGGTTCTCTGACCTTCTCCCTGTGGGTCTCACTCTCTCTGGAGTTAAGCCTAAAACTTTTCCTAACACTAGAGGTCCTTCTTTGTAAAAGAGCTTGAGGCTCATGCCGATTCATATCTTATCTGAACTTATCTTATATTCACTTAAAAAAGCACATGCACTTCATCATCAAGTCTTATGTCAAATCCTCAAATCATAACTTCCCTCAAAGACAAACCTTTATCATCATAGACCAACTTATATTACTATATCACACTTAGATCATATCATCTAAACTCATATTATCTTTTCCATCTATCACATATTCCAACAAGGCTCTAGACATCTAATATAGAACTACTCTCTCTTCTAGACAAATGTTACTCACTTTCACTTAGGTTGCATGATCACCTCCTACTCAAATATGTGTGGGGACACATTTTTGTAATACTTACATATATAATAAAATATGATATAGATTTTCTCTGATAAAACATGCATTAGAGAAAACTATCGAGATTTGATTTGACTGGAATAAAAAACCAAATCCACAAAACAAGTGTCCCACACATAGTAGAGAGTCTAGTGTCATGCCACCTAGTGAAAAGGGTGAGAATAGGGTGTAGACTAGTGTAGCTACCCAAAACATAGATGCATCATATGCCAAAGGTTTCTCATCATGTGATGTATGCCATTTCCAAATACTGCAACGTCTCGTATAGCTGCACTAGGAAAGAACGACATCTAAGGACCTACTATACAACCACCACTAGTCTAGACCTAGTTCTTAGCCATCTAGGTGCTGACCTTGAGGCTAGGTCAGATCTAGTCTCTAAAAGATGAATAATCTAACCCTAATGATTTTTAAAGTTCAAGATTTTCTTTAGTTTGAGTTGCATAATAAGAAAATGTTAGGTTTTGCTATTGTTCATGCTCTGATACCTCCTGTGACGTCCCCAGATTTTGTAAAACTTAATATGATGTGTGACGTCCAAAATGAAACCTCACCTCAGTGAGACTACAATTTAAACACCCCACACCAGGGTAAGAAGAATAAAATCAAAGGAAGTCAGAAGGAAACAACAATAGCACATGCACATGAACAATAATAAAACCATACAACACATGTTCACCATTCAACATATAATTACATAATGAATTGTTACAACATTTAATATTACACATTGAACAACAAACTTCTACATATACATGTAGTACCACTAAACAATAGGATCTTAAGAAACTAGGTCCACCTGTACATCAGCTCATCACACAATTCTCCACTATCATGGTCCTTCAAAATCATATGTCCACAACCTAAACAAAAGATTACATGTGGTACACATCAAGACAATATTCAAGAATATTGTACTGAGTAAACCTACATGTCTTTTTATATACATCTCGTTACTAAGCTTGGCAATAATACAAAACTAATACTTGGCAGTAAAAAAATAAATATAACAAAAGCTTACTTCAACAAAGGATGCTTATTAGAGAAAGAGAACATATGTTTTAAGCACATTTTCCATTATATCATCCATGCATTTACTCCCTAAGAGTTGAATGCATTAAGGCCTTTATGATCTACTACCAAATAGTTGGATCATTTCAAAATGTGATATACTACCAAAGAGTTGGATCACTTCCAAGTACTTTACTACCAAAGAGTTGAAGTACTTACTTTCCATCACTTCACTTCTAAAGAGTTGAAGTGCTTGGATATAAAAGAACATATATATCATGTTTCATGTGTTCATAACAATAAGTATGGTAAATAAATCAACATATCATAGAAGAACAATCATTTCATCCAATATCATATGCCAAGTATTTTACTACAGATATAATGCAACGATACTAAGTAGTAGGCCAAGTAAGAGGTAATGGCATACCTTTATCAAGAGATAATCTAAACCACACATTCCTGATGTCAACTACCACATTGGTAAACCCCTGATAAAGACAAGATCACATATCACCATTAGGTTCTCATTATCATTAACCCTACTTGTGTCCATTAGGGTTTAGCTTAGTCATTTGGATATGTGCATCATTATTTGCCTCATATTCATGTGGTTATCTATCTAATCTTATTTCCCAATTATATTCTAGATTATATTTCATTTACTGATAATTACGTTTCACATTATTATGTGAACATATTAACCTTAGGTTACATGCATTAACCTAAATTAGGGTTTCAAACCATGTATTAAGGGTCATCTACATATAACATGAATTCTATGCATCTAACTGATATCAATGTTTCACATTAACTTCCAGTTACAGATATGATGATGTTATATAAATTCCATCATTTATTGAGCATGTATGTATTTATTTCATTTTATTTAGGTTATTAGCCCTAATTAGTCATATGGAGAAAATTACATGATTTTGTGCATCAACATCATAATCACTAACCTTAAATGGATTATAAACATGAATATGGATTTACTGACATATTGTCATGATTTTTGTCCATCATTTGATACTTATTATACATTAAATAAGCATTTCACAACTTCCACGATAACATTAAGATTAGTGCATCAAAAGCTTGATATTATGATTTCATGTTGTTCTACTCATTTTTTTTGAGAATTTTGGTACCTTGTTCATATTTTTTTGAGAAATATACACATTACTATGAATTTGTAAGATCTAGGTATTTTTACCTCTATCTGGCCAATGAGAGCCCACCATGTGGCCTCATGGTTGTGACTCAAGGCTTAGGGTGCCCGGTCTGGCTCATGGAACCTAGATTCACATTGATCCACAGTTTACTGGATCCAATTCAGGATGACTCAAGCGGTTATGCTCCTTTTTCTCTTTGTTCGCCTCTCATGTTCCACGCGATCTATTCGCGGGGTCTGGAATAAAGTCACCTCTGCCATTGTGGGATGCTTCGGTGAGCAATCCTAGTAGTTCTGAGGCTCCTCGTCAATCCCAAATTCCAGAATCATCTTCACCGAAGTGGTCTAGACCTCCATGACTTCACGATATGCGAGTTTCGGCTACAGATCTCATGGTGTGTGTCATCGTCGTCTCCTGGGCCTAGATGTAGTGGAGAAAAGAGGTGACCTGCCTCTTCTCATCCAAACTTCTATTGAAACCCTCTATTGGCTCTGCCTAGTCTTCCTCAACTCCACAGAGGCTTCACCACTCAGTAGGAAAATCCATTACAGCCCTTCCAAACTCAATCTTCATCTTGAGCAGACTGGAGGTTGACATCCAACAAAATTACCATGAACACCACTGGAAACACTACAATTCTTATCCTCTAGCACTGAGCTTTGTTTTCCCGTACTCAAAGATCCTCAAGTTCCCCTCATTCTCTCCTTCCTTTTTCTTGTTTCTCCTGTAAAAAGGATGGGGATGGGGAGAACATCGGGTGATTTCTTTATTACCACCATGCTCGACTAATAGGTTCGAATGGGGGGTCTATAAGGCCGCCTCATAAAGATGGGATCAACTGCTCGGTCGATTTCTTCTCACACCCCACATTGTGGATGAGTAGTGGCATGATAGGAATCTTACTCAACTTCCCGATAGCCTTGATCTAACTGCAAGGTAGAGGACGTCCAAGGATGGTCAGATCATCCATATCCAACAGCTCCTAAAACCCAAGCTATGGAGAACCATCCCCATTTCTAGCTGTAGCAGCTGCGTGACATCAAGCTGATCAAAGCCTAAGTTTCTAAAAGATTGTTTTTTTGGAGAAGGTAAAGTATTACTATAATCAAAAGAAGTATAGAGGCAAGCCTCGTATACTATATAAGTGGGTTACACTACAAAATCCCACTATCTACGGATCAGTGTACTAACCCCTCTCACCATCTTAGGCTTGGCTTTTAACACACTGCCTAGATGTGCTACATACTTGTCAAAAAGAGCATACCTATCAGTTTCCCCTTTCCTGTGGGATCTACTATTGCACTCCTCCCAGATGAGGAATCACAAGCCAGTAAAATAAATACCCACCAAGGGTTTAAGACTAGAATCCCCTCTGGTGCGATCTAAAGCCCCACTGATCCCCGCAGCTAACGTTCCAGGAGGATCACCCCTAGCCCAGCTTCATCCACATCCTGCACCACATATACTTTGTGTAGGTACAACAAAAAACTAGGTGCTCATGTGATTCATCACCCCCACTACATAAGGCACATCCTGGCTCCGCATTACACCCCCACTTATTCAGCCTATCATTAGTAGGTAGCTTCTCCAATATAGCCCTAAAAGTACAACAACTCCACTTAGGGACATGCCCCTTTTCCCACAGGAAGGGGAACTAGGGAACCTATAGGTATGTGAATGGGGGAGTTCCCATGGCTTGATCCTCTCATAATGAAGAGACTAGCATCCATTTGAGATATTGTAGTCCATAGCAACTAGAGGCCACACCTTGCACATACTATGCCAAGTTCTTGAAAAAATGGAGACAAGCACACCCAGATCATCACTGTACCTACTGTGCCTCCACTTGCTACAGCTTGTATCAGTTCTCAAATACTTGTCTATTCTCTTCACCTTTGCTGCATACACCAAATCACCTGGATATGGGATATTGAGACCCCCTTCCTCGAATCTCCTAGCGACCACTGTCCATCTCATAGCATGTAGCTTGCCTTCCCAGACAAAAGAGGCGATGATGTTGTGAAATGTATCCTGGATATAAAGAGGGAGATCTGCCTACATACACCAGAATTGGTTAGTGCTCGTAAGAGCCGATCTATTGAGGACACGTATGCTCACCATGGACATAAAGATACCAGTCCATCTGTTGACTTTATCTCTCAAACTGTCAACACATTCATTGAAATGCCTACCTTTGGGCTTGCCACTGCACAGGGTGATACTCAAATACCTTGTTGGAAGCTTCCCTTCGTCAAGGCCTATGGCCTATTTAATATGACCATAGTGAGGGTCACATGACTGAGAGAAGAACACTTTAGATTTAATCTGGCTCATGTATAGACCAGACATATCCCCAAACTATTCCATGAGGCTCTAGAAGTATTTGAGATTTCTCATGCTTACCGATAGGAAGAATTAGACATCGTTTGCATATATCATGTGGGGAGTGATATTACATCCACCCTGCTTAAAGATAACCAACTTTTTCTATTTCTGTGCATCATCTACCAGGAAGGATAACCATTCCATGACAATAGAGAACATCAACAGGGATAGGGGATTGCCTTGTCTCAACCCATTGGATGCTCTGAACATACCAAATGGTTTGACATTCACCATAACAGAGAAGGAGGTCATCATCACACATTCTTTTATGAGATTAATCCATCTACTAGATAAGCCCATGTATGGCATAATCCTCTAGAGAGCATCCCACTTGACATTATCATACGCCTTAGCCAAGTCCAACTTGACACACTTTTCTTGAGCTATTCTTCACCCCATAATCTAGCATATACTCTGACACTAGGAGGGCACTATAAACAATACTTTGACCCTTAATGAAGGCCGACTGGATAGGGGAGATCACAAGAGGAAGGATCTTCTTTAGATGACTAGCTAAGATTTTGGAAAGGATCTTATACATGACCGAGAAACAAGCAGTTGGCTTGATGTCTCCCAAAGATTCCACAACAACTTTCTTTGGCACAAGTCTAAGAAAAGAATGGTTGATACTCCCAAGCATTTTTCCACCCACCAGGAACCATCTGACTGCATGACATATGTCATCTTTAATGATTGGCCACATATCTTGGAAGAAGCGTGCGTTGAATCCATTTGGTTTGGAGGCCTTAGATGCCCCAATCCCAAATGTTGCATCTTTAACTTCCTCATCCGAGGTAGGTCCAACCAGCTGGGCATTCATGGCATCATCAATGCAAGTATTGGGCAACAAGATATTGTCATTGAGAGTATCAACAATCATGTTGTACATCCTATTAATTAAGTTCACAGCTTCACTCCCCACATCCACAAGCGAGTTGGCAGTAGTCGCATCCTCCCTCAACACGGAATGGATGGCGTCTCTCATGACATTTCTCTTGACCGCATTGTGGTAAACCTTAGAGTTACGATCCCCATCACAGATCCATTTCATCTTGCTACATTTCCAGTAGCACATTTCCTCTGCTCTTTTTAACATACTCAACCTGTTAGCTTTAACGCCTTCCTCCTCAATTGCATTAATAAGGAGGGGGTTACATCTCATGTATTCCACAACCTTTCCATAATCCTCTCTAGCCTGCCACATCAGGGTTTTCAAGTCAGAGAAGCCTCTAGCCCAAGCCTTAAGCCCCATCTTGAATTTTTTCAGCTTCACTGAGATGATGAAAAGTGGATTGTCATCCATCCTTTCATTCCACACCTTTGAAATGGTCTATTCAAAACTAGGACACTCTAACCATCCATTGAAGAATCTGAATGGTTTGCCTTTCAGGTTCGTCTGAGTCAGTGACACCACCATCCAGGCATGATCGCTGTTAGTATGTGCTGCCAGCTTAACAGTAGACTGTGGGAAAAGGTCCAGCCACACTTCATTAACAACCACTCTGTCTAGCTGACTAGCAATACGTTTCTATGCTTCTCTTTTATTCTTCTAGGTGATAACACCCCCATTCATGTTGAGCTCCATAAGTTTGGCTGCATCAATGAAGTGTGCTAGGCATGAATCTGGTACCGGAAGTCCCCCAAGCTTCTCATGCACCTTCCTGATTGAAATCTCCTATAAACAATTGGGGAAGATCTTGTTGGTTATCCATAGCCATGACCTCCCACAACCTCCTTCTACACATCTTAGAGTTGTGTCCATAGACCACTAAAATGACCAAATGGAGGCCACCCTGGTTGATGCAGCTAGTAGTCACCATCAGATCCATGGCGAAGATGATTTGAATATCCCAGACAACTGGGTTCTAGCCCAACATGATGTGTCCTCCTTCCTCCTATTCCAGATTGGAGGCACTGACCCAACCAATAGGGAAAAGTCCACTTACTCTTTCTTCAGTCGCACGTCTTATTCTTGTCTCTAGACCCACCACTAGGGAAGCTTGGGACTGGAGGATGATCTCTCTGAAGGTCCTTTGCTTGCCCGGTAGTGCTACCCCTCATAGATTCCATGTGAGGATGCACATCTATCCACTTTTTCATCAGCCCCCCCTCATAGGGGTACCCCCTTCTCTACGTGTCTTCCTCGGAGAAACAAGTGTAAAGGGTTCCTCATTGTTCCTTACTTCCTCATTCTCCAACCCAGCCAATGGGGAGAAAGGGTTGTTAGCTGCAGGGTCATCCCGATGCGCCTCAGAGCCACTGCACAGGTTTCCTATAGAGTCTTCCACCATACCTCCTGTGTTTGGCACCTCAACTACCCTCCCATCTAGGGCAGGAGATTCATAAAACACCTCATATGAAGTAGATAAGCCTTCCTTCTTAGTCGTCAAGCCATCAATGTCCACCCTGGATTGAATGCCTATTTATTTCACAATCACATCCGCCTCTACCTCCTCTGTTGTCTCAATATCAACACCATGAGTTCGGCTATGACTGGATCTACCCCTTCTCTGTCTTCTTATATACGATTTGCTACCTTCTTTTCTACCCCTCAAGATAGGAGGCTCAAGGTGAACAACCTGTTCACGAGGGCAGTGCCCAGTAACATGCCCAAACACCTTGCAATGATTCCAATGATCAGGTAGAGCATCATACTCCACACAAATCTCCAACGTCTGGTCATATGGTAATTCAACCATAACCATAGGATGTGGTTTCTTCTCTGTATAGATCACCACATAGATGTGGGCCGCACCGGCAAGCTTGCCTCAGTAGAGGAAGTCAATGACTTTGGGGGTTCCATGCCACAGGCGATGATGGATATCACTCTCCTCATCCAATGATGTCCTATGTCTGGGAGGGTGGCCTAGATAGGTGCTGAAGTTAGCACCACACGTCGGACGTCTGCCTACGGAGACCACTTCCTAGTGAGGACCAACTGGTTGTCAAAAAACTAGGTTCCCTTCTCCAGAGAGGTGGCCAAGTCAGTCGTAGAAGTGAAATGGATGAGGAAGAGCCCTCCCACCAACGAAGACAGGTGCATATCCCCAACCGGCTGCCAAGTGCATAGCATCCACCCTTGAAGCTGCTCAAGGATGACTAGTTTCCCCAACACCTGTATGATGATAGAGCACCGATGGAACTCACCCATTGCATTCACAACTGTTTTAGAGAAACACAACCATGGACGCTCATCAACCTCTCTATACTCCAGGTTGCTGGGGTCTCTAGGGAGGATAAGGGGCTTGAAACTCCTAGGTATCAACATCGGTTTGGCTAGGGTGGCCGCCCAGGATCGCCCGACCGTGACATCAGTCGACAGGTCATGCCAGGCGATAGGAGGGGTAAGAGGTGGAGGGGGTTGGGGTGGAGGGGGGTGGAGGTTGCAATGGAGCAGCCTTCTATGTCCCTGGCGGCGGCCGCCATGGGTGTGACTAAGAGGTCGAAACTAGACCAAGAGGTCAAAAAGATTGATCTAATACAATCAATATGCACTTTATTAACCAACTTCAAACCACTATATCTCCTTCTGGAAACCTCAAAACATTATGAAATTTTAATCACAACTTTAATACAACTCAAGATACTTCATATTAAAATTTCATGTCAAAACTCTATTGTTTGGTCATCCAATTAAATAATCCAAAAAGTCATGAACTTAGGGATCTTAATCATAATATCAACATCAATCAACACTCAAACTTTGCCAAATACTTGAAACTATCAATATAACTGAACCATATGAATTCACTTATGTCATTAGGTATCTAAATACTCCAAAAATTCACTCCATCACATCTTTCACACCTTAAAAGTAATTTCATCCTCGAAATTAAGCTAAAAACTAGTCTTTCACAGATTGGATTTGACCACCATCTCTTGAAAGTATATCATGAAATATTTGCGGCATGCATTCTCTAGGGAAATCATTTTTAGGACAAAATCAAGAAAGTGGAATGTGCTTGTCACATAAATGTGCATGAGTATCCTTAGATGGGATGACATGTGGGGCAGTTAGAGAAGCGTAAAACCCTATAGGAATGGAGACTTGAGGTTTTTTGGGAGGAGCAATGAAAGTGTGGTTCTCTTGAATTTTTGCTATTGTTGAAGAAGTATTATTGTGACCATTTCTAGTTACAATAGTTTCTGGTCTGTGAGAAACTGAAATAGCCTAGAAGATTCAGTAAAGTCCTCTGGGAGAGGATTGTTCCATAGTCCATGTTTTTTGCTTGCTATTTTTGGAATATAAAATGTCTTAGGAAAAGAGGAAGATGATGGAGACAAGACTCTTTTTAGGCATTGGGCCAATCATGTGCTCCTTCATTGTTACTTAATAGTGCCCTTGTCTCATTTCTACTTGATAGCATCCTCCTTAGCTCTCTAGAAACTGTGCATCTCTCGTTGTATAGCTATAATTTTAGATATTTATTGTGGGAGTGTGACCATGGTGTCCATCATGCATTGTAAAGCTGCTACTTGATGTGGTAGTTGTTAGAGCTCCAAGATGGTGTTTGTCAGCTTAGTAACTTGGTTAGAAAATGTACATACACCTTGTTTTAGGTTAGCAAGATCTGACATATGTTATGTTGTTATGTCTTACAAGATGTGGAATTCATGGATGAAAATTCTATCAAGGGTGTCACAGTAAGCTATATTAGAAGATTGATGTGTGTGACATTGTGGGGATGAGGGTTCCTCTCGCAAAGAGGCACAAGTCATAGAAGGGTAGACTTCATGCTATTATTTTTTTCTGGTGAGATGAACTATGTTGGATCACATGAACTTCATGAGTGGGTGATGGAGGATGAGAGGAATGTACTAGAACAATAATTGAGGAAGTGGTAGGATATTTAGGTGGAGTTGTTGTGGAGATTGTACTCGCTCAGTGATTCATACGCATGTGCTTGCTTCAGTGTGGAAATAGTAGGAACATTTGGTTTATTTGTATTAGGAGTTTTTGATGGAGGTGGAGGGGGAGGAAACTTAGATATATGGTCCAATGGTTTTTCTTGAGCACTCTCTTCAAAGTCTTCTATAATGATAAAGAGTTGCTCTTAGGGCACATTTTGCAGAACACAACACCAAAAAGAGGATACATGGTGGGTGAGTCCAAAGGTTGAACTAGATTCTTGTGATTGGGATAACACTTGTTTGATTCAGCATCTATATAGAGCAGTTTCTCGTGTCATAGTCACCTAAATCTGGAATAGGGATGAAAATATTAGACCGCATGAAACAATAATTAAGCTTTCCTTGTCGACAACTGAGAATGTTGGTGTATATCAGATATTTTTTGTTGATGAGGTGCTCACCTTTAGTTTCTGTGAAACTCTAAAGGGAAGCATGATGCTCATACACTTGGTAAATAAGACTTATTATGCCACCCATGCTATAGTCTTTATGTGGTAGGGTTGTAGTAGATATCCACATGTCGATCAATAATCACAAATATGTATAGGTTTCCCTTCTAGGATAGAAAATAAGAACTAAATTTCTTTTTGATATATATACAATCAATATCTGACTTGGTAAGGGGAACTTTGTTGATGTTCATGTGCATAATACTCCATAAGCCAGAATGAACATTAGCAACCTTAGAATATGTCCCACTGTAGCTAAGATGGTAGTGAGTTTCACCCATATCTTGTTACCTTTAAAATAGGAATCGTCCTTGTCAAGTTGCCCAAAGTTTAACAATTTTGCTTCTCCATTATTTGTTTATAAGATTTTGTTTAGCCTCTTCTTCTTAAGAACTTCATCTATGTTAAAAGTTAAAACTTGAATTTGTTGGTTCATGTCACAAGCCTTCCTATAAGGCGGTACCAATGAGAGTTTTTTAATGGTGACATGACCAATTGTGTCATCTGTTTCTACAATGCCAATGTCTCAAAATAGATCTGCCTGCTATAGATCATATACTCATTTTCATATGCCCAAATATTTGAGTTTTGGCTTAAATGCAAACCATGTTTCCTTTATAGATTTTCAATCCATCATGATGTATGTTTCTTGATGTGTCTTATCATAAGTGCAGAATATGGCTTACTGCATCTCCAGACTAGGGTTTTCTTTTCTTGCTACTTGGGTTTCTCTGCAGACATGTTTGCAATTTTTGGCCATTTACTGGGATTAGTATATGAAGACTCAGGGGTAGTCTCCTTTGCTCCTTGTGACTAGGTGTTGTCAATAATATTTTATGCTTCATCTGCATTCATAACAACAACAGTCTCAATGCGAGCCAATGCAAGTTTGGCAAATATCACACAGATAATTGGTGTTGAGCATGTTAACCTAAGTGTTATATTATTTTGATGATGATTTAACCATTCCATTCGTATGTATCTAATATGTTTAGTTGAGATTGATTTGAGGTATTAGGTACATGAAAAGGATCAATTCAATCAAACCCTAGCTTGATCCAGTTCAAGTCAAAAGCAGTGCAAATGCACTTTTGTGAAAAACACCCTGAATGACTTAGGACAAATTTTGCAATCATTTGTATTAATTCTATGACTTGTAACTAGGATGAGAAAAAATTAGGAGAAAGTAATTTGAACATTTACCCACTCTAATGATGATTTCTAAAATTCATCACAGAGTGACTGTTCAGTCAAGTTTCATCCTTGATAAACTCGGCCGACACTCTTGATGAATTTTGGGAATGTCTAGGTTTGGCTGAGTTTATCCCAGGACAAATTCCACCGCCACCCTGCACTACCAAAATAGATTTAAGCGATCGATCGAGTTTTGTCTAGGATAAACTCGACTGATACTTCAAATTTTCATTGTCCCATAGTGTAGTTGGTCAAGTTACCTTTATTGAAACTCGACTGACTGCACTTTACGAAAAGTGTAGAAAAAGTGATTTAGCCATTGGAGTGTTGGAGACATCAAAAATAAATATGTTACAACACCTTAAATGACTAAAAATATTTCCTAACTGCTTCTAGTGGCTAGTGAACATCACCAACTTTAAATAGGATCCCTTGGACTTCATTTCTAGTCTGCTGCTTCATGCTATCTAAGCTCCTAGCTATAGTTGAGTGCATTCAGTCCAATAGAGCCCCTTTCTCTCATTTGTTTACACTTCAAAATGACCATATGAGTGAGATAGGCTATGTGTGAGATAGATACTTCATTCTAGTCTTGTAAAGCTCTCAAAATATTCCCTTTCCCAACCCCTTTCTTTAAGTGAAAAGTTGGTGAAAGATTCTCCAAGGTCAAGGAGAAGGTGTAAAAGCTTCTCCAAGGTGAAGGAAAAGGTGAAGACTGAAGATCCTTGAGTAGTATGCGTAATTCCTTCAAGATGGAAGATTCAGTTCAAGAAGGGGAAGTCCTTGGAGAAGGCGTTCAACTACTTGCAATAGTGGGTAAGCCCTTGTAGAAGTTGAAGACTCTACCTCAAGGATAGGTAAGACCTTGGTTTGTTTATTGGCTCCTTTTGGTCCTTAAAAGGGAAGGCTACGTATCCTTTTCTTGCAAAAGGATGGTTTTATTTTATGTCTCATAATGGAATAAAAGTATGTAATGACTACAAAATCATACTTTGGAGTTTGGAATCACTCTACATAGCTTGTTCTTGTGTTTCTTCAATCCCTCTCATCCGTGATATGTATTCTTAGTTGCACATCAAATTCCATATTTGCAATCCTACTTCTTGAAGTAATTTGAAGGTCTAATTTATTTTGTTTAAGTGCTTTTTAGCTCTATTCACCCCCTCTAGAGCCCTTTGATCCAACAAGTGGTATCAGAGCCATAGTCTTCTTTGATATGATCTCCCACTAGATGAGAAGATGGGTGACAATTTTCTTGGTTCTCTCAACTTAGTGGAGGGTTCTCCATGATACCTCTAAACCTTGGAGGACACTAACTTTCTCTATTGGAAGACAAGGATGCATTTCTACTTGCAAGGAATGAGCTATGACATGTGGAAAGTAGTCATCCATCCATACAAGGAGCCAAGAAGAGATGTTTCCACTTGGGATGAAGCTACACTCAAGTAGGCACAATTGAATGCAAAGACAATATGCATCATTTATGCAACCCTCATTACCTCCGAGTTCAACCAGATCTCCTCTTGGGACACATCATGAGATAGGGAACAAGTTGTGCATCACCTACGAAGGCACAATGCAAGTCAAGGAGTCCAAGATCTACATGCTCAAGGGTCTCCTTGAGAACTTCAAGGTAGGAAAGAAGGAGAGAGTGGTTGAGATGTAGACAAAGCTCAACACCATCATCAATGGACTTGCTTTCTTGGGCTACCCCATGGATGAGGGACCATCAACTCTAAGATTCTAAGTTCTCTCCCCAAGAGATGGGAATCCAATGTAACTTATATTGAAGAAGATAGTATCGTTGGTAGCATTGCCACCGAAGAGCTCATTGACAATCTTCAAGCTCATGAGCCAAGACTTGGCAAGAAAGAGGAAGATGACAAGAAATAAGATAAGGAATCAAAGAAGATCAAAGATAGTGCATTCAAAACTCAAGTGGAGGCACTTGTTCTCCAACAACAACTTGCTTTCCAGTCCTCTCCTCCTTCCACAAGTGAAGATGAAACCCCTAGTGTCCATGAACAAAACTACTCCAAGGGGAAGCACTTAAAAACAAAGCCATCCTCCTCCTCCACTCCAAGGTGCTATGAATGTGGTGAAAAAAGGATACTACAAGAATGATTTCCCCAAGGAAAATAAGTCCTACCACAAGAGAAGATCTAAGAGAAGGAGGACTACAAGAAGGGGAACAACTACAAGAGGAAGGAGAATAAAGAAAGAAGAAGCAAAGATGCAACCCATGCCACATGGAAAGAGTCTTCTTCAAGTATTCCAACTCCAGTGAAGGAGAATGCCACCTTACTCTCACGACCTATACTAGTGAAGACATAGGTGAGGTAAGTGATGTAAGTGAAGTAAGATTAAATTAATTATCTAAACAAGCCCTCATTGATATGATTAATGCTTCTCGCTCTTCTTATTTTCAATGAAAATCTAAGAAGAAAAGGTTAGGGAAGATCATTGATGAGTTGTATGCTAAGATTAAGTTTCTTGAGAAAAATGAGAAGATTCATCTTTATAGTATTGATTCCATGCAAGGGAAGTTTCTTGATCTTGATCTCCAATACAATGGAGTTGAAGTAGAGAATGATATCTACCTTAACAACATCAATAGTCTCAAGGAGGAAAACCAAACCCACCTTGATGAGCTTATCTTACTTAAAACTGAAAGCGATGATCTTAGAAATGCTTATGATGCTGTTAAATATGAAAATAGGATCTATCTTGATGAGCTTATCATGCTTAAAACTGACAATGCTATATTTCTTACTCAAATTAATGATATTTATTTGAGACCTTTATTGCCAAGTAATGAAGTATTTAGTATTTCTTCAGAAAAAGATTCTTATCTTACAAAAGATCTCTGTTTAGATGTCGAACTGCTTCATGCTCAAGATGATCTTGCTAGTTTGTCTTTGAATGTCATTAATCTTAGTGATGATAATCACAAGCTTAGACCTTCCTTGCAAAAGCCCCTCAAAGGGATAAAGTCCCTCAATGAAGTTTTAGATCACTCTACCAAACATAGTGGAAAAAGTAGTTTGGTATATGAGGGTGCTCCTAAAAGCAAGGAAAAGTGTAAGAAAAGGAGTAAGAGACCTCCTATCTATCATGGAGAGTCATTGGGATCCATGAACCCTATGGTTTGTGTGCATTGCATGAGTGATGACCATTAATCTACTTATTGTGCTTATAGAGAGAAGGGGACAAGCCCAAAGATGAAATGGGTCCCCAAGCTAACTCTGGGTCCCAAGGTTTGAATTGGGAACTGACATCTTCCTTTCTTGTAGGTCAAAGGAAAATGGATTGTTGATAGTTGTTGACAAAAACATATGATAGGTGAAATTAGCCACTTTAACAAGTTCACTAAAAACAAAGGAGGATTGGTGGCTTTAGTGACAACAACAAAGGTAAAGTGATAGGTGAGGGTGATGTAGGTTATTCACTTTGCATCAAGAATATTCTTCTTGTGGATGGTCTACATCACAATTTAATTAGTGTTAGGAAATAATGTGATAGTAGTTATCTTGTTTTGTTTACCTCACTTGAATGCTTGCTTCTAGATTCCCTCTCCTATAATGTTATATATAAGGGAACTAGGAATGGAAATATTTATGTTATTATTCTTGATTCTATTAAGCCTATTCTTGGAAGATGCCTTGTTGTTAATTTGAATGACATATTTTTGTGGAACTGTAGGCTTGGTCATGTAAATATGCATCAATTGAAGAAGGTGAGAAAAAAGGAATTGGTCAAGGGACTTCCGAAATTGGATCTTGAGAAGGATGAGGTATGCCAACTTGTACCCAAGGAAAGCAAACCAAACCATCCTTTAAATCCAAAGGAGTCCTTTCTACCAAAAGATCTCTTGAAATTCTTCATATTTATCTATTTAGACCATGAGAACTCAATCGCTTTTTGGTAGAAAGTATTGTTTTGTGATTGTTGATGATTTCTCTCTCTATACATGGACTTTCTTCTTAGTTTTGAAAAGTGATACTCTCAATGTTTTATCTACTTCTTGCAAATGAGTTGAAAATGAAGCCTCTTGCTGAATCGTGTCTATCCGTAGTGACCATGGGGGAGAATTTGAAATGACATGTTTGAAGTTTTTTGTGAGGAATCCGGGTATGCACATAACTTTTTCTTCAGCTCGTAGTCCTCAACAAAATGGGGTTGTAGAGATAAATAATAGGTCAGTACAGCAAATGGATAGGACAATGCTTCTAGAGTATGATACTCGAAAGAAGTTCTGGGCCAAAGCTGTTAGCACTTCATGTTTTGTGTAAAACTGGGTTTTCACTCATCCATCTTCAAAGAAAACCCCTATGAGTTATGGTATGGTAGAAAGCCCTCTATTGATTTCTTTCATGTTTTTTATTGTCTTTGTTTTATTTTGAACACCAAAGATTCTCTCTACAAGTTTGATGCAAAATCATACAAGGCTTTTTTTCTTGGCTATAACACTACTAGCAAGGCTTATAGAGTGCTTAGCATTGAATTGTCTAAAATAGAAGAATATATCAATGTCAAATTTGTTGAAACTAACCCCTCTATTTCCAAGAATATAGTAAATGATGATTTTGTAGATGTGGTGATTCCTCACTTGAAAGATCTCAACATCATTGGCAAAGGAAAATGTGGTGATAGTAGATGAAGAAGAGAAAGAAGAAGAAAATAAGGATCCAAATCCTTGCTTGGGAAAGCACCATCTAAAAGAGCTCATCTTAGGCAATCCTTTTGAAAGGGTGAGGAGCGGGCTGCATTCAACAAAGAGAAATCTGATAGACTTGAGCCAAAGAATATCAAAGAAGCTCTCAAAGATGATGAATGGATCCTAGCCATGCAAGAGGAGTTAGAGAAGTTTGAAAAGAACAAAGTATGGACCTTAGTGTGAATAACAAATGATAGGAAGATAATTCACACCAATTGGGTTTACCACAACAAGTTAGATGAAAGCAAAAAAGTGGCAAGGAACAAAACAAGGTTAGTTGCTCAAGTCTGAAACCAACAACAAGGTATGTTGATGATATCATTTTTGGCATTTTTGAACTTGATATTTACAAGGACTTTAGTTCTCTTATATAGAGTGACTTTTAGATGAGTATGATGGGGGAGCTTACTTTCTTCCTTGGATTTGAAATCAAACAAACAAAGGAAGGAAACTTCATCAACCAAGGCAAGTATACATGTAACGTTTTGAGCACTTTGGGATGGATAACACCAATCAAATGGACTCCCCATGTCAAACACCTCCAAACTTGATCGAGATGAGGAAGGAAGAAAGGTAGATGAGAAGCTTTATAGAGGTATTATTGGTATCTTGTTATATTTAACTACCTCTAGACCTCATATCATGTTTAGTGTTGGCTTGTGTGCTAGATTTCAATAAAGACCTACGAAATCTCATATTATTGCGGTTAAGAGGATTTTGAGGTATCCAGCTAAAACCCAAAATTTTAGTCTATGGTATCCCAAGTCAAGGGACTTTATTCTTATTGCTTATAGTGATGCAGATTATGCAGGATGCTTAATTGATAGAAAGTTCACTAGTGGCACTTTCTTCTTGATAGGACCATGCCTTGTTTCTTGGTTCTCTAAGAAACAAAGCATAGTGGTTCTTTCAACTACTGAGGATGAATACATTGCAGCTGCGAGTTGTTGTTCTGAAGTCTAATGGATGAATCAAATTCTCTAATACTTATGCATTTTAATAAAACCTCTAGCTAGAGAGAAAATTTACCTTTAGTTGATCAAACTTGCTTATAACTTTTCTTGATGATATTGACATGTCTTCTTTCTAGTTGTTCTCATACCTATATGTTCTTGCTCATATATTGCTCATCTCTTCCTTGAAATTTCCATATATGCCTTGTTTTCATGGCTTATTTTACTTCTTTTTGGCTATTTTTGCAAACACATGTTGTACAAAAAAATAGTAACCCATGATGAGTGGAATGTGCCTCAATATGTTCCAAATACATGATAGGCTAGAAAATTAAATTTATGTAGCACTCTAGTGACTTAGAATTGAACTTCTTATCTTTTAGACAAACTGAGCGATTGAATGAGTTTGACCTGGGAGAGCCTCAACCAATCACATGTTGAGGACAAAACTAGATCGTAGTGTCGATTGAGTTTTCCAAAATATATGCTCAACTGATAACACTGTTAGGTGGAAAATATATATGCGTTCGGCCAACTTTTGTCCCTCTCAACTAGAGAAAGTTGACTAATAGCCGTCTATTCCCATTCGTCCTCCAACCCTAGGGCTAATTCAACCTATCCTCTACCCTCTTTAGCCCCATATTTGCCCCTCCTTGCCTTTCCCAACCTTGACCTTGGGGGTTAGGCGGCCTATTGCTTGTATTTTCTCCTTCATTGGTGGTCTTCTCTTTACCATTTGACCACCATGATTTCCAACCACAAGAAACACACCGGACCAGTCGGAGTACCATTCTCCTTCACTACTCCAAGGAACATCTCTTTTTATGACACCTCTTTCATCTCCACCCAAGCCATGAATAGGTACAAGGAACTTCTTCCTAGAACTTCTTTTCCATTATGTGCCTTTTTTGAACCATGTTTTGCATCTAGTGAGGTGATAAAAGAGGTTGTTGAGGTTTTCAAAGCACACTATCTTAGTGCTTTGTGTGTAGAGCAATTGTTATACACTTATTCTATGTATAGAAATAAAGTAGTTCATACATTTCATGCCAATCTCACGTAGAACTACAATACGCTCGTGCCATCACCTAACACCCAAGCCATCTTGACTTCCATGATTGTTGGTACTAAGATCACTATCTTAGAGGATTCGTTGAATACCTACTTTAGTGGTAATGCCTTTACAAATACATGGATGTCTTCCTATCACAATATTATGACCTACTTGACCCTGAGAGTTTATGTAAAAGCTTTGACCCTATGCTTACCCTTCCTGATATGCACAAGTTTGTGAAGAAACCCAATATCCCATGTAGGAAGAAATCCATCCTACCTACCCTTCCTTCGACATCAATGCTCATCTTATTGCATTAGTAGTCAACTTCAATGTCCATCCAAAGTGAAGTCAAATGGACATTGTAGAGAACATTGTTGTATTAATGTACTGTCTCCTCAATGATGTCAGAGTCAAATAGAATCATCACATTCTTCATCACATGACCTATTTTGACTTAGGAAGGAACATGAGTGGAACCCACCTACCCTATCCTAACTTTATCTCTAGTTTGTTTGCTCACCATTGTGAAAAATCCCTTTTCCATGATATTAGATACAAAGACAATAGGAAATGTGTTTATATTAGTGAAACTACTATCAAGAAGTCCTTAAAACCTACCTCCTCTAGCACCCTAGATGCTTCTACATCCACCCAGGCTCGTCCACCTCCTCCTAGACTTGACCACACCTCTTTTTTAGTGTTCAAATGAAACCCTAATGGGAAACATGATGCACCAAAAGGAGTATAACCTTCAGGTTTAAGAGCACATCCATGAGGATTTAGTTCAAATTATGTCAAACATGAACTTATTGCGAAACCATCCCTACCCCACCTACCATTCCTATCTAGGTGTTGACTATACTTCTTATGCATACAGTCAGTTCTACACAGCCCCTTCACTTGATGCTTACATTGTACCCCCTACCTTTGATGGTGGACCTGCCCATACTTCCTCTCATCATGTTGTATCTCAAGTTCTTGCTCTTCTAGTTGGACCTACTGCTACCTTCCTTGCTAGCTATGATTGGGTTTCTATAACCAATTATGAGCAAGCAAAGGCTCTACTCAAGTGTGGCATCTCCTGGATAGAGAAAAACTATTGGTGGCTCGGTCCTCGCTCCTTTGTTATTGACTAGGATAATGAGATGGATGATGAAGAGGATGACAATGAGGTTGATGGTGATGAAGATGGTGTTGCTGATGGTGATGATGGTGTGAACCTACACCTATTGCTCTAGATGCATCTTCAGATGAAGATGAGGACTGCCATCTAGACGGTGGAGAAGATGACAAGGAAGTTCACATAGATTCCCTAGATCTTTAGTTCTTAGTCTATGGGTGATCATATACATATCTTTTTGTAGAATTTCATATAATGAACATTTGTGCACTATATCTGAGGCATACTATTTTCATATCTAGTTGTTTTCCTCTGGTTTTTGGTTTTCATATTGAAAGGAAATCTTTATTGTTGTAATTTCATGTTCTATACCTTAACTCTTTGGCTGGCTATATCCTATGAGTTCGTGGTATGTGGTACCATATTCTGATAATGACTCTACTATGCTTTCTCTCTCTGAGTTTTTTGTTTGGTGCTTGATGTACATGTTTCTTATACAGTTGGTGCCTATGGATAAGACATGTGTTTCTAGATCTTCTACCCCCTACCTTTTTGATATGACAAAGGGGGAGAAGTAAGATCAATCATATTTCTTTGTGATTCTTTTCTAGTCTATTCTCTAAAATATCATGTGACTTGTAAGAGGACTGAATAGTATGGACGTGTGTTGTCAGTACTTTGTTTTTTGGAAGATACTAACCATATAGGTGAAGGAATAGAGAAATTAAGGTAAGCATTAATTGAGGGGGGAAAATGCAAATTTTAATCATGTATCCCCTTACAATTCACAAGGTAAAAGTTAAAACTCTAAATCCTTTTCAATATGTTGAGGAATGGTTTATCATCTTCAAAAGGGGGAGAATGTTGATGTAAGTGTTATACATTGTCCATATTTTGATGACGACTTAACCATTCCATTCATATGTATCTAATATGTCTATTTGAGATTGATTTTAGGTATTAGGTACATGTAAAGGATCAATTCAATCATGACCTAGCTTGATCCAGTTCATGTCAAAAGCAATGTAAATGCACTTTTGCGAAAAACGCCCTAAATGATTTAGGACAAATTTTGTAAAAATTTGTATTGATGCTATGACTTGTAACTAAGATGAAAAAAATGAGGAGCACTTCATTCATATGTTTAAACACTCTAGTGACGATTTCTAAAATTCATCACACAGTGCTTGTTCGATTGAGTTTCATCCTTGATAATCTTAGCCCACACCCTTGATGAATTTTGGGATTGTTTGGGTTCTGCCGAGTTCATCTTAGGGAAAACTCAACCGACATCCTACACTACCAAAACAGATCTAAGCAATCGGACAATTTTCTTCCAGGATAAACTTGAACGATTCTTCAAATTTGCTTTGTCACATAATGCAATCGGTTGAGTTACCTTTACTGAAACTTGATCGAATGCACTATACAGAATGTGTAGAAAAAGTAATTCTAGCCGTTGGAGTGTTGCAAACATAAAAAATAGATCCACTACAACACCCCAAATGACTAGAAATCATTCCTAAGTGCTTCTAGTGGCCAACTATTGATAGGACCGCTTGGACTTCATTCCTAGGTTGCTCCCTAATGCTATTTAAGTCCTAGATATAGTTGAGTGCATTCAGTCCACTAGAGCCCATTTATCTCTCTTTTTTACACTTAAAACATCCATATGAGTGATATAGGATATGTGTGAGAGATCTACTTCATCATAGTCTTGTAAATCTCTCAAAGCTTCCCTTTCCCAACCCCTTTATTAAAGTGCAAATTTGGTAAAAGCTTCTCCAAGGTGAAGGAGAAGGTGTAAGATTCTCTAAGGTGAAGGAGAAGGCGCAAAAGCTTCTCCAAGATGAAGGAGAAGGTGAAGACTAAAGATCCTTGAGTAGAGTGGGTAATTCCTTCAAGGAGGAAGCCTCAGTGCAAGAAGGGGATTTCCTTGGTGAAGGTGTCCAACTGCTTGCAAGAGTGGGTAAGCCCTTGTAGAGGTTGAAGACTCTACCTCAAGGATAGGTAAGACCCTTGGCTCCTTATAAAGGAAGGCTAGGTATCCTTTCCCTACAAAAGAAAGGTCTTATTATATGTATTATAATGGATTATAAGTATGAAATGGTTGCAAAATCCTAGTGCTTGACCTCTCTAGGTAGTGGACTAACTTTCTCCTAGTTTGAAGATTGGAACCACTATACATATCTTCTTCTTGTCCTTGTTCAATCTCTCTTATCCTTGCTATGTATGCTTAGTTTCACTTCAAATTCCATATTTGCAATCCTAATTCATGAAGTAATTTGATGGTCAAATTGATTTTGTTTAAGTGCTTTTTACCTCTATTCACCCCCTCTAGAGCCCTTTGATCCAAAGAGCAGTCTTACATAGTTTGAGTCAGAGGTCTTGAAATATTGGAATAAATGATCGATGTCCAATGTGTAAAGGCTATCGACTTGTAGGGCGCTCTAGTTGATAAGAACTACGTTGTTCTTAGAAGTTAATATGTGTCAGAATCAAGAGGTCTCAAGATCTATGGTTGATATAGCGTGATTGGTCTAAAAGGTTTAATATCAAGTCATTTGGGAAACTATTAACCTCGGAGTTCGATGGGAACAAGATAATCGATAGAGAAATTAGAGGTTAATATTTACTTGAGGAAAAGACTATTAATCTGGAATGTGTATAGATAAGAGATTGACGTATTGAATTGGGGGTCGATTACCTTGGAAAGGTGAGATGTATCGAGCAAAAAATCTATTCATGGCTATCAAGTGCTCTATTTATCAAGTGATGAGGTTGTTAGTGCACTCAGAAATTAGAGATCGATATCTATTACTAGGTTGATAGGTCTAGCAGAAAGAGGTTGTATGGTGCGCTCCCGCTAGAGGCTTACAACACCGGCCAACTAGGGTGGCCGAGTGCAATCCACGAGGTCAGGAGGCACGGGATGATGGATGGGATCCTTGCTTTCGAAATTTAAATGGTCCCAAATCAAGTCTATCACTAAAACTAAAACAATGCGCCCGCAAGCGTACGGGGTACTATTGTAGTATAGATCAAAGGCAAGATGCGGGGTCAAACCGCAAAGATAGAGGGGGCACTAGAGTTAGAAAGCGTGAGCTATGTTCCTTATGTGGAGCTTAAGGTTTTTAGGGTTTGAAGGTTTGTTTGATTGATTAGGCTAAACGAGCAAGTAGGAAATGTAGTATGAAACTAAGTTATCAACGGGCTAAGTGAGCAATCTAAGTTAACGAGCTATCTAACCAAGAGCAAGAACGAATTATACCAAACTAAGCAAGCAACTAACAATTTAGAGCCTAAGTTAACTACTAAGAAGATGCAAGATCTAAACTAACACTAGCTAACAAAATGAGGCAATTGACTAAGTGAGACTAAAGCAATTGAACTAAGCTAGCATTAACAAGCGAACTAGACAATTAGGGTTTTAAGCAATTAGATGAAGGAGGTGGGCCGTTTGGGAATGTGACCTTGACATTGGTTGGGGGATGTCACCATGATAAGCAATTAACATATCTCATTCTAGATTACCAAACCAAACAACAAGGTGGGTGCTATGAGAATGTACCCTAAGCTACTAATTGGAGAACTAGGGCTAGGTGTAATTCTCATAGGACGTACCAAGTCTAGGTCTCTAGGATAAGTGGTATTGGTCAATTGAGGACCAAGGGTAAGGATGTGAGTAGAGATGAGGGTATTTGAACTCATGCCACTAGCCACCTCAGCCTTTAGGAAGTCCTAGGCAATTGCACTAATCACACTTATACTAGTCACTTAGAACTCACATTTGCATGTAGGAAGAAGGTGATTATGTAGGAAGATAGGGGGCTAGCTAGGGATCTGAATTAAGGACCTAGGAGCCACTCCTATGATAGCTACATAGAAACCAAAACACCCTAGAGACAAATGTCTTCGAACACCACAAGGCAAGCAATTAATGTAATTAAACAACAACCACATGCACAAGTAATGGGAAATGAGATATAAGCGAAGGCAATCATCATAGAAATGAAATATGTTCATTACAAATTATATTCCCCCAACATGGTATCAAAGTCACATTTTTGCCCCAAACAGCCCACCCAAGGGGAGCTTAGCTATACATGATCAAACTAGGAAAAGAAGGGGATAGAAGAAGGGAAAACGCCATGAAGCTCGATGTGGTGGCCTCCTTCTTCACCTCCAAGCAGCTGCAGACGACCTCCCTCCTCCAAAGGTGCAGGGGTGCATGAAAATGGTGGAATGGATGGATAGAAACCTAGAGAAACCAGGTTTCTATGGTGGGAATGAGTGGAAAATGGATGGAAATGGAGTAGATTGCAAGGAAATGGGTGGATTGGAGCAAAGGATGCAATGGCAGCAGCTAGAGTTGGCTAGGAGTGCTTAACCTCGAGCCCTAGAAGCAACTAGTGCTTATATAGGAGCTAGGGTTAAGTGGGGGTAAAATAGGAATAACAGTGGAAAGTTATGTAGGGTATGTGATCACCACGGTCGTGGTGGGTGTGCCACGACCGTGGTGAGGGTAGTGGGGGACGACCGTGGGGTGGTGAACACGGTCGTGGGGTGAAGGCAGTGGTGAAAAAGTAAAGTAGGGTGGTGGCCACGGCCGTGGCGGAGTGACACGGTCGTGGTGGGTAGCATGCACCACGGCCGTGTTGGGTAACACGACCGTTTTAGAGGAGTCGGGCTGACCGTGGGGAGGGGCCACGGGCGTCTTGATCAGCATCGGCCACGGTCGTGGCGACTTGGCCACGGTCGTGGCTTTCTGGGCAACTTCCCTGTTGGAAACTGATTTTTCACAATTTAATTCCCACGACCGTGGCAGGGTGCCACGACCGTATTCTCTTCTACTGACCACGACCGTTCTGATGACCACGGCCGTGGTGTCTTCAAGGGCCACGGTCGTGGCAGGTGGCCACAGCCGTGGGATTCTATGGATTTCCCTGTTGCAGCCTGTTGGAATTTGGCAATAAAGCCACGACCGTGACATTGGGGCCACGGCCGTGGTGAGGCTTGACTTCTTGATTTTGTTTCTTACTTTGTCAATTTCGGATGTCTTTGCTCGGGGATGATTCTTGGCCACTGGAGGTAGGTTGAGGGAGAGTTTGGGGCCTTCTTTGGGTTCCTCCCTCTCTCTCGTCCATCTAAGCATGGTCCAAGTACCTGAAAGACAGTGCAAAGAACATCCGTAAGCGTATTTGCAATGATACTCATATTGTGGGAAAATACTTGTAATCTAACATGTTTAGATGCAACTTATATACAAAATGGCACAGGATGGAGCCCTAAAATAGGGCTGCATCATCGTACTATGTGGTAAATAAGAGCACGTAGAAGTTATGGAGCGGGTCACTTTTTATAGCCAATGGAAGGGTGGTTACTGGGTGGGTAAATGGAGCATCAGACCGTGTCTATTGAGCTTTGAGGTTGATAGACAAGGGTCAATAATGGTGAAAATAATGGATCTCGATAGGGTGTGTTGAAGTTCGATTGAGTTGGTCAATATCTCCTAGTAAATCAAAAATCAATAGAGGTTAATAGACATCGTATGGAGCAAGACAGATCTGAATTTAGGTTGATAGGTTCCAGTGAAGGAACTCTCTACACATCAATATTTTAAAATGATAAGCTATTTGATGGTCTATATGATTACATATAAAGGAAATAGAGGTCGATCGATAGGCCAGTCGACCTTGTTGCTTCTAAGTTTAGCTAAGTTAAAACAAAACAAAGAAAATAAAATTAAGGTAAGAAATGAAGATATTTCGTGGGTTGCCTCCAGAGTAGTTCTTGTTTAGAGACAATTATCTTGACTATCTAAGTTTTCTTAGCCTGCATCAGGTGGTTCTGACAGGTCCATTATAACGAATCAAAACCTAGCCTCTTGACCCTAATCTTATGCCTTGAAGGATAGACAATTTCATTCTTTGGATTTAGCCAAACAATGATAAAAATATACACAATAATAGCTAATTGAAACCCTAACTTGTTAATGCATTAATCACTCTAACATGTACACATATAGAAAAATATGACCGACTGCTCTCATAATTAATCTGTAGACCAATAAAGGATGCATAGAATATATCACATGAGATAATGTTGATTATGGTATGATGATAAGAGAGATAATATGTTAGGAGAACTATGCGTTCATAATTGAGAGAAAAATGTTACATTATCCAAATAAATATACAATTAATAAACTAAATTAGAATATATATATATATATATATAATGACATATATCCTTTTGGTTGTAATATGATGGTATTGGAAGAATGATGATAATAATGATGAGACAATATGCTAACTAAAATAATAATGGGTCACAAATGTCTTTTTGGTCGGCTAAAAATCCTTTTGCTATATTACCAAAAACTTTAGGTATAGAAAGGACCCCATTACAAGAAACCAGAAAAACCTTGATACTCACAAATGAGTGATTAAGATACTAAGGAAAAAAAAAACTCTGACCTATGTAGAGTACGACTTAAGCCCCATCAAACAAACAAACTGAGGGCCAGAAACCTATACATCACCCTGTGTTCAGCCTGAAGAGCACCCAGAAATAAAGAAAACAGAGTAATGCATTCAGATCAGACCCATCCGGATGAGGTCAGACGGAGATTAGGCCCTATTGCACACGATCAGATACATTCAAGAGTCCAGGACGTAAGGGGAAAAACCCCAAGTCGGAAAAGATGACAGATATCCAATATGCACACCAGACTGGTAACCAGGCTGAAAGAGTCGAGGACTCAAGAAATTGACAATTGATGTGCTCTGAAGCCTTTCTCCACTTGCTATATGCTCACCTAGAATGTGTGAAGAAAAGGAGGCAGAGAACAATCAACATCTCCTTCAAAATCCGTAGACTAACTTCAGAGCAGCGACCATGTGATGTATATTGAACGATATAGGATCCATGGAGGACTACACAATCTTCCAATGGGACTGGAAAACGATGCCTCTGTATGCACAGAGGCATTCCAACGAACACCTCGAAGGTGTTCCATCTTCACATATTCTCAACAGCAAGTGGTAGCCAACAAACGCCATTAACGCCTCAGCAACAGAGGGCCAGCCACACCTGATGTGCGAAGTTCCTGAGGTCAATCGAAAGGAGAAGACCCGCAGCAGCTACCTGGACAGTGGCTCCCTCAAGATTGGACTTCGAGAGACCAAAACAGGAGGCGCCCCGACAGAACAGGACAGACTCGATGGTGAAGCATCACAATCTGAGGACGCGGACTCGAACCTCCCAACAGAGAGACCCGTCTTGAGCAACCAAGTAGGTGTACCTGACGCCGGATAGGGCATCTAGAATACCTGAGTCGAAAGCCCTCCGTGGTTGTTGGCGATTGGGGGGAAGACCTTCTGGCGGACGAACAAGATGCAAACCCCACCGCCCAACAGGAGCTCACCCATCACCCCTGTCGTCTGGAGAAGACCCAGACACTTCTGGGCCACCAGCTCCATGGATACCAGGTTGAAGAAGAACAGATGCACGAGGAAAATCGGCATCAAAGGGGGCAGCGACTTGCAAGAGTCAGATCTGTAGGGAAGGCTTATCTCCATCCATCTCACTTGAACGGAGTGGAGTCGACCAGCGTCGAATCCCAACCCTCAACGACCATGACTCCACGCGTCGCTGCTCGTTACTCTTCGATCCTGGAAGTCGAGCGGGGTCCCTGATGGAAACAGGCTGAGCTGCACGGATGAGGCCCTTTCTCCAGTGAGCGCTGACGCCTTTTGCCCCTTGAGGTCGAACCGTAGCCAATGACCAGGGGGAGGAAAGCACCGAGGAGGCACTCCCTCCCCCCAGCGGTAGCCGTCGGGAAACCCTAGAGAGGGACGAGAGCCTCCGCTAGAGAGAGAGAGTCGTAACTTCCCAATGACCCACTTGGTGTTACGTGGGTCATATTTCCCTTTTAGTCTTTAGTCATATTTCTTCTTTAATTCTGTACTAGGCATTAATGGGTCACAAATGTTAATTATATAAAACTCATAAAAGGAAGACTAATTGGATAAGAATAACTTTAGATTCATTTTCTTTGGATATGTTTTGGGTTGGAGGCCAAGTTTCACAAATTTAGGATAATAATAGCCATATCTATTTTATTTAGAAAAGAAAAGGTCTTTTTCCTCTGAAATATGAAATAAAATATTTAATGACTCCAAAAGAGACAACAAATCTTGGATTCTTACTTTACACATTAAAAATAGCATTTGGGTAGATTTTCAACTAATTTAGATAATCTTTAATGTTCTAATGTGTTTAGGAGAGAGAATGTGTAAATAAAGTCTAAAATATTAACAAATGTGTTAAATAATACCAAGAGATAAAATTAAGGGCAAATTCATGTCCAACGTGCTTAAGTTTACTTGAGGATGAAGTTTCACATTATTTGGGTAATTCTATGAGTCTCTAATGTGATAAGAAAGAGAAAATATGATTGAATTTAAAAGAAATTAATAAAATATCTAGTCTTCAAAAGAAAAAGAAAAATGTCATATTCAGATTCTACATGTTGAAAATGGACTAGATGCCAAATTTCATTTAATTTGGAGTTTATTTGCACACTCAAATGAAAAGAGAGAAAAAGCAAAATAATTGAATAGAACACTATAATCTAATTCGATTTGGATAAGATTTTCCCAATTTATGTCTCACGCTAAACTCAGATCTTCCTATGACCATTAGATTTTTTATTATATGGTTCTGATTTTCTCCCCTACCTTCTGCCTCTTATTTCCCTTTCTTTTCTCACGCTCAGGGACCTGCTCCCTTCTCTCTCTCCCTGACCCCTATTTCTCTCACCTCATTCCTCCTCTAACATTGATTTCTCCTCTAACATCTTCCATGGTTCTTTGTGAACACGATGACCATATAAAACCTAGGACTCAGGGCAACGTTTCCCAATTCCACATCACACCATTCATTTCCCCTGCTATGCCCCTATTTCTCCCCACCTCATTCTCTCCTTTCTACTCTAGGGCATTGGGCCACTAGGAAACCAGTCCATGAGCTTCTGCGGGTTCTATATTATCCACCCGTGGCCTTGGTTTGACTTGCGTAGTCCCTGGGAGATGTTTCTCTAAACCCAACCTGTCACTAATAGAACCATGGCGTTGGTGTGAGGCCATATGTCTTCCTAGAGTCTGTTGGAGTCTAGGATACCCTCCCTAGAATATCACTGTGGTTCTAGGCTTCTTAATTTGTTCGCAAGGCAGGTCTGCTATTTTTCCCCTTCCCCTTTTTCTCTTCTGTTCTTTGGCCTTCAAACCCTAGGATCCAATATCCTGGAATTTCTTGGTTTTTCCTTCAGTTCTCATCGACATCAATGTAGTTTTTTGTTACAATTTCAATCATGGAGGCGGAAGACCACCTCGTTGCTTCTAGCCTAACCCCATCCTTAGGAGCCAAGTCAAATGTTACCCTATTTTGTGAGTTCTATGGATTTGAGGAGGAAGATGACTCCATAGTTTTGTACTATGTCGCCCTTGTTTTGGTTTTGATTGTGATTTTGAGAGGAAGGGTGTTTCTATCTTTTTGCCCTTGTTTACTCTATTGGCCATGTTTTGTTTTGAGTGAGCCTTGTGCCACATGTCCATCTCATTTGGGTACTAAGTGGATAATTTAGTACATGTGGCCCATTTGGGATTTCTGATTGGCTGGTTTTCCAAAATCGGTAGTTAATTATCTACAACTCAGAAAATTAAAATCAAATATGATATGAAATTAGAAAATTATATTATATCCAATGGTACCAATTTTGTCGATAGAATCTAATTTAATAAGTATGTGATTTTTAATGTATTTTTCCTAATTGGTTATAACTTGCAAAATTCATTACTAATAATCTATAAGTCAATAAAATAAAATAAATATGTTTCGAAATCAGAAAAATATAATCTAAAACTTGGTGTGGTTTTCATAATCTAATACATATAAAAAAGTTGATTTGTTAGGGTTTATGAAATTAATGTAACCCTACCCCTAATTCTATATAACATGTTTAGTGGGTGTTTGAAGATATAGGCTTGGACCTAGGATTGACTTTGGACTTGTTTAGACTTTGAAGTGAGGTATGTTTGTATCTCTTATTATTCACAATGAGAAATTGACTTACTTTTATCTTTCTTTTGGTCTAATGGACAAATAGCCTACACAATTCCTCTTTCTCTTTTGAAAATATATTTCAAGTGGAATGCTTTATTTGCTTCTCATCTTGTGATCATCCTATCTTTCATGGATATTCTTTTGACTTTATCTTATACTTTGATCATATTGAAAATCTACTTGTGATAAGTGCAACATATGCCCACTTTTTTGGTGGATGTTTCTATTGTCCATTTATGTGATGGCAATCTTGTTTATTCTGACTATACTTTTTACTTGCCTCTACATTAAGCGTATTATATGACTCAGTGTCGCTAGAGTTGTATACTTGCTCTGGATTTTGGGTTATGTGCCCTTATTATATTTTTGGGATGGAGTTTATGTACCCCATACCCAAGCTTCAAGTTTATGTGGCTTGGCCCACACTTTATATTTATTGGGAGTCTGGCAGTACGGCATTCTCTGTCAAGTTTCAAGTTGTGAGGCTTGGCCTCCATTGCCTTTATATTGTTATGGTGCTATGATTATCTCACATGCATGTAGGTTGATGTTATTGTTATGGGTTTTGTGCCCAAAGATGTATGTGTTCTTGTGTGGCACAACTCTTATGTTTTATTAATGGCAAGTATCTCTTTTGTTATTACTAATCATTTCTATTGATTCCCACTTGGCTATTTCTTATCTTTTCTATGAGAAGCATTGTTTACTTGATGTCCTTTACTCCATATATTGCTCATTTCTATTTTAGTATGTACATACCAAGTTTTTGCTGATGTCATCTTCTCTTTTCCTTTTTGTTGGGGTATGCTTTGAACCCCAGGGGTAGGTCAAAGAGAACATGGAAGTCAACATCGACCTAGCTTAAGGTGTTGATGCTTGGAGACAAACTTGACATGGTTTAGATTTCCCTCTACTAGATTCTTATGAAATAATCACCAAGTAAACCCTATGTGAGAGATTATGATGTACTTTTGTAAAATTGATTATAGTCATAAAACTTTTATTCCGCTACTCTACTTTGGTCTTTTGTATGCCATTAATTAAGATTTGAAGATTTTACACCTACTTCGACATACCTTTTGAGTGTGTTTGGAATGGATGTTTTATTCTTCAAATTTTAGTAGTGAGTGGATCTCCTCTGGGTCTCACTCCTTACAACCATTTTTCCTTCTTTTTGAACACTTTATCTTCATTATATCTCTTCACTCTATGTTCGTTGATCGAGAAAGTACCTACTTTAGAGATTTAAAAGGAAATTTATATAGAGATGGGAAAAGATTCTATATTGTATTTGTAGATGATTTCTTACACTATATAAAATTTTACTTATTACATTCAAAAGATGAAGCTTTTGAGATGTTTGTTACATATAAAATGGAAGTAGAAAATTAACTTGATAGGAAAATAAAACGTCTTCGCTCAGATAGGGGTGGTGAATATGAATATTCTCAATTTCATGATTTTTGTGTAACTTATGGTATTATACATGAATGCACCCCTTCATATTTAGCTCAATCAAATGGAATTGTTGAACGTAAAAATAGAACTCTAAAAGAGATGAAGAATTATATTTAATTAAATCAGTAACACCCAAAAATTTGTGGGGAAGTGACTTTATCATCTTGTTTTCTTCAAATTCACATTCCTAGTAGGAAGATGAATAAGACCTCATATGAATTGTGGAAAGGATATCTTCCTAATTTGAAATATTTGAAAGTGTGGGGGTGTTTAGCTTAAGCCTTATTAATAGAACCTAAGAAATAGAAATTAGGATGTGGAACTCTAGATGGCGTTTCATAGGTTATACTCAAAATAGTGTAATAGATAGATTCTTGTTTCTTAGAAGTAACAACAATATTGTAGAACCTAATACTATATTTGAAGCTAAAATTGCTGAATTTTTTGAGCATTTATTTCCTGTGAAAATCCGTATGGAAAAAGTGTATCATCCTTCAAATGAAATTTTAGAGAATATACCAAGTACATCTAATATTAATGATGTTTTAGAACCTAATGATGTAGAACCTAAAAGATCCACTAGGATAAGGAAGGAAAAGAATCTTGGTGATGACTTCTATTCCTTTATTATAGATAGTGACCCTCAATCCTAAAATGTTTATATTAATTCACCTGATTCCTCCTTATGGAAGGCAACAATTAATCATGATATTGAATCTATATTATCTAATCACATATGAAAATTTGTGGATCTTCCACCATGTATCAAACCCAATGGATGTAAATGTATATTTAAAAGAAAATTAAAAAATAATGGGACCATAGATAAATAAAAAGCTTGATTAGTTGCCGAGGGACATTAACAACAAAAGTGTATTTAATATTTTGATATTTTTGTTCCTATAACTAGAATTTCTTGAATCGGGATTTTAGTTTCTTTGGCATCTATTAAGAAATTTTTTATGCATCAAATGGATGTTAAAACTACTTTCTTGAATGGAGATTTAGATAAAGAAAGTTATATGGATCAACTAAAAGGTTATGTCATTCTAAGAAAAGAACATATGGTATGCAAACTCAGGAAATCTCTCTACATCTTGAAACAAGTGCCTAAATAATGTCATGAAAAATTTGATAAAATCATTGTATCATATTATTTCTATATAAATGAAGGAGATAAATTTATATATTCTAAAATCGATAACCAAGGTTGTGTTATTATATGTCATTATGTGGATGACATGTTTATTTTTGCCACCAATGTTGATATAAAAAATAGTACAAAGGTTTCTTGGCATGAAAAATATGGAAGAAATAGATGTAATTTTGGAAATTAAACTTCTTAAAATTGGTAATTGCATCATTCTCTCTTAAGAAAAATATGTCGTGAAAATCCTCAAAAAAATTTTAATGTTTGATTGTAAGCTAGTATGCAAACCTTTTAATTCTAATTGCAATCTTATGAAAAATACCAGAACTGATGTTCAAAAAATTAAATATGCATATGTAATTAGAAGCCTTATGTACTTAATGAATTATATTCATCCAGATCTACCATACTGTAACATCCTAGGATTTGAGGCCTCGGATAACATGATCTTAAAAGGAATGATTAGACTACCCATATCACCAAGGTGCACCTCCTTTTCAGGGAGTCCATCTCTAAAGAACTCCATAGTTAAGCGTGCTCAGCTTGGAGTAGTACTAGGATGGGTGACCAGTCGGGAAGTTGCTCCTGGCTTGCGCGTGAGTGGACAAAAAGCATGCAGTTAAGGCTAGTGTTGGTCTGTGGGGCCAGTCATCATTCCTGAAACTCTACTAGAGCCTTAGACAATGGGTCCAGGCATTACAAATGGTATCAGAGCCATAACCCCTCTAGTAGGTGGGACCCACATGGACATGTGGCATGCCAGTCTTGAGCCGTGCGGTCCAGGCAAGTTGGAAAGGGCTATCCGTAGAGACGAGATGGAGCCGCCCTTGCGCTGGTAGCCGTGGACGGGAGCTGGGTGTCCATGGGCCATTGTGGGTCTGCACTGAAATGGGGTCAGATTATGAGGCCATATAGTTGATCCTTGACGAGGACGTCAAGAGTCTAAGTGGGGGAGATTGTAACATCTCAGGATTTGAGGCCTCGGATAACATGATCTTAAAAGGAATGATTAGACTACCCATATCACCAAGGTGCACCTCCTTTTCAGGGAGTCCATCTCTAAAGAACTCCATAGTTAAGCGTGCTCAGCTTGGAGTAGTACTAGGATGGGTGACCAGTCGGGAAGTTGCTCCTGGCTTGCGCGTGAGTGGACAAAAAGCGTGCAGTTAAGGCTAGTGGTGGTCTGTGGGGCCAGTCATCATTCCTGAAACTCTACTAGAGCCTTAGACAATGGGTCCAGGCATTACACATACACAGTTGGGAGATTAAATAGATATACTCAAAATCCCAATAAGGATTATTGGAATTCTCTACATAGGGTATTGAGATACCTAAAAGGCACAATTAATCATGGATTATTTTTTAGTATATCTCTAACTATGCCACAATGATAATATGACACCAATTGGATTTCTGGTTCAGATAAATTGAAAACTACAAGTGGCTCATCTTCACCATGGGTGTGGTGATGTATCTTAGAAATCCACCAAGAAAACTTGCATAGCTCATTCCACTATGGAATCTGAGTTTATTGCCTTAGAAAAGGTTGGAATTAAAACAGAATGGCTAAGATATGTTCAAATAGATCTTCAAATTTGGGAGAAACCTTCTCTACCAGTGTATATACATTGTGAAAATCAAGCTTAGAAAGAGCTAAAAGTGAAGTTTATAATGGCAAGAGTAGACATATTCATCTACATCATAACATTATGAGGCATCTTATACGTGATAGCATGATCTTAGGAGATTATGTAAAGTTAAAATAAACTCGACTGATCCTATGAAAAAGCCATAAAGTCAAAGACTAGCGAGCAACACATCCATGAGAATGAGATTATGTCCATACTAGAAGTCAAAGTGATGGATACCCAACCTTCATGAACAGTGATCCCGAGATGGAGGTTATGGGAAAGATTTAGTCACATGACTTAATTTATTGTAATATTTCATATCTCATTCTTATGATGTAAATAGAAAGTTGTAGTGATTAGTTGAATATATTTTTTGTAATGAATCTTACAGTCATCGATGGTGGTGTATATAATTATAATATGTACTTGAAAAAAGTCCAACTATATGGATCTAGAGTGGGGTTGCTGCAGTTGAGATTTGGGCAGATATCTAGAGCGCTCAAGAATATTCTTAGTAGACTCTTAGCCTAAAGTGCCAAACATAAGATTAGTTTTTTATTATGTGAATGTCATGTGAGTAATAAGCCTCTAATTAGATAAAAGGGGAATTTATTCAAGACCATAGTTCTACCAAACCTCTATGGATTACATACATCTACTCTATGCTTTTGTTCAAAGAATCTAGTTCTACTAAAATATATGCATATCATTTATTTAAGTTCTTCCAGTGATCTTTTATTTGAAGTATTTTTATTTTGCGATGAGATAGTGGTGGATTGTTGTTCTTTGCTATATATGAAAACAAAAGGCACAATGTTTAGTCTCATATGGGTTGTTTTATAACTTCTCGCCTCCTCATATATGAGTTCTCATCCATATGTTAATTGAAGACCACAACATGAGCTTTACAAGTACATGAAGGGCCCAATTGGATTTGGGCCTGCCCGATCCGGAAAACCTTTAACCGGACAGTTGAGATGTCGTGTCCCACACATAGTGGGGTGTAAATCCAATCTCTTGGAACTCCTTGCTTAGGCGCATCCCTGTAATGGTTTTGCAAGTTGGTCCAGTCGACCAATTTGCACATGTGACATAATTTGCACATGTGATGCAACTCTTCAAAGTGTGTTTGTTTGACGGTTCTAAATTGCTACCTATTGGAGTCTCCAACCGAACATATCTTTTCATGTGACTTGTGTGTTTTTTTTTTAAAAAGGGTTGTGCCTATTTTTCTGAACAATGAAAATTGAACACTGCAGTTTCTACCTTTTCCTCTGCCGTCTGTCTAATTTCTGGAAGAACGATCATGTTTAATCGTCTGCTGTCATGATAAGCGTATGCACGATTCACGCTGGCAAATATTATTACATCTTGGGAGAGTAGATGTCATCTTCAACTTTCTTCATCGAAAGTCATAAAAATACTCTTAAGGACAGTACATCTCATATGCCTCAACAACACTGGTTTAATATAATCATTACATTTACGGATTAATCATGTTTTGTACCTATACGAACTACATTGAACACTGAACTTCTATTCCCCTTGTTCTATGTTTTTGGTTGGCAGGAAATCAGAGAGATAGGATGTAGGGAGGGATGAGAAGGGAAGGGAGATTGGCTGGAAAGGAATCCAAATTCCATTCCCACGTTTGGTTTAAATAGGGATATGATGTCATGATATATAGGACGTTTTGTTAAAAATGATGTAGTCACCAGCCAGAGTGGTTTCTCCATCGCACTGCAAATTACAACACTGTCGTCTGTCGCTGGTTGCAATGGAGGATATGCTATAAAACTGACCAACTCCCGAAGAAGCAAGAACTAGTTTCTATTGCCATCGTCTTCCTCATGGCCATCAGGAGGTGAACAAGGACCTTGCTAACAGATGGATAGAAATATCAGGTCACATCATCTATAGAGAATGGACGGGATGCGTTCAGTTCGGATCCTTCAATGGCCTTGGGTTGAACTGAGCAAGAAGGATACTGGGGACCCTACCATGAGGAAAGTCTCGCATACACCATTTTCTTAAGAAGCAGCAACTTGTGTGGACTTGCAGAAGATGAAGATGCATGTGTGCACGGAGAAGGACGGTGCGAGCAGCAACGATACCGAATTTCAGACGACCACTCTCGAACGATGGGAAATCAAATTCCGGGGGGGGGGGGGGGGGGGGGGGGGGGGGGGGGGGGGGGGGGGGGGTGTGGTGCGGAATCCCTTCCAGCGAACCTTGAAATCAAACCAGCTTGTCCAAAAGAGGGTTTACCAGTTGCCAGTCTTGACAGCTTGACTGAACTTTATGACATATATTATCGGATATTCCATTAGCTGATGTGAAACTGTCTTCCAGTGGGAATGAAAATGGAAAGGGTACATAAAATATTTTAATATACCGAAAGCACATGCACATGCTTTCAGAAACAGCCGTGTCAAAAAAAAAATTGCTAGGTGGTCGGCGACACACTCGTGCGTCAGGATTACCGAATGGGTGGAAGAGATGATGCTGGGATCCGATTGTTGAGATGACGATCCACGGCCATGGGTGGTTTTCTTTTCCTAATCCATAACATAACAACGGGATTACTTGCCCGTACGATGAATAGCTTAACTAATGACCAATAACTAAACCATAGGCTAATGCAACGCCGCGGCGGATTGTGTTGGTGCAATGCCCGCTTGCCACCCACCTCATACCGACCTCCTTTGTCATGTACTATAATAGTTGACACGCGATTATTGGGTACTATGGCGCACGTTTCTCCTTTACGACCGTCCTACTCGTTAATTAGTCGATTTGAGGATGTTTATTGATGATTAATGCAGATAAGTCATCCAACACGGCGACATTAACCTGAACTAATGGATTTACTTGAAACGCGTAACAGCCCTCATTCAAGCGAAGGGTCAAGGTATATTGCAATCTTTTGTTTGTTGCACGTACGGAAACTATTACTGTCAACATTATACGTCACTATACTATCATGAGTGAGGTTGTTTGCCCACGTTGGGGAGGATGGATACTTAATACTGGCTCCCTCCTATGCCTTTTGAAAACGAAGATTCACCACAACCACCATATACATTGAGCTTTCATTCAAGCGCGGGGCCATGTAATTATGAAATCTTTGGTCAACAAAACCCACATGCATGTATTATGAGAACTGCCCGTGTTTGTATGAAAGCTCGCCTCTGTCGCTCTGGTCATTGACAGGAAAGTACGTTGAATCCAAACTGGTCACTTTCTCCTAAGGCTGCTTGAAGTGCTGATGCCTTGATGACGTTGTGGATCATATGTAGAATACAGTTTTCAAGCCAATTAACTTCATACATGCTGAGTAACCCAATCCTTGTAGAGAGAGCAACGTCGTTCTCCGGAGAAAACATGTCGTATTTAGAGTAAAACCTGATTTGATATACATTGGCTAAAAAATTAAACACTTATGATTCTGTTTGGCACTTCACATTTGATTTATTTAAAGCCACCTTGCGCCTTGGAGCTATATTGTTAGAAAATATCATTTTTCTTGACGCTTTTATTTCTTTAATATTTAAAATAAAACAAAGTGAAATGAATAAGGAAGTCTCCAATTAAAGCAGTGGCTCTAGATTTACGGCCTCCATAAAAACATCACATTAAGCTTTTTTTATAACCGAAGATCTCTTTGCCTCACATTATTTATGTTTACCGAATGAGATTTATAGATGTAACATCTATACACATATTACCCGATCATTTCTGAAACAGAAAAGGAAATGGTAAGCAGCAGTAACTCAAGCATAAGATCACTGCCTAAAAATCGGAAACTCAACTTACAAGGTAGAGTTGAAAATAAAATGCAGCATGGTAGAACCATACATCATATGGATTAGTAAATGTAAAAGGCAAGTCACATTTTCTACTGAACATTGATACGAGAAAAACAATAAAGGATAATTAAATCTAACAATTTGTAGAACCCAAAGCTAAGTAAAGAACTGAATCATAAATGTAGATGAAGTCAAATTTCTTAGAAACACCCTATACAACTAACGCAATCATTGCATCAAGAAAAGTGGGAGACGAGAAGCTCGATAGCTGTGAGGATATACCCCACAATTAGATTGTATTATATGTTTTCATTGAACAATAAAGTTAAATAAATTGTAAGGATGGTCTTCATTTGTGTGTATCCATTAAATAACAAAGTTAAATAGGTAGTAGAAGGAATATTGAATTGTATCATATCAAGAATAAAAAATCCTCAGCCTAAGTCCGATAAACCCTTGTACCAAAAATTGAACCAACTCACTCCCAAAAATAGTCAAAGTAATAAAAAAACCAACCAATTTTGAATCTTCATCAACCAAGACATATTGTTGCCAGGGATAAGGTGGAGAATATGTTGTCTTTTGGAGACAAGAGGGCTAGTCTTTATTTAGGAACATGGGTGGTTGTCAATATCCATTTATACAATCTGGGACTAATCCCAATATACAATAGTATTGACAAACTTATGTGCTTAACACTCCACATCTAACTATTGCATAGATATTATAGGCACCCTATTTGCTACATAATATTTTAACCCGACAAAGATTTAAGGGTTTAGTAAATATATATACAAGTTGATCTTCTCAACTGACTTGTATGAGTTTGATAAACTTGTCTTTAACCTTCTCTCAGATGAAGTGACAGTCGACTTCGATGTGTTTTTTCTATTCATAAAGCTGGAATTGGAATCTATGTGAATTGTAACTTGATTGTCGCACTACAATTATGTCGCTTCAGATTGTGGAAACCCCATTTCTTCCATGAGGTTCCTGACCCATAGAAGTCCATTGGTGATATGAGCCATAGTTTGATATTCAGATAGTGCACTCGTGCAAGTAACAACATTCTCCTTGTTACTATTCCAAGATACTAGGTTAGCTCCTATAAAGACACAATATCAAATCATGAGTCGTTATCCAATGACAGAGCCTGCCTAGTCAACATGAGAAAAACCATGCACCTTTAGGTTCTTGTGACTAGTGTAGAGGAGGCCTTTCATGGGATTTGTTTGAGATGATAGAGGATGTTAATAGTACTATCCCAGTGACCAATATGTGGTTTGTCCATGAATTTACTATCCACACTTGTAGCAACCGAGATGTCTGGCCAAGTAACTGTGAGATAATTCCATTTCCCAATCGGTCATCTATATTATCTAGGATCAATAAGAGGTTCCATTGATCTTTATACAATTTAATTTTAGGATCCATAGATCCCAACATGCTCATTTCTTCAAGGAGATTTGGACCATACTTGCACTGAGAGATGATAATTTTATCTTTGGATCTTGACACCTTAATACCAAGGAAGTATTTGAGAGGGCCAAGATCTTTGGTCTAAAATTTTCTTTGAAGAAACTATTTTAGATGTGTAATTCCTTGGTGATCACCACTTGTAATAATAATATCATCCACATAAATGAGTATACGGATATAACTAGAGGATCCATGATAACATAAGATAGAGTGGTCAAGACCAGACCCTTGTATGACAAAGGCTTTAATAGATTGACTAAAATGACTAAATAAAGCTTGGGGTGATTACTTTAGCCCATATAAAGATTTATGAAGCTAACATGCAAGATAAGACTCATCCTGAGAAATAAACCAAGGTTGTTTCTCCATTTAGATTTTTGAAGAGAGGTCACCATGAAGAAAGGCATTCTTGATATCTAGTTGATGTAAAAACCAAGACAAGTGAGCAGTTTATTTGATGAACATATGCCATCTTGGCCACAGGAGAAAAAATTTCTAGATGATCTTCCCATAGATTTAGGTGTTGAATTTTACAGAGAATCTTGGTTTCAGACAATGAATAGTCCCCTATGGACCACCTTCAACTGAGTAAACCCATATGCAACCAATCACTTATTTATCTAGAGGAGTGGTCACTAGACTCCATGTGCTATTTTTAGACAAAGCAGCCATATCATCCTACATAGCTTGTTTCCAACTAGGATGATTTAGTGAAATAGAGATACTACATGGTACTGGAACAATAGATAGGTTGGAGATAAAGGAAACCTATCAAGGAGATAAGAAATCATAAGACAAAAAATTAGAAATAGGAAAGATAGTGTCTAAAGGCTGACCTTTTCTTAGGGCAATGGGCATATCATTGTGAATATGTAGAACCTCTAGAGGTAGTAGTGATTGGAGTAGGATTTAGAGATGCCTTGTCATCTTGTACCTATTTTGATTTGTCTAGAGAACTTGAATGATTGGTACATGGACCCATGGATGGGTCAAGTATTAGGTAATGGATTTGGCATAAGATCAACGACAATTGAGAATGATGGAAAGTCATACAGAGAAGTCTGAGATGTTTCTATAGATTTTTCAAAGTAAGGGGTGGCTTCCAAATGATGGGACAATTAGGGATACCAAAAACTGATGTTTGGTAGGATTATAACAGCAATACCCCTGTGGAGTTTTGAAAAATCCAAGGAAGACACTTCAATGCTTGAGGACTGAGCTTGTCACAAGTATTACCTAATTCATGGACGAAACTAACACACCCAAAGATTTTAGAAGGAACACTATAAAATGGGATATGATTATGCAAAATGGTGAAGCCATATTATTAATGAGGTAGGTAGCTATGAGGAAAATGTCTCACTAAAAAAGATAAGAACATTTAGATAGTGAAGTAGAGCTCATTCCATTTCGATAATATGCCTATTTTTTTCTCTTTACATGGGGACACAAAGATTAATGAATCATTCCTTTTTTGGAAAGAAACAAGGTGAATGCACGACTGAAATATTGGTTTGCATTGTCAATTTGAAAATTGTGATTATTTTGGGAGAATTATGTTTCAATTTCAAGATAAAAAATTACACAATAGAGAAAATTTTAGAACAATTTTTCATTATAAAACCATGTACTTTAGATAATTCATCGATAAAACTAACAAAATACCAAAACCCAAGTTTGGAGGAGATCCTACTATGTCCCAAAAAATTTGAGTGAAAAATATAAAAGTGAGATTATGCACATAATGTCTATAGATGGAAATTAGATATATGGTTCTTTCCTAGCTGACAATCATCACAATCATGTTTATTTAAATAGTAAAATTGAGGATGTAAAATTCAACACTTCTCGAGGTAATTGACAATGGTGTTGTGGATGTGCACAGGAGAGAGAACCAAGTAAGACTTCAAAGACCTTTCCAGATAGTGGAGACCAATTTCCTCATACCCACCACCAATCACTACCTTTGTCCAAAGGTTTTGTATAAAACATTGATCAGTTCAACGGTAATGGAGGCACAAACAATATGGGTAAATTTACTAATATACAATAATTTAAATGAAAAGGAAGTAATAAAAAGGAAAAAATGGCAAGTTGATATGAGGAAGGGACGAGATGATCTCTATGTCCTTAATAGAAAATAAAGATCCATTCACAATGATGACTTTAGAGGTACTACTGGTGTGTTGCATTTACACAACAATTCACTATGGAGAATAAATTCCTAGAGTTTAACCTTTTTTATGACAAAACAACCCACTTTAACTAGTTGGTTAATTCTTAATTTAGAAGGGTCAATCCCAGGGAAAAACTTATTAAGTTTTGAATTGAATCTCACTTACTTTGAATAATAACTTTGAATAGAAATTTAAATACCGATTTGAAGGATGTCATTATGCTAATAACAGAATTAAAGTGAATTATTCTATGAACAACATAAAAAGTGAATTATGCTAAGAAGTAAGAGAACATTACAATAAGAACAAAATTGAGGAAATGGTTATGCTAATAACAAAAGAAGATTGAAAGAAGTAACACAATTAAAATAGAGATCAAATGAGTATAGGGAATATTGGGGTTGAAATTCAAGCCCACAACCAATGGAGAGACTTAGATTGACAAAACTTGTTAAAAACAAACTTGTTTGATGAGGATAAATGGAAACATCCTCCCCAACACACTTCATTAAATCAAGCTCCTTGCAAACCCGTCGATCCTAGTGTTTGCGGATCCTTGCGTAATCATCCAAAATAGCTCCTTTCAAGGTTTCTTCTGGATCTCTATGCACTTATTTGATCATTCTAAACCTTTTGGGTCCTAGTTTTCTTCACCCAAGTTTAACAAGAGACAATTCGAGAGATCAAGTCAGGAAGCTCATGTGATAAACAAATAGAACACCATCTAACATGTAAGATTGAAAAACTTAATTTAAATCCAAGAAATTACAGGCAATGAGACTACACCCCATGCCCCAATATAGAAAACGACTCATTCATTATGGAAATGGATGCAGAAGGATAAGAAGGGAGAAGAAATGTCATAGGCTAGTGGTATAAGATTAATGAGAATTTTTATGGAAGGATGGAGTACAAGAGATACAAGAACCCCAAAGGTACAAGATAAAAGACAATCCCCTTTCTGTTTGGAGTCATGTTGCCTTTTATAGAGGGAAGGAGGAGTGAAAAACCCTAACAATGTGGCTAAATGTGCCTGGTGGCTATTGAAAAGTCAATTTATTGAGACTCTTATCGGTCAATTGGAGGTCCTAGTTGGTCGATTGGGATGTGTGGCTGCGTGGGTCTTGGGGAAGTGAGTCACAACCCTAGGGTTGTTGGCGGCATAGACCATTTTAGGGCCGGTACAATTTGGACAATACTTGGGCTCCAAAGGAATCCAGTCCACCGTTTGGTAAATTGAGTCCACCAGTTCACACACCGAGTCAATTTGTTTGTAGACTAAGTTGATTGGTTCACTGGAATGGCACGCCTTCTGGGATTGGATTGAGTCGATGGATTGGCAACATGAGATGATCAACTAGAGTTCTATTCTAGATTTGTCTTAGGCATGCAATTCAATTGACTAGTGTAGCGGGTCAATTGATTGGCGAGAGAATGTGCAATGTAGCCTTCAATCTTCTAACTCTCTGAGTGAAAATGTTAGTTCTTACATTTTGGAGCTGAGAATGTGAATGACCTTGATCCTACAAAATGTCAACAAAAATGATAAGAAATCAAAATAAGGGGATGAAATTAATAAAATTTCAACTAGTTCCTTATTTTGGAGAAAAAAATAACAAAATGTCCTAAATTAATGACATAGAAGATGCGATGAAAAAGGATGAATATGCATTCATCAAAATACCCCAAACATGAATGTTTGCTCATCCTCGAGCAACAACAAAACAAATTATTCCGATTTGTACTAACAATAATCTTTCCTCACTCGCACAACATTAGTTCATTCCTTAGCCCCTTTCTTGGCCAAACGACCCAATCTCCTGGAATCACAAAACACAAAATACCACATTCTCTACTAAAATATGTTTGATGACTTGTTTCTATATCAAGATCTCCCTTTTTCTTTGACATCCAGTATTTTCTTGTATGTTTTGCATGGGAACAAGATTGTGAGTTGTTGGGTTATTTAGATTTTGTGATACCCTTTTCCATACAAAACGAGATTACCCAAAACGAAGTGCAAAATTAATACTAATAATCACATCATAACAAAATAGGGTAAATTAAAACCAATTTTGCAACTGTATCTCAAGTTGAACAACATCATATATGAAGCCACAAACTGAAGTAACTTGTATTTCATTCATATCAAAGATGTTATGTAACATAGTTTACTGGCCAACTTGCCGCAACCTGTTACATATGATAACCTGATCACGTACACAAATCACCTCTATACCTTCATCATATAGATCCAAAAACTCAAACCGATATACAACATCTATAAAACACCTTCAAGGACCTGAGTGTATAGGGACGATAAATAGGACTCTATTATTAGACACTAGTTGCATGTCCCTGATCCAACAACTTCAACAACTTAGGATATATGTCTCAGCAACACGAGCTCTATCCCAGCATGCACATCCACCTCGAAGATGTGGAAACCCACAGGGTGAGACCAAACGTCCCAGTGAGAGTTATAACTCTCTGCCAACATATATTAAAAGCACATATAGATAACACATGATATTATACTATTAACAGACAAGCATATTCAACTAAATGATATAAACATAGCAATTAATATTCTAAAAATGAATATGAAGAACATGTATATTTTCTATCAATCAATATATATAAAATCAAGGCAAGGCTTCAACCAATGTTCTTCACATTTTGTCTTTAACCAAATATACTACATGACTGTATTACATCTTTTATTATGCCCTGAGGAGATGAGGTATACCACTCATACTCCAACAGACCACTCCTAAGTCAAAATCAGTGCCATATAAGGTCTATGGAAGATCCAGAATCCAAAACCTCTCCACACCTCCCAGTCAAATGAGAGAAACACCGTAGTGACATAACATATGAGTCATATGCAAAATAGTCTATCCTGCATTGTTATATAGGCACAACGCTAGAAAAATAGAGATATGACCCGAAGTTGCACCCCTATCAGGGTTTGCCCCACAACCAATCCTCTGAAATTATATACTAGGTCACAACACTGAGATATAGCCTGTAGCCGCACTCGTATCATGGTATGGCTCACAACCAATCATGTGGATGCATATACTCAATAATATATGACTTTGAGCTTCCACTAAGGGAGAACTTGTTTCACCATCCAGTACTAAGACTGACACTAGAATGGATCTATGGCACATGGAAACAACATGATTAAGGTTCCACTTGATTAGTTAGAACAATTAAATGTATTTTATCATCAATCAAGTTAAAACGTACAAGTCCATAACAAACCCTACAAAGATAATGGAATTGTACAACTTCAGAAGATATAAAACATATAAAGTATGAGCTTGTCACATCATCTTAGGGCATCCCTATCTCACTACCATAGAGAAGGCTAAGTATTATTAACACATCACTGGGGAATCATAACCCCTCACTACACCACTTGAGGATAACACCTCTCACTAGGCATTAAGTCCTCACCAGGTCATGAGACCCATCACATCAATCTTGTATATGAACATCTCATATGCCTCAACAAGTACAATGTGTACGATTATCTTCATGTTATTTAATATAGATCACTATAGCATTCACATAGCTATCACATTCATTTCACCTGCAAGGTTTAGGGCTCATAAATAGGAGAGAAAAAATATCATAGATCTCTATGTCTCATCAAGATCTCAACTTGCCTTTGAATATTCATAACTGTCACCATAGCGTACACGTAGCTATGATATTAAATCAATCTATAGGGTTAGAATTACACAAGTAGGAGAGACAAAGTATAATCATGTGCCATACATTGAAGTAAACTCAGTAAACATAGCCTACCCAAGGATTAGGGTTAGGGTTCACACACTTAGACGATTAGGGTCCCATTACATGTTTAAACATAAAACCCTAGTTAGGTCATCTCTCACTTTCTTGGAGCCGATTTGAGTTAGGCAGAAATACTTGCTCATGATTAGGTTGTTAATAACATCACTAAGTGTTAACGTCATTCATATGTATTCATGTACCCATCCCACTATGCTGCATATAGGTAACAACCATGCACCATGTATGTGAGTCAACCATCCATTACATGTGTGTTAAATATACATCAAAACAAGTGACATAACCATAACACACCAACACATGGTCACGACCCCAACACCCAATGCATGGTCACAACCGCACAACACCATAATCAGGCCACGACCACAACGCACCATCACCTAGTCGTGACCGTGATGCACCACCTCTTGGTCACTACCATGATGCACCATAGCTAAGCGTCACGAAGAAAGTTCATAACTAGGCATCTCAATCATCAAACATGGGGCATCGTCTCCAGAAATAGATGTCGCAGCCATCAACACATGACAAGGTGTCAACAATATGTCATCGTGACCATTACCAACAAGGCATTGTGTCCAACACCATGCACCGATACCATTCTTACCATGCATCATGACCACACTAAACAAAGTGTTCCATTCAACCGTCAGGACAGGTGTCACGAACAATGCAAAAACATGCAGCTCGACCAAAACTAAGGGCAATGTCTCAACCATCAATCCAAAATGTGGGTGTCGACCAAAACAAGAGCAAGGTTACAACCAAAACATCACACCCTAGTCGCAAATGAGATAGAACATACCATGGTCACGAATGAGACACGACTATGAACACGTGACTCATCTCAAACCACTCAAAGCATCTCAACCCAAAGCCAGAACATTGGGGTATGTCTTTGACCCTAAACATCAAAATAACATATGTCTTGACCCAAAGACAACAAGGACACCTATGTCATAACCATGGCAAGATTAAACAACAAAAATACCAAGGGTGACAAAGTGCAAAACTCATGGATTCAAGGTCCTTAAACCCTAAAATCAACACCATGGAGATCCTCAAGCAAATCCACTTGAAAGAGAGAAAGGTGAACCAAATATTATATGAAAACCATCAAAAGCTCAAAGGAAAAGATGTGGGCTGAACTTAAATCTTGGTGATAAAACCAAAGCTCAAGATGCCTACAAAGTCATCCTCTCAAGATCACTGAGAAAATGTGCACATACAAATATGGGTTTGAGAAAGAGAGTTATCTTTGTGACAAAACTACAAAGTCTTAAACCCTAATTCCATAGCATTCATCATCTTCCGTCTTAGAATCATATTTAGATACAAAAATAGATGACTACACCAAGATAAATCCACCGTCTCCAAGGGGGAAACTTCACACAAGATCGATCATGAAAAAGCCTAAGACATGTACCAAAGAACCATCACAAAAGAACCTCAAGCAAGGGAGATAAACCCCCATTTAACCCATCCAAAATAGAACCAAAACTCTATATTCCATATAGTGGATGAACCTTAGGCATGTGTCCAAAAAACAAAATCAAAACATAGGAGGTAAACCACTATTACACACCCATCTCTAAATTCAGGTACTTAACCTTAGGGTTTTGGATTCTAAGCATATAAAGCGTGATAACCACCATCACTTAGGCTCTAGATAATGATATCATATACTAGAATATTAAGGGCACATTTCAGAGTGAAAAATAGAAACATGCTAATAAGATCAAGAGTGATAATAATAGAGGTGGGGTAGAGAGTTATAAAACCCACTTTATGGAAGATCAACTCTAAGGATTTCAAGCTCCAAGCACACGATAAAAAGAGAGGAATGAGATCCACTAAATGCTCCACTTTTGGCCACAAGATCACCTTAAAAAGGATAAGTTACCATGCTAAAATGTTGCTCAAGAAAAGAGAGCAAAGATCCTTAAGCTGAATCAAAAGAAGAAGGAACAAAGAGAGAACGAAACTTCCTCACACTTGGGTTCACCTTGTCAAAACATGGCCTATGATCCTTGCGATGAGGGGTTCCTCTCCAAAACGACCATCATGGAGGATCCATGGTCTAAGGTTGTGAAAAGTAGAGATGATGGGGGTAGATGATCCAAGGAAACATTATCAAAGAAAGGCAAACACTTACCAAGGTTGAGGATGAGAAAATATCACTAGATGCTAGGGATCCGATCACCATAGCTCCAAAGATCAACCCTTCTTTGCTCCACCAAGATCTAAGGATGAGAAATAGAGAGGGAGGAAGATGGAGGACCGAAAGGTTCACTATCAAGGAGAGAAGATGGTTTATATACTTGAGGAGGAGGGAAGTAGGGTGGAGATGAGGTGTCAACACCTAAAGACACCAAAGGGACACTTGTCCACCCAAGGCAAACACATGCAACCACTAAAAATACACATGCATGAGGTGGTTATACAACCTATGTTGGGTATCAACCTCTTAGGATGCTTAAAAATTAGGTCATGGTCGAGAAACTCAATGATGGTGGAGACAAACACAAACCAAACGTCTTGGTTGAGACAAAAACACCATCAACAAACTAGGTTGAGACACTCCAAAAAAGGACAAACTGTATCAAACCAACACAACGGAGATCAACACAGTCATGACCTCCACACCCAAGGGAAGTGTCTCATTTGAGGAACACATGATACCACTAATTGTGGCGACCGTCTTGCGAAAACATGATTAACTAATGCGAAAGCAAATTATTTGTAGAGGATTACTGAAAATCACTGAAAATTTAAAACTTTTTCAAGAGATCCATTCACAGGAAAACTCTTTAACCAAAAACCAAAGTATTTCAAATTCATCCTGGTTCACAAGTATACAAGTTGTACCATTCCTTCTCAAAGATTACAACATCAACTATCTTATAAACATTATATACAGACAATATACGAATCTCGAGGCATCAAGCCAAAACCTCAGATTGATTCATAAGACACTGACTAAAAACTCCGAGGACCTGAGAGTACAGAGACGACACATAGGACTACTATCTGTATGACTAGACAGGCAATATCTCCACCTGAGATCTTATTGTTGTCCCTGCTGTTGCTATTGCTATTTCTCTTTCCTTATTCTAGGATTTCTGCTTTGCCTCCCATGCATACCTAAAAATGTTTCCCACGGGGGTGAGACAATTGAAAATTGCCCCAGTGAGAGATATAACTATCTGCCAAAAACATTGTTAATGCAGTTTATTAAATTAAAACTGTGCAGGAGTTACTTTTACATTATCAGGCAGAATTATTCATCATAGAACAGAATAAGATAATATCCTATTATCAAGGAAGTCATTGCCTCTACCCATGGTAGATAAGTTACTCATCTGTCTACTTTGCAGAAAATATAAAGAAACATAAATAACATTTATCCACTAAGGAATGCACAAAGAAATACAACATCAGTCAATGAATTTCCGTATTCAATCCTTAAGCAAACATGCTATACGGATGATTACATTTTACAATCACACTTATACCCTGAGGAGGTGAGCCATACCGCTCAAATCCAACCTTCGGTTGCAAGACCCAAATCCAGTGCCATACAAGGTCCATGGAAGAGCCAAACTCCATGACCTCCCACGTCTCGGTCAGTGTGAGACCACAAGTAGGACCACAGTCTCTTGCTTAAGTGACCTCAGTCACAGGGTTAGCTCCCGTAGGCTACCCTTTCTCTAGCCCACTTTGGTAAAGGTCTCGGCGCTAGTATATCTCAGCCACAGGCCAGTTCACCGTGCTCCCTGGGCCATGAATGCATTCATGCTCTTTCACACTGAGCCATGGGCCTATTCACCATGCTCTTATACACATCTTGAGTCTACAACCAAAGTTGCATTCTAATCCTCCTATTTTCTTCTAGGAGAAACCCCACATATTCAACAATATACACTCCGGATTAACCCGCCGGAAAACCCATTTCACCATCACCAGCTACTGACGATGATGGATCTATGGCCAGGGCACTACATGATGACATTTCACTTGATTAATTAAGTGCATTACCATATCTTTTAGCATCATCCGTGTTTCAAACAAGAATTATTATAACAGATGCTACAAAGAAAGATACAATACATCTATCACATACTTTTCAAATCTTTAAAACACATGATACTTGGGATCTCAGTCCTTTGTCACATTACTGGGAATTCTCATCCCTTCACATTATCATCATCATGATTACTGGATCTGGGTAGTTAAACCCTTAGATCATAACATTGTTATCTCTATAATAGATAACCATTACCTCTAGATCCTCAGACCAAGGTATTCATTTTACTTGTGTGCAAGTATTCACATGGCTCACCAGGCCATTACACATCTTGTCACCTCTCACTAGGCAACAACTTATTCACAAGGATCATAAGGCCATTACACATCTTGTCACCTCTCACTAGGCAACAACTTATTCACATGGCTTACAAGGCCATTGATCATTATACTTGTTATACACGTATTTAACATGGCTTACAAGGCTTATGCAATAAAAGAAATACAACCTTCCCATCATTAGGGTTAAGGTTTTCCATTATTAACCATTTAGGTTTTCAAGGTCATATTATCAATGATCAAACCCTAGTTCATTGCTCCACACATCTAGGAGCAAAGATTGATATCATAAGTATTCAATCATACTTATTTATTCTCATCATTTTTCATTAAATGAATCATCAATTCAAGGTATGAGTTCATTTCTCATCCTCATCATGGTATGATTACATCATACACATCATTTGGGCTTAACCCCATTCTCAAGGTATCCTTGGTAACAACCCAATGTTTATCAACAATTGTTATTTTTGGATGTTGGATGGGAATTGGATACAATCCTTCTCCTAATTGTGATGTTAAAAAATATACTTAAGCTTGAGTTGAGAATTCAGTGAGGTTGTTAATAAATTTTCCCTAAACAAAATAATCATCTAATATCATATGCATTAAATATGCATTGCCATACTAGCATAAATGATAAAATATTAGTATTTGATATTTACTTAATATACCATTTTCATTTCTTTTAGGAAAATACACTAAATTTATAAGATAACCCCTTGAAATTAGTCATATATCTCTCAATTTTCTAGTAAATTATCAAGAGGGGAGTATTCACTCATAAAGCAAACTCATGAAATTTTCTAACATATTTACATGTATCACCTAAGGATATTAGGGAAAAAACAAGACAGAGTTGTAGTATATGAGGTGGAATTACATACTCCTTGCACATCTAGGTTATGGGTGGGTGCAAGGAGTTTGTCATTTTCATGTTTTATGATGTATATATACATAAATCTATCATAAAAGGTATATGATGAAAGTCTAGGTGTTTTTATATAGTTTGATAAGAACATGTACATATATGGAATATTCTCTTAACTTCAAAATATGTTTAACCCTCTTTATTCTAGGGATTTCCTAATGTGTGGTTAACTGATGTATGGTGTGAAATATTAATGTGTTTATTGCAAAGAGATATTTTAAAATTCTTATGTATATCTACAATGTTTTTTAATGTTTATATATTTTACTAAGTCTTCCATTGTGATTAGGTTTATGTTTGTGAAGATCTTTGTCTGGGTTGCATTGGGTGATAACAAGGACATCGGTCTTCATTGGGTGTTTGCAATGTCCCACATCTTAAGGCCTCAGAAAATTGATCTTAAAAGGAATGACTGGACTACCCATATCACCAAGGCGCACATTCTTTTTAGGGAACCTATCGCTAAGAACTCCAAAATAAAGCATGTTCATTTTGGAGTGCTACTAGAATGGTTGACCAGTTGGAAAGTAGATTCTAGCTTGTGTGTGAGTGAGGACAAAGCACGTAGTTAAGGCCAGTGGGGGTTTCTGGTGCCAATCATCATTCTTGAAATTCAACTAGAGCCTTGTGCAGTGGGCTCGAGTGTTACAAATGATATTAGAATCAAAATACCTCTAGTAGGTGGGACCCACATGGGTTTTTCATGCCTGTAATGCCCCTCCAAGCACATATATTCCAGTGGAAGCAAACCCGATGTTGTCCATAACATGGGTCACTTGGCTCAGAGGGACATTACAAAACATGATATTCAATAGTAATCAAGATAAATGATACACCATGCATTTATTGGAAATATTGATCCATACATTGTTCTTCAACAAAACTAATACATATGAGATCTTTAATATATCATATAACATCTATACATGACTGATAACCTGAGGGAAGCCCTAATCATATAATTGGATCATCTAGGTAGATGGCACCCCACTAGGTTTCACTTAAGATCTTCTAATGCTTGGCATGCTCTTCTTTAGTCCTTATTTTCTCCTAACAGAGGGCATTGCACCCCCAGCCATGCAAGGCAAAATGAAAAATATGTTAGAGTAAGTGGAACTGAGAAATGTTCTACAAACTGAAAAATAAAGTATACTTTTGAGAAAACATGAATTAAACATTTAAAACATCGAATACTTTTCTAGTCATCTATCTTTGTCTATATTTCTCTTAATCATTGACATTACTATCTTGAGTTGACTATATTGTCTTTCTTCCATAACATTTCTCTCAAGAGCTAGATGAAACACATTTCTCTCAGGAGCTTGATAACATATGCATCAAAGTGGTCATTATTCTCAAGAGCTGGATATATAACATTGTTCTCAAGAGCTTAAATCTACATTCATTTCCCTCATGAGCTTGATAAAATACATTGTTCTCATGAGCTTGATAAAAAGCATTGCTCTTAAGAGCTTGAATCTATAGCATTTGTTCTCAAGAGCTTGATATGTGCCCAAAAAAGCTATTAACTTAGGGTGAAACAACATTAATTAACTAACTTATTCTTAACGTTATTTTAGAGCATAACAACTTGAAACATTAAATCTTAGTTAAGAAGGATACACATGTCATTATCATAATCATATTGGAGAACAATATTGAATACTATAATCTGGTTCATGATCAATTTTCTTGTAAGCATTCATTAGAACTATATATTTGATATCATTACAATTGATTCTCATAATCATAATCTAATAAAAATCCTTGACCCATACTTTTTAACTCAGATCGTATGAATCTACTTACCTTTCTTGAAGAAAACTCAATTGCTCTTATTAGGTTGAATAAGCCCTAATCACATTCTTGGGTTGGTTGAGCCCTAATTGTCCTATTCATTGGATGACTATTCATTAATAACTATATTCACCTTAGTTCCTAGGGTTTCACAGCTCTTGGCTAACACAAGAAAACTCGATGTGAAATTAGGTTCTGAATCTTATTCCATCATCTAGATCTTGAAAAATCGATCAAAAATCATGTATGGTTCGGCCGCATAGGACATACCAACAAAAAATATGAATTTTCAAAGATAAATCTCCATTCAACCAATCAGAAACTTGGATAAATCCACGTTGGCATCATATCATTCTTCAGCACCTGTGGGCCCTACTTAGCTTGTCCAATCAGGGCCATCCACAGGGCCAGGCTCGCCCAAAATCAAACGGATGGGTGAGAAACCAAAAAAGCCCTTGTAACACGAATTAGGTGACAAATCTATCAAGGAAAAAAGGGTAGAATCGATGCCTGGAATCCTCCTTGTGGAGTCATGGTGCAAGCAGCCCATTTTGGAAATGCAAACCTCAGATAAAATCTCAAACAACACCACTAGTTTTGTGAAGGGAAAAGTTGGAAACTACTCCTCTAATCTTTCTGGTCAGAAGGGTCCCCAAAAGTGGACTTTGTGGTAGCCAAGACACACAGAAGATAACTTCCGCCATGTCTGAAATAGAGTAATTCCATTGAGAAGGAACATAGGGGAAACCAATGTGGAAGAGAGGAAGTGAAATCGTACCCAACGCATCTGTGAGGGCTTGAGAGGCCAGAACTAAAGTCACTAATGTCAATCACAGGTCCATTGTAAAAATCTCAAACCAACACGGCCATTGGAAATCGGTACAGGAACAAACATGAAAAACAAGATATGGATAATTACCTCAAATGAAAGTAGAAAAAGAGTCCAGGGAGCTTAAGTCAACCTTCACAAACTTCCACATTGAGTTATAGTAATCAAAATAGGAACATGGCTCCTAGACAATGAGCTCCGAATAGAAGTCTCCGATGAGCTTGTTTGGAGACCAAACAAGGGGAACGCATGCCACACTAAGATAAGGGTTAGGTTCGTAATGTTCTATAGATGGTGAAGCCACTAGTAATTGGATAGGGGTAGCATAGGGGCAGAGAACAATGGTGGGAGGTGGTGTTAAGGAATATTGGGCATTTCTTATATGGTCAACTCTAGGGTTAGTTTAAGGGGTTTATGGGTGAGTCTTTTTCTCCAGAAGTCGAGAGTGAAAATCGTTTGAGCATTAGTCACTCACATAGAGAGAATTCCCCAAACGACCAGGAAACAGGAGTCCTCCTCCATGCATGAGGTTGAAGAAAGAAAGGGACAGTTGTGATGAAAGTGCTACTGTGCGCGTCCCCATTCCACAAAAGGCCCAAAAGAACAATTTTTTGAGAAAAGGCATTTATCTCATTAAAATCACCATTATCTTCTAAAATTATTTAACTCATCAAACCAATCTCAAAGCAATCCAAATTTTTACCGTACGTCTTATTTTGTGTGTAGAATAATCTAGAAGTGTTATTTTTCTTTTCAGATGGCTCAATTAATTAATATGGTTAAAACAAGATATATATTAAATACTAATTATCTAAATATAATCAGATCTTGAAATTGTGGGTAATAACTTATTTGAACATCATCTCTTAATATGAAAATTCTCAATGCCTTTTAGTGATCAAAATTATACACATTGACCCATTTATAGAGTGTGACCATGAATATTATGCACTTAGTGAATTATAATAAGGTACTCAAAATGAGGATGTTACAATTCTACCCACCTTGGATAAATTTCATCCTCAAAATTTTAGATAGCTATCCATCTTAAGGTGTTACTAATCATTTTGTTGGTGATACACAAGCAACCCAAAGTTTAACATTTCGTATCGATCTGTGCATCCATCTAAACAATACCACTACGGTTAGGTCATACCTTATATTATCTAGTTCTTATCCACTTCTTCTATGACCATGGAAAGCACTCTTTCCTAACGCTTCTCTCTCTCTCTAGTTGTTTTATTCTTGCTTCTACTTCTTTGGACTGTTGAACTTGAAGTGTAATTCCTCGCCACATAGGGTAGCATACTAGTTGTCCAAACTATTATTCCCCACCATGGGGTTCCTGACACTTAACATGTATTTTAGGATTCTAAATAGTATAGAATTAGGTTTAAGTGACTACATGTCTCAAACTTATAATGTTAACTCTTATTTTCCTTGTCGCCTTTGGATACATGTCGGTCGCTCATGTATGCAAAGGTGACATATCTTATCACACTTATCTTAGCACCTCCCTCATGCACATGTCCCAAACCACATGTACTTGAAAGGACAAGACAAGTATGATTATGAATATAACATTCTCTCTGCAAAACCCCATGAGCATGTGTCCTATACCAAAAACATGTGGGAAAAAGAGAGAGCATGCTATATACAATTCTAGAGTTAACATAAAAGCTCAAAACTTCTAGGAACATAACCCTAATCCTTATCTAAACTTTTGCCTTCTATCTAGACCTCTACTTTGGTTTCTAATATCTTTCACTTACTTCTTCTATACCTAATGTTAGAACATATGAATTTGGCTTTTTCCTGGTGGCCATCCACTCATTGGCTCTAATACCATATTGTAACTCCCCTTCAAGCACATATATGCTAGCAGAAGCAAACCCTATGTTATCCATAACACGGGTCACTTGGCTTGGAGGAACATTACAAAACATGATATTCAATAGCAATCAAGATAAATGAAACATCATGCATTTATTGGAAATATTTATTCATAGATTGTTCTTTAGAAAAACTAGTACATTTGAGATCTTGAATATATCATTTAACATCTAAACATGACTTATAACATGAGGGGAACCCTAATCATATAATTGGATCATCTAGGTAGATGGAAACCCACCAGGTTTCACTTGAAATCTTCTAATCCTTGGCTTGCTTTTCTTTAGTCCTTATTTGATGCTCACTGTGGGCACCGCACCCCCAGCCATGCAAGGCAAAATAAAAAATACGTTAGAGTAAGTGGCACTGAGCAATGTTATAAAAACTGAAAAATAAAGTATACTTTTGAGAAAACATGAATTAAACATTGTAAACATTGAATACTTTTCTAGTCATCTATCTTTGTCTATATTTCTCTTAATCATTGACATTACTATCTTGAGTTGAGTATATTGTCTTTCTTCCATAACATTGCTCTCAGGAGCTTGATGAAACACATTGCTCTCAGGAGTTGATAACATATGCACCAAAGTGCTCATTTCTCTCAGGAGCTTGATATATAACATTGCTCTCAAGAGCTTAAAACTGTAGTCATTGATCTCAGGAGCTTGATAAAATACATTGCTCTCATGAACTTGATAAATAACATTGCTCTAAAGAGCTTGAATCTATAACATTTGTTCTCAAGAGCTTGATATGTGCCCAAAAAGGTGAATAACTCAGGACAGAACAACATTAATTAACTATTTTATTCTTAACATTATTCTGGAGTATAACAACTTGCAATATTAAATCTTACTTAAGAAGGATGTACATGTCATTATCATAATCATATAGGAGAACATTATTGAAAACTATAACCTGGTTCGTGATCAATTTTCTTGTAAGCATTCATTAGAACTATATATTTGATATCATTATAATTGATTCTCATAATCATAATCTAATAAAAACCCTTGACCCGTACTTGTTAACTCATAGTGCATGAATCCACTTACCTTTCTTGAAAAAACTCAATTGCTCTTATTAGGTTGAATAAGCCCTAATCACGTTCTTGGGTTGGTTGAGCCCTAATTGTCATGTTCATTGGATAACTATTCATTAAACTATATTCACCATAGTTCCTAGGGTTTCACGGCTCTTGGATAACATAAGAAAACTCAAAGCGATATCAGGTTATGAATCTTATTCCATCATCTAGATCTTGAATTGATCAAAAATCATGTATGGTTCGGCCTCATAGGACATACCAATAAAAAGATATGGATTTTCAAAGATAAATCTCCATTCAACCAATCAGAAACTCAAATAAATCCACGTTGGCATCATATCATTCATCAGCACCTATGGGTCCTGCTTAGCTAGTCCAATCAGGGCCAGCCACAGGGTTAGCCTCACCCAAACCCAAATGGATGCGCGAGAAACTAGAAAAGCCATTGTAACATGAATCAGGCAACAAATCTATCAAGGACAGAAGGGTAAAATCGATGCATGTCATCCTCCTAGTGGATTCATTGTGTGAGCAGTCCTTTTTGGAGATGCAAACCTCAGATCAAAGCTCAAAGAACACCACCAATTTTGCGAAGGGAAAAGTTGGAAACTACTCCTCTAATCTTTTCGGTCAGAAGGGTACCCAAAAGTGGATTTTGTGGTAGCCAAGATACATTGAAGATAACTTCCGCCATGTGTGAAATAGAGTAGTTCCATGAAGAAGGAACGTAGGGGAAACTAGTATAGAAGCAAGGAAGGAAAATCATACCCAACACATCTGTGAGGGCTTGTGAGGCCAGAACTAAAGCCACTCGTGCGAATCATAGGTCCAAAGTAGATATCTCATGCCAACACGACCATTGGAAACTGGTACAGGAACAAACATGGAAAATGGGATCTAGATAATTACCTCATATGAAGGTGGAAAAAGAGTCTAGGGAGCTTAAGTCAACCTTCATGAACTTCTACAATGAGTTATAGTGGTCTAAATAGGCATATGGCTCCTGGACGACGAGATCCACACAGAAGTCTCCAGTGATCTTGTTGGGAGACAAAACGAGGGGAACGCACGCCACGCCGAGACAAGGGTTAGGTTCGCAACGTTCTATAGATGGTGAAGTTGTCGGTAATTGGGCAGGCGTAGCATAGGGATAGAGAACAATAGTGAGAGGTGGCACATAGGAAGATTGGGCATTTCTTATATGGTGGACTCTAGGGTTAGTTTAAGGGGTTTATGGGTGCGCCTTTTTCTCCTAAAGTCGACAATGAAAACTGTTTGGGCATTAGTCGCTCACACAGAGAGATTTCCCTAAACGATCGGGAAACATGAGTCCTCCTCCAAGTGGGAGGTTGAAGAAAGTGGGGGACAGCTGTGACGAAAGGGCTACTGTGTGCGTTCCCATCTGACGGCCCACAAAAGGCCCAAAAGAATATTTTTTTAGGAAAGGGTCTTTATCTCATTAAAATCACCATTATCTTCTAAAATTATTTGACTCATCAAACCAATCTCAAAGAAATCCAAATTTTTACCGCACATCGTATTCTATGTGTAGAATAATCTAGTAGAGTTAGTTTTCTTTTTAGATGGTTCAGTTAATTAATATGATTAAAACAAGATATATATTAAATACTAAATATCTAACTATCTAAATATAATCAAATCTTGAAATTTTGGGTAACAACTTATTTGGACATTATCTCTTAATATGAAAATTCTCAGTGCCTTTTAGTGATCAAAGTTAGACACATTGACCCGTTTATAGATTGTGACCATGAATATTATGCACATAGTGAATTATAACAAGGTACTCAAAATGAGGATGTTACAATGCCAGTCTTGAGTTGTACAGTACATGCATGTCAGAAAGGGCTATCCATGTTGATATAGTGATCCTTGTACTGGTATCTGTGATCGGGAACTAGGTGTGCATGGGTCATTATGGGTCTATGCACACGGGGATGATTATGAGGCCTTATAGTTGACTTTTGACGAGAATGCCAATAGTCTAAGTTGGGGAAATTGTAACATACCAAGTCATGAGCCTTAAGATAAAAATGATCTAACAAGGAATGATTGGACTACATATCACCAAGGTGCACCTCCTTTTTAGAGAGCTCGCCACTAAGAACTCCAAAATTAAGTGTGCTCAGCTTGGAGTAGTATTAGGATAGTTGACCAGTTGGGTAGTTGATCCAACATTAAGGACAGTGGTGGTCTGTGGGGCCAGTCGTCATTCGTGAAATTTTACTAGAGCCTTGGACAATGGATCTAGATGTTATAGTGTAATTACATATATTAACATAGTGATGTTTGAACAATGCAATGATGTAATGAATAAATGTCATCATTGTGTGGGAAATAGTCGTTATAAAAATAATGAGGATTGTTGTATTCAATAGATATTATTATTCAAAATATCATGTATATTCCAAGAGAAGCTCAATTTTTTATTTTGCATAATAAATCCCAATATTAATATTTTAAATAAAAATTCTTCATTTGATTATATAACTACATCAGTTGGCAATAAGGTTAAATAATGAAATATGTGAAAGATGTATAATGAATAATTAGTTAATAATATGAAACCCTAATTAATATCATGTAACTTATAATGAGTCAAAAAATGGTGTGTCACATAGCATTTAAATTTGACCCATTCCCTCTTGAGGATAGAAAAGAAAAACAAATGTAATAATGGATGGTTGGCTTTTCTAGAAAATACTGTGAAATATCCAATATGACAATGTGACTAATATTACCCTAGTCAAACGTGTATGATAAGATGTTTTTCACTCCAATAAGCATTTAAATTGCTCCTTCCGTCAAGGTAAAACAGGAATTGTTGAGAGGTTAGCTGCATAGACATGCATGAATACTCTCCGTCAATTATCACATCTTGGATGGAAACCAAGATTTAAGAATTTGATATTTCAAACACAGTCACTTCATGCGACTCCACATACTTATCATAATCTTTGGATTGTTGGATTGCCAAAACACATCGAACTGAAGCATATGAATAGTAGTGCTTACCCATAACCAGACACATGGAGGGTCGGAGCGCAGTGTCCATTTAAAATAAGTACTAGAATTAGGAAATCGCCACCTAATATCTGTCAAATAAATATTCTTTCAAGCTGAGGTGGTCCATCTCGCTTTTAGAAAAGCAGACATAATAAGCATGCTTGCTTAGCATCAAAAGGGTACCCAGTTAACGTAGCTGGTGCTCCAAGTTGCATACGTGCGCGTGGTGGAACAAATCAGCGGTAGTCGACTAAACCATGATCCCGTCGACCGATGACCGCATTCACTCATTCACCTACCTCGGCTTGGCGTCCCTTAGCATATCTGTCCCTAGCTACTGTTCTAGATTCTAGACGGTTGCGATTATTTATTCGACGCACAACTAGGTAGTTCCCATGAATGCTGGGTGTATAATTAAGCTGGGTAATAAATAACTCATAAATGAAAGCTACGTCCGAAGGGGTTTGGTGTTTCTCGATGAAAAGACCAAGTTGACTTCAGTATACAAAATTAATGCAGCTCCCCGGAAGGAAGGACAAGAGGCATACACGGAAACCAGCTCATGTCGTACGCATCCGAAACAACCACTCATCCAGTTTGTTGTGTGTACATGCAATATCTAATGGCCTACACAAGGGGCCTGTTTGGTAGGGTGAGGTTCAAACCCACGAGTTCAAATGTTCACTTTTGCCCAAAAAAAATTGTATGTAGGGAGTAATTGGGTGCAGTTCTGCGGGTCGGAACTCCCAAAACTTTTACACAGAGGGTCCAAATCCGGGAATTTGTACCACTCCCTAAACCGATGTGGTCGGGTGTATTTTTCTCCGCTTCACGCAAAAACTCTACGTGTGGCAACACATTCCACTATCACACAGACAGAGAGGTGTTACGTGAAAACGTGCAGAAATCACCATAACCACAGATTACCAAAATACGGGTTAATTAAAACCGATTGCAGAAAACTGATAGAACTGAGAAACTATTACATTCAAGTCCACATCCTGCAAGAAAACAGGTTATATACATATATGCAAGCCTTGATAGGTGTTCACAGCTTAGAGCAACAGCCGTCCTATCACCACAGGAGTTCATCACCTGTTCATACATACATAGAGGCCCACATCCGGCCAACAGCAGGATATACAAAACATCAACGATAGTGTGTCGTGCAACAACGTCAAACACTTCCCAAGGACCTGAGAGGATAGGGATGACTCTAGACTCTACTACAGAATATCCAAAACAGCAACATGTCCAAAGCTTGCCTTCTACTGCTCGTCTAGCTGCTCGGCCGCAACTCCACGACCACCACCACGTCTAGCTCGACCACCTAAAAAGGGGTGTAAACCAGCGGAGTGAGACAATCAAACATTGTCCCAGCGAGAAACATAACTCCCCGCCGAAACTACAAAACCTCATATATGTATAAAGCAGCTAACTGTGAAAAGGTATAAAAGAACAATTTTAAAATAAAGTTGTCTATGCCTAGCAACATATCAGATGTAATCAAATATTATTTGTGAAACATGATTAACAAGACGAGATATATAAGTTCTACTACATATGAAGAACATATAAGCAACTGCAAGATATAACAGAGTTGACTACCCAAACAAGGCATCAACCAATGTTTCGTGTTTGTCTTAAGCAGTAATACTATTCAGTTGAATTACGTATTATTATGCCCTGAGGAAGTGAGCCGTACCGCTCAAATCCAACCTTCGGTTGCGAAACCCAAGCCGGTGTCATACAAGGTCAATGGAAGAGTCGGACTCCACGACCTCGCCCCTCATGGTCAGTGCACGAGTACAACACAAGAAGGACCACAGTCTCATGCTGAAGTGGTCTTAGCCACAGGGTCAAGCTACCCTCTGCCTAGCCTGCCTCGGTACAAGTCTCGGCACTAGTGAAACTGAGTCACGGGCATGTTCACCATGCTCTGAGCCATGAACGCATTCATGCTCCTCATATCACATATCCTGAGCCATGGGCCTGTTCACCATGCTCTTCATCACAATTGGGCTACGGGCCTGAATCCGCACCCTAGAGTCTACAACCGGAGTTGCACTCTTACCTCCTTACTTTAGGCTAGGAGCAACCTCGCATATTCAACAATATGCGCTCCGGGCTAACCCATAGGAGAACCCATTTCACCATCACCAAATTACTGACGATGATGGATCTATGGCCAGAGAAACTACATGATATATTCCACTGTGATTATTTAGTATCTTTTAGATGGATTTGCAAGATTCAACCAAGTTGTATAAAATGCAAACAGAATAAACAACATAAAACTCAACATTATGTTTTTATTGTAATCACATCAACCTGACCCATCTCAAGGATCATCACATACCATGGGATCTCAATCCCTCGTCATGTATTGCCACTGCCTCTCAAGGCTTACATCGTCATCATGGGACAAACACATCACATATGCAATCTCATCAACCAGAGTAATTATCAGAGTGATGTTACTCATCACATATTTCTCATAGCCTTTTCATGGCTAATCATCACCTGCATGGTTAGGGTATCCAATAATCATAGTTTCAACATAAGGACTATGCTCATCATCATGAAATGACATTCAAGATACTATACTTATCAACCTTACATTATCTGATGATCAAGTGCATAAAGCACATCATTAAGCAAACCACTAGTGTAACTACCACTATTCTCCTTATCATTAACAGATAAACATGATGATCACTTCATGCATATCGTCATGTTACTACCATTACCATTCTTAGCATTAACAGATAATCATTTTCATATGTGTAGCCAGGCTAAGATAAATGAACAAGCTTATGATAACGTGCATCATCATCTATATAAGGAGTTACTATCATTTGAGCAAGGACATATATAACAGCCTACTTCTATGAAACGTGACACCCTCACCATATGCGCTACAGCCCTTACTAGAGGTACCAAAAATCCTCACAAAAAGAGGTGTATCGGCCACCTGCCCTCACCAAAGAACAACAACCAAACGGTCAGTACACAAACAAGCAGCAGCGCTGTGTTGCCACATAAAGCAACCAAGCGTGCAACGCAAAACGCGTGTCAGGGGAGATGTGTCGTGTGTCAAGGAGGTATGTCAGACATCTAGCATTATCAGGCAATGCCCGTCACAGCATGGGGTGTCGGCCGATACCAGGGCAGGGCATAACGCCCGTCACTACTTGCCCAGCAACGCCCATTGCAGAGCCTATCTCGGCCAGGTCACCACCAAACACTAACAACCAAGAGAGACGAAACTTATCCCACATCTCATGCAACAACTTGGTCGAGGCCTAATGGCCGACACAAGCCAAGAAAAAGGGTGTGACGCCCGTCACAGGAACAAGCATATCGCCTGACATAAGGGCAGGGCATAACGCCCGTCACAACAGCCTGTCGCCCGACATCCACCCAAGGCCTATCGCCCAACACCCACTCAGGGTCGTCTTCCTCCTCAAGCACAAGGTACTCAAAACCCTAGAGGGTCAAGAACACCAACTCGCTAAGAAACTCTAAACCACAAGAGGATCGGCCAACAAGGAACTAAAGCAAGATGTAAAACTAACAACAACATATAAGCAAGAAAGGAGATAGTGTAGCTAGGGTTAGAAGTTATTAAGCCCGCCTTAAGCAAGATCCAAGGAAGAGGAAGACACTCCAAGGGATATCGGCCGCCACTTGCTCCTTCAAGGGGGTATCGTCCACCAAGCTGCCAAGGAGAAGAGGTGTCGGCCACCAAGCTGCTAGGAAGGGAGTGTGTCGTGCACACCAAGTTGGAGAAGAGACTAAGGGACCAAAAGGGACCCAAAGCAAGGAAATGAACCACTTATATAGAAGGAAAGGGAGGAGAAAACAAGGTTGGTCCAAGCAAGGTGTCACTTGCCTAGGGACACTTGTCCTAGTGCACGAGCCATCACTCTAGCAAGCTCCATACACATGTCCAAGATATGTTCCAAGTGTCCACTAAACAAGGTTAAGGCTAGGTCAAGCATCATGGGCGACGCAACAACTTGCACCATGGGCGACACAACAAGGCACCATGGGCAACACACATCCATGTTGGCCGACACAAACATCTCTTGGGCGACACAAAGCTCAACCAAGCCAAAATAAGGCGCCTCAAGGCCCAAAAGAACTCAAGCAACGAGCCCAAGCCTTCCTCTCAACACAAGAGGAAGCAAAGAGAGGGAGGAACACCTCACAAGGTGGCAAACTTGCCTACAAAACCCTAGACTTGGGTTATTTGCAAGTAGCACCTCCAACTCTCAACAAAGCGCAACCAAACCCTAATCAGCACTAAAGGTGATTAGCAAGCACCAAAGCACCAGGGTTAAGCAAAGCAAATAGGGTAAACCCTAAACGAAGGTCAGGGTCCTTACACTACGTGACTCCCCCTTGCTACTAGCCGCCGCTCATCGCCCACCCTTCCCCACTGCTTCTCACCCTCCATATTCTTCCACTTCTCGTCTTTCCTACTTGCTCGCTTCATCTCAAACATGCATTCCCCTCATTAACTAGTCCGTGCTATTACGTTGGTCGGAGTCGTCTCTGATCGGTATATATCTCTCCACTGGCTGACGAAGCAAGTTCTATCTGGGATCTATTGTTGCAATGGATCGTGGGAAAGAGGTAAATACCCTTGATTTTTCTGGATATATATGTCCCATGTTCCTCTATTGTATGTCGTCGTGCATTGATTTCATTTTATAGATTTTGGTTTTTGGCTACTGTCTCAGCCTATATCTCTATATGTAACAGCTCACAACCCTTATTTGGGTTTCTGGTTTTTCTGCCAAAGGGGTCCTTGTTACCCCTTTTGTCGGCCTATATCTCTATTATGTTATCTGCATTACTATTTTTTTTCTGTTCAAACTCCTCATGTTGAAGGTCATTTCATATCTTAAAATTATGTAGAGAAGAGAGATATGAAAGTATGGTGTACAATTGAGTTTGGAATACCACTTTCCTTTCTTATCATCATCTTTGCCCTCAATCACATTCTTCTATATACAGTTACATAAATATGTCTTTTTTACTAGCTATTTTTGACCTTTGCTGTCATTTATATCCAACCAATTAAATATTTACTTATCATTTATGTAAAACACATTGTTTGATATGCTAAAATATAGTATTGTGTTGTCAATGCTAAATACTTATATTATGATGTACAGGTAGTACTGAGATACAATCCAGGACTTGTTGAATACTTGATGTTTTGATGATGGGTGCAAGCGAAAGAGTGGTTGAAGATTTCTATGAATGCCGCCTCAAATTGTCTACAGTTGTGTTTCTATGAGCTACTGTTAGATTACATATAGTTGTACTTATATGTACATGTAGTACAGAGATACAGTCCACGACTTTCTGAAATGTGTTGTTGAATGGCTCTGTTTTGATGACGGGTGTAAGCAAAAGAGTGGATGAAGAATTTGGTGAATGTATTTTCAAATTATCTGTAGTTGGTGTTTTACTTTGAGCTACTGTTAGATTACATATAGTTGATGACATCATCAATTTTGTATCTAAAAAGTTTGGCTTGTATGACACTTTTGTGTTTTAGATACCGTATTGCTAGAAAGTTGGATGTGCAATGTTGTTGTAATGTGTACTTTTGTAAGAATTATACATCTTGCAAATTGTGGTAGTGGTGTCTTCTAATAGTATGTCTGGAACTTTATGGCTGTCATATTGTTCCATATATGAGCGCTGCATTTTTAGATTGTGAAGATGGTACGTATTATTACATATAATAGCTGATGTTACTACAGGAAAAGAATTTTCTGTATGTTTTGTGAAGTCAACCAAACAGAGAAAAATGAAAAAGCTACATTTTGAGTACACCCTACCAAACAAAATGTAGGTAGTTCAAATTCTGTGTTTCAGAAACATGTGCTCTCTAATTCAAAAAACTCACTCCGACTACACTCTACCAAACATGTCCTAGTTTATACATTTAACGATTTGCGGGGTACAGTGCAACATATGTGCGGCGATTAGGCTTAATACGCTAGTTTTAGTGCTTGTGTTGTATACGTAAATTGAAGGTCAAATTAGGAGAAAACATTATTATAGTACATCTCTTATATTAATTTGGTAAGATCTAATAAATTTTCATTATAGCGTACATTATGCATTTTTCTCTCCTAATTCATTTTGAGAGTTGGGGTTTAAAAGAGCAGATAAGAGAATATGTTATACTTATTAGAATGTGATATTCAACCCCATAATCAAATGGTCATGGGTGAAGGGACCATACACTTTATAAGCCCAAAAACTAATCTAAAATTTAGAGGCATGAGACTATTCTAACATCCACTTAGAGTGTATCTTCTTTTGTGTGTTTGCACTTGTTGTTTTAGGTAGGATACAGTCCTCCAACTTATTTTATGGGGCCCGGTTTAATACCATATATTAGAATGTGTGGTATTCAACCTAAAATCAAATGACAATAGGTGAAGAGACCACACACTTTATAAGCCCAAGAACCAACTCGAAACTAAGAGATGTGTGACTATTCTAACGGTACTGATGTGTACTACACTTTATTTTATCGTCATTAGGTAGTTACGGCATTCATTAATACAATTTTATATGTGATCTTAGTTTTTTTTATACTTGTGAACCGCTCCAAATTTGATAGGCACTCACAATTCACACTATTTATTCCTATTTTGCTTTATATACTTACCGACCAGCATGATAACTCAAGTTAACCTTTTGTACACCAGACATATTACACTAACATTCCAACTATGTATATCACTCCTATGATTAAAGTTGGTGGAAGCCAAACAACTCATGTAAGTAAAAGATTATACCGTCGTAACATGATAGAGGCCATGATAAAGAAAAGGGTGTAACTGGTACACGAACTTTGAAACAATGCCAGTAGTAAACTTAATTGAAGACTATATCACACTCACCGGTGGTTTAGTGGGTTTTTTTGTTGGTGTGTATAATTTTTGTGATGGATGTGTATGTTTCTTGTACGCTTACTTAATATACAAATGAAACTATCAGTAACATATTTGTTAATATTTCGTACTGGTGTGTGCAAACTTGTGTTGTCTGTGTAGATTTTTTGTGCTGCTCTTGTACAAATGTGTAACCCAAACAAATATTACTATTGCTAGCCAAAAACACAATAAAATGTCAAATTAAATATGTACAAACTTTTAATGAGCTATTGATAAAACATGTATTGTGTTTGTTTATAAATGCTACCACATGGTTTGTATGTTTTCGAGAAGAGAAGTAGATGCAGATTGGATGTTGTGTATTTTTTATCTAAAATAAGTCCAGTATTCTACGCACATAAACGACAAGACGTAAATCGTTACGATTTAAATATTTCAGAAGTTAATTGAGAATATGTTAAGGTTATGTTTTTTTATTCAGATAGAGTTGGCGGCGCCATTTGTTGTCTACTAGTTTTCCATCTTGATGTAATTCTTTTAAATTAACAAAGTGCAAGAGAATTGTTTTATTTTTTTCATTAAAAAAAATGGCATGAATAATCCTAAAAAAAAATTACACAATAATAGGCTGGATTATTTGAATTTGATATCGGACTGTGTTAAATCAAATTAAATCCGGTATATAAAAGTCACTGCTTCACATGAGATGTTGACTCCCAGACCTAGCCTTAACAATATGTTAGCCATTCAAAAGGTACTTGGAGGAAATTTTCCAAACTAAGATGTGCTTGTCAAGGAGAAACCGCCACCGATACCGTGGAAAGTTTGCTGATCTACCAAGTACGTCCTTTATCATTCATTCCCCCCACTCCACTCGGCCGCACCGCCGCAGTCACCAGATCCGACCGAATCCTAAACCGATATGAGAAGGTGGTCAAGCATTGGAGAATCACCTCATTACCCTCATCCGTTCCGCAGAGCTAACAAGGAAGAAGAGCTCAAGAACAAGTTTTGGTTTAGTGTTGTAGCAGCGGTCACTTGTTGCCTTCTTTGATTGTCTGAGCTCAAGACCTTTTAATCAGAAATGGCAGTTGGCTGTATTGAGGTCACGAGCCGCTCCATCCTGAAACCCTACTCCCCGCCGTGGTCTCCGCCGCACCACCACCTCGTCTGGCACACACCAAGTTCCTACACCCCACCTCCGCCGAGTCACGACCTACTCTTCCCTGAGAAAATCCTGTTAGATAAGTTGTTAGTTACTGTAGCTGTTAGTTACTGTAGCTGTTAGTTACAGCTCGTTAGTGTAGCTAAGCTATTGTAGTAATCACTTATTTAGCATGGGTTAATCCCAATGTAGTGCAGCATGTGAGAATGTTGTGTTGTTTCTAGTGTAAATGGCAAAAAAGTTTTATCTCATATTGCTCACTCCTAGAACTTTTGTGGTCCTCATATGTAGGATCACATGGGGCACTAGTGTCCAAAGGAGTCCTATGAGGGAGGTATGCTCACCTCCTTGGTGGGTGGGGTTACCACATCACAACGCACGCACGCACACGCGCCCAATGCCACGCCTTGCCGGCTCGGGCTCTACGTAATTAATTACTCGTGTAATTAATTGTTACTTTCTTATTCGGATTTCTTAATCCTAATTAGAAAGTGTTTCTCTTTTGCGGATTATTCCGTATTGTAGACAAGAGCAACCGAGTGTTTGCGTCTTACTGGGAATAGGATTAGGGACGTGTGTGGCTATATATACACATCCGGTCATTAGGGTTAAACACACCGAAAACAGTCTTCTGCCACGGTGTGTTTTATGAGCCCTAAACCTGAGTGTGAGAGCTTCGTCCCGGAGTTGCTTTGTGGAGTTGTCCTCCTGAGAAAAGTGTGACTCCTCCTTCTTGTCCTCAAGACTCGTGTAATTAATTGTTACTTTCTTATTCGGATTTCTAAATCCTAATTAGAAAGTGTTTCTCTTTTGCGGATTATTCCGTATTGTGGACAAGAGCAACCGAGTGTTTGCGTCTTACTGGGAATAGGATTAGGGACGTGCGTGGCTATATATACACATCCGGCCATTAGGGTTAAACACACCGAAAACAGTCTTCTGCCACCGTGTGTTTTATGAGCCCTAAACCTGAGTGTGAGAGTTTCGTCCCGGAGTTGCTTTGTGGAGTTGTCCTCCTCAGCAAAGTGCGACTCCTCCTTCCTGTCCTCAAGAAGCAACTATCAGGCGGTGGTTCATGCGGTTGCTGTGCTGCGCTGGTAGCAGTGCGACGCGACTATGTCGAGCTATGTCGAGCGCGAGCGAGACGTGCGAGGATTTCCGGATCGCGACTGGGAGAACGGTGCCTATCCGCGAGGATTGTCGGGCACTGATTAGTTTAAGTAACACGTTCGTTTCTCAACGAACGATCTGGTTTGCAAATCTAACTCCTGTTTTCTGTTCTCCTACTTTGTTTGTTCTTTGCTTCTTATTTTGGATCTGCCTGAATTGTTAATTAAATTGCACCTGTCGATGTTGCATGAACGACAATAACAAATATTAACAACAGTCTTAAAGAAATCAATTCTGTCGTTAATTAACTATGGCCGGTCAGGGAGTTTCGGGATGTAGGATTGATACAACTAATATGCCTGAAAAATTTACTGGTACGAACTTTGCCCGTTGGCAGAGTCGTATGAAAATTTGGCTGAATATTGCGGGTTATGATCAGTATTTAATTGAAACTGAACCTGTATCTGATGAAACAATTCCTGATAATGCAAACATTATTGCTAATTGGAAGAAGGGTGATAAAACGTGCCGCGGTTTGATTCTGTTTGGTTTAAATAACAAACTGTATGATTCTTACTCAAAGCCGCCAGTCACTACGTCCAAGGTTTTATGGGAATTGTTAATTAAGAATTTTAGCACTGAAAATCAGGGTGTTGAAAAATACTGTGTGTCTAAATTTCTTAAGTTTCATATGGTTGAGGGTAAGTCAGTTTCTGATCAAACACATGATCTACAACTCCTAGTTCATGAACTCTCAGATGCCAAGATGGTGTTGCCTGAGAAATTTGTTGTTATGTCTATCATAGAAAAATTCCCTAAGTCATGGGAGTCGTTTGGTATGTCTCTGAAGCATCGTAAAGGGACACACACCATGGATGAATTAATGATGGATATTAATATACAAGAAGAACACTTAAAGGAGAAAGGGGTCAAGGTGCCTACTGATGCTAATCCAACTGTTAATCTTACTTCTACGAAAAACACCAAAGATAAGAAATCTAAGAATGTACATAAACCCAAGGCAAAGATCCAAAAGAAACTGAAGAACAAACCTTGTTGGACTTGTGGACAGGTTGGCCACTGGAACAAGGATTGTCCTACTAAGAAGGCAAAGAAAGCTATCACATGTGCAACTGAGGAGGCTATGGTCAACATGATGACTGCATCCTTGAACCTCAATGATGGGTACGTGTCTATTAAACCTAAAATTCTTTCTATATTTGAACCACTTTATTGGATAATTGACACTGGGGCTAATGTACATGTGTGTGCTGATAAATCCCTGTTTGTGTCTTATCATGCCTCTCGAGGTCGGTCTGTGACTTTGGGCGATTCCAGCTCTGCTGAAGTCAAAGGCAAAGGACGGGTGGACTTGAAGTTCCCTTCGGGGAAGGTTTTGACTCTTAACAGGGTCAGACATGTTCCAACCATTCGACGCAATATCCTTAGTGGCGTCATATTAGTTAGAGAAGGTTATAGAGTAGACTGTAAATGTAATAAGGCTATTATTACACGCCTTTGTGATTCTTTGTTTTTTTGGCAAGGGGTACTTATGTGATGTGGAGAACTTGTTTAAGATTCATGTTGAACTTGTTTCAAATTCCGTTTTAAATTTGAATGATTATAGTTCTGTTTGCATGAATCTTGTTTCATTCGATGTATGGCATTCACGTTTGGGACATGTTAATGTTGCCTCAATGAAGCGTATGATGAATCTAGATTTGATCCCTAAATCTGAAGTTAGCAACAATAAATGTGAAATCTGTGTACAAGCTAAATTGCCTAGGAAGCCTTTTCATTCTGTGAATAGGAATTCGGAAATTTTGGATTTAGTTCATACAGATATCTGTGAATTTAATGGTGTTTCTACGAGAGATCAAAAATGCTATTTTATAACTTTTATTGACGATGCGAGTAGATAATGTTATGTCTATTTACTTAGAAGTAAAGATGAGGCATTGGATAAATTTCAAATCTATAAGAAAGAAGCTGAAACTCAAACCAGTAGAGTACTTAAGCGATTAAGGTCTGATAGGGGAGGAGAGTATACCTCGAATTTGTTTTTGGAATTTTGCTAGTTACATGGTATAGTTCATGAGGTAACTACTCCTTATTCACCACAATTAAATGGAATAGTTGAACGTAAAAACCGAACCTTGATAGATATGGTAAATACCTTACTCCAAACATCTGGATTACCCAACTTTATGTGGGGGGAAGCTTTGAATACGGCTTGCCATATTCTGAATAGAGTTCCCCATAAACATTCAGAGAGTAGTCTGTTTGAGTTGTGGAGAGGAAGGAAACCAAGTCTTAAATATCTTCGAGTGTGGGGGTGCCTTGCAAAGGTACTTGTCCCTGAACACAAAAGGAAGAAATTAGGACCGAAAATGGTTGATGCCATATTCTTAGGTTATGTAGAGACAAGTTATGCTTATAGATTCCTGATTGTAAAATCAGATATCTCTGGCATTGAGGTCAATACAAGTGTGGAATTACGTGATGCAACATTCTTTGAGGATGTGTTTCCTATGAAAACTGGTGTGCCCAATGAAGTTTCTCAAGAAGATTCATTTACCACAGGTTCCATTCCCGAGAACGTGGAAAGGATGACAAATGTGGGGGTGACTCAGAACATGCTATTTCTGAATCTGATGATTCGGAAGAAATAGTTGAACCAAGGAGAAGTAAACGGCCTAGGACATCCAAAGACTTTGGAAGTGAGTTTCTTACTTACAATGTTGAGGATGATCATGTTACTTTCAAACAAGCTATGGAATCTCCAGAAGCTAAGTTTTCGAAAGAAGTCGTTAATGATGAAATCCAATCAATTCTCTCGAATGGAACTTGGGAATTGGTAGATTTGCCTCTTGGTTGTTCTGCAGTTGGTTGCAAATGGATTTTTAAGAAGAAACTTAATGCAAATGGGACAATCAATAAGTATAAGGATAGGTTAGTTGCTAAGGGTTACACACAAAGGGAAGGAATAGATTATTTTGATACCTATTCACCTGTTTCCCGTATGACCACAATCCGAGTGCTTATAGCATTGGCTTCCATTTATAATCTCTATATTCATCAGATGGATGTGAAGACCGTGTTCTTACACGGTGATCTTCAAGAAGAGATATATATGGAACAACCTGAGGGATTTGTGGGTCGTGGGAATGAGTCCAAAGTGTGTAAACTTGTTAAGTCATTATATGGCTTGAAACAAGCCCCTAAGCAATGGCATGAGAAGTTTGATTCTGTGATATCATCGTTTGGCTTTATTTCTAATGAATTTGATAAGTGTCTCTACTGCAAGATTGTCAATAATGGATTCATTTTGTTATGCTTATACGTCGATGATATCCTGCTTTTTGGTTCTGATATGAAAGTAGTAAAAGAGACAAAGTCATTCTTGTGTAGCAAGTTTGAGATGAAAGATATGGGTGTCGCTGATGTGATTTTAGGGCTTAAAATCATAAGGTCTACTGATGGTATAACTCTCTCTCAGTCCCACTATGTTGAGAAGATACTGGAGAGGTGTGAGTACACATCACGTAAACCTATTAAGACTCCATATGATTCATCCAAACCCTTGTTCAAGAATGAGACTGGGGTTCCAGTGTCTCAATTACGATACTCTCAAATTATCGGAAGTTTGATGTATCTTATGAATTGTACACGTCCAGACATTGTGTTTGCCGTGAACAAGTTAAGTAGATACACCAGTTGTCCCGACAAGACCCATTGGGAAGCTCTTGACAGAGTTATGAGGTATATCAAGGGAACATGTTCCCTTGGGCTGCATTATGGTAAACATCCTTCCGTAGTTGAAGGATATAGTGATGCAAGCTGGATTGCCGTGAATTCTGGGAGTAATGGTGTCTCAGGATATGTATTCCTGTTGGGAGGAGGAGCTATTTCCTGGAGGTCTAAGAAACAGACCATATTGTCTCGGTCCACTTTTGAAGCAGAGTTGTGTGCTTTAGATGAATCTGGATTGGAAGCTGAATGTCTACATGGACTTATGTCTAGTTTACCTATGGTAATGAAGCCGCTTCCTGCAATTTCAGTTCACTGTGACAGCACTACAACTATTGCTAAGATAAAGAGTTCCAAGTACAATCAAAAACAGTGTAGACACATCCAAGTCAGATTGAAATCTGTAAGGGAGTTAGTGTCTAATGGAGTCGTGGCTGTGGACTACGTCGGTATCAAAGATAATACAGTTGATCCTTTCACTAAAGGTCTTACCTTGGCTTTAGTGGAAAAATCCAGGTTGGGGATGAGACTGAAACCCCTATAGATTTGCAGGCAGTAGCAACCCAACCCAAAAGAGTGGAGATCCCATAAATTGGGTTCAATGTGGTAATAACAAGCTGTCGGGTAAATCAGATGACACTATGTATTCTTGTTTGATGCTTCTAGCATCTGTGTGTCTATCTCCTGGAAACATGTTAGTGTCATGACTGCAGTTAGTAAGAGAGTAGTCTTTTAATGGTGTCAAGTCTTAGGACAGGATGTTAGCAGTACATCCTTGGAGACTCCAGCTAAGTGATTGATGTTGTGTAGGCCGCAACAGGAGAATTGGGTTGTTCTCTGTTATCAATCATGATATAAAATTTTGTATGAATGGCCTTAATGCATTGTTTTTCTTTACTACCATGTCTTTATTGTGTTGTTACCAACCTATACTCTTGTACCCAAGGTTCAGGTTCAAGACTTTTATTCACCTAGTTCCTACAGGGTTCACAGTTGGATAACTCAAGTAGATTCAAACCGAAAGGTATCTGCTGAAAGCACAGTATGGAGGACTGAATGGTAGAGCACACTACACATTGGACTTTGCGGGGGATTGTTAGATAACTGATTACGGTAGTTGTTAGTTACCGTAGTTGTTAGTTACTGTAGCAGCTCGTTAGTGTAGCTAAGCTATTGTAGTAATCACTTATTTAGCATGGGTTAAGCCCAATGTAGTGCAGCAAGTACATGTGAGAATGTTGTGTTGTTTCTAGTGCAAATGGAAAAAACGTTTTATCCCATATTGCTCACTCCTAGAACTTTTTTGGTCCTCATATGTAGGATCACATGGGGCACTAGTGTCCAAAGGAGTCCTAGGAGGGAGGTATTCTCACCTCCTTGGTGGGTGGGGTTACCACATCACAACGCACACACGCACGCGCGCGCGCCACGCCACGCCTCGCCTCGCCTTGCCGGGATGGGCTCGGGCTCGGGCTCGTGGATTGTGGAGAATGTCTTCCGTCTTCTTTTTGCACTAGGATACAACTACATAATTAATTACTCGTGTAATTAATTGTTGCTTTCTTATTCGGATTTCTTAATCCTAATTAGAAAGTGTTTCTCTTTTGCGGATTATTCCGTATTGTGGACAAGAGCAACAGAGTGTTTGCATCTTACTGGGAATAGGATTAGGGACGTGTGTGGCTATATATACACATCCGGTCATTAGGGTTAAACACACCGAAAACAGTATTCTGCCACCGTGTGTTTTATGAGCCCTAAACCTGAGTGTGAGAGCTTCGTCCCGGAGTTGCTTTGTGGAGTTGTCCTCGTGAGCAAAGTGTGACTCCTCCTTCCTATCCTCAAGACTCATGTAATTAATTGTTGCTTTCTTATTCGAATTTCTTAATCCTAATTAGAAAGTGTTTCTCTTTTGCGGATTATTCCGTATTGTGGACAAGAGCAACCGAGTGTTTGCGTCTTACTGGGAATAGGATTAGGGACGTGCGTGGCTATATATACACATCCGGTCATTAGGGTTAAACACACCGAAAATAGTCTTCTGCCACCGTGTGTTTTATGAGCCCTAAACCTGAGTGTGAGAGCTTCGTCCCGGAGTTGCTTTGTGGAGTTGTCCTCCTGAGCAAAGTGTGATTCCTCCTTCCTGTCCTCAAGACGCAACTGTCAGGCGGTGGTTCCTGCGGTTGTTGTGCTACGCTGGTAGCAGTGCAACGCGACAATGTCGAGCTATGTCGAGCGTGAGCGAGACATGCGAGGATTTCCGGATCGCGACTGGGAGAACGGTGCCTATCCGCGAGGATTGTCGGGCACTGATTACTTTAAGTAACACGTTCGTTTCTCAACGAACGATCTGGTTTGCGAATCTAACTCCTGTTTTCTGTTCTCCTACTTTGTTTGTTCTTTGCTTCTTATTTTGGATCTGCCTGAATTGTTAATTAAATTGCACCTGTCGCTGTTGCATGAACGACAATAACAAATATTAACAACAGTCTTAAAGAAATCAATTCTGTCGTTAATTAACTATGGCCGGTCAGGGAGTTTCGGGATGTAGGATTGATACAACTAATATGCCTGAAAAATTTACTGGTACGAACTTTGCCCGTTGGCAGAGTCGTATGAAAATTTGGCTGAATATTGCGGGTTATGATCAGTATTTAATTGAAACTGAACCTGTATCTGATGAAACAATTCCTGATAATGCAAACATTATTGCTAATTGGAAGAAGGGTGATAAAACGTGCCGCGGTTTGATTCTGTTTGGTTTAAATAACAAACTGTATGATTCTTACTCAAAGCCGCCAGTCACTACGTCCAAGGTTTTATGGGAATTGTTAATTAAGAATTTTAGCACTGAAAATCAGGGTGTTGAAAAATACTGTGTGTCTAAATTTCTTAAGTTTCAGATGGTTGAGGGTAAGTCAGTTTCTGATCAAACACATGATCTACAACTCCTAGTTCATGAACTCTCAGATGCCAAGATGGTGTTGCCTGAGAAATTTGTTGTTATGTCTATCATAGAAAAATTCCCTAAGTCATGGGAGTCGTTTGGTATGTCTCTGAAGCATCGCAAAGGGACACACACCATGGATGAATTAATGATGGATATTAATATACAAGAAGAACACTTAAAGGAGAAAGGGGTCAAGGTGCCTACTGATGCTAATCCAACTGTTAATCTTACTTCTACGAAAAACACCAAAGATAAGAAATCTAAGAATGTACATAAACCCAAGGCAAAGATCCAAAAGAAACTGAAGAACAAACCTTGTTGGACTTGTGGACAGGTTGGCCACTGGAACAAGGATTGTCCTACTAAGAAGGCAAAGAAAGCTACCACATTTGCAACTGAGGAGGCTATGGTCAACATGATGACTGCATCCTTGAACCTCAATGATGGGTACGTGTCTATTAAACCTAAAATTCTTTCTATATTTGAACCACTTTATTGGATAATTGACACTGGGGCTAATGTACATGTGTGTGCTGATAAATCCCTGTTTGTGTCTTATCATGCCTCTCGAGGTCGTTCTGTGACTTTGGGCGATTCCAGCTCTGCTGAAGTCAAAGGCAAGGACGGGTGGACTTGAAGTTCCCTTCGGGGAAGGTTTTGACTCTTAACAGGGTCAGACATGTTCCAACCATTCGACGCAATATCCTTAGTGGCGTCATATTAGTTAGAGAAGGTTATAGAGTAGACTGTAAATGTAATAAGGCTATTATTACACGCCTTCGTGATTCTTTGTTTTTTTGGCAAGGGGTACTTATGTGATGTGGAGAACTTGTTTAAGATTCATGTTGAACTTGTTTCAAATTCCGTTTTAAATTTGAATGATTATAGTTCTGTTTGCATGAATCTTGTTTCATTCGATGTATGGCATTCACGTTTGGGACATGTTATTGTTGCCTCAATGAAGCGTATGATGAATCTAGATTTGATCCCTAAATCTGAAGTTAGCAACAATAAATGTGAAATCTGTGTACAAGCTAAATTGCCTAGGAAGCCTTTTCATTCTGTGAATAGGAATTCGGAAATTTTGGATTTAGTTCATACAGATATCTGTGAATTTAATGGTGTTTCTACGAGAGATCAAAAATGCTATTTTATAACTTTTATTGACGATGCGAGTAGATAATGTTATGTCTATTTACTTAGAAGTAAAGATGAGGCATTGGATAAATTTCAAATCTATAAGAAAGAAGCTGAAACTCAAACCAGTAGAGTACTTAAGCGATTAAGGTCTGATAGGGGAGGAGAGTATACCTCGAATTTGTTTTTGGAATTTTGCTAGTTACATGGTATAGTTCATGAGGTAACTACTCCTTATTCACCACAATCAAATGGAATAGTTGAACGTAAAAACCGAACCTTGATAGATATGGTAAATACCTTACTCCAAACATCTGGATTACCCAACTTTATGTGGGGGGAAGCTTTGAATACGGCTTGCCATATTCTGAATAGAGTTCCCCATAAACATTCAGAGAGTAGTCCGTTTGAGTTGTGGAGAGGAAGGAAACCAAGTCTTAAATATCTTCGAGTGTGGGGGTGCCTTGCAAAGGTACTTGTCCCTGAACACAAAAGGAAGAAATTAGGACCGAAAATGGTTGATGCCATATTCTTAGGTTATGTAGAGACAAGTTATGCTTATAGATTCCTGATTGTAAAATCAGATATCTCTGGCATTGAGGTCAATACAAGTGTGGAATTACGTGATGCAACATTCTTTGAGGATGTGTTTCCTATGAAAACTGGTGTGCCCAATGAAGTTTCTCAAGAAGATTCATTTACCACAGGTTCCATTCCCGAGAACGTGGAAAGGATGACAAATGTGGGGGTGACTCAGAACATGCTATTTCTGAATCTGATGATTCTGAAGAAATAGTTGAACCAAGGAGAAGTAAACGGCCTAGGACATCCAAAGACTTTGGAAGTGAGTTTCTTACTTACAATGTTGAGGATGATCATGTTACTTTCAAACAAGCTATGGAATCTCCAGAAGCTAAGTTTTGGAAAGAAGTCGTTAATGATGAAATCCAATCAATTCTCTCGAATGGAACTTGGGAATTGGTAGATTTGCCTCCTGGTTGTTCTGCAGTTGGTTGCAAATGGATTTTTAAGAAGAAACTTAATGCAAATGGGACAATCAATAAGTATAAGGATAGGTTAGTTGCTAAGGGTTACACACAAAGGGAAGGAATAGATTATTTTGATACCTATTCACCTGTTTCCCGTATGACCACAATCCGAGTGCTTATAGCATTGGCTTCCATTTATAATCTCTATATTCATCAGATGGATGTGAAGACCGTGTTCTTACACGGTGATCTTCAAGAAGAGATATATATGGAACAACCTGAGGGATTTGTGGGTCGTGGGAATGAGTCCAAAGTGTGTAAACTTGTTAAGTCATTATATGGCTTGAAACAAGCCCCTAAGCAATGGCATGAGAAGTTTGATTCTGTGATATCATCGTTTGGCTTTATTTCTAATGAATTTGATAAGTGTCTCTACTGCAAGATTGTCAATAATGGATTCATTTTGTTATGCTTATACGTCGATGATATCCTGCTTTTTGGTTCCGATATGAAAGTAGTAAAAGAGACAAAGTCATTCTTGTGTAGCAAGTTTGAGATGAAAGATATGGGTGTCGCTGATGTGATTTTAGGGCTTAAAATCATAAGGTCTACTGATGGTATAACTCTCTCTCAGTCCCACTATGTTGAGAAGATACTGGAGAGGTTTGAGTACACATCACGTAAACCTATTAAGACTCCATATGATTCATCCAAACCCTTGTTCAAGAATGAGACTGGGGTTCCAGTGTCTCAATTACGATACTCTCAAATTATCGGAAGTTTGATGTATCTTATGAATTGTACACGTCCAGACATTGTGTTTGCCGTGAACAAGTTAAGTAGATACACCAGTTGTCCCGACAAGACCCATTGGGAAGCTCTTGACAGAGTTATGAGGTATATCAAGGGAACATGTTCCCTTGGGCTGCATTATGGTAAACATCCTTCCGTAGTTGAAGGATATAGTGATGCAAGCTGGATTGCCGTGAATTCTGGGAGTAATGGTGTCTCAGGATATGTATTCCTGTTGGGAGGAGGAGCTATTTCCTGGAGGTCTAAGAAACAGACCATATTGTCTCGGTCCACTTTTGAAGCAGAGTTGTGTGCTTTAGATGAATCTGGATTGGAAGCTGAATGTCTACATGGACTTATGTCTAGTTTACCTATGGTAATGAAGCCGCTTCCTGCAATTTCAGTTCACTGTGACAGCACTACAACTATTGCTAAGATAAAGAGTTCCAAGTACAATCAAAAACAGTGTAGACACATCCAAGTCAGATTGAAATCTGTAAGGGAGTTAGTGTCTAATGGAGTCGTGGCTGTGGACTACGTCGGTATCAAAGATAATACAGTTGATCCTTTCACTAAAGGTCTTACCTTGGCTTTAGTGGAAAAATCCAGGTTGGGGATGAGACTGAAACCCCTATAGATTTGCAGGCAGTAGCAACCCAACCCAAAAGAGTGGAGATCCCATAAATTGGGTTCAATGTGGTAATAACAAGCTGTCGGGTAAATCAGATGACACTATGTATTCTTGTTTGATGCTTCTAGCATCTGTGTGTCTATCTCCTGGAAACATGTTAGTGTCATGACTGCAGTTAGTAAGAGAGTAGTCTTTTAATGGTGTCAAGTCTTAGGACAGGATGTTAGCAGTACATCCTTGGAGACTCCAGCTAAGTGATTGATGTTGTGTAGGCCGCAACAGGAGAATTGGGTTGTTCTCTGTTATCAATCATGATATAAAATTTTGTATGAATGGCCTTAATGCATTGTTTTTCTTTACTACCATGTCTTTATTGTGTTGTTACCAACCTATACTCTTGTACCCAAGGTTCAGGTTCAAGACTTTTATTCACCTAGTTCCTACAGGGTTCACAGTTGGATAACTCAAGTAGATTCAAACCGAAAGGTATCTGCTGAAAGCACAGTATGGAGGACTGAATGGTAGAGCACACTACACATTGGACTTTGTGGGGGATTGTTAGATAACTGATTACGGTAGTTGTTAGTTACCGTAGTTGTTAGTTACTGTAGCAGCTCGTTAGTGTAGCTAAGCTATTGTAGTAATCACTTATTTAGCATGGGTTAAGCCCAATGTAGTGCAGCAACTACATGTGAGAATGTTGTGTTGTTTCTAGTGCAAACGGAAAAAACGTTTTATCCCATATTGCTCACTCCTAGAACTTTTTTGGTCCTCATATGTAGGATCACATGGGGCACTAGTGTCCAAAGGAGTCCTAGGAGGGAGGTATTCTCACCTCCTTGGTGGGTGGGGTTACCACATCACAACGCACACACGCACGCGCGCGCGCCACGCCACGCCTTGCCTCACCTTGCCGGGATGGGCTCGGGCTCGGGCTCGTGGATTGTGGAGAATGTCTTCCGTCTTCTTTTTGCACTAGGATACAACTACCTAATTAATTACTCGTGTAATTAATTGTTGCTTTCTTATTCGGATTTCTTAATCCTAATTAGAAAGTGTTTCTCTTTTGCGGATTATTCCGTATTGTGGACAAGAGCAACAGAGTGTTTGCATCTTACTGGGAATAGGATTAGGGACGTGTGTGGCTATATATACACATCCGGTCATTAGGGTTAAACACACCGAAAACAGTATTCTGCCACCGTGTGTTTTATGAGCCCTAAACCTGAGTGTGAGAGCTTCGTCCCGGAGTTGCTTTGTGGAGTTGTCCTCCTGAGCAAAGTGTGACTCCTCCTTCCTGTCCTCAAGACTCATGTAATTAATTGTTGCTTTCTTATTCGAATTTCTTAATCCTAATTAGAAAGTGTTTCTCTTTTGCGGATTATTCCGTATTGTGGACAAGAGCAACCGAGTGTTTGCGTCTTACTGGGAATAGGATTAGGGACGTGCGTGGCTATATATACACATCCGGTCATTAGGGTTAAACACACCGAAAATAGTCTTCTGCCACCGTGTGTTTTATGAGCCCTAAACCTGAGTGTGAGAGCTTCGTCCCGGAGTTGCTTTGTGGAGTTGTCCTCCTGAGCAAAGTGCGATTCCTCCTTCCTGTCCTCAAGACGCAACTGTCAGGCGGTGGTTCCTGCGGTTGTTGTGCTACGCTGGTAGCAGTGCGACGCGACTATGTCGAGCTATGTCGAGCGCGAGCGAGACGTGCGAGGATTTCCGGATCGCGACTGGGAGAACGGTGCCTATCCGCGAGGATTGTCGGGCACTGATTACTTTAAGTAACACGTTCGTTTCTCAACGAACGATCTGGTTTGCGAATCTAACTCCTGTTTTCTGTTCTCCTACTTTGTTTGTTCTTTGCTTCTTATTTTGGATCTGCCTGAATTGTTAATTAAATTGCACCTATCGCTGTTGCATGAATGACAATAACAAATATTAACAACAGTCTTAAAGAAATCAATTCTGTCGTTAATTAACTATGGCCGGTCAGGGAGTTTCGGGATGTAGGATTGATACAACTAATATGCCTGAAAAATTTACTGGTACGAACTTTGCCCGTTGGCAGAGTCGTATGAAAATTTGGCTGAATATTGCGGGTTATGATCAGTATTTAATTGAAACTGAACCTGTATCTGATGAAACAATTCCTGATAATGCAAACATTATTGCTAATTGGAAGAAGGGTGATAAAACGTGCCGCGGTTTGATTCTGTTTGGTTTAAATAACAAACTATATAATTCTTACTCAAAGCCGCCAGTCACTACGTCCAAGGTTTTATGGGAATTGTTAATTAAGAATTTTAGCACTGAAAATCAGGGTGTTGAAAAATACTGTGTGTCTAAATTTCTTAAGTTTCAGATGGTTGAGGGTAAGTCAGTTTCTGATCAAACACATGATCTACAACTCCTAGTTCATGAACTCTCAGATGCCAAGATGGTGTTGCCTGAGAAATTTGTTGTTATGTCTATCATAGAAAAATTCCCTAAGTCATGGGAGTCGTTTGGTATGTCTCTGAAGCATCGCAAAGGGACACACACCATGGATGAATTAATGATGGATATTAATATACAAGAAGAACACTTAAAGGAGAAAGGGGTCAAGGTGCCTACTGATGCTAATCCAACTGTTAATCTTACTTCTACGAAAAACACCAAAGATAAGAAATCTAAGAATGCACATAAACCCAAGGCAAAGATCCAAAAGAAACTGAAGAACAAACCTTGTTGGACTTGTGGACAGGTTGGCCACTGGAACAAGGATTGTCCTACTAAGAAGGCAAAGAAAGCTACCACATTTGCAACTGAGGAGGCTATGGTCAACATGATGACTGCATCCTTGAACCTAAATGATGGGTACGTGTCTATTAAACCTGAAATTCTTTCTATATTTGAACCACTTTATTGGATAATTGACACTGGGGCTAATGTACATGTGTGTGCTGATAAATCCCTGTTTGTGTCTTATCAGGCCTCTCGAGGTCGGTCTGTGACTTTGGGCGATTCCAGCTCTGCTGAAGTCAAAGGCGAAGGACGGGTGGACTTGAAGTTCCCTTCGGGGAAGGTTTTGACTCTTAACAGGGTCAGACATGTTCCAACCATTCGACGCAATATCCTTAGTGGCGTCATATTAGTTAGAGAAGGTTATAGAGTAGACTGTAAATGTAATAAGGCTATTATTACACGCCTTTGTGATTCTTTGTTTTTTGGCAAGGGGTACTTATGTGATGTGGAGAACTTGTTTAAGATTCATGTTGAACCTGTTTCAAATTCCGTTTTAAATTTGAATGATTATAGTTCTATTTGCATGAATCTTGTTTCATTCGATGTATGGCATTCACGTTTGGGACATGTTAATGTTGCCTCAATGAAGCGTATGATGAATCTAGATTTGATCCCTAAATCTGAAGTTAGCAACAATAAATGTGAAATCTTTGTACAAGCTAAATTGCCTAGGAAGCCTTTTCATTCTGTGAATAGGAATTCGGAAATTTTGGATTTAGTTCATACAGATATCTGTGAATTTAATGGTGTTTCTACGAAAGATCAAAAACGCTATTTTATAACTTTTATTGACGATGCGAGTAGATAATGTTATGTCTATTTACTTAGAAGTAAAGATGAGGCATTGGATAAATTTCAAATTTATAAGAAAGAAGCTGAAACTCAAACCAGTAGAGTACTTAAGCGATTAAGGTCTGATAGGGGAGGAGAGTATACCTCGAATTTGTTTTTGGAATTTTTCCAGTTACATGGTATAGTTCATGAGGTAACTACTCCTTATTCACCACAATCAAATGGTACCTTGATAGATATGGTAAATACCTTACTCCAAACATCTGGATTACCCAACTCTATGTAGGGGGAAGCTTTGAATACGGCTTGCCATATTCTGAATAGAGTTCCCCATAAACATTCAGAGAGTAGTCCGTTTGAGTTGTGGAGAGGAAGGAAACCGAGTCTTAAATATCTTCGAGTGTGGGGGTGCCTTGCAAAGGTACTTGTCCCTGAACACAAAAGGAAGAAATTAGGACCGAAAATGGTTGATGCCATATTCTTAGGTTATGTAGAGACAAGTTATGCTTATAGATTCCTGATTGTAAAATCAGATATCTCTGGCATTGAGGTCAATACAAGTGTGGAATTACGTGATGCAACATTCTTTGAGGATGTGTTTCCTATGAAAACTGGTGTGCCCAATGAAGTTTCTCAAGAAGATTCATTTACCACAGGTTCCATTCCCGAGAACGTGGAAAGGATGACAAATGTGGGGGTGACTCAGAACATGCTATTTCTGAATCTGATGATTCTGAAGAAATAGTTGAACCAAGGAGAAGTAAACGGCCTAGGACATCCAAAGACTTTGGAAGTGAGTTTCTTACTTACAATGTTGAGGATGATCATGTTACTTTCAAACAAGCTATGGAATCTCCAGAAGCTAAGTTTTGGAAAGAAGTCGTTAATGATGAAATCCAATCAATTCTCTTGAATGGAACTTGGGAATTGGTAGATTTGCCTCCTGGTTGTTCTGCAGTTGGTTGCAAATGGATTTTTAAGAAGAAACTTAATGCAAATGGGACAATCAATAAGTATAAGGATAGGTTAGTTGCTAAGGGTTACACACAAAGGGAAGGAATAGATTATTTTGATACCTATTCACCTGTTTCCCGTATGACCACAATCCGAGTGCTTATAGCATTGGCTTCCATTTATAATTTCTATATTCATCAGATGGATGTGAAGACCGCGTTCTTACACGGTGATCTTCAAGAAGGGATATATATATGGAACAACCTGAGGGATTTGTGGGTCGTGGGAATGAGTCCAAAGTGTGTAAACTTGTTAAGTCATTATATGGCTTGAAACAAGCCCCTAAGCAATGGCATGAGAAGTTTGATTCTGTGATATCATCGTTTGGCTTTATTTCTAATGAATTTGATAAGTGTCTCTACTGCAAGATTGTCAATAATGGATTCATTTTGTTATGCTTATACGTCGATGATATCCTACTTTTTGGTTCCGATATGAAAGTAGTAAAAGAGACAAAGTCATTCTTGTGTAGCAAGTTTGAGATGAAAGATATGGGTGTCGCTGATGTGATTTTAGGGCTTAAAATCATAAGGTCTACTGATGGTATAACTCTCTCTCAGTCCCACTATGTTGAGAAGATACTGGAGAGGTTTGAGTACACATCACGTAAACCTATTAAGACTCCATATGATTCATCCAAACCCGTGTTCAAGAATGAGACTGGGGTTCCAGTGTCTCAATTACGATACTCTCAGATTATCGGAAGTTTGATGTATCTTATGATTTGTACACGTCCAGACATTGCGTTTGTCGTGAACAAGTTAAGTAGATACACCAGTTGTCCCGACAAGACCCATTGGGAAGCTCTTGACAGAGTTATGAGGTATATCAAGGGAACACGTTCCCTTGGGCTGCATTATGGTAAACATCCTTCCGTAGTCGAAGGATATAGTGATGCAAGCTGGATTGCCGTGAATTCTGGGAGTAATGGTGTCTCAGGATATGTATTCCTGTTGGGAGGAGGAGCTATTTCCTGGAGGTCTAAGAAATAGACCATATTGTCTCGGTCCACTTTTGAAGCAGAGTTGTGTGCTTTAGATGAATCTGGATTGGAAGTTGAATGTCTACATGGACTTATGTCTAGTTTACCTATGGTAATGAAGCCGCTTCCTGCAATTTCAGTTCACTGTGACAGCACTACAACTATTGCTAAGATAAAGAGTTCCAAGTACAATCAAAAACAACGTAGACACATCCAAGTCAGATTGAAATCTGTAAGGGAGTTAGTGTCTAATGGAGTCGTGGTTGTGGACTACGTCGGTACCAAAGATAATACAGCTGATCCTTTCACTAAAGGTCTTACCTTGGCTTTAGTGAAAAAATCCAGGTTGGGGATGAGACTGAAACCCCTATAGATTTGCAGGCAATAGCAACCCAACCCAAAAGAGTGGAGATCCCACAAATTGGGTTCAATGTGGTAATAACAAGCTGTCGGGTAAATCAGATGACACTATGTATTCTTGTTTGATGCTTCTAGCATCTGTGTGTCTATCTCCTGGAAACATGTTAGTGTCATGACTACAAGTTAGTAAGAGAGTAGTCTTTTAATGGTGTCAAGTCTTAGGACAGGATGTTAGCAGTACATCCTTGGAGACCCCAGCTAAGTGATTGATGTTGTGTAGGCCGCAACAGGAGAATTGGGTTGTTCTCTGTTATCAATCATGATATAAAATTTTGTATGCATGGCCTTAATGCATTGTTTTTCTTTACTACCATGTCTTTATTGTGTTGTTACCAACCTATACTCTTGTACCCAAGGTTCAGGTTCAAGACTTTTATTCACCTAGTTCCTACAGGGTTCACAGTTGGATAACTCAAGTAGATTCAAACCGAAAGGTATCTGCTGAAAGCACAGTATGGAGGACTGAATGGTAGAGCACACTACACATTGGACTTTGCGGGGGATTGTTAAATAACTGATTACGGTAGTTGTTAGTTACTGTAGTTGTTAGTTACTGTAGCAGCTCGTTAGTGTAGCTAAGATATTGCAGTAATCACTTATTTAGCATGGGTTAAGCCCAATGTAGTGCAGCAAGTACATGTGAGAATGTCGTGTTGTTTCTAGTGCAAATGGAAAAGAAGTTTTATCCCATATTGCTCACTCCTAGAACTTTTGTGGTCCTCATATGTAGGATCACATAGGGCACTAGTGTCCAAAGGAGTCCTAGGAGGGAGGTATGCTCACCTCCTTGGTGGGTGGGGTTACCACATCACAACGCACGCACGCACGCGCGTGCGCGCCACGCCACGCCTCGCCTCACCTCGCCTTGTCGGGCAGGGCTCGGGCTCGGGCTCGTGGATTGTGGAGAAAGTCTTCCGTCTTCTTTTTGCACTAGGATACAACTACATAATTAATTACTTGTGAAATTAATTGTTGCTTTCTTATTCAGATTTCTTAATCCTAATTAGAAAGTGTTTCTCTTTTGCGGATTATTCCGTATTGTGGACAAGAGAAACCAAGTGTTTGCGTCTTACTGGGAATAGGATTAGGGACGTGTGTGGCTATATATACACATCCGGTCATTAGGGTTAAACACACCGAAAACAGTCTTCTGCCACCGTGTGTTTTATAAGCCCTAAACCTGAGTGTGAGAGCTTCGTCCCGGAGTTGCTTTGTGGAGTTGTCCTCCTGAGCAAAGTGTGACTCCTCCTTCCTGTCCTCAAGACTCGTGTAATTAATTGTTGCTTTCTTATTCGGATTTCTTAATCCTAATTAGAAAGTGATTCTCTTTTGCGGATTATTCCGTATTGTGGACAAGAGCAACCGAGTGTTTGCATCTTACTGGGAATAGGATTAGGGACGTGCGTGGCTATATATACACATCCGGTCATTAGGGTTAAACACACCGAAAACAGTCTTCTGCCACCGTGTGTTTTATGAGCCCTAAACCTGAGTGTGAGAGCTTCATCCCGGAGTTGCTTTGTGGAGTTGTCCTCCTGAGCAAAGTGCGACTCCTCCTTCCTGTCCTCAAGACGCAACTGTCAGGCGGTGGTTCCTGCGGTTGTTGTGCTGCGCTGGTAGCAGTGCGGCGCGACTATGTCGAGCTATGTCGAGTGCGAGCGAGACGTGCAAGGATTTCCGGATCGCGACTGGGAGAACGGTGCCTATCCGCGAGGATTGTCGGGCACTGATTACTTTAAGTAACACGTTCGTTTCTCAACGAACGATCTGGTTTGCGAATCTAACTCCTATTTTCAGTTCTCCTACTTTGTTTGTTCTTTGCTTCTTATTTTGGATCTGCCTGAATTGTTAATTAAATTGCACCTGTCGCTGTTGCATGAACGACAATAACAAATATTAACAACAGTCTTAAAGAAATCAATTCTGTCATTAATTAACTATGGCCGGTCAGGGAGTTTCGGGATGTAGGATTGATACAACTAATATGCCTGAAAAATTTACTGGTACGAACTTTGCCCGTTGGCAGAGTCGTATGAAAATTTGGCTGAATATTGCGGGTTATGATCAGTATTTAATTGAAATTGAACCTGTATCTGATGAAACAATTCCTGATAATGCAAACATTATTGCTAATTGGAAGAAGGGTGATAAAACGTGTCGCGGTTTGATTCTGTTTGGTTTAAATAACAAACTGTATGATTCTTACTCAAAGCCGCCAGTCACTATATCCAAGGTTTTATGGGAATTGTTAATTAAGAATTTTAGCACTGAAAATCAGGGTGTTGAAAAATACTGTGTGTCTAAATTTCTTAAGTTTCAGATGGTTGAGGGTAAGTCAGTTTCTGATCAAACACATGATCTACAACTCCTAGTTCATGAACTCTCAGATGCCAAGATGGTGTTGCCTGAGAAATTTGTTGTTATGTCTATCATAGAAAAATTCCCTAAGTCATGGGAGTCGTTTGGTATGTCTCTGAAGCATCGCAAAGGGACACACACCATGGATGAATTAATGATGGATATTAATATACAAGAAGAACACTTAAAGGAGAAAGGGGTCAAGGTGCCTACTGATGCTAATCCAACTGTTAATCTTACTTCTACGAAAAACACCAAAGATAAGAAATCTAAGAATGCACATAAACCCAAGGCAAAGATCCAAAAGAAACTGAAGAACAAACCTTGTTGGACTTGTGGACAGGTTGGCCACTGGAACAAGGATTGTCCTACTAAGAAGGCAAAGAAAGCTACCACATTTGCAACTGAGGAGGCTATGGTCAACATGATGACTGCATCCTTGAACCTAAATGATGGGTACGTGTCTATTAAACCTGAAATTCTTTCTATATTTGAACCACTTTATTGGATAATTGACACTGGGGCTAATGTACATGTGTGTGCTGATAAATCCCTGTTTGTGTCTTATCAGGCCTCTCGAGGTCGGTCTGTGACTTTGGGCGATTCCAGCTCTGCTGAAGTCAAAGGCGAAGGACGGGTGGACTTGAAGTTCCCTTCGGGGAAGGTTTTGACTCTTAACAGGGTCAGACATGTTCCAACCATTCGACGCAATATCCTTAGTGGCGTCATATTAGTTAGAGAAGGTTATAGAGTAGACTGTAAATGTAATAAGGCTATTATTACACGCCTTCGTGATTCTTTGTTTTTTGGCAAGGGGTACTTATGTGATGTGGAGAACTTGTTTAAGATTCATGTTGAACCTGTTTCAAATTCCGTTTTAAATTTGAATGATTATAGTTCTGTTTGCATGAATCTTGTTTCATACGATGTATGGCATTCACGTTTGGGACATGTTAATGTTGCCTCAATGAAGCGTATGATGAATCTAGATTTGATCCCTAAATCTGAAGTTAGCAACAATAAATGTGAAATCTTTGTACAAGCTAAATTGCCTAGGAAGCCTTTTCATTCTGTGAATAGGAATTCGGAAATTTTGGATTTAGTTCATACAGATATCTGTGAATTTAATGGTGTTTCTAAGAAAGATCAAAAACGCTATTTTATAACTTTTATTGACGATGCGAGTAGATAATGTTATGTCTATTTACTTAGAAGTAAAGATGAGGCATTGGATAAATTTCAAATTTATAAGAAAGAAGCTGAAACTCAAACCAGTAGAGTACTTAAGCGATTAAGGTCTGATAGGGGAGGAGAGTATACCTCGAATTTGTTTTTGGAATTTTGCCAGTTACATGGTATAGTTCATGAGGTAACTACTCCTTATTCACCAAAATCAAATGGAATAGTTGAACGTAAAAACCGAACCTTGATAGATATGGTAAATACCTTACTCCAAACATCTGGATTACCCAACTCTATGTGGGGGGAAGCTTTGAATACGGCTTGCCATATTCTGAATAGAGTTCCCCATAAACATTCAGAGAGTAGTCCGTTTGAGTTGTGGAGAGGAAGGAAACCGAGTCTTAAATATCTTCGAGTGTGGGGGTGCCTTGCAAAGGTACTTGTCCCTGAACACAAAAGGAAGAAATTAGGACCGAAAATGGTTGATGCCATATTCTTAGGTTATGTAGAGACAAGTTATGCTTATAGATTCCTGATTGTAAAATCAGATATCTCTGGCATTGAGGTCAATACAAGTGTGGAATTACGTGATGCAACATTCTTTGAGGATGTGTTTCCTATGAAAACTGGTGTGCCCAATGAATTTTGTCAAAAAGATTCATTTACCACAGGTTCCGTTCCCGAGAACGTGGAAAGGATGACAAATGTGGGGGTGACTCAGAACATGCTATTTCTGAATCTGATGATTTTGAAGAAATAGTTGAACCAAGGAGAAGTAAACGGCCTAGGACATCCAAAGACTTTGGAAGTGAGTTTCTTACTTACAATGTTGAGGATGATCATGTTACTTTCAAACAAGCTATGGAATCTCCAGAAGCTAAGTTTGGAAAGAAGCCGTTAATGATGAAATCCAATCAATTCTCTCGAATGGAACTTGGGAATTGGTAGATTTGCCTCATGGTTGTTCTGCAGTTGGTTGCAAATGGATTTTTAAGAAGAAACTTAATGCAAATGGGACAATCAATAAGTATAAGGATAGGTTAGTTGCTAAGGGTTACACACAAAGGGAAGGAATAGATTATTTTGATACCTATTCACCTGTTTCCCGTATGACCACAATCCGAGTGCTTATAGCATTGGCTTCCATTTATAATCTCTATATTCATCAGATGGATGTGAAGACCGCGTTCTTACACGGTGATCTTCAAGAAGAGAGATATATGGAACAACCTGAGGGATTTGTGGGTCGTGGGAATGAGTCCAAAGTGTGTAAACTTGTTAAGTCATTATATGGCTTGAAACAAGCCCCTAAGCAATGGCATGAGAAGTTTGATTCTGTGATATCATCGTTTGGCTTTATTTCTAATGAATTTGATAAGTGTCTCTACTGCAAGATTGTCAATAATGGATTCATTTTGTTATGCTTATACGTCGATGATATCCTACTTTTTGGTTCTGATATGAAAGTAGTAAAAGAGACAAAGTCATTCTTGTGTAGCAAGTTTGAGATGAAAGATATGGGTGTCGCTGATGTGATTTTAGGGCTTAAAATCATAAGGTCTACTGATGGTATAACTCTCTCTCAGTCCCACTATGTTGAGAAGATACTGGAGAGGTTTGAGTACACATCACGTAAACCTATTAAGACTCCATATGATTCATCCAAACCCTTGTTCAAGAATGAGACTGGGGTTCCAGTGTCTCAATTACGATACTCCCAGATTATCGGAAGTTTGATGTATCTTATGAATTATACACGTCCAGACATTGCGTTTGTCGTGAACAAGTTAAGTAGATACACCAGTTGTCCCGACAAGACCCATTGGGAAGCTCTTGACAGAGTTATGAGGTATATCAAGGGAACACGTTCCCTTGGGCTGCATTATGGTAAACATCCTTCCGTAGTCGAAGGATATAGTGATGCAAGCTGGATTGCCATGAATTCTGGGAGTAATGGTGTCTCAGGATATGTATTCCTGTTGGGAGGAGGAGCTATTTCCTGGAGGTCTAAGAAACAGACCATATTGTCTCGGTCTACTTTTGAAGAAGAGTTGTGTGCTTTAGATGAATCTGGATTGGAAGCTGAATGTCTACATGGACTTATGTCTAGTTTACCTATGGTAATGAAGCTGCTTCCTGCAATTTCAGTTCACTGTGACAGCACTACAACTATTGCTAAGATAAAGAGTTCCAAGTACAATCAAAAACAGCGTAGACACATCCAAGTCAGATTGAAATCTGTAAGGGAGTTAGTGTCTAATGGAGTCGTGGCTGTGGACTACGTCGGTACCAAAGATAATACAGTTGATCCTTTCACTAAAGGTCTTACCTTGGCTTTAGTGGAAAAATCCAGGTTGGGGATGAGACTGAAACCCCTATAGATTTGCAGGCAGTAGCAACCCAACCCAAAAGATTGGAGATCCCACAAATTGGGTTCAATGTGGTAATAACAAGCTGTCGGGTAAATCAGATGACACTATGTATTCTTGTTTGATGCTTCTAGCATCTGTGTGTCTATCTCCTGGAAACATGTTAGTGTCATGACTGCAAGTTAGTAAGAGAGTAGTCTTTTAATGGTGTCAAGTCTTAGGAAAGGATGTTAGCAGTACATCCTTGGAGACTCCAGCTAAGTGATTGATGTTGTGTAGGCCGCAACAGGAGAATTGGGTTGTTCTCTGTTATCAATCATGATATAAAATTTTGTATGCATGGCCTTAATGCATTGTTTTTCTTTACTACCATGTCTTTATTGTGTTGTTACCAACCTATACTCTTGTACCCAAGGTTCAGGTTCAAGAATTTTGTTCACCTAGTTCCTACAGGGTTCACAGTTGGATAACTCAAGTAGATTCAAACCGAAAGGTATCTGCTGAAAGCACAGTATGGAGGACTGAATGATAGAGCACACTACACATTAGACTTTGCGGGGGATTGTTAGATAACTGATTACGGTAGTTGTTAGTTACTGTAGTTGTTAGTTATTGTAGCAGCTCATTAGTGTAGCTAAGCTATTGTAGTAATCACTTATTTAGCATGGGTTAAGCCCAATGTAGTGCAGCAAGTACATGTGAGAATGTTGTGTTGTTTCTAGTGCAAATGGAAAAGAAGTTTTATCCCATATTGCTCACTCCTAGAACTTTTGTGGTCCTCATATGTAGGATCACATGGGGCACTAGTGTCCAAAGGAGTCCTAGGAGGGAGGTATGCTCACCTCCTTGGTGGGTGGGGTTACCACATCACAACGCACACACGCACGCGCGCGCGCCACGCCACGCCTCGCCTTGTCGGGCCTGGTTCGGGCTCGGGCTCGTGGATTGTGGAGAATGTCTTCCGTCTTCTTTTTGCACTAGGATACAACTACATAATTAATTACTCGTGTAATTAATTGTTGCTTTCTTATTCGGATTTCGTAATCCTAATTAGAAAGTGTTTCTCTTTTGCGGATTATTCCGTATTGTGTACAAGAGCAACCGAGTGTTTGCGTCTTACTGAGAATAGGATTAGGGACGTGTGTGGCTATATATACACATCCGGTCATTAGGGTTAAACACACCGAAAACAGTCTTCTGTCGCCGTGTGTTTTGTGAGCCCTAAACCTGAGTGCGAGAGCTTCGTCCCAGAGTTGCTTTGTGGAGTTGTCCTCCTGAGCAAAGTGCGACTCCTCCTTCCTGTCCTCAAGACGCAACTGTCAGGCGGTGGTTCCTGCGATTGTTGTGTTGTGCTGGTAGCAGTGCGATGCGACTACGTCGAGCGCGAGCGAGACGTGCGAGTTCTACGTTCGTGCGGATCGCGACTGGGAGAACGGTGCCTATCCGCGAGGATAGTCGGGCACTGACATCTGGTTTGCGATTCAGTTTTCTCTTCTCCTGCTTTCTTTGCTCTTTGCGTTCTTATTTTGGATATGCCTGAATTGTTAATTAAATTCCACATGTAGCTAACAAATATTAACAACAAATCCCCCTTACCATCTTCCATCGGGCAGCCTTTGATGTCCTGCCATCCTCTATGCATTTCGCCCGCCGATGCCCACCAACCAAGCCATGAAGGACGGCCTGTCGCGGGCTCTCGAGTACTTTCCCCACCTTTCCGGCAGACTTTCGCAGGACTTCCACGGCCGTCCCTGTGTCGTCCTGAACGATGCCGGAATTCGCCTCGTCGATGCCAGCTTCCCCGGAACCCTCGAGGAGTCGCTCCCTCTCGAACCCTCTGACCGCCTCCAAGACCTCCACCCCCGGTTGTACGACGGTCCCGTCGAAGAGCTCCTCCAGATCCAGCTCAACCGCTTCGCTTGCGGCGGCTTGATTATCGGCCTGACTGCCAATCACCGTGTCGCTGACGGTCAGTCCATGAGCTCCTTCCTTGTCGCCTGGGCGAGATTAGTTCGAGGACTCAACCTCGACCATCTTCCCAACCACGACCGTGCCTCCGTCGCTGCCCCAAGATCCGCACTCAGATGCCTCATCGACCATGGGAAAGCAGAGTTCAATGAGATCCCAGACACCCCCTCCGAGATTGCTTCTTGCTCCGTCGATCAGCTTGTTCTCCGCTTCTCACCGGAATTCATTGGCAAACTCAAGGCCAAAGTCACGGGCGGCGACCCAACCAAACGCTGCAGCACGTTTCAGTGCCTCCTCACCCACCTCTGGAAGAAGCTCACTTATGCGCGCGGCCTCGGTTCGGAACTGGCCACGCCCGTCCGCGTCGCAGTCAATGGACGAGCGCGAATGCGCGACGTGCCCATGGAATATTTCGGCAACCTCGTACTCTGGGCATACCTTAGCATGGCCGCTGGGAAGCTCCTCGCCTCAAGCTACACCGAGGTATCCGACGCCATCCGCGCCGCAGTGACGAAGATCGACGAGCCATACTTCCGCTCTTTCGCCGACTACGCCGAGGTGCTCCAGTCGCAGGGGAGAGAGGATCTTGTGAAGAAGCTGCCCGAGGGAAAGGCTATCTGCCCAAACCTCGAGGTCGATAGCTGGCTCAGCTTCAACTTCCATGACCTCGACTTCGGCGGCGGAGCACCGTGCGCTTTCCTGCCTTCCAGCATGGCCGTAGAAGGAATGCTCGTCTTTGTCCCCTCGGGCGACCCCAATAGCAAAGGAGGCGTTGACGTCTTCATTGGCGTCATGCACGACCATGCTGATTGCTTCAGAATAGCCGCGCTCTCCTTGGATGACTGACAGGTGTGAAGTGGACTAACCGGTGGCCATACGATGCCTGTCGGCTGAACATGAAAAAGTGCATTGAATAGTGGGTTGTTATATCTTTTCGGAAAGATATTTGGTGGCGATGTGACCGTGAAGCCATAAAGGATGCTTCCGTGGGCATCTGATTAGTATTACTAGCGTGATATTTTTTCGTTATTATTCAATTCTTCCTTGAATCAACGTTTACTACAGGTATTCTTTATGTGCACCACAGTATATGACTTACAGAGCAACATTACCTGGTCTACATTTTAGAGGCATTTGAAAGGAGATTTTAATTTTTAGTGCATCTTTCTGAACAGAATATGTTTCCACTGCTTCAAATAGGCTACCAAATGAAACTGATCGACTCATGGAAACGGTCTCACATGATGTTCGTGCATGTTCAATCCCATAAAGTTATGATGACATATCAACCACAAATGATTGAAAACATTCATGTCTTTCATCACCAAATAAAGCATATCTTCTATAAGACTATCAACATTATGCACGAGATTGACTCATTCAATCTCATTGAAGTTCTATGGGCCTATAAGTTACTTTCAAGACAATTACGGTGCCAACTATACCAATTCAATTTGTGGCAAGTCATGTTATCTTTTAGTGGATCTTGAGAACAAAGCATTGTGGAGCATGAATGTAACATCCGTGCCCACTGTCCTAGGCTCTAGTAGAGTTTCAGGAATGACGATTGGCCCCACAAACCACCACTAGCCTTAACTGCGCACTTTGTCCACACTGACGTGCAAACCAGGATCAACTTCCCGACTGGTCACCCATCCTAGTACTACTCCAAGCTGAGCACGCTTAACTATGGAGTTCTTTAGTGATGGGCTCCCAGAAAAGGAGGTGTACCTTGGTGATATGGGTAGTCCAATCATTCCTTTTAAGATCATGTTATCCGAGGCCTCAAATCCTGGGATGGTACAATCTCCCCCACTTAGACTCTTGACGTCCTCGTCAAGGCTAAACTATATGGCCTCATAATCTGACTCCATTTCAGTGCAGACCCACAATGGCCCATGGACACCCAGCTCCCATCTCCCATCCACGGCTACCAGCGCAAGGGTGGCTCCATCTCGTCTCTACGGATAGCCCTTTCCAACTTGTCTGGACCGCACAACTCAAGACTGGCATGCCACATGCCCATGTGGGCCCCACCTACTGGAGGGGTTATGGCTCTGATACCATTTGTAACGTCAGGGCCCACTGCCCTAGGCTCTAGTAGAGTTTCAGGAATGACGACTGGCCCAACAAACCACCACTAGCCTTAACTGCGCACTTTGTCCACACTGACGCGCAAACCAGGATCAACTTCCCGACTGGTCACCCATCCTAGTACTATTCCAAGCTGAGCACGCTTAACTATGGAGTTCTTTAGTGTTGGGCTCCCAGAAAAGGAGGTGCACCTTGGTGATATGGGTAGTCCAATCATTCCTTTTAAGATCATGTTATCTGAGGCCTCAAATCCTGGGATGTTACAATGAAACTGTGATATCTTGATTCAATTCTCTTATCGATAAACATCTTCTACAAATTAAATAGTTTGAAGATCTGATGTGTACATTAATATGAGAATACATGTTTATAAGGACAAGCAAATGCAGGATCTAGTCTCAAGATGTGGCTAGTGAACTAAGTTATCAAACAATTAATCAAAACTATTTATACCTTAAAATGGCATCACATTATTATTAGAATAGGCAAGGGAGAAAAATTAAATAAAAAAATTAACACAAGGATTTATTGTACGTTAGCCCCACTAACAAGTAGCCTCAAATGTTGGATGTTCTCAACACGTGAGTACCACCTTTCACATTTGTTATAACCAGTAACCTATCTTTTCATCCAAAGAGTAATTGGCTTCCTTTTCATGATAGGGGTCAATAACATACCTAATGGTAAACATACACTTACCTAGGTGACATGTTCTATATCTTCCTTCACCAAGAAAAAGCTTCAGTCAAGTTTGATAGAAAGATATTGGTAGAGGGAATGAGAGCCTCATATGATAACAATTAGGAATGTCTCGCTTACAAAGTATTCCTAATCACTAAATTGAAGTAAGAAACTATAAGAGCAAGCATGAATCTAAGGTCTCTTTGAGGCATTACCTGACTCTATAACATATGCATAACTTGGTAGCCTTTTGGATATACAAAGTGGTCCCTATATGTATTTAGGGTGCCTACTATCCACCATAGGTGATAAGGATGAATTCTTCTAAATTTAATTAGAGCAGATGAAAATTAAACACCTCTATTTTCACTTTTTATCTTATTAATAGATATTTATGTACTTTAGAAAAATATTTCAAATGACTGATGATGTAAGGACCCTAACCCACATTTTGGGATAACCCTATTTATTTTTCTTAAGTATGTTTCTTAGTACCTTGCTCTAATCATGTGAGATGTAATTAGGACATGTTGGAGGCTTAAAGTTTCTTGCTTGAGCTTGTTTGGTTGATGCTTGTATTTTTTTATGAGGTTTTGGTGCAAATTGAAATTCACCCAGAGTTAGGGTTGATATGCAAGTTTGCCACCTCTTAAGTGTTCCTTCTCTCTCTTGGCACCATCTAGAGGAGAGAGAGAGAGATTTGGGCACCTTGTTTGGATCTTGGTTGTGTGGTGACATCCTTGGTGATATTTTGGACACATGTTTGAGGTGTGCCTTACACATAGATGTGTTGTCTCAGGATAGAGAGCCCTAGAGAGGTTCCCTATCAGCTTGTGGGTGTGTAGAGTTGCGCCCTATCGGTTTGTGGGGGTGTAGAGTTGCACCATGTCAGTTTGTGGGTGTGTAGACTAGCACCCTATCGGTTTGTGGGTGTGTAGAGTTGCACCCTATCGGTTTGTGGGTGTGTAGAGTTGCACACTATTGGTTTGTGGGTGTGTAGGGTTGCACCCTAATGGTTTGTGGATGTGTGGAGATGTAGTATCGGGCATGACCTTGGTAGGAGACCAAGTGGGGGAGACCTTGCCTAGACCTTATCACCATGTCTTGCATGATGTTTACTAGTACAGGAATGGTATGTAGCGTCGGTTTTTTTAAGCCTTTAGTGTCACTTTATAACTGACTCCTAAGTGGTTGTTGCTATAGAATTTGCTCTATAGCGTCGGTTTTCTTGACCAAAGAAAATTGACCTTACAGAGTAAACATCGACGCCAGAGGTTGTAAAAAATATGACCCAAGCAAAAAAGAAGAGCCTGTAAGGTCGTATATTCTAAAAAAAATGACCTTGTAAACTGTCTCCGTCAAGAACTATTTCGACCGCGATTATTTCAAGCAAGAAAGAAGAGCCTATACGGTCAGTTATTCCAAAAAAAGTCGACCATGTAAACTGTCTCGGTCGAGAAATATTTCAACCAAGATTATTTCAAGCGAGAAAGAAGAGCCTGTAAGGTTGGTTATTCCAAAAAAGTCGACCATGTAAACTGTCTCGGTCGAGAAAGTACTGTCTGAAGCATCAGAGATTTATTCAGTCGAGAAAATTGTCAAACGATAGACCTTCGGTCGAGAAAATTATCGACCGAAAAGATTTCATTCGACAAAATTATCGATCGAGGAGTGTACATTGAAGTGGTTATTCAATCTTTAGGGTCAATTTTTTTTATAAATAACTGATCTTATAGAGGACCTATTAGGTCAGTTATTTAGTAAAACCAATGCTAGAAGGATAAGGGTCGGTTATTTAAGAAAACTGACGCTAGAAGTTACAATTTTTTTTTAAATTTCTTTAGAAATAGAAACAAAATAGAAGAACAAGAAGATTCATATATTCTAGGAGAGGGGAGCATTGATGTTCAACCGTCACCATTCCAAACCACACATTCATAACAAAAGTGATTCATATATTCAGTTGAGTTACACATAATCACATCATAATTTACAAAATGATAGATTGTAAGTCTGAGATGATATTAAATGTTAGATACAAAAGTAAATATGAAAGAGTACTAAAACCACATATATAAATAGAGTTGACATATTTAATCTAATGCTATATTGACTTCATTTAGAAAAGCATCTGACCACTCTTCTCAGAATTCATTTAACTCCTCTCGTGTGTAAGGCTGAGTTGTAAAGATCTGTAAAAGAAAATGCACATGCTAATATTTTATAAAATGACTACAATCACTTGTACATTTAGGATGTTATTCTTTATTACCTGATCTATAGTATGAATGCCATGTGATGCTTGTTTGACAATAGCTTGCATATATTTCATTACATAGTAGCCACAAGCCCAGTCATTATTTTATATAGGACACTACAAATAACGAATTATACTTAATGGTAGTAAACTACTATAAATAGGAGTTGAGATAAGACTATAAGAGTTGACATATAAGAGTTGAAAATTAATACATATAAGACTAAGAAGTTGTCAAAGTAGCTACCTTATCATTTTTCAAAGTCAATGTCTTTAATTTTGTGGGTATTTTTCCTCCAGCTTCACAAAAAGCTTTTATCCCCTATCAATTAAACGATAGTTGGTAAAATAGAAACTCTAAATAGAAATATCATGTTGAAGCATTGACTAAATTATGCTTACTCCATAGCTGGCAATTTCAGTTTGTGACCCCTTGTTGTTTTACCCATTGGGTCAAGATAATAAAAAGTCATCAATTTTGGGACAATCACCACTAATTCCCAATGTCTAGCTCTGATTAAGAATAAAACAAACATTAAAATAAATAATTTTATTCATTATTAAAATTATATTGAATAATAATACTTATTGGTCGTTAAAAGGAATTAGGATAATTTCCTTTCCCTCACTAGCAAAATATTTGAATGCAATAGAGAAGTACTCATTCACATCCTCAATATGTGTCTCCCCTTGACTAGTGATTGAAGGAACTAAGAATCTAACATTTCTTATATCAAATTTCGTGGTCTCGTTATATATATGGTTGTAAAACATTTGTAATTATTTCCATATATAGAAATAAGATAAAAATGTGTATTGGAATTTTCTATATTGATAGATCCTTACCATATCCATACTTCTATTATTTAAGTATTCAGCCAATCATACTGGAACAACTCTATGATATCATCAAGAAAAATATAACTGTCAAAGTCCCTCCCAGTTGCATCTTCTGTTAAATTGATCAACATTTGTAATCTAGAGCTTTGGTTGGCTAAGTATCGACACAAACATTTACATTTACTTCCCAACTCATCGAATGTGGATTCTAGAATAAAAGATGGCTTGGGCATAGGAGGACGACTAGTAGAATTTTTACTTTTTGGTTTGCAAACCTATTAATTAAATTACATACTTATATTACATGAGTTCATATGTGCAGTCAAATATGAAAAATATGGTAGAATTAAGGTATACCTTGTCATTGATAACCAAGTGTCTAGGCCAACCCACCATAGCACCCTCAACTTCTTCAACTGTACTATATTCAGGATTAGGTATGGGTAGTGGTTTGTCCCCCATTCCGTCATACACAAGATGGATGGACACACGACAAATGTCATCAGTAATTTGTTTGCAATGCAATGTACCACCAAGGTTGTATACCTTACCCGCTGCCATAACATTATATTCCGGAACCTCCACTGTAAGTTTACAGTTCATACCAACCTAGAATTGAAATAATATAAGTTATATATGAAGTGGTAAACCAGATACCTATTATAACTATATATATATATATATATATATAACTATATATATCATATATATATCATACTAATAACACAACATATAGAACAAAAACTTACTGCAGATTGTTGTGGTGGGTCATTGGGAGTGCTCCCATGACCTTCTACAACTGGAGCATGGGCTTGTACCTCATCACTTGAGAGATGCACAGTATGAATAGGTTGAGAAGGTTGAGTAGGTTGAAATGAAGACATTATTTCTTTTACTTTTTGTGCTACTAATGTTTCAACCTCCTCTTGTGTAATACATCATGCATGACCTCTTTTAGATTGTGAAGGGCCAAAATCAGACTTGAATCCTATGCCAGCTCCTAATCCGCTATCATGGCCAGGATGCTCCTTCGTACTAAGAGCAACTGATAATTCATCCATGTGGCCAGTTGGGATGAACTTTCCTTCCTTCCTTTGCTCGTGGAGATCAATCTATCCATAGCTAATAAAAATATTAAATCACAATATCAATTAGATATAAATAAATCTATGTTTGTGGGAGTTACTCTTTACTTAGTTGGGATAAACCTACCATATTTTGTGCCACCTCCTTAGTTGCAGGGTTGACAATTTTACCTGCTCGATTCTTTCTAGCATCAATCCACTACAAGTGTCAGGGTGGATGCTCAGCTTGAGTTGTACTAGACTCTTCTCCAGAAGAGAGTTGTTTCTCTTATAGTTGGCGGCGGAAGGCATAACCACCGGGCCCCAAGTGATGGTCATGCACATTTTTTGCCCGTCTTTCCTTTTGGGCCTCGTGAATAGCATGATCATTTAAAATGAGGTATTGCAATTTATACTTGGCAAATATATATAAAAAGATTCACCTCCTTAATAGTATAAAATTAAAGATTCATACAATACATCACAATATTTATTACCTGGAACTGTTCCGTGTTTCTAGATACAACAAATCTTTCCCACACCTCAAGATCTATAAAAATATACATATCTATTGCTTTCTTCTTTTGTTTAGGATTATCTATAAATTCCCTTTTGAGATATGTCTTACAAGCCATCCATCGTACACCACAACATTGTAGCACTTTTTTCTTGTGATCTTTTTCATTTAGATGAAAAACACACTATACATGCAAAAGAAGCAATAATGTTGTCTTAAAAAGGATATGTCTTTCCAAGCAAACTTTTTTCTTAGCATCACCACTACCATCCTCATGGTGCTCATGCTTAGAATGTTCATCTTCACTTGCCATTTTAGAATCTGCAAGTATACATGATAAAAGAAACATAAATGATAATAAAAGCACATGTGGTTGAATGATATATGATGTATATTTAAAATATTACGTGCTTGAATGATAATAAAATAAATAATTCAAAGAATACATGCCTCTAGTATTGGTTTGAGTTGTTAGTCAAGTAAAATTCCTTCAGCATGGTCTTGACATTTATAGTATTCATCGGTGTTATCTTCAACATTTACACTTGGAAAACTAACTGAGAATGGGCTGGAATCATCATACTTTTCATAGTATTCTTCTTCATTTATAGGATCCATGATAAACTGTCTTTTTCCATGAAGAACGACCGACCAATTTTTATTTTTCGGGTCATCAATATAGAATACTTGTTTTTCTTGGTCTTCCATGATGAATGCCTCATCTTTCTCACCAATCTTTTCAAAATTCACCAATTTGAAACCCAACTCATCCACTAAAACTCCTTTATTGTTGTCAACCCAATTACACCTAAAGATAGGAACTCTGGAATGTGTATAGTTCAATTCCCACATGTCCTCAATGATGTCGTAATATGACATCTCAGCTTTGTTGGTCTTTTATCTTTGGCACTAGCAAAATACAACAAACAAGCTTGAACAGTGACCCCACTATTTTGAACTACACTACTTTCATCTTGACGCTTTGTGTAGTATGAAAATCTATTTATGTCATAACCTTCATATGACATGACATCCATTTTTGGCTTAAAGGTGAGCCATTTCATGTTCTCAGCAACATTATTCGATGATTTAGATAGTTGATTAAAGACTTTGTCTTCAAACCACCTAATAAATGTTCGATTATGCTCTCTTGCAAGCCACATTGAACTCAATCGTGGATGATTTCTCTTGATAAGATCATTGTGTTCTGTGATGTAGCTACTAACTTCATTGATGTTGTGTAAAATATACAAATGTGCTTGTTCCCACAACTCACGACTGATTCCTTTCACTCGTCCTCCCAGAGTTCCTTTGCCACAATAAGATTCAGTGTGATGGGAATTTTTTAGATCGCTAGAAGTTTCATTGTAATTTAAAAAATTGTCCATCACCTCCCTAGGAACATAACCCTCAATAATACTCCCTTCAGGACGATAACGATTTCGAACATCATCTTTAAAAATACTCATGTAGCATTCAAATGGATACATGTAGTGTAAGAAAATTGGACCCAACATCTTCACCTCCCTTGTAATATGTACTACAAGATGAACCATGATATCAAAAAATGAAGGAGGAAAGTACATTTCAAGCTGACACATGGTAACAATTACATATTTCTATAATTTATCGAGAGTATCAGGATGTATCACTTTGTTGCATATTTCATTGAAGAAGAAACAGAGTCTTGTGATTGCAAACCTTACATGCTTTGGCAATATAGATCGAATAGCCGCAGGTAAAATTTGTTGCATTAAGGTGTGACAATCGTGAGATTTGAGACATATCAACTTCAGATCCTTCATTGACACCAATCTATGAATATTAGAAGAGTATCTTTGTGTAACCTTAATATTATGCAAGCACTCACAGAAAGTCTTTTTCTCCTACTTTGACAAAGTGTAACAAGCTAGTGGTAAATATGTGCGGCAACCCCTGATCCACTGATAATTCTTTTCTTATACCCATTAATGCTAAATCTTTTCTAGATTTGATGTCGTCTTTAGTCTTTCTCGGTATATTCAATAGTGTACCAATGATGCTATCACAAACATTTTTTTCAACATGCATAACGTCAATGCAGTGTCTAATTGATAAGAATCGCCAATAAGGAATATCTCAAAATATTGACCTCTTCTTGTATAAAGATTTGTCACATGCGAGAGTATGACTACTTGAACCCTTTCCAAATTCATTAACAATATCTTTCACCCCGTCATATACATCATTTCCTCATATAGGTTTAGGAGCACTTCATTCCTCAGTTGATCCATTAAAGGTTTTTTGTTTCCTTCGATAAGGATGCACTTGTGGGAGAAATCTCCAATGACCAAGATATACAATTTTACCACCATGTTTTAGTTGGATTGAATCAGTATTTTCCTCACAAATAGGACATACTTTGTATCCTTTTATGTTATATCCAGACAAAATTTCATAAGCTGGAAAGTCATTAATCGTGCAAAATAACATAGCATGCCGACTAAAAATCTCTTTACGTGAAGCATCATATGTCATAACACTTTCTTCCCATAGTTTCATTAGGTCATCAATTAGAGGTTGAAGGTAAACATCAATATCATTTCTAGGTTTCTTGGGTCCTGATATCAATATTGACAACATGACATACTTATTTTTCATAACCAAGGAGGAAGATTGTATATAACAATCATAACAGATCACGTGCTATGTTGGCTGCTTAATATACCGTAGGGATTCATTCCATATGTACAGAGTCCAAGTCTAAAGTTTCTTGATTCTTTATCAAATTGAGGGTATAATAAATCAATTTTCTTCCATTGTGGTGAATCAGATGCATGTCGTAGGATGCCATCATCATTGGCCTTTAACTCCCCATGCCAAGACAAATTTTGTGCATATTCTGTACTAGTAAATAAGCGTTGAAATCGTGGTATTATTGGTAGATACCACATCACCTTGGCAGGAGAGCCATTTTTAGCCTTAGCTGAATTTGTGGTCTTACACCTTGACGCACCACATTTTGGACAATTTATCAAATTACTGTAGTCCTTCTGAAATAACACACAATCATTTGGACATGCATGAATCTTCTTAGCCTCCATTCCCATTGGGCACATTATTTTCTTTTCTTGATATGTTGAAATTGGAAGCGTGTTGTCATCAGGAAGAATTTTCTTTAACAAAAAAAAATAGTGAAGTGAAACTCTTATTATCACTCCATCGGTTTTGAGATTTAATAGTATATACTCGCATCATAGCACCCAACCTCGTGAACTTAGTACAACCCTTATATAATGGTCTTTCAGCATCATGGACAATGTTTGCAAATAAAGAAGCTGGATCAATGACATTGTCCCGACAACTACGTAGTATCTCATCAACCATATCATCCTAAATCAGGTCATCCTAAATTGGTTCATCATTTCCATTATCATCATTATCTATATCCTCTATGCCACAACTATTAGTATCGACATTTTCTGATCTATAATTAAATTTATCTCCATGCCAATACCATTCATTATAACCTTGTATGATCCCATTGCATATAACATGATTCTTAATTTCCTCAACAGTATCAACTTTCAAATTGTTACCACAATTTCTACATGGATAATAGAACCTATTTGTAGGTAGTTTCCTGTATTCCTCAGCAAATCTGATAAATTCATCAAGGCCTTTGGCAAACTCTAGACTGCAACGGTTCTTGATAGACATCCAACTTCGATCCATTTTCTAGATCACATTAAAATTCATTATAAAACTGAGCATTTTATATTTATAGTATAAGTTGTAAGTTTTTATTAATAGGAAGTTGATTACTTTTATACTAAAGTGTACCACCTATCCCTTTTTGGAATATTTAATCTCACTAGTAACTGTATAATGTATATTTAATTTTGAAGAAAATTTCAACAGCATTTCTCCTAAGTTCCCCAAGTACACCGATGTAAATGGCAAATAACCACTCACATATGTACCCAGAGAACAAATGAGGAAATCCTAATGAAATTTTCTTCAAAACTAAACATACATTATACAGTTACATCCTAAGTGAGATTAAATATCCAAAAACATACCCAAATCGGGGACTATCCAAAGTTTACTCTTAATGAGTAAATTTTGAACCGATTTCTAAGTTAGTATATAAATGTATTATTTTCATATTTATATATTAATTTAAACATCATGCATCGATGATTCTCATCTATAAACCCTAAAGTGTCAATCTAGAAGTACACATGTCTAATCTCATATTAATTTCTAGAATTTATATAATGATTACATATGAAAAAATACATGTTTTTATTATTGGTTGGGTTATCAATCATATAAAATGGAAAAACAATATAACTGTCTAGTTAAATGTGTGCAGGTCCACTCTCGGTTTACAGTTTGTCGACCGAGAGTCCACCTGCGTGCGGCGTCCAGGTCCACTCTCGGTAGATGAATTCTTGACTGAGAGTGGACATGGATGTCGCACGTAGGTGGACTCTCGGTCAATGAATTTTCGATCGAGAGTGGACCTGGACGCTACTGTGGTCGTGGTGGCGGTACCATGACGGGCATAGATAGACCTATATAAACGGAAAGTCTTACCTCTGCAACTATGGAGGCGGCAACTTTGAGCTACACTTCGGTGTCGGCCACTTCAAGCTCCACTCTGAGCTCCTCTTCTCTCGGACGACGACAATGGCAATGGGAGAGAAAGCTTTGGTGGCGTGGGAGAGAAAGAAGAGAGAGGTCTCAGCGGCGTGGAAGAGAAAGAAGAAAGAGGTCTCGGCTGTACGGTAAAGAAAGAAGAAGTAGGTCTCACGGGAGAGAAAGAAGTAGGTCTCGGCACGGGAGAGAAAGAAAACTAGGTTTCGCGGGAGAGAAAGAAGTAGGTCTCGGCCACTTTAAGCCCCGAGCCCGACCTGTAGGGTCGGTTAAAATAAAAAAAGACCCAAGAGATAAGTGGTACCCATGTCAGGTAAATGAAAAACACCCAAACTTCAACTCGATCGAGAATTTCGTCGACCTAGCGAACCTCAGTCGATAATTTCTTTGACCGAGGGGACCTACAAGGTCAGTTAAAATGAAAAAACTGACGCTAGAGGTACTTATTCACGCGTGAATGCAAACTGGATCCAAAATTTAACTCGGTCGACGATTTTTTCGACCGAGGTGACCTCGGTCAAGAATTTCATCAACTGAGAGGACCTACAAGGTCGGTTAAAAGGGAAAAACTGACCCTAGAGGTACTTATACATGCACGATGGAAAACTGGATCCAAAATTCAACTCAGTCGACAATTTTTTTGACCGAGGTGACCTCAGTCGAGAATTTCATCGACCGAGAGGACCTACAAGGTCGGTTAAAATAGAAAAACTGACTCTAGAGGTACTTATACACGTGCAAAGGCAAACTGGATCCAAAATTCAACTCGGTCAACAATTTGATCGACCGAGGGTACCTACAAGGTCGTTTAAAAGGAAAAAATCGACCCTAGAGGTACTTATACACGCACGAAGGAAAACTGGATCCAAAATTTAACTTTGTCGATGATTTGTTCGACTGAGGTGGCCTCGGTTGAGAATTTTATCAACCGAGAGGACCTACAAGGTCGGTTAAAAGGGAAAAACTGACCCTAGAGGTACTTATACATGCGTGAAGGCAAACTGGATCCAAAATTCAACTCGGTCGACAATTTGGTCGATTGAGGTGACCTAAAAGGTCAGTTAAAAGGAAAAAAACCGACCCTAGGGGTACATATACATGCACAAAGGAAAATTGGATCAAAAATTCAACCAGGTCGACAATGTTTTCGACCGAGGAAACCTACAAGGTCGGTTAAAAAGAAAAAACCAACCCTAGAGGTACTTATACATGCACAAAGGGAAATGGATTCAAAATTCAACTCAGTCGAGAATTTTTTTGACCGAGATGCCCTACAAGGTCAGTTTTTTAAGAAAATCGACCCAAGAGGTCTTAAATGGTGCCCGCATTTTTTTAGACATATAAGGTCAGTTATTTTGACCATAGATCGAGGCACGAAACCAAAATTGAGCAAATTTTTTCCGCAAAAAACTTTAATGGGTTTTCGAATCCCATTGTCTATAAGGTCACTTATTTTATGAAAATCGACCCTATAGAGATACACTACAAGGTCGGTTATTTTAAGAAAATCGACCCAAGTGGTTTTAAGTGGTACATGTACTTTTTATACGCATATAAGGTCGGTTATTTAGAAAACCGACCCTATAGAGTCACACTACAAGGTCGGTTATTTTAAGAAAACTGACCCAAGAAGTCTTAAGTGGTACCTGCATTTTTTGTAGACATATAAGATCGGTTATTTATAAAAACTGGCCCTACAGGAAGTGACGTTATTGGCCAAAAATGTAGTAGTGGTTGTGCATGTGGCTATTTTTCATTGACAAGTGGAACCTAAGCTCTTAAGGGTGGTGACACCTCTTCCATGATCTATCTCTCATCCCTCTTGTATTATATACTCCTTTCTCTCCATGCAAGACGATCCCTTTGGCCACCTTTTCTTTCTCTCTTCCTTGGTGGATGACTTTGAGAAGTTTTAGGAGCTAGAGGATCTCTCTTGGAGTTTGGTGGATGAGTTCCAAGTTGTGAGCATCCTTCATCTTCTACCTTGGTAAGCTATGTTTCCTATCTCTCTTTTCTTATTCTTTTCCTTTTTGGCCATGGATCTTGGATACTTTCTTTCCACCTTGAACCATCATAACCTTGGTATCATCTTCTTCCTTGGAGGTGTGGTGGTGACCAAGTTTGGTGGATCTTCTTCTATCTTGAGCTCTTGATCTTGGAGCTTGGATCTTGGTGGTGATCCTTGAGGCGGGTTATACAACTCTTAACCCCCTTTATTATTTTCACTCCCGATATGCTTATGTTGTTCTTCATCTTGAGATTGTTCATCTCTTGCATACTAGTGGTTGTTAATGGTTATAGAACTGTTCGGATGTTGGAGTCTCGTTGGTTTGCTCTTCATGTCTTGTACCTTCTTGCTATGAGTAGTTGATGGACTAGTGGTTGACCTTTGTAAGGTTGAAGACAACAAGTCCACACATACATGCATCATGTTGAGGGTAGGTCATCATGGCTTGTAGTGCAACAACCAACACCCTATTTGGTAAGTCGTCATGACTTGGAGATGCCTAGATCATCATGCTTTGGATATGCTTAGGTTGACATGTGTTGAGAAGGTTGGCTCATGTTGGATTATGGTTGTTGAACTGATATAGTTGTTAGACTTTGAACAAGCTAGCCCGTCATACCCTAGAAACACCTAAACTGACATGGGATGGATAAATTGGGATGCATGGTGAGTGTAGGTCATCATTCTCTTGAAGTATAAGAAGAGATAAGGTGTTTTTCAAAACAAAAATAACCTTGAATATGTTAGCTCGTCATGCCTACGGAGGCACCTTGAGGAGTTGGTTTGTCTTGGAGACTAACCGTGATGCCCTAGTTGGTTGGAGGTTAACACACCTTGGAGTGATGATTCCTAATACACCTTAACATGTGATACCTAGATAACCCTAACCCTAATGACTGATATACCTAGGGTTGTATGACATGGCTTGGATGCTCGACACCCTCGGGTGGTGTTGGCAGATACACCATGGAGTGGTGTTTCCCATCACACCTTAAATGATGTTGATCGTCACACTCTCAAGAAGTGGTAAACCGATACACCTTGGTGAGTAGATCCCTTGTTCCTTGCATAGTGGTAGTTGACATGTTGTGATAATGACAAGTAGACACCCTATGGCAAGTACCCACTGATACACTACATGTTAGCCCCAACCGATATGTTGTGATGATGACTATGTTGCATCGTGTTGATGATAGGGTTACATGTTATGACTTGATACCCTATGGGTTGGTTATGTGAATAATAAAGATTGTATTTTCCATAATATTTATCTCATAATATGCCTTGTAATGATGATGGAAGCAATGATCTAAGGGTGGTTGTTGATTCAACCTCGTAAACCCTAATTGATTAAATGGAAACCCTAACTTTGATGGTGTAATGTGAATGACATGTATCTTATAAGAGGGTAATGATAATGATGTATTGTTCTCCTTGTTACAAGTCTCTAACCATGCTAGTAATATCAATCGATAAGCATATCCAGGTATGAGCTATGTTTCTTATTATCTGTTTGAATAGGCCTTGTGAGGCATAAGTTTTGTTGACATCCTTGAAAGAGGAGGTAAATGGTCTTATGACCAAAATATGGCCTATTTCCTTGTATGAGATGGTAATTTCCTCAATAATTAGAAGTGGGGTTGATACCCCAAGATATGTGGTCCTTGTAATGAATGACAAGTATCAAGTGATAATGTGATAGATCATACCCTATGTGCACAAATATGTCTGGGGATGTCACTGCATGTTTCACTCGTGTACTGACCATGAGGTGGTGAGGTTGTGGATTATAGCTCTTCCACTAAACCTGGTATTGCACCGATTTTGACTTAGTAGTGGTCAGTTGGATTTGGGTGGTACGGCTCAAATCCTCGGGGCATAATAAATATGTAATCACTGGTATAGTATATTTTCATATAATCAAATATGGAAACATTGGATGAGGCCTTGCTTGATCTTTATACCATATTGTTGATAGGGGTTATACATGTTCCTCATATTCCTTTTAAATTGTTAAGGTTTAATAATTCCATAGTTAATATGATTATCTACTTCTTATAGTTGTAACCTTACTGTTGCTTTATGTATCTTATCTGTGATAGTAATAGAGTTGGTGGAGACTTATATCTCCTGTTGAGATTTGGATTCTCACCCCGTGGGTTTCCCACACCCTTTTTAGGTGGACGCGCATGAAGAGGTAGAGATCGTGTAGCAGAGGTTGAGCAGCAGCAAGAAGAGCAGTAGCTGACAAGGTTGGAAGCATTGTTGGATGTCTTTTGTTGATAAAGTGCTAGAGTCATCCATGTACACTTGGGTCTTTGGGGATGTTTTAAAGATGTTTTGTGGACGTACTTTCGATACGTATTGGCTTGTGTGCCTTGTTGTATATAGTTGTAGTAGATATATGTATATATGTTCTGAAACAGGTTCCCTGGTAACATTTAGATGGCACACATAGTGAGTGCTTTGAGGCATGAAAGCACATGTATGTAGAGGTTCTTTTTGTTTGGCAGTTCTTGCAAAAACAACTTTAATTTTTAGTGTTTTTCAGTAATCTGGTTACTTAATCTTCTTCCGCATTTTTGTTTTGAGTAATCTCACTTTTGTGTGGCACCGGGAGTCATATTTTTTGGTATCAGAGCTTTAGGTTCGCTAAATATATAGAGACCTAGGACTAGGGTTTGTGTTTATTCTAGTGGCCTCCAGTCTGTCTTATAGTGACATATGCTTATGCAGAAGAAGAAAAGAAAGCTTAAAGATGTCTGGAGAACACGAAGAACATGTTGCCGAGAGTAGTGTTTCTGCACCAGGTAGTGCTACAAGGAACCAGTTTGACCCAGCCATTGTTGAAAACCCTACCTTTCAATCTCTTTTTGGGTAGTTTATGGCTACTATGACTCATATGGTGGACAGGATGTCTGCACCTCAACCTATGGCATTGGTTCCCCATAATAAATCTTCGGGTACTGAGAAGACTTTTGAGTGACTTTGTCGTGTTGGAGTGGTGGAGTATGATGGGATGGCTGATCTGGAAGATGCAGATCTATGGCTTACTGAGATGGACAAATCCTTCAAGATCCTTAATATCCCTAAAGAGGATAATGTGAATCATGTGGTGTACCTCCTGAGGGGGGTTGTTGGTGATTGGTGGGCCATAGAGGAGGAGAAAAGGCTAGGTGTTTGGATCTGTTGGGAGGAGTTTCAACATGAGTTGGTTAGTCAGTACTTTCCTCAAACGTATCTTGATGAGAAGATCATCTAGTTTGAGAGGATTTGATAGGGATCCATGACAATAAATGAGTATGAATCAAAGTTTATGTAGTTGTCGAGGTTCTGTACATGGCTGTCATGGAGGATGAGCAGATTCATCATTTTGATAAGGGGTTGAATGCTGAGTAGTCTACCCTGATAGTGGCTTTGGAGAATTGAGAGAGGTTTGATGTGTTTGTGGAGTCTGTTTGGAGGATAGAGTGGTATGTGAAGTAGAAGAGAGAGGTAAGTGCTAAGAAGAGGTTTGTACAGTCCCAGGGGCATTCGATAGAAGGCTTTAAGAAGCTGAGGTTTTCTGCACCACCAATATCGTAGAAGTTCAGTGCTTCGACACAGTGGTCACTGAGTAAGGGTAGAGGTCATAGTTTTCCACCTGTAGGAGCCTAGAGTGTTGCATCAGCATCGGTGATGGGGCCATCTAGGCCACAGGTATGGGAATTGGGCTTGCCATAAGTGTGGATAGATGGGACATCTAAGGTGAGATTGTCTAGTGAGGGATGACGAGGTGACCCAGCAATTGAGGTAGAGCCAGCAGGGCTCTCAAAGATAGTAGAACTACGGTGCAGGAGGACGAGGACATGGCCAAGCATCATAGGCCAGATCGTCTGCTCAGGGAAGCAGAGGATGGGGTGACAACAGTCAATTGCTAGATTCTACACCATGAGTCAGACAGAGGAGCTGTTCAACCCACGAGTGGTGATAGGTCATATGGAGTTATTTCATTCTGGTTTATCTTCTTCTTACTTTGTATCTATTTTGGTTGACCCGGGTGCAATGTATTCTTTTATCGTTCGTGAAGTGCTTAGTAGTTGTCTTTTTCCTATTAGTCGTAAGAAGAATAGTTTTTTGTTAGAAACCCCATTAGTCGGTTCTACAGTGTTGTAGGAGGTGTGTCCATCATGTGTCCTCTCCTTTTCAGGACACAATATTCAAGTTGATCTCATACCATGTGACATGCATGGATTCAATGTAATCCTTGGGTAGGATACCTTGGAGAAGTACAAAGTGGTCTTGGATTGTTGTTCTAAGAAGGCGATGTTCATAGATGGTATGACATGTGGATCTTCCAAGGAGATAGGAAGATTCTTCCTACATGTATGGTATCGACCATGGTGGTGAGGAAGCTTTTGAGACAAGGGTGTGAGGTGTTCTTGGCACCTATGATGAATATTGGTTTCTTAAGCTTTTGGGAAGCAAAAGAAACTACTTATTTGTCCTGCATCAACACACATCCCCAACCATTCTTGGACGCATCACAAAAACTATGTATCCTTTTCCTTGCTCAGGTAAGACTAGAATCAGTGCACTTGTCAACTTCTCCTTCAACATCTGAAAAGCATGTTGACATCTGTCATCCCAAACATATGACACATCCTTCCTTGTTAACTCAGTTAGGGGTAAGGCGACAGTGCTGAAGTCGTTGATGAATCTCATGTAATAGCCTACCAAACCTAGAAAACTACACACTTTTTTCAGCGTCTCTGGCTACTTCCACTCCGTTACAGACTCCACTTTCGTAGAATCCACTCGTTCTCCCTCAAAAAATATAACATGCCCCAAGAAAGCTACCTTCTTCAACTAGAACTCACACTTATTAAACTTAACATAAAGTTGGTCCCGTATTAACATGGTCAATGCCCGACGAAGGTGGTGTTCATGTTATTGATTGTCACGATTGTATATCAAGATGTCATCTATGAAGACCACCACAAACTGATCAAGAAATGACCAAAACACTATGTTCATCAGATCCATGAACCCTGCTGGTGCATTGGTTATCCCAAACGGCATAACCACAAACTCGTAGTGACCATACCTCGTCCTAAAGGCTAACTTAGGTATGTCATCCTCCTTGATCCTCAACTGGTGATATCCTGACATTAGGTCTATCTTTGAGAACACTATTGCACCATACAACTGATCCAATATGTCATCTATCCTCGGCAAGTGATACTTATTCTTTATCGTCACCTTATTCAACTATTTGTAGTCTATACACAACCACATAGACCCATCTTTCTTTTTCATGAACAACACTAGAGCACCCCAAGGTGACACTCTCAGCCTAATAAATCTTTGTCATACAGTTCTTGCAACTATCTCTTTAACTCTACCATATCTGTCGGAGCCACCCTGTACGGTGTTTGAGCTATCAGTTGCATGTTGGGAACTAGATTGATCTCAAAATCAATCTCTCAAGGTGGGGAAGCACATGGGAATTCCTCAGGAACACGTCCTCAAACTCTTTAACAATTGGCACCACCTGAATACTAAGAATTACCTGACCCATGATCTAGAGCTAGCAGTGGTAGTCCATTATTTGAAGATTTGGAGGCACTACATGTATGGGGAGAAGTGTCATATTGATTATCATCCATGGAAGGTGAACTTCATAGCATATGTGTTGAGCAGGAAGTCTTCATCTTCATCTATGAATAGAGTCCAGTTGAGTTCTTTGATGTGCCACTAGTGAGACCCTTGCGTCAGATGAATGTTAAGTTGGAGGTATCCTTGCTAGCAGGTTTTTTGGCACAGTTACATGTTAAAGCAGAGCATCAGAAGCCTGCATGGACATTGTAATTGTTACCTATACAATAGTGGAAGTGGGATCATGTGACTATGGACTTCGTGGTTGGTCTTCCTAGGATATCTAAAGGCCATGATTCTATCTGGGTAACCGTTGATAGGTTGACCAAGTTAGTGCATTTCCTTCCCCTGAAGATGACGTTTAAAGTAGAGAAGCTTGCCCGGATCTATGTGGATGAGATAGTGCATTTGCATGGTGTTCCAACAAATATTGTGTTTGATAGGGGTTCTCAGTTCACTAGTCACTTTTGGGAGCGATTGCACACATGTTTGGGTATGTAGTTAAAGTTTAGCACTTCTTTTCACTCGTAGACAAATGGTCAATCTGAGAGGACCATTCAGACCTTGGAGGATCTATTGAGATCTTGTGTTCTTCAGTTTTCAGGAAGTTGGGATGTGCATCTCAGTTTGATAGAGTTCACCTACAACAACAGTTATTAGAGTAGAATCGACATGGCACCATATGAAGTGTTATATGGGAGGCATTGCAGATTGTCATTGTGTTGGTATGAGATAGGTGAGTATCAGCTTCTTGGTCCTGAGCTTGTACAGTAGACGACAGAGAAGATCAAGGTAACCCTGTAATAGTTGATGGCAGTACAAGATAGAAGTTGTATACATATAATCGTCATAGACACTTGGAATTTCAAGTGGGAAATAAGGTATATTTGAAAGTCTCTCCTTGGAAAGGTGTTTTGAGGTTTAGAAAGAAGGGTAAGTTGGCACCCAGGTTTATGGGACCTTACCTAGTGGTGGCATGTGTTGGGAAGATGGCCTACAAGTTGGAGTTGCCATCGGAGCTACATAGATTGCATCCAGTGTTTCATGTAAGTATGTTGAGAAATGTCACCTGGATATAGAGTTGATGTTGTAGCCTATGGAGGTAGAGCTTGAAAATGACATGACCTATGTCGAAGGTCCAGTGTTGATTCTTGATTGGAGAGTGAAGAAGTTGAAGAGGAAAGACCGTGTGCTTGTAAAGGTTCTTTGGCATCATCGTGGTGTTGAGGAAGCCACGTGGGAGCTCGCGAAAGAGATGAGGAAGAAGTACCCCTCTCTTTTCTCTTAGGATTTTAGGGGGAAAAACTCTGTTAGGGGTTTATGACTTGTAAGGACCCTGACCCACATTTTGGGATAATCTTGTCTATTTTTCTTAAGCATGTTAGTATCATGATCTAATCATGTGATAAGCTTGAAGTTTCTTGATTGAGCTTGTTTGGTTGATTCTTATGTTTTGTGGCGAGGATTTGGTTCAAATTGCAATTCACTGAGAGTTAGGGTTGATATGCAAGTTTGGCACATCTTGTGTGTTCCTTCTCTCTCTTAGAACCATCTAGAGGAGAAAGAGAGGTGTGCACCTTGTTTGGATCTTGGTTGTGTGGTGACATCCTTGGTGATGTTTTAGACACATGTTCGAGGTGTGCCTTACACCTAGATGTGTTGTCTCAGGCTAAAGAGCCCTACATAGGTTCCCTATCGGTTTGTGGGTGTGTAGAGTTGCACCCTATCAGTTTGTGGGTGTGTAGAGTTGCACCCTATCTGTTTGTGGGTGTGTAGAGTTGCACCCTATCGGTTTGTGGGTGTGTAGAGTTGCACCTTATAGGTTTGTGGGTGTGTATGGTTTCACCCTATTAGTTTGTGGATGTAAGGAGATGTGGTATTGGACATGACCTTGGTAGGAGACCAAGTGGGTGAGACCTTGCCTAGACCTTATCACCATGTCTTGCATGATTTCGTGCATGAGGCTCTTTTTTTAGTACAAGTGGCACCTAAGCTCCTAAGGTGGTCACACCTCTTCCATGATCTTTCTCTCATCCCTCTTATATATATACTCCTTTTGCTCCATGCAAGAGGATCCATTTGGCCATCTTTGCTTTCCCATTTCCTTGGTGAATGACTTTGAGAAGTTATAGGAGCTAGAGGATCTCTCTTGGAGTTTGGTGGATGAGTTCCAAGTTGTGAGCATCCTTCATCTTCTAAGTTGGTAAGCTATTTTTCCTAGCTCTCTTTTCTTCTTCTTTTCCTTCTCGACCATGGATCTTGGATACCTTCTTTCCACCTTGAACCATCTTAACCTTGGTATCATCTTCTTGCTTGGAGGTGTGGTGGTGACCGAGTTTGGTGGATCATCTTATACCTTGAGCTCTTGAGCTTGGAGTTTGGATCTTGGTGGTGATCCTTGAGGCAAGTTATATAAATCTTAACCTCCTTTGTTATTTTCACTCCTTATATGCTTATGTTGTTCTTCATCTTGAGATCACTCATCTCTTGCATACTAGTGGTTGTTAGTGGTTATAGAATTGTTTTGATGTTGGAATCTTGTTGGTTTACTCTTCATGTCTTGCACCTTCTTGCTAAGAGTAGTTGATGGACTAGTGGTCGACCTTTCTAAGGTTGAAGACAACAATTCAACACATACATGCATCACGTTGAGGATAGGATGTCATGGCTTGTAGTGCACCAACCGATACCCCATGTGGTAAGTCGTCATGACTTGGATATGCCTAGGTCGTCATTCTTTGGGTATGCTTAAGTTGACATGTGTTGAGAAGGTTGGCTTGTGTTGGATTATGGTTGCTTAATCGATATAGTTGTTAGACTTTGAAGAAGCCAGCCTGTCATGCCCTAGAAGCACCTAAACTAACATGGGATGGATAAACCAAGATGCATTGTGAGTGTAGGTCGTCATGCTCTTGAAGTACCTTAAGACATAAGGTGTTGTTCAAACCAATATACCCTTGGAGATGTTAGCCCGTCATGGCTATGGAGGCTCCTTGAGGAGTTGGTCTGTCTTGGAGACTAATTGTGATTCCCTAGTTGGGTGGAGGCTGACACACCTTGGAGTGAGGATGCCCGATAACCCATGATGCCTAGCTAACCCTAACCCTAATGACTGATATACCTAGGGTTTCCTGACATGGCTGGGATGCCTGACACCCTCAGGTGGTGCTGGTCGATACACCATGGAGTGGTGTTTCCCATCACACCTTAGATGGTGTTGACCATCACACTCTCTAGAAGTGGTAAACTGATACACCTTGGTGAGGAGATCCCTTGTCCTTGCATAGTGGTAGTTGACATGTTGTGATGATGACAAGTAGACACTCTATGGAAAGTACCAACTGATACACTACATGTTAGCCCCAACCAATATCTTGTGATAATGGCTATGTTACATCATGTTGGTGATAGGGTTACATGTTATGATGTGATACCCTATGGGGTGGTTATGTGAATAATAAAGATTGATGTTTTCCATAATCTTTATCTCATGATATGCCTTGTAATGATGATGGAAGCAGTGATCTAAGGGTGGTTGTTGGTTCAACCTCGTAAACCCTAATTGATTAAGTGGAAGCCCTAACTCTGATGGTGTAGTGTGAATGGCATGGATCTTATAAGAGGGTAATGATAATGATGTATTGTTCTTCTTGTTACAAGTCTCTAACCATCACTACAGCAAAACTGCCCATTAGTGGCATTTATTTAAGTGGCATTAAAAAAAAGCCACTATCTTTCTAATATACAAGCATTTTTAATTAAAATTATGGTGAACCACCTATTATAGGATTTCTGAAAAGGACATAACATTAAAGGCATTTTTATTTCTAATTAGTGGCAATCTTAAATTTCCATACCAAATTAGGAAATATTTTGCTAAACTATATTGACTTCCCGCTCCAAATTAAATTTTCCCTTTGCATTGCACTCTCCGCTCATTCAGTCCGACATTTCCGATCTCCCCCTCTCTCCCTGTGCGACTTCCTCGCTCCCTGGCCCATCGTGCCCTAGGTCTATTGGTGGCTCGTGATCGTCTGCAGACTGGGAGAGACTGGTGGCGTCTGTTGTTCACCAATTGCCATCCACGGTGCCAATAGTTGATGGCTATGGAGTGCCAAGTTGTCGGAGCCACAGTGACACCTTGTCTGTGATCATGAGCGTTAGTTCTTCCTCCTCCGCCTATTTGAACTGAGCCCAACCGAAGCATACTCAGGCATCATTCGTTCTTCCTCATCCACCTTGGCAGACCGAGCCCAGCCGAAGCACCGCCACAGACTCAATCTGCCCCTCCGGCGTCGGCGAGCTTGAGTGAGGGACTCCGATCAATCCTCTTCAGGTAACCATTTCTGCACCCTATTTTGTTAACTAAGATGTAGCTTACATACCTCCTTCAAGGTCTCTTTCGTGACCGGTGGCTAATAGGCATGTAAAGTGTCAACAATTCTCATGCTTGGATGTAAAATCTGTAGGTATCGAATGCCATGCCACTTGGAATTTGTTGTTCATCTATAGGTTATCCTAAATCATCAATAACTATTAATGGGAAACCTTGTAGTAGAATAAAAAAACATATTCTAACTAATAACTTGTTTACCAATAGTAGTCCACTCTTGTTTCCAGCCATTTCAATTGACAATACTTAAAAGGTATTTGCCTTGGATCCGACTTATGTTCTACATACATTATTAGTACTTTTTATCTGTAGTGTTATAATTTTGAAGAAAGACAAGAATGAAGAAACTATAACACTTCAAAGATGTTAACAGAATATGACTTATAGAGTTCATGTAAACATCACATGTAATTAATCAGTTCCCTATTAAGATGGTGGATTGGTATTTTCTATTTGATGTTTACATGGTCTTCCCACAAAATCATTTCAGAAACCAGGTGATGTGAAATGCAGTGATCAGTATAATTTAATTTGGCATAATATTTTCACCAACTTTGTTATCAGGTATCTGTAGACCCTAAAAGGATATGTTCATAATAAAAGATATCCAGAAGGATATATAGCTGAAGAGTGTCTTACTTTTTGTTCAAGATACTTGGATGGAGTTGAAACAAAATTAAATCGGCCAAATAGAAACGATACTGATGAAATAAATTTGGAAAATGAGCCAACACATGACAGTGATGATTGGTCGATTTTCTTGACAGTAGGTCGTGGTGTTGGTAAAATGATAGCATGTGTCTTGGACGAACATACATTGCAACAAGCCCATAAGCATGTACTATTCAATTGTGACGCAGTTGAACCCTACATTAAGTAAGTTAGTGACAATTGTCTTCTATTATTAAAATAGTATTACATATTGCACATATTTTGTTTTCAGGAAGCACTATGATATCATTAGGCTAAAACATCCTCATAAGTCCTTAAAGGAGGTACAGAGAATACATAGTAACTCATTTGATGGATGGTTTAAGGAACATGTAAGTTAATTTGTCATAATTAAATTTGTTATGCTTCATGATTAAATACTAACAAACTTTTCTTGTGTTAGATTGAGACACTCCTAAGAACAGAGATGGTGGATGATAAAATCAAGTTTCTTTCTCAAGGTCCACATCAATTGGTCATTAAGTACAAGGGCTACATTGTCAATGTTCATAGATTCCATACCAAAGCAAAAGATCGACATCTAACAACACATAATAGTGGAGTCTTTCTGGTAGCTAAGACTGATTGTTATGCTAAAACCACTGACTGCAATCCAATTACTAGAGATGTTACCTACTATGGTGTTTTGAAGGATGTTATTGTGCTCAATTATTATGAACACTTTAAGGTGACATTATTTAAGTGTGATTGGGTGGACATCTACTCCAAGAGGACAATCAAGCATGATGAGCATGGGTTGACTCTTGTTAATTTGAGACGACTTCAATCAACTGGAGAACCGTATGTAGTGGCATCTAAAGTTGGACAATTATTTTATGTAGAACATGTCACTGCAAAAGGGTGGCATTTTGCTGTAAAGATTCCCCCACGAGATACGTTCAACATGGAAGATCCATCTTGTAGTGAGATTGTCGAAGCTTATGTGCAAGGTGAACCTAGAGATGGGCCATCAATGACAACAGAGGATGAAAATGCAGACTGTGACATAGTTAGATTGGATATGGAAGGAATTACTGTTGATAGTTCAACAATTGAGAAAGACCAATCCCAAATTCAGCAGGATGACTAAAGTGTATATCAAAGTGATGAGGATGACAATTTTGAATGAGAAAATTACAAAGTAGCAACCAATGTTTATTTTAGTTTGTCGTTATTATTTGACTTATATATGCCTATTTTGTTGGCATGAAGTTTCCACTGTCTGAAATGTATCTGACATATTTTAGTCACATGCTTCTGTGTGTGTTGGATTATCTCACATATTCTCGAGAGAGAGAGAGAGAAGGTTGTATGATCATCTCCTTCGATGTATTGCAGCCTAGCCAAAGTGGTATCTAAAAGTAGTATCTAAAGTAGTATGTTTTGCTTCAATTCTGATGTCCAACTTACTAACAATGATGATCACCTTTTTCCTTGCCTTAATGTAGGTGTATGCAATCAAAGTTTCATTTTTATGCAATCCTCTTCACTAACACTGCTGCTAGCTCTGTTGTTACTGATATGTTGACAATGACTTCGTGTACCTCTGCAGTTTTGCATCCTAATTTCTCTACAGAGATACATTAAGTCTTTCTCAACATGTCAGAACTATGCTCTGGTGGAGAATTCTATGAAGAAGCCTCAAGAAAGAATGGTTTCTCCAAGAGATTAATGGCCATTCTCGAGAGATAACTTTGTCTGATCAGTTATGTTGATGTATTGCAGCCTAGCCAAAGTAGTATGTAAAAGTAGTATCTAAAGTAGTATGTTCTGCTTAAATTCTGATGTTATACTTACTAACAATGATGATCACCTTTTGCCTTGCTTTAATGTAGGTGTATGCAATCAGACTTCATTTTTATGCAATCCTCTTCACTAACATTGATGCTAGCTCTGATGTTACTGATATGTTGATAGTGATTTTGTGTACCTCTGTAGTTTTGCATCCTAATTTCTCTGTAGAGGTACATGAATTCATTGTCAACATGTCAGAACTATGCTCTGGTGGAGAAGTCTACGAAGAATCCTCAAGGAAGAATGGTTTCTCTAAGAGATTAAAGGCCATTCTCCAGAGATAAGGTTGTAAATGTCTTTTTGCTTCCTACTCTAGAAAGTCTTCTTGCATGTTTTGCAGTTACTAGTTTTTTTCATGTGGTGGTTGCCATGACTGGTGATGGTGTGAATGACGCACCTGCTCTGAAAATGGCAGACATTGGTATTGCCATGGGAATTTCTGGAACTGAGGTGATTATATTCGCTATGGGAATTTGTATATCTATCTTCTTGTCTTTTAGTAATTATTATCGATAATGATGTTTCTTCTCTTTTTATGTGTCAGTCCAGGTTGCCAAGGAGGTTTCAGACATGGTTCTTTCTAATGATAACTTCAGCACAATATTTATTGCAGTTGACGAAGGGAGATCTATCTATAGCAACATGAAGGCCTTCATCAGGTTCTGCTCTTATTAATCATTTTATGCTTTCTTACCTTACTAAAATTCTTTCAACTTATTATGTATAGACTATAGTTTTATGAGAACACTGGATGAGATTGAGTTTGATTATAATCTTTTGCTTTTACATAATTGTCAAGATTGTCAGCTTTGCCCCCTTTCTATAATCTGCTTAGTTGTGTGCTTAGCTAAATGTCTAAAGCTTTGTTGTGTGGCAAACTCTATTCAGCTGACATAATGTGAATGGTACATTTGAAATTATCACCCCTGTCAAACTTATTAGGAATGGTGAGGTGGGTTCTTGTGAGGCTGCCCTTCTTGCAAAGCTCGACATTAGGCCCTTCTCATATGGACTGGTTGTGATGTCAGTTTATGACAATGGATCTATATTCAGCCCTGAGGTCCTTGACCTTACTGAAGATGACCTTATTTATAAATTTGGCAATGGTGCTATCTTCCCTGATACTATCTTATTGCATGCTAATGTTGTAAGTTTTTTTTGTCTTACATTTGCATGCAAGTGCTCAACTTTTTTCTCACTTTATGGCAGGATCCTAGCAAGTTTGCAGTTGTTGCTGCCCCTATTGCTGCTTCAGGCTATGTAGTTACACCTGCGGCTTCTGCTACCAAGGTGGAAGAGAAGAAGGAAGTACCTACTGAGGAATCTGATGACTTTATGGCTGAATTATCATATGCTATCACTGTAGCTGAGAAGAAGGATGAACCCTCATTGCATTGTAGTTGGTCTAATCCTACAGAAGCTCACAACTACTTGGAATGCTAGAATGGAGTTGTATGTTTTTGTAAGAAAATGAGTTTGTATTCCTTTGGGGGGTCTCCAAGTGCAAATTGAGTTGATATTCAGTTAGTGATCATGTCTAGAATATGTACCATATATAGTCATATGTGATGGTGTTGTATTGAATATAAGGGGCAAGGTAAAATGTCCTCCCCATGTAATTGTCATTTGATTATAAATAAAAAAGTTCAATACTTCTGGAAAAATGTGTTCGGATTCAATTGGCATTCAATTAGAAAACTTGATCATGAACTACAAATTGACTGACTAAAATCCATAAAAAATTAGTAATGCAGAACTAGTATGTCATTATTGGCTTTTTTTCATAAGCCACTACATTCAATCAAAACCGTTTTATACAACAACATTATACAAAACAGTGGCATTTGTATAAAAGCCAAATGATGGGTAGTGGCTTTTCTATAAATGCCAAATGATGGTTTAGTGGCCTTTATGTGGCATTTATTCGAAGCCACTAAAGACAAACGTTTAGTGGCTTTTATAACTTAAGCCACTATCTTCCTAGTGGCATTGGTGCTAGAGGCATTTTTTAAATGTCAACAAATGCCGCTAAACCTGTTTATTGGCTTTTTTCAGTGGCATTTCTGAAAGGTCACTGATGTGAATGTTTGTTGTAGTGCATGTAGGAAATATCAGTTGATAAGCATATCAAGGTATGAGCTATGTTTCTTATGATATGTTTGAATGGGCCTTGTGAGGCATAAGTGTTGTTGACATTCTTGAAAGAGGAGGTAAATGGTCATATGACCTAAAGATGGCTTATTGCTTATATGAGATGGTGATTTCCTCAGTAATGAGAGGAGGGTTTAATACCCCAAGATATGTGATCCTTGTGATGAATGACAAGTATCAAGTGATAATGTGATGAGATCACACCCTATGTGCACAAATATGTTTGGTGATGTCACTGCATGTTTCACTCGTGTACTGACCATGAGGTGGCGAGGTTGTGGATTCCGGCTCTTCCACTAGACCTGGTATGGCACCTTTTTGACTTAGTTGTGGTTAGTTGGATTTGGGTGGTACGAATCAAATCCTTGGGGCATAGTAAAATATGTAATCATTCGTATAGTATATTTGCCTAGGATCAAATACAAAAACATTGGATGAGTCCTTGCTTGATCTTTATACCATATTGTTGATAGGGATTATACATATTCTTCATATTCCTATTAAAATTCTTAAGAGGTTTCATAATTCCATAGTTAATGTGATTATTAATTTGTGCCTTATAGTTGTAACCTTATTGTTGCTTTATGTATCTTATCTGTGATAATAATAGAGTTGGTGGAGAGTTATATCTCTCGCTGAGATTTGGAATCTCACCTCATGGGTTTCCCACACCCTTATTAGGTGGACGTACACCAAGAGGTAGAGATCGTGCAACAGAGGTTGAGCAGCAGCAAGAAGAGTAGAAGTTTACAAGGTTGGAAGCATTGTTGGATGTCTTTTGTTGATAGAGTCTCAGAGTTGTCCCTATACACTTGGGTCCTTGGGGATGTTTTGGAGATGTTTTGTGGACGTACTTTCGATACATGTTTGGCTTGTGTTCCCTATTGTATATATCTGTAGTGGATATATGTTATAGAACCGGTACCGGGTAACAGATCGATGGTACACACAGTGAATGCTTTGAGGCATGAAAGCATCTGTATGTAGAGGTTCTTGTTGTTTGGCAATTTTTATGAAAACAATTTTAATTTTTTGTGTTTTTTTAGTAATCTGGTTACTTAATCTTCTTCTGTGATTTTGTTTTGAGTAATCTCACTTTTGTGTGGCACGGAGTGTCACAAATGAGGTGGATTTTTGTTACAAAAATATGGTTTAAGAATATCTATTATGTCTGATGAGTACTCACTACATCAAATCTTGTTAAAATCGAAGGACAAATCCCTGACAAATACGTATGAATCCTTGACCAATAACACATGGTCAGGGCAAATCCCTAACTAATGTCTCCACGCCAAAAGCATGGTGACCAACAGCTTGGTCAGGATCTATCCCTGACCAATAAAGACAAAATCATTGACCAATCAATTTTTTAATAAATAGAGTTTTATTTGGCCAAAAATTTCTATCCAAGGCACATCCCTGACCAACACATATGTATATAAATGTATTTTTATAATTCTGCATTTGAACATATAGAACATCCAAAATATTACCCATGCAAAAATTTGTCATTATGAATCAAACGAAAACACGGTGACACAAAAGAATATTGCATTATGTCAAATGAAAACATAATGACTAAAACATTATGATAAAAGAACAACTTATATTATGAATCAAACGAAAACATGCAAACACTCTTATGTCATACTTAGATGTCAAGGAAGTCAATAAGGTTGGCAAAAAGAAATGGAGTTGAAGAAGAAGGTACAATTATTAGTCGAAAATGGAGTTGAAGAAATGGAGTTGATAAAAGAACATAATGACTAATTTTTGATGGGAGTAGAAATATTTCAAAACAAATTATAAATCATAAGTAATAATACAAATTATACACTCAAACCCTAAGTGACTTTAAATATTTAAGAACATTTCCAACTGAGAACGATCCAAAATTTACTCATTTGAGTAAATTTTGGATGGTACTCTAGGCCAATTAAATATATATAATTATTTATGTATACAAGATTTGGGTTAACAAATCAAAATTCAAGTCTAAATAAAGTAAGCTTATTATGTGCGTACCAACTTTCGTAAGATCCTAAGTGCATCTGTAAACAACAATTCATGTCGTAATACTACTGGTTGTCTAGTGAGCATAAAAAATGCAGTAAAATAATGTCATCATCACATGTTAGACTAGTGTTGTATTACATACTCAGAGTAGTTGCAAAGTCCATACGTCTACTTGTTAGATTATTAATTTAACATCATACATATTGTGATAATCAACATAGTAGTTTAGCTATGTATGAACTATTTGCATAGAAACAGAAAAACGCTTAGGCGACCTTGATTAAACAATAACAATAACACAATAACAACTATGAATCTGACCATTAATTACATAGTAACATTGGTTATTCATAAATTGTACAATGAAGTAATTGTTTCAAGAGACATCTTGTTTACCATGTGGTCAATACTTTAATTCCTCGTGATTTTCTTGAATAGTTCAAGATGATCGTGATCTAAATTCGAAAATAAAAGTCTGAAAAATAAATAAAATAAAAGAAGAGGTAGGTACAGTAGTATGGTTGCCTTTAAAGAATGAAGCCAAGCCGTGATACTAATTTTGCACGCAGCCTATGAACTTCGTCGTTGTCATTGTCCGAGTTTTCACACCTGAAACTACCAAGCGGCACCAACCAAGAAGACCTAAGCAGTGGTATTTGTTTGCACACTGGATAAGAAAAACAATAGAGAACGGAAATGGGAGCGGAACCAAGAAAGAAGAACCTACTTGGAGAACTCAGAACAAAGTTCATCTATGCAAACCCACGGCCACCGCAGTGCTTTCGGCGACTGGCGACTGACGGCTGACGGTCAGTGGGACTTGCTCCGTGAGCGAGTGGATTGGGGGAAGGGTGTTCGGCCCGGGGAGTACGAACCGTCGTACCCTTTTTCGGTGACAAAAACTAAACGGCTACTAGGTTATGGGGGATGTGAGGGAAATATCGACAAAGTAAAATATTTTTTAGTCAGGGACTAAAAATGTACTGACCAGGGATAAACCTTGGGTACTAAGCCTAACTTGGTCAGGACTATATCCCTGATCAATTAACCTTGACTTATAAAGGATTTTGATGTAGTGAGTACACGGTAGACTGAACTTTCCTAGGGGATCCTGTCCATTTTCTAGTTGGAACTTCCAATTGTGCTCAGATGGATTTTTTTTAGAAACTCCCACCAATGTCAGCATTTGGATATGGATAACTTTTACATGGTTAGATGGAAAATTCCGACATACTAGACTTAATGTCCAAATTGAATATCTACATAAAGAGATCATTTTGTCAAATAAAAATTTCATGAATGAAATTCTACCGATAGTAGTTTTTAAGAACTTTAATTTTGACATTGTCACTTGATAAATAGATGAGGCAAACGAACTGGCCACACAAAGTTAAGTATTTGATGATGTGAGTGTGTCGACGGTACCATTTAAAATATTATATTTTCATCTTCATAAAAGGCACTACACCTAATGAATGATTTACAAAAAGATTAAAAGAATACTATATTAATCTTTCAATTAACTTGATCTTGTTGTATATTGTGATATAAGGGCTTGACATGCAGAGTGAGTAGTGTGCATCCATATACTTTAAAATAGCTTGAATATTATAAAGTACTTAGGTCATCATCAAAATATGTGATTAGGAAAATATAGCCTTGGGATCAACATTCACCCTATTCTGAAGACGATATGTCATTCCTCAAATTAATCCAATGACATGAATTATGAATGTAATACATTTTATACTGATGAAGGTTCTTGTTAAAAGGATTTAATAGCCCCTTGATTTTATTATATATCACTTGTTTACTAATGACATAATAAATAACACAGCTTGCGGAAGCTAAGTGTAATATATTGCATTTTGGGCATCAGTCTTATTCTTGAGCTACAATTCATTATACTCCTCATTTCAAAGCCCCTATTGCAACTACATAATTAATATTTATATCTAAGTTAATGTTTGGTTTAGGGACGTATCCACCTATTCACATGGAGAAGGCGGCAGAATGGTTCGAAAAAGGGCTATGAGAGTCTATTGAGGATATTATAGTATGTGGAGGACCTTTCTTTGGGGACCTTCGATGGCGAATGGCTTCACTTCCCATTAGACTCGATGGCCTGGGACTTTATTTAGCAATAGAGGCATCTTCATACTCTTTTGTGGCCTCTAGGGCTCAATCTTGAGTACTCCAAGATCAAATTTTATGAGGCAGCGGAATATGCGGTATAGACTTTGATTTCAATTGTGCATTGAACTCACTTTGTGTCACCATTCCATCTTTTGATCTTAGCTATTTTGCTAATAAGAATATTGTCCCCCTAAAGACCAGCATGATGAAAATGCTCAATATTTTCTTCTTGCTACTCCTATTGATGGGCTTGGGTTGTATATGTCTCTAGTAGAGCATCGTGCTGTTCTCAGATATTGTCTTATGATTCTCCTATTTCCAGCTGATGATGTATGCCATGTATGTCGCAAGGCATGCTTAGACTCCATTGGGAAGCATATGGTTCATTGTATGGAACTTTCGGATTCAAGTATAGGTATGATCTTGTTAGGATGTTCTTTATGACATGCTTAGACATGCGGGAATTCTACTAAGAAAGAGGCATCAGTGAATTTTTTTATTGATCCACAGGAGGAGAGATTGACTCTTAGGTCAGTAGATGTCTTGATTTTTGGTTGGGTTGGAGGGAAGCATGTATGTGTAGATTTAATAAGAGTTTCTCCATTGGTGGGCTCGAAAGGTGAAGATTTTACTGTTGGACAGACTGTCCTGAAAGTTGCCTTAGCCAAAGTGGTTAAGGATGAGAAAGTGTGTGTAAACAATCAACATGTTTGCATACCTTTTGGCTTTGATACTTCCACATTTTTAGCATCACAGGATGTGCAGCTTCTCAAGAGGGTGCAAAAAGTTATGCAAAACAATGTCATGACTCCCAGATCTATGGATGTAGTGTTCTGGAGGATAGGCTTCACAACTGGAAAGGGGTTGGCGGCGCAACTTGTTTCTCGTCTGCCTTCTTTTTCACTATAATTAAACTTTTCAGAGTGGGAACTGGAGTTCGAAAAAGATTATATTATATTTGAATATCCTTGGAAGTTGTGTACAAAATGAATTAATGATATTCAATTCAAACCTAATTATATGAGAGCCCAAAATTGTAAATGTAGACTTAATTATGAATTGTTGGACTTTTGAATGACTTCAATCTATATTTTCTAGCATTATCCAAAATTGTTAGTGTATTAATTTGAGGGTAAGGAATTCAATTATCCATGTAATTTTCTTAAATATACAAAATTATGTACTTTCATCATTATAGCCACGAGTCAATTAATCATGCTAACAATTATCTAGTGTAAAATTATCCTACCAAAACTAGAAGAAAATGAAATAATCTCATGTGTTGGGCTTGTAAAAATTTAAAGGGGTTATTGTGTATGATATCAAGGGTTATTTGTTATTTAATTTACAACTTCTATTTAAGTAGTTCCTCGAGTACAACATAGTGTATCTTAACGTAGGGAACTAAATAGATGATATCTGAGAAGGAACACTAGTACAGATATCACTGTTAGCGTCGGTTAAATATGACTTTAGAAGTCGATTTTCAAGCGACACCCAAGTGGGTGACACTAAATGTATACGCCTTCAGCGTCGGTTTCATAACCGACAATACAAAGTCGTCCCCCAATTGCAACCCAAAAAAAGGCACCAGTAGAGGGACCATAGGCATCGGTTATCAAGTCAAAACTGACGCCACATCCCATCCCGAACAAAAAAAATTGCCCAATGTTAGGCCATAGGTGTCAGTTAGCAACAAAAAACCGACTTCATTGACCTAAAATTATTGACGGTTTGTAAGTTAACCAAACAGTAACTGACATCGTTAGGGATAAAGACGTTGGTGAACTATTAATCACTGATGAGTTAAGTTTTTGTTGTCGGTTTCTTTTGTTAACTGATGACTATGTTCTGATTTTTTTTCTTATCAGCTTGCAGGCATGTTGTCTGACTGGTCAGTAGGATGCAGAACCTGCAGTTCAGTTCTAAATTGCAAGTTTACAGCATCCATTGATTTCAGCCAACAATAAGCCACAAAGCTACAAAATTAACAAGGATGGTGTAAATATATAGTCTCTACTATTAAACATGAGTTTCAGGAATAACGACTATCCCCACAGACTACCACTAGCCTTAAATGCACGCATTATCATCACTCACGCGCAAGCCAGGATCAACTTCCTGACTGGTCACCCATCCTAATACTACTCCAAGCTGAGCACGCTTAACTATGGAGTTCTTTAGTGATGGGCTCCCAGAAAAGGAGGTGCACCTTGGTGATATGGGTAGTCCAATCATTCCTTTTAAGATCATGTTATCTGAGGCCTCAAATCCTAGGATGTTACAATCTCCCCCACTTAGACTCTTAACATCCTCGTCAAGGCTCAACTATATGGCCTCATAATCTGACCCCATTTTAGTGCAGACCCACAATGGCCCATGGACACCCAGCTTCCGATCACGGAATACCAGCGTAAGGGTGGCTACGTCAACCATGGGCGGCCCTTTCCTACATGCCTGGACCGCACGGCTCAAGACTGGCATGCCACATGCCCATGTGGGCCCCACCTACTGGAGGGGTTATGGCTCTGATACAATGTTGTAAATACATAGTCTCTACTATTAAACATGATAAACAAATACATCAAATGTGTGGCAACGGAAGAAATAAAACTTGACTTTATTCAAAATGTATAAATAGTACATTATAAAAATTTCCCAAATGGGAGTACAACTTTACACATTAGTTGATATATTTGTGCAAAGTCCATTCATTGATATGAATGTGGGTAAATATAGATCATATCATCAAATACTTCTCAAATTCAACATTGAGGCCAAAGATCATAGGAAAGATAGGAAAATTTAGAAAAAAGGCCAAAAGGATATAAAGGAAAAGAAAAGTTTGAAAGTGGGTAAATGTAGGAAAGACCCTAGAATTCAGTATGTTACAGATGGACATTATTATTATATGGATCATGTGATTTACACACATGTATAAGTACATTTAATTCAATATATGATTCATCACACACATGTAGAAACCTATAGTTCCATTTCATTCCTCCATTTCATATTCACACACATGTAGCAACCTGTAGTTTCATTCATTCATCTCTTTTCACATTTAAACACATGTAGAAACATTCATGTATTCATCTTCACATTCACACATATGTATATAGATAAGACAATTCAAAAAAATGCATTCAGACATGTATATATAAGTGTGTCTTTCAAAGTTTAACATGTCATCAAATACAGAAATAATTATGACAACAAAGTTTAGAAATATCATTCTTATTATCATCATTATCATCATCGTTATCATCGCCATCAGTATTCCAATGATAATTAAAAATTCCCACTACTTGTAAGGCTTTTGTCCATTGTTCTCTTACATCATTTAATTCTTCCATCATATAGGGAGTATGTACATCTAATAACTTTTCACATGTGGTGAAGTCAGTTTTAAATGCCTGCAAAGAGAATGATGTATATATATAATTAATAATATATAATAAGATTGATATATTTCATATTATCTAATGAGACTATGTATAATACCTATTGTATGGTATCGATTTCCATTGCAACATGTTTGATAATTAGGTATGTATATCGCATCACGTAGTATACACATGCCCAGCCGTTATTTTGTGTGGCATACTATAAATTGAAACATACAAAATGTTAACAAATACAAACAAGCATAGTTCACATAAATAATATATACATCGTAGTCAGAAAATTACTTTCACATTCTCCCAAAGTAACAGTTTCTTTGTCTTAGACATGTTTCCTCTAGCTTTTTTGAACTCTTTTAAAGCCCTACATGTTAATGTAACAAATTAAACTGCATTATTAAATAGTGATGTAATAATAGATGTTAACGGATATAAAATAGTAAATATTTCTCACGTGAATAATGACCTTTTCATTAGGTGTCCATATAATGAGTCTAATTCCTTCCCCAAAGAATCTAGATAATGAACAGTCCACGTCTTGGGGACAATAACCAGTAACTCATAATGCATAGCACTAGAGGTAAGAAAGTTAAAAATTAATAACTCAAAATCCACAATAAAATGTAATTTTCTTAAGGCCAAATTATAAGCAAAGTAAACTTACTCAACATTGAATGGAGCTATTAACATCGTCTTCTTTTTTTTACCAAAATATTTAAAAGCGACAGAGCAGTATGAGGTAACTGATGAAGGCTCTTTATCCACGCAACTGATCAAAGATGGAATTAGAAATCCCACATGGGGAAATAAAAAAATCTTTACAGATCGTGTGTAAGTAGTTGCAAAACATATATTATGTATGCATTAATATATAAGAAACCAGATCACCATATATAAAACAAGTTATATAGATATATAAACAAGATCTCACCATATCTATAGCTCTATCATAGATTTATTCAGCCAATCATAACGAAACAACTCCAAAATATCTTGTATAAATATATTGTTACTGTATGATTCACATGCAACATCCACCGGAATAAAAACATTTATAGGACAATTTGGGTTATGTTCGCCTATCCATACTGTCATACCCTTACAATTAGGACCTAACGAGTCGTATGGGTCCCTTGGAAGCCAACTAGGTACTTCAGGAGGAGGTGGAGGTGGAGGTCGAGCTGTAGTGAGTTTCTTTCTTTTGTGATGTATATATAATTTCAGATCAATTCACTCATATATACACGCTAACAAATTAACGCAATATAAATTTACCATACAATATCGGTATAAACGACATCCATTTTGGGCTACAATATCACTCTGCCTTCTGCTTCACCAAGCGTTTTAGAATTGGGGTGGGCATATGGCAATGGATGATGCCTCCAATGGTGGAGTACAAGTCTCAAGTTCACACAAACTGCACCATCTGGTACTGGAGTACCATGAAACATGTCCCCTAGAAGGGGTGGGTAAGCCTTAGCCTCTGCAATGATAAATTTTTTGCTTTTTAGACGGCATAGATTCAACCCCTACAAATTTATGTAAAGTATGTTTTATACATATATACATAAACATATCATCTTGAAAAGACTATCTACTATGTCATAAAAATACTGCAACGGACGTGCTAGGTGGTGGGTCTATAAGATTACTCTCAACCACCTCTATAGTAGGATGAGAGTGGCACACCACATGTTCTGTCTGGGTGACAGTCTAAGATGCATACCACTTGCTCATTGCTTCATGGAGTCTCTTATCAAGTGCTTCCTCGACTCTCCTATCAATTAACTCATCTACCTATACATGGACAAAAGAAACGCTATCTTTTGATTATTGAATTCTCTTTTGCAATAACATTCTAAAAAAATAATAGGTTACCTAGGCTTTTAAAAATACTACTTTTGGGACATGTTTGTGTTGTGATGGCACAAAGAACGCTTTTATGCCTACACCCCTAACACGTCCAGGATGCTCTAGGTTACTAAGAGAAACTGTCAATTCATCCCTTGTGCCATCAGGGATGAACTTGCCTTGCTTCCTCTACTCTTGAATCTCCTGCTAATCACCATTAATAGAAATTGGTAAGTAAACATAACAATAATCAATATCGATTGCTCCGAGAGTTGAATTTTACCATTTTTGAAGTTGCCTCAGCAGTTGCGGGTTTGGTTATATGTCCTTTCTTATTTTACCTCCCAGCTATCCACACAGCATGGCAAGGCAGAGATGCGGGAGTAACAGTAGAGGACTCCCCAGTCTCCTGAGTAGAAGCAGACTCAGTAGAAGCATCATGTAGTCTTTGGTGAATGCCTGCATAGCCTTTTGGACCCATCGTGTGGTCATGCGCATTCAGTGCACGCATTGCTCTTTGAGCATCGCTGATAGCCTTGTTAGTAAGTACATTGATTTGGTTAGTAACACTAACTGTCAGTCTTGAATAGGTGAATACATAAGAATGTATATTAATTAAATTGGGAGTGGCACTTAATACCTTGAATTCATTAGTTTTTCTTTTAGCAACAAACTCCTCCCAGGTAGTTCCATTGCTCAGTGGCTGACTTCTTCCTCTTCTCAGCATCTCGTATGTAATCTCAAGTGAGATTTGTCCTATAGTTCCTTAGGACCCTCTCATAGTGTTGCATCATGCATTTACGATGTAGGATTTCATCTAGTTCAAATATACTCTACAAAATTTCATATATTTAACTAGTATCCTAAAAATTAGTAATCTACAAAATAGAATTACAAATAATAATAACTCACACATAGTTCCTTCCATACTAAGTTTTTCTTCCCCTTAGGAACTTTATGCCAAGATTCTACATTAGAACTACAATGGCTACGAGTAAGAACCCCAAGATATGAAATAAACGAGTTGCAGTTCACTCCAACTGGATTTCCTGCATGATCAAAATCCACAGCCAGTTTGGGTCCATTGCCCCTTTATTGTAGTAACTTGTTCATCATAGTGATGCCCCTCACTTTTTTAAAAAATCTCACTGCTCATCAAGTGCCCCAAGTTCTTCAGGGGGTACATCATCAACCTAAAATTTGACAAAAAAGACACTTACATGATATAACCTATAAATGGACATATATATAGAAATATAGGATATATTTTAAAACTTACATTGTGAGGCACCACATTGATATCATCACCCTCACGGTAATCATCATCACGGTCATCATACTCATGTTCATCCATCTGAAAGTGTCATTAAAAAATCAAACATTTAACATAACTAGAAGATAATAAAATATTATAAAGTTCACATTTAGAAAAATAAAATATATAAAAAATAAAAACATGCCTCTAATACTGCAATCTTTTATCAATTAAAATTCCTTCGGTGTGATCTCCGCATACATACAAGTCATCGTTAGCTTCAATATTTGATGGTGTTGGCAACCCAACTGAGAATGGACTCGAGTCATCATAATTATCATAGTACTCTTCGGTGTGATCTTCTTTGATTGCTACTAACTACTTCTGTTAATTTTCTCCTTATTCCTATTTCACGTAGGTCCATTCTGGATTTTATCCCATCTTTAGTCTTACCTGGTATATTCAACATATTACCAATGATGCTATCACAGACATTTTTCTCAACGTGCATGACATCTATACAATGACTAACTGCCAAAGAACTCCAATAAGAAAGATCTCAAAATATTAACTTCTTCTTAAATAAAGATTTGTCACTCTATGTGGCCATGGTACATTGTGATCTCTTACCAAATTCATTGACAAAATCTTTTATTCTTTCATAAACAACCTCCCCTGGTATAGGTTTAGGTGCACTCAGTTCCTCATTCTGTCCATTAAACGCTTTGCACAACCTACGGTACAGATGGACTTTTGGAAGAAACCTTCGATGACCAAGATATACAGTCTTGTCTCCATATTTTAGTAATATAGAATTAGTGTTCTCTTCATATATAGGACACACTTTAGATCCTTTGACACTATATCCATACAAATTCTCATATGTTGGAAAGCCATTAATAGTGTAAAACAACATAGCGTGCAAACAAAATGTATCTCTTCATGAAGCATCATAGGTCATCACACATTCACTCCACATTTTCTTTGAGTCACCAATCAGTTATTCAAGATAAATTTCGATATCATTTCCAGGTTGTTTAGGGCCCGACATCAACAACGACAGTATATCGTACTTATTTTTCATACACAACCAAGGAGGAAGATTGTATATAACAAGCATAACATGCAAAGTGCTATGTTGGATATTCAATGTCCCATACAGATTCATCTCATCTATACAAAGCCCAAGTCTTAGATTCCTGACTTCTTCACCAAATTTAGGGTACAATAAATCAATCTTCTTCTACTGTGGGGAATCAGACGCATGTTGTATGGTCCCATCATTATTTTTCTTAACATCTGCATGCCACCTCAAATTCTTTGCATCTATCAGATTGGCAAACAAGCGTTGAAATTGTGATATTATAGGTAGATACCACATTACCTTGATAGGAGAACCAGTTTTGGACTCCCCCGAAGTCGTCATTTTATACCTTGACGCACCAAATTTTGGATAATCTTTCAAATCTACATAGTTCTTTTGAAATAATACACAATCATTCAGACATGTGTGTATCTACTTGGCCTCCATTCCCATTGGGCACAACAATTTCTTTAACTCGTATATTGAGATTGGTAGCTCATTTCCTTTAGGAAGAATTTCTTTCAACAAAGACAACAATGACGTGAAGCTTTTTTCACTCCATCTATTGTTAGCTTTTAGCTTTTACAATCTCAACACAGTGTTAAGCTTCGTAAACTCAGTACAACATGTGTATAATGGTCTCTCAGCATCATGCACAATGTTTCTAAACATGGGAGGTGGATCGGTGTGCTCTACCCCACAACTATCCAGCATCACGTCAACGATGTCTAGTGAACTGGTTCGTTCACATCTACGTCATCGGAGGCAATTTCTTCTTCCACACAAGAACTGCTATCGACATCCACTGGTTTTAGGTTTCAAATCTCCCCATGTCAATACCATTCTGTATAGCCTAGTACAATCCCATTGTACATGACATGACTTTTGATTTTGTTACCAGTGCTGACTTTCAAGTTGTTACCGCAATGCCTACATGGACAGTAGAACCTATATCTAGGTTATTTCCTATGTTCCTCGGAAAATCTAATAAGTTGATCAAGACTAGAAATAAACTTTGGGGTGCAGCGATTTGGAATGGACATCCATGATCTATCCATTCTATGATCAAAGAGAAACAAGTATATATTAGGGTTTAGGGTTAAAATATTAGGGTTTAGGGTTAAAAGATTAGGGTTTATGGTTAAAAGTTTAGGGTTTAGGGTTTTATATATAATAAATATGTACCACCTATCCCATTCTTGATCACCTAATCTCACTAGTAAGTGAATAATGTGTATTCGATTTTCAAAAAATTCGGACAGCATTTCCCCGCAGTTCGCCAAGTACACTCATGTACATGGGCAAATGCCCACTGACATATGTATTTAGAGAACAAACGGGGAAGTGTTGATGAAACATCATGAAAATCGAATACACATTATACACTTACATCCTAAGTGAGATTAAGTGTTCAAGAATAATCCCAAACCGGAGACTATCTTAGATTTACTCCTAATGAGTGAATCTCAGACGGGTTTCTAGGTCAACAAAATACATGTATATATGTTGTCATTCATATACCTACAATCAATATCATCGTTCATATCCTAGGTTTTGTGTAACATCATTTAATTCAATTCATTCTTCCATTTGGGTAAGTTCATTCATTCATCATTAACCCAAATTAATCATTTAGAATCAGCTACACAATTTTGAAGAACAATTATATATTAAAATAAGTTAATTCAATCACTAACAAGAGAGAAAGAAAGCAATATCAATTAATTAAATTTATTCATTCATCATTAACCCTAGTTAATCATTATTAATCAACTACATAATTTTAGTGAACACTTATATATTTAACTAAGTTCATTCATTCCTCGTTTAACCCTTATTAATCAATATTAATCCATCCTAATTAATCAATAATAATCTTACAGAAAACTCACTGCACTGGTGGAGTAGGCTGTGGTGGCAGTGGTCAGAGTGGAGGTGGTCACAACTAGAGGTGAAGCATGTGGCAAGCGGCGGCGGCGGAGATGACTGAAGCTACGCTGAAGCAGGTGGCAAGCAGTGGTAGGATGGCGGGTTGTGGTTGTGGTCATTGGCAGAGATGACTAAGCAAGCGAGCGGTGGCGGCGGCGACTGAACTGGAGCGGCGGCAGGTGACTGGAGCGGCGGCGGTGAGCTCCTCAGTGACTGAACTGGAGTGGCGGTGGCGAGCTCCTCAGAGGCAGTTCCTCTCCACAGCGGCGGCGGCGAGCTCCTCTCCACATCAGCAACAGCGGAGGCGGCGGCGAGCGGCAACACAGAATCATGAGACCTAGCTTGAGCGGCAACAAAGAAGCGGGAATGAAATAGAGAAACGAAAGAGTTTGGCTCGCGTGGGTGCTATTCAGTTAATTATCAGCGTCGATTATTATGTAAAGAGGGGGTTGAGTTAGCTATACATGGTAGTAGTTGTGGTAGAGGGGGCTGGGTTTAAAAAATATGCCTATAGTGGGATTTGAACTTGAGTCCATAGTTTAGAACTAATGTACTTCTACCAATCCAGCTACAACTTTGCCTTGTCATATATCTAAAGAGCTCGTATATGTACTATATTTATAATACTAAACATGCATAAATACATATAAATAAACATTTAAGATTTTGGGAGGGGGGCTGAAGCCCCGGTAGCCCCCCCCCCCCCCCCCGAGATCCGCCCCTGCATGCAAGATCACACAATCCTATTTTAGGGTATACGATTCAAAATATAGCATCGTCTAGAAAATAAGAGAGAAATCAGGTGTGAGGGGGTCCACTATCGGCACTGCATGCAAATATGGGAATATTTTTGTGTTTGTGTAACTAGTACTAGTGAGATATTTTCCTATAATTTGACTTATGCCATCATAAAATAAATGGGTTGCCATGCGAGCTCACACAATCCTATTTTAGGGTATAGAATTCAAGATACAGCACATTCAGTAAAAGACAAGAGGGAAATCAAATGTAAGGGGTGGCAACTATTTTCACTTTGCGTGCAAACAAGTAAATTCTTTTGGCAGTCGCTGTGTTTCAAAACTACTTTAAAAGGGTGCGTCTATCACAAAGCTTTGTCTCAAAGCATAGACTTGTAGATCGGAATTTAGTCAGGATGCCCCAAATTAAGACCTGTTGAATTGTATATCAGAATTTTAACACGTTGTCATTGGCAACAGCAGGCAGCAGTCCGTGGTCGGTCGTTGCTTACATATGCAGGTATTAAGCATAAGTTAATTAACTAGCTTTTACTAGAAACAGAGGAGATTTGCCGCAAAAGTCTGCAACATTTTGTACACGTAGGGATCGGCGGAATTATATATTCTACCAATTCATTCCCTATCTAGAAAAATGCGAAATGAAATTTATTCAAAGTTGCCGTTTGCTTTCCAAGGCACATTTCGATTATTCAAATTCAATTACTTCAGCCATACCATTATGAACCCTAGCGAAGAGTAATTTGTTGGGACAGATCAAAATAAGCATTACGATGGATTGTACGTTGCCAATCCATTCCTGTATCCGCAGTTCCACTTTAACCACAACTTCCCAATGTCATTATCGGCATTGCATGAAAAGATGGATTGGCAATAACGCCAGTTGTATGCCTAACACCAAGTGTTGCACACTTGAAGCTGAATGTGCAGCAATTGCTTCTCCTCCTCGTCACGACAAGGTTTAATTTCTCTTCGCCATACTATACGCCATGGAAGCCGCAAGGGGGAGCTTGGCCTACATCACAAATCATTATTCTTTTTAAATAACAAACATCGTTTTATTAAGCAAATGAACTCCCTTTTGCTGGAGTAAAAGGATATTTGCCGTCAAAGCATGAACGTTCTCCACACGTATGGCCGGGTCGAATATATATTCTACCAACCAATCCCTAATTAGAATACAATAAAGCCATAGCTTGAAAACTACTAGAGGGGGGGTGAATAGAGTTTTATAGATAATTTAACAATTATTGAACTCAAACAACCACAATGAAAATATTGAACAAGGAGACACAAGGTTTAGAGTGGTTCCAACTATAGCAAATACTATAGCCGTCAATCCACTACCCGGTTGCTTACCCAACCGGGATTTGAAAAGAAATTTATTTTATTACCTCTTCAAGGAATTTACATAAAATACAATCTCTTTTCCTAAACCCTTCAAGCAGCCTTCACCTAGAAGTAATCGCCAACCTTGAAGCAGCCTTCCCTTGAAGTAGATGCACCAACTCCCGTTGCACCAGCCTTCTGAAGTAGCTTCCCTTGCGATAGCCTTCTTGAAGTAGCTTGAAGTCCCCTTCTCCACCTGAGAAGTCAACCCTCTCCAATCCGCAGCCTCCAACCCTAGGAGTAGCAAGGAGAGTACAAAAGATAAACAGGAACAAGAAAGAAAAAGGAAATTACAACTTATCCTTTAAGCCCGAGGCTTGATATGCCTAGATCAAGCGTAAGATCTCCTAGCCAAGTATGTGAACTTGTGATTGCTGTGGGTAGGAGAATCTAGCCTATAGGACACGAGATTGAGCTAAGAAGAATGTAGGCCAATGATCACAGTGCTCAAATTGCTTGCAAAAGATTGCTCAAGTATGCTCAAGTGTATTCTCAAGTGTAACAAGTGAATTCTAGTGTCCTATGGCTTGTCCTATTTATAGGAGTGGCCTAAGTATGCTTAAGGACGTTCTAGACAACTTCTAGGGGTTTCTAAGTACTTAACTAGCCGTTAGGTACAAAGTTGTTGCTTTAACAACGGCTAATTACTTTATTCTGCAGTTGCTGTCAGAGACCATCTCGGTCGACAAATGGTCGACCGAGACACCTACTCGGTCGAACTTTTGTCGACCGACAGGCTCTCTGGAACAAGTGATTTGCAACGTCTTTCTTCAACTACCAACTAACTTGTCTGTTGTGTCTAACGGCTACTTTGGATCTTTCTCGGTCGAGAAGATTGTCGACCGAGAGTGTCTCGATCGAGGAGTTTGTCGACCGAGAATGATCCTGTTTCAAGGTTTCAATTTAAGCATTAATTATATGTGTGAGTGTGCAAAGGTGATTCTATTCAAATGGGATGACATGTCTAACTATGGTGTTTGGCTAGGGAAAATCTAACGCTTGATTTACATGCAAATCTAAGTACTTGTACATTATATATTTGTACAAGTTTTACAACATTGATTACATTGCATGAAAATATAACTAAGTAAGCTCTTGGATTTTTCCTTGCTACTTTGTCATCCTGCACACTCAAGTAGCTTGTTAGATTAATAAGAATGAAATGTTTGTCATCATCGAAACAAAGGGATTTTTAGATGTCCATTTAGCCAACAATCTCCCCCTTTTTGAAGATGACAAACATTTCCAAAATATGAAATAAGGAAATATAAAGCATGTGAGTTTCATACCTGAAAATTACCTTTTGTAGCCATATAAAGCATGTTATGAAACTCATTTATATTTTTGATTTTTATATTCTTTCTCCCCCTTTGTCATTTCAAAAAGATATCCAAGTTGAATATTTTATTTTTCTTCTCCCCCTTAATATTATGCTCCCCCTTAAATAGATATCCATGGATTTTTGTCTAATTTATCCACACTATGTTTCTCAATCATTTGCAAAGGATGTTAAGCCTTGAAATGATATGAGATTCCCTTAAGATCCTCTAATCTTAGAGTACATAAAAATGTCTCCATCCAAATGCAAGGGATGTTAAGCCCTGTTTTGGGTAGAGAATTCCTTCAAGTACAAGATACCATTTTCAATAAATTCATAAATTTCTTTATAATCAATGAAAATTTTCAGCTACACATGGTGGTTACAATGTTTGTGTAAGCTTCTTCAATCAAATGGTCAAAGTTGTTTTTATGATCTCCCCCTTAGTCTTATGCTTTGCTCCCCCTTAGATAGATATCTCAAATGAAAGTTTGAGTACTAAGTAAATATATAAAATGTTGTAGATGATCTCCATGATTTAACAAAGATGTATGCAATTTTATGTCAGTCTGGAAAACAGAAACCCGGTCGGTCGACAATTGCTCGACCGACAGTGTTCTCGGTCGACTAGTTGCTCGACCGAGGATGTTTCTGGAGAACTGTTTTGTCATTTGTCAATTTAGCCACAATTTTAATAGTTGCCTGTTTTAATTATTACTCCCCTTATTTGTTATGCTCTACAATAATGAACTTATAATCCATATTTTTTGAAGATGTCTCATATGCTTAAAAAAAAATAACCATTTGAATCAAGCAAAGATGGCAAACTTCATTCAATAGCTTGGAAAATATTACAATAGAAATGACCAATTTATTACAATCATTGTCATTACAACTAGTACAACTTCAACACTTCACTGGAAAGATTTAAGAATTACATCGATGTCCGGATCTTTCCCAAGGAATGGCTCGGCTCCATAATATTTGACCAGAGTTTGCCAATCCAAAGCACCTGTCGTAGTTAACGCATATGCTTCCAGAAATGTGGGAACTCGGTCAAATCGGAAGTGAGCAGCTATATCTTGCAATTGTATGGAGGAAAATTGAGTATGTGCAAGATGCATTGATGGTGGAGGTGGAGTTTGATAGTAGTTGTATGAAGGGTTAAATGGGTTGAGCATGCCAGGATTTAAGGAATGCGGATATTCATCGGTTTGGCTCGGAGAAAGATTTTGCATTCTTTGATTTAAGTATGTCATGGCATGGTGGGTATAGTTGAGTTGGTTACTAAGATGATATTGGGAGCCGACAAGATAAGTGAGAGTATTTTGGATGGGATCAACAGAAAGATTAGTAGGAGGAGGGGGTGGTGGTATATCTTGATGTGATGATTCTCCTTCTACTCTTGCCCTTTTATGACCAAAGTCAATCCCCATCTTCTCTACGGTATTCTTACTTATCTTTGGTGGTCTACGCTCCCATGTATACCCCATATCTTCAATTTGTAACTTAAGACAATGTTGAGTGATTTGGCATACAAAATCGGCATACGGTGGATTGCCAGAAAACTCAAGCATGTTTTTAAGTATTATGCGAATGAAGTTTATAGGAATTTCTTTTATGATAGCATAAATTAGACACATGCGGAAAATAGGGACCTCAGATTTATTGGCTCTAGGATGTATGTTTGTGGAAACAATGAGGTTTACTATCCTACATGCAGGTTTCAGGTTTATTGCATAATAGGTTCCCCTATCTTCATGACAAGTGGTATTGGTTTGAAATATGGCTCTTTTTATATCACTAAGGCTAGTGGAGTGGTCATCATGGGATAATAAATTTAGTGGATTGCCGGTGGTAAGGTCAAGGAAATCTTGGTATTCATCTATATCAATTTCTAGCATATCAAGAATATCCCCTTCGGTAAATTTAAAACTACGTCCATTGACCATGGTGTAGAAGAATGTGGTTTTATTTTCGGTGTGGGATAAGAGATTGGAATAGAATTTGTTGACTACCTTAGTGGAATAGAAAGGAAAAGAAGGATTGATGAAGTCCTTCAGCTTTTGCACTCCAAAGAGATTCTCCAGATCGACTATGTTGATGAAGTCCATAGCTTCGACCGGGCGTCGGGGAAGAGGAGCTTTAGAGGAAAGCCGTAGATATCGATCTCCAGCATCTCCGTCGACGAAGGCGATGTCGTTGATGATCGTCAGTGGCGGAGTGGCTTCCCGATCTTCTCTTCTTTTTCTTCCGGCGACTTTCTTCTTCCCACGGACAGTTGAGGATCAGGCCATTTGTGTTTCTTGAGTGTGGAGAAGAAGCAAGGAAGATTGGAGGATGAGAATGCTGAAGGGTTGCACGAAAATACACTAGAGATGGACTATGGAGGCAAGGAAATGCAAGTGTGAGTAAGTGACTCGTTTTTGCTCCTATTTATAGCATTCCAGCGACCTGGTCGGTCGACGATTCGTCGACCGAGCGTCCGCAATGGTCGAGTTGCAGACGCGCCACTTGGTTCCCCAACGGTCAAAAACGGTCATAACGGTCGGTTTACAACGGCCGTATCCAACGGCTATTTCTCGGCCGAGCACTTGTCGACCGACGTTGTCTCGGTCGAGCATTTGTCGACCGACAGTTCGTCCGATATTGAGTCTGTTTAGTATTTGTCGGTCGAGAGAGATGGGCTGACCGAGAGGTGCTCGTTCGACGAATTCGTCGACCGACAGACTTACTGAGTACAATTTTTAAAGCTGATTTTTAAATGCAAATGGTAGATTATTTTTGTAGAGCATATATATGGATATTCTAAGGGAGTAATATTGGGATAATTTAAGGCTTTAAATGATAACAAGTGATTTAATTTTCAAGAAAAATTTATATTAAGATTTGGTCCAAAGAGAGAATTTCCAAAATAAGCAATTTTTGTCGAAGCTTATTTTAGGTCGCCCTTGACTACGACCATAGCGCCCCTTAGTCAAGTTTTATTTTGACCAAGAGGCAAGTTTTGCAGATTTTTCAGATTGAATATATTGAGTCTAATATCTGCATAAAATTTAAATATCAAGTTGAAGCATACTACTTAATTTGAGACACAATTTAATTATTTCAAAGATACTGAGTTAGAGATTTTGTTGCAAGCAATAACATATGACTAATAAGTTATTTTGCTTGTTTGCATACAATTTTCTATGCGCACCCAATGATGAAAGCATGGTATAAAGCATACAATGATAATTCCATGGATCTTTCTCGGTCGAGAAGATTGTCGACCGAGAGTGTCTCGGTCGAGGAGTTTGTCGACCGAGAATGATCCTGTTTCAAGGTTTCAATTTAAGCATTAATTATATGTGTGAGTGTGCAAAGGTGATTCTATTCAAATGGGATGACATGTCTAACTATGGTGTTTGGCTAGGGAAAATCTAACGCTTGATTTACATGCAAATCTAAGTACTTGTACATTATATATTTGTACAAGTTTTACAACATTGATTACATTGCATGAAAATATAACTAAGTAAGCTCTTGGATTTTCCCTTGCTACTTTGTCATCCTGCACACTCAAGTAGCTTGTTAGATTAATAAGAATGAAATGTTTGTCATCATCGAAACAAAGGGATTTTTAGATGTCCATTTAGCCAACATAGCTAACCAAAGCTCCCATTTACTAAGTAAGCCACGCGTTGATGGTTCGAATACAATTATGTTAGGCTAAAAACTCATAATGTCATTTTCTAAAATTTTACTGATTGATATGTCAGGTTTATGAAAACAATATTCATAATGTCACTTTTTAATAGCAATGTGTTTTCTCTCATGATGGGTTGCTCCATGTGGAGCCAATACATCCCAATATGTGATGTATTTATTGCCTTCATAAAAAGTAATGTGTCATGGGCAGGGAAGCATTGCCAATGTGGGACTGGGATGCATTAACTTTTTCTTAAAAATTAGATAGATTCCATGTTACTATAATAGAAAGAGAGAGGGTTCAGGTCGAATACACTCAAGTTTAATGGTGACACCATACCCTCCAATCGATTTGCATCTTACAACTAACATTCTGAAAATCCAAATCATTGTTGACCTTTTGTATCATATGAATAGACCACCTGTAAAATTTGAGCTCACCTCCGAATATTGTCATGCATTTAAGTGGTACAAAAATTGTGCATTTCAATTAGTTTCTAAGTGTCAATATTATAGTCCATGGATGAATGTCTTATATGTGTCTTAATGAACTTAGATTTCTTATACAAGCTATTAATATGATGTTAAAGAAAGCTAGTGATTTTAATTTTCAAAAGGACTAGCTTTGATATGTGAAGTTGACTGGTGTAGGGTGTAATTTGTACATCAAGTGTATTCTTGTGTTATTCTCTCTATATATAATATGTGTATGTGTGTGCGCGTTTGTGTGTGTATACAGTCATAAACATCATATTTCATTGCAACATCATATTTCATTGCGATGGGTACACTGAAGATTATCCGATTGAAGAAAATATTATGAAAATATGTTAGGCCACTACAATATAATGATGAATCCCACGGAAACCAAGTTTGTAACAAAATAAATAGCTCAACGACACGGGCATCTATTTATATATAACTTGAGTAGCTTAGTTAAGGTATTAACAACCTTCTTATGATGTATCCGATGAAACAACAAGGACTTCTTATTTGGCGAAACGTTACTATAATTTTTACTGGGGGATTTAAAGCCTTTGTAAAAGTTGTTATTACGACTAGCAAGATTATCTACTTACTTGATCAAAAGGCACTAGACCGTTACACGTGATCATAGTAGCAGTCTTACATAGAGACTTGTGTTTCAGAGGCAGACCAAGGAATTAAGGAATAGAATTCATGCCGTACTCATGTACAACTTTTTTTTGTGTGACCACTTTATTCATAGTACCTAAAGGCTATATGATACATCACTACCTGGGGAAGGTCGTATATAAGGGAAGAGATTGATAGAGGACGGACAGAAATGTGAGAGTGACCTTTTTCTATTGCCATGGAGGACACAACATTTTGACAAAACCGCTAGAGTGTGCCTTTCCAGTTGCACAACATTGTGAATTGGCACTACCATGAGATGGATAATGTTCTCTAATACAACAACTACATTGTGGATCAAATACTCAAGGACCTAGTATGAATATGCTCTCTTTGTTCTAAGACATAAAGGGTTGAAGAAAAACTATTCAAGAAGTAGAAATCACAAAGACATGTTTGGTAGAGTGTCATCGAAATAAAAAAAATCATATTGTCTAACATCATTTCATATATGTCCTAGATTATTCTTAGCCATGTTTGACTTAGTCAGTTTTAATCTTGGAATTTAGTTGTAGTAGTTTATCCTTAAAAATGTATGAATCCATTTTCAGAAAACAAATTATATTTTATAGTATATATATTAACTCTCTTATGATAATACCTAAATATAGAATAAAATATTAATAGGTAGCATTTCATTAATGTGCAGAATTGATAACAATAAATGATAAAGTGTTAAATTGGTAAATACAATACTAAAAGTGAAAAAATATACAAAATAAATACACATATCTAAAATACAGATAATTGAGATAATATGAAAATAAATAATACAACTCACAATACAATACTTTGAAATAAAAATTAGGTCAAATTAAAACGTATATAAAATGAAACTATGTGATAAGTATAAAAGCTAGTACCTACATTAGATCACTACATACAAAATGTACAATATTTAAAGTATAACCAATATTGCTAACTTTGAACAATATAATACATGTGAGTACACATGAAGATAGTATATAAAAGTTTATGCTGACAAATAATTGGAATGAAAGTTTATTGGTACGAAATAATTTATTATAATACAATAAATTAAAGTATAATTATATATATGGATGATACATATTAACTATTTTATTTACAATTATTTTCTTTGTATATATTATTTGTATGTGTAGTTTAATCACATTATATATTTTTAATATCATCTTTATCATTTTTAGTACAAATGTTGAACACTTTGAATGTATTTAGTTAATATGAATTTACTCTATTTTACATTTTCATTGTTGCATTGTTTTATTTTACACATTGATTTGTACATTCATCATTTTTTTTTGGGGCACCTGGGGACAATCTTATTCATCCTGGTCCCTCAGTCCAGGTCCTAACACATCCTTACACGACCTGTGGCTCGGTGTAGCTTCCTTCCTCACCACATCAGTGAGGAAGCTAGGGCACCGACTCCACCTCCTACAATCGACTTCCTATTTCAGACACCACTTAGCAGCTGTATCAGCTACCTTATTACAGACTCTCTTCCCATACTTAAAAGTAACTACATCGAATTCCTTACATAGCTTACTAATGAAATAGCAGCTTGCTTTATACTTAGCTAGAATGGTCATGCTATTAGTTAGCATCTGCACTGCCTCTTTGCTCTCCGATTCTAGTAGAATCTTCCAGAACTATACTTGGGATTCCTGCAGACCCAGCTCGATGGCTCTCAACTCAGCTGCCAAGACGTCCAGCGTTGCTCCTTTATCGCATCCTCCTCCTAGCCACCTTCCTTCATGATCCCTTATGATGAATCCGATAGCCATGGCCTTCCTCTTTCTCTTTACTGTTGCGTCGACATTGACCTTCACTTGCTCCCTCGACGGGTGGAGCCAACCATGATCATCGCCGGTCCGGCTGTTCCTTTCCACGCTTTCCTTCGCGAAATCCATCTTGCAGAGGGTGACCTCTTGTTTAATGCTGCTAAACATACCCTCGGCATTCACATTGAGCTCCTGGAATGCTATACCACATCGAAAGCCCCATAACTTCCAAATAGTAATAGCAACCCAAGTGCTCCAGTCAGTCCGCTCCTTCCTTCTCCGCAAATTAGCCCTGAGCCTGCTTTACATCGTGCTCTGCTGACACAAACTTAGCCCTGTGGTCTGTTGGACTCGTCGCCATACTTCCTGGACCTCCGCACAGCTAATAAGGGCATGCATTGCAGACTCGGGCACCCTATGACATCTTGGGCACATCGGATTATCAGTGAAGCCACGTCTGACCCGGGTCTCATTCGTCATTAGACTACCATGCATTGTTAACCACAACGTCGTTTTGACTCTTTGGGGTACCCTCAGCTGCCATAGCCTCATCCACCTGCCCAGCGAGTGCCTGGTGTGCTCCATCTGTAAAGAACTGTATGCTCGTTTTACAGTGAATCGTCCTCGGTTATCCTTCAGGTAGACAATTTCATCCGCATCTGTTGTCGGGTCCGGTGGGGGCATCTCCAGGATTAACCTTGCTGACTCCTTTTCAAACCACTGGTCTATAAACTCCACGTCCCAGCCTCCATTCATATTGACCATGGAGCTGACGGTTAGGCCTAACAGGTCCCCTGGAATTTGAGCCTGGTTCTTTAGCTTTGGTTGCTCACCTGCAACCCAGTTGTCATTCCAAACTGACGTGAGCTCTCCAGATAGAATTACCTTACCGGTGACCGCTTCCAGCTTTGGTTTGAGCTTGTTTATCATCCTCCACAGCTGTGAGGCTCCCACAACCCCTTGATTGATACGATGGTGGTACTTTTCCCTCATAACTATCTTCCATAAGGCATGGCATTGCGACATATAGTCCCAACTCATTTTTTGCAGCAGAGCCTCATTTTGTAGTTTCGCCATCTTAATATCAAGTCCCCCGTCTTTCTTGTTAGCACAGACTTTATCCCACGCCACAGAGAAAGTGCCCTTCTGCCCCACTGCACCCTTCCAGATGAAGGTCCTCACGACTCTATCAATATTGTCACAAATTGCTACTGGGAGGGCTGTTGATTGCATAGTATAGATGGGAATGGTATTAAGCACGGATTTGGCCAAGGTTACTCTCCCGGCAAGCGACAGCGAATTATTAACCCACGAAGATATCCTGGCTTCAATCTTGTTGATGACGTCGAGGTACATGCCTTTATACGTTCGTTCATGTATGATTGGAACGCCAAGGTGCTTCCCTAGGTCTTCCGTCTGTCGTATGCCTGTAACCCGCGTGATCGCCTTTCTTGCTTGAGGGTTTGTGTTTTTGGAAAAGAAGATAGCCGACTTCTTTTTTGCTAAGATCTGTCCAGAAGCTCTCTCGAATCTCTTCATAACAGCCATCATCGTCTTCGCTTGCTTCACAGTAGCTTCTCCAAAAATTATTAAGTCATCTGTGAAACATACGTGCGAAATTCCAATCCCATTCCTTGTCGCTCGGATCGGCATCCAATTGCCATTTCCTTCCTCCCTGGCAATGTCTTGGCTCAGTCTGTCTAGGCACAGTACGAAGATGTAAGGGGAAAGCGGATCCCCTTGTCGCACCCCTCGGGTGGCTTTGAAAGGTGCTAAACTCATTCCATTCCAGGCAATTGAAATTTCTCCTGCCGTTATGATATTCATAATGACCTGCCTTAGGTGATGTGGTATAGCTGTCCTCCTCAATGTATCCTGGATAAAGTCCCAATCCATCCTATCGTATGCTTTTGAAAGGTCCACCTTCATCGCCATCGACGTGCTTTTGCCCAGTCTCATTTTCATGGAGTGAACTAGCTCTTGAACTAAAATGATATTATTTGTGATGCGTCTTTCAGGCACAAAACGGCTTTGTGCAGGCGCAATCCACTCCGACAGAAAAGGCTTGATTCTTTCCACTATAATTTTTGAAAGGAGCTTCAACCTGACATTGTTGAGGGTGATCGGATGGAGATTGTTACAGCTCTCCGGCGTCTTTGTTTTCAGGATCAAGATCAACGTAGAATTTTCCAATTCAGCTTCGATTGGGTCACCTGCAAAACACTTAGATAGAATTAGTGTAACTGAGTCGCCTAAGTGATCCCAGTTTTTTTGTAAAAATCCGGCATCTACTCTGTCCGGCCCCGGCGCCTTGACCGGATTCATCTTCATCAACACTTCCTTCGCTTCCTCCTTGCTAGGAGTCCGCCCCATCGTAAGCTGCTCCTGCTCCTGCAGCTCGGGAAAACTTCCTCCGTACTCCTTCACTACAGAACTACCCCCTCTTCTTCTTCTCCTCATGAACAAGTCAGCAAAGTACCCCCGGACGACTTCCTGCAGCTCTACGCCTTCCACCCAAGCTCCTTGATCGCTCTTAATCTTAGTTATCAGGTTCCGTTGCCTTTTAGCTTTAACCAAGGCTTGGAAATATTTGGTATTAGCATCCCCCTCCTTCATCCAGTCGCATCTCGCCCTTTGTCTCCACTCCTCCGCCTCATAGTGGATCAGTTCGTTATATTCTAACTGCAGCTCCCCCAGCCTGTTGTCATGCTCATCATTCGAGCCGATATTGGTGATAGCCTACAATCTCCCAATCTCTGATAATAGCTTATGCTTCTATGCACCTGTATTCCGTCTTTCCTCCTGATACCATTGCACCGACTTCTCCATCAGGTTTGTGATTGCCTTGTGGAAAGGCAACGAGTTGTTCCAATTCTTTTGTAGGAAAGTTGGGAACGAAGGCCTATCATTCCATGTAATACTTGTCATCGGTCGCCGGCCTCTTGTCTGCGTTCTCGCCCTTGTCGTGACTAGGACTGGTGCGTGGTCCGAATTTACACGAGGTAAATTGGTCATTGCTGTTGTCGGGTATGCTTCAAGCCAAGATTGGTTCGCTACCGCCCTGTCCAACCTTTCGGAAAGTCAACCACGCCTGAACGTCATCCTCGGTCCCGACGCGCCCAAGTCCTCAAGCTCAGCGTTACGGAGCCCCTCAGCAAACTCCCTGCAACTACTCATCACGATCGGTTCTCCGCCCACCTTTTCGTCCGCGCTCAGCACTGTGTTGAAATCTCCCAGTACCACCCATGGTGAGTCCGACGCCGACGCCATGGTATGGAGATGGTCCCATAACAATCTTCTCCCCGATTGCTTTGTACTCGCATAGATGAAGGTCACCCTGTTCTTCTTGTTCACCTGACAATGTACAAATTGCTTGTGGCTCGCTAGAATCTCGACTTCCCCCACTCTTCTCCTCCACAGCAACCAAATGCCGCCAGAAAACCCCTTAGCTTCAACCCGGTAGGACATTTCAAAACCCAACATTCTGACAATCTTGTCCGCCTTACTTCCACTGGTTCTCGTCTCTAACACCGCAAGAATGTCGATTTTGTGCAACTGTGAAAGATCTTTTATTGTGTTTTGGGTATCTTGTCCACAGATACCCTGTGCGTTCCAAGCAGCTATAATCATTGGGTTATCATATCTGATTGTCTCGGGTCTTCACTGCCCGGTGTACTCTCCTCCTCCGGTCCGCTGCGTCGAGTCTTTTTCCGTGGACCATTCTTCGTTAAATCTTTTGAGTTCATAATCTTCCGATTCCGGAGATGTACCCCGGTTGACGCACCAAATCGCATAGACTTGGTCGGGCTGCAATATCGATCTGTTGTTTTCCGGCTCAGGACCGCTCCCATCTTGAAGCTCAGACTTCCTTGCCCTCCTTCGTCATCCCCCGGTATTACCACAGTGTCATCCCCTTCGATTGTCACCACTTGATGGTTTTGCGTTTTCTCCTTTTGGCTCATCATTCCCTCTTTGGCACGCCAAGTTGTCGGCTGCGTGGGTCGCTGCTCCTCCACCGGACGCTTCTTTTTGTTCGCTGCCTTCCACTGCCTCCACTCGTAGCCCGACTTAGGTCCTGCAGATTCCATCAGTGTCGCTTCCTCATTAGCTTCCTCTGGGATATCAAGATTCCCAAATTTATTGTGCGTTTGTAGTCCTCCTTTCTTGTTCGGTTGCTCATCCTTCCTTGGCCTCCTGACGAACGCCTTGGCATGTAGGTGCTTCATGAAATTCCCCATTGGATTCGGCTGGATCTCCTCACCTTCTTTCTCTTTCCCCACCTTTGCCTGTGCTTCAATGGCTCACTTCTTTTCCATACAGACCTCATCGGTGTGACCAATCTTACCACAGAACATACAGATACTTGTCAAATTCTCGTACTCAACCCTGTACGTTTCTCCTTGGACTATGATCTCTGGGACCAGCGGCTTGCTGGTGTCTAATTTCACCGCTATACGCGCGAACTTTCCGCGCTTCTTCTGGTTTGTGTTGGCGTCAACCCTGATCGTGGTTCCGATCGCGTCTCCTACTTCTGTCAGGAACCATGAGTGGTACAGATATATTGGTAGCCGTGGTATGTGAATCCAAACCACCATGAATTTAGGGTTCGCCTCCGACGGGGAGAAGGTTCTGTCCCAGGGTTGGACGCTTAGATACGACCCCATCACCGTCCACGGACCCCCAGTCAAGGCCGTAAGATAATCATCTTCCCTGGTGAGTTGCACAATGAAATAGTTGTCCTCCAGGTCTATAAGTCTGAATGCTCCTGCAGGTTTCCACATGGCCCGGATTCGGTCCTGTAGGGTCAGGAATCCGATGTTGCGCGCGATGACCTTTACGACGACCGCGAACATCCAAGGTTTAACCATCTCCTCAAACCTGTCCTCTGCGATCATGAACTTCGGAGTCCCATCCACTATACTCGTGGCAATATGCTCCTTATTCAGTGTAATGTTTGGATTGTCGAATCCCAGGAACGGAAGCCTGCGTACTTTGGCGCCGCCGCCCACAACATCTCTATAAGATACTGCTATTCGTGGTTCCTGTCCCGCCACCGTTGTGCTACCGGTCGTTCCGGCGTGCAAAACTGGAAACGCAGCCTGCCCCAACGGCGGGGATGCGTTCTCCTTCCCTTCCTACGTTAGGTTTTCACCCCTGCTTATCTCGGATTCTTTGTTGTTATTATTCAGCGTTATTCCTAGCTTCTTTAGTATCTCTTGTTGCGCCAGCCTTCTGTTCACCTTCTCCGCCACAAAGAGTGGGTTGTCCGAGAGGACCACTGTATCCGGTGCAACTCCCTCACCGGTAGATACTTCCTTCGACGCTTCTCCTTGACTCTCAGGTATCGCGGCTGTCGCTCCTACCTCCATGTGTGTTCCGCTTGCTGGTGTCCTCTCGTCATCCCCTCCTTCCAGCCCTTCCATGCCCACGTAGATCGACCCTTCGACAACGTCCGGGTCATCCGGCGGTCTTGTCCCGCCGAACCTTCCTCTTCCTCCCCGGCCTCCACGGCCGCCGTGCGCTCCTCCTCTCATAACCCTAACCAGTTGCCTACTAGATCCTTAGGGAGAACTGACTCATTTGTACATTCATCATTATTGTCTATTAATAATATATTATGTTTATTATATTTATTATTTCTATTATGGTGTTAGGTATTTATATAAATCTATATATTTACTTGTTATTTTAGTTGCTAAGGAACGCTATAATTTCAATATAAAAGAGTGACATGGTATGATTGCACTTTTCTTTCTGAAGTAATGTCTCAAGTGCTCCTCGTGGCGGAAATTCATCTTCCCATATAATGCATTGCTTTTTTAAAGACAATGTGTCACACTACAGGACTTGTTGGACCCATATAGAGTAATGTGTCCTAATTAGAGGCGTATTGCTCTAAAATTTGACGTCTTGGATATTATTTTTAAAAATATGATGTATTGATAAATTAAAATTTCAATATATTGATTTTATGATTTTTTAGACGTTACATTACTCGTAAAATCATCAATCCATCCTATTTTTGGCATCATACATTTAGCATTGCACTAGTGAAGATCAATTTTTTATTTCATCCCTTGGTAGGAATGATGATTAATTGTATGTTGGCAATCAATTCCATTATCCACCGCTAACAAGAACTTTTCTATACATTATCCACATTAGCACCCATTTTCACCATAGAGAAGTGAAAATCTATAGTTTCATATATACATATATATGTTTAAGGTCATGTGGGCCCTCTTTGATCGACGCTTCAGCTGCCTCCACTTTGGCTTGCCTTTGACATGTAACATCCTGTGACGGGTCCGAAGAGACATGTGAGTTTTGGCTCCAGTATTCAGAGTTTGTGGTACCGCTCTCATGTCCCGCATCAAAACCCCATCATGTCTAGTCAACTGCTATGCCTCAATGCATTTCGGGGAGAACTAGTCTAGGTTCGAGTGGCATAGATAGAAAGTCAAGCACTACAAGACTCCGCACCTCCTTTTCTACTGGAACCTGGCGAGGCGACAGGTAGATTATCATGTTTGGCGCTAGAAGGAGGGCAGGAAGAAGTCAGATAATCCAAGCCGCCGCTCCACCCTCTCAGATGTTTGGCCTCTGTCACGAAAATGAGAGAGGGGGAGAGAATGTCTCTCTTATTCCCATATATATATATATATATATATATATATATATATATATATATATATATATATATATATATATATATATATAAGTATACCTCAACCAAGGCAAGAGCATGATTTCTCAGAAAATAACATGTGGTTTTCTACTCATGGAAAGCTATAGCACTCATTTGACTATCGTTAAGGGAAGCTCGCCATCCTTAAGTAATTAAAGATTGATTTTGTGGTACTAAGTTCCAAATGATAGGTTGTAAAGAAACTATAACACGAAATAGATTTTTAGAACTGATACTCAAGTCTTGAGCTGACTAAAATGTATTCATTAATCTCTAAATTTGAATGGACTAAGTTATATACAATACATACTTGATGAGAGACTCTAAAATTCTAATTCAATCACTATAAAAAAATCTAGTCTTTATTCACCAGCCAATCATGTGACAAACTCCTCTCTACAGGCCCTAACAAATAGGCTGTAAAGAGAACCCCTATAAAAAATACCGTTGGCACTCAAAAATACAATTGTCATGGACTAAGTGACCCTCACTAATGTTATATTGAGGGAATATTTATCCTTCATACATACACTTTTTAGGGCTTGTATAATTCTCACAAATTCATTTTGAGGGACTTGATAGTCTTAACAAATACATTTTTTTTAGGCGGGGGGGGGGGGACTAATGCCTTCATTAATACTATTTTTTAGGGGTAATATGGTCCTCATCAATACAATATTGATGGTCTATTTTGTCTTTATCATTATGTTTTTGAGGTACTAAAAACCTCCATCATTATATTTATGAGGGACTAATTAATTTGAGCAACTGGTTCCGGACATTAAGAATTGCTCTCACACATGAACAAAAGATCTATGTCCTGGAATACTACAAAACATTTATATGATGACATTGATATAGATATCCATGTATCTTGAATACTATAAAATTAAGAAGTTTATTGAGAATCTTCTGAAGATCTGAATTTTCAAGTTATTCAGGTGCTTGAACAACATTATAGCTAAAATTCAGATTTACGCTTATATGATCTTACTTATGTTCCTAGTGCATATAATTCTACATGTTTGATCTCTTGATTTGATATATGGAAAAATAGAGTTTCTGATTTTCACAACACATATCCTGTGAATAGCAAGTAATCAAGGATGGAAACCCAATCTAGTATGCTTTTACAAGTATACATATCTAATTTAGTAGTAAATGGCTGATTGAAATGATTCATGTGATATTGTGGGATTTTATCTAAATATTATCTTATATGAATATATGCTTTATTTATGAGATTCAGTTTTTTAAACTCAAATACTTGTCATGAAATGCCTATGTTATTATGCTATTGCAAGTGGAGAGATATGACATGCCCTAGATAGGTATGTTATCGATGCCATGCATAAATGTGAGAAATGTTGAATGAGAATATTTATATTAGTAGACATGATATATGTTTGAATACATGAGAAGTGCTATATGTGCATGAGTAAGGAGAAACCCTAAGAAAGGGGTAAACAATATGTTAAGCATTCAGTTCAGTATTATCAGTGTATTAAGAAGTTCAATTGCATGATTCTAGTGCATAAAGTGCCAAGTTGACATGTATTCTGGTTATTTAAGAATTTTAGTTTGCCTGTATGTATAGTATGATGATTACTCAGAATATCACAGTATTTTGAATATACTGCTCTGCCAAGTTTAGAATGATATACATGTTGTATTATAAATTTCAAATAAATAGACGTGATACCATAGAGATGCCAGAGTCAAGTTTAAGTAAGGAAAAGATACAATATAGTAAGAGCTTTCCAAGAATAATAAAATAATAGACTTAGGGGCCCTAAATACCGTAGATTCCCTATGAGAGGTTTGCACCGTAGGGATGAAACGACCTAACCCTAGTAGTGTCCAGTATACGAGGGTCAGAACATACTAATAGGTGGTACAGGGGGACGAAGCCCTAGTGGAAGTCTCCTTAAAAATACAGTATGTAGTATCCAACATCAACCAAAGATCCTGGTGGAACTAGAGTATAGAAAAGCCAATAGATGGCTTGACTCTCCACTTGTGTGCTTAGGTTAGAGGAGGAGTCTAGTTTTTACGGCATAATAGGTGTACCGAGGCCAGAGAGCCATTTTCCTGTTGCATACCAGTGACGTAGTCAGGCTTAGCATTCCCGAGTGTGTCAACTAAGTCTTGTACGGTGAGATCGTAGTTCACTACGAGTCTTCATATGTAGGGTATACTGCATATGATCAGGGCATAAGCTAAAATATAATCATATAGGTTTAAAGAGTTTCTCATAACAAAGAAAGGCTAAGAAAGGTTCGAGTGCAGTTTTACAACAGTTGTTTTTTAATTGTAATACTGAATACAGTGAGGATTACATTTCCATACTTGTTTATTTCTAATGATGTAGCCATCAATGTTATTAGTAAGTTTTTGAATATCTAGTCTTTTAAATTTGAAATTACTATCTTGTTTTATTTCAATTATCCAAGAATGATAAATGTCTAATTCAGTACTTTAGACTGCATTATTGTTTTACTCATTCACTGAGCGAGTAGGCTCACCCCTCTACCCACAATTTTTTAGGGATATCACATGGACTTGAAGAAGGTCATTGCATCAGAGTAGATTTGCCATAAGAGTTAAGTCTGAGTATAGTTAAGTTCAGTCGGTCCTTGTCACTCTAGGTCCTTGTAAAGAAATAAGAGAGAGTTGTAAATGATGATGTATAACATTATTCATCTTTTAGCAATATATGCGAATCAGCAAGTCTTATGTGCTTAAAAGTATGAGAAACATAATGAATGTTCATACATGCATTTTTACTGTTGAAATTAGATTAGAGAAATCAAGGTTTAATCCTCTTATAAAATTTGTTTATGTGATTCAATGCGAGAAAAAAAAGAGTTTGAAAAAGAAGAAAAAGTTCAGGGTGATCTTTGTATTACGATAAATCCTCAATTTTATGCCCTAATCTCATGATTAATGGTAATTGTGAGATCAGGGTGTAACACGTAGTGCTGGTGTTTCCGTTTCTCCAAAAACGATGCTAAAAACTTGACACACTTAAACTATGCGTGTAAATTGCAAGTGCGCGTATTGTGTAATGTAGGCCTATGAGGCCCCAAGTTTTGAGATTAGGGAAACATTTACCAAATATTACTACTTACTGAGACCAAATCATCTAGACCTAGTAAAGGGTTTACTACTCATTTGATAACTAAGATCAAAGAATTAAACCTAAAGTTAGATGACTATTGTTTAGAATAGATGGATTCCTTAGGACTAGTGGTTTCACCACGACATACTGTATTCAAATTCCATTTTATTAATATTTATTCACCTTTACTCTAGACCAAAGACCCATAGAAAGTATTACTCTCTCCCTCAGCGTAATAAACTACCTAGACTAAAACAAACTCCACTCTTGTAGTAGTTTAGGAATTAGTCAGGTTCATTATCAAAATCTCTATGCTATAGTTTCATACCTGTAAGCCCTCTCCCAAGGTGTGATATAGGCTATGTGGATCTCTGATTTGTTTGAATCCTAATCCCTTTCATGAAGAAGTAAGTGTCCTGTTACTTTGATTATGGTGATCAAGCATTAACAAATTAATATAGAGATCACAGATTCATTCCCATAATATAGAAAATTGGTTATCAATTCATAGAATTCAACTACACTGAAATATCAGGATATTCATGGGTCCTAAGGAATATTATCAAAATGATCTATGGGGGTGAATATGATGAAAAGAACACTTAATAATTGTGAAAGGTGACATCCGTAAAGATACATACTATGCCAGATCTATGTTGCAAATATATTATACCTTTTTTTAGAATAAGGATAATTGACAAACACCATTCTATTAGCTCTAGGGGAAAGCTTATCAGCCTTGGGAACAAAATTATGAATGATGTGACACATCCAAAAATACAAGGTGGTAGTGGAAATGATGGGATTGAGGGTAAAAAACATAAAAAGGAGTGCACTTCCTAAGAATCGATGAAGGTTGGCGATTCGTAAGAATGCAAGATGTGAGGACCACATTGAACAAAAATGCTTAGGTGAGTTGGTATGCATGAGAAGAGAGTATGTAATGTCAAGTATATGACAATTTGTATGCTCAGTGATGTTGTTTTGTTGTGGAGAGTATGCACAAGAGCGTTGATGAATCATCCGTACATCATGGCAATAAGAAGAGACAACCTTTTGGGTGTATTCGAGGGTGTTGTCTATTTGAAGAATATTAATAAAGGTAAAAAAATGAACCAAAGATAACGTGTGAAACTCATGAATTAGTGTAACAACTTCATCATGGATTTGAAGTAAATAAAACCATGTCATTCTAGAGAAATCATCCAAAATGGAAGAAAGTATCTATATCCGTTGTAAGTAGTAGTCCTGAATGGACCACAAATATCACTATGAACCAAATCAAACATATGGGATGATTGTTTATAAGTATAGGTTGAGAAGGACACACAATGGTATTTCCTAATCTGATAGACATTACATCAAAACAAAATAAAATAAAGATAAAAAACTATTTAATAGTTTAATCTTGTCTAAAGGTAGATGGCTATGGCGTAGGTGCAACTGAAGTGGCGTGGAGGCAAGAAGGACTTGTGGTAGGATTGAAGGTGGGACAGAGAAGTAATAGACATCACTAGAGAATACTCCCTGCCCAATCATCTTCAAGTTTCTCCAATCTTGTAAAATAAAACCAGATGAAACAAACATTAGAAACATAAGAGGGAATCAACAATTTTGCTACAAACATTAGATAGTATAGAAAGTTAGGATCAAAGTGGACATCAATCAAATTTATTTTAGAGGAGATACGAATAGTTCCACACCAAGTTAGCATCTAACGATCCATCCACCATGGTGACATAGGAGTAAGGGATAAACAAATCAGATGCAGTTAGAAGATGGGGCATATCAGTCATATGTTGCATTGCACCTGAGTACACAATCCAGTTAGAACTGGAAGCAAGCATAGATTCCCCATAGTTATCTTGTGGAGTAGTGTCTAGGTGGACATAAGAACTAATTATAGGTAAATCCCTGACTTGCCATTTGAAGGAGGAGTTTGGCAGATTGGAGTGAAGTGGTGCATTTGAGTAGATTTGTGTAGGTAGTAGGGACTCACATGCCTCGTTGGATAAGGATACATGAGAGGAACTAAATGATGTTGGAAGGGAGGGAGTAGTTTGGATGACATGTGGAGTAGGAGCTTGGGTGATGTGGGCAGAACCCCTAGCACATCCTCTTCCATAATGGGATGGATAGCCCTACTTAGAGTGACAAACCGCATCCGTGTGGCCAAGCTTGCCACAGTAGGTGCACTTGGGTCAGTATCCTCGTCCCCAACTACATCCTTTGGTAGTCACAACCAACACTTGGGGAAGCTCAGATGCATTACCTAGGAGGCATGCAAGGAGAGAGCATCTCAAACCGTGAGAGATGAGCGTAGGATTGGTCCACGAACATGAGTGTTATGCTCACAAGTAGATGTTGCCAAACAACAATGTAGAAAGGGTGGAGACCGTTGAGGAAGTAGACAGTCAGAAGAGTCTCCTACTCCTTGGTGACTTTAGTAGACTTCGTAAGAGATAAGAAATTGAGCTGGTTTTCTAGGGCCTTGATGATGTCAAAATACTTGGACAAGGGTTACTCCCCTTGCTATTAGGAGAAGATCTCGTACATGATGTTGTATGTGCACATGCAGTCATCCTCTTGAGTGAAGAACTACTTCATCTCCTCCCACATAGTGGCGTTGGGGTTCCACATGTACTTGACCACCATTTTTGGATCCATGCATGCCCATAGCCATGAGATCACTTGATTGTTGCATGTCACCCATGCATCATCAGGAACTGCCAAGGAGTCATTGATGATAAATTTGAGTTTACCTCGAGACTTGATAGATGTTTAGAGATCATTCATCCATAGAATAAAGTTTTTATCATTAAGTTTAACGAGGAATATGCACGACATCTCATTGTAAATGACAGTTTACTTAGCACCACAACCCATGATGAAGTGAGTAAAGTATCAAATATAATGGCACAACATAAATACAAAAAAGTACTGAAATGTAGCACATTAAATATAGATATTAAAGGTACTAGAATGTACATTGTACAAATAACATAATAGAACTACTCCTTGAATAGAAACTTGGTAGAAAGTGGAGTAGCACTATTAAAATAGAACTCAATAGTAAGACAACAATACTATCAAAATGAAACTCGACAGATAAAAGAGTGACACTACTGGGATGAATCTGGTAGGAATATAGAAAGCGCTACCAGACTAATTGCACCGTACAGATAGATGAACATAAAATCAACAATTCTTAAGAAAAGTACTCAACCATGTGGATTAGGAAAACCATATTAAGAGGAATAAAAAAATGAAGCTTTGCCCTTTTTTGTTTTAGTGCTATATAAATCAGCACAAGGTCTTTGTATATGCTATGTTTATATTTATATATCAACTATCTGGAACTAGGACATAGATGTGGAGATAGGGGAGAAATAAGACAACCTTATAAATCATCTGGAAAAAGATGAACATGGTTTGTGGTGGTCCAGATTGGCATTGACTTTACCCAAAGGATGACCCTTGTTGTCCGCTCCTACAACAACCGAGCAACCATGTTGCAGCTTGCCGTCAATGGGTAGGGAAGCAGGTAGAGGGGAGGGTGGTGGGTGGTAGAGAAGGGTTGTGGTGGAAGGTGGTGGGTGACGGTGGGTTGGTGGGTGGTGTGGAGGGGTGGTGAACATCAGGTGGGAGAGGGAGAGGAAGAAGAAAAAGGAAGGAGAGGAAAGGGTAGGATTAGAAACTTGGTTCTAATACCATGTAGAAAAGTGTTTATTCAATAATTCAAAGAGATCACATAGCCTCCTATATGTAGGAGTGAGGCCACTTAAGTGGGTTATAGGATCCCCACTTAAGTGTGAGTATAAGAGAAGGAAAGGAGCAGACACAACTATATAAATACATCAACAATTTTATTATATTTCACTAGTACTATGCTTATTTCACCTACAAGCTTATTTGTCATTTTTCTTGATGGGCCACATTCGCTAATTGCTCTGTATGTGCTCTTGAGGAATACTTTTTTTTAATTCATGACAAATACATCTATTTATTTTCATCTCATTGGAATGTTCTCTTTTGAATCCACTTGGATGGCACTTTTCTCTTATCTAGAAGCCTTGCTATATTTGTTGTCCTTTTTCATATATAATTGCTTAATCACTAGAATATACACATACCATCATTTTATGCTTACAACTTACACTTTGTCTTCTCTCCTGGGGTATGCTTCCAACGCATTAGGTAGAGATCAAGGAGGTGTGGATCAAAGTTGATAAAACTTATCTAAATGCAGTTGATCTTTCTTGGGAGGTTGTCACACCCTAATTTTTGGAATCTAGTAGGTTAATGATAAAAGTGTTCATGAAGTCAATATAGGATTCAGATATGGTTATAATAAGGTTCCATCCAATTTGCTTGATATTTGGATATACAGGTAAAAGATGTAGAGAGGGTGTTTTGTGCAAATTGTTCAATTTTGATGTTTGAGAATTATTGAATATGCACTTAAGAATGTTCACATGCTTGTTAAGACACACTAACATCATAGTTCAGGTATAGTAAAACTTGATGTTATTTTGGTCATTTGTGATGATATATAGTTGGATTATGTAATCATGTCGACCTAAGCAAGGATATATATATATATAATGGATGTGAAATAGGCTCTCAAATGCATGTAGTTATGAAACTAGGAGTGGTGTTGTGTTCGCTACGATAGGTGTTGGACATGGTACAATTTTGGTGAAATTTAGAGTTATTTTGGTGATTCAATGTGTTGATCTAGGTCATGGGACAAGTGAAATCACACTGTAATGGAGTAGTTCATGAATTAGGTTATGAGGATTTTTCTACCGGAAGATAATATGTAAATAAGATGTTGGTCAAATCTTAGGACCAATCGAGATTAAGAAGTAGTCCATAGATTTTTAGGGAAATGGGAAGGAATATAGTTTTTATATCCTATTTGAGCAATGAATCAAGGAAATTAGAGGTTGAATCAATGGGTTCATGGCCAAGTGGCCGGCTCATTTGAGCATGGTCTGGTTTACTAGGAGACACTCACTGAAAAAAGAGAGACAAAGTCTAGCAAACCCCAGTTTCCTATAGAATGGAGTCTCAGACCAAAGTTTAAATTGGTCGATCTCATTGCGCGATTACAAAAAAATCATGGATATAAAGCCTAAGATGTTGGATCATTAGTTCAGACAAAGTCTATTAGGGTTTTAGTAGCAATAAATTGAGAAAAAGTTGGGATATCAAAGAAAGAGGGAGGGGGAAATGGTGGCCATGAACCCAACAAAACAAAGACAATGGCGATGACAATTTTGGGATTGATGCCCCAACCTTCTCAGACCAGCAATCTCATCATGGAAGCTGTGATGAATCCCCTACTACAAGGGGGGCACACATCCTCCTAGATGGGGCTCATATTGTACAGTAACATGGAAGAACAAGGAATCATAGAATAACATCAACACTAGGATGGGGTTTTAGATCTCAATCTGGCACCCACCAAACCAATATCGATAATAGAGAATAAGAAGAGGGTGGCCATCAGTGGGTAAATCAACAACTAGGACCACTGGTCACACCATCGGAAGATTAGAGCAGTGGTACCCTATTCTCATAGTGCAAACAAGGGAATCACGGTTCTCGCATTGTAGCAAGGGAAGGGGACTCCCACAGGTTCTTAGCAACTCGGGTCCATGGACTCACTCACAGATTTGTCCATAAGATGCTGAGCATGTGCATATGCAATCTGGCACAAACATGCCAAATGTTGGTTCATTTCACAGAGAAGACAATACGAGTGGCGTCGATGTAGCCATATTTTTTGGCAACAAAATTCATGTGAGGCTGGCTTAGGCTGCTTCCTAGAGAAGGCAATTCAAGTGAGTCTAGATTAGGCATGTCACACATGCAAGGTAATGAAATTGGACTTACCACAAATATGTTTCAAATGTTAGGTGTTGAAAGTGGGTCTCTTGGAGGCATGTTTCCCATGTAGAGTTCTATAAATGGACACCCACTAAACTTTTAGTCACAAGTACCTCATAACAACTATACACTTTTAGACTGCATTTATTTCATATCAAAATGGATTACAAAGTTATAGATGGGATTCAGACAACAATCTACACCACTAGTCCTTTTTAGATGACAAATCTAATCCTATGAAACACTACATCAATAGATCTAGGGGTCATAACATTACTATGCATAATGTTTTGGACCTTTTGGAGGAGATTCACCACCTCGGGCACAAAGAACCCAAAAGTATCCAAACCAAAAGGAATACAAACATGTTGATTGCCAATACATGCTTTCTCATGCTTAACCACTTTAGTTGAGGCATCTTTTTGGGCAGGGTGTCCTGTAATAAAATCACCCCCTTTTAGGCCCACCAATGGAAAAGCTCCTATTAAATCAACACATGTGTGCTTCCCTCCAACCCAGCCAAATATTAAAACATATGCTAGTCTAAGTGTTGATCTCCACTCCTATAGATTTGTCAAAAAAATCCACAAGTGCTTCTTTATTAGAAGCAACTCCAGCATGTCTAAGTACATCATATAGAACATCCTTGACAAGATCATGTCTGTATTTGAAACCTATGAGTTTCTTATAATGAACTCTATGCTCCCGAAAAGTGTCTAAGCAGGATTTGTGATAGACTGGACATGTGATAGACTGGACATGCTTCATTAGTTGGGAATAGAGGAACATTAAGATGATATTTGAGAATGGCACGATACTCTACTAGTGACACATGTAGTCCAAGGCCATCAATGAAAATAGCAAGAAGAAAATCTTGAACATGCCCCGCTTGTAAACATTGAAAAACAACTTTTTATCTAATAGTCATGTCAAACTCAACCTCCTTGTCCTTAACAATTTTTCTAAAAAGATAACTCGCCAAAGCATTCTGGGCTTTAGGAGGGATGGTGTCCTTGTTAGCAAAATAAACAAGTCTGAGAGATGGAATTGTGATATGTAGATAATCTAAAGCATACTAAAAATCATATTCCACATCGCGTATCCCATTGTCTCATAAAATATGATCTTAGAGCACCCAAGATTGGGCTCTGGATGCCATAAAAGCATACGAAGAGGCCTCATTAGCCAAATATAGACCCAAGCCACTGAGTTTAACGGGAAAGGACACCATCCACCATTGAAGGTTGCAAAAAAGGACCTCCAAATACCATAATATCTTCAATAGACCCACGTAGACCTTTGTCAAACCATGTTGCAGCCTGCTCCATGTATGTGGGTCGACATGTCAAGCTCCGATGTACCCATACTGTAGACAAATTCAGAAGTTGATAATCACATATAAACATTAACACATAATTGTACTTTCTTAAAGGCTATCGATGAAAGTTGGTGCCCTCATTTTGATAAAAATACACAATCACTCTCAAATGCAAAACACACAAATCACATCATCTTCATTGATCTTCACACCAATAGTTCACTATTCAATTGAGTTATTCAATATTTTCTGTGCAATGATCTTTCCTAACCAGCTTTTAGTAGACTGTGTTTTGTCTGCCATGTATATGTAGACCTCCATTCCATTGTAAATTTACATGGACAAGACTTGAATGCTCATTGGAGCACATAGTTGTATAACCATATTATTAAGACAATGCACTTTATAAATCTATCCAAAATTTCTATTTTTTCATCTTCATCATCCTTAAGGTAAATATGAATGGTCAATTTTTTTTTCTATTTATATTGGCAGGGTAGTTTTACTTAGATTGCACTACAATTGAATTATAAGGGTACTTTCATTTTTGTATCATGCTTTATGTATTTATCAACCCTTTAAATTATGTTGATATAATTATTGGTCTCATTTTTAGGAGCAAAATGGAGCTAATCTTATAAGGGATAATACACATCATTTGAAGGAATCAGGATATGCTATAGATCTTATGAGTTTCAGACATGATGTGTTGATTGTTATTAATATCAAATTTGAAATAGTTTTTTGTTTCTATTAACATTGTCCACCAACGTATGGATAATATATTGGTTCAATTATAAATATTGTTTTTTTCTGATTTGACATTCTTTTCTAAAATTTTGGTATGTGAATGTAGTTATGATGTCATATGAGTATTGTAAAAATATTGCTTGGAATTTAAAATTTAACCTTTTTCATCTAGAAATTGATATTTGTTAGAATAACAAATACATAAAAAATAAATCAATCGTATAAAATTGTACATCAAAATATATTCAAGTTATATGTCAAATTTATCATAAAATTATGTATCTAAATAAAACAAATCAGTGTCAGATCATGTTCTAGTTCAAAAAGTTTGTTTTGATACATGAATGTAAAATGATGATTATATACAAACTGAATTCAATAACAATTCTTTTCATTTATTGTCATCTAGGGAGAAATCGAGAATATAAATTAAAACCATCTAATTGAGTAAAATTGACTGAAATATTCTTTTACCCACTCACCCTAAGATGTAAAACAGCTTAAAAATGTAGCACATCCCTAAAAATCTCAATCTTATATCAAATCCCTAGCAATTCACCCGATTCTTCTTCCTTTCAACTTGGAAACCCTAAAAATGAGGGATTATGAAGAAAGAGTGAGAAAAGGGAAAGTTTTGATACCATTTTGGATCAAATCAGAGGAGGGGTGGAAGCTTGACATGTGAAAGAAGATACACCATTAAAGTCTATGCAAAGAAGCTAAACTTACATGATTTCATCATTCCTTGGACTACAAAACCCTAGGTCAGCATCTCCATAACTTTCTCCTCTCAAATCCTAACTCTCCCTCTCTCTCTAGGATTTCGTTTCTCTAGATTGAATCACAAATTATGAGATATCCTTGTGTGTTAGGTTGACCATATAGAGCAATTGAGCTGCTTGGGTCAATTGCACATTGACCCCTCACTATACTTTCTCTTATTTCAGTTGAATTTTCTGTCATAAAAATATTATTGTAATTCATCTACTGATAAGGTCTAAACACATCCAAAAATTATGAAAATTTTACATGTTGTTTATGATTTAGTTTAAGATATGTATTTAAAATTTCAGATCATTTGTCATTACCAATAAATATCTAAAAATAAAACACTACACTGCTAAAAACACTCTATCAGCATTTTGGTCAAAGTATAGTTTGATCGAGAACCACATTCAAAGAACACTCAAATATTCTGAAATTTTTCTCAAATATGCATGATTGAGTTATATATATCATATACAAAATTCAATTAAATAAAAAAAATTAGAAAATAAGAAAAATCATTTACCACACTACTATCCTGATCAAATTCCATATTCATGTACTATCAAAACCCTATTTTTTTCCGATTAGGGTGTACATTTCTCAAACCCTAATTCTTCAAACTAAAATTATAGTTAGAGTTTTTTCTTAGGTTTGAAACATCACAATTGATCTACTATCATTAATCAAGTGTAAATTATGTCCAATCTAATCAAGCATGTAATCATTCAGGTAAACCCTAGTTTACCAATTAAGCACAAATGTGGTCATTACAATTTCTCACCCCCTTAAAAAGTTTCGTCCCCAAAACATAAATATGTAAACAAAATATATTCAAAGTTTATTTTAAACTTCTAAAATCTTACATGTCATTACATTCTTGTATTTTATACTTGAATGTTGTTTTCAACGTTAAGTCCTTTATTTCTTTTCTAATAACAACATGTTAAAATAGTTCTCAATGATAACAAACAAATTCACTATGCCACAATAAATCATAGTAGAGAGAGAGAGAGAAACAATCATTTCAATATTTTTTATACTCTTGAGGTGTTACCTCAACTTTGAAAATTTGATCCAACTATCTCAATTCATACGGCTCAATATGTACTATTGTTATGTATTACCTCTAAGTCACAAAAGAGAGTTCACCATGTTCTTTTGAATTTACTATTTTGCTACTCAAATAGTAAAACAGTCTTGAGTTGGAAGACTAGATTCAAAAGCAATTGTACAATACTACTCACGGCATCCCCATTGCATCATGGATGCAAAAGGTGAATCATTACCATCACATTCCATATTATTCTCAAGTATGAACCCACACATAATTCAAGGTGTAACCATCGGGTTATAGCATACTAGGGTTTCAACAACAGTAACAAAGTACTCCATGATTGTATTAGTCATTCAAGGACTATTCATACCCAATTATCATCACTTAGTTATATTAAATCTAGGTATAATAAGCTATACATCATTAGGGTTACATATCAATACAATATGGTTATCATCCCTTCTATTCATGAGTGAATAGGTAAGACTACCTTATTCAGGGTAACCCTTCATTTGTTCCATCATTATTCAACCCATATCACCATACCACAATTGTACAATACTAAGGTGGATTACTAGTATGAATGACTACAACTATCAGACACCTTTAATTAACATATTGCTTGCACATGTACACTGAAATCATATGTAGAACCAATTTACATCCCTTAATATACCTTCAACAAATTATACTTCTAAAAACAAATTCACATATTACTAAAAGCCATTGTTTTCTCTTATCTCTCTCCTCATTCACTACTACTTACTTTTTGCTACCTATCCTTTTCATTTTAATCATGTAGATTAAACATTCCTAAAATTGAAACATACAAGGTACAAATAGATTATTCATCATTCTTGTTGTCACTGCAAGAATTTATCTCATATCGCACTTCACTCATATTGTATTTCATCTTTTGTTCAAAACAAACTTGTTACATTTCAAATTTATATCTTACTCTTTACTCCAAATCATTTCCATATTGTTTATCTACCTTTCATATTAGCTATCTTTAAACCTTAGATTACTATCAGTGCTAGTTTACTTATCATAGTGCAAATCTCATAATCTTATTTTATAGAGATGCTAGTATTCAAGGCCAAATCACTAGTGACATCCCTTGAACTACTACAACCCTAAACATTCTAGGGTTTAGTCCTTATCAGTAGCATGACGTTATTGTGATGTGACTTTGCTCCCTTAATTTGAAATTCAAACTTTGGATCTCACAAGTTTTACTAAAGTCTTCTTTATCTTATCGATTGAATTTCCTTTCTCTTACTTGGCCATTCAGATAGATTACATTCTCAATTACCCTACTAGGGTTTCATCGTCATATTGTGTGTCATTATTACATTCACTAGATGTCTCTACCACAGTAGTTATGCATCATATATGATTCATTTTCTTATCACTTCATTCCCACATTTCTCTCATTAAGGTAGATATAAAAGAGAAGATGATTTTGAGACTTAGAATTCTTATCTTCAAACATTCATTAATACATTTCTCATATGTAGGTTTAATTAATTATCAACAAGGATGCTTGACTAATTAGCACTTTCTTGAATCTCGCAACCTCTTTCTTTTATAATCTATATTACTCCATTATGTTTCAAACCCTTCTTTTCTTTCCATAATCCCCTTACCATATACTACTATTCCACATGTCATCTTTAACTTCTAGTTTTCTCTTATGATCATGTTGCTTCTTTAATGTGTATGATCATGTATACCATGTTGCATATATTTCCTTTTATCCTTCTACTAATGTGAAGTTGAAATTCTAAATCAATAATCTCTCTACTAGTATCACCTCATGTTTAATACATTACATATCCTTCATTTTAAATCAAACGTCTCATGCATGGGTGAAACATAGTTTCTCTTTCAATCAAGTTTTTCCTTTCTGAATATAGTCTACCTTTGTATGACTTATTCATTTATTTAGCTACACTTTTGTTCTTCTTTTAGAAACTAGTTTGTTGTTCTAGAGAGACTTAGAATCCAAAGGCAGTAAGGATGAATGTATTAAACTTATTAATAAAGGTATACATTCCATGCTCTCAATTATATCATAACCCTCATTCCTTAATCAAGCTCATTATTTCCAACATTTCTCTTTGTTTCAACTAAGTTTCTTATGCTAGTTTTATGATGTACATGCTCATCTAGTTCTCTTCACTTTAACTCTTCTGAAGACTCTTCACTTCTATGTACTTATTGTATACTTAGCTCTTTTCTTCTATTTTCCCTTTGCTTTGGAGTACATATAAACATTGTACTCAGTTATATAATCCATTCCTCATGATTGAATCTTACTATCTTGGCCCTTACATACTTTTCTCATATCTTTTTCATATTTCATATTTAGAGTTCATATAATACTAATAATAAAACTTAATATGAACCTTATGTCGCGTTCCTTTATTCCCAATTAAGGGTTTCTCATATGAGGCCCCAAAGTTGGATCTCAGATATTAGTTCCAACTGATTCTTAGTTATCCCAGTTTTTCCCTTATACTTCAAAATATTAGAGTATTTACATTCATACTAGAATTTGGATTTAATCTGTCCAAAATTTACTCTTGTTATGTTACTAATAGGAGTCATTAGATCCCAGTAATGCATCCTGCCAGCCGGACCAGGCTGAACCTGCAGTCCTGAAGCCAAGAGCTACTCAGGATTACTCAACTCCTATTCATCTCAAATGTGTGGAAGAAAATTTATCCACTTAGGAAATCCCATTCAAAGATAATTTCTAGTCTACTTGATATGAATGGAATCAATAAATTCCACAGCTGCATAGTGTACAACAAATCTTAAAGACCCATATATATTTCAAAATACTGAATATTTGAATTCAAACATATAAAAAAAATTCTATTCATCTCCAATAAAACAACAATATGAAATGAAAGTTCTATCTCATTTTATATTTATTCTCTTAATTCATGTTACTTATCTTGTATCTAACCCTAATATTTCTAGGGTTCCTCTCTAGACCATCCTTCCACTGTATACCTGGCCAGGGTATACATGAAAGAATAGACAGAGTAGATTGATAATGGTTGATCCAAGTACTCAAATACCGGGCCAAGATATCCAAATACTCAAATCCCCAGAGCTAACATCGGAACATCTCCTATCTACCACACTTATGACTCTAACTTACTAATTTAATGGTCCCTTACAACTCAGCCTAAGCTTTGATACCAAGTTGTTACACCCAGAACTCACAATTACCATTAATCATGAGATTAGGGCATAAAATTGAGGATTTATCGCAATACAAAGATCACCCTTAACTTTTCTTCTTTTTCAAACTCTTTGTTTTCTCGCATTGAATCACATAAACAAACTTTACAAGAGAATTAAACCTTGATTTCTCTAATCTTATTTCAACAGTAAAAATGCATGTATGAACATTCATTATGTTTCTCATACTTTTAAGCACATAAGACTTGTTGATTCGCATATATTGCTAAAAGAGGAATAATGTTATACGTCATCATTTACAACTCTCTCTTATTTCTTTACAAGGACCTAGAGTGACAAGGACCGATTGAACTTAACTATACTCATACTTAACTCTTGTGGCAGATCTACTATGATGCAATGATCTTCTTCAAGTCCATGTGATATCCCTAAAAAATTGTGAGTAGAGGGGTGAGCCTACTCGCTCATTGAATGAGTAAAACAATAATGCAATCTAAAGTACTAAATCATACATTTATCATTCTTGTATAATTGAAATAAAAAAAGATATTAATTTCAAATTTAAAAGACTAGAAATTCAACAACTTACTAATAACATTGATGCCTACATCATTAGAAATAAATAAGTATGGAAATATAATCATCACTATATTCAGTATTACATTTAAAGAACAACTATTGTGAAATTTTAATCAAATCTTTCTTAGCCTTTCTTACTTATAAGAAACTCTTTAAACCTATATGATCATATTTTAGCTTATGCCCTGATCATATGCAGTATACTCTACATATGAAGACTCGTAGCGAACTACAATCTCATCGTACAAGACTTAGCTGACACACACGAGAATTCTAAGCCTGACTACATTGCTAGTCTGTAACAGGAAAATGGCTCTCTGGCCTCAGCACACCTATTATGTCATAAACATTGGACTCCTCCTCTAACCTGAGCACACAGGCGGAGAGTCAAGCAACCTATTGGCTTTTCTGTACTCTAGTACCACCAGGATCTTTGGTTGATGTTGGACACTACATACTATTTTTTAAGGAGACTTCTACTAGGGCTTCATCCCCCGTACCACCTGTTAGTACGTTCTAACCCCCATAGACTGGACACTGCCTGGGTTAGGTCATTTCATCCCTACGGCACAGACCTCTCATAGGGAATATATGGTGTTCAAGGCCCCTAAGTCAATTATTTTATTATTCTTGGAAAGCTCTTACTATATTGTATCTTTTCTTTACTTATACTTGACTCTGGCATCTCTATGGTATCGCATCTATTAATTTGAAATTTATAATACAACATGTATATCATTCTAAACTTGGTAGAGAAGTATATTCAAAATACTATGATATTCTGAGTAATCATCATACTATACATACAGGCAGACTAAAATTCTTAAATAACCAGAATACGTGCCAACTTGGCACTTTATGCACTAGAATCATGCAATTGAACTTCTTAATACACTGATAATACTGAACTGAATGCTTATCATATTATTTACCCCTTTCTTAGGGTTTCTCCTTACTCATGCACATATAGTACTTCTCATGTATTCAAACATATATCATGTCTACTAATATAAATATTCTCATTCAACATTTCTCACATTTATGCATGGCATCGATAACATACCTATCCAGGGCATGTCATATCTCTCCACTTCCAATAGCATAACAACATAGGCATTTCATGACAAGTATTTGAGTTAGAAAATCTGAATCTCATAAACAAAGCATATATGCATATAAGATAATATTCAGATAAAATCCCACAATATCACATGAATCATTTCAATCAGCCATTTACTACTAAATTAGATATGTATACTTGTAAAAGCATACTAGATTGGGTTTCCATCCTTGATTACTTGCTATTCACAGGATATGTATTGTGAAAATCAAAAACTCTATTTCTCCATATATCAAATCAAGATATCAAACATGTAGAATTATATGCACTAGGAACATAAGCAAGATCATATAAGCATAAATCTGAATTTCAGCTATAATGTTGTTCAAGCACCCAAATAATTTGAAAATTCAGATATTCAAAAGATTCTCAATAAACTTCTTTATTTTGTATTATTCAAGATACATGGATATCTATATCCATGTCATCATATAAATGTTTTCAGATCATAGTTGGAACATGAATTGAAGTATTCTATAAACTGAATTCAAGAACAGTTCTTTTCATTTATTGTCACCTAGGGAGAAATTGAGAATATAAATTAAAACCATCTAATTGAGTACAATTGACTAACATTGTGTTTTACCCACTAACCCTAAGCTATAAAATAGCTTAAAAACACAGCTCATCCCTGAAAATATTGATCCCATATCAAATCCTTAGCAATTCACCTGATTCTTCTTCCTTTCAACTCGGAAACCCTAAAAATGAGGGATTATGAAGAAAGAGTGAGAAAAGGGGAATTTTGATACCATTTTGGATCAAATAAGAGGAGGGATAGAATATTGACATGCGAGAGAAGATTCACCATTAAAGTCTATGCAAAGAAGCTAAACTTACATGATTTCATCATTCCTCAGACCGCAAAACCCTAGGTTAGCATCTCCATCACTTTCTCCCCTCAAACCCTAACTCTCCCTCTCTCTCTAGGATTTCATTTCTCTGGATTGAATTACGAATTATGAGAGCTCCTTGTGTTTTAGGTTGACCATATAGAGCAATTGAGCTACTTGGGTCAATTGCACATTGACCACTCACTATACTTTCTCTTATTTCAGCTGAATTTTCTATCATAAAAATATTATTGTAATTTGTCTACTGATAAGGCCTAAATGCATCCAAAAATTATGAAAATTTTACAATTTGTTTATGACTGAGTTTTAGATCTTTAGTTAAAATTTCATATCATTTGGATTTACAAATAAATAAATAAAAATAAAATACTACACTGCTAAAAAGCACTCTGTCAACATTTTGGTTGAAGTATAGTTCAATCGAGAACCATATTCAAAGAACACTCAAATATTCTAAAATTTTCTCCAATATGCATGAATGAGTTGTCCATATAATATCCAAAATTCAATTAAATAAAAATTTGTAGAAAATATAAAAAATCATTTACCACACTGCTATCATGATCAAATTCCATATTCATGTACTATCAAAACCCTAATTTTTGCCGATTAGGGTTTACATTTCTCAAACCCTAATTCTTCAAACTAAAAACATAGTTAGAGTTTCTTATTAGGTTTGAAACATCACAGTTATCTACTATCATTAATCATGTCTAAACGATGTTCAATCTAATTAAGCATGTAATCATTCAAGTAAACCCTAGTTTACCAATTAAGTACAAATGTGGTCATTACACTACGAGTGTTACGAACACCCATTCTAGGCTATTTTTCTTTCCATTTTTATTTTTATTTTACAACAAAACATAAATCTATATTGTCATTTCATTAATACTATGTGTCTCACATTATATATTTAATTTTCATGTACTAGTGTGTGGTTCACACTCGAACCATGGATTACGGAGAGTTCAGTCCAACGAGTATAGGTCAGCAAGAGATCTTGTGCAAGGCATGAGAGTTTGGGGTTTTAGTTGAGAATCTCATTCAAACTCTAGCACCACAGCTAGAGTAAGAGCATGATAGTTATGTACCCAAATGATGATGACCATGTGGAGGATGTGCCTAAAGAATAAATAGGATGGAAAAAGATACATGCATCTTAAATTTCAACACAGCTTGGACCAATCAAACACCAAGCAGTGAACGTTGGAAGCTATAAATCAACCCAAAACTAGTGGCACTAATACATTATCAATCATTTCATGGTCACATCTTGGAGGCAAACTCCTCCTCCAAATGGCAAGTCAGACGGTCAGTTCTTCTGCCTACCTAGACACTACTCAAGGTAACTTTGGGGTGTCTATGCTTGCTTCCAGTTCTAAATATATTGTAAACTCGGGTGTGACTAGGGCTGGAAAAACAAGACTTGACCCGAATGACCCAACCCAAACCCAAAATTTTAAGTAGGTTTAGGGTTTAAGGTTTTTCGACCTGAACCCAAAGAATCTGAAATTAATTCTAGTTTAGGCCCGGGTTTGGACTTTACACCCAAATTGACCTAATTGACCTAAAATTCATAATTATATTTTAAATAAAATTACAAGTACTATATTTTAAGACATATATTGGTATATTAAATTACTAATCCATCAATCATGAAGTTTATTTTTCCAATTGTACATGGTTTTGAATTGATTTGTATGATTTTTTATACTAATTACATTATGAATTTGTGTTTAAAACTTACGAACAAAGTATTATAGTCTGTATATATGTTTCTCAATCACATTGTAAGTTTATCACAATGAAATTTTTTAATTGCACTTGGAAATTATCAATGACTAGACAAATCATAGCCTTTCATTAAATTATTCTTTTGGTGTTGGATTTACAAGTCAAACCCAATAAACCAAAATTATTTGTAGGTCGAGTTGGGTCAAGGGTTTTGACCCAAAAATTCATCTTTTGCAAGTTTAGGGTCAAGCCAAAAAGTGATGACCCAAAATGACACAAAATAAAACCCACTCATCCCAAACCTGATTGCCACCCCTAGGCGTAATACAACATATGACTGGTATGCCCCATCTTCCAACCGTATCTAATTCATGTATTTCTCACTCCTCTGTCACCATGGTGTATGGATTGGTTAGATGCTAACTTGGTGTGGAACTACTCCTATCTCCTCTAAAATTAAGTTGACGGATGTCCACTTTGTTCCCAACTTTGGATACAATCTAATGTTTGTAGCAAAAAATGTTGATTCCCTATGATATTTTGTAACCTTTGGTCCATCTGGTTTTATTCTATAGAATTGGAGGAATTTGAAAATTATATTATAGGGAGTACGTTGTGTTGATCTATACTACTTCCCTGCCCCACCTTCTAGCCTATGACAAGCACTTTTTACCTCCACACCACTTCAGTTGCACTTACACCATAGCCATCTACCTTAAGACAAGATTAAACTACTAGATAGATCCTTATGTTTACGTTCTTCTATTTCTTGTCATGTCCGTTAGATAGGTAAATACCATAATGTGTCCTTCCCGCCCATCTAAACAATCATTGCATATGTTTGATTTGGTTCATAGTGATATTTATGGTTCATTCAGGACTACTAGTTACAATGAATATAGATACTTTCTTCCATTTTTAAATGATTTCTCTAAAATGACATGGTTTTATATTCTTTAGGGTCATGATGAAGTTTTTACATTAATTCATGATTTTCACAAGTTAGCTTTGGTTCATTTTCAACCTATATTTTGATTCTTCAAATCGACAATGCTCTCGAATACACCCAAAATGTTGTCGCCTCTTTTTTCCATGATGTAGGGATGATTCGTCAATGTTGTTGTGCATACTCTCCACAAAAAATAGCATCACTGAGTGTAAAAGTCATTATCTACTTGACATTACATGTTGTCTTCTCACTCATACCAACTCACCTAAGCATTTTTGGTCCAATGTGGTCATCGTCGCTTATTTTCTTATGACTTTCCAACCTTCCTTTGTTCTTAGGAAGAGCGCTCCTTTTTTCATTTTTTACCTTCAATCCATGCCATTTATACTACCATCTCATGCTTTTATATGTGTCACCTTCATTCTAATTTTTATCCCAAGGCTGATAAGCTTTCCCCTCAAGCTATAAGAATGGTGTTTCCCAATTATCCTTATTCTCAAAAAGGGCACAAATATTTTCAACGTAGCATTGGTAGAGTTTGTATATCTACGGATGTCACCTTTCACCAGGACGAAATATTCTTTTTATCATCCTCACCCCCACATATCATATTGATAATGTGGTTTTGATGCCTGATTAATTCATCCCATCAACATCACCAACATTACCATCACCCCCACCAACATCATCACCCCTAAAATGGGTGCATGCAAGATGAGTCATCAATTGCACATTCATCATCATCATTGGTTCTAGACAAATATTATCTATCGGTGGTACTACAAAAGGTATATGTTCCTACACTATCAAGCATCCCATTTCTCACACTTGTTGTCTAGCATGTCTTTCTTCTTGTATCTCATCCTTCCTACATCCCTAGACACAACATATGTTCCTAAGTGTCTAACATATGACCTACTTCATCCTGAATGGAAATTTGTCATGATAGAAGAAATGAAATCTCTCCATGACAACAAGACATGGGATCTTGTGACCCCACCAATAGGAAAAAATATTGTAGGTTTTCAATGGGTTTTCTCTATCAAGCATAAGTTGGATGGCTTTGTTGAACGACTCAAGGTGTGCCTGGTTTCCAGAGGATTCCTTCAAACTTTTGAAATGGATGACTTTGAGGTATTCTCTCTAGTGACAAGAATTGCCTCCATTCACATTCTTATCTCCCAAGAAGCTCATCTCGACTGCCCTCTGTATCAACTTGACATCAAGAATCCACTTCTTCATCGAGATCTCCTGGAGGAAGTTTACATGCAATAATGGCCAGGTTTTGTTGCTGAGGGAACATTTTCTAAAAAATGTGTTGTACCCAAAGATATCTTTACTCTCTCATGCAATTTCCATGAGCTTGGTTAAACATGTTAATCAATGTCCTTACATGGTTTAACTTTCCCAGATCAGCCTCCTTGTTCTTCTCCAAGTCGTCCATAGGCCATATTTATGTTGTTATCTATGTTGATGACATCATCATCATTGGCAATGATACGATGGGGATATCTCATCTGAATTGTCCTTGCAGGAACATTTCCATACAAAGAACTTGAGCACCCTGCAATTCTTCTTTAGGATCAAAGTCCTCCCCCTTAGGGATCAGCTTGTCAAAACAATGTTATGTCTTGGATCTACTTCAGGAGACCAACACAACAGAAGCCAAACCAATATATACTCTGATGGACTATCACATGATACCTATGCATGAAGAAGAACTCTTTGTTGATCCAGAGAAGTATTGACATATAGTCGGGAAGCTTATTTACTTGTCTATTACTCATCTAGACATTACATATGTTGTTGGGATAGTCAACCAACATATGAGTGTCCCACCTCAGACCCATAGGCCCACATTCAACTCATTCTTTGCTACCTCAAGAGTGCTCTAGGATGAGGATTTCTCTACATATGTCGATAGTCCAAGGTAATCTCTATTCTAGATATGTATATGTAGATTAGGCAGTTGATTATATGTTTTATCGGTCCAATCCCAGTTATTGTTTCATGATTGACACTCATGAAGTTTCTCGAAGAAGTGAAAAATAGGTTGTGGTAGCTTGCTCCCGTATCGAGGTAGAATATCAGGCTATGGCTCATGCATATTGTGATATAAAGTGGGTTTGGTCCATTTTGACTGAGTTTGGAATCCCTTTCTAAACTCCATTTACTTTATATTGTGATAACCAGGCAGCTATATACATAACTAATCATCCAACCTTCCAAGAGCACACAAAACACATTGAAGTCAACTATCATTTTGTGTGGGGAATGTTCAAAGCCAAGCAGACCATCACTCCTCACATTAGGACAAGTGATCAAGTTGAGGACATCCTTGCAAACCTCTTTCTTCTTTATCCGAATATATGGGTGTCAAGTTGGGACTTCACAATGTTTACTCCACAACTTGAGGAGATGTGTTGATATATTTGATATAGTTGTGTCTACTCTTTTCCTTATTCGGGCTCCTATAACCCACTTAAGTAGCCTCACTCCTTTATATGGGAGGCTATGCACTCTCTTTATAATTAAGGAATAAACACTCCTTTTCTACAAAAACAATGGCAGTTCAAGCACTTAATCCTAAAACCTGATAGAGACTGGGACATGAACAAACTCCCAAATATATAAAGGTGGGCATGTAACCTGAGTATGGGTCACTTGACCACCATCCAAAAGCATAAAGGGCACATAACCCAAAAAGCATAGCATATTATAAAACTCCAGTACTATTGAATAAACAAGCATGTAAGGTAGAGGCAAGTAAAGTTTAGTCGTGGTATTGATCAAATATGACCGTCCGATGAAAAGTGAAACATCATACATAATTATATCATGAAAAAATTGGGGTTTCGGTTTACAAGTAGAACAATATAGGTCAAATCCACCAATTAGAGTTCAACTAGAAATAGGACAAACAAGATTACAAAACTTAGATGATGAAGTGCAATATCAACTAAGTTGTGTCAATATAGAACCAACTTAACTATTTAAGACTAAAAAAGAATTAAAATAGATCTCAAAGGATAAATTCCACATATATCTACAATTAGGTAAAGAGAGAAAGATAAAATAGAACAATTTCTCAACATAAACTCAAGAGGGATGCAACATACCTTTTACTTGAGTATGAACACTCACGGCAAAACCCTAGTTTTGGGGTATTTTTTCACCTAGAATGACATTAGATTTAAATCATTAATTAATATCTATATTATAAACCCTAAACCTTGGACTTCTTATTACATTGAAATTAGGTTATGAAACCTATACCATCAAATAGGGTTTATTGTTTTGGTTCCACATCATAGTTTTACATATTTTTCTTATGAGTAAATAATTAATTATGAATTGTACAAGACAAAGTGATTTATTGGTATTCAAATTGAAAGAAAAGAAAAATGTGAGGCAAAAGACCAGTAATCCCCTACATCACACATCATAATCTTGATGTGTGACAGGGCATTACTTGTAAAAGTGGTTGTCTCAAAATAACCCATGACATATCCTTGTAATCAAATGTTAAAAGACACAAATAACCAAGGTGTGAATGAAAAAATAAATCATTAAAAAGGGTATACTCGTGAATACAACAATGATCTTCTTCCTCATTCAGGAAGAATGCCCACTTTTATAGCCGATACCCATCTCTAGGCAATAACTAGCATGCTAAAACTCCAGGAAATCACCACCCAACGTTGAACCATTTGGGTTCCTCATCCTTCATCAGTCCCAATGATACAAGGCAGAGGTTTGGAGGAGGTTGGGAACCCTAAAGTATACTTCTACCATAGAATCTTGGTGGATTAACTTCAAAATGAAACGACACTACACCCATTATTTTTTAGTATATCAAATAGTCCACAGAATCCCAACAAAGAAGGGGAGCAAGAAACTACAATCAAAACACGACTGAAGATTGTAACTCAATCTGAGAGGAATAGGATGATGAGTGAAAATTGGGGAAAAGGGGAAATTTTCTTTAAAAGTCAAATTAGAATAGAGGGAAGCACCACAAGGTGATATGAACTTGTTTCTAATGATCTAATAGTGTCAAGGACCAATGTACCTAGCTACCAAGATGATGGTGGTGAAGCATCAAGGATTGCCTTTGGGTCTATGTCTTTAGGTAAAAGAGGGGTAGTCAGGATTTGTGAAACTCACTTTTGGGTGATTCGTGGAGGTTTTTATGTTGTTACTTATAGTCTAGTAGTCTTAGAAGATCTTGGATACTCTCCGCTTGGAGACAGGGGATGAAAAAAACCTACTTATCATGGGGGTCACTGAACTTAGGGTTTTGAGTGAAATCTAAAGAGGTGGGAAAAGATATGTGAGGAGGAGAGAAGATATAGACCATGGTTGGGGGAGAAGTAGACCACGACATCAATATGGAGTCTAAGAATGGGAGGACTTGGGGAAGAAGAAAAAATTCAATCAGTTGGATACCAATCCAATGGTCATGATAAAAGCCAGCCCCCATCAGACCGCGTGATAGAAGAACATAGGGAAACATGTCATAGTCAAAACAGGAAAAATTATGATTTCAAACAAAACCAAGATAATTTGGTTTATATTAGGACTAGTACATATGTACTTTCTTCTCCAATAAATTTAGCATATTTATCAATATCCAATTACCCTAAAACTTGGTACCCAAGGAAATTTAAACCTAAGGAACACAACTTTAAGCTTACATTTAGCTCTTGAGATAATCTTATATGAGTTCCAATACAATTAGTGTTTCACACTATTATCTCATTAGTTATTATTACATATTAACATTATCTTCAATATTTATAATTTAGGACCCAATTAACATTCTTACTACAAATTGAGTTTCATGATAATATCTTGCACGAGATTAATCCATTCATTAATTATTTCAATTAATTGAAAATTTACTCATTCGAACCCATTAGATATTCATATCCACATCTACGGTCCAATTATTTGTCCTCTATGTTATTAATCACCTTAAATACATTATATGTGTATTAATAAGAAAATGAAGAGTGTGTGACATTTTTCATGAAATTAATTGCTTGTTAACAGATAACTATGCTATTAGGTAATTATGAGTGTCTCACGACATGTGATGTGATTATAGAACTTGAAGCCACTGAATGCATTTATATACATTTTCATACCTAAACATGTTAGGGTTCCTTTTGATTCATTCATGTTATCTGCATTAAATGTTCAATCAGATATAAGCCTAAGCATTAGGGTTTTATAGTTAGCATAGACAAAACTCGGTATGTTACACATAGGTCGACCCAAAAACTATAGTGTCAGGTTTGGGTGTGCATTTGTTTTACCCATTTAAGACCATATTTTGACTCATACATGCTAGACTCATGATGCATTAGTTTTCAGTCACTTTTCACATGGTATTTTCTGGGCACAAATTGCATATATTGTCATTTCAAGATATGTTTATGCATTATTTTCTATCATTAGCCTTTGAATCATTACTGCATCAGATATTTAGTTATTATACCAAATAATTTTGATTTATCATCTATAATTTGGAGTTATGATAGTTTCCCCTTATTTAAGGAAAAATGAGCACTGAGTGGATATCTAGGTGCAACGGACCCATCTATCAGTGGTGCCAATAAAGCACGATTCTACAACAGGGAAATCAAGAAGTCTCAGTACCACCAAGAAGGATCTAGGTGAGACCAAAAGATGCATTTATGTTACCGAAGCAGGTAGCCAGTGCTACCAACTCGCGATCTAGGGAGCATTAGATTTTGATAATAATTATCGCATTGCCACTAACTCGCTTGTTGATGGTACCAACTTCAAGATTCAAGGAGCATCAACCAACTCAAGGATAGAAACTCAATGCTATCAACACATAATGTAAATAGTACTGACACGGTTTGTGAGAGTCAAATCAGTTGACAACTTGGTACCACTCACACCCTATGGGTGGTTTTGATACTACATGACTAGTTCAGATCTGAAATCAGATCAGATCCAATAGCGTTGACTTAATGATGACCAAAGCCCCACTTATGACCTAAGGGGAGTACAGCTGAAAGATCGTATCAATGTTATCACATTCTTTCATAGCACAGAGTCGAGAGAAGGAGACAAAGGAGATAGACATGAACCAAACACTTTGGGCACTGTTGGAGGGTAGATTTGTAGTTGGAATGTTGTAGATTAAAGTTTTCACTAGAGGAGGTCACCGAGATGACTTCTTAAGGGGTTTATAGATTGGTTTCTAATGTTTAGCATGTTTTCTTCATGTTACTCTCTTTGTACAATGATAGAAATCATGTGAGGCTAAACCCCATATTCCTTAGGACTCAAGATTATCCTGATATTGCATTGTAGTTGAATTTTATAAATTGATAATCTATTTCCTTTATTCTAGATGCAAATCTATTATCTCTCTATTGATGATCACCATAATCAAAGTAACAAACTACCGATTTCTTCAGGAGAGGGATTAGGAGTCAAACAATTCATATATCCACATAGCCTATCTCACACCTCGGGAGAGGGCTTACGTATATGAAAGTATAACCTAGAGATTTTGATAATGTACCTTGTAACATCCCCAAACTTAGGTAAATATCACCTTTTTACTCATTTTTATTTTAATATTTTATTTTGAACCCTCTTATTAGATTTATAGGTACTGTGATATTAGGATCTTTGAATATAGGAGATTAATGCAAAAATACAAATATTTGATGGGTTTCATATAAGAAAATAAGGTTATTCATTACTTATGGTTTGTTTGTGCAATATTATAAAAATAAGGTCTTTAAGATTAAAATTATTCTTTTAGATTTTTTTTTAGGATAGGTTTGGTTAAAAGAGAACTACACACGAAATTTGGTTTAAAAATAGTAAAGGCATAATTATATATAAAGTAAATACAGTTTTGATTAGATTGAGAGTTTCACACATTAAAGTTTTCCAAAAGGCAAACATGACTTCAAAATCAGATTCCTTGGATCTTAATTAGTCTACTTGCCAATTTTCATCTTATTTGTGCTTTATTTGATACTCTAGTTGGGTTTGGTAATAAAAAGGATAATCATTTAATGTCACTTTATCCGAATACTAATTATCCTTGATGTAATTGAGTGTCACGCTATCAGTATGACTTTGGGAGGATGTGTGCCCTTTTCTCCACTTCCAGATCTCGATCATATGTTGGGAGCATCGTCTTCAACCTGTGCCTAAATAGGAAACCAGTAAGCAATATATAAGGATGGTAAAACATAGATTTCTCGCTCAATATTCAATATTTTTTGGATTTTTCTACACCAATAGTTTTGTGAGAAAAATCCACACCAATCCATGTATTACTCATGAAGTTTTATCAAGAAATGATAAATTGCCCAAATCTCATCCCAACACTCAAGCCCTCTAGTCTCAATGCCTAAAACCTTAACTATATAAGCAAGTAACCCTAGCCCTAGATTCGCCACCATCTAAAGTTGATTTTCCTCCACTCAATTTACTTTTTGGTTACCCTTGAGCCATTGATGACCTACTTCTTTACCCCAACCTTGTATCACCTCGTGCGTGAAGGTTGGTTCAGCGGCCTTCGACCGAATTGGGAGGTGAATTCGAGACCCTTTGATCTATGTTTCGTGTCCTCTTTTTGATGTTTCATCGCCATATGTAGAAATGTCCAAAAATGGGTCACACCTACTACTCTGGAGCACGGCCATGGCACGTAGGTGGTTGGGGAAGATGATCCCTATTTGTTTCCCCATTTTCCCCCCTTGCTCTTTTTTTCTTTTCTTTGCAAGGGAAAAAGAGTCATTTTGTTGCCCTCCTCTTGTTTCAAGTCTGATGAGTTAGTGAGTTTTGACCATGGACCCGAGCTTTCTTAACTGCCCGTGATTGGGCAAAGTAAGTGGGTTGGTCCCCTGGGTCTTTGACGTGAAATTTAGCAAATTTTGTTTGACGGGTTTTCAAAAAATCATAACTTTCTCTCTTATTATCCAAAAATTATAAAAAAAATATATGTTTTGAAATCCTTGGAATTTTCTCTATTTTATGGTATAGTTTTCAACACCTTGTTCACCAGTATTAAAGATCGGATTTTTAGGGTTTTTAAATAAATAATCATAATATCACACTAATGGTTAAAGATATGTTTTAAACGATAAATATAGACCCTAGGGTCATATCCATGGTCAGTATCCCTGAACAAATTCACTAAGATCTAATCAAGCATCAATCAAGGGTTTTTGATAAGGATTTCAGTTTTATGGTTTTTCCCTCACTTATAACCATGAAAGAAAATATAATAATGAATAAAGTTTTAACTTTGAATCATGTTTTATCTTAAAGATACCCTAAGGTCAGTCCAGGGTCAAAAATCGAATTAGGATTCACCGATCGACTTGGTTTTTAGGGTTTTCATCATACTTACATACTTTAGCACATAAACCCTAACTAAAGGATCTAAATATGCATGTAGGTTGTGTTGACCATAGATTTGGAAGGTTAGGATTCAACCTCTAAAATAGCAACTCAAGTTAAGGTATGTACATCTTTTCTATTATCTAGGCATTGCTTTTATGACCAAAATAACCTTCCTATATGGGGCATGAATAGATGTTATCTTTTTCATCATTTTAAATTCTTATTTTCTTAGACAATACTTATGAGTCCTCTGACCCCACATGCTTTATGCTTGGATACTCTCATCCTATTATTTTATATGGACTAAACTTATACTTGCCTTTCCCTATTTATGTGCATGCTTAGACTAGCTTTATTTCTTATAGTGGTACATTTGTACAACCATATTTATAGGGGTGTGCTTTTCTGCCCAGGGTGTGCTTTTCCACCCATTATTTAAAGAGGTGTGCTATTCTTCCTAGGGTGTGATTTCCCACCTATATTTTTAGGTTGATATCCAATGGTGTCTCAACCCTACTTGAAATAACTTTAGTCTTTGTTTATTACATGCACAAATTTATTGTTTTTATTATTAATGGAAAATTTTAAAGGCAAGATTTCCCTACTTGACGATCTTTAGTTAGACGTGCCTCATCTCTTGACTTGATGTTTCTCTTGAAACTTATTTCTTTTGACATCCTTTAGTTTGACACTCTTCTTTTAGAAATTGCATAAGTATTGCCTAGTTGTTTAGTTTTACACATACTCGGCATTTGTTGATGTCCTTTTTCCTTTTGTTGTTCTCTTAACTGGGTCTTGACTTCAACCCACCCAGAGGTTGCATAGCCTGAGGACCAAGAGATAGGTGGTGACACCTAGAATTAGTTGTTGAGTATTTTTAAGATGGAAAGGTTACTCAGCACAAAATTAAACTGAGCAATTTAGTCTTTAAATTTTGTTAGAAGTTGTTTATGGATTGATAGTTGAACTTTGCTAAGAATACCATGTAATATTTAGTTTTATTTCTACTGCATTCAAACTATGTTCATGTTATCAATCTATTTAAAAAAATATTGTGAACCCCAAAGTGGCTTTTATTTTATGGAAAATGATTTATTGGGGAATTTTGCAATTGTTTCCTTAAATTAAGTAAGGAGTTGTCCCTCTGGGGCCCACTCCTTACAAGAATGGTATCAGAGCATGATTTTCTTAGTAATCTAACTATCTTATAAGTCCTTACTTAGTACGTATGCCTTACCTGTAAAACCTATTTTCCAGGAGGTCCAACCTGTTTGGCGACGTCGGTGCTACCCCTCACTTCGGCCCTACTGATGGATTCTCCACATCAGAGATCCCTAGTTTTGGCATGGACCCCCCCTCCTAGGAACAACTCCAAATCTGCTAATGGGATTGTTGACACCACTGCCTCTACCTCGATTGGCATCACCCCTAAGCAAGATTTGACCTACCTGCAACAGTTCCTCCCATGACCATGGTGGGGAAGTTGAATAACCCTCCTACGCAGGATAAGCCTAAGGAGTACACTTTGACCAACTTTATGAAGATGCAACCCCCCTCCTTCAATGGTGAAGGAGATATGGATATGTTCGACAAGGCCGATGACTGGGTCTTGGCAATCGAGTGGACTTTTGAGGGTATGGTGTGCCCTCCTCATCAAAAGGTCAGGTTCGCTTCATACATGTTGGAAGGACCATCGTGTGTTTACTGGAACAGAATCTTGAGGACTCGCAACATCGTAATTGTTACCTGGGAGCAGGTTCTAGCACTATTCTATAGAAAGTAAATCTACACAGTCACTTTGAAAAAGAAAGAAGCATAGTTTTATAGTTAAAAGCAAGGATCACTCTCTGTCCCTACCTATGTGCAAAAATTCCTCCTACCTGAGCGGTACACAATTGGGTTGACGGAAGAAAGAAAGGCTGATTTGTTCTTACAAGGACTCAAATACCATGTGGGACGTGCCTTAGATCCCCAACTTACTCTGACCTTTCAAAATATTGGTGGATAAAGTCCTAGTAGTGGAGTCTTACCCTAGTTTTCAAGCCTCGACGTAGAACAATAAGAGAAAGAACTTTGGCCAGGATCAACGGCAAGATAAGTGCAAGCGTTGATCTCACCATCACCCTCCAGGAAGGTGTCTTAGAGCACCTAAGGATGGAAGGAAACTCATTTGTCATGAGTGTAGACAGGTTGGACACTTCATGCCACAATTCCCTCGATTGCAACAACACCATGCTCTTTCCCAACATCCTGCCAATCAGCCTCAATCTTGCCCTCGTCAGCCTCTGAGAAACAACAATAACAACAACAACCAACAAGGTAGACGCCCTCTAATAGAGCGTCGTGCGGGACGAGTGTTTGCAATGGATGTTGCTAATGCTGGTGATGACAATGAAGTGATAGAAGGTAACTTACATATTCATTTACAGCCTATAAAATCTCTCTTTGATTTTGGTTATTCAAATACTTTATATCTACAAAACTTGCTGATATGTAAGACATAGAGCATGTATATATGAGCTATATTATTGACGTGGAAACCCTTAGTGGTAAGATTTTTTCCTCTTATCTGAAAACCCCACCCCTAGATTTGTGTATATTTGGGAAGATGTTTACTACTGAGTTCATCTCATTAAACATGACGGCTTTTGACGTCATCTTAGGTATGGACTGATTGAAAAAAATTAAGTTGGCCTTGTTTTGTGATGAGAAAAAGGTTAGTCTGCTTCACCCTGATGGCAAACAGTTTTGCATTAAAGGCAAAAAATGTGAGGAAGCATCATATCGGCCATGAAAGTTGAAAAACTCATCTCCAATGGATGTTGTGCTTATTTGGCCTCCATTGTCTTGGACCCTTCACCGCCTCAATTAGAGAATATTGAAGTGGTTCAAAACTTCCCTGATGTGTTAGAGTTACCTGGTATTCCCCCATCTTGAGAGGTCGAGTTCATCATCAATTTTGTACTAGGTACGACCCCCATATCGAAACCACCCTATCGTATGGCACCTGTGGAGCTCGCAGAACTTAAGAAACAACTACAAGAACTTCTAGACATGGGTTTCATTCACCCCAGTGTCTCTCCATGGGGAGCTCCTATTCTATTTGTAAAGAAGAAACATGGTTCGTTGAGGATGTGCATGGATTATAGAATGTTGAATCAAATGACAGTGAAAAACCGATATCCTCTCCCACACATTGATGATCTATTCGATCAATTGAAGTCTGCTACAGTCTTCTCAAAGATGGATTTGTGAAGCAGATACTATCAAATGTGGGTCAAAGATGAAGACATACCAAAAATGGATTTTTGTACTCATTATGGGCACTATGAATTTTTTGTGATGCCCTTTGGGTTGACTAATGCCCTTACCACATTTATGGACTCAAAGAATCAGGTTTTCCATTCCTATCTTGATGACTTTGTGGTAGTGTTCATTGAAGACGTTTCTATTCCAGAACAATGGACAAGCATCGAGAACATTTGCAGGCCATCTAGCAAACTCTTCATGAAAACCAGTTGTGTGCCAAGTTTTCAAAGTGTGAATTCTGGATAAAGGAAGTGATGTTCCTAGGCAACATCATTTCAGCAGGTCACATAGTTGTTTATCTAGGAAAAGTTGAAGCTGTGACTAAGTGGTAACCTCCAAAGAATCCCTCTGAGATATGAAGCTTCTTGGGTCTTGTAGGTTATTATAGAAGGTTTTTCAAAAACTTTTTTGAACTAGATAACCCTCTAACCAAATTGACTCACTAGGACACAAAGTTTATCTCGTCTCCAGAATGTGAAAAGAGCTATTTAGAGTTGAAGCATTGCTTGACATCTACTCCAGTCTTGGCCTTACCCGTGGAAGGCAAACCTTATGTTATCTTTATTGATGCATCTAGGTTAGGCCTAGGTTGCGTTCTTATGAAAGAAGGATGGGTTATAGCCTATGCCTCCCACCAATTGAAGCTGAATGAAGAAAACTGACCGACTCATGACATGGAACTCATAGCTATTATTCATGCACTCAAGATTTGGATACACTATCTATACAGTGTGCAATTTGAAGTTTTTTTAGATCATAAAAGTCTTTTCTATCTTATGACACAAAAGGACTTGAATCTGAGACAAAGATATTGGATGGAATTTTTGAAGGATTATGATTTTACGATCATATATCATCCTGGAAAAGCCAACGTAGTTGTTGATGCCCTAGTCATAAGAAGGATGTTATTTGTGCATCTCTTCATTCTTTCATATGGAAAAGTATGGAACATATTTCTATCTAGATACCCTAATTAAAAGATTATGTAGATGATGTTATTGTAGATAAAATGTGTGTGCACATGGAAAGTCTCTCGATAACCCCATCTTATATCTCGAAAATTATAGAAGCTCAAGTAGCTAGTCCTGACCTTGATGAAATGAAGGTTTTGACGGAAGCCACAGTCTAGTTTCTCTATTGGTGTTGATGGTGCAATACATTTACATCACCAGTTATGGATACCAGATGTAGATGACCTGAGATAGAAGGTGTTGAGTGAGGCTCATGGTTCCAAATATACGATTCACCCTCACACAACAAAGATGTACAAAGATCTGTAGAGAAGTTTTTGGTGGAAGAATATGAAGAAGGACATCGCTACTTTCAGTATGAAATATTTGACCTATCAGCAAGTAAAGATTGAACATCAAAGTCCTGGTGGACTTTTGCAACCTCTTGATACACCCAAATGGAAGTGGGAAAATATTATGATGGATTTTGTGATAGGTTTTCCAAAGTCTAGAAGTGGTTATGATATTGTTTGGGTTGTGATAGATCGACCTACCAAGTTAGCTCATTTATTGCCTTTTAAGACTATGTACAAGGTTCTAGACATGGCACAAATCTATGTGGATTGGATTGTGCATTTGCATGGTGTGCTAAAGTCTATTGTGTTTGATAGAGACCCTAAGTTTACTTCCCTCCTATGGAGGCAGATTCAAGAAGAGATGGGTTCAAACTTGCATTTTAGCACTTCCTACCACCCCCAAACTGATGGTCAATCTGAAAGGACAGTCTAGATTCCAGAAGATCTTTTGTGAGCTCATGTGATGGACTGTGGATGAGTTTGGGATATATATCTTCCTCTAGCTGAGTTTGCTTACAATAATAGTTACCAAGCAAGCATAGGTATGCCACCCTTTGAAGCTTTGTATGGAAGACCATGTCGATCACCCTTGCATTGGGATGATGTGGGTGAGCATACTCTAGTGAAAACTGATGACATGCAGTTGATGAAGGACAAGATTGTTTTGATAAAGAAATGATTAATGGTAGCTTAGGATCATCATGAGATTTATGTTGATAAAAAGAGGATGGATGTGAACTTTCTGGTTGCTGACTATGTTTTCTTAAAAAAAGCATATTTGGTTTATTGCGAGATTGAAAGTGGAAGGAAAGCTCAGTCCATGTTATGTGGGACCTTTTGAAGTTTTGGATAAGATTGGGGAGTGTGCTTACCATTTGGCTTTCCCCCTTCCTATGATAAGATTCACAAATGTATTCCATGTGTATGTACTGAAGAAATACATGAAGTATCTATCCCATGTGTTATCCATTGAACCCATAGAGATTCGTGGAGACTTGACTTACGAAGAATATCCTATGAAGATTCTTGACTCCTGAGTGAAGTAGTTGAAGAACAAGGAGATTGAGTTAGTAAAGGTTTTATGGAAGTATCATGGTCTATAGGAAACTACATGGGAGCTCAGAGAAGAAATGTTATGAACTCACCCATCCCTTTTTGCTTGAGACATTAGGGACAAAATCCTTTTTAGGGGAGGAGAGTTGTAACATCCCCAAACTTAGGTAAATATCACCTTTTTACTCCTTTTTATTTTAATAATTTATTTTGAATGCTCTTATTAGATTTATAGGTACTAGGATATTATGATCTTTGAATATTGGAGATCAATGCAAAAATACAAATATTTTATGGGTTTCATATAAGAAAATAAGGTTATTCATTACTTATGGGTTGTTTTTGAAAAATTAGCAAAATAAGGCCTTTACTATTAAAATTAGTCTTCTAGATTTTTCCTGAGGATACGTTTAGTTAAAAGAGAACTACACACGAAATTCGGTTTATAAATAGTAAAGAAATAATTATATCTAAAGAAAATACACTTTTAATTAGATTAAGAGTTTCAAACATTGAAGTTTTATAAAAGGAATATTTGACTTCAAAAACAGATTTATTGGGTCTTATTTAGCCTAATTTCCAATTTTCATCTTATTTGTGCTTTATTTGCTACTCCAATTGGGTTTGGTAATAAAAAGGATAATCATTTAATGCCACATTATCCTAATTCTAATTATCCTTGATTTAATTTTGTGTCACGCTATCAGTCTAACTTTGGGAGGATGTGCGCCCTTTTATCCACCACCTAATCTTGATCGAAAGTTGGATGTGTCATCTTCAACCCATGCCCAAATACAAAACCAGTAAGCAAGATATAAAGATGGTAAAACACAGATTCCTCACTCAATATTCAATCTTTTTCAAATTTTTCTTTGCCAGCAGTTTTTTGACAAAAATCCACAGTGATCCATATATTACTCGTGAAGTTTTATCAAGTAACAAGAAATCACCCAAATCTCATCCCAACTCTCTCGAACCCTCTAGTCCCAATGCCCAAAACCTTAACTATATAAGCAAGTAACCCTAGCCCTAGATCTGCCACCATCCAAAGGTGATTTTCCTCCACTCAATTTATTTGTTGGTTACCCTTGAGGACCGGGAGATAGGTGATGATGCCCTAAATTAGTGTTGAGGGTTTCTAAGATGGAAAAGTTACTCACCACAACACCAAAATGAGTAGTTTAGTCTTTAAATTTTGTTAGAAGTCATTTATGGCTTGATAGTTGAACTTTGTTAAGAATACCATGTAATAGTTAGTTTTATTTCCTTTGCATTCAAACTATGTTCATGTTATCATTCTGTGTAAAGAAATATTGTGAACCCCAAAGTGGCTTTTATTTTATGGAAAATGATATATTGGGGAATTTCTCAATTTTTTCCTTAAATTAAGTAACGAGTGGTCCCTCTCGTGACCCACTCCTTACACACCTAACTAATCCATAAACTACTATAGGAGTGTAGTTTGTTTTATTCAAGATAGTGTATTATGTTGTAGGAGTGGGTAATACTTGCTATGGGTCTTTACTCCAATGTAAGGGTGAATAATTATTAATGAAATGGAATTTGAATACAATGTATATTGTGGTGAAACCACTAATCCTGAGGAATCCATCTATCCTTTATCAATACCATCTTAAATTAGTTTTAGTTCTTTGATTCTAGTTATAAAACAAGCAATCACCCCTTTTCTAGGTCTAGCTAATTTGGTCTCAAAAAGTGGTAGTCTTTGGTAAATGTTTCCCTGAGTTTGACACTCAGGGCCTCATAGGCCTACATTTAATGATGTGTGCACTTACATTTTACAGACGTAGTTTAAGTGTGTTAAGTTTTTGGTGTTGTTGTTGCAAAAATGGCAACACCAGCACTATGAGTTCTATGACCACCCACTTGTCTATTTTTCTTTCAATTTTTATTTTTATTTTACAACAAAAAATAAATCTATATTTTCATTTCAGTAATATTATGTGTCTCATGTTACTGGTTTAATTTGCAGGTACTAGTGCATGGTTCACACTCAAACCACAAATGATGGAGAGTCCACTTCGATGAGTGTAGATTAGGAGGAGATCATGTGTAAGGGGTGAGAGTTTGGGGTTTTAGAAGATAAGGTCATTCAAACTCCACCACCACAGCCAACGTAAGAGTGGATGATAGCTATGGACCTGAATGGCTATGACCATGTAGAGGACTTTCCTAAAGAACAAATAGTGTGGGAAAAGATAAAGGCATCTTCAGCTATAGCTTATCTTGGACCAATCAAATGCCAATCATGAACATTGGAAGGTACAAAATCAACCCACAACTAGTGGCACTAATAAAGTCTCAATCATTTCATGGTCACAACTTGGAGGATCCAATAGAACATATAAACATCTTTGTGAAGAGTTGTACCATGTTGAAGCCCTACAAAGTTCCATCCATAGTGATTTATCTGAAGCTTTTCTCATATTCATTATCAGATAAATCCAAGTCTTTGTTCCTTAAACTATCTCCAAAGTCAATTGAAACTTGGGATGAGATGATAGAAGCTTTCTTTGAGATATATTATCCACCAGTGAAGATAAATGATTTGGTGGGGAATCGTGACGACCGCTATCAAACCAATAGTGAAATTGCATAGTAATTATGTTGAATAACCATTAGCAGCGTATTAATGAAAATCATTAAAAATTAAAACCATTTTGCAAAGAGATCCATTGCCAAGAAATTCTTTATAGAAAGAACTAGAGTAATATATGCATCATGGACCACATTGTACATACATTGTACCATCTCATCTCGAGGATAACATATACCAATTTCTTTTCCAAAACACATACTGAAGCAACATAAAACCTTGAGGCATATAAGCCAAAATCTTAGATCGTTTATAAAACGATTACATACTAACTCCCAAGGACCTGAGAGTATAGAGACGACACATAGGACTTCTATCTACAAGACATGACAGACAGCACACTCAACCTGAGTTGTCACTGTTGTCCCTGTTGTTGATGTTTTCCCTCTACAGTACGGTCTCTACCCCTCGTCTGCATCCACCTAAAAAATTGTTGGGACCAATGGGGTGAGACACAAGTCCTAGAGAGAGATATAACTCTCTGCCAAAAATATTATTATCACAAGTAAACAGTATAAAACTGAGCAGAGGATCTATTATAATAATAAGCAAGATTAATCATTGTTTATAAGTAGGACAGAGCAATTTCATCTTTTAGAGCATTATAGCTATCTGAGATAGAGCAATATATGTCCATATATATGAGCATGGCAGAATAATTCCATAACTGAGTAGTTCATATATCTGTGACCATGCATTGGATCATGTAATACTTCAAAAGTATTACCGCTTCATCCAATATTTATGTAATCAGTCCTTAAGCAAATATGCTACATGGTTGATTACATATTCACAATCACACATGCCCTGAGGAGATGAGGTATACCACTCATTCTCCAACCGACCACGGCTATGTAAAGCATCGGTACCATACAAGGTCAATGGAAGAGTCGACTTCTAAGATCTCACATGTCTCAATCAGTACGAGACCACTGGAAGTGACATCATGTCAAACTACAATTAGCTTTCCAAGGTATAGTGCCATCTTCACTATAGAGCTACAACCGCAGCATGCACTCTCTTCAGGGAGTCCACACACCATCACTGGTATATATTCTTCAGGGAGTACACCCCCACAACATTCCCTGGTATTGAGTCATGGCATATAGCCATACCCCTAATAGGGAAAACACATGCCACATTCCCTGTTTGGGTGTAAGGATATGTTTTCCCATCACCCCCACATATTCAAAAATATGGACATCGAGTTAAACTCATTTCACCAATTCAGAAAATTCTGACACAGATTGGATCTATGGCTAGGGAAACTACATGATAAGGTTCCACTTGATTAATTAGGTGCATTACTGTATCTTTTAGCATCAACCAAGTTACAAGCATGAATTATAACAGATGCTATAAAGAAAGGTGTAATACATTTATCATATTCTTTCATAATCTTTGGAACACATTTTGAATGTATACAACTCAGGATCTCAATCCCTTCATCATATCACTGGGAATTCTCATCCCTTAATCATGATCATCATCATGATTACATGATCTGGGTATTCAAACCCTTAGTTCGTCACTAAACATCATTACCTCTTATCAGGTAACCATTACCTCTAGGTCCTCTGACCCAGGTATTCATTATACTTGTTGCACAAGTATTTCACATGGCTCACAAGGCCCATTTAAATATCTTGTCACCTCTCACTAGGCAACAACTATCTTTTAGTTTATCAGACCATATAAACATTATACTTGTTGTTCAAGTATTTAACATGGCTCACAAGGCCCATTTAATTTGTATCATATGAAACATCATAGCTCATACCTGGCTATGCTCATCATCTCCTGATACCTGCATGGTTAGCACTTCATGATAAAAACAATAGCAAGTACATATCATCACCATGCAATACAAGAGAAATACAACCTTCCCATTATTAGGGTTAGGGTTTCCCTTTATAGCTGATTAGGGTTTCAAGTTCATATCATTAATCCAAACCCTAATTCATTTCTCCACACATCTAGGAGCATACATTGATATCAAAAGTATTCAATCATACTTATTTATTCTCATAGTTTATCATTAAATGATTATTAACACAAAGTATGAGTTTCTCTCTCATCCTTACTAGGATATTGATTACATCATACTATATTAAATTGGCTTAACCCTTACTCAAGGTACATTAGCCTACACTTGTCAAAGTGTATTATGCTCATTACTTCTTATTGTGTCAATTTCCATAACACACTTCATGTGTTACTCATCCAAGTGTATCAGATTTGAGGTGCATCAAGGTGTATCGACCTTGAAGTGCTAGATGTGATATCGGCCAAGCATCATTCCTTAATGTAACACTTCCCTCATCATTTTCAACTTACTTGAGTTTATCAACTTATCTTGTAATAGGGTATCATCCATCCTAATACTTTATGTACTAACTCACTACATTTGTCCTATAATGTATTGGCCATAAGTCACTACACTTATCTTGTAGTGTATCGGCCATAGGTCACCACACTTGTCTTGTAGTGTATTGGCCATAGGTCACCACACTTCTCTTGTAGTGTATCATCCTAGAAGTCAATTCTTGAGTTGTCTGACTATCACCAAGTGATATGGACTCATCTCATACTAGGGCATTGTTGATATAGGTTTGACCATCATCAATCACTTTAGGTGTTTCACCTATCAAGGTATTAGCCACACCATTACTTGATGTTTTAGCCATCACTTCAAAGAGTGTGTTGCCCTCACCTTTACAACGTATGTCGAGTTGAGTCATGTATGTAAAGTTGAACACATGTATTGGGTTAGGGGTATATCAGGCTAGGCATCATCATATCCCGCATACCCTCACCCATTAAGGTATCATCCTTACCTATATTATGGTGTATCACCTTCATCATACTTGGGTGTAACAACTTCACCTCACTTGGGTGTATCATCCTTACCTCACTTGAGGATATTGGCCACACCATACTTTAGTGTATTGGCCATCACATATTCTAGGGTATCAACCACCTTACCACTTTTTGTCCTCTAATGTATTGGGTTACAATCACCATATCATTCTAGAGGTGTGTGCTTCCACCAAATAGGGTAAGAGGTGTGTCTTCCACCATATCAGGAAAGAGGTGTGTGCTTACACCATATCATGCAAGAGGTGTGTGCTTACACCATATCGGGCAAGAGGTGTGTGCTTACACCATATCGGGCAAGAGGTGTGTGCTTCAACCCAATATCGGTTTGTGCCATGATAATGTCATCATCATCAAGCTCTAGAATTTCATCCCTTACTATTCTAGTTCATAGAAGACAGTCCTATGCAACTATTAGAACTCATAGATTCATCAATTATTCAAGAAAAAACGAAATTGAAAGTAGATAAAAAAGTATAGCAACATTGAAGGTGAATAATAACATAATTGGGTTCAAGTTATATAACCTGCCTCAAGAACAACTTCAAAGCTCCAAGCTCCAAAGATTCATGTTCCCAAGGTTGAATATGACTTATCATGTCGCGCCCCAATCTCACATTAACCGCAAACCACGGATTAGGGCACGACAGGTGGGATTACACACAACCAACCTTTCATTTCTTCTTAAAAAATTTAAAGATATTACTGCAAATAAAAACTAAACAAACTGCGGAAGCATTTATATTAACTGGCAGGAAATTAAACAAGTCTACAGCACACTGCATTGTTCAACGTAAAATAAAGCATAACAGTTAATTTACATCTTTATACATATTCTCTCTCTCACTCACACCTTGTCCCGAAGATCGAGGGGAATGGACTAAGAGACCTTCTAACTAGACTAACTACAAACCTTCTATCAACTAAGCGTTAGGACGATACGATCCTTCCGACTCCTGAAGCGGGTGCTGACCTGAAAATGTTTGAGTAGAGGTATGAGCCTACTCGCTCAGTGAATAACATTTCACTTAGCTATCAATAAATAACTCGTCAGGTTTATCAACTGAAAATAAATAGATATACAGTTCAAACAGGGCAATTCAATTGACATAGCAGATATACAGATAGTAATCACATTTCTAAACATCAACAGGTATCTCAGGTAAATAAGCAGTTATATAAATTTACTGTGATCCTACATGTTTATTTATTCATTTTATTATTATGCCCTAAATATATGCAGTGTACTCTGCATATAAAGATCCGCAACAAGTCCATGCTACGGTCCCACCGTACAAGACTTAGCGACACACCCGGGAAATGCTAAGTCTGACTGCTGTCCTGGTCTGTGTCAGGACTCTCAGGCTCACACGGCCTCACTGCACTCTCAAAAGAGTGTACTCTAGACTCCTCCTTAAACCTAAGTACATCGGCGGAGAGTCTCACAGGGTTACCTTCGTGACGCTGCACGAATGGTGTTAGATAACCAAGTTTTCTTTCTTTATTTCCCAGTGCCACCGTGACACACGCACGGATTATTGTTGAACACTGCTTTTCTGCCCTCGTGCCACCGTGACACACGCACGGATTATTGTTGAACACGAGTCACCGACCATCTAGACACACGCTAGTAGGTCGTTTCACCCCAAGGTGCAGACCTCACGAGGGGTTCTACGGCGTTAGGGCATCTAGGTCTATACTTGATTAACAAATAACAGAAATAACATATTATAACTGTAAAACACAGAATTCCTTCTTCCTCATCATTCTTATTACACATTTCAAGTTCCAATAAACTTATCATACTATTACTGAAGCAAATAGGCATTTAAAATGAGTTAAATAATGATTTCTAAATGAATTGCCACTCACTACTTGGAACTCGGCCGACCACCTTGGAACTCGGCCGAACGCCTCCCAGATTCTGAAACTCGGCCGACCAATCTCGGCCGACCAACTCACCGCTTGAAAAACCTACAAAGGAAACTCGGCCGATCAGGACCAAACTCGGCCGACCAAATCCCTGTTCGTTTATCTAATTAAGAAACTCGGCCGATCCAAGATCAAAACTCGGCCGATCAGAAAACGTTGTACAAAAGCCCTAAATAAGAACTCGGCCGAACCGCGCACAGGAAGAACATAAAAACGGCCTGCAGAAGTCGATTTCTCTCGAATCGACGGGCAAACTTCGAGCAAACAGCACCAAACGATCACAAACGATACATACAACTAAACCGTACCTGAAGGAAGGAAGAAAACGAACTGGGGCTGCACCGTGCACCCCAATCACCAAACCATCTTCCTTGCAAACGCAGCTCCAGCTGCAAAATCGATTTGAATCGATGAAGATGAAGATCTACGGGGGAAAGGAATGATCTACAGCAACTAATTGGGGCAAAACGAAGCTCCAGAGCTTCTCCCCCCTCAGCTCCCTCTCTCCCTCTCTCTCTTTCTCACGCAAGGAACAGAACGCTTCATGCGTTCTGCGTTTCTGAGAAATGAAACGAGAGAGGGAGAAAGGAAGGATAAGGAAGAAAACTTAGGGGCCTAATCGCAGAGTTTCAAACTTTTGAAAATTACAATTGGGTCCCTAAAAGCCCAAAAACATGCAACTTTTGATTCGAAGGTCGGATTCGAACGGTTTCTCTGGCAACGCTTCAAGCGTAAGATACTACACGCTTTAGAAGAAAACACACTAAGCACATATCATGTCCATTTTAAACATTATTAACCTAAACAGGCTTATATCTTAACACATCAGCTAAACGCATGTTGAACAACTTACTTACGGGATAAGCTCGACGCGGGTCGTAACAATCTCCCTCCCTTATAAGAATTTCGTCCCGAAATTCCTAGAAGAGAAAAGGAAACTTGCCACGCATCTCAGACTCTAGTTCCCACGTAGCTTCCTCTATATTGTGATTCCTCCACAAAACCTTCACTAAAGATAACTCACGGTTTTTAAGCTTTTTGATCCGGTAGTCAACTATCTGCACAGGTCCTTCAACATAGGACACATCTGTCCTAAGCTGCACCGGTTCTGAATCTAGAATCTTATCTGTACCAGGATGACACTTTTTCAGCATAGACACGTGGAAGATATCATGAAGATTTGCCAACTCAGACGGCAAATTCAACCTGTAAGCTACAGGTCCAATCCTCTCAACAATAGGATATGGACCCATATATCTAGGGGTCAACTTACCCCTCTTGCCAAACCTCAGAACTCCCTTCCACGGTGAAACCTTCAAGTAAACCTTGTCACCAACCTCAAACTCAAGAGGTCGACGACGTCTTTCCGCATAACTTTTCTGTCTATCCTGAGCAGCTTTTAACTGATCCCTGATCACAGATATCTTTTCTGTAGTTACATCAACTAGCTCAGGTCCAAGAATTTTCTTCTCACCCACCTCGTACCAACAAACTGGCGATCTACACTTCCTGCCATAAAGAGCTTCATATGGAGCCATTCCAAGACTAGAATGGTAGTTGTTATTATACGCAAACTCCATTAGGCTTAGGTGTTCTTCCCAGTTACCTCTAAACTGTAGCACGCATGCTCTCAGCATGTCTTCAAGGGTCTGAATGGTCCTCTCAGATTGACCATCTGTCTGTGGGTGAAACGCTGTACTGAACTTCAGCTTTGTGCCCAACGCATGTTGTAACTGATTCCAGAATCTAGATGTAAACTTTGGATCTCTGTCAGAAATAATGGACACTGGAATCCCATGTAACCTGATTACCTCATCCACATAAACTTTAGCCAGCTTTGGAACGTCAAAGGTTGACTTGACAGGAAGAAAGTGAGCAGATTTAGTTAGTCTATCCACAATCACCCATATCGAGTCTGAACCCTTAGGCGTTCTGGGTAATCCTACCACAAAGTCCATCGTGATGTGTTCCCATTTCCATTCTGGTATAGGAAGCGACTGTAATATACCAGCAGGTTTCTGATGTTCAGCCTTAACCTGCTGACACACCCCGCACCTAGCTACGTATTCAGCCACATCCTTTTTCATGACAGACCACCAGTACAGCTCTTTAAGGTTCCTGTACATCTTTGTGTTACCTGGATGCATGGCATACATAGAAGTATGCGCTTCTTCAAGAATCTGCTCTTTCAACTCACTGTTTCCAGGTAAACACAACCTATCATGAAGATACAACATGCCTTCATCAGAAAATCTGAACTCTGTCCACTTACCCTCTGACTTCTCCTGCATGATTTGCCTTAGCCCATCATCACTCTGCTGCAACTCTTTAATCTGATTATAAAAAGTAGGTCTGACTTGCATCTGTGCAATTAGCCCACTCTGTCTTGTCACCTCCAAGTCCAAGTTCATTCTTCACATATCTACAAGCAAGTCTCTCTTGAAACATTCCATAGAAAATGCATTGGCTGTTGAACTTGACTTTCTACTCAAGGCATCAGCTACAACATTTGCCTTACCAGGATGGTAATCGATCGTCACATCATAGTCCTTGATCAGCTCAAACCATCTGCGCTGTCTCAAATTCAAATCCTTCTGAGTGAAGATATATTTCAAGCTCTTATGGTCTGTAAACACCTGACATGTCTCACCATACAAGTAGTGACGCCATGTCTTAAGAGCATGAACTATAGCAGCTAATTCCAGATCATGAACAGGGTAATTCTCTTCATTTTTCTTAAGCTGTCTAGATGCGTAAGCAACAACTTTACCTTCTTGCATCAGTACACAGCCCAAACCTCTCCTAGAAGCATCACAGAACACTGTATAGCCTTTTTCTGCTTCTGGCAGAACCAACACTGGTGCTGAAGTCAACCTTTTCTTCAAAATCTGGAAACTTCTCTCACAGTTATCAGACCAAACAAATGGTACATCCTTCCTCGTCAAGCGTGTCAAAGGTGATGCTATCTCACTGAAGTTCTTTATAAACCTTCTGTAATAACCTGCCAAACCCAAGAAACTTCTGATCTCAGTAGGAGTCATAGGCTGCTCCCACTGAAGCACAGATTCAACTTTCTTAGGATCCACACTAACTCCATCTCTCGAGATAACATGTCCAAGAAATGCTACCTCATCCAACCAGAACTCACATTTGCTAAATTTAGCAAACAACTGGTGTTGTCTCAACAATTGCAACACTACTCTCAAGTGTTGCTCATGCTGTTCATCGTCTCTGGAATAGATCAGAATATCATCTATAAAGACTACAATAAACTGATCTAGAAAAGGTTTGAAAATCTGATTCATCATATCCATAAAGGATGCTGGGGCATTGGTCAGCCCAAACGACATGACCAAAAACTCATAATGCCCATACCTGGTTCTGAAAGCTGTTTTGGGAATATCAGTAGCCTTTATCCTGAGCTGATGATATCCAGATCTCAAATCAATTTTGGAAAAGATCATCGCTCCACGCAACTGATCAAACAAATCATCTATTCTCGGAAATGGATATTTATTCTTTATAGTAATCTTATTCAGTTGCATGTAATCTATACAGAGACGCATGGTACCATCCTTTTTCTTGACAAATAGGACTGGAGCACCCCATGGTGAAGAACTGGGTCTAATGAAACCCTTATCTAGCAACTCCTGCAACTGCACCTTGAGTTCTTTCAACTCAGCAGGTGCCATTCTGTAGGCTGGCAGTGCTACTGGATGACTACCTGGATATACCTGAATTTCAAAATCAATGTCTCTGACAGGAGGTAAGCCTGGTAACTCCTCTGGAAAAACGTCAGAGAACTCACGAACCACAGGCACATCATAAACACTGGCGGTGCTCTTCTCTGCTCTGGTGTCAACCACATGAGCAAGGAACGCTTCACATCCTTTCTGTAGCATCTTATCAGCTACAGCAACTGATATTATGCACGTAGGCAGAACTTTCCTGTCTCCAGTAAAGACACAAGGAAATTCCCCTAGTTGAAAGGTAGCTTCTTTCTTCCAACAATCGATTTGCACTCAATATGTTTCAAGACAATCCATACCCAAGATGACTTGAAAGGTATTTACATCCAAGGGTATGAGATTAACAGCAAAAGTGAAACTTCCAAAAGATAACAAACATCCGAGACAAGACTCGGACAAAACTGTTGGTCCACCTAGTGGAACTCTCAACACTAACTCATCTGCCAACTCTTGAGTTAACAGATTAAGTTCACCAACTAAAGAACGTCGTATGAAAGAATGAGTAGCTCCCGGATCTATCAAAACTGAAACTGATATACTATTAAACAAAAACATTTCTCCTGTAACAACTTGTGATGAAATTATACCTTCCTGAGGTGTCAAAGAAAAGAAACGTGCTGAAGCTCTCCCTCTGCCACGTTGTCCTCTCTGACCACTCCTGCCACTAGATACTCCACCTCCTCTAGAACCAGAAGCCATAGAAGAACTTGGTCCTTCAGCTGGAGGCTGTCTCTGAACATCATAAAACTGGGACTGAGAAGCTTGTGATGCTGCTTGTTGAAGTTGAGGGCAAAACTTCCTTATATGTCCCATCTGCCCACAATGGAAACATCCTGTGTAATCAGGACCCCAACATTGCCCAGAGTGAGATTTTCCACAGGTATTACATACTCGCTTTTCCTATCTCTGTGGTCCAGTCACTGACATTGACGACCCAGAAGACTGTCCACTATCGGCACTGCCCCATCTTCCTGGGTTGTATCCTCCTCGGCCTCTAGAAGTAGTAACATCCTCAGATCTCTGCCTGCCAAAACAACCAAAGCCACGCCCAAGTTTGGAAAAGAAACCTCTACCTCCGCCTCTGTATCCACTACTGGACTGTCCTCCACTGAACTCTGCAGATCTCTTCTTAGACTCGGGCACCCTATCAGCATTCACAGATTCTTCAACTTGTCTCGTTGCCTCAACAAACTCACCAAAGTTCTCTCTGTTCCTCCTGCTAGTAGCAGAAACTGTATGTCGAATCTCTGGCCTTAGCCCTTCCTGAAATCTTCTACATCTTTCTATGTTATCAGGAACAAGCTGTGGACAGAAATTAGCTAAGCGTGTGAAAAGCGCTTCATACTCTGTAACTGTCATGTTTCCCTACTTAATATTCTGCAACTGCCTGATTTTCTCATTGAGAAAGGTGGGTGGATAGAATTTGAGATGAAACTCCTCAGAGAAATCCTGCCAGGAAAGCTCTGTACCTCTTCTCTTTTCCTCCACACCACGCCACCACAGCTCTGCATCACCTGTCAGAAGGTAAACTGCATGATTGATCTTCTTGTCTTCTGGAAGCTCCATCAGACGAAAGACCTTCTCAATCTGTCTAAACCATTCATCAGTTTCTGCGGGATCTGTGGTGCCACTGAACTCTGTGCCACCAAGCTTTTTCACAAGCTCATAAGATCACATCAGGTCTTTACTGCTGATAGAAGAAGATTCTCGCCTATCAGCCTTGTACCTCTCTTTGGTTTCCAGGAACATCCTGTACATCCTGGATGCTTCATCCACGTGGTCACCACCACCTGGACCCAAGTATCGCGGATCAGGGCCAACATGGCTCTCAGCCTGATCATCACGATCAAAGCCTCTTCCTGCCATATGCAATGATATAATAGAATATTTCCTATTAGAAAACTACAGATAAAAGAAGGACACTTAAACCTTAATCCTATTGGTCTCTTATCGTCCCCTGACCTTGAGTAACTAAGTACTCAAACCTAGGCTCTGATACCAAAAATTGTCGCGCCCCAATCTCACATTAACCGCAAACCACGGATTAGGGCACGACAGGTGGGATTACATACAACCAACCTTTCATTTCTTCTTAAACATTTAAAGATATTACTGCAAATAAAAACTAAACAGACTGCGGAAGCATTTATATTAACTGGCAGGAAATTAAACAAGTCTACAGCACACTGCATTGTTCAACGTAAAATAAAGCATAACAGTTAATTTACATCTTTATACATATTCTCTCTCTCACTCACACCTTGTCCCAAAGATCGAGGGGAATGGACTAAGAGACATTCTAACTAGACTAACTACAAACCTTCTATCAACTAAGCGTTAGGACGATACGATCCTTCCGACTCCTGAAGCGGGTGCTGACCTGAAAATGTTTGAGTAGAGGTATGAGCCTACTCGCTCAGTGAATAACATTTCACTTAGCTATCAATAAATAACTCGTCAGGTTTATCAACTGAAAATAAATAGATATACAGTTCAAACAGGGCAATTCAATTGACATAGCAGATATACAGATAGTAATCACATTTCTAAACATCAACAGGTATCTCAGGTAAATAAGCAGTTATATAAATTTATTGTGATCCTACATGTTTATTTATTCATTTTATTATTATGCCCTAAATATATGCAGTGTACTCTGCATATAAAGATCCGCAACAAGTCCATGCTACGGTCCCACCGTACAAGACTTAGCGACACACCCGGGAAATGCTAAGTCTGACTGCTGTCCTGGTCTGCGTCAGGACTCTCAGGCTCACACGGCCTCACTGCACTCTCAAAAGAGTGTACTCTAGACTCCTCCTTAAACCTAAGTACATCGGCGGAGAGTCTCACAGGGTTACCTTCGTGACGCTGCACGAATGGTGTTAGATAACCAAGTTTTCTTTCTTTATTTCCCAGTGCCACCGTGACACACGCACGGATTATTGTTGAACACTGCTTTTCTGCCCTCGTGCCACCGTGACACACGCGCGGATTATTGTTGAACACGAGTCACCGACCATCTAGACACACGCTAGTAGGTCGTTTCACCCCAAGGTGCAGACCTCACGAGGGGTTCTACGGCGTTAGGGCATCTAGGTCTATACTTGATTAACAAATAACAGAAATAACATATTATAACTGTAAAACACAGAATTCCTTCTTCCTCATCATTCTTATTACACATTTCAAGTTCCAATAAACTTATCATACTATTACTGAAGCAAATAGGCATTTAAAATGAGTTAAATAATGATTTCTAAATGAATTGCCACTCACTACTTGGAACTCGGCCGACCACCTTGGAACTCGGCCGAACGCCTCCCAGATTCTGAAACTCGGCCGACCAATCTCGGCCGACCAACTCACCGCTTGAAAAACCTACAAAGGAAACTCGGCCGATCAGGACCAAACTCGGCCGACCAAATCCCTGTTCATTTATCTAATTAAGAAACTCGGCCGATCCAAGATCAAAACTCGGCCGATCAGAAAACACTGTACAAAAGCCCTAAATAAGAACTCGGCCGACCGAATTGGAAACTCGGCCGAACCGCGCACAGGCAGAACATAAAAACGGCCTGCAGAAGTCGATTTCTCTCGAATCGACGGGCAAACTTCGAGCAAACAGCACCAAACGATCACAAACGATACATACAACTAAACCGTACCTGAAGGAAGGAAGAAAACGAACTGGGGCTGCACCGTGCACCCCAATCACCAAACCGTCTTCCTTGCAAACGCAGCTCCAGCTGCGAAATCGATTTGAATCGATGAAGATGAAGATCTACGGGGGAAAGGAATGATCTACAGCAACTAATTGGGGCAAAACGAAGCTCCAGAGCTTCTCCCTCCTCAACTCCCTCTCTCTCTCTCTCTCTCTCTTTCTCACGCAAGGAACAGAACGCTTCCTGCGTTCTGCGTTTCTGAGAAATGAAACGAGAGAGGGAGAAAGGAAGGATAAGGAAGAAAACTTAGGGGCCTAATCGCAGAGTTTCAAACTTTTGAAAATTACAATTGGGTCCCTAAAAGCCCAAAAACATGCAACTTTTGATTCGAAGGTCGGATTCGAACGGTTTCCTTGGCAACCCTTCAAGCGTAAGATACTACACGCTTTAGAAGCTAGAAAACACACTAAGCACATATCATGTCCATTTTAAACATTATTAACCTAAACAGGCTTATATCTTAACACATCAGCTAAACGCATGCTGAACAACTTACTTACGGGATAAGCTCGACGCGGGTCGTAACATATCAAGAGTCCAATACTCATTCACAACTCCTCCATATGCAAAGAATCACCATAGTTAAGAACTTGGTGAAGAAGAAAAGAAAGGAATAACTATAACTCGAGAATCATGCTTCAACCAAGGTTGAAGATGACCATGGCTTCACCTTAAGCTTGAAGCTTGAGATCCTCCTTGCTCCTCAACTTATATGGGTGATATCCAAGAGAAAGAGAGTTGTAGTATTTGGAAATTTTCACTAGTAGGTGAAAGAAGAGGTATATATAGTTGAGGCTCATGAGAGAGAGTGTATAAGAGGTGTCATCACCTTATACTACTAGGTGGCATGTCCATGCATGGGTTGAAACGTGTCCATGAATGCACCCATAATTATCTCATCATGAAAAACTCTTTGTTGGATAATTCAAGAGTAGATATCGGCCATTGGGTTCCTTGTTGAACAAGATATCACAACCCAATATCACTTTATTCACAAACCGATACAACTTTTCCAAGGAACATGTAACTCGTCATGGATCACCTTCATGAGGTGATAATATAATATTAATACTTCCAAGAAGTTAACTAAACTATATGGGACCTCCTCTATGGATTCTTGGATGATAGGCACTCCCATATAAGCTCTACATCTCGTTACAACCCATCTGGGGTTTCAACTACACAACACTTCTTGGTCTTTTCATCACCAAAAATACTACCACTCAAAAATGATTCAAACATGGTGCCTACTTCTTTATATCTCCTCTATATGATACTAAGAGAGTGTAGGGACACTCTAGAGGTGGTAATTTTCACATCAACCCTATATTTTGGGTAAATTGCAATTTGCACCAAAGTTGGTACACAAGGCACAAGCATTATTCAAATAAGCTCAAACTTGGAACTTAGGCTTTCCACAAGCCACCACTTTGCATAATTATCTCTCTTATGATGATAAAGCACTTAAGGCACGTTCAACATGTGACATATTGCAATATAACCCCTCATATTGGGTAAATTGTACTTTGGTCCAAAATAAGGGAACATTGCTCAAACAGCATTCAAACAGGACCAAACTTGAAACATAAGTGTGTCACATGATAACAAAATGCCTTAGAGGATTATATTAAAGTTCTAAGAAACTTACTTTACCCAAAACAAATAGGGTTAGACCTATACCCAGGTCAGGGTCCTTACAGGAATAGTCAACAATTCAAAGAAACATGCTAAGGATTCTTATTCTAAAGCTTGGGAGAGATTTCAAAACATGATTAGGAAAGTCCCTCATCATGGGTTTGAACTAATGGTCAAGAAAAGACATGCTATTATGGCCTACACAAAGTAAAGAGGACTACTCTTGACTGTGTAGGGGTAGGATTCTTCCTAAATAACAAGGCTACAAGATGTCACGAGATCTTAAAGAACATGCCCAAGATCCAATACTAGAGGGAAGAGAGAGAAGCACCAACAACAATCAAGAGTGCTATGGAATCAAGGGATATTTTAGAATTAAAAGCTTAGATAAACTCACAAGGAATCTTGATCATAAACCTGGCACATCATCTATAGGTGAAGAGGAGGAGTGCATGTACTTGAGGAAGTAAAATAATAGGGGCAGCAAGGAACACTCAAGATGTAGGAATCCTAAATTATCTTGGAAGGATCCTAGAAACTATCAGTAAGACCCATCACAAGCACAACAGACGAATTAGAAACAAGGCAACACCTCACAACAATATCAATGGGATAGGGGTCCTAGTAAGATGGACAAGATTGAAGACATGGTGGTAAACTTACGAGTTAGAGCAAGGCTATATTCGACCAATCCAAATGGGAGAAACAAAAGTAAGGGGCTTGGATTAACAGTATTAAAAATCAAATCTCTCAATTAGCAGTAGAGGTGGAATCCATGAAGAATCCCACTCAAAAGGTATTCCCTGGAAACACAGTGACAACTCATCAACATCATCAAGCAAACTACGTTTCTATTTTTAAGTAAATAGAGCATGCTATTGAGGAGACACCTAATCAACACACTCCAAATGTGCCACAAGTTCTATTTCCTAATAGCCAATATGGAAGATCAGGGGTGTAAAATGTCTGCAAATTATTCAATCATAATCACCTCAGTTATAGTGTATGCAAATAGTAATAAGTACACTTCAATCGCACCATCTTTGCAAGACAACAAACTTCAAGGATCCACCATTGGCATGTCCACTCTCCTAGTTCCAGAGGAGGTGCTCATGTAGAAAGAGCAGGTGAAGGTTCTACTTCAAAGAGGAGCAGTCATTATTGATAAGAAGGCACCCACAATCGAGAAGGAGCAGCCACATGTTACCTCATCCATCAAAGATGCATCAGTTTCTATCCTAGTATGTAGCGTTGATGCAAGCTTAGGGGAGGAAATCCCTAATGTGTCATACATTACTCTATACAAGTATGTAGAGAAGCCTCATGTGTTATTCCTTGAAGTCTAAAGTTGGGTAAGGAGGACAAGAAATTTAAGAAATTCCTAGACATCTTCTAAAAGTTCCACATCAACATCCTGCTTGTGGATGTTATAAAACAGATCCCTACATATGGAAATTTTTGAAGGATAACATCAACAAGAAAGGACGGATAAAATATACATATGGTGTGCATGTTGGTGAAGTTATTAGTGCACTGATCTAGAGAAGGTTTCTAACAAAGAGAAAGGACCCAGGATGTTTCTACATCCCTTGTTCCATTGGCATCAAAAAATTCTAACAAGCACTATGCGACTTTGGGGCGAGCATAAACCTCATGCCTCTCTATACCTTTTAGAAGGTGGGATTGAAGAAACCAACAAAGACCTCCATGACATTCTAGTTAAAGGACATGTCAAATTTAAGGTCCTATGGGATATGCAAGGGTGTTTTAGTTTAAGACAAAAACTTTATCTATGATGTAGACTTTATGGTCATGAATATGCAAGAGATGTGAGGATATGAGATGTTGATAGGAAGGTCATTCCAAGCTACGGCTGATGTAATCATCATCGTGGGTAGAGGCTACTTGACATTGGGAATAGATTATGATAGAGAGGAGTTTAGACTACCAAATGATTCTTCACCACCATCCCATGACAACCTAGGCTAAAGATAAGCATCTTACTGAGCCTATGACATTAAATAAGGGTGCTTATGGGAGATAATCCATTTTCATTTCTATTATTTACTTTTTTTAGTTCTTCTATTTAATTATAGATGTATTTATTAAATTATACATTTAGTTGATGCAATAAAGGTGCCTTAATGTGTTTTAGGTGGTGTGTAGAAACTAAGAATGTCAGTACTATCGACGATGTCATCAGTAGCACCAACCAACCATCCGAGAATCAAAATATAATCCTTTATATTTTGACTCTACCAACAAGTGAGTCATTGGCATTGACTCCTTATCAGTTGGGAACTTTGTGAGAGCCATAATGCTCAATAGCACCGATGCCACAATCAGTGTCACTGACATTTTTTGAACAAGCACAAAGATATAGGAAAAATTATCAATACCACAGTTGCTGCTAGAAGGGACCAACCCATCCATCTCAAAGAAGACAAAGAACAACACATATCCGTATGACTGACATGCATGTCAGTGTCACCAACACAGAAGGAAAGGCATGCCAGCAAAACCTACCATGTATATCATTGGGAACATTCCACCCACCACCATCGTTCTCAGTATTGGGTACCCCCATTCCACCTCTTAGTTTGATTTTTTGACTATGAGGACATAGTCAATTTCAAGCTTAGGGGAGTAACTAAATAGATTTATCTTGAATTATTTTCTATCTTATTTAGTTTTCCTTGTTTCCAAGTATTAAGATACGCAATCTATCTAGTGTATTCATGGAACATAATTTATCATCACCCATTGAATCAATAAAAAGAATGTGCCTCTTGCTCTTGAAATTATTATAAAAAGGAACGGAATTATCTTGCATTATTTTCTATCTTATTTAGTTTTCATTCTTTCCAAGTAGTAAGATCCACAATATATCTAGTGTAAATGTGGAGCATAGTTTATCATGATTTCATTGTATCAATAAAAAGAATGTGTCTCTTGCTCTTGTAATGAATCTAAAAAGGATCAAATTTACATAAAAGTTAAAAATAGTTGCTTAAATGCTCTGTCTTCTAAGCTTATTTGTGAAGTGTAAGACAACACCAACCAAGAAAGAGTTTGGGTGAGTCAGCTTAAGGACATCTTATGTGAATGAAAATCTTAAGTTATCCAAGAATTGTGTGTGATGATAATGTTTGATCACAAACCAACCAAACAAGTAAAAAATAGAAATTCTAATGTCACCTTGTACCCATGTTGATAGGAGAGGGATATATCATAGTTAAGAAAGGAATTGTCTCTTAGTCATGTGATTCCATCCACTTTGATGATATTTCATTCACCAGCACAAGATGATCAAGTAATTGTTGACTCAAGGTCAATTAGGTCAATGTTGACTCATGTCTAAATTGACTAAACTTGTGTTTTGATGATGACTAACCATTCCACATATTGGTGTCTAATGTATGTACTTGAGTGATTTCAGATTAGGTATAGACACACTCCAAATGCCCTAACTTGCGCACATCAAATTGGAGAAAAGACAAGTCAAAGTCATACAAGTGCACGTTTTTGTAGTATGATGTAAATCCATTAGAATCATGTTGTAAATCACTTGTAATGATTGTATAACGTTTCTTAAGCTTAGAAAAATATCAGGAGCACTTAGATCGAATATTAGAGCACTTTAGATGCAACTTTGAAAATTGATTACAGGCACTTTGTTGGTCGAGTTTCCCAGCCTAAAAACTCGACCGATCATCCTTGATCAATTTTCTGAAGATTTCATCGGTCGAGTTGTGTTTACACAGAACTCGACCGATGGAGTGACTAACCAAATCAATTTTCATTAGTCGGTCGAGTTTCCCCGGGACAAACTCGGCCGATGGTCTGAATATCGACTTTGTCTTTTACTCTATCGGTCGAGTTACCCTTATAGAACCTCGACCGATTGCACTGTACGGAAAATTGTAGAAAAGTGCTTCTAGCCATTGTGGAGTTGCAACAAGTGAAAATAGATCCGTTGCAAGACACAAAATGGCTAGTTTTCATTCACAAGTGTTCCCAAAGGCTAAGAGGCATCCCCAGTTATAAATAGGACCCTTTGGACTTCATTCCAAGGTTGAGCATTAATTGCAAACTCTATGTGAGGCTCCTATTCTATAGTTGAGTGCTTCCTACAGCCTCCTCTCTCTCTCTAAGCTTAATCACCTGCTACATCCATTAGAGTGAGTAGGAAATCTATAAGAGAGCTAGTCCTACATGTATATCTTGTGAGGCTCTCATTTCCACCACCTCCCCATCTCTCATTTCAATCATGAAGATGAAGGTTATCTCTCTTGTCCAAGAGAGGTGAAGAAGAACAAGGGAAGAAGTCCCTCGGTGAAGATCAAGGCTGAAGACTTGGAGCTAGAGTGGGTAAGCCCTTAGTGAAGGTAGAAGACTCCTTGCTCAAGTGGGTAAGTCCTTGGTGGAAGCTTCTCCGAGTGAAGGTGAAGTCAAAGGCGGAAGATCCAAGAAGAGTGGGTAATTCCTGCAAGGCTGAAGACTTGGGCAAGAGTAGGTAAGTCCTTGGAAGAAAGGCGGAAGACTCTTGTAAAGTGGGTAAGTCCTTGGTAAGGTTGAAGACTCTTTGTATTGGATAGGTAAGCCCTTTGTTGGTCATGCATTGTATGTCTTATGAATGAATGTAAGAGTGCAATAGTTTATAAGTCCTAGAGGTTGACCTCTCTAGGCAAGTGGACTGACACACTTCTAGTTTGAAGTGTGGAACCACTCTAAATAGCTTGTCTAATTGGTGCATGTTCAATCTCTCACTCCCTTGCTGTGTATGTTTTAGTTGCACTCAAATTACCTATTTAGCAACATTATCTTGTCATATATCTTGAAGGTTTAATGAATTTTGTTTAAGTTCTTTCAGCTCTATTCACCCCCCCCCTCTAGAGTATCTAATCACCCATCTAGGATCCAACAGTAATCAATTATTTTTTCCTCTTGACTTCAATGTATAGCATAGTAGGTAGAATGTTAGTTAGTTTCTTTCCAAGTGCATTAGAAAAGGAAAATAAATAAATATGTGCACAGCATTTTATATAGTTGAGAAATTTTAGTTGCATTACAACTCTAGTATAGAAATTTCTTTTGCATCAATTTGCATATTATGCAGCATGTATCTATTTAGCTTTATCCATAAATAAAGAGTGAAAGGATCTACATTCACGTCCCACCAAATGAAGAAAAAAAAAGAGAAAGAAAGAAATGGTGTATGGTGAAGAAAGCTTAATCATTAATCATGAATCATGATAAATAAGAGGGTGTAGGAAAAAAAAGTAAGAGGTAGAAAAGGATGCCTTGAATTCAATATGAATTTTCTTCAACGAGAAAGTGAAAATAGCTTACACGCATGCTTACTTTTACCCACACTCATCATTAGGATGAGGCATTCAGTGCATTCATCATCCCACCATAATAGTAGACATTAGGTGCCCTCATTTTCACTCCCTCCATTTTGTATGTGCATCAACGTTTATTCTATTTCCACCTATTTCTCTACATGGTAGTCCATATATATGATAATTCCCTCATTCATGTCTATGTGGGGAACTAATTCCAACTTAGTTGTGTAGGTTGATTAGAGAAATGTAGATTAAGGAACCGCATGGTGCATCAAGCGCATGTCCTATTGACTATGATGTTAGGAGCTTCATATTAATAGTGCTTCATTCATCTTAGTGTGGGCATCTTTAATGAACATTGTTTATCACTTTAGAGTAGTTATTTGTTCATTAATTGTTAGTTTGGAACCCTTAGGTGGGGTTAATTGAGAAAAATACATAAGAATTTTCCTATGCTGATTGTTTCAAATAGGTCAAAAAGTAGCATTGCTCAAGGGTGAGCAACATTCAATCTTAGGGAATTTTGATTCATTTGTTTTTAGTCTCTTTTCACATGATATTTTCTTGGCATTAATCACATATATGTTCATTTCTAGATATGTTTATGCATTGTTTTCTATAAGTAGCATGTCAATCATTATTGCATCAAATATTTAGTAATTCTATGGAACCATTCTAATCTATCATCTATAATTTGGAGTTATGGTATCTTTCCCTTGTCTCGGGCAACATGAGCACTAAGTGGACAGCTTCGTGTTGCCAACCCATCTGTTGGTGGTACCGACAAAGCACGGTCCTTCAACAGGGAAATTAGGAAATATTAATGCCACTGAGAAGGATCTCAGTGCTACAGAAATATGTATTGATGCTACCAAAGTAAGCAGTCAGTGCTATTGACTTAAGATATAATGAGGATCAAATTTTGAAACTATCTTAGTGGCATCGACTCACATGTTGTTGGTAATGACTTTAGCATCCAAGGAGAATCAAATCTTAAGGATAGAAACCCAGTGCTATGGACACATAATGTCAGTATTACTGACACAATTTTGAGAGTCTCAAGTCAGTCGATGAGTCGGAGCCACCAACACCCTATCAGTAGTACTGACACGGCACAATCACCTCTGATTTGAAATCAAGTTAGGATCAATGCTCAAGCCTTAATCATTGTCAAAGCCCCACTTATGACGTAGGGGAGTGTGGTCGAAAGATCACATCATAGTTATCACATTCTTGCATAGCATAGAGTTAGGGGAGGTGGGAAGAAAGGTCTTTTTGATGGTAGTCTCACTGATGTTGACTCCTTTCCAACTAGATTTGTAGTCAAGATCATGGAAAAGAGATTTCTGAGTTGCAAAAGCAAAGAGACCACAAATCAAGGCAGGATAGGGGGATGGGTGCTAGAGGTATTCTTCCTAGATTCAAAACAATTCATGTGGTGAATAATGTAACCAGACCACTCGACTTTGATATTCTTTAATAGATACTACATAATCACAATGGTGTTTTTGCAATCTCCATTTGATTTTTCTTTGGATGGACATTGTAGCTGACAACCAATGTGATAAGATGGTTTTTATATCGAGGGAAGAGGATGGAAGGGTAGACTTATTCCTATATGGGACATTAGGCTTCTTCAAAAACTTATGAATATCAAGAAGAGTAATATGATTGCCTTTGTAGAAAGCCTCAGGGTCAAAAAGGACATAAAAATCAAGGTAATCAGCCGACCATGAGTCAGTAACTTTAGTACCATTGAAAAAAATGTTTAAGGAATCCTCATATATTGTAAATTTGGTACCGACAATCATGAAACTCAAAATTACCTAAGAATTAGGTGGTGGCACTATTGTGTCATAGTTCCATTGATGATTGGCATAGAACTCATGGACCGCCTTGGTGCTAGTGATAGAATTGTGATAGCACTAGTTGCCTACACATAATGAGCTAAGGTGGTGGGTTGCAAACACCTCAGTGACCTCTTTTATGGTCTCACTTATGGTGAAATGAGGTTCATATAGAACTTATAAGGGGAAAGAATTTGTGACGTCCCCGGATTTTGGCTTCTCCAAACCCTATTGGGAATGAGAGGTCAGAATTCGAGAACATCATCCAATCATATCAGAGAGTGATGCAGAAGCAATATGCGCATACATGAACATACAAATAGAATGCATACACCATAACATTCTCAACATTTAACACATTTAAATTACAACATGAATTACAATTGCATATTGAAAGAGAAAATTTTTTTACACCAGTCTGAACATGTAATGCTAGGATCTTAACACAATAGGTAAACCTGAACAACTGCTCACTCCCATCTTTTTCCTCCCCTGCTATCTCTGAACCTAAAACATATGTGAAACAGCGAATCTACACACAAGGTGTTGTGCACGTGGGTAGAAAGATACATACTAATATGTTTGCATACTTGAAATAACTTGAGAAAGAAAGATTAAAAGAAAACATTGTTTAAAGTGATAATCAGGTAAGCATTCCTTTTATTGCATTCACTTTGATGCGGTTGTACTACACATACTTTCACTTGACTTACATCTAGTGTGGGCAATATAGTATCATCATGCATCTAACATAGGCCAAGGAATCATACATCCATGTTAGGCAACATACATCCACACCAGGCTATGTGCTCTAGTAGCTACAACCCATCATACTCATTTATGTTCTATTAGATTTGGCGAAGTATAACTCATACTAGTTCAACCAAGAAATCATATCCAAATACGAGCATTCAAGATATTACATATCATATGCAACCAGAAAACTAGTCTTATACTTAATAAAACCCACGTACCTGAGTTCAGAGATTTCTAACTTATCATTGATCATCTAGAAGTCTGGTCATCACCTGATTAAGACAAGACCACATACCATCATCAGATTTTCATCATCTTACATCTCATCTTAACCTTAATCGTATCCATTATAGGGTTTTCTTAACTCATTAGGATATTCTCATCATTACTTGCATTCTTGTCTTAGAATTATCTTAATGATGTCATTTTCTAGATTATGGCTCATCGTCTGAACATTAGGTTCCATATCCTTTTTGTGCACATATTAACCCTAGTTTATATACATTATTCAATTTAGGGTTACAACCCATGTATTAAGGGTCATCTTCATATAACACAAATTCTATGCATATAACTGATCTCAGATTTATATATTATATTCCAGTTACAGATATGAGGGTTTTTTGTAAATCTCATCATTTATTTAGCATGTATGTATTTAATACATTATCTTTAGTGTTATTAGACCTAATTAGCCATATTAATCAAATTATATGGTTTCGTACATCAACATGACCATATTTGACAGCATATGCATTTTATACATAATTATGGACTTACTGATATTTTTCCATGTTTTTATGTCATCATTTGCTATTTATAATCTATTAAACAAGCATTACACATCTTACATGATATCACTATTATTGGTGCATCAAAAGTCTGTTATTATGCTTTCATATTATTCTACGCATTTTTTTGAGCATTTCGGTGCCATATTTGTATTTTTCTGATAAACATGCTATTTATTATGAATTATGCAAGATCAGGGGAATTTCTGGGAATTTACCTTTGGCAGCCTATCAAGGTTTGCCACGTGTCCCTGAAGTGGTGCAAATCCTTCCTTGGCTCCGTTGGTCTGGTTCACTGGCCTGAATCCGGTTCGATGTGATTTTGCTGGTTCAGGGCTACTCGCCCCTCATCCCTCACGCATCATGTGTGACGCGAGCCTTCTTTTTTGGCATCACGAGAAGCAGCCTGCTTCCTTCGTAGTGACGCACGAAGTCGCCGCCTCTGGGGCCTCTTCCGGAGATCAAGACGCAGGTGCCGCCGTGCACAGAAGTCCTAGATCATCCTCTGATGTCCTCTCTCCTTGAATCCCTGGGATGGTCAGAGACCCCCGTCCGCAAAGGGGCACCGTTTTAGGAAAGCAGGAAGTCTGACAAGAAGTCAAGATGCTTTGGGTTGGATCGCCATGGAAGTAGAGGGGTTAACAGTGTGGTGGTCTGGAGGATGCTAAGACCTCACGTCGTACCTCTTCAGGTTATCGGGGATTCCATTACTCCCATGACGAGAAGGGTCTCGACGACACCGTCGAGCTCTCCAGACCTGGCTCTACCGTGAGGTGGAGGAACGATGAGGAGTCCCATGTGCTCGAGGTCTGCGCTTGTGGTTCTGAAGAGGCCAGAACCCAACGTCTCAGTTCCAAAATGTTGAAGGATCATTGTATGACCTTGAACACAGGTAGTCATGAAACTGACGATGCAGGGAAGTGTGAGTGAATCCCTTTGCTCTACTTCCCCAGTAAAGATCTCCATGTTTAGATCTATGAGGTCCACATGAAGCCAGAACCACTCCTAGTGGGTTGAAGGCACAGACACTGATATCCTTTCCTCTAACCAGACTCGAACCTGTAGCAAGGTCAAGGAAGAAGACAACCCTTGCTCCAGTTCCACCATGATTAAGCTAATCCAAAACATGTATCTTCCTGGTGCCTACCCTTGCACAACAAGGTTATGAGGCTTCTCCATTCACCTCCAGCCACCACCGGTGGATAACTTCAGAAAATTTCAAAGAGTGTGGGGGTGTCTATTTTACTACGATGAGGGGTCCCTGCACAGATCTGATGATAGTGGATTATCGATGCTAGTTATCCGTCTCAAACTCAGCGCAATCAATGCATTAGTAGTTGAGGGAAAGACTTGGTCAAAGGCCCCGAGTAAAAAGGAGCTAGAAGATTATTGTTAGTTCATTAGATCAAGAAAATGACATGTGACATAAAGTCACGACATGCATTGTTTCCTAAGTGACTATAGTCCTCAATACACGCATGAATCATTAATTACAGTTTTAAACTTAAATAAAATGGTGTGGGTGCATCATTTCTCCATCAAAATTTAACCGTAGTTAGGTCATCATAAAAGCTACTTTCTACCAAAGTCTGTTACCAAAACTCCAATACTTAATCAACCAACTTAGCACCTCAATTAACCTCATAATTGGCTATATAAGCCTTGAATATGAATCAATTGATCGTCAAACCATAATGAAACATTTTCAATCCCGTTATCTTGAGCAATATGTATTCCAATATTTATAATCCAACAATATGGGCTCCTATATACCATGATTAGTACACAAATCCATAAGTACCTGAAAGTGGTACATATATAAAGATATTGGACTTAATCTATGCATCAATTATCCCCCAAAATTATCAACACAAGCCCAACTTATTTAATTTGACTGCACAACAACTCATGATCCATCCATATCTATTTTACTCCAAGTTTGTCTTCAAATACTACATTGGGTATCAAAACCCTAAAATCAAGGTTATCACATTCACCCCACCTTGAATGGAATTTCGTCCTCGAAATTCAACTAATCTCATTCTTAAGAGGCTATTTAGGAGTTCAACTTCATATACATCATCATTGCTTAGGTTCTAAGACCACCATAGTTGCATGCACTCTAAGTTGTCAGCTTAGGGTCTAGAGATTCTTGGGTGTGTCCACCCCACCTTATATATGTGGAAGCATCACTTAATGTCTTAGCCATAACATGACATTATGATATCTTAGGGTTACATCACCTCTAAGGGTACATGTTTTGTTCATACTTCTAATGTTCAGGAGGAAATTCGTTTATTAGCCATGATATTCAGATCATTCAAATCTAACATCATTAACAGCTTACAATGATTTCAGCATTAGAGGAGATTTATCTTCATCCTTGATATTAGAATTTTTCTACCTAAGAAGGGCCTACATAACATGCTTGACCATTAGGGTTTCACCCTATGGTGTGATATTCATACTCCACTTAGAAAGCATACATTGAGAAGGATCAAAGTTACGAACTATATTCCTGATCATATATCCTATGATCCAAAAATATCTTTATATCAAGTTCATGAGTTCAACTTTTTATGTCTTGTATGTATTATGTGGAGGAAAAAAAAGAATATATTAAGTTTATCCCATGATCTCAGCATCATATCTTTCATGTTTCATGTGAAGGGGAATAGAATATTTTAAAGTCAAACTTATCATGATTTCAATCTTGGGTGCTACATGTATGATATAGGGGGGAAAATATAGAATAGGTCAAGCTTATACAAGTGACTCCTCATATATAAATCATCTATATAGTTCAAGTGAGGTTTCTATCATCGTATATTAAGAAAGAGAAGAAGAAGGGAGAACATGTATTTTGAGGATATTTTGCACAAAGCATCATACTCTCATAGCTAGAGTTCATATATTACCTCACTTGCAACTAATGATGAGATTCACAAAATATGTCACTCTAGCAAGGACCTAACTCAGCCAAATGATTGACTTTATCATATGGGTCATCTACCCATCCTTTTCTTTTACCCAATTATAACATATAGATTTGAATAATGCATAAGGACTCAACTCAACACTCAAGAGTAATCTAGTGTAGGACATTTTTTAACACATATCTCATATATTGAAGGCTAGGTCCTATGACCTTCTCCTTGTGGGTCTTACTCTCTCTAGAGTTCACCACATATATCATCCTACCACTAGATATCCTCCTTGTATAATAGCTTGAGGCTCATGCACACTCATCTCTATCTTAACTTAGCTTATCTTAAGTAGGAAAGGGAATGTACTTTCATCATCAAGATTTTGCATAAATTCTACAAAATCAGATTCAACAAGTATACAACTTAAACCTTTATAAGGAAACTTATAGCATCAGAGATCAAACTTAGATAAGATTTCAATGCTTATTTCAACTATCATTCTATCATCTAATCTATGTATCACATATCTTGATAAGGCTCTAGACATATAATCTAGACCTATTCTCTCTTCTAGACTGATGTCACTCCCTTTCACTTAGGTTACATGAACACTAACTACTCTCCAGTGTGAGGGACACATTTTCATATTTACATATAGGTAATAAAATATTATATAGTTTTTCTCCGAGAAGGCAGACGTCATAGAAAACTATCGAGGCTCGAGCCGATTGGAAAACAAAACCAAATCAGCAAAATGAGTGTCCCACACACATAGTAGATAGTCTAGTTCCATGTCACCTAGTGAAATGGTGAGAACAAGGTGTATACCAGTGTAGAAACCTTATACATACGAGCTCTATATGGATAGGGTTTCACACACTTGTCTAAACCTAGTTCTCAAACATCTAAGTTCTAACCTAGAGGCTAGGTCAAACCTTATTCCTATAGATCAGCTTACTAAGTCTCTAGGGTTTAAAGTGAAAGGTGAAATTATGTTTTATGTTTCATGGTGAGCACTTGTTAGGTGTAGCTATTGTTCATGCTCTGATACCAACTGTGACATCCACGGATTTTGGCTTCTCCAAACCCTATTGGGAATGAGAGGTCAGAATCTGAGAACATCATCCAATCATATCAGAGAGCGATGCGGAAGCAATATGTGCATACATGAACATAAAAATAGAATGCATACACCATAACATTCTCAACATTTAACACATTTAAATTACAACATGAATTACAATTGCATATTGAAAGAGAATTTTTTTTTACACCAGTCTGAACATGTAATGCTAGGATCTTAACACAATAGGTAAACCTGAACAACTGCTCACTCCCATCTTTTTCCTCCCCTACTATCTCTGAACCTAAAACATACGTGAAACAGCAAATCAACACACAAGGTGTTGTGCACGTGGGTAGAAAGATACATACTAATATGTTTGCATACTTGAAATAACTTGAGAAAGAAAGATTAAAAGAAAACATTGTTTAAAACAATAATCAGGTAAGCATTCCTTTTATTGCATTCACTTTGATGTGGTTGTACTACACATACTTGCACTTGACTTACATCTAGTATGGGCAATATAGTATCATCATACATCTAACATGGGCCAAGGAATCATACATCCATGTTAGGCAACATACATCCACACCAGGCTATGTGCTCTAGTAGATACAACCCATCATACTCATTTATGTTCTATTAGATTTGGCAAAGTATAACTCATACTAGTTCAACCAAGCAATCATATCCAAATACGAGCATTCAAGATATTACATATCATATGCAACCAGACAACTAGTCTTATACTTAATAAAACCCACGTACCTGAGTTTAGAGATTTCTAACTTATCCTTGATCATCTAGAAGTCTGGTCATCACCTGATTAAGACAAGACCACATTCCATCATCAGATTCTCATCATCTTACATCTCATCTTAACCCTAATCGTATCCATTTTAGGGTTTTCTTAACTCATTAGGATATTCTCATCATTACTTGCATTCTTATCTTAGAATTATCTTAATGATGTCATTTTCTAGATTATGGCTCATCGTCTGAACATTAGGTTCCATATCCTTTTTGTGCACATATTAACCCTAGTTTATATACATTATTCAATTTAGGGTACAACCCATGTATTAAGGGTCATCTTCATATAACACGAATTCTATGCATATAACTCATCTCATATTTATATATTATATTCCAGTTACAGATATGAGGGTTTTTTGTAAATCTCATCATTTATTGAGCATGTATGCATTTAATACATTATATTCAGTGTTATTAGACCTAATTAGCCATATTAATCAAATTATATGGTTTCGTACATCAACATGACCATATTTGACATCATATGCATTCTATACATAATTATGGACTTACTGGTATTTTTCCATGTTTTTATGTCATCATTTGCTATTTATAATCTATTAAACAAGCATTACACATCTTACATGATATCACTATTATTAGTGCATCAAAAGTCTGTTATTATGCTTTCATACTATTCTACGCATTTTTTTGAGCATTTCAGTGCCTTTTTTGTATTTTTCTGATAAACATGCTATTTATTATGAATTATGCAAGATCAGGGGAATTTCTGGGAATTTACCTTTGGCAGCCTATCAAGGTTCGCCACGTGTCCCTGAAGTGGTGCAAATCCTTCCTTGGCTCCGCCGGTCTGGTTCACTGGCCTGAATCCGGTTCGGTGTGATTTTTCTGGTTCAGGGCTACTCGCCCTTCATCCCTCACGCATCGTGTGCGACACGAGCCTTCTTCTTTGGCATCGCGAGAAGCAGCCTGCTTCCTTCGTAGTGACGCACGAAGTCGCCGCCTCTGGGGCCTCTTCTGGAGATCAAGATGCAGGTGTCGCCGTGCATAGAAGTCCTAGATCAGCCTCTGATGTCCTCTCTCCTCGAATCCCTGGGATGGTCAGAGACCCCCCGTCCGCAAAGGGGCGCCGTTGTAGGAAAGCAGGAAGTCCGACAAGAAGTCAAGCTGCTTTGGGTTGGATCGCCATGGAAGTAGAGGGGTTAACAGTGTGGTGGTCTGGAGGATGCTAAGACCTCACGTCGTACCTCTTCAGGTTATTGGGTATTCCATTACTCCCATGACGAGAAGGGTCTCGACGACACCGTCGAGCTCTCCAGACCTGGCTCTACCATGAGGTGGAGGAACGGTGAGGAGTCCCAAGTGCTCGAGGTCTGCGCTTGTGGTTCTGAAGAGGCCAGAACCCAACGTCTCAGTTCCAAAATGTTGAAGGACCATTGTATGACCTTGAACATAGGTAGTCATGAAACTGACGATGCAGGGAAGTGTGTGTGAATCCCTTTTCTATACTTCCCCAGTAAAGATCTCCATGTTTAGATCTATGAGGTCCACATGAAGGCGGAACCACTCCTAGCGGGTTGAAGGCACAGACACTGAGATCATTTCCTCTAACCAGACTCAAACCTGTAGCAAGGTCAAGAAAGAAGACAACCCTTGCTCCAGTTCCACCATGATTAAGCTAATCCAAAACATGTATCTTCCTAGTGCCTACCCTTGCACAACAAGGTTATGAGGCTTCTCCGTTCACCTCCAGCCACCACCGGCAGATAACTTCATAAAATTTCAAAGAGTGTGGGGGTGTCTATTTTACTACGATGAGGAGTCCCTGCACAGATCCGATGATAGTGGATTATCGATGCTAGTTATCCGTCTCAAACTCAGCGCAATCAATGCATTAGTAGTTGAGGGAAAGACTTGGTCAAAGGCCCCGAGTAAAAAGGAGCTAGAATATTATTGTTAGGTCATTAGATCAAGAAAATTACATGTGACATAAAGTCACGACATGCATTATTTCCTAAGTGACTATAGTCCTCAATACACGCATGAATCATTAATTACAATTTTAAACTTAAATAAAATGGTGTGGGTGCATCATTTCTCCATCAAAATTTAACCGTAGTTAGGTCATCATAAAAGCTACTTTCTACCAAAGTCTGTTACCAAAACTCCAATACTTAATCAACCAACTTAGCACCTCAATTAACCTCATAATTGGCTATATAAGCCTTGAATATGAATCAATTGATCGTCAAACCATAATGAAACATTTTCAATCCCGTTATCTTGAGCAATATGTATTCCAATATTTATAATCCAACAATATGGGCTCCTATATACCATGATTAGTACACAAATCCATAAGTACCTGAAAGTGGTACATATATAAAGATATTGGACTTAATCTATGCATCAATTATCCCCCAAAATTATCAACACAAGCCCAACTTATTTAATTTGACTGCACAACAACTCATGATCCATCCATATCTGTTTTACTCCAAGTTTGTCTTCAAATACTACATTGGGTATCAAAACCCTAAAATCAAGGTTATCACAGAATTCCTAGGGAGGAGTTCCTTATACGAGATTGAGAGCTTGTGAGGATATGAAAGAGGTACCATCATAGGTTGTAGGGCGAGGAGCAGAGGAAGATGAGGGTTCTCTAATAGGGACGACTCTCTTCCTATGGTTGGAAGCAATGGAGGTGGATGGAGAAGCAAAGACAACCGAAAAAGAAAGAGAATGTCACAAGTAGGTCGACTAAACACCTAGGTAGGTGTTGAAAGAGGCAAGGAAAGTCAAACGTAGCTTGGGAGAGGAAGTGCAAACCTAGGGTTTTAGGTCAAGGAAGCTGGGGGTCGGGATCGGTCAACTTTTCTCTAGTTGAGAGGGAGAAAATTCAGTCGATGCCCTTTTAAATTTGATTCAACTCCACCGTCGGTCGAGTTCTAAGATGCAAAAACTCAACCAGTCAAGTATTTTCAAATGACCTCAGCCAAGGATCGGTCGAGTTGCTAATTTGATTGATGGGCATTCTGTCCAAAAAAAATAGAAATTTTAATTCCTAGCCTCTAGGGTGATAAATAAATTTATTTCTTTAGCCTATTATGCATTTTAGACATGTCGAGGCACATTTTACTCATGATAGGGTACTATTTTGCAAAAATCCATTCTTTTGTGAAAAATACCCAAAACAAGCAAAATAAGGCATGAAAACAAGACAACTATAGCGCTTAGCAAGCAAGAGATGATCAATTTTAAGCAAGAAACATATAGGTAAGAGAAAAACTAGCTAGAAAGAATGCCAATATCATCAAGAGCAGTTATAAGCAATTTTGATCTAATAAAAGCAATTTTTCTCTAGCTAGAGGTTTAGTGAAAATGTCTACAAGTTGATTCTCCATGTCCACATGTGTGATATAAATATCCTTCTTGGTAATGTGGTCATGAAGAAAGTGATGACAGATCTCTATATTTTTATCTCTACTATGCAATATAGGATAGTAAGATAGGTTAATTGCACTAGTATTATCACAATAGATAGAAGAAGCATCAAAATGAATATTAACATCTTGGAGCATTTTCTTCATCTAAAGGACTTGGGCACAACAACTCCCAAATGCAATGTATTCAGCCTCAGTAGTTGAAAGAGACACAATGCTATGTTTCTTAAGGAACCAAGAAACTAGGCAAGGTCCTAGGAAGAAGCAAGTGGCACTTGTGAACTTTCTATCAATCAAACAGCATGCATACACTATAGGCAGTAAGAGTAAAGTACCTTGACTTGGGATACCATAGTTAAATATTTTGGGTTTTGGCTTAATACATTAAAATCCTCTTAACCTCTATGAGATGTGATTTCCTAGGACTTGATTGAAAGTGAGCACACAATCTAGCACTAAACATTATGTCAGGTTTATAGGCAGTTAAATAAAGTAAACATCCAATCATACCTCTATAGAGCTTCTCATATACCTTTTCTCCTTCCTCATCTCTATCAATCTTGGTGGTGTTTGACATGGGAGTGTCCATTGGCTTGGTGTTCTTCATCCCAAAGCACTTAAGTAGTTCAGTGGTGTACTTGCCTTGGTTGATGAAGTTCCCATCTTTTGTTTATTTAATTTAAAAACCAAGGAATAAAGTAAGCCCATGCAAAATGCTCAACTCAAATTCACTCTAAATAATAGCACTAAACTCCTTTCAAAGATCAAGATCAGTTCTGCCAAAGATAATATCATCAGCATAAATTTGAATAATCAAGAAATTGCTAGAATTGTGTTTTAGAAACAAGGTAGAATCGACTTTGCCCATGATATATCCATTATTTAGAAAAAAAGTTCTTTAGTTTCTCATACTAATCTTGAGGTGTTTTCTTGAGACCATATAGATATATTTGTAATAAATAAACATGGTTAGGCAACTTTTCATGTTCAAAGCCTAGAGGTTGAGCAACATATACTTCCTCCTCAATTGTACCATTCAAAAATGCACTTTTAACATCCATTTGACAAAGAAGAAAATTATTATGATAAGAAAAAGCAAGCAACATTCTAATTGACTCAATTCTAGCTATGGGTGCATATGTTTCATCAAAATCTATACCTTCGTGTTGATTGTAGCCCTGAGCAACTAATTGTGCTTTATTTCTTACCACTTCTCCACTTTCATCAAGCTTGTTCTGGTAGACCCACGTGGTGCCAATGATCTTTATATCACTTGGTCTTGGCACATGATCCACACTCAGTTCTTCTCTAACTATTCCAACTTTTCTTACATGGCTAGGATCCATACATCATCCTTGAGAGCTTCTTTGACATCTTTTGGCTCACGTTGAGTGATGAAGGTGTTGTCTGCTTGTTCTTTGTTGTAGGCAGCCCACTTCACCCTTTCAAAAGGATTATCTATGATGAAATCTTTTGGGTGATGCTTTACAAAGTGGGAGGTTGGATCCTTCTTTTCTTCTTCTTTATTTTCTACTTCTTTCTCTTCTTCATCATATAACACCTCCTTTCCTTTATCAACAATATTGAGTTCTTTTAAGTGAGGAATCACCTCATCTGCAACATAATCATTAACAACATTCTTGGAAATAGAGGGGTTAGTCTCAACAAATCTAACATTGATAGATTCTTCTAATTTACACATTTCAATGTTAAATACTATATAAGTCTTGCTTGTAGTGCTATAGCCAAGAAAGAAAGCCTTGTAAGACTTCAGATCAAATTTTTTGAGGGAATCCTTGGTGTTCAAAACAAAACAAGGACAACTAAAAGTATGAAAGAAATCAATGGAAGTCTTTCTACCACGCCATAGCTCATAGGGGGTTTTCTCCAAAAATGGATGAGTAAAAACTCAATTTTGCACAAAACATGAAGCATTAACGGCTTCATCCCAAAACTTCTTTGGAGTGGCATACTCTAGAAGCATGGTCCTAGACATTTCCTAGACCTATTATTTCTCTCTACAACCCCATTTTGTTGAGGTGTTTGAGGTTAAGAAAAGTTATGTGCATAGTCAGATTCCTCACAAAATCGTTCAAACAAATCATTTTCAAATTCTCCCCCATGATCACTGAGGATAGAGACAATCTGGAAAGAAGCTTTGTTTTCAACTTGTTTGCAAAAAATCAAGAAAACATCAAGAGTATCGCTTTCTAAAATAAGAAATAAGGTCTAAGTATATTGAGAAAAAACATTAACAATCATATGACAATACTTGCTACCAAGAAGCGATTACATACACATTAGTCCAAATACATCAATGTGAAGAAGCTGAAGAACTCTTTTGGTACTAAGGACTCCTTTGTATTTTAAGGAGGACTTGGTTTGCTTTCCTTGGGTGCAAGGTTGGAATTCCTCATCCTTTTCAAAATCTAGTTTAGGAAGTCCCTTTACCAAATCATTTTTGCTCAACTTCTTCATTTGATGCATATTTACATGACCAAGCCTACAGTGCCAGAAAGAAATATCATTCAAACTAGAAACAATATATCTACCAACAATAGGCTTAATAGAGTCAAGCACAATAATATAGAGATTACCATTTCTAGTTCCCTTATATATAACATTGTAGGAGAGGGAATCTGGAAGCAAGCATTCAAGTAAGGTAAAAAGAGCAAGATAACCATTTTCACAAAGTTTACTAACACTTATTATATTGTGATGTAGGCTATCCACAAGAAGAAGATTCTTGATGCATAATGAATCACCTACATCACCCTCACCTATTACCTTACCCTTGTTGTTGTCACAAAAAGTAATTGACCCTCCTTTATTCTTTGTGAATTGGTTGAAGTGGCTAATTTCACCTATCATATGCTTTGAGCTATCATTATCAACAATCCATTTTCCTTTTACCTACAATAGAGGAAGATGTCAATTCCCAACTCAAACTTTAGGATCTGTTGTTATCTTGGGGACCCATTTCATCATTGGGTTGGTCCCCTTCTCGCTATATGGATAATAAGTAGAGTAATGATCGTTGCTCTTGCAGTGCACACAAACCATAGGGTTCTTAGATCCAGAGGACTCCCCTTGCTCTTTTTCTTACCCTTTCCCTTGCTCTTACTCTTTGAAGCTCCCCCTACATATCCCAAACCACTAGTAACAATTTGTTTGGTAGAGTGGTCTAGAACTTCATTGAGGGATTTCTTACCTTTGAGGAATTTTTGCAAGGAAGCTCTTAGTTTGTGATTATCATCACTAAGAGTAATGATAATAGAAGATAAACCAATAAGATCATCTTGTGCATGAAGTAAGTCAGCCTCCAAACAGAGGGCTTTAGTAAGATAAGAATCTTTCTCTAAATTAAGACTAGCAACTTCATGACTAGGCAATAAAGGTCTAGAAGATATATCATTAACTTGAGCAACCAATCTAGCATTTTTAGTTCTAAGAAAAACAAGCTCATCAAGATAGACTCTATTTTCATCTTTAATAGCATCACAAGCAAGCTTAAGATCATCATTTTTTGTTTTAAGTAAAGCAAGATCATCTACTAGGACTTGGTTTTCTTCCTTAAGACTATTGATGTTCTTAAGGTAGATATCATTCTTTACTTCAAATCTATTGTATTGGAGCTCAAGGTCAAGAAACCACCCTTGCAAGGAATCAATGTTATCAAGATGCAACTTCTCATTTTGATCACGAACATCTATTTTAGCATAAAAATCATCTATGATCTTCCCTAACCTCTTTTTTTATACTTGCATTCAGAATAAGAAGAACAATAAGCACTTAACATATCAATAAGAGTTTCTTTGGATAACTCAGGCAAGCTTACCTCACTTACCTCACCAATGTCTTAACTTGTGGAGGCCATGAGTGCAAGATGGCATTATCCTTCATCAGAGCTTGAGCCACTTGAAGAGGATTCCTCCCAAGCCACATGAGTTGTGTCCTTTCTCCTTTTGTCCTTCGTATCCTTCCTCTTGTACTTGCCTTCCTTCTTGTAGTCATCCTTCTTCTTGTGGCTGCTCTTGTGGTAGGCCTTCTTTTCCTTGGGGCATTCATTCTTGTAGTTCCCCTTCTATATACATTCATATCATATAGGAGTAGAGGATGAGGAAGACTTTCCCTTAAAATGCTTTCCCCTAGAGTAGTTTTCTTTATGGTCACTATGGCCATCATCTTCACTTGAGGAGGGTGGATAGGACTAGCAACCAAGTTGTTGTTGGAGAATCATTGCCTCCACTTGAGCTTTGAAGGCATTGTATTTGATATTCTTTGATTCCTTCTCCTCTTGCTTGTCATCTTCTTCTTGTTTGTTTAGCCTTGACTCGTGAGCTTGAAGGTTGCCAATGAGCTCCTCGGTGTCTGAGTCATCAAGACTTCTAACTTCTTCAATAGAAGTAACCTTGGGTTCCCATCTCTTGGGAAGAGACCTTAGGATCTTAGAATTGATGGTTCCTCTACCAAAGGTGTATCCCAAGGCATCAAGCCCATTGATGATGGTGTTGAGTCTTGTGTACATCTCGACAACTCTTTCCTTCTTTCCCATCTTGAAGTTCTGAAGAAGTCCCTTGAGCATGTAGATCTTTGACTCTTTGACTTGTTGTGTGCCTTCGTGCGTAATGCATTACTTGTTCTAAATTTTATGGATTGTGTCCTAAGATGAGATCTGATTGAACTCAGAGGGAGTGAGGGCAGCATAGATGATGCTTATCACCTTGGCATTGAGCTGCACCTTCTTGAGTGTATCTTCATCCCAAGTAGCTACATCATCGATTGGCTCCTTGAATGGAAGAATCATCACCTTCCATATGTCTTAGTTCATACCTTGAAGGTAGAACTACATCCTTCATTCCCAATAAAGGAAATTTGTGTCATCGATGACTGGGGGTCTCATGGAGAAGCCTCCCTCTAGGTTGAGGGACCCAAGTAAGTCGCTCGTATTCTCATCTCATAGGAGATGTGTCAAACTAGATTTTCGATCTAATACCACTTGTTGGATCGAAGGGCTCTAGAGGGGGTGAATATAGCTTTAAGCACTTGCACAAAAATTGTTAGACCTTCAAGTTACTTCAACTAGGCACAATGGCAAATAGTGAATTTGATGGCAATATAAACATGCATAGAAATGATAAGAGAGATTGAAACAAACACTTGAATAAGATGTTTTAGAGTGTTTCTACTCTCCAAACTAGGAGAGAGTCATTCCACTACCTAGAGAGGTCAAGCCCTAGGATTTTGCAACCTATGTATATTTATATTCCATTATAAGACATACTACTGACCTTCCTTTTTTAGGACAAGGATACCCAACTTCCCTTTGAGGTCAAGGGATCCTACAACCTTACAACCAAGGTCTTACCTGAAAAACCACTAGAGGGGGGGTGAATAGGGTTTTATAATTATTTTAAAGTATTTTAACTCAAACAACCAACCTCAAGAATATTGGACAAGAGGACAAGGATTTAGAGTGGTTCCAACCTTAGCAAATACTAAGGCAGTCAATCCACTACCTGGTTGCTTACCTAACTAGGATTTTGAAAGAATTAAATTTTATTACCTCGCAAGGATATTACATAAAATTACAATTCTTTCACCAAACCCTTCAAACAGCCTTCACCTAGAAGTAGTTGCACCAGCCTTGAAGCAACCTTCTTGAAGTAACTTCAAGCTCCCCCTTTAAGTAGCCTTCCTCTTGAAGTAGCTTCCCGTTGCAACAGCCTTCTTGAAGTAGTCCGAAGTCCACCTTCTCTACTGAGAAGAACCTTCTCCAATCTGCAGCCTCCAACCCTAGGAGTAGCAAGGAGAATACAAAAGATAAAAGGAACAAGAAGGAAGAACAGAAATTACAATACCACTTGTAGCACAAGGCTTGATTTCCTATATCAAGCGTTTTGATCTCCTAACCAATGTATATAGAAGTGTAAGTGTTGTGGGTAGGAGATTCTAGCCTATAGGACACGAATTTAGAGCAAGGGAATGAGTAGCCAATACTAGTGTTGCTCAATTGCTCAAAACAGATTGCCAATTGCAAGTGTAATCTCAAGTATAGCACAAGTGTATATGAGTGAGTTTAGGTGTCCTAAGGCATATCCTATTTATAAGAATGACCTACAAGTGCTTAAGGACGTTCTAGACACTTTCTAGGGGGTTCTTAGTGCTTAACTAGCCGTTAGGTAACCATTAGTTGCTTTAACAATGGCTAGTTAATTAATTCTCAAAAGTGCAGACAGAACTCATCTCGGTCGACAATTTGTCGATCGAGAGTCTTCTCGGTCGAAGATTTGTCGACCGAGGGACTTCCTGGAGTAAGAGTTTACAACGTTCACTTTTAACTCCCAACTACCTTGTCTGTTGTGTCTAACATCTACTTGGGTCTTTCTCGGTCGAAGAGTTTGTCGACCGAGAGTGTCTCGATCGAGAAGTTTGTCGACCGAGAATGACCTTGTTTCAACATTTTAAACTAAGTACTAAGTGTGTGTATGAGTGTGCAGATGTGACACTATTTTAGGGGATGACCTATCTAAGTGTTGTGATTAGCTAGGGAAGATCTAACGCTTGATTTACATGATGTCTAAGCACTTGTACATTATATACTTGTACAAGTTTTTACACTTGATTACATTCATGACTTAAAGCAATTTTAGCATATCGATCTTCCAAGTATTTGTCATCCACCTTATTCCTACACACTCAAGTAGCACGTTCGATTCACAAGAATGAAATGTTTGTCATCATTGAAACAAAGGGATTATACTAATGTCAATTTAGCCAACAATCTCCCCCTTTTTGAATATGACAAATATTTCCTAAAATGAAATATAAATCATATGAGTTTCATACCTGAAGTTTACCTTTTGTAGCCATTCTTGTTTTGCAAGTGTGTGCTGGCTGAGATATTATGAAACTCATTTTATTTTATATTATTTCTCCCCTTTGTCATTTCAAAAGATATCCAAGATAATCATTTAGTATGACTTTTTATTTCTCCCCCTTAATTTGATAATTAGATGCTCCCCTTAATAAGATATTCAGTTTTAAAAGCAAGGGATGCAAACCACTTATTGTCAAATTTAGCCATAATTTATTTCTCAATCATTTTCAAAGGATGTTAAGCCTTGAAATGATATGAGATTCTCTTAAGTTCATGGCATATGTGTATTGATTTCTCATCCATTTTTCAAGGGATGTTAAGCCCTAAAAATGACATGAGAATCCTTTAAGCTTATAGTAGAATACATGTATGTATCTCTAACCAAATACACGGAATGTTAAGCCCAAATTTGTTTAGAGAATTCCATTAAAAGCAAGATATATGTCATATTCATGAATATTGTAAATTTCTTTGTTTTTCATAACCAAAACTACTTTTAAGGATACTAAGGTCATAACAAGCTTCAAATGATGTTTACAAAGTTTTGGAAGCTTCTTAATCTCATAATTAAGATAGTTTGTGTGAGCTTCCCCCTTAATCTTATAGTCAAGATAATTTAAGGATTCTAAGATCACAATCAATATTAGATCATAATAAGCACTAAAATTATGTTTTCAATATGATAAACACATTTTGAATTAAGATACTAAGATTAAGTGCAGTAGAATGATGTACAAATAAGCATTTTGTCAAGCTTATTTTAGGTCGACCTTGACTTCAACCATAGCGCCCCTTGGTTAAACTTGATTTCAACCAAGAGGCAATTTCTGCAAATTTCCAATTTGAACATTTATATGTAAAGTATAATTTCTACAGATTTTCAATTTAAAATGCATTTGTGCAATGAAGTTTTACTGTTTATAGCATCTTCACATGAGCTGAATCACAATGATCAAAATTCATGGTTTGTATATATGTATCAAAGATTATTGTAAACCAATGAAAACATAACGATTATGGCACAATAATTATGATAGAACAGTAGAAGTATATACACAATACAATGATCAAGATAGAAGTATATAACTTCATGAAATACAATGATTATGACCATTTAATTTTTAATACATATGGTTCCTACATAGATAGACCAAGGAATACTTAGGAAAAACCATTATGATAAAATAGTAATTTCCTTGATTAAACTAATCATGGTTCATATTTTCAGTTTTAAGCCAAATCATGTAAAGAATAAACCAAAAGTAATCTCATTCATAAGTTTTCAATTTTAAGACAAACCATGTAACTGAACATGCTTAATATACTTTTTCAATCAATGAATAAGGTTTGTTCAAAATCAGTCTTTGTAACATCCCAGGATTTGAGGCCTCGGATAACATGATCTTAAAAGGAATGATTGGACTACCCATATCACCAAGGTGCACCTCCTTTTCCGGGAGCCCATCACTAAAGAACTCCATAGTTAAGCGTGCTCAGCTTGGAGTAGTACTAGGATGGGTGACCAGTCGGGAAGTTGATCCTGGCTTGCGTGTCAGTGTGGACAAAGTGCGCAGTTAAGGCTAGTGGTGGTTTGTGGGGCCAGTCGTCATTCCTGAAACTCTACTAGAGCCTTGGGCAGTGGGCCCGGGCGTTACAAATGGTATCAGAGCCATAACCCCTCCAGTAGGTGGGGCCCACATGGGCATGTGGCATGCCAGTCTTGAGCCGTGCGATCCAGGCAAGTTGGAAAGGGCTATCCGTTGAGATGAGATGGAGCCGCCCTTGCGCTGGTAGCCGTGGACGGGAGCTGGGTGTCCATGGGCCATTGTGGGTCTGCACTGAAATGGGGTCAGATTATGAGGTCATATAGTTGAGCCTTGACGAGGACGTCAAGAGTCTAAGTGGGGGAGATTGTAACATCCCAGGATTTGAGGCCTCGGATAACATGATCTTAAAAGGAATGATTGGACTACCCATATCACCAAGGTGCACCTCCTTTTCCGGGAGCCCATCACTAAAGAACTCCATAGTTAAGCGTGCTCAGCTTGGAGTAGTACTAGGATGGGTGACCAGTCGGGAAGTTGATCCTGGCTTGTGTGTCAGTGTGGACAAAGTGCGCAGTTAAGGCTAGTGGCGGTTTGTGGGGCCAGTCGTCATTCCTGAAACTTTACTAGAGCAATGTGATGACCCTGATTGTACAATTTAGATACAATATATCATTTGAGGTCCATGCATGCTTTGTAGATGAGAAATACCAAACTGAGGAGTTGGTAAATCTAATATGGATTGTTTCACCTAATTTAGGCTATGTGAGATATGATAGAGGACTATGGTATGTAATCAAGTTCAATTGAGAATGAATAGCCTTTACTAATCAATTGAATATTTTGGAGACCAAATATCCATTTGAGGACATGTGCGGACTAGAATGCAATGTGAGTGGATCATGATGTAGTATAAGATCAAACAAAGTCATTGCAAATTGTTCAGATCTTTTGGAGGTCAATTGGTAATCACATCGACCATAGTACACCTAAATATAAAGATGTTTGGAGGAATTGATTAATTGTCAAACATTTGTCTTTCTGTCTCAAATTAGAAGGGATGCTTCATTAGGTTACTATGAACATATTGGAAATTTCGAATCTAATTGAGTTCCCAATTAATTGTTGGTTAAGATGAAAGAATCCTATATATATAGTTTGCTTTATTTAATGTTGAGAATTATAGTGGATTAACTATTTTCTTATTATGCGGCCACTCTGGTCTTGGATCTATCATCTCTCTACTCCGAAATGGTAGGGGAAGGTGGCACGATCAGAACCCCCTAACGAAGTAGTCACTTGCGATGGATGTGGGGGAGTTAGCTACGTGGGCTGAGTCTGCCGCACTCATAGGATCTAAACAATCAGTCACAAGGGTATCGGGGGTAGAATACAGAGAACGAGCAACCTCTCGTCATACATTCATCTCTCCATTGTCGCACACAGCAACAACCAGGTGGACAAGGAGGAAGCCCCATCCCAGGCTGGGGGCGCACACAGCAGAGTTGCGAGGGAAGAAGAGAGGTAGAGGCTATTGCCTGCCTAAGAAATAGATGAGGAGATGGAAGCGGCGACCAAGTCCTCTGCTGGGCCAAGCAGCGCCGGCGCTGAGATCTGCGATGCACGCGGCGGGCGCAATGCTGCAGCCTTGGAGATAGCTTACGAGCGGGAGCAGGTAGATGGATCCTTAGACGTCAGTGATGCATCAGGATTCTTCAGGGACGACGACGCTCAGTGGAGTGAGGATTGAACTGTGCCTAGTGCTTGCCGGAGGAGCACGGCATGGCGGCTTCATGGAAGAGTTGCAGAGCTTCGAGTTCCTAGAAGACCATCCCCCTGTGCTTCTCTCATCCTCTACATTTCTCTCATCATTGCGGAGGAGTTTTGGGAGGAGCAAAAAGGAGCGAAGTAGGCCCATGGCCACACTGTAGTCCTACCTGGGCGACGACGCTCACGCACGCTGGGGTCAGAGAATGTGTGGGTGAGGGAGAGGGCGACGACGCTCATGCACGCTCCCAGTCCAGTAAAGCCGACGTTGGCTGAGTCACCCGCCCCAATGATATCTCAGGCAAGGTCGTAGATCTCGCAGCACTCGGAAGAGCTAGCAACATAGCTAGCAGGCTCGAGATTTCATCTCTGTCTGTGGAGCCATGGCACCCGTGACTTTCCTGGAGAGGCAATGAGGTCAAGGAAACAACAAATCTCCGAGGTCGGTTCTTGCAGCTTGCAGGGTTCCTCGCCATCGCTCGGAACCTAGCCTATGCACGACGGCGCTCACGGAGGAAGGCCTGTGCAGGCGGGCGTCGCACGCCGCTGAGGCCAAAATGCAGGAAGGGAAGGAGGAGATCACGACTCCAGTAGGCGGGTCTTACAGCTGGCGGGTCCATACCAAAGATCTGATTACAGTTAGCCACCCAAAAGGTAATAATTGCAAATATTCTCAGAAAATGTCTTATTCTTAGAAAATGCCTAGTAAATAGCTCCCTTGGCCTAAAAATACCCCAAAAATATCTCCAGACTCAGAAAAACATCCCCTATATTACTGGACCCTTATATTAGTCTTTTGAAGCACAACTATTGATGATATTCAATTTAGGGTGAAATGCTTATTTTAGGTTCATTTAATTTGTATAATTAGCAAATGATGGATATAAAATACGAGAAAAATATTCTTGGAACCCTAATATCACATAGAAACCATAAGTGGACTCTAATCTGATATTAATGCCAAAATGTTATGTCTTTCCTTATTAATGAACAAATTAATGCTTTTAAACTCTTTTTAGTTCTAGAAAATAGACCTATCATCGGAAAATTATGAAATCTGAACCAGACCCTTAGAATGACATCTAGATCACCATAAAAATATTAGAGACACATTTTAGATCAGTAACACCTAGGTTTGGCCTAAACCCTAACTTAGACCTAAAATATCCGTAATATTATGAACCATGTATTAATGACAATTAATTGTTATTAACCAGGTGATGACCAGATATCTAGATGAGCAAGAATGATTAGAAATCTCTGAACTCAGGTACGTGGGTTTTTATTAAGTATAAGACTAGTTTTCATGAATGCATAATGATATGATGTACCTTGGATGCTTGTGTTTGCATATAAATTCTTGGATGTGTATTAGTAGTATATGCTCTGCAAAACATTACAGAACATAAAAGAATATAGATGGTTTGTAGCTACTGAGTGGATATATGCTCTCTCTCTCTCTCCCTCAATCATCTCTCTCTCTCTTCCTCTAAATATAAGGTCGGCATTCGGTCCCCATAGCCCAAGGGGCGGGGAAAAATGAAGTGCGACATCTCTCTATCTCCCCTCTGAATATAAGGTCGACACTCGGTCCCCATAGCCCAAGGGGCGGGGAAAAAATGAAGTGTGACACCACTTAGTAGTACAAACGCATCAAAAAGGCATCTAAAAATGTGTTTACCTGATTATCGCTTTAAATAATGTTTTCTTTTACTATTTCTTTCTCAAGATTATTTCAATTATGCAAGCATATTAGTATGTATCTTTCTACCCACGTGCACAACACCTTGTGTGTTGATTCGTTGTTTCACGTATGTTTTAGGTTCAGAGCTAGCTTGGGATAAAATACGTGAAGTGAGCAGTGTTCAGGTTGTACCTATTGTCTAAGATCTAGTTTAGCATACATGTTCAGACTTGTAGAATTTTCATTGAATATGTAACTGTAAATCATGTTGTAATAATTCATTTTGTATAAATATACATGTTGAATGTTGAGAATGTTATGGTTGTATGTTCATGTATGCGTATTATGCTTCCGCATCTCTCTCTGATATAATTGGATGATGTTCTCGAATTCTGACATCTCATTCCCAATTGGGTTTGGAGAAGCCAAAATCCGGGGACGTCACAGTCTTCATATAACACTTTTGCAATATGTTTAAGGATTTCATATTCATAGTGTTATACCTTAATTCATGATGCAAATAGATCAATATGTCTTGTTTCAAAGATAGTCTCCAAGATGTATTCTTGATTTGCATATTAAATCAATCATTAATAACAAATTGATAGCAAAATAGATTAATTGAATACATGTTCAGCAGAACTTGATTCGGTCGAACTGTTTGTCGACCAAATTTATCTCGGTCGACTATTTCTCGACCGATAATGTTTTTGTTTGTACAGGTTTTATCAGATTTATTGCAAACTTGATAACAGTAACCTGCTCGATCGACTATTTCTCGATCGATAATGTTCTCGGTCAAACAGTTTCTCGACTGAGAAAGTTTCTGTACTGTTTCAGAATTGTTTTCAGTATTTGTTTCCAAGTAAATCAAGAATATGAAAGTTAAAGCTCGATTTTGTTGAGATATGACATTTGTATATCAAGAATTAGTTTAGGTCAAATCTCAACTAGTCAAATTCAAACTTCTAAGTTTTAGGAACCCAAGCTAGATCATCATTCCTTTTCTTGTATGGGCATGAAAAAGAGTAGTGTCCAAGACGCAAGCAATAATGACAACTAATAGAGTCAATCTCATTTCTCTTTTTAGGAGTTGAATTGTTCTTGGGTACATACATGGATTGATTCTTTAGCACTTGTGTCCTTATCCAACTAGGTTTTTGATAAGATTTTCCCTTAGTCTTATAACCTAGTCCTCTTCTTCCAATTTGATGATAAGAATCATTTAAGATATTATCAAGAATATTATTGTTACTCAAGCTACTCACTTTTTGTTGTAACTTCATAATCTCATCTATTTTCTTCTTGATATCTAATTTTTCTTGATCTAGATTAGATAACAAAGAGTCTCTTTCTTACACAATAATATCATAATCTAGATGTGTACACAAAATAGGTTGTTTTTGAAGATCATTTACTTGAGTTTGCAAGTTTAACTTTTCGAGGGAAAGAAGATTGCAATTTGCTTCTATAGATTTCAACTTAACATCATAATCTTCAATTTCATATGTGAGAGCAAGAAGTTTAGCATTTAACTCATCATTTACTTTATTTGATTTCTTAAATTTCTTCTTGCACTCAATATATTTCTCATGTGTATCTTGAAGACTAGCAATTAGATCTTCTTTTGGTAGATCAAAAAGACTTACCTCCTCTTCTTCTTCTTCATTTGTTGTAGCAATAAGACATTCTACTTCTTATTTTCCATCATCACTATCATCACTTGAATCATCCCATGCAGCTTTATATGCTCTTTCTTTCTTTTTGTGAGATGATTTATTCCCTTTCTTGAGTTTTGGACAATCACCTTTCATGTGTCCCTTTTTGCCACATTCAAAGCACCTGGAAGAAGAAACACTAGGAGTTTTGTTAGTTTTAAAACTTTTATACTGCTTATCGTTTACAATGAGAGTTTCTTCTTCACTATCATCTTCACTTGTGTCATGACTAATCTTGGTTGATGCTTTGAATGCAATGTCCTTCTTTTTCCCTTGTTGAAGTTCACGTTCTCGTCTTTCTTCCTCTTCTAAAGTTGCCTCATGTGCTTCTAGGTTGCCAATGAGTTGCTCCATCCTTAGTCGGGTGAGGTCATTTGCTTCTTCAATGACAGTCACTTTGGGTTTATACTTGGGAGGAAAAGATCTAAGAATCTTTGACACCTGATCTTCCTCACTAATCACTTTGCCTAAAGCATTCAAACCATTTATAATAGAAGAGAATTTTGCATACATTTCACTAATAGATTCATTTTGATCCATACGAAATTGTTCAAATTTTTGTTTAAGCATTCCGATTTTAGAATTTTTAACTTGAACAGTTCCTTCATATGTTATAGACAATCTATGCCATATCTCATAAGTTGTTTCACAATTTGATATTCTATTAAACTCACCAATGGAAATTGAACAATAAAGTATACTTACAGCTTTTGCATTCATTTGGGCAGATTTTAACGTATTAGCATCCCAATTTGCATACTCCATTTGAGGAAGTTCATATGGAGTTGATACCATTCTCCATAAGTCCCATCTAATTCTTTGGAAGTAAAATTGCATCCTCCTCTTCCAGTAGGTGTAGTTAGTGCCATCAAAAGCTGGAGGTCTAGCCACAAGTGTTCCTTCCAAGTTGAGGTTGTTGAGCAACTCGTCACCCATTCTTCAAGACTTTGTTAGAGTTCCTTGAAGCTCTACTCTGATACCAATTGAAAAACCACTAGAGGGTGGGTGAATAGGGTTTTATAATTATTTTAAAGTATTTTAACTCAAACAACCAACCTCAAGAATATTGGACAAGAGGACAAGGATTTAGAGTGGTTCCAACCTTAGCAAATACTAAGGCAGTCAATCCACTACCCGGTTGCTTACCCAATCGGGATTTTGAAAGAATTAAATCTTATTACCTCGCAAGGATATTACATAAAATTACAATTCTTTCACCAAACCCTTCGAACAGCCTTCACCTAGAAGTAGTTGCACCAACCTTGAAGCAGCCTTCTTGAAGTAACTTCAAGCTCCCCTTTGAAGTAATCTTCATCTTGAAGTAGCTTCCCGTTGCAACAGCCTTCTTGAAGTAGTCTGAAGTCCACCTTCTCCACCGAGAAGAACCTTCTCCAATCTGCAGCCTCCAACCCTAGGAGTAGCAAGGAGAATACAAAAGATAAAAGGAACAAGAAGGAAGAACAGAAATTACAATACCACTTGTAGCACAAGGCTTGATTTCCTATATCAAGCGTTTTGATCTCCTAACCAATGTATATAGAAGTGTAAGTGTTGTGGGTAGGAGATGCTAGCCTATAGGACACGAATTTAGAGCAAGGGAATGAGTAGCCAATACTAGTGTTACTCAATTGCTCAAAACATATTTCCAATTGCAAGTGTAATCTCAAGTATAGCACAAGTGTATATGAGTGAGTTTAGGTGTCCTAAGGCATGTCCTATTTATAGGAATGACATACAAGTTCTTAAGGACATTCTAGACACTTTTTAGGGGGTTCTTAGTGCTTAACTAGCTGTTAGGTAACCGTTAGTTGCTTTAACAACGGCTAGTTAATTAATTCTAAAAAGTGCAGACAGAACTCATCTCGGTTGACAGTTTGTCGATCGAGAGTCCTTCTCGGTCGAAGATTTGTCGACCGAGGGACTTCCTGGAGCAAGAGTTTACAACGTTCACTTTTAACTCCCAACTACCTTGTCTGCTGTGTCTAACGGCTACTTGGGTCTTTCTCGGTCGAAGAGTTTGTCGACCGAGAGTATCTCGGTCGAGAAGTTTGTTGATGGAGAATGACCCTATTTGTGGGCTCCGATCTCCAAAACCATGATATAAACACGATTTAAACTTAGAGGAAGCATTCGATTAGTTGCAGAATATGAAAAATTACTGGGAATTAAAACTTTTGAGACAAGATCTGGAAATTATAAAACTCCTTTTTATAATAAACCAAGTAAACAGTTTACATCTCTGTTAAACCACTTCTCGAGTAGTTATATACAACATGATTCAAAAATCTCAGGAGCCAACACCAAAAACTCAAACTACTGATTCCTAGGACCTGAGAGTACAGAGACGGAATAGGACTATCTAACTATATAACTCAGCAATCAGTATCTCCACCTGAGATTCACTGCTGCCTTCGGTATTGTTGTTGTTGTTGTTGCTCATCCTTAAACGGGATCCTTCGTCTTCGACGACCACCTAAAAAGTTGAAATCTACGGGGTGAGACAATGTACAAATTGTCCCAGCAAGAGTTATAACTCTCAACTAGAAGCTTTATATAGCAAATCAAGAAAACAACATAGGCAAGGTAACTTAAATCATGCAACAGCAGATTTAATAACAAGTGAAGCAACTTCTACTTAAGCAGTCATTCCTTTAAAGCATATAAAGAACGTGTGTAAAATATTTGAACAGATCATTAATGTAAGCAATGTAACACCAAACATTTTTTCTCGTGGATCAACCTAAGCAGATATGCTACGTGGTTGATTATGTTTTACAAACATTATTATGCCCTGTGGAGATGAGGTATACCGCTCATACTCCAACTGATCACTAGTAAGTTGCATCAGTATCATACATAGGTCATTAAAAGAGCCGGATTCTTAAGACCTCATCTTCCTCAGTTAGTTAGAGGATTTCTTGCAGGACACTTTGTGTCTCTGCTGTTATAGCTTACTAGGGTAATCTGGTCCTTCGCTATTTTAGAGTTACAGTGGCATTCTGTACTCTCTTCGTCATCGGAAGATTTCTTGTTTATCTCTCACCGATGCGGTGTTTGTGTTTTCTTTGGGAGATTTGTGGTACATCTCACCATTTGGATTTGTAGTGAAGAGTTGATGGATTATGATAAATCTACATCAATTCCTACACTGGGTTGTAAGGATTTACGCATCCATTTCCCCCACATACTCAAGAGTATGTGATCCAGGAGTCCCCTTAGGAAAACTTGTTTCACCATCATTTGGTCTCTGACAATGATGGATCTATGATCAGGGCTCTACATGATATGATTATACTTGATTATTAGGTACATTTTATTATTCTTTTAACATCATACATGTTCTCAAACATTCAAGTACTAAACATGGCTATAATAGAAGAATACTAAATGTAACAGGTATTACTCATATCAGTTATCAGATGGATATCAATTCTTAATCATCTTATCAGTATGATTCAGGAACATGGTTACTTACACCCTTATATCATCATAACACTTGCTATCAAGTGACATGTCAGCATCAAGTCATCTATTAGAATGACCTTGATGTCATTCATGGCCCTCAAGGCATATCAGTTTCATATGATGCCACTTGCATCTAGGCAACATAGTTATTTCGGTTCATAAGCTATTGACATACTTTCAATGGATATGATATCATGATCCTTACTTGGATATGATTATTCTCTTATAAGAATCTGCATGATTAAATCAATTGATAATAATCAACAATTCATAGTCAGATTAGTAGTCAATAAGACAGAATTAACCTTTCAATTCAAGGTTATGCTTTTATGTCCTTACAAAGGGTAAGATTCCCTTGTTTACATCATTTAGGGTTATTCACCCCTTCCATTATGATTGGGAATAATAATTCCTCATCTCATATCTTGATCATACAATTCATGCTTAAAGTAATAACATGAGTTTAGAGTTTATTGTTCATTTCAACATATTATCATGAACTAGGGTTTACTATTCACATTACTCATGATTACCCTAAAACTAGGGTTTACTATTCTCATCATAGCGAAATGAGCTCATAGTATCATCATAAATGAGAAACATCATCATTGATGCTTTCAAATTAGGTTAAGACTCATCAATCATATTAATTAGGGTTTTCATGATCTCTCATAAGTGGATCATGCCCTAATCCTGCATATTCATATTCATTGAAGGTACTTTATTTGAGTTTTAACCATAAATGGTACTTTCTCTCTCTCCTTACTAATAGATGGTGATTATATCACTCTAGATAGGGTTGGTTTAAGTCCTCATTGATTAACATAAACCAAATCACCACTATCAAGTGATTAGGGTTTGATTAGAATAAGGTATCACTCAAATTAACCCCTCAAGGGCATTTTGGTAATTTACCCATTGATCATCATGGGTCAATTCATTAGTCATTTAGTCCCTTAATGTCTTAAGTTACCATTAGAGTTTAGATTAGATCATCATTGAACCATTTACACCTTCAAGTGATTAAGTATAAATAACCTTGAAAATCTCCAATTGGTTTAGGGTTTAACCTTCAACCTTCAACCCATTTAGGTTTTAAACGACTTTGAACTCGTTTAATCTCAAACGACCTTGAACCCATTTGAGCCTTAAACGAGTGTGGACCCACTTGACCTTAAACGAGTGTGAACCCATTTGACCTTAAACGGGTGTGAACCCATTTGACCTTAAACGGGTGTGAACCCATTTAACCTTAAACGAGTGTGAACCTGTTTGGGCTTAAACGAGTGTGAACCCACTTGATTTCAAACGAGTGTGAACCCACTTGAGCTTAAATGAGTGTGAACCCACTTGAGCTTAAACGAGTGTGAACCCACTTGAGCTCAAATGAGTGTGAACCCACTTGAGCTCAAATGAGTGTGAACCCACTTGAGCTTAAACGAGTGTGAACCCACTTGAGCTTGAACGAGTGTGAACCCACTTGAGCTCAAACGAGTGTGAACCCACTTGAGCTCAAACGAGTGTGAACCCACTTGAGCTCAAATGAGTGTGAACCCACTTGAGCTTAAACGAGTGTGAACCCACTTGAGCTTAAACGAGTGTGAACCCACTTGAGCTCAAATGAGTGTGAGACCATTTGGATGAACCCCCAAACGGTTTTTAACCCGTTTGGGTCCTTCAACCCAAAACTCAACAAGATCTATACTTGAAATCAGCAATTTCAACCCGATTAGGGTTAGGGTGTTGAAGTGCCTTCAACTCTCAATTGGTTAGGAATTAGATTATAATTCTTTGTAGAAATGAAATTCACTATATTATGAACAGACCCTCAAACGGTCGTCCCTTGGTCAACCCTATCAAACGGTCTTGAGACCGTTTTGATCCAAACGATCTTGCAAGATTGTTTGAGATCAAATGGGTTGAAACCGTTTGACCTTAAATGGGTTGCAATCGTTTGGACCAAAAGGGTCCAAGGTCGTTTGATAAAGTTACCTAGGAATCCACGCCCATCATCCTCAACCTCTATTCAGGTCGGTTACACCACCGTTTTGCTTGCAAAAGTGCAAGGAAGAAGGGAGGTAGAAGAAGAACTAAGCACAAAAAGTAAGAACAAAGATATGCATAATAAAGCTATGAGTTTAGAATTATAAAACCCGCCTTAGAACGTTGTTCCTAGAGCTCCAATCTTCCAAGCTTAAAGCCTCTAATGGTGTCTTGAGCTCCTCAACTCGGATAGAGGTGATTCTCCAAGGAAAAGATGGGGATGGTCGGCTAAAATAAAGAACCTGAGTCAGTTAACCATAAAACCAACCTTTTAAGAAAAATTCCACCATGAATTCGAGCTTGAAGATGGTTTCTCCTTCACCTTAGCACTAGTTGGTCATCTCCCAGAGGTCTAGAGCTCTGCCTTGGCCATTTTGAGAAAGAAGAGAAATGAAGAGGAGAAGTGATCCGTTTCTTGGTTTGCAAAGGAACTAAGCTTATATACCTTAGGTAGTTTTCCACCTTAAGGACCTCTAGTACATGGAATTCTCATCCAAGTCCCTCCTTGTTTCTATGGCACGTCCAAGACATCAAAGCTTATGAAAATCCCATCTAAACTCAAGATCTAAGGGTAAAGAAAGCCATCTTTCAACTAGGATACATATATGAAGGGTCTTCATGCTCATACTAGGTGAAACTACTTCAAAGATCATTCTTTTCATATGATTACTTCATTGAAGCATCCCTTTCATCATTTCTACTCTAAATGATGTCAAGAGTCATACTAGATGTTCTAGAAGGTGTATTTTACAGGTTACACCCCATAATTTGGGTAAATTGCATTTTACTCCAAATTAGGGTTTTTAAGCATAAGGATCATTCCACAAGTTGCATCTTGATGCCCAAGCTTGGAAAATCCATTATACTTCATCATATTCATACTTATGTTGTCTCAACATTAAAGGAACATATAAACATGTGAAATTTGCAAGTTAACCCCTCTGATTGGGCAAATTGCACATAGGTCCCTGTATTGCAAACAATACTTCAACATTGGTTCATAAGGGACAGAAATGGAAACATATGTTCCATAGAAGCTTTAATTATATACTAAAGGATAATGACAACCATCTAATTTCATAATTTAGGAAAAACACCTAGGGTTAGCTCATAACCCAGGTCAGGGGTGTTACAAATCATAAACCCCTAACAAGGATTTCGTCCCCGAAATCTCAGGAAGAAAAGGGGAAGGCAGATATTGTTTCAGCATTACATTATTACATCCTTAGGTGACATTCTATTTTTTTTGGGAGATGTTATAGAATTTTGATCAACATTTCTTAGGATCAAAATCAAGCCCTGATATTTATTTGAGACCATATAAGGGCCTTTGCACCCTGAGTGTATCATCACTTCTGATAATTAGCATACTAACTCTCTTTATTATATGCATTAACCATCTTATCAGTTACACATTCTTATCATAAAGAAAAGTTTTCTTGTCAAACAAGGATTTACTTAACAGTCATTCTGGAGAAGGATATGTTTATTTTAAGAACATAAGCCCCTAACAAGGGATGTTCTTAAAATTCTATGTTTATTTAAGAACATAAACCCCTAACAAGGGATGTTCTTAACCTTCTTGCTTTGGTATTAATTACTTGTGTTATCAACACTTTATATCTCTTTCTTACTTTTATTATGGGACATGGCTCATTACATATATTCTTTCAACCATCACTAATCATGGTTGACCTTCTTTATTCTCATTTTTCTTATCTTATGATACTCTTTAGGTTGTTTCAGATTGACTACTTGATCAGAGTAATCAAAATATAACAATTTAAGAGTTTCCATATTTATTTTATCATCAGTAATTGTATACCTGGCCAGGGTATATGATTACTGAGGTAAGAAAATATGTACTTGAGTACTATCATATATTCCTTCTCTTTTCTCATCCTTACAAACATAATTATTAACTTTACTGAATCCTATATCCAGATCAAATCTTTAATACCTTTTCTTCTTATAGAAGTAAGCATGTAATATGAAATGTATATCTGATGCATCATTGAAAGCTTTTATGAGACCAATCAAGGAATAGTTCAATCAATTACTATTTCAATTTTATCCAAAAGATCATAAAGAGATTTATAAGAAATACCATTTATCTTGTCTAACCAGTCATGGCTCGAGGATTTTATCAAATCCTTGCATATTAGGGTATAAGATCCACTTGAATGTGATGATTAGAAAAGAAGAGGATGTAGGGAGATCATACCTCCTGCATAACAGCAGACTTACTCAACGGAGTCTTCAACAACAAACTATCTGCTTTATGACTGACTGTCATATTGCAGTTACGGATCACTCTTCGAGTGATAAAAGTGTGTGTAGCACCCGGGTCAATCAAAACAAATACTACACGGGATTTAGACATATCAGAATATAAAAGTTTCATCTGACTTGCCACAATCCTTGGATCGACCACTGCATCAGGTGGGTTCATAGCATAGAACCTCACTATCGCCTGTGGTTGATTTGGTGTAGATGATCCAGCTTGGGACGCTTGTCCATGTCCTTGAGCTGCTCCTTGAGATTGCCTTCTCTGTGATTCTTGTTTCCCTTATCTCAGAGGTTGTGTCACATAGACAAGCTTAGATCGACAGTCCTTCATCAAATGCCCCATCTTACCACAGTTGTAGCAGCGTCTCTCCAGTTGTTGTGGTCTAAAGGGTTCCTTATCCTTTCTGGATAACCATTGCCTTGAGGTATTAGGTCCTAGTTGTGTTGGTGACATCAGAAACTTCTTTCTTCTGGAATTTCCAGGCCTTTGCTTCTGGGTTTGGATAGGCCTTTTCTCAATTCTTCCTCTATATATCCTTTCTGGACAATTAGATCTGATATGTCCAGGCCTCCTACAATTATGACAGGTCATGGTCTCTGGCTGTATTCTAATCCCTACATTACTATGGGCTGATTCATCAGGCTGAGGCTGAGCATAAGCTTGCTCTGAGTTCAAAGCTTCATCATTTACTTCTGCTTCAACCTGCTGCTGAGGGTTACATATCCTATGGATATCCAAAACATCATCATTAGGAGCTGGCAATCTGGGTTGTACTGCTAGTGTTTGTTCCACTAAATACATCATGGTTGCCCTAAATTCTCCAACAGTGATTCCTAAGGAAGGATTCCTTATCATGGTTGGATTAACTAGGGGAACCTCAGGTAAGTGTTCCTCTACTTCTTGCTCCTCTACACTTCTTCTAGGTGTAGCATTGTTGCTTTCTACAACAAACTCCTTGTCCTTATATATCTTCTTTTCCCGAGGAGCAGAAGATTCTATTAGATGAGGAAGAAACACTAAAGATAGACTTGACATCCTAAGTCCTATGTCTCTGTAGACTCGGCGAACCTAGAGCTCTGATACCACTTAATTGTGGGCTCCGATCTCCAAAACCATGATATAAACACGATTTAAACTTAGCGGAAGCATTCGATTAGTTGCGGAATATGAAAAATTACTGGGAATTAAAACTTTTGAGACAAGATCTGGAAATTATAAAACTCCTTTTTATAATAAACCAAGTAAATAGTTTACATCTCTATTAAACCACTTCTCGAGTAGTTATATACAACATGATTCAAAAATCTCAGGAGCCAACACCAAAAACTCAAACCACTGATTCCTAGGACCTGAGAGTACAGAGACGGCATAGGACTATCTAACTATATAACTCAGCAATTAGTATCTCCACCTGAGATTCACTACTGCCTTCAATACTGTTGTTGCTGTTGTTGCTCATCCTTAAACGGTATCCTTCGTCTTCGATGACCACCTAAAAAAGTTGAAATCTACGGGGTGAGACAATGTACAAATTGTCCCAGCAAGAGTTATAACTCTCAACTAGAAGCTTTATATAGCAAATCAAGAAAACAACATAGGCAAGGTAACTTAAATCATGCAACAGCAGATTTAATAACAAGTGAAGCAACTTCTACTTAAGCATTCATTCCTTTAAAGCATATAAAGAACATGTGTACAAAATATTTGAACAGATCATTAATATAAGCAATGTAACACCAAACATTGTTTCTCGTGGTTCAACCTAAGCAGATATGCTACGCGGTTGATTATGTTTTACAAACATTATTATGCCCTGTGGAGATGAGGTATACCGCTCATACTCCAACCGATCACTAGTAAGTTGCATCAGTATCATGCATAGGTCATTAAAAGAGTCGGATTCTTAAGACCTCATCTTCCTCAGTCAGTTAGAGGATTGCTTGTAGGACACTTTGTGTCTCTGCTATTATAGCTTACCAGGGTAATCTGGTCCTTCGCTATTTTAGAGTTACAGTGGCATTCTGTACTCTCTTCGTCATCGGAAGATTTCTTGTTTATCTCTCACCGATGCGGTGTTTGTGTTTTCTTTGGGAGATTTGTGGTACATCTCACCATTTGGATTTGTAGTGAAGGGTTGATGGATTATGATAAATCTACATCAATTCCTACACTAGAATGTAAGGATTTACGCATCCATTTCCCCCACATACTCAAGAGTATGTGATCCAGGAGTCCCCTTAGGAAAACCTGTTTCACCATCATTTGGTCTCTAACAATGATGGATCTATGATCAGGGCTCTACATGATATGATTATACTTGATTATTAGGTACATTTCATTATTCTTTTAACATCATACATGTTCTCAAACATTCAAGTACTAAACATGGCTATAACAGAAGAATATTAAATGTAACAGGTATTACTCATATCAGTTATCAGATGGATATCAATTCTTAATCATCTTATCAGTATGATTCAGGAACATGGTTACTTACACCCTTATATCATCATAACACTTGCTATCAAGTGACATGTCAGCATCAAGTCATCTATTAGCATGACCTTGATGTCATTCATGGCCCTCAAGGCATATCAGTTTCATATGATGCCACTTGCATCTAGGCAACATAGTTATTTCGGTTCATAAGCTATTGACATACTTTCAATGGATATAATGTCATGATCCTTACCTGGATATGATTATTCTCTTATAAGAATCTGCATGATTAAATCAATTGATAATAATCAACAATTCATAGTCAGATTAGTAGTCAATAAGATAGAATTAACCTTTCAATTCAAGGTTATACTTTTATGTCCTTACAAAGGGTAAGATTCCCTTGTTTACATCATTTAGGGTTATTCACCCCTTCCATTATGATTGGGAATAATAATTCCTCATCTCATATCTTGATCATACAATTCATGCTTAAAGGAATAACATGAGTTTAGAGTTTATTGTTCATTTCAACATATTATCATGAACTAGGGTTTACTATTCACATTACTCATGATTACCCTAAAACTAGGGTTTACTATTCTCATCATAGCGAAATGAGCTCATAGTATCATCATAAATGAGAAACATCATCATTGATGCTTTCAAATTAGGTTAAGACTCATCAATCATCTTAATTAGGGTTTTCATGATCTCTCATAAGTGGATCATGCCCTAATCCTGCATATTCATATTCATTGAAGGTACTTTATTTGAGTTTTAACCATAAATGGTACTTTCTCTCTCTCCTTACTAATAGATGGTGATTATATCACTCTAGATAGGGTTGGTTTAAGTCCTCATTGATTAACATAAACCAAATCATCACTATCAAGTGATTAGGGTTTGATTAGAACAAGGTATCACTCAAATTAACCCCTCAAGGGCATTTTGGTAATTTACCCATTGATCATCATGGGTCAATTCATTAGTAATTTAGTCCCTTAATGTCTTAAGTTACCATTATAGTTTAGATTAGATCATCATTGAACCCTTTACACCTTCAAGTGATTAAGTATAAACAACCTTGAAAATCTCCAATTGGTTTAGGGTTTAACCTTCAACCTTCAACCCATTTAGGCTTTAAACGACCTTGAACTCGTTTAATCTCAAATGACCTTGAACCCATTTGAGCCTTAAATGAGTGTGGACCCACTTGACATTAAACGAGTGTGAACCCATTTGACCTTAAACGGGTGTGAACCCATTTGACCTTAAACGGGTGTGAACCCATTTAACCTTAAACGAGTGTGAACCTGTTTGGGCTTAAACGAGTGTGAACCCACTTGATTTCAAATGAGTGTGAACCCACTTGAGCTTAAACGAGTGTGAACCCACTTGAGCTTAAACGAGTGTGAACCCACTTGAGCTCAAACGAGTGTGAACCCACTTGAGCTCAAACGAGTGTGAACCCACTTGAGCTTAAACGAGTGTGAACCCACTTGAGCTTAAACGAGTGTGAACCCACTTAAGCTCAAACGAGTGTGAACCCACTTGAGCTCAAACGAGTGTGAACCCACTTGAGCTCAAACGAGTGTGAACCCACTTGAGCTTAAACGAGTGTGAACCCACTTGAGCTCAAACGAGTGTGAACCCACTTGAGCTCAAACGAGTGTGAGACCGTTTGGATGAACCCCCAAACGGTTTTGAACCCATTTGGGTCCTTCAACCCAAAACTCAACAAGATCTATACTTGAAATCAGCAATTTCAACCCGATTAGGGTTAGGGTGTTGAAGTGCCTTCAACTCTCAATTGGTTAGGAATTAGATTATAATTCTTTGTAGAAATTAAATTCACTATATTATGAACAGACCCTCAAACGGTCGTCCCTTGGTCAACCCTATCAAACGGTCTTGAGACCGTTTTGATCCAAACGATCTTGGAAGATCGTTTGAGATCAAACGGGTTGAAACTGTTTGACCTTAAACGGGTTGCAACCGTTTGGACCAAAAGGGTCCAAGGTCATTTGATAAAGTTACCTAGGAATCCACGCCCATCATCCTCGACCTCTGTTCAGGTCAGTTACACCACTGTTTTGCTTGCAAAAGTGCAAGGAAGAAGGGAGGTAGAAGAAGAACTAAGCACAAAAAGTAAGAACAAAGATATGCATAATAAAGCTAGGAGTTTAGAGTTATAAAACCTGCCTTAGAACGTTGTTCCTAGAGCTCCAAGATTCCAAGCTTCAAGCCTCTAATGGTGTCTTGAGCTCCTCAACTCGGCCAGAGGTGATTCTCCAAGGAAAAGATGGGGATGGTCGGCTAAAATAAAGAACTTGAGTCAGTTAACCATAAAACCAACCTTTTAAGAAGAATTCCACCATGAATTTGAGCTTGAAGATGGTTTCTCCTTCACCTTAGCACTAGTTGGTCGTCTCCCAGAGGTCCAGAGCTCTGCCTTGGCCGTTTTGAGAAAGAAGAGAAATGAAGAGGAGAAGTGATCTGTTTCTTGGTTTGCAAAGGAACTAAGCTTATATACCTTAGGTAGTTTTCCACCTTAAGGACCTCTAGTACATGGAATTCTCATCCAAGTCCCTCCTTGTTTCTAAGGCACGTCCAAGACATCAAAGCTTATGCAAAGCCCATCTAAACTCAAGATCTAAGGGTAAAGAAAGCCATCTTTCAACTAGGATACATATATGAAGGGTCTTCATGCTCATACTAGGTGAAACTACTTCAAAGATCATTCTTTTCATCTGATTACTTCATTGAAGCATCCCTTTCATCATTTCTACTCTAAATGATGTCAAGAGTCATACTAGATGTTCTAGAAGGTGTATTTTACAGGTTACACCCCATAATTTGGGTAAATTGCATTTTACTCCAAATTAGGGTTTTTAAGCATAAGAATCATTCCACAAGCTGCATCTTGATGCCCAAGCTTGGAAAATCCATTATACTTCATCATATTCATACTTATGTTGTCTCAACATTAAAGGAACATATAAACATGTGAAATTTGAAAGTTAACCCCTCTGATTGGGCAAATTGCACATAGGTCCATGTATTACAAACAATACTTCAACATTGGTTCATAAGGGACAGAAATGGAAACATATGTTCCATAGAAGCTTTAATTATATACTAAAGGATAATGACAACCATATAATTTCATAATTTAGGCAAAACACCTAGGGTTAGCTCATAACCCAGGTCAGGGGTGTTACACTATTTCAACATTTTAAACTAAGTATTAAGTGTGTGTATGAGTGTGCAGATGTGACACTATTTTAGGGGATGACCTATCTAAGTGTTGTGATTGGCTAGGGAAGATCTAATGCTTGATTTACATGATGTCTAAGCACTTGTACATTATATACTTGTATAAGTTTTTACATTTGATTACATTCATGACTTAAAGCAATTTTAGCATATAGATCTTCCAAGTATTTGTCATCCACCTTATTCCTGCACACTCAAGTAGCACGTTAAATTCACAAGAATGAAATGTTTGTCATCATTGAAACAAAGGGATTATACTAATGTCAATTTACCCAACATTACCTATCCAGAGCTAGATTCTTTTACCTCACTAAGGTCTTGCCCACTCTTTCAAGCATATGGACACCTTCGCCAAGGATATCCCTGACCGGCCTAAATCGCATGTCTAAAATGGAGGGGATCTATAGTAGTCAGACTTTTAAGATTATAATCCGACAATCAAGCCCCCACAACTATTATATGGGGTCTGATGTAGTATTCGGGGTCAAACCACAGGGACAGGGTTGGTAAGTGTTAAGTACACGGAGTCTCACACTCTTATGCTCCAAATGAAAAGGTGGATTAAAGAGGTTGTTCCCTAAGGAACAACGATGCTCCAAGCAAAACAAAGAAAAGCAAAAGAAAGAAAATAAAGCAAGAGAAAAACATTAAACAAGCAGTAAGAAACAAAGGTATGGAAGGAAACTTGGATTGGGATTCACCTACTAAGGTCTCTCTCCAACATGCAAGACTCTTACCCCTTCGTATACTCCTATCAAGATTTCAAGCAATCATCAAAATGTCTATTCCCTCCTCTCTCGAGACTAGGATAGATCTAGGTTCTAAGGTAGTCTCTCTCTCGAGATGACAGCATAACAACCACAAAGCAGACCATACAACCATTAGCTTTAGCATTCTAACACTTTCATACATTCATACTACTCCATAACTCTAGATTAGGCTGGTACTATTCTTTCCAGGTGCCAACAATCAACATCACAAGATGGTAGCTAAGCATACAAGTAAAGCATTAAAAACAAGAGTATGGAGATAATCTCGATAGGAGCATATATATATTTAAAGGGGAATAAGATTATACATGTTGGGAGAGCCTTAGTGGATATTCCCAACCCAAATTAGATGCTTAGCCACACATGTTGACGGGAAACATAGCGGCGTCGCAAAAGGATAGATACATCAATAACTATGAAGAGGGAGAGTACAACGTGATGGAGATGATAGATCTAGATAGAGAAGGAAGAAGGTGATACACCATTGTACTTATTCAAGTCTAGATCTGGAGTGGGCACGGTTGTGGTAGCTTCTTCTTTCAAAGAAGAGGGCGATCAATCTTCTCTCTCCTCCGACTTCGGTCTTTAGAGATCCAAGACTGATGGGTATGAATGTGGGTGACTCTGGAGTTTGACAGCACTTCATGGTCCTTGAAGATCTGATTGTTTGACGTGTCAAGGCTGGGATCTATTTATAGACGTTGCCCACTGACTTAACCCCTAGGTCGCGGTCATGAGATATAGGTCAATCGTGACCTCCATCGCGGTCATGATGTGCTGGTTTTCTGCCATGGTCGAGGGGGAGCCTCGGTCGCGGTATGTTGGAGGGTGGCCTCGATCGTGGAGTGGACTTAACCGCGGGGCATTGCTTCAGTGGGAGGGGCGCGGTCTTGGTGTGAAGAAGCAGGAATAGAGGCATCGACCGTGGCAGGGCCATTAGTGGGCTATACATCCACAGTCGTGGTGTTGACCGCAGTCGCGGCGTAGCATGACCCTGCAAAAGTAAAAGATGTATGAAATTAAGATTTTGACACTAAGGCACTAAAATAAGTAGAGAAATCCATAAAAGGTATGCTAGGGTAAGCATAAATCATACGCAATAAGTACACAAAATGAGATGTTATCAACTCCCCAAAACGTAGGATCGAGCATGTCCTCAGGCTAATGGTAGGCCTAAAATCATAGAGATATGAGCTATGGGTAATAAAAAAAAAATCAGAAAGCCTACCATTATAGAGTTGTCTCATTCTTATAGAAAAATTCTCATGGTATGTCTGCATTAAATCTAGAGATTCATTTTCCTCCCTTTCATATCCAAAGTTGCATGACTCTGAATCCTGGCCAATGCCTTTTGGTAGTAAAGGGCTCTCTGTCTCAATGTCTTACCCTTCCCCGTGCTAGGTTGCTAGCCATACTTGTACAACATCCCCTTAAGGGGTAGATTTCACACCCTTCCTTTATATTAGTTGGCCCTATGCTAGTGTGCTCATGTAGATTTTAGTCTTTAAGTGATTTCCTACACTCCTCAATTTCCCTCACCCACAAGCTTCGTAAGCACAGTGTTGCCCCAAGGGATCCTGACATTAAGTCAGGTGGTTGTGTGAGGGTTGCTTGGGAGCGTAGGTGGATCTACTTGGCTTCAGGATTCCACTTATGGGCACAACATATTTGCATTTATGAGTGCAATAATACATTGATAGTGTGGGATCCTTCAACATCTTTTAGGCACAACTCTCAATATTTTTTTTCTTTTTGGCTTTTCATATCTCCTCTCAGGTTTGGGTGAGGGGTTTTTTTAAATGATTTTCTGGGCGGCCAAGCCTCTTTTCATCCTAAAGTGGGGATAATTAAACCTAGAAGGGACAGTTGTTTCCTTCTCAAGGGAGGTGAGGACTTTCTAGCTAGAACTGCCACGTTAGGTTGATTGGTCGGGAGTATGGCTTGGTAAAGTCCTCCAGTTTCCAGAGATTTCTTAGACTTAGGGTTGAACCACGCACAAGGTTTTGCCATAAGAATGAGATAAAATTGTATTGTTCTGCTTCTTATTTTTTACTTTTATGTGTATTGGTTGCTCATTTTCACCTCTTTAGAAATGATAGCACTACAACATATAGTAGGGGGACTAACAAGTCTAAGAAGGGGCTAAACAAAATTGTGACTAATATATAAAAAATTGAAAATAAAATTTTAGAAAAATTTGTTTCTCATGATTGTAGTAGAAGCAAAAATATGTACAAGAGAATTTTTGAAAATTTTGGTGACAAAATTGTACCTCTCACGCCCGTTTATGACTCCTCCCCCAAACTTATTATTCACCTCAAACCATGGTGTCAAAATTGGAGTTGGATGTATAAATGGGCTTTCTTTATTGCTACTAGTTGTTTGTAGTCACCCACTTTGATTCGAGGAGCATGTTGGCATATACTCAGTGTAGTGGGTGGTATTATTCATGTTGTGTGTCCTCCATCTTTGTATTCATTGTATCTAGGGCGATCATCCAAGCTTGATAGTGGTACTTATTGAGGGCTTCTATGGAAGAACTGCGTCTTCTTCTTTGCCTTCTTTATGCTTGTACCCTTTTCCATGATTTTTGAGCATTTCTATGATTGCTTCAACGCACGTGACTGCCTTCTCTTCTGGAGGTGTCTTTGTAGTAGTCATGTTCATGTGTTTGTTGAGTGCAAAGGTTGCATCTGAGTTGTTGTATAGAACTACAGTCCTAGCTATAATACTGACTGCTAGCATAGTCCAATGACTATCATGTAGGATGGGCATGAATATATAGTTTGGGAGAGAGGTCGCCAGGCGTTGCATTAGGCGGTCTTTTTCGCCTGACCTTTTATCCTTCAAGATATCTTCTACTAAGAGAAAGTAGGCCATATGCACATTTGGCATGTTGTCATTCAACAGTTCCTGATGGGCAGACATAGTGTTGACTGAAAGGTACCCTCTTATTTTCAAAGTATCTTTGAGGTCGTGCTTTAGTACACATATGCAATCCCTTTCGAATATTTCCTCTGTCATGGTGTCACCTTCCCTTAAGCATTTTATTATCAGTTGTACGGATTCTAGTGACAAGCTTTCGCAGGTCCACCTATCAAAATCCTTGAAGATTGGCACTATTTCTCCTACTGGCCCATCAGGTTTTACCTCTGGCATATCATCTTCCTCTATCTCCCCTTCTTCAGGCTCATGAAATGGATGTTATTCTTTGTTTTTTTCTACCAAAGGAGAGTGTTTTGGCTCACTTTCAGGTTGTTTCTCTACTTTGTCCAGAGTTTCGGCTGCCCATCCTTCCTTCCAAGCAGTTGCTCTAGCGGGGTCTTCTGGATCAACCCATAGGGTTTTAAGCCTTTCCCTCCAAGTTTTCTTTTCATATAGAGGTATTTCTTGGTGAAGCCGACGTGGTATTGCGTCTGAAGGCGTCGATGGGTCATTGAAGAAGTGGCGATCATAGATAACCTCCATTGCATAGACACCACATAAGCCATGTAAGTCTTCTGTGTAGAGGTCTTCCAGTGGGATTCCCTTGTTGATTGCTTCCATCATCCTCAGTACGATGAATGCACATTGTTTTAGCCTTTTCTTGGGGGACCTTTTACAGATTGAGAACTATGTCCATATCCCTTGGTGTCGGATGTCCGTTGTCTGAATAGCCCACTATAGACGTAGTGTCACCTTTAAAATATCTCTTGCTTCCTTATTTTTGTAAACCAGTGATGTGTTGTCCAATTCAGCTGCGCAGCAATTGAACATTGTTGTGCGTCTCTCATATAGGTTGACGACAATAAGTGCCCAGTGCTTTACAGTCCTTATAGGCATAACTACAAATTTTGTCTCCTCTCTGCTCACTGCACATTTTAGTTTTTTCACATTGGTAGATTTGTAATTTTTATAAAAAAGTTAACCTACTAGATGTGTGGTGCCGTTGAAAACAAGTTGCATTTTCTCAAGATGTAGAAATTCTTCCAACAGAGTTATGTAGAGTACTTTGAACATCTTTTTGTGTATTTGTGCTCTTTTGAGAAAGATCCCTCTAAAATAGTCCTTGTTAAGCGACCTACCTTTGTTGTGTAAAGAATATGTGTGCCTCGCAGGTTGTCATGAAGCACATTTGCTAAAACATGGACATCTCTGCATGTGATTCTGGATAAGGAAGTCATGTCCATGTCTGCCATTTTGCAGGGTAGAGGAGGGGTAACATCAAATAGTACAATATCAACTAGTGTGCTCTACTTTTTGACCAGCTCGTTTGTGAAGAAAGAGGCAAGTCTGCCTTTGTTGTCTTCTGAGGTTCCATATCTTGTTGTTTACATTGTTGGGGGTAGTATTTACATCGTAGGAAGTTGTATCTTAGCATCCAACTGCGCTTGATTTGTTGTTTTACTTTCATTATTCATAGATCTCTCTCCAATTAAGTCTTCTATGGGTCTGTCCTCTTCTGATGGCTGCTCTAGTTCTGCTGAATTGAGTGTGGCTGATGTCGCAACCATCTTTCCATCATAGAGTGTGTCATTGTGCTCGTAATGTGCCAGATTTTGCAGAAATCATTGCATATGTCCATTCGATAAGTCATGTCATCCAAGAACTTGTTAAGATCTCTAAAATCTTGTGATGTGAGATCTTCTATGTGGGCTCTGATCTCCAAAACACTAGATAAACATAGCAGAAGCGATTCGATTAACAACGGAATACAAAAAATCACGAGAAATTAAAACTTTTCGAAAACGAGATCTCAAAAAAAAACCTGAAACTCCTTTTATAAAAGTAAGATGAACTGTTTACATCTCTGATAAATCATTTCTCGAGTGATTATATACATCATGATACTAAATCTCAAGACTTCAAAATTCTCAGATCAACAAACTCCTAGGACCTGAGTGTACAGAGACGACATAAGACTATTCTAACTACAAGACTAGACAGCACAGTGTTTCCACCTGAAAATCACTGCTGCTCCTAGTTTTGCTATTGTCGCTGCTGTCCACCTGCAGATCGGTTCCTTCGACCTCGACATCCACCTAAAGGTAGAAATCTACGGGGTGAGACAATTTCAAATAATTGTCCCAGCGAGAGTTATAACTCTCCGCCAGAAACTTTGTTAAAAGAAATCAAAGGAATATCATGAGCAGGTAACTTAGATTACTCACAGCAGGCTTGATAACAATTACTCACCTTTATTAAGGAATATGAAGAACATGTATACTAATATTTGAACAGGATATTAAATGCAAGCAATGTAATATCAATCAATGTTCTTCGTAGTTCAACCTAAGCAGTTATGCTACACGGTTGATTATGTTTTACAAACATCATTATGCCCTGCGGAGATGAGGTATACCGCTCATGCTCCAACCGATCACTAGTAATTCGCATCGGTATCATACTAGGTCATCGAAAGAGTCGGATTCTCATGACCTTCAACTACCTCAGTCAGAATGAGGATAAACATGCAGGACATCTAGTGTCTCTGCTATTATAGCTCACCAGGGTATTCTGGTACTTCGCTATTAGAGTCACAGTGGCATTCTTCACTCTCTTTGCTATCGAAATATTTCATGTTTATCTCTCATCGATGCGGTATAAAAGATTCCTTTGGGAGAATAGTGTTACATCATCCCGGTATAAACATATAGTGAAGGGTTGATGGATTAAGATATATCCACATCAACTCCTACACTAGGATGTAAGGATATACACATCCATATTCCCCCACATACTCTAAAGTATGTGATCCAGGAGTTCCCTTAGGAAAACCTGTTTCACCATCATTTAAACTCTGACAATGATGGATCTATGATCAGGGCTCTACATGATATGATTATACTTGGTTATTAGGTACATTTCAGTATTCTTTTAGCATAATACATGTTTCCAAACATTCAAGTACTAAACATGGCTATAATAGAAGAATACTAAATATAACGGGTATTACTCATATCAGTTATCAGATGGATATCAATTCTTAATCATCTTATCACTATGATTCAGGAACATGGGTGCTCACACCCTTATATCATCATAACACCTGCTATCAAGTGACATGTCAGCATCAAGTCATCTATTAGCATGACCTTGATGTCATTCATGGCCCTTAAGGCATATCAGTTTCATATGATGCCACTTACATCTAGGCAACATAGTTATCTCTGTTCATAAGCTATTGACATGCTTTCAATGAAAATAATGTCATAACCGTTGCCCTGGCCATGATTACATCTTACTAACCACCTGTATGATTAGTATAATTGAGATTATGCATGTTTAACAACATCCTTACAAATACCAAGACTTTTCAATTTCTTTCATAAAGTACCACGGCCGTGCTTCCTTGCACGGTCATGCAAAGGAAGGTTACCACGGCCGTGCTCCATAGCACGGGCGTGTTATGAATCAGTATACCTCTACTGATTTTAGGGTTTGGATGCATTCCTCCTTATCATGGGGTTATTGAATCTCTTTAGTTTACAAGGTAAATAGATTCCTCATGCTACAACTTGTTATTAGGGTTTCACACTCATAGGTATAACCTAGAGTTACTTCTTTTTACAACCTCACCCCAAATTAGGGTTTACTATTCACATTACATGTTATTACCCTAGAATTAGGGTTTATTATTCACCTCATAGTGAATTGAGCTCATATTATCATCATGTATGAGGAACATCATCATTGATGCCCTATATTTAGGTTAAGATTCATCAATCATCGTAGTTAGGGTTTCCTTGATCTCTCCTTGATGGATCATACCCTAAACCTGTTCATTCTTATGCATTGAAGATATGTTACTTGATTATTTTAGGAGCCCTCTCTCTCCTCTTACTTCTAGATGATGATTACATCACTCTAGATTAGGTTGCGTTAAGTCCTCATTGACCAACACAAGCCAACACATCACTATCATGTGATTAGGGTTTGATTAAAACAAGGTATCCTTTAATTGAACCCATTTAAGCTTAAACGAGTGTGGACCCACTTTGAGCTTAAACGAGTGTGGACCAATTTGAGCTTAAACGAGTGTGAATCCATTTGAGCTTAAACGAGTGTGAACCCACTTGAGCTTAAACGAGTGTGGACCCATTTGAGCTTAAACGAGTGTGGACCCATTTGAGCTTAAACGAGTGTGAACCCACTTGAGCTTAAACGAGTGTGGACCCACTTGAGCTTAAACGAGTGTGAACCCACTTGAGCTTAAACGAGTGTGAACCCACTTGAGCTTAAACGAGTGTGAACCCACTTGAGCTTAAACGAGTGTGGACCCACTTGAGCTTAAATGAGTGTGGACCCACTTGAGCTTAAACGAGTGTGAACCCACTTGATCTTAAATGAGTGTGGACCCACTTGAGCTTAAACGAGTGTGGACCCACTTGAGCTTTAAACGAGTGTGAACCCACTTGAGCTTAAATGAGTGTGGACCCACTTGAGCTTAAACGAGTGTGAACCCACTTGAGCTTAAACGAGTGTGGACCCACTTGATCTTAAACGAGTGTGAACCCATTTGAGCTTAAACGAGTGTGAACCCACTTGAGCTTAAACGAGTGTGGACCCACTTGAGCTTAAATGAGTGTGAACCCACTTGAGCTTAAATGAGTGTGGACCCACTTGAGCTTAAACGAGTGTGAACCCACTTGAGCTTAAACGAGTGTGGACCCACTTGAGCTTTAAACGAGTGTGAACCCACTTGAGATTAAACGAGTGTGGACCCAGTTGAGCTTAAACGAGTGTGAACCCACTTGATCTTAAACGAGTGTGGACCCACTTGAGCTTAAACGAGTGTGAACCCACTTGAGCTTAAACGAGTGTGAACCGACTTGAGCTTAAACGAGTGTGGACCCACTTGAGCTTAAACGACCTTAAGGTCGTTTGGATCCAAATGGGTTCAAACCGCAAGGACATAAAAGGTGAAACAAAGGTTATGTTTGAATAGGATTTCCTATGTTGAAGCCTTCAATTGGCCATGTCCTTGTTAACCATTTACAAATTGAGTCAATTAGGATTAGCCTTAATCAATTGGACACCAAATTGATTCTCAATTGAAAGCTAGTTGGGGTTAAATCCCACTCAATTAGGGTTTTCAATCGGCTAATCATCAATTTTCAACAATGTGAAATAAATTGTAGTTGAACCCATCAATTGAGCTCCAATTGGGCCCAAACTTGGCCCAAACGGTCTTGGGATCATTTGGATATCCTCCAAACGGTCTTGAGACCATTTGCCCAAAGTTTTATCAAAAACTAAATCAATTTGATAAGGATTGAACCCTAACTAGGTCCAAAATCAGCATTTTTATCAATTCATCAACCTATTGAAAATTGGACCCTCAAACCATCAAATTTCCTTAACCCTAGACCTCCAAACGGTCTTGGGTTGTCACCAAACGGTCTTAAGACCGTTTGAGTGAACCCCCAAATGGTCTTGAGACCGTTTGAGTCCTTCAACCCAAAATTCACCAAAATCTATCATTGAAAAACTCAATTCAACCCGATTAGGGTTTAAGGAGTTGAAGTGCCTTCAACTTGTGATTGGTTTGGAATTGGGTTATGATTCTTTGTAGGAATTAAATTCAATATGTTTACAACAGTTACTTAAAGGGTCTTCCCTTGGTCAACCCTATCAAATGGTCTTGAAGACCGTTTAAAACTAAACGATCTTGCAAGATCGTTTGAGATCAAACGGGTTGAGCCCCTTTTTAATTTCAAACGGTTGCAAACCGTTTAGACCTATTGGTCCAAGATCATTTAATAAAGTTGGATAAGTACCAACATAGATATTAACGCCCTTTGTCTTAAACCTTTAAACCAAGGTATGTTCTTCACGAAAAAGCTTGCAAGAGTGCAAAGAAAGATGGGGAAGAAGAAGAAGAACTAACTATTATTTGCAAGAATAAAAGTATGCATAACAAAGCAAGGTTTAGAGTTATAAAACCCGCCTCAAACGTTGTTCCTAGAACTCCAAGCTTCCAAGCTTTGAAACTTTAATGGTGGCTTGAGCTCCACAGGTCATCCAAGGTTGTTTCTACAAGGAAAAGTTGGGAAGGATCGGCTAGGAAGAGAAAGCTAAGTAAGATAACCATGAAACCAACCTTGTAACCTGGTTTCCTCCATGAATTCGAGCAAGATGATGATAAAATCTTACCTAGATGAACTTGGTCGTCTTCCTCTACTCCTGAGCTCTGTCCTAAGTCGGTCTAAGCAAGGGAATAAGAAGGGAAGAAAGGAAACGTTGCCTTTGGTTGCAAAGGAAAGGATCATATATACTTTGAGGTTATTTTCATCATAAGGACAACTTACTCCTCCTTTTCACAACTAGGTCCTTCCTTTCTTTTAAGCACGTCCCTCCTCTTCATATATAAGGTAAAACTTCTTCTAAGACCAAGGACTAAAGGAAAGGAAGGTCAACTTGTCACTATGGTGCACATATACATATAAGGGTCTCCTTTACTTATAACTTTGGTGGTTTAATTACAAAGGTGTTTCTTATTATATGATTATTCAAATGAAGTGCCTCCTTCATTATTATAACTTTACATGATGTCAAAAGTCATAAAAGATATTCTAGAAAGTGTATATCACAAGTTGCACCCCATATTTTGGGTAAATTGCACTTTACACCAAAATTAGGGTTTTAAGCACAAGGATTGCTCCACAAGTTGCACCTTGGTGCCCAAACTTGGGAAATCCATCATACCTCATCATATTCATTCATATGATGTCTCTTTATTAGAGGAACATCTTAACATGTTAATATTGCAAGTTAACCCTTCTAATTGGGTAATTTGCACATAGGTCCCTGCATAACAAAACAATACTACAATCATTGTTTTAAAAGGACAGAAATGAAATTGTATGTTCCTCATGAACTTAATTACATGCCAGAAGTTAATCACAAGTATCTTAATTACATGATTTAAGTAAAACACCTAGGGTTAAGTTATAACCCAGGTCAGGGATGTTACAAATTATCCACCCCTCAAAAGGATTTCGTCCCCGAAATTGATTTAGCATATTAGGACAAAAGAGCAGGGTATATCCTCCTCATCTCTTCCTCCAGCTCCCAAGTGGCTTCTTTAACACCACGATGATTCCAGAGGACTTTCACAAGACTTATATCTTTCTTCTTTAACTTTTTAATTATGTTATCAAGGATTGACACTGGTCCCTCCTCATAAGTTATATCTTCATTCACTTCTACTTCCATAGGTTGTAGAACTGACTCGGTATCAGGGTGACATTTCCTCAACACAGAAATGTGAAACACAGGGTGTAACTTCTGCAATTCTGGTGGCAATTCTAGTTTATAGGCTACCTTTCCAACTCGTTCAATGATTGGATAAGGCCCCATAAATCTAGGAGCTAACTTTCCTTTCTTTCCAAAATGAAGGACTCCTTTCCAAGGTGAGGCCTTGAGGTACACTCTGTCTCCAACCTGGAACTCTAAAGGTCTACGACGTCTATCAGCATAAGACTTCTATCTATCCTGTGCAGTCTTAAGTTGTTGTTGGATTACCTTAATCTTTTCTGTGGTCTGCTGCACAAGATCAGGACCTAACAACTGATGTTCACTAGTCTCATACCAACATAAGGGTGATCTGCAACGTCTACCATATAAGGCTTCATAAGGTGCCATATCAATACTATGTTGATAGCTATTGTTATAGGAAAACTCTATCAAGCTTAGGTGTAGATCCCAACTTCCTGTGAACTGGAGAACACATGCTCTCAACAAGTCTTCCAAGGTCTGTATAGTCCTTTCCGATTGTCCATCATTCTGTGGATGAAAGGTTGTACTAAACCTTAACTGGGTGCCTAGTGCCCTATGTAGCTGTTCCCAAAAACAACTTGTGAACTGAGGACCTCTGTCAGAAACTATGGTGATAGGGACTCCGTGCAAACGCACTATCTCTTGAACATATAACTGGGATAACCTTTCAGCAGAATAGGTTGTTTTGACAGGTAAGAAATGTGCTGTCTTAGTCAACCTATCAACAATTACCCAAATGGAATCATGTCCTTTGTTTGTCCTAGGTAGGCCAACAACAAAGTCCATGGTTACATGATCCCACTTCCACTGTGGTATGGGTAAAGGTTGCATTGTTCTTGCAGGCTTCTGGTGTTCAGCTTTAACTTGCTGACACACCGGACACCTCAGAACAAACTCAGCTACATCCTTCTTCATCCCAGGCCACCAATACATATCTTTCAAGTTTTGATACATCTTGGTGCTCCCTAGATGCATAGCATACATATAAGAATGAGCTTCCTCCAGGACTAACTTCCTCAGGTTATCCACATCAGGCACTATCATCCTCCCATGATAGCATGCCACTTGATCATTTGATTCATGAAAACCTTCTTGCTTCTCATCACCATACTCAGATCTGATCTGTTGAACTGCAGCATCAACTTGTTGTGCCTCCTTAATCTGCTCTCTTAGGGTGGGTTTGATATGCATCTCAGCCAACAACCCGGCAATCCATGACACCTTCATCTGTACATTATCTTGCCTTAAGGAGATAAGCATATCTCTCCTAGGGCATACTAAAGAGTTTAATTGTGCCCTATCAGAGGATGATGTTGCTGATTTCCTACTCAAGGCATCTGCAACTACATTGGCCTTCCCTGGATGGTAATCTATCGTACAATCATAATCCTTGATTAACTCCATCCAGCGACGTTGCCTCATGTTAAGGTCATGCTGAGAGAAGATATACTTAATACTCTTATGATCAGTGAAAACCTGGAATGTTTCTCCATATAGATAGTGTCTCCAGATTTTCAAGGCATGAACCACAACAGCTAACTCTAAATTGTGTGTCGGATAATTCTCCTCGTGTTTCTTAAGATGTCGAGAAGCAAAAGAAATCACATGCTTATCCTGCATCAGCACACATCTGAGTCCATTCTTGGAGGCATCACAGAAAACTATGTATTCTTTACCTTGGTCAGGTAACAAAAGTACAGGTGCACTTGTCAACCTCTCCTTCAACAACTGAAAGGACTGTTGACACTTATCACTCCAAGTAAAAGAAACATCTTTCCGGGTCAACTTTGTCAAGGGTAGGGCTATAGAACTGAAGTTCTTAATGAACCTTCGATAATAGCCAGCCAACCCTAAGAAACTACGAATCTCCGTCAGTGTCTTCGGTTGTTCCCATTGTAGAACAGACTCTACCTTTTTAGGGTCAACACGAATTCCCGAGGCAGATACCACATGTCCAAGAAAAGATACCTCCGGCAACCAGAACTCACACTTGCTAAACTTAGCGTATAACTCATGTTGTCTTAGCAAAGTTAGAGCTTGACGAAGATGTTGTTCATGCTGTTGAGCATCTCTACTATAGATCAGTATGTCATCTATAAAGACAACAACATTCTGATCGAGGAAAGGTCGGAAGATTCTATTCATAAGTTCCATAAATGCAGCTGGTGCATTAGTTAGTCCAAACGACATAACTGTGAACTCATAGTGACCATACCTTGTCCTGAAAGCAGACTTGGGTATGTCACTGTCCTTATACGAAGTTGATGATATCCAGACCTCAAGTCTATCTTCGAGAAGACGGTTGCACCACGCAATTGGTCAAAAAGATCATCAATCCTCAGCAGAGGGTACTTATTCTTTATCGTTACTTTATTTAGTTGTCTGTAATCAATGCACAACCGCATTGATCCATCCTTCTTTTTAACAAACAAGACCGGAGCACCCCAAGGTGAAGTGCTTGGTCGAATAAAACCCTTCTCAAGCAACTCTTGAAGTTGTTTCTTGAGTTCTACCATCTCAGCAGGCGCCATCCTATACGGTGTTTGTGCTATGGGTTGGGTATCTGGGATCAAATTGATTTCAAAATCAATTTCCCGAGGCAGTGGCATACCTGGAAGTTCTTCAGGAAATACATCTTCAAATTCCCTAACTACAGGAACTTCAGCAGGGTTGGGACTCACCTTGGTGGTATCTATCACATGGGCCAAGAATGCATAACATCCTTGCCTCAACAGCTTATCAGTAACCATAGCAGTCACAAGACAGGTGGGTAGAATCTTTCTCTCTCCTTGAAAGATCCATGTGTTGCTCTCATCAGCAAACACAACCTGCTTGGATTCACAATCCAAGACAACTCTATACCTTTCTAAGGTATCCATTCCAAGGATTATGTCAAATCCTTGCATATCAAGTGGTATAAGATCCACTTGAATGCGATGATCAGAAAAGAAGAGGATGCAGGGAGAGCATACCTCTTGCAAAACAACAGAACCTCTCAACGGAGTCTCGAGCAACAAGCTATCTGCCCTATGACTAACTGTCATATTACAGTTACGAATCACTCTTCGAGTGATAAAAGAGTGTGTAGCACCCGGGTCAATCAAAATAACTACAACAAAGGATTTAGACATATCAGAATATAAAAGTTCCATCTGACCTGCCACAACCCGTGGATTGACCACTGCTTCTGGTGGGTTCATAGCATAGACCCTTGTTATCGCCTGGTGTTGAGTTGGTGCTGACGATCCAGCCTGAGACGCTTTCCCACGTCCTCTAGCTGCTCCTTGAGACTGCCTTCTCTGTGATCCCTGTTGATTCTGCCTCTGAGGTTGTGTCACACTGACAGGCCTAGACCTACAGTCCTTCATCAGATGTCCCACCTTTCCACAGTTATAACAGCTTCTTTCCAGTTGTTGTGGTCTTGGTGGTCCTGTGACTGACATTGATGCTGAACTGTGAGTCGCTTGTGGCGGTAAACCTCGTCCTCTACCTCTACTTGGGGACCACTGAGTCTGGGAACTAGATCTGGGTGGTGGAGGTGTAGGTGCAGAGAATCTAGGCTTCTTAAAGTCTCTAGATGAAGATCCCTAGAATTGTGGATATCTCTTTTGGGTTTGCCTTTTCTCGACTACGGATCTCTCTATCCTTCAGACTGACTCAACGAAGGTGGAGAATCTCTCCCGATTTTCTAGGGCAGACACGGGAGTAGTCATGTCAGCATTCAAACCCTTCTCAAACCTCCTAATCCTTTCTTCATTAGTGGTAGGCATATGCGGACAGAATCGCAACAACTCCATGAACTTAGCCTCATACTCGCTAATGTTCATCATACCTTGCCTCAGTCTCTCAAACTGAAAGATCTTCTCGTCTAGGAAGGTCTTTGGAAAATATCTGTGAACAAATTCCCGATGAAAGTCTTCCCACGAGATCTCTATTCTAGGCCTCTTCTGCTCTTCCATGGTCCACCAGTGACCAGCACTACCTTTGAGAAGATAGACAGCATGTCTAACCTTCTCACCTTTGGGGATGTTAAGGATTCTGAAAGCTTTCTCCAACTCAGTTAACCACAGATCAGCATCAGCAGGGTCAGCTGTACCAAAGTATTCATTTGCTCTGACCCGACGAAGTCGCTCGAACGTCTTACCGATACCTTGACCCTCAGACTGGACAGGTGCCCTAGGTGCAGGCATGGGCATCCTGTCGGTGATGTGTGTCATGGCAGTCATAAACTGCCCGAACATAGTTTGAACAGTTGGGTTTTCCATGTCAGCTGGGTCAAACTGAGGTGGCTCCATAGGTGGCTCAGGTACAGGTTGCTCTATTTCTAGGTTCCTTGCACCTTCTCGAGGTGCAGCAACACTACTTTCTGCCTCGTACTCCTCCTGTGGTCCAGACATCCTTAATTATCTTCTTCTCCTGAGGAGCAAAAGACTCTATTAGATAAGAAAGAAGTACTAAGGATAGACTTGACACTCTAAGTCCTATGTCTCTGTAGACTCAGCGAACCTAGAGCTCTGATACCACTAATTGTGGGCTCTAATCTCCAAAACACAAGATAAACATAGCGGAAGCGATTCGATTAACAGCGGAATACGAAAAATCACAAGAAATTAAAACTTTTTGAAAACGAGATCTCAAAAAAAAACCTGAAACTCCTTTTATAAAAGTAAGATGAATTGTTTACATCTCTGATAAATCACTTCTCGAGTGATTATATACATCATGATACTAAATCTCAAGACTTCAAAATTCTCAGATCAACAAACTCCTAGGACCTGAGTGTACAGAGACGACATAAGACTATTCTAACTACATGACTAGACAGCATAGTGTTTCCACCTGAAAATCACTACTGCTCCTGGTTTTGCTGCTGCCGCTGCTGTCCACCTGTAGATCGGTTCCTTCGACCTCGACGTCCACCTAAAGGTAGAAATCTACGGGGTGAGACAATTTCAAATAATTGTCCCAGCGAGAGTTATAACTCTCCGCCAGAAACTTTGTTAAAAGCAATCAAAGGAATATCATGAGCAGGTAACTTAGATTACTCACAGTAGGCTTGATAACAATTACTCACCTTTATTAAGGAATATGAAGAACATGTATACTAATATTTGAACAGGATATTAAATGCAAGCAATGTAATATCAATCAATGTTCTTCGTAGTTCAACCTAAGCAGTTATGCTACGCGGTTGATTGTGTTTTACAAACATCATTATGCCCTGCGGAGATGAGGTATACCGCTCATGCTCCAACCGATCACTAGTAAGTCGCATCGGTATCATACTAGGTCATCGAAAGAGCCGGATTCTCATGACCTTCAACTACCTCAGTCAGAATGAGGATAAACATGCAGGACATCTAGTGTCTCTGCTATTATAGCTCACCAGGGTATTCTGGTACTTCTCTATTAGAGTCACTGTGGCATTCTGCACTCTCTTCGCGATCGAAATATTTCATGTTTATCTCTCATCGATGCGGTATAAAAGATTCCTTTGGGAGAATAGTGTTACATCATCTCGGTATAAACATATAGTGAAGGGTTGATGGATTAAGATATATCCACATCAACTCCTACACTAGGATGTAAGGATATACACATCCATATTCCCCCACATACTCTAAAGTATGTGATCCAGGAGTTCCCTTAGGAAAACTTGTTTCACCATCATTTAAACTCTGACAATGATGGATCTATGATCAGGGCTCTACATGATATGATTATACTTGGTTATTAGGTACATTTCAGTATTCTTTTAGCATCATACATGTTTCCAAACATTCAAGTACTAAACATGGCTATAACAGAAGAATACTAAATATAACGGGTATTACTCATATCAGTTATCAGATGGATATCAATTCTTAATCATCTTATCACTATGATTCAGGAACATGGGTGCTCACACCCTTATATCATCATAACACCTGCTATCAAATGACATGTCAGCATCAAGTCATCTATTAGCATGACCTTGATGTCATTCATGGCCCTTAAGGCATATCAGTTTCATATGATGCCACTTGCATCTAGGCAACATAGTTATCTCTGTTCATAAGCTATTGACATGCTTTCAATGAAAATAATGTCATAACCGTTGCCCTGCCTATGATTACATCTTGCTAACCACCTGTATGATTAGTATAACTGAGATTATGCATGTTTAACAACATCCTTACAAATACCAAGACTTTTCAATTTGTTTCATAAAGTACCATGGCCGTGCTTCCTTGCACGGTCATGTAAAGGAAGGTTACCACGGTCGTGCTCCATAGCACAGGCGTGCTATGAATCAGTATACCTCTACTGATTTTAGGGTTTGGATGCATTCCTCCTTATCATGGGGTTATTGAATCTCTTTAGTTTACAAGGTAAATAGATTCCTCATGCTACAACTTGTAATTAGGGTTTCACACTCATAGGTATAACCTAGAGTTACTTCTTTTTACAACCTCACCCCAAATTAGGGTTTACTATTCACATTACATGTTATTACCCTAGAATTAGGGTTTATTATTCACCTCATAGTGAATTGAGCTCATATTATCATCATGTATGAGGAACATCATCATTGATGCCCTCTATTTAGGTTAAGATTCATCAATCATCATAGTTAGGGTTTCCTTGATCTCTCCTTGATGGATCATACCCTAAACCTGTTCATTCTTATGCATTGAAGATATGTTACTTGATTATATTAGGAGCCCTCTCTCTCCTCTTACTTCTAGATGATGATTACATCACTCTAGATTAGGTTGGGTTAAGTCCTCATTGACCAACACAAGCCAACACATCACTATCATGTGATTAGGTTTTGATTAAAACAAGGTATCCTTTAATTGAACCCATTTAAGCTTAAACGAGTGCGGACCCACTTTGAGCTTAAACGAGTGTGGACCCATTTGAGCTTAAACGAGTGTGAATCCATTTGAGCTTAAACGAGTGTGAACCAACTTGAGCTTAAACGAGTGTGGACCCATTTGAGCTTAAACGAGTGTGGACCCATTTGAGCTTAAACGAGTGTGAACCCACTTGAGCTTAAACGAGTGTGGACCCACTTGAGCTTAAACGAGTGTGAACCCACTTGAGCTTAAACGAGTGTGGACCCACTTGAGCTTAAATGAGTGTGAACCCACTTGAGCTTAAACGAGTGTGGACCCACTTGAGCTTAAACGAGTGTGGACCCACTTGAGCTTAAACGAGTGTGAACCCACTTGAGCTTAAACGAGTGTGGACCCACTTGAGCTTTAAACGAGTGTGAACCCACTTGAGCTTAAACGAGTGTGGACCCACTTGAGCTTAAACGAGTGTGAACCCACTTGAGCTTAAACGAGTGTGAACCCACTTGAGCTTAAACGAGTGTGAACCCATTTGAGCTTAAACGAGTGTGAACCCACTTGAGCTTAAACGAGTCTGGACCCACTTGAGCTTAAACGAGTGTGAACCCACTTGAGCTTAAACGAGTGTGGACCCACTTGAGCTTAAACGAGTGTGAACCCACTTGAGCTTAAATGAGTGTGGACCCACTTGAGCTTTAAATGAGTGTGAACCCATTTGAGCTTAAACGAGTGTGGACCCACTTGAGCTTAAACGAGTGTGAACCCACTTGAGCTTAAACGAGTGTGGACCCACTTGAGCTTAAACGAGTGTGAACCCACTTGAGCTTAAACAAGTGTGAACCCACTTGAGCTTAAACGAGTGTGGACCCACTTGAGCTTAAATGACCTTAAGGTCGTTTGGATCCAAATGGGTTCAAACCGCAAGGACATAAAAGGTGAAACAAAGGTTATGTTTGAATAGGATTTCCTATGTTGAAGCCTTCAATTGGCCATGTCCTTGTTAACCATTTACAAATTGAGTCAATTAGGATTAGCCTTAATCAATTGGACACCAAATTGATTCTCAATTGAAAGCTAATTGGGGTTAAATGCCACTCAATTAGGGTTTTCAATCGGCTAATCATCAATTTTCAAAAATGTGAAATAAATTGTAGTTGAACCCATCAATTGAGCTCCAATTGGGCCCAAACTTGGCCCAAACGGTCTTGGGATCGTTTGGATATCCTCCAAACGGTCTTGAGACCGTTTGCCCACAGTTTTATCAAAACATAAATCAATTGATAAGGATTGAACCCTAACTAGGTCCAAAATCAACATTTTTATCAATTCATCAACCTATTGAAAATTGGACCCTCAAACCATCAAATTTCCTTAACCCTAGACCTCCAAACGGTCTTGGGTTGTCACCAAACGGTCTTAAGACCGTTTGAATGAACCCCCAAATGGTCTTGAGACCGTTTGGGTCCTTCAACCCAAAATTCACCAAAATCTATCATTGAAAAACTCAATTCAACCCGATTAGGGTTTAAGGAGTTGAAGTGCCTTCAACTTGTGATTGGTTTGGAATTGGGTTATGATTCTTTGTAGGAATTAAATTCAATATGTTTACAACAGTTCCTTAAACGGTCTTCCCTTGGTCAACCCTATCAAATGGTCTTGAAGACCGTTTAAAACTAAATGATCTTGCAAGATCGTTTGAGATCAAACGGGTTGAGCCCCTTTTTAATTTCAAATGGTTGCAAACCGTTTAGACCTATTGGTCCAAGATCGTTTAATAAAGTTGGATAAGGACCAACATAGATATTAAATCCCTTCATCTTCAATCTTGAAACCAAGGTCTGTTCTTCACGAAAAAGCTTGCAAGAGTGCAAAGAAAGATGGGGAAGAAGAAGAACTAACTATTATTTGCAAGAATAAAAGTATGCATAACAAAGCAAGGTTTAGAGTTATAAAACCCGCCTCAAACGTTGTTCCTAGAACTCCAAGCTTCCAAGATTTGAAACTTTAATGGTGGCTTGAGCTCCACAGGTCATCCAAGGTTGTTTCTTCAAGGAAACGTTGGGAAGGATCGACTAGGAAGAGAAAGCTAAGTAAGATAACCATGAAACCAACCTTGTAACCTGGTTTCCTCCATGAATTCGAGCAAGATGATGATAAAAGCTTACCTAGATGAACTTGGTCGTCTTTCTCTACTCCTGAGCTCTGTCCTAAGTCAATCTAAGCAAGGGAATAAGAAGGGAAGAAAGGAAATGTTGCCTTTGGTTGCAAAGGAAAGGATCATATATACTTTGAGGTTATTTTCATCATAAGGACAACTTACTCCTCCTTTTCACAACTAGGTCCTTCCTTTCTTTTAAGCACGTCCCTCCTCTTCATATCTAAGGTAAAACTTCTTCTAAGACCAAGGACTAAAGGCAAGGAAGGTCAACTTGTCACTATGGTGCACATATACATATAAGGGTCTCCTTTACTTACAACTTTGGTGGTTTAATTACAAAGGTGTTTCTTATTATATGATTATTCAAATGAAGTGCCTCCTTCATTATTATAACTTTACATGATGTCAAAAGTCATAAAAGATATTCTAGAAAGTGTATATCACAAGTTGCACCCCATATTTTGGGTAAATTGCACTTTACACCAAAATTAGGGTTTTAAGCACAAGGATTGCTCCACAAGCTGCACCTTGGTGCCCAAACTTGGGAAATCCATCATACCTCATCATATTCATTCATATGATGTCTCTTTATTAGAGGAACATCTTAACATGTTAATATTGCAAGTTAACCCTTCTAATTGGGTAATTTGCACATAGGTCCCTACATAACAAAACAATACTACAATCATTGTTTTAAAAGGACAGAAATGAAATTGTATGTTCCTCAGAAACTTAACTACATGCCAGAAGTTAATCACAAGTATCTTAATTACATGATTTAAGTAAAACACCTAGGGTTAACTTATAACCCAGGTCAGGGATGTTACATTCTATGGCAATTCTTTCTTCCCTGACAACGACAATTAGTTGAGGTTCCTCAGCTACAGCCTTGTCCTCTTCTAGGCTGATGTTCAAGTCGAACATTCTTGATAAGGTGCTTGTCTTCTTCATCTCGGCATCTTGATGAGTTTCTGACTTTTTTGGCACTTCTTTTGTACAAGGTTCTACCCTTGGAGTAGTCTTTACGTTGGCACTTTCATCCTTTGAAGTTGTGCCTGCACCTATTCCTCCTATGTCATCATCATCAACTTTATTTGGGCTCGAGGGGCTTGAGAAGGCATGTGATGTGGAAGGACTAGTTAGACGCTTCGACGTTTTTCTTTACTACCAACCGTCCATCTCCTGGCACTTTGCAACTAGTTGTCAGTGTTCGTCGTCTAAGTGTTGACGTTCCTTCTTTAAATCTTCTAATGCTTCTTCATACCCCTTCCACATCAGTTCTTTATCTTCTCTCATGCCATCCTGTTCTTTTCTGAGGTCTACTATTTCTTCAGTTTGCATCTTTAGAGCCCCCATCATCGCATTTTGAGTGTCGATGACCCCTTACATGAACTAGAGGAGTGCCTCAGTTCTCCCGTTCAAACTTTGTACCTACGTTGTTAGTGTGCACAGGCTAGAAGTAATATTGAAATTAATCTCGGAAGCATGTTGCATGTGCAACCACATGACATCGAATGTGTGCCCTAGTACATCACCAAATGTTTGTGGGCGTTGGTGTTGCCGCTCTGCAGGCATTGTTGACAGTGCCGTTGACGTTAAAGACTCCTTAGGTTGTAGAGTAGACATGTTCTGCATTGGATCAACATTGGTTGCTTGGCCAGAGGTGCTCGCGTCTAATTGCTCAGGTACTTACAGCACCACTTCTGAGATCACGGGGTTGGGTGCAACTTTGGGGTCTTTGGACTCTTGGAAGGGTTCCTTCTCGAACTCTAAGTGTCGTTCTTTTTCGGAGGCCTCGACATGTGCTTGGTCACCTTCTTCATTTAGTGGTACTTCAGGTTGGTCTTTGATCTCTACAGGCATGCATGGTGAGGGTAGACTTGGGGCGGAAGATTTGTCTAATGTTTTCTTCTTTCTCTTCCTTATCACCAACTTCTTTCTTTTCTATGGCCTTTGCATCTCCATTTATGGAGTCTTATCCCTCATGTTCTTCTCGCCAGTGGGTGATACTGGACCTGCGGCTGTACTGGTGGTGCCTGAGTACATTTTTTCCACATCTTCCTGTGTGGGCTGCAGCTTGTGGGCATCATAATATGCCATCTCTGGTAGGGTTAGAAGTACTTTAGAGCAGCTTTGTTTATAGAAAAGTTTGCTACCATTCTGTGCCAGAATGATAGTGTTAATAAGGGACTTGATGTTATCTTGGTATGTCCCTTGGTCTTCTTGTATTTCAGCAATAGGTCGGCATCCATAAAATGATAAATAATTCTGGTTATCTGGCTTCCCATGCAGAATTCTTTTGTCTGCTTTGCTTCCCCTCCTACGGTGGCTGACAGCCTCTCGATTAGTAGTCTCCCGATGTTCACTAGTTTCTTATTGAGCATGGACCATATTATAATTAGGTCTCCCTTAGTCACTCCTCTGGTTTCTAATCTTGTGAAGACTGTATTGGCTGTAATTTTTTGTATTACTCTGATAAAGCAAGAGGTGATGAGAGTCATTTTTGAATTCTTCAAGTTGTGCTCATGTTCTCTTGTCAGCTTCTCCCACATATTGTGACTATTGTATCCGATGACTTCTTTTTTGTCTGGCATAGTTGAGCAGGCTTGTTCCTCTTCTGTTATCTTGGTGAATATAGATAGTGTTGAGCATGGCTTCAATAATTATATGAGCCTTGCCTTTATTCTCACTTCAAGCTTGAAGTCCCTGCCACCCTTTTTGCACTCGCCATCACTAACGGGAAGTTTTTTCACTGACAACGTGAACTTTGTCATCAATTGAGTGAGTGAGGGAGCTTCTGATGTATACAGGGTGCACATATTAGCATATTCTAAGAAGTTGATCACTCTGTCATAAATTCCCATCTTCTTGAAGTCATCGACGTCCATGTATCACATCAGTTTGAAGCCTTTAGTCTTCACCTAGTCGAACTGTGATTGGTGTATTTGATCTCTCGATATGAATGCTAGCATCTGCTTATTGAGGGCCTCCTGTTTGTCCTCATTGACCTCTTCAGGGGCCACTTCTTTTTCTTGGCCCTTTGATTTTTCCACGACCGTCAATTTCTTCTTTTTTATGCCTTTTGTACACTTGGCTTCATATTTGTGTTTCTCTGGTTTTTTTAGTTATATTTCAGAAGGCTAGTACTCGGAGGTCTTTGTTCATGAAGTCTCCTGAGACTCTTTGGACTCCTTCGGCATCTTATGGGCCAGAATGTACTCGTATTTCTTCTTCATTAGTTGCAACTAAAGCTTCTTCGTTTGTGAGAGGTTGGGGTTATCCTTCATTGCATTGGTTATCTTCTCTAAGTTTTCTTCCGCAACCCTCAGTGAAGTTGCCTTCTTCATCAAAGTTTCATCAATTGAGGTTTTTGAAATTTTTCACATTTAAATTGTTGCCAGCAAGATTGTATTTTATATTTTATTCATGGCATTCGTGTTTAGTTCATTTTTTAATTGTTTATGCTTGAAGCGCTTGAGATGTCACAATTGTGGCATAAATAGAAAGTAATATCGTGGTCCATAAGGGTTTTGTGACTACGCTAGGTGATTATCAAAGAAAAAGAAATGCCACGACCGTGACAAAGAAATGGCGTGACCGCGGTCAATGTTAGACCCGATCAAGAGGAATTTCGTACAGGGGAGGACCACATCCGCAGTCAAAGCTACGATTGGTGCCATGACTACGGTCATGAAGGTAACCACCCGAACGTGATCACGACAATCGCGGTGGGTATTCCCACCCAAATTCCAACTGACCAGTGGTGATACAACCAGAAGCGTGTGAGTAAAATGTCGCCATAGGTTCAACATTGGTTGAAAAGAAAAAAGGAAACCATCGTAGAAACTCTGATGAAGGAGAATAAATGTACTCAGAGATTCCAGCGGTATTCGCGCCATAGAGAAAACCAAATTCTAGGGTTGTAAACCCAAGAAAGGCAATGAAACCCCAAAAAGGTAAGAGACAAGAATAGCGGTGAACAAAGGGAGTGTGCAATCGGTACCTCGGTGTGGTTAGGAATTCAAAACAGACAGCTAGGGAGGTAGCGATAGAGGTGGTGCTATCATGGAGAAGGTACGACGTCGGTGATCGGGTTCATAGCAAATGTCCCTCGGTATTCTATCATCATCGCATTTTCTTGCATCTGGTAGTTCTTCAGTTAGGTTTCCTCCAACATTCGAGAATCAAAAAGCGAGGAGAGAAAGAAAACCCTATTGTCGAGAGGGATCTGCTTATATACTTGGAAACAACCACGACCGCAGCTGGGTAGACTGCCATGACCGAGGTCAAGTGTGCTCTCAACCATGTCGTGACCGTGGTCCTAAGCATGTAAATCTGGTACCGCAACCGCGATAGGTGTTGTGACCGTGGTGCACACATAACCAAGTTGATAGAAATAATTAACTAAAACTAAAAAACCTAATCTCTCATTAAAACTTATGTGAAACAAGGCAATTTTTATATTACATTTATACTTTTTCTATATGCAAAAAACCAAAATACCTAGACAGAGTGAGGTACATAGCTCATAGACTAAAACATGAGATAAAGGAAAACTTGAATTGTAAAAGAAAGCAGTAAAAGCTTGGGTTGCCTCTCAAGAAGTGCTAGTTTAAAGTCTTTTAGCTTGACTTTCTTTCATTTTGGCTTATTCCTTCTTCAGCTGGTGTTGATACTTGCTTAAACTTTTCATATGTTAGAGGACCTGGTTCCCCTAACCTTAGCTCGATCCTTATCACAAAAGCTTCATCTTCATAATACATTTTTACCCTATGCCCATTCACCTTGAAAGTGTATGTCTTGTCTTTGGTTAATTCCATCATCCCTGACAGGTACATTTTTACCACAGAAAAGGGGTCGGACCATCTTATTCTTAGCTTTCTGAGGAACAACTTGATACTTGAATTGAATAAAATAACTTTGTCTCCTTCATGGACATCCTATCTCTTTAGGTGGGCGTCATGTCATACCTTAGTTCTTTGGTTATAGATCCTTGCATTCTCATAAGCATGCAGTCTCAACTCTTCAAGTTTCTGAAGTTGGAGAAATCTTTTTTGTCCCGCTTTGTCAAGATCCATGTTCAGAAATTTGATAGCCCATAGGGATTTGTTCTCTATTTTGACAGGCAGATGACAGGACTTCCCATAAATCAACCTGTAGGGTGTCATGCCTATAGGTGTCTTGTATGCTTTGTGATAAGCCCATAGCGCATCGTTGAGTTTCATAGACCAATCCTTCCTTTTACGACTTACAGTCTTCTCTAAGATCTGCTTGATATGCCTATTAGACACCTCGACTTGTCCTGACATTTGGAGATGGTATGGTGTTGTAATTTTGTTTTTTACTCCATACTTCCTCAATAGAGATTTGAATTGCTTTTCTCCTAAGTGAGACCCCCCTGTTTCTTATAACAGTGTGTGGTACCCCGAACCATGGGAAGATAGTTTTTTCGAACAACTTGATTACTGCCTTATAGTCACAGGTTTGGGTGGCAACAACCTCTATGTAACATCCCTGACCTGGGTTATGCCATAAACCTGGAAGTTTTTCTTAATTAAGTTATTTATAAACTTGTTTTAATCTTTTGAAAAGTAATTAAGACTCAAGGAGAGTTTAATTTTCAAGTTTGAGCTTATTTGCAAACTATGTGTGCATTATATGATATTTTGGGTGTAAATTGAAATTTACCCAAGATGAGGGGTTATATTGCAATATGTCACATATTGAATGTACCTCAAGTCCTTTAGCATCATAATAGATAGAATGATGCTAAGGGGTGGCTTGTGGAAAGCCTAAGTTCCAAGTTGGAGCTTGTTTGAATAATGATTGTGCCTTGTGTACCAATTTTGGTGCAAATTGCAATTTACCCAAAATGTAGGGTTGATGTGCAAATTGCCACATCTAGAGTGTCCCTACTCTCTCTTAACGTCATCTAGACGAGATATAAAGAAATAGGTACCATGTTTGAATCATATTTGAGTGATGGTATTCTTGGTGATGAAAAGACCAAGAAGAGTTGTATAGTCGACACCCTAAATTGAGTTGTATTGAGTTGTAGAGCTTATATGGGAGTGCCTACCGGCCAAGGAGCCATATAGGAGGTTCCATATCTTTTTGTCAACTCTTGGAAAAATCCATGATGAGTTAAACACCTCAACAAGGTGATGGATATCGATTTACAACTTTCCTTGGAAAAGTTGTATCGGTTTGTGAATAAAGTGAAGTTGGGTTGAAATATCTTGTTCAACAAGATAAGTCATGGCCGAAATATTATCCCTAGATTATCCCCAAGAGTTTTGCATGTCAAGATAAATATTTGTGCATGCATGGACACGTGTCAACCCATGCATGGACATGTGTCACATAGTAGTATAAGGTGATGACACCTCTTATACACTCTCTCTCGTGAGCCTCAATTATATATACCACTCCTTTCACCTACTAGTGAAACTTTTCAAATCATACGACTCTCTTTCTCTTATATATCGTGCATAGTAGTTGAGGAGCAAGGAGGAGCTTGAGCCTTAAGCTTAAGGTGAAGCCATGGTCATCTCCAACCTTGGTTGAAGCATGAATCTCGGGTTGTGATTCTTCCTTTCTTTTCTTCTTCACCAAGTTTTTATCTATGGTGATTCTTTGCATATAAAGGAGTTGTGAACAAGTCTTGGATCTTTGATAAGTTCATCTTCAACCTTGGGAACATGAATCTTTGGAGCTTGGGGCTTTGAAGTTGTTCTTGAGGTAGGTTATATAACTTGAACCCAATCATGTTATTATTCACCTTCAATATTGTTATACTTGTTGATCTACTTTCAATTTCAATTTTTCTTGAATAATTTATGAATCTATGAGTTCTCATAGTTGCATAGGACTATTTTCCATGAACTATAACAATAAGGGATGAAAGTCTAGAGCTTTATGATGATGACATCATCATGGCACAAACCGATATCGGGTTGAAGCACCTCTAACCTGATATGGTAATGAAACCCAATATGGTGATATGAAATCCATTACATCTAGGAACCCCACACCCCTATCATTTTGTACACTTGGGTTGGTTGAAAAAGGACTAACCAGTTGTCTAGGTTGTCACTCAACACATGGTAGGTTGATACTTTGATGGTTTGAAAAGGTATGATCATAAGGGTCTAACCCGATATGCAAAGCCCTACACTTGAGTAACCCGATATAAGTGACACACTCACACACCTCTTGGACGATATGGTGGAAGCATACACCTCTTTCCTGATATGGTGAAAGCACACACCTCTTTCCCGATATGTTGAAAGCACACACCTCTTGCTCGATATGGTGAAAGCACACACCTCTTGCCCGATATGGTGAAAGCACACACCTCTTGCCCGATATGGGGAAAGCACAAACCTCTTGCATGATATAGTGGAAGCACACACCTCTTGCCTGATATGGTGATAATCACACATGTCTTGCTCGATATGGTGAAAGCACACACCTCTTGCCTAATATGGTGGAAGCACGCACCTCTTGCCTGATATGGTGGAAGCACACACCTCTTGCCCAATATGGTGGAATCACCTCAAATCCGGTATACTTGATTGAGTAACACATGAAGTGTGGTATGTCAAATGATACATTATGATGTAAAGAGTTTAATGCAATTTGATAAGTGGAGGCTAATGTACCTTGAGAAAAGGGTTGTGCCAACTTAATAAAGTATGATATAATCAATATCCTAGTAAGGATGAGAGAGAAACTCATACTTTATGTGATAATCATTTAATGATAAATGATGAGAATAAACAAGTATGATTGAATATATATGATATCAATGTATGCTCCTAAACTGTGTGGAGCTATGAATTAGGATTTTGATTCTTGATAATATGAACTTGAAACCCTAATCAGCAAAAAAGGAAAACCCTAACCCTAATAATGGGAAGGTTGTTGTTTGGGATCACTGGGTTTTAGTGTGGCTCTCTCTCTAGGGTTGCTCTCGCCTCTCTCTAGAACCCCTCTGGCGGCCATCGCTGGGGGGAGGGAGCGGCGTCTCGTTGCTTCCTCCCCCTGGCTTCATCGGTGTTGGTTCTAGTCAGATCAGAAGGGTCCCTGGAGATGGAGAATGAGGAGATGGAGAACGAGCGATGCTCCTGGTCAGAGTCTTTGGGTCACCTTACAGTTGGGTTACGGAGGCGATGGTTTGTGGTGCATCGGAGGTCGATCAAGGGCTATAGTGATGTGTTCGACCTGGTCGACTCCACCTTGTTCAAGAGTGATGGGTGGAGAGGAGCCACGCCCTAGGTCTGACTCTCTACATTGCTGACCCGTCCGGGCAAAGATGAGGGGTTCTCGACCTCCTCATTAGTTCTTGTGATCCTCCTTCCCCGTGCTGTCTCCTGGAGCTATTCCGGTTATGGTGAACATTGATTTCGATCTAGAAGCGCTCGACGGTGGTGGTGAAGGTAGAGCCCTGTTCCCGACGGCGTGTCTTCTCCAGCGTTTCTGTGGTTGCCAGGCTTGTGGCTTAGGCAACGGTGATGGGCAGTTGTGGCTTCAAGCACCCTCAAGTTTGGTGGCTCACAGGGCGGCCTGGGTGTTCTTTCTGCTCGTTGGGCAAAGGGACACCCCAAGGTGTTCGACGAACAGCCCTGGTCTGATCGTCCTCTATGTGTTCGACGGTGATGTCGGCGGTGCGCTATTTGCTTCTGCGTGTTGCCCTCCTGGCCTCTGGTTGATTAAGCACGACCATGAGTTTCGAGGCTTCCTCTTGGGTGCCCTCTGTGTGTTGTTTGCAAGTCTCCAGCTAGATGGTTGACGATATGGTGTTGTGCAAACAACAGTTGTTCCCCATAACTAACTGGAGGAGATCACAGATTGTTTTTTAATCTGGGCATTTCTTTCTAGCTGTCCTGGGGATTGCAGGTCCATTGGAAGATGTTTTAGTCCTCCATGGATCCTATCTGGTCCAATATACATCAAATGGTCGTTGTTCTGAAGTCAGTCTGCGGATTTTGAAGGAGTTGTTTGACTATTCTCTGTCTCCTCTTCTTCATACATTCTAGGTGAGCATATAGCAAGTGGAGAAAGGCTTCAGAGCACATCAAACGTTGATTTCTTGATTCTACAACCCTTTCAGCATGGTTACCAGTCTAGTGTGCTTATTGGATATCTGACATCTTTGCCGACTTGGGGGTGGTTTTCCCCTTATGTCTTGGTCTTTTGAAGGTCTTTGTTCGTGTGCAATAGGGTCTAATCCCTGTCTGACATCATCCAGATGGGTTTGATCTGAAAGCTTTGCTCTGTTTCTTTATTTCTGGGTGTTCTTCAGGCTGAACACAGAGTAATGTTTAGGTCTCGGGCCCTCTGTTTGTTTGTTTGACGGGGCTTATGTCATATTCTACATAGGTCAGAGTTTTTGTTTCTTTAGTATCTTGATCACTCATTTGTGAGTATCAAGTTTTTTTATTTTGGATTAGTTTTTGGTGTGTCCCCCTACGTGGGGATTTTGACCCTTATTGAGCTTCTTAGCTCCTGTCTATGTAACGGGGTATCCAGTACCCAAAGTTTTTGGTATTAATAGTAACACACTTTTTGACCAACCAAAAAAAATAATGGGAAGGTTGTATTTCTCTTATATTGCATGGTGATGATATGTACTTGATATTATTTTTATCATGAAATTCTAACCATGCAGGTATCATGAGATGATGAGCATACCCATGTATGAGCTATGATGTTTCCTATGATACAGATTAAATGGGCCTTGTGAGCCATGTGAAATACTTGTACAACAAGTATAATGTATACATGGGTCTGAGGACTTAGAGGTAATAGTTACCTGATAAGAGGTGACAATGTTTAGTGATGAACTAAGGGTTTGAATACCCACATCTAGTAATCCTAATGATGATAATGTTAAGGGATGAGAATCCCCAATAATGTGATAAGGGACTGAGATCTCGAGTGTTATGCATTCAATGTGTTCCAAAGATTATGAAAGTACTTGATAAATGTATTACACATTTCTTTGTAGCATATGTTATAATTCATGCTTGTAACTTGGTTGATTCTAAAAGATATTGTAATGCACCTAATTAATCAAGTGGAACCTTATCATGTAGTTGCCCTGGCCATAGATCCATTTCAGTGTCAGAATTTGCTGAATGGTGAAACAAGTCTAACTCAGAGTGCATATTTTTGAATATGTGGGGGTGATTGGCGAACATATCCTTACGTCCAAATAGGAATTACTGTGTGATCTTTCCCTCATATCGGGGTTGTTGTGTGATCTCCCCAAAGAAAATATACCGGGGTTGTTGTGTGATCTCCCCAAAGAGAGTGCATGTTGTGGTTGTAACTCTATAACAAAGATGCCACTATACCCTGGCAAGCTAATTGTAGTTTGACATGTGATGTCACTGCCAGTGGTCTCGTACTGATCTAGAAAGGTGAGGTCTTAGAAGACGGCTCTTCCTTTGACCTTGTATGGTACCGATTTTGACTAAGCGGTGGCCGGTTGGAGAATGAGAAGTATACCTCATCTCCTATGGGCATAAGTACGATTGTAAATATGTGTCGAGGTGGAGGTCTATTTATAGACACTTCCCACCAAATTAACCTGGGTCGTGGTCATGAGGTATAGGTCGGTCGCGACCTCCATCACAATCACAGTGTGTTGGTTGTCTGCCACGATCGAGGGGGAGCCTCAGTGATGATATGCTGGAGGGTGGCCTCGGTCACGTAGTGGTCTCGAGCACGGGGCATTGCTTTGGTGGGAGGGTCATGGTCACGGTCAATGTGAAGAAGCGAGAATGGAGGAATCGACCGCGGAAGTGCCATTAATGGGCTATACAACCGTGGTCATGGCGTAGCATGACCCTGCAAAAGTAAAAGATGTACGAAATTTAGATTTTGGCACTAAGGTACTAAAATAAGTAGAGAAATCCAAAAACGGTATGCTAAGGGAGGCATAAATCATACGCAAAAAGTACACAAAATGAGATGTTATCAGTCCCTTCTTTGCAACAAGTCTTTATCCTTGTAGGAGTTACCCACTCCACTCTCAGATCTTCAGCCTTGTCCCCCTCCTTCACTCAGAGAAGCTTTATGCACCTTCTTCTACAGCTTGAAAAATCTTGCACCTTCTCCTTCACTTTGAGAAGCTTTTATCAACTTGATCTTGAAGAAAGGGGTTGGAAAAAGAGAAGCTTTGAGAGCTTTACAAGCATACAATGAAGTATCTCTCTCACACAGATCCTATCTCATGCATAGTGACAAATTGAAGTGTAATCAAGAGAGAAAAGGGGCTCAAGTGGATTGGATGCACTCAACTATAGCAAGGAGCTTGAATAACATGAAGGATCGACCTTGGAATGAGCTCCAAGAGGTCCTATTCATAGATGAGGGTGTCCACTAGAGGGTAGGAACACTTGAGAATGTTTTCTAGCCATTTGGGGTGTTGCAATGGATATAATTTCAAGTTTTGCAACACTCCAATAGTTAAAATCACTTTTTTTGTGTTTTCCATACAATGCAGTCGGTTGAAGTGTAATTAAGTGTAACTAGGTCGAGCGCCTCTATCCTCGGCAACGGTGCCAGAAAGCTTGGTGTGTCCCCGCTAGTGGTGCTTTTACACCCCATGAGGTCGGAGCACACGGGATATGGGATCTTATGCTTTCGAAATTTATGTTATCCCTAACCGAGTCGATCACTAAGACTAAAACAGGTCGCCCGCAAGCGTACGGGGTACAGTTGTAGTATAGGTGATTGGCAAGATAAGGGGTAGAATCACAGAGATAGAGGGGGCACTAGAGTTAGACAGAGTGGGCTATGTTCCTTTTGCAGAGATTAGGGTTTTAGGGTTTTAAAAGGTTTGGTTGTTTGATTACACTAAGGCAAGCAAGAGAGAAGCAAAACTAACTAGCTAGGTTGAGCACCTCTATCCCTGGCAACGGCACCAGAAAGCTTGGTGCAGCTCCGCTAGAGGTGCAACACACTAGCCGGTTTGACCCGACTAGATGCGCCCCACGAGGTCAAAACACACGGTGGATTCACTTTCAAAATTTATAAACCTAACTAACACACCTACTTCTACTAAAACAACTACACCCGCAAGCGCACAGGGTCGTGTCGTAGTATAGGAAGGTGGAAAGTATAAGGTCGGTCTACAGGGAAAAGAGGGGGCACTAGAGCTAGGTTAGTTTGGCTAGGTTCCTACTGCAGAGACTAGGGTTAAGGGTTTAAAGGTTGTTTTAATTGTTAACTAAGGATGAACAAGAAAGCAATTAAAGGAAAGAATGAAATCTACGTTAACCCTAGGTTAGATTAAGGCTAAATAGGAAAGAAAGGAATAAGCTAGGTATGAAAAGGCAAATTACACTAAGGCAAGCAAGAGAGAAGTAAAAGAGAAATTAAAGAGCTACACTGCATGAACAAGACAAGAGCAAAGCAAGAAGCTAACTAAACAAGGAAAGAACTAATTAAGCTAAGCAAGCACAAACTAGGGTTTCAAGCAGTAAAGAGATGTGTGGGCTATTTAGGGGTATGAACTTATAACTTAAGTTGGGGGGTGACATATGGAACATTATGATTCCATTTAGATTATCCAAACCAAACAACAAGTTAGAGTCTAATGAATTAACCTAAGCTACTAACTGGCCATGGATATGCTAGGTTGTGCATAGGGGAACTAGTCCCTAACACCCCCTACTACCCTTATGAGACTCAATTGGGTTAGGGATTAGGTACAATTCAATTAGAGTCTAATCAAGTCTAGGTTTCTAGATTAGGCATTCCTAGGGCAATTATGGGCCGAGGGTAGTAATGGGGAGGTGAGATTAAGGTTTTGGACCCCACATTCTAGCCTTGAGAAGGCTCCATGCTAATTGCACTAGAATTACCTAATCTAGATACTTAGATCTCTCACTTAGGTTTAGGGAGATTGATTAGGATGTATGAAGATGGTAGGCAACCTAGGGATCCAAGAATTGGACCTAGGGGCAAATCCCAAAATTCACACATGTAAGCAATTTGCCTAAATTCCTAGGTGATTCCACACACAAACCAACAAGCAATCCATGGAGAATGAGATTCAAGTAGAATATAATCATTAACAAATGGAATTACAATGTTTACATGTCATTATCCCCAACATGGTATCAAAGTAACATAATTTCCCCCAAACAACCCACCCAAGGAGCCTAGCTACTCATATACATGGAAAATACAAAAAGAAAGGAGATAGAGTAAGAAGTAGCCATGGAGCTCGGTGTAGATGTGGAATCCCCTCCCTCCAGCTATTGCAAGGACGTCCTCCTTCTTCTCCTTGGATGGAATGGAGTGGGATGATGGTGGGAAGTGGGTGGAAGGCTTAGATATGGGGGTTATGTGGTGGAAATGGTGAAATGGAGTGGATTTGAGGTGGAGGTGAAGTGGAATGGAGTGGAGGTGACAAGTGAGCAAAAAATGGGACTCTAAGTAGCCAACCCCTGACCCCCAGCAGCCACTAGGGCTTATATAGGGATCTAGGTGGTCTAAGGTTAAGTTAGGGGTAAAATGGGGAAAGCAGTGGAGAAATGGGTGGATTTTGTGAGTAGCACGACCGTGGTGGGTTACCACAGTCGTGGTGGGTAGGGTAGACCACGGCCGTGGTGGATGGGCATGATAATGGGAATTAAAAAGTGGAGATCACAGGGAGGTGTAGATGGATGACCATGGCCGTGGGGGGTCACCACGGTCGTGGTGGGGACTTATGGCCACAGGCATGTTGATCACCACGGTCGGTTTGGCAATATTCATCAATTTATGGGAGTTTTAGTGATTCTTCATGCTTGGGGCATGTCCACCACGGCCGTGTTGAAGTACCACGGCCGTTTTGGTGTCCCTCCCATGCATTTGAGCTTTGAACTTGATCATCCATGGAGGGTATTGCTTCAAAACTTTCTTTGACCACTTGGGGTAGGTTGGAAGTGGTTTTGGCCTCATTTTGGACTCCTCTAAGCCTGAGGAAACCCTAGATTGGACCATCTTCTTTCCATTTCATCAAGTAGTGGAAAAAGTACCTATAAAACATGCAAAAAGCCTCCATAAGTGCATTTGATAGAAATAAGCATATTGGGGAAAATAAAATGTAGTCTAACAAGTATAGATGTGGTTGAAATGCAATATGACACAAGATGAAGCCCTAAAATAGGGCTGAATCAGTTGAGTTTTCATAAAGGTAACCCGACTGATTGCACTATGTGCCAAAACCAACTTGAAGCATCAATCGAGTTTTTCATGTGTGCAAGTCGATCGATTTCTTGAAATCAATTTTGCTAAGTGTAGGGATCGGTCTAGTTCTGTGAGTGGTAAACTCGAATGAAACAAAGAATTCTCAAAATCCATCAAGGGATGGGTCGAGTTTTAATCTCAACTGACAAATAGCATGTAATGAATTTTGGAAAATTACTTTTGAGTGCTCAAACATTCGAATTAAGGGTTCATGATTTTTTTTCATCTCAGTTACATGTCATATCATTAATAAAAATGATTACAAAAATAATCTACAGTGATTTGGAGTGTTTTCCACATAATTGCATTTGTATTGCTTTTGACTTGAACTAGAACAAGCTATGGCTTGATATATTTGATCCTTTTCATGTACCTAATTCCTAAAATCAATCTCAAACAAACATATTAGATACATATGAATGGAATGGTTAAGTCATTATCAAAATATGAACAATGTGTTAACACTTAGGTCAACATAGTCTAGTTGAATCAAATAAGTGAATTTGATGTCCCATTTAAGGAATAATGTGTTTATCTAATCAAGAAATAAATCTAAGTTATGGAAATCAAGAAAAGAAATAATGATAAATAATGAAACGATAATAAAAGGGACTTGGATTAGGTTTTTACAAAAAACATGTAAAACCTTCACTCAAACTTTATATATTTTCTTTACTTATTTTGCAAACATTCATAAAAGATATCTACTCCTTTCTTCTCTCGAGATTCAGGTAGATTTTTATTTAAAGGTCTCTCTCTCTTGAGATAATAACCAAAATACCAAGAAAAGTCATATGAATTTTGTTATAGTAACTCCTCACTCTCGTGTCTCATTACTAACTTAGACTGTAGATATTTATTGAAATCATTTTCTCTAATAACATTCATGTTAAACATTAAAAGAGGGTAGATAATCATCAAGCGACACAGTAAAACAAGAATATAGGAACAAAAATTGTAAGAACATATGCCATAAAATAGAAGAATGAACAATTACATGGTTGGGAGAGCATGGCATCTACTTCGGACCCAAGTTATGGAGTTTAGCCACACATGGTATAAGTAGATTATATCTTCAACAAATCATGATAAAGAAAATAAGGTAAAGAGGTCAATACAAAGGTGGATCAAGTGATCAATATACCAACCTTTTGGCTTGATAAACAAGAATTTGATGGCTAGATATCAATAGCCAGAGGTCGATGGCTCTCCTTCTTCTTCTAATCCAAACTTGATGCAAGTAGGTCTGTCGACTTGTCGGTGGAAGTGGATCGAGCCACCAAACAAGGGGTCGATAGCTCTAGACTGGTCAACATATCTCATCCTTGGGCTCTAAACTTGGTGGTGTCCTTTCGACTTTGTGACTCCCAAGTTCTAAGATCATTTGAAGTGACACTTTGGGGGTCTATTTATAGGTTTTTACTTGTTCCTTGTCATTAATGATTGGTCCATGTGGCATTGATCTCCCATCTTCTTTATGCTGACCTTAGGATCGATGAGATGATTCCTTGACAAGTATTTATTAGTCGTTAGTAGTGTCAATCTTTAGGGTCAACAAAATGGTCTATCGACAGATGGCCGACTTATGATCCATTGATGAGGGCATCAAGCTACTTTATCGACAAGGTCATCGATGGTAATGAAATGATGGGAATCTATCGAAGCAAACATTAATGAGTTGAATTGTCGATAAGAGCTCGTTAGGGTACCATCAATGCTTCCTTGATAAGTTTGTCGATCTTCCTATTTGATGGGTGGAGCTTGATGGGTCTATCAATGGAGTTCAATAGAATATTGTCAATTCTTTTTAACTGTTGACCTAATTGGTTGATGGTTTGATGGGTATCTATCAAGTCTTTGAGTGATCAATTTAGAATGTCGATGGTCGCCTATCGATCTTGTCATTTTTTGCACTGAATTTCTTCCTATATCAACAAAACTTAATTAAAACTTGGTATTTGATAAATTGGGAGTAAAATGAACATAGTTAAACATATAAACACTAATTGTAATGATTTTATCTATAAAAAAGACTATGATAAGTGCATCAAAACTTATGATATCAATGGTACAATATGGAACTATGCTAGGTCATATGGTATCAAACAAAGGTAGGTGTTATTTTGGACAAAAAAAGACAAAATTCACGCCATTCATTAGGCAATCAAACTTTGGATGAGGATCTAATCAATTATGCTACCACATCAAAGGAGATACTAGCAATAGTATGTCTTTGACAAAATTATGACAATACTTGATGGGATAAAAAATCGTTGTTTATATATATCATACTACAACTAGATATCTCTTGAACAAGACAGATGCCATGACTCATCTTATCTTCTAGATATTTTTGCTACAAGAGTTTGGTTTGGACATTTAATACAAGAAGGGAACTGAGAATAATGTTCTTGACCACCTTTCTTGCCTCAATACTTGTGCAAAAGAAAATCTTGTTGTTGACTACTACTTCCAATTGAAAGACTTTACGTTGTGAACTCTCTTCATGTACTATGGTTTGCTAACTTTGCAAAATATGTATCCAATGTATGCCTTCCTCCTAACCACACCTATCAGTAGAAAAGAATTTTCATTATGATGTCAACTTCTATTATTCGATGACCATATTTTGTCCAAATAGGGCACCGATGGGCTGAACCGAAGATGCTTTCAAAATGAAGAAAATCCTAGTGTTATTTTAGAATGTCACTCCTCTCCCTACAAAGGAAATTTAAGAGGTGATAAAACAACAACCAAAATCCTTCAAGTAGGTTTCTATTGGTCAACATTGTCTAGAGATGTTCATGTATTTTTTAAATCATGTGATAAATGTCAAAGATTTGGAGGAATTTCTAAAAGAGATGAAATGACACTCAACTCAATTTTGATTGAAGTTTATGATATTTGGGTCGTCAATTACATTGTCCTCTTTCCTTCTTCATGCGACAACAAATACATCCTTGTTGCTTGTGAGTATGTATCAAAATGGGTTGAGGCAATCCCTGCGCTCCTGATGGAAAGTTTGTTATAAAGGTTTTCCAAAACATTATCTTCCCTAGATTAGTGTTTTAAGAGCAATCATTTACAAATGAGGAAGTCACTTCAATAAAAGAAACATCAACAGATTACTAAGCAAATATGGAATGAAGCATAAAATCTCAACATTGTGCCATCCACAAAGAGTAGGACAAGTTGAAGTTTTCAATACAAAGTATAAGGCAATATTGTACAAGATGTTGGATCCTAGGATGGGTGATTGAATGCTCTAGAGGGGGGTGAATAGAGATGAATGCACATAAACAAAATTCATTAGACCTTCAAAATATATTACAAGATAATGTTGGTAAATAAGGAATCTAATGTGTAACTAATCATACATAACAAGGATGAGAGAGATTGAACATGCATCAATTGACAAGTTATGTAGAGTGGTTCCATACTTCAAACTAGAAGTATGTTAGTCCACTACCTAGAGAGGTCAACCTCTAGGATTTATTAACCATTACACTCATATATTGATTCATAACACTTACAATACATGACCAACCAAAGGACTTGCCTATCCAAGCCAAGAGTCTTCAACCTACTGAAGGACTTACCCACTTTGCAAGGAGTCTTCTATCTTCACCAAGGACTTACCCACTCTTGCACAAGTCTTCAGCCTTGCAGGGATTACCCACTCTTCTTGGATCTTCCTCCTTTGACTTCACCTTCACTCAGAGAAGCTTTCACCAAGGGCTTACCCACTTGAGCAAGGAGTCTTCTGCCTTCACCAAGGGCTTACCCACTCTAGCTCCAAATCTTCACCCTTGAATCTCTTCACCGAGGGATTCCTTCCCTTGTTCTTCTTCACCTCTCTTAGTTAAGAGAGAGAACCTTCATCTTCATGGTTGAATGAGAGAATGGGAGGTGGTGGAAGTGAGAGCCCCACAAGATATACATATAGGACTAGTTCTCTTACAAGTCTCCTACTCACTCTAATGGATGATGCAACTGATTAAGCTTAGAGAGAGAGTGGAGGCTGTAAGATGTACTCAGCTATAGACTAGGAACCTCATATAGAGTTTTGCATTGAATGTGCAACCTTAGAATGAAGCCCAAAGGGTCCTATTTATAGTTGGGGATGCCTCTTAGCCTTTGGGAACACTTAAGAAGAACGGAAACTAGCTATTTTGTGGCTTGCAATGTATATATTTTCGATTGTTATGACTCCACAATGGTAGAAACACTTTTCTACACTTTTTGTATAGTGATATTGGTCGAGTTTCTATAAAGGTAACTTGACCAATCCCACTATGCGAGAAGATCAATTTAAGCCATCTGTCAAGTTTGTCCTGGGGTAACTCAACGGATCCACTTAAATCAGTTTTGGTCTGTAGAGGGATCGATCGAGTTCTGTGAAATGGAAACTCGATCGATTAAAAGTCATTTTCAAAATCCAATAAGGATCGATTGAGTTTGCAACTCTACCGATGAACAACGTGATGTGAATTTTGGAAAATGGCTTTTGAGTGCTTAAATATTTGATTTAAGTGTTCCAAATTTTTTTCAAGCTTAATTACAAGTCATACAATCATTACAAGTGATTTACAACATAATTCTAAAGGATTTACATCATATTCCAAAAATGTGCACTTGTATTGATTTTGAGTTGTCTTTTCTTCAAGTTGAGATGCGCAAGTTAGGGCATTTAGAGTGTGTCTATACCTAATCTGAAATCACTCAAGTAAAAGCATTAGACACAAAGAATTGGAATGATTTAGTCATCATCACAACAAAGTTTTAGTCAATTTAGACCTTGAGTCAATATTGACTCAATTGACCTTGAGTCAAAATTCTCCCCCTTTTTTGAAGATGACAAACTATTCCATAAATGCATTGAAAGCATTTAAGTAAAGTCATACCTTTGGAGAAACTTAGGGGTTTCAATAGAATTGAGTTCATATACTCCCCCTCAATTGATTCTAGTGGAGTTCTCATACTTCCCCTCAATTGATGCTATTTCTCCTGCATAGTTAGCTTTCATAACATTTATAGAATATTATGTCTTCTACTCATATATGGTCTAGACATATATGTCTTCTCCTCTTTACCTTCTCTACATGCTTTTCTTCCCCTTTGTCATGGGAAGACATGTTCCTTCTCCTCCTTTGTCATTTCAAAAAGTGGGGGTATGAAGAGATGAGAAACACCACTTGTTAAAAGAAAGGAGATAACAAAACTTATAGCCAAGAGTAGAAGAGCAAAACTAGGGGCTTGTCCAAGCATAGAAAGAAAAGCAAGTTAAAGCATTCACTTGAACAACCCATAATGTAATGCAGTTATAGCAAAAGTATCAATGCAAGATAGAGTGTTGCAAAAAAATAAACCATAATTTTGACACTCAAGATGACAAAATTCACCCAAAAAGTGTCAGGGCTCATTGCATATCAATGAGTCTTGTGCTCAAAAGGCCATTTCTGCATTAAAAAACACTAGTCTTGCATCAAAAATTTGACATTGGAGCACAATCTGCATAAAATTCAAAGATGCTCCAATTTCTACATGCAATGTAGCTCTATATGTCAGCATCACAATGATATGCAAGCAACTCAAGATAGTAGATACACAATTCAAGGAACAAGCTTGACCAAACATGAAACAAGGCACACGCATAGGATATAGTAGAATATCACTTGATGAAAAGAATTAGAATTACATGTAGGTAGGCTACTAGTAGATGTTATCACAAGTTAGGGCTACTAGTAGGATCTAGATCATAGTAAGAGATACCAAAAGATACACAAGATAAATTAAGATATGAGTAGATGTAGTGAAATATCCAAACAAAGAGATAAGTAATTTCATAAGCAAGAAGGGATATAACTCACTAGCAAGCATGCATCATTACCAAAAGATGATTACCACTAAGGTTGTGTTTGGCACACCACCATCGTAAGCTTAGTTGTTGCGGACAAACTAACCAAGGATATGTTAACCTTGTGTTAGATAACTGTTGTTTGAAACAACAATAAATAAACTTGATGGTAAGATGTCCGTTGTTTGGGACATAAGTAGGTAATCTTCCTATTTTTATACAAAGTCTATTATGCCCTCACATAAATATCACTACATGCATTAAAGAATTGTTAGAAGGGTTTCATGGGAAATAGACATCTGCGGAAGGCTAACATGTTTCCTACCATGAGGATTTCCCACGGCACAATACCTGGAAATTTCCTGGTTAACTAAATTGTGTGGCATCTTATTTGTTTTTCAAACCGCATAATAAACAGCAGCTAGTATGCCACTCATGGTTAATGTGTCATGTCAGTGTTGCAACAGTAGAACAAACGCAACCTAAGAACCTCAATGTTGTATCAAAAAAAGATATACAACTATATAGATGTAGCAAGTTAGAGCACAACAGAAGCATTTTGAGACACAATTAGGAGATCCAAAGAGATCATCATCAAAACCTGCAAAACAACTCAAAACAAGTAATTATAAGATATAGGGATACCACTTGTGGGATACCAAATTATAGAAATTAGAGAGATAGAGTTGTAAGCAAGATAGAAATATAAAACATGGCAATATGCATACAAAGGTATCAAGGGAGTGCTAAAGAATAAGGCTATTGGTTGAGAAAATCTAGTTGAGAGGGAAATTCTAATTCAATAAGCCAATTGTGTATTCTGTGCACAGTGCCATCGGTCAAGTTCTCTGTCATGGCAACTCGACTGACAACAGCTGTTGGCAACACCCATTGGTGCCTACTAGTCAAGTTTCAAATAGGACAAACTTGACCGACAAAGCTATTGTTAAAAAGCACATATATTTCATAAAAACATATTTAGAGGCATGCTAAAAATATAAGCCATATCCAAACATGTGTAAGCAAGTTAGTAGTACACTATGAAATCATTAGAAATATTTTTTGAGCAAGAGTGTGAAGAAAATCACAAAATACCACTTTTGACTCAAAAACCATATGCATAGTGCACACTAACTTGGTAAAACACACTATGATTGGATATGAGCAAGAAAAACATTACCTTAGTGCTTACCATTTCTTTTTTGCTTGCTGTCACTCTCAACACATCTCACCTTTCTTCTTTAATGTGGATTGAGAAGTCAATTTACAATTCAATAGCTCAATTCAACCCATTTGCAAGTACCTACAAGAAGAAAGATGAAATGGCCCCCGATCATGTTTTTGGGTCCGGAGGGGTTAGCTTAGCAATTCAAGTCCTCGTGCTCTTGGGTGCTTTCCTAAAAGGGAACAAGTAGAATAATGACCAATTTCATTGCAATAGTTGCATGTGCCCATAGTCTTGGAACTAGAGGATTCTCCATGGAAGATTGGAGGTCCTTTACCTTTGTTGTTCTTTTGACTACCATCATACCCTAAACCATGTCTACCAATTTGTTTAGTAGGATGGTGTAGGATATCATTGAGACTCTTTTTACCAACTAAGAATCTTTGCAAATAAGATCTCAAACTAAGATTATCATGCATAAGAGAAGTGATAGTTGAAGACAAATGATTGATATTATCTCTAGCATGCAAAATATCATTTTCTAAGCAAAGAGATTTAGTTAAATAAGAATCTCTATCAATATGAATATAAGCATCATTATTCTCTCTACTAGTAGAACTAGAACAAGATTTAAAAACATTGATTTTGGCAAGCAAGGAAGCATTTTTATTTTCAAGCAAAGAAATCTTATAAAGATGAACGCCATTTTTCAGATTCTAATCCTTGCAAAACAAAAACTTTGTTCTTGTTTTCAGATTTAAGAACATTAATGCCAAGCATGAGAGAATCCACAATGTTACTATGCTCTACATTAGCACTGTGCATGGGAGGTTGAGCTTCAAGAAATCTAATCTTATCAAGAAAATTAGCATTTTTAAGTTTAAGAGATTCTAATTGACTAAGATAAGCATTTTTATCATCAAGCAAGCAAGTATTAGCATGTTCAAGATCATCTAATTCTACATACATATTATCAAAAAATCTAACAAAATTTTCTTTTTCTTTTTAGAAGACTTTAGAGAGGCATGAGTAGCATTAATGATAGCAATTAAAGATTTTCTATCTAAAGAGTTTAGATTTACCTCATTTGAGTCTTTATTTGTTGAGGCCATAAGAGAAAAATGGCATTGTCCTTCATCACTAGAGCTTGATCTAGATCCTCCACTTGATTCTTCACTTGAGCTTAAGTTGGAGGAGTCACTTGAGCTTTTGTGCCATTTCTCCTTCTTCTTGTACTTCTCTTCTCTTTTCTTGTGATGATGGGTCTTTATGACTTGTGGGTAATCTATCTTGAAATGACCCTTCTTTCCACACTTGAGGCACCAGATGGAGGAGGAAGGTTTGCCTTTGTAGAATCTACCCTTTGAGTACATGGCATCTTCTTCAACATGAGAGGATGGAGAGGCTTGACCCACAATAGATTCAATTTGAGCCTTGATTTCAACCTTCTTCATTCTCTTTAGCTCTTTCTCCTCCTATCTTTCAACTTCTTCTCTCTGGTCAAGTGTGACTTCATGGGCTTGTAGATTTCCAATGAAATCTTCAATGTTAGATATCATCAAGAGACCTTACTTCCTCAATGGAAGTCACTTTGTGTTCCCATCTCTTGGGGAGAGTTCTAAGGATCTTACAGTTGATCTCTCCTCTACTCATAGGATGACTTAGGACGGAAAGGCCATTTACAATTGTGTTGAGTCTTAAGTACATGTTGTCTATCTTCTCCTCCTTTCCCATTTTAGGAAGTTCTCAAGCAGCCCTTTGAGCATGTAGACTTTGCTTTCCTTCAATTGAGTTATCCCCTCATAAGTGATGCATAACTTTCTCCATACCTCATAGGTTGTCTCACAAGAGGAAATCCAGTTCAACTCGGTGGGGTTCATGGTGGCATAGAGGATGTCGATTGCTCTTGCATTCCAGGAAACCTTCTTAATGGTAGCTTCATCCCATTCTTCTATCTTGGTCTCTGGTAGCTTGTATGGATGGTCCACCATTTTCCATAGCTCAAGACTTTTTCCTTGGATGTGGAGTTGAAGCCTTCTCTTCCATTAGAAGAAGTTACTCTCATAAAATATTAGAAGGTTGACGAAGTATCTCCCATCATGGTAATCACCCATCTTCTCCTACTTGTGGAAGTATGCTTGGAGAATACCTACTCTAATACTAATTGTTGGATCCTAGGATGGGTGATTGGATGCTCTAGAGGGGGGTGCATAGGGCTGAATGCACTTAAACAAAATTCATTAGACTTTAAAAATTTATTACAAGATAAGGTTGCTAAATAGGGAATTTGATATGCAACTAAACATACATAGCAAAGATGAGAGAGATTGAACATACACCAATTGACAAGCTATGTAGTGTGGTTCTGTACTTCAAACTAAAAGTATGTCAGTCCACTACCTAGAGAGGTCAACCTCTAGGATTTCTTAACCATTGCACTCTTATATTCATTCATAAGACTTACAATACATGACCAACCAAAGGACTTACCTATCCAAGCCAAGAGTCTTTAACCTACCCAAGGACTTACCCACTTTGCAAGGAGTCTTCTGACTTTACCAAGGACTTACCCACTCTTACACAAGTCTTCAGCCTTGCAGGGATTACCCACCCTTCTTGTATCTTCTGCCTTTGACTTCACCTTCACTCAGAGAAGCTTTCACCAAGGACTTACCCACTTGAGCAAGGAGTCTTCTACCTTCACCAAGGGATTACCCACTCTAGCTTCAAGTCTTCAACCTTGAATCTCTTCACCAAAGGACGCCTTCTCTTATTCTTCTTTACCTCTCTTAGCCAAGAGAGAGAATCTTCATCTTCGTGGTTGAATGAGAGATTGAAAGGTGATGGTAGTGAGATTCTCACAAGATATACATATATGACTAGCTCTCTCACAAGTCTCCTACTCACTCTAATAGATGATGCAAGTAAATAAGCTTAGAGAGAGAGAGGAGTCTGTAGGATGCACTCAACTATATACTAGGAACCTCATATAGATTTTTGCATTGAATGCTCAACCTTGGAATGAAGCACAAGGGGTCCTATTTATAGTTGGGGATGCCTCTTAGCCTTTGGGAACACTTAAGAATGAGAACTAGTCATTTTGTGACTTGTAATAGAGATATTTTCGATTGTTGCGACTCTATAACTGCTAAAAACACTTTTCTGCACTTTTCTATACATTGCTACCATTTGAGTTTCTATAAAGGTAACTCGACCAATCCCACTATGCGAAAAGACCAATTAAAGCCATCGGTCGAGTTTGTCCTGGGATAACTCGACCGATCCACTTAAATCAATTTTAGTCTGCAGAGGATCGGTTGAGTTCTGTGAAATGGAAACTCGACCGATCAAAAGTCATTTTCAAAATCTAATAAGGATCAATCGAGTTTGCAATTTGACCAATGAACATCCTAATGTTAATTTTAGAAAATGGACTTTGAGTGCTTAAATATTTGATTTAAGTGTTCTTGATTTTTTTCAAATTAATTACAAGTCATACAATCATTACGAGTGATTTACAACAAAATTCCAAAGGATTTACATCATATTCCAAAAACATGCACTTGTATTGACTTTGACTTGTCTTTTCTCCAAGTTGAGATGTGCAAGTTAGGGCATTTGGAGTGTGTTTATACCTAATCTGAAATCACTCAAGTAGAAGCATTAGACACAAAGAATTGGAATGGTATAGTCATCATCAAAACAAGGGTTTAGTCAATTTAGACCTTGAGTCAGCATTGGCTAAATTGACCTTGAGTCAACACAAGACAATGCCAAGCTCAACAACAGATTGGGTATTGAATCTATATGATGAACTATGGGCCTACATGACAACATACAAGACCATCATTGGGACAACTCCATTCTGCCTAATTTATGGAAAATCATGTCATCTACTTCATGAAATTGAACATAGAGTAGTTTGGGCTATTAAGTTCCTCAATTTTGACATGAAGAAAGTAGGAGAGAGAAGATTATTGTAGCTCCAAGAGTTAGAAGAACACCACTTAGACATGCATGAGAATGCCAAAATATACAAGGAGTGAACAAAGAATTGTCATGACAAGAAGATTAGGAGAAAATAGCTATCAGAAGGTGATCAAGTATTACTTTCAATTCGAGACTAGAGATTTTTTCAGACAAGCTATGTTCTAAGTTGTCTGACCATTCATGGTCATCAAACTTTCCCCTCACAAAGCTATATAATTACTAGGAAAATAGTCCACCTTCAAAGTCAATGGTCAAAGATTAAATTTGTACATTTCAGTAGAAATGATTGACAAGGGTGTCTCATACTCCCTCTTTGATGCAAGCTGAGGATGTTGAAGAGTGTCACTCTAAACTCTACACTGAGGGACTTTATGGGAGAGGAACCCACAATTTAGTTTAATTTAGTTCATGTCATTTCTTTTAAAAGTATTTTTTTATTTCTAAATAAACTTTGTCATGGTGAACATCTCTATTTGACGCCCTCTTCTGATCACATAAAACCTTTATTGCAGATACAACCATCAAATCAAAGAAATGTGACATTGTGAAAGAGATTCGTTACAACACAATGTGTAGCCCATTCTACATGTTGTGTACATTTGAGAATAAGTCTCAAGGGTGATACAACTACAAGTCATAACGCCATGTTCCCATCCTACACAACATGCCATTTTTTATGTTGAAAATGAAAAATTTATAGATAATCAACACCACGACATGTTCCATTTCAATATGATGTGTACCTTCAAAACTTGAATGCCCAAAAATCTATTATCTTCTAGCAACATGGTGTATTTCAAAGTAACATGGCATGTATCATACGATCTTGATTATTTAGAAATCAGAGTCTCAAGGGTGATACAACTACAAGTCATAATGATGTGTTCCCATCCTACACAACATGTCATTTTTTATGTGGGAAAATGGCAAATTTATAGATTATCAACACCACAACATGTTAAGCCATTGAAAGCAACAACCCTATGATCTTGAGTAGACTAGTCACCAACCTCACCGTTGACTCAAGCCTAGATTTTTCTCTTCTTGCCTTGTTGCTACTAATTTTTCTAAATACCTAAAGACCTTCCATTATCCTTTAATCATCCAATGTGGGGCCAAGGAAGCAAGTTCCCAAGCACCCATGGCTTAATCTTTTGTATCCGTTTTTGTTTCATACATTTCATATTCACGCGTCACTCCTATGAAGAAGGAGGATGTGATCTACAAATGCTTGGTCACACATAGAGTTCTGATTACAAGATTTGCTTGCGATGACAGAATGGAAGACCTTGGTTCTCTTAATGAGGTACATGAAATTCTTGAGCGTCTGGACATCATGAGTATTTGGTGTACTAGAAATAACACATACCTACACCTAACTTACAAGTTCTTTACCACATTGGGAGTTGAAGTAGATCCAAAGAAGGTTGTAGAACCATTCAATGTTATTCATTTCAGATTTTTAGATAAACTATATAAGCTCACTTTGAAGTAGTTTTATTAATTATATGGGATTAAGAGAGAAAGATACCCCCCTCTCCCATGCCCGTGGCGGAGGCCGAACGCCCGGGAGGGTGGTAAATCAAGGCGACAACTGGGATTCAATCTTGGGTCCCTTCGTGAGGAGACATCGTGCTTGACCACTTGAGCCACTCCTTGTCGAAAATTTTATTAATTATATGTTTTAACATGTTGTGGGAGTAATTGTTATGTCTAGCACTTTTAACCTCAATGAAATTATGGGGCAATATCAATGATGAGACATACTACATGGCACCCTTTGAAAGACATATCATTTGCATAATACCACTGTGGCAACAATCCCATTATCACACAGATAACAAGGTGTTACACGAAAACGTGCGAAAGTCACCATAACCACAGCTTATCAAAAACACGGGTTAATTAAAACCGATTGCGGAAAACTGATAAACTGAGAAACATATTACATTCCAGTCCATATATTGCAAGAAAACATGTTATATACATATCCATACAAGCCTGGATACATGTCCACAACTCAGAGCAACAGCTGTCCTGTCATAACCACGAGTTCACCACCTGTTCATACATATAAAGGCCCACATCCGGCCAACAGCAGGATATATAGACGATATCGGTCATACATCGTGAAACAACGTCAAAACACCACCAAGGACCTGAGAGTACAGGGATGACTCTAGACTCTACACCAAAACATCAAAATAGCAGCATCTCCGAAGCTTGCCTTCTACTGATCTTCGTGCTGCTCGGCCACAACCCTGCGACCACCACCACGACAAGCTCGACCACCTAAAAAGGTTGTAAACCAGCGGAGTGAGACAATTGAACATTGTCCCAGCGGGAGGCATAACTCCGCGCCAAAACTATGAAAAAGTTTATCTCAGTAGATTATTGATAAAGAATATAACAAGAACAGTTATAAGTAATAAGCCATCCTCAGACTTACCAGCTGTATCAAAAGGGCATATAACCACTATATTTCCCAATGGAACATGATTGACAAGATAGATTATATGAGACTCACCACAAAAGAGTAATAAACAACTACAATATAATTAAAGTTAACTACACAAACAAGGCCTCAACCAATGTTTCGTATTTGTCTTATCAATACATACTAAACGGTTGTATTACGTTTTATTATGCCCTGAGGAAATGAACCGTACTGTTCAAATCCAACCTTCGGCTGCGAAGCCCATAGCCAGTGCCATACAAGGTCAATGGAAGAGCCGGAATCCAAGACCTTCTCCGCCTCATGGTCAGTACATGAGTATAACATAAGCAGGACCGCAGTCTCATACTGAAGTGGTCATAAGCCATAGGGTTATCTCCTCAGGCTACCTTCTGCCTAGCCCGCCTCGGTACAGGTCACGATGCTAGAAACTGAGCCACGTGTCTAAACACCGTGCTCTGAGCCATGAACGCATTCATGCTCAACATATCACACATCTGGAGCCATGGGCCATGTTCACCATACTCATCACACATCCGAGTCTGCAACCACAGCTGCACTCATTTCACCTCTCTATTTTAGGCTAGGAGAAACCTCGCATATTCAAAAATATGCGCTCTGGGTTAACCCGCAGGATAACCCGTTTCATCATCACCCTATCCTGACTGGTGATGAATCTATGGCCAAGGCAAGCTACATAACAGATTTCATTATTATTAATTAGTATCTTTTAGATGGATTGCAAGATTCAACCAAGTTGTATAACATGCAAGATATAACAGAAAGTAAACAGCATAAACTCAACATTATGCATTCTCTACAATTTACATCACACTGATCCATCACAAGGATCTCACATCACATGTTATTACTTGGCCTCTTGCCAATCACCTAGATCCATCTCAGGGATCATCACATATCATGGGATCTCAATCCCTCATCACATAGTACCATAGCCTCTCAAGTCTTTCATCATCATCATGGAACATCATACACCTGTCATCACAGTGTTCATTTACCCAATTCTCATAGCCTTCCATTAGGCTAAGCATTACCTGCATGGTTAGCATCATTCAATACCCAGATGAATAATCAAGAGACTACAATTACTACCATAGTGTGACAAATTAGGGTTAAGTGTATTATCAGTACAATCATGATGATAATAATTTCATCCATGCCTCATCTTTAAGTATATAAGTAAGCACATTATCAAGTAACCCTAATGCATGCTCAAGATCATCTTTGGCATTAAAGAGATAGAGTAGTTACATTCATACGCATGTGTTTAGCCATAAGAACATAAATATCATTATTAGGCAAAGATTCACCATAAAAGCATAGCATGACATATCACTTTTCCATAACAGATCATGCCCTTTCAAGAGATACCCAAAACCTTCACTAAAGATCACCCCGGGCAGAACCCCTTTCCTATCTAACCCCTATCGGGCGTGCAGCCCTAGCAGGCGTGCAGGGTGTCCGGGTGAGCAGGTGCATCGGGTGAGACAGGGTGCTAACTGGGCGTGCACGGTTTAACTAAGGCGTGCAAGATGAAACGGAGCGAGCAAGTTGATATCGGGCGTGCAAAGTACATATATCGAGCGAGCAGAGTACTACAGGTGTGCAAGGGAAAGCCGGGCGAGCTACTCAAGCGTATAGGTATGTATCGGGTGACATGGGTACCAGGTGAGCAGGGGTGTGTGTGTCGGGCGACACAGGTGCAGGGCGAGCCATACAGGTGTGCAAGGTCATCGGGCGAGCATAGCTCAACTGAGCGGGCAGGTTGATATAGGGTGAGCCAGATAGAATTGGGTGATCTAGCTATTGTGTCGGGCGACACGGTTGGGCGAGCCAAAACATGAGCGAGCAGGGCGCGTCAGGGGGAAACCGGGTGAGCAGGCCTATCGGGCGAGATGGCTAGTGTCGGGCGAGCAAGGCATTTGAGCAAGCAGAGCTATATCGGGCGAGCAGGATTACTGGGCGACACGCGTGCAGGCGAGCAAGAGAAATCCGTGCGAGCAACAAAGGCTAGGCAAACCAAGCTACTGGGCGAGCAGCCCTCTGGGCGAGCAGCCTGTCGGGCAGAGCTGGCTCAGGGCGAGCAGGGTCAGGTTGCTCACCCGCCCAAGGTACAAAAAGAGAAACTTGCTCACTCCAACTGTGCAAGATAAAACTAGGGCAAGGGCTGTCAGGCAGCACCTCCCCACACATCTCAACTAAGGTTCAAGCCATCTAAACGAGCTCACCATCTTGCCCAATGGTGAGAGGAGAGTCTTGCTCAAGCCACTAAGTCATGTGCTCACCTCAATCGGGTAGGAAAGAGGAGTGTTGCTCATGGCATTAGAGCTCAAGCTCACCCATCTAGACCAAGGGGAGAAAGGAGTGTTGCTCTCCTAAACCCTAACACACATGGATCGGCCAACATGCAAGCTAAAAAAGAACCAACTACTAATCATATAAAGGCAAGATTAAAGCAACACATATGAGAGAAGAGGATAGAGTAGTTAGGGTTAGAGTCATGCAACCCGCCTTAAGCTCCAAGGAAGAAGAACTCCAAGCTCCAAGAGATGTCGACCACCAAGGCTCCTCCAAGAAGGGTGTATCAGCCTCCACCTTCTTCTTCAAGGGTGTGTCGACCTCCAAGCTGCTCACACAAGGGTGTGTCGGCCACCTTAGCTCCTTCTTCAAGGGTGTGTCGGCCACCAAGCAAGGGGAAGAGAGGGTGTATCGTGCACAAGGAGAAGAGGAACTAAAGGGACCTCAAGCTAAGGAAGGGACCACCTATATAGATGAGAAAGGAGGAGAAACCAAGGTAAACACTTGCTATGTGTCGTCCACCCAAGGGACACATGTCCACAAACTCAAGCCACCACTCTTGCAAGCCATAGGACACTTGTCCAAGATGTGCATCATGTTCTCTCCAAACATGGCCAAGGTTGGACCAAGCTTCATGGGCGACACACCAAGCTCACTCTAGGGCGACACACCTCCTCTTTAGGCCGACACAAGCTCTACTTGGCCGACACAAGGCCCAAGAAAGCCCAAACAAGGAACTCCAAGGCCCAAACGAGCTCAACAAAGGCCCAAAGAACTCAAGCAACAAGCCCAAGCCTACCTCTCAACCCTAGAGGAAGCAAAGAGAGAGAAGAACACCTCTCAAGGTGGCAAACTTGCACACAAAACCCTAAACTTGGTTTATTTGCAAGTAGCACCTCCAACTCTCAACAAAGTACAACCAAACCATAATCACCACTAAAGGTGATTAGCAAGCCTCAAACCATCAAGGTTAAGCAAAGCAAATAGGGTAAGCCCTAAACGCAGGTCAGGGTCCTTACAATCTAACCCCCTTTAAGGGATTTCATCCCCGAAATCTGAAGAGAAAAGCGAGGGATACTTCCTCTTCATCTCTTCCTCAAGCTCCCACGTGGCTTCCTCAACGCCACGACGCTGCCAAAGGACCTTCACAAGAACCAGGTCCTTCCTCTTCAGCTTCTTGATCCTTCTGTCAAGAATCGCCACAGGAACTTCCTCGTAGGTCACATCTGCATCAAGCTCAACCACAACTGGCTGTATCACTGTACCTGAATCTGGATGACTTTTCTTCAACATACTGATATGAAACACTGGATGCAACCTGTGCAACTCGGGAGGCAACTCTATCTCATAGGCTACCTTTCCAATACGTGCTATAACTGGGTAAGGCCCCATATATCTGGGTGCCAACTTACCCTTCCGTCCAAACCTCAGCACACCTTTCCACGGTGAGACTTTAAGATACACTTTGTCTCCTACCTGGAACTCCAACGGTCGTCAGCGATTGTCTGCATAAGACTTCTGCCTGTCTTGTGCCACTTTCAACTGTTGCTGTATCACCTTGATCTTATCTGTCGTTTGCTGCACTAACTCAGGACCCAAAAGTTGATACTCACCTAATTCATACCAACACAAAGGAGATCTGCACTTCCTTCCGTACAGAGCCTCATAAGGAGCCATGTCGATGATTCGCTGATAACCGTTGTTGTAGGCAAACTCTATCAAACTCAGATGTACATCCCAGCTACCTAGGAACTGCAAAACACAAGCTCGAAGGAGATCCTCCACAATCTGAATAGTCCTTTCAGACTGTCCATCTGTCTGTGGGTGAAAGGCTGTACTGAACCTCAACTGCGTTCCCAACGCTCTGTGCAACTGCTCCCAAAAACGACTGGTAAACTGAGGACCTCTGTCAGAAACTATCGTTGCTGGCACACCATGCAAACGTACTATCTCATCCACATATACTCGAGCTAGCTTCTCAGCTGTGTACGTTGTCTTCACAGGCAGGAAATGGGCAGACTTTGTCAATCTGTCCACTATCACCCAAATGGAATCATGATTCCTAGTTTTCTTGGGAAGACCAACTACGAAATCCATGGTTATTTGATCCCATTTCCACTGCGGTATCGGCAAAGGTTGTAACGTACCTGCCGGCTTCTAATGCTCAGCCTTCACTTGCTGACAAACCGCACATCTTGCCACAAACTCAGCCACATCTTTCTTCAAACCGGGCCACCAATACAAGTCCTTCAGACTATGATACATCTTGGTGAAACCTGGATGCATCGCATACATCGACGTGTGTGCTTCCTCAAGCACCAACTTCCTCAGATCATCAACATCTGGAACCACCATCCTGTCACGATAGCATACTAGCCCATCCTCAGACTCATGAAACCCATCACGCTTGTCACTGCCGAACTCTGGTCTGATCAACTGTACCACCTCATCTGTTTGTTGTGCATCCTTGATCTGCTGCCTCAACGTAGGCTTGACTTGCATCTGTGCGAAAAGACCAGATAACGAAGAAACTTCCATCTGCACATTCATCTGTCGTAGAGAAACAAGCATATCCCTCCTATGGCAAACCAGGGAACTTAACTGTGCCTTCTTTGAAGAAAGAGAAGACTTTCGACTAAGAGCATCTGCTACCACGTTCGCCTTACCAGGATGATACTCGATCGTGAATTCGTAGTCATTGATCAACTCCATCCATCGCCGATGTCGCATGTTCAACTCATTCTGCGTGAAGATATACTTCAGGTTCTTATGATCCGTAAAGATCTGACACGCTTCCCCATACAGATAGTGTCTCCAAATCTTTAACGCATGAACTACTGCTGCCAGCTCCAAATCATGAGTCAGATAGTTCTCCTCATGCTTCTTGAGTTGTCGTGAGGCAAAAGAAACCACATGATCTCCCTGCATCAACATGCAACCTAAACCTTTCTTGGAAGCATCACAGAAAACAACATAGCCTTTCCCAGGCTCTGGCAAGACCAACACTGGAGCACTAGTCAGCTTCTCCTTTAGATTCTGGAAAGCTTGCTGACATTGGTCATCCCAAACAAAAGGTGCATCTTTCCTGGTCAACTTCGTCATTGGTAACACGATCACACTGAAGTCCTTGATAAACCTCCGGTAGTATCCTGCTAAACCAAGGAAACTACGAACTTCTGTCGGCGTCTTCGGCTGTTCCCAATCTACAACAGATTCCACCTTCTTCGGATCTACCTTGACTCCTTCAGCGGATATCACATGGCCCAAGAAGGTCACTTCATCCAGCCAGAACTCACACTTACTGAACTTGGCATACAACTGATGTTGACGAAGAAGAGTCAACGCTCGACGAAGATGCTGATCATGCTCTAGTCTGTCCCGACTATAGATCAAGATGTCATCTATAAATACTACAACAAACTGATCTAAGAACGGACGGAACATTCTGTTCATCAGGTCCATGAAGGCTGTAGGTGCATTGGTTAACCCAAACGACATAACCACAAACTCATAATGACCATACCTTGTCCTGAAGGCTGACTTCGGTATGTCATCTGCCTTTATCCTCAATTGATGATATCTGGACCGTAGATCGATCTTGGAGAACATTGTAGCACCACACAACTGATCGAACATATCATCTATCCTTGGCAACGGGTACTTGTTCTTGATCGTGACCTTGTTCAACTGCCGGTAGTCTATACACAACCGCATCGAACCGTCCTTCTTCTTGACGAACAACACAGGCGCACCCCAAGACGACGTACTGGGTCAGATAAAACCTTTATCTAGCAACTCCTGTAACTGCTTCTTCAACTCTGCCATCTCTGCTGGAGCCATTCTGTACGGTGTCTGTGCAACTGGCTGCGTTCCTGGTACTAGATTGATCTTGAAATCAATCTCTCGGGGTGGGGGTACACCAGGAAACTCCTCAGCGAACATGTCTGCAAACTCACGAACAACTGACACCTCCTCAAGGCTAAGACCTTTTGCCTTGGCATCCACTTTGGTATCTACCACGTGGGCTAGGAACACCTCACATCCCTGTCGTAACAACTTATCTGCCACCATAGCTGATACCAGACATGTCGGAAGAATCTTCCTATCTCCCTGGAAGATCCACTTCTCTCCAGCAACATCAAACACTGCCTGCTTGGAACCGCAGTCCAAGACAACCTTATACCTCTCTAAGGTATCCATCCCAAGGATGACATCGAAACCATGCATAGCAAGTGGTATGCGATCCACTTGAATGCAGTGTCCTGAGAAAGACAATACACAAGATGGACACTCTTCTCGAAGCAAAGAGGAACCATCAAGAGGGGTTTCTAACAACAAGCTATCCTTCTTACAGCTAACAGATAAACGACAGTTCTCAAGCATACTATAGGCGATAAAAGAGTGCGTAGCACCCGGGTCAACCAGAACAGATATAAAGCAAGAAGAAGACATATCAGAATGAAATAACTCCATCTGACCTGTCACTACTCGCGGGTTGACTACCGCCTCCGGCTGATTTATAGCGTAGAATCGAGTCATTGCTTGCTGTCCACGACCTCTGCTTCCCTGAGCAGACGATCCAGCCTGAGACGCTTGACCGCGTCCCCGCCCTCTGCCACCACTGGGCTGTGGTCTCTCTGACCCTTAAAGGTTCTGTATCGGCTGTTGTGTCACTTCAACATCATTGTAGGGACAACTTGACCTGATATGCCCTGTCTGACCACATGCATAACATGTCCTAACATCATCTCGAGGTCTGGATGGCCCTGTCACCGCCACAGAAGCCGAACTCTGTGCCCTAGATGGTGAAGAAACATAGCCTCTTCCTCTACTCATGGACCACTGAGACGGTCTACCAGAACCTCTCATCGCTGCCAGTGCTGAAAACCTGGGCTTCTTGAAGCCACCAAATCTCTGACTCTGAAACTGAGAAGGTCTTTTCTTAGCCATAGACTCTCTCTTCTCCCTTACTGATCGTTCGATCCTCCGAACAGATTCCACAAACATAGCGAACCGTTCTTGATTCTCCAACGCAGAGACCGGTGTCGTCAGCTCAGCACTCAGACCCTTCTCGAAATGTCTGATTCGTTCATCGTCTGTCATCGCCATGTGAGGACAAAACCTCAACATATCCATAAACTTAGCTTCATACTCAGTGATGTTCATCGTTCCTTGTCGCAAACTCTCGAACTGACGGATCTTCTCATCCAGATATGTCTTGGGAAAGTATCTGGCGACGAACTCGTGTCGAAACACTTCCCAATAGATCACCTCACCAGGCCACTTCTCTTCCTCGATGGTCCACCAGTGACCAGCACTACCTTTTAGAAGGTAGACAGCATGCTTTACTTTGTCTGCTTCGGGGATGTCGAGGATCCGGAAAGCCTTCTTAATACTTGTCAGCCACAGATCTGCATCCGCTGGATCAGCCGTACCAGCATATTCCGAAGCTCCGACTCGGCGAAGCCGCTCAAAAGTCTTCCCAATACCCGATGCTTCTCCATGGGGAACCTGTGCTCGCGGAGGAGGCACTGGTAATCGCTCAACCATGAGATTCATCGTAGCCATTAACTGCCCCATAAGCTGTTGGTAGGCAGGGTGTTCAAGTATGGCTGGGTCAGGTTGGGGGACCTCAGGCACCCGATCTTCATGCGCCTGTCCTACTGCTCCATCAACAGATGCAGCATCACTGTACTCAGTAGAGTGTTCTTCATGGTTTCCAGACATCTTAACTTTTCTTCCGCTGAGGGCAGAAGATTTCTATGAGAAAATCTAGAAAACACATAAGAACAAACACAACCTAGTCCTAGATCCCTGTAGACTCAGCGAACCTAAAGCTCTGATACCAAACTTGTGGCAACACATCCCATTATCACACAGATAATGAGGTGTTACGCGAAAACATGTGGAAGTCACCATAACCACAGCTTATCAAAAACACGGGTTAATTAACACCGATTGCGGAAAACTGATAAACTGAGAAACATATTACATTCCAGTCCATATCCTGCAAGAAAACATGTTATATACATATCCATACAAGCCTGGATACATGTCCACAGCTTAGAGCAACAGCTGTCCTGTCATAACCACGAGTTCACCACCTGTTCATACATATAAAGGCCCGCATCCAGCCAGCAGCAGGATATACATATGATATCGGTCGTACATCGTGAAACAACGTCAAAACACCGCCAAGGACCTGAGAGTACAGGGATGACTCTAGACTCTACACCAAAACATCAAAACAGCAGCATCTCCAAAGCTTGCCTTCTACTGATCTTCGTGCTGCTCGGCCGCAACCCTGCGACCACCACCACGGCAAGCTCGACCACCTAAAAAGGGTGTAAACCAGCGGAGTGAGACAATTGAACATTGTCCCAGCGGGAGGCATAACTCCACGCCAAAACTACGAAACCTCAGATAGATAAAGCTTATCTCAGCAGATTATTGATAAAGAATATAACAAGAACAGTTATAAGTAATAAGCCATCCCCAGACTTACCAGCTGTATCAAAAGGGCATATAACCACTATATTTCTCAATGGAGCATGATTGACAAGATAGATTATATGAGACTCACCATAAAAGAGTAATAAACAACTACAATATAATTAAAATTAACTACACAAACAAGGCCTCAACCAATGTTTCGTATTTGTCTTATCAATACATACTAAACGGCTGTATTACATTTTATTATGCCCTGAGGAAATGAACCGTACCGTTCAAATCCAACCTTCGGTTGCGAAGCCCATAGCCGGTGCCATACAAGGTCAATGGAAGAGCCGGAATCCAAGACCTTCTCCGCCTCATGGTCAGTACATGAGTATAACATAAGCAGGACCGCAGTCTCATACTGAAGTGGTCATAAGCCACAGGGTTAGCTCCTCAGGCTACCCTCTGCCTAGCCCACCTCGGTACAGGTCACGGCGCTAGAAACTGAGCCACGTGTCTAAACACCGTGCTCTGAGCCATGAACACATTCATGCTCAACATATCACACATCTGGAGCCATGGGCCATGTTCACCATACTCATCACACATCTGAGTCTGCAACTGCAGTTGCACTCGTTTCACCTCTCTATTTTAGGCTAGGAGAAACCTCGCATATTCAAAAATATGCGCTCCGGGTTAACCCGCAGGAGAACCCATTTCATCATCACCCTATCCTGACTGGTGATGAATCTATGGCCAGGGCAAGCTACATAACATATTTCATTATGATTAATTAGTATCTTTTAGATGGATTGCAAGATTCAACCAAGTTGTATAACATGCAAGATATAACAGAAAGTAAACAACATAAACTCAACATTATGCATTCTCTACTATTTACATCACACTGATCCATCACAAGGATCTCACATCACATGTTATTACTTGGCCTCTTGCAAATCACCTAGATCCATCTCAGGGATCATCACATATCATGGGATCTCAATCCCTCATCACATAGTACCATAGCCTCTCAAGGCTTTCATCATCATCATGGAACATCATACACCTGTCATCACAATGTTCATTTACCTAATTCTCATAGCCTTCCATTGGGCTAAGCATTACCTGCATGGTTAGCATCATTCAATACCCAGATGAATAATCAAGAGACTACAATTACTACCATAGTGTGACAAATTAGGGTTAAGTGTATTATCAGTACAATCATGATGATAATAATTTCATCCATGCCTCATCTTTAAGTATATAAGTAAGCACATTATCAAGTAACCCTAATGCATGCTCAAGATCATCTTTGGCATTAAAGAGATAGAGTAGTTACATTCATACGCATGTGTTTAGCCATAAGAACATAAATATCATTATTAGGCAAAGACTCACCATAAAAGCATAGCATGACATATCACTTTTCCATAACAGATCATGCCCTTTCAAGAGATACCTAAAACCTTCACTAAAGATCACCCCGGGCAGAACCCCTTTCCTATCTAACCCCTATCGGGCGTGCAGCCCTAGCAGGCGTGCATGGTGTCCGGGTGAGCAGGTGCATCGGGCGAGATAGGGTGTTAACTGGGCGTGCACGGTTTAACTAAGGCGTGCAAGATGAAACTGAGCGAGCAAGATACCGGGCGTGCAAAGTACATATATCGAGCGAGCAGAGTACTACATGCGTGCAAGGGAAAGGCGGGCGAGCTACTCAAGCGTATAGGTATGTATCGGGCGACATGGGTACCGCGTGAGCAGGGGTGTGTGTGTCGAGCGACACAGGTGCAGGGCGAGCCATATAGGCGTGCAAGGTCATCGGGCGAGCATAACTCAACTGAGCGGACATGTTGATATAAGGCGAGCCAGATAGAACCGGGTGAGCTAGCTATTGTGTCGGGCGACACGGCTGGGCGAGCCAAAACATGAGCGAGCAGGGCGCGTCAGGGGGAAACTGGGTGAGCAGGCCTATCGGGCGAGATGGCTAGTGCCGGACGAGCAAGGCATTTGAGCGAGCAGAGCTATATCGGGCGAGCAGGATTACTGGGCGACACGCGTGCAGGCGAGCAAGAGAAATCCGTGCGAGCAACAAAGGCTAGGCGAACCAAGCTACTGGGCGAGCAGCCTGTCGGGCAGAGCTGGCTCAGGGCGAGTAGGGTCAGGTTGCTCACCCGCCCAAGGTACAAAAAGAGAAACTTGCTCACTCCAACCGTGCAAGATTAAACTAGGGCAAGGGCTGTCGGGCAGCACCTCCCCACACATCTCAACTAAGGTTCAAGCCATCTAAACGAGCTCACCATCTTACCCAATGGTGAGAGGAGAGTCTTACTCAAGCCACTAAGTCATGTGCTCACCTCAATCCGGTAGGAAAGAGGAGTGTTGCTCATGGCATTAGAGCTCAAGCTCACCCATCTAGACCAAGGGGAGAAAGGAGTGTTGCTCTCCTAAACCCTAACACACATGGATCGGCCAACATGCAAGCTAAACAAGAACCAACTACTAATCATATAAAGGCAAGATTAAAGCAACACATATGAGTGAAGAGGATAGAGTAGTTAGGGTTAGAGTCATGCAACCCGCCTTAAGCTCCAAGGAAGAAGAACTCCAAGCTCCAAGAGATGTCGACCACCAAGGCTCCTCCAAGAAGGGTGTATCGGCCTCCACCTTCTTCTTTAAGGGTGTGTCGACCTCCAAGCTGCTCACACAAGGGTGTGTCGGCCACCTTAGCTCCTTCTTCAAGGGTGTGTCGGCCACCAAGCAAGGGGAAGAGAGGGTGTATCGTGCACAAGGAGAAGAGGAACTAAAGGGACCTCAAGCTAAGGAAGGGACCACCTATATAGATGAGAAAGGAGGAGAAAACAAGGTAAACACTTGCTATGTGTCGTCCACCCAAGGGACACATGTCCACAAACTCAAGCCACCACTCTTGCAAGCCATAGGACACTTTTCACACCCCGATCTCACACTAACCACTAATCACGAGATTAGGGCGCGACGGAGGGATTAACACATAAACAAATCACTGCGAACTTTTTCTTTTTAAAACCTCGTAATGATATCCGGATTATTGTTGTAAACTAAAACAAAATAAACTATTGCGGAAGCATTTCAATTAAACTGGCTAGAGAAAGTAAACAGAGTTTACAACATGTAACATTGTTTAACAGAAAGTAAACATAACAATTAATTTACATCTTTATACACATTACACATACACACTCTCTCTCACCCACACCATGTCCCAAAGACCGAGGGGAAGGGACTAAGAGACCTCTAACTACTAACTACGAACCTTCTATCGACTAGGCGTAAAGATAAATCGATCCTTCTGATTTCCTGCTGCTGATGATAACCTGAAAATGTTTTGAGTAGAGGTATGAGCCTACTCGCTCAGTGAATAGTATTTCACTTAGCTATCACTAAACAACTCATCAGGTTTATAAATTTAAAATTAAACATAAATGCAGATCTAAGCAAGGCAGTTCTAAATACATAGCAGATATACAGATATTAGTCACATTTCTAAGCATCAACAGATATCTCAGATAAATAAACAGTTATATAAATTTACTGTGATCCTACACGATTACTTATTCATATTATTATTATGCCCTAAATATATGCAGTGTACTCTGCATATAAAGATCCGCAGCAAGTTCATGCTACGGTCCCACCGTACAAGACTTAGCGACACACCCGGGAAATGCTAAGTCTGACTGCTGTCCTGGTCTGCTACAGGACTCTCAGGCTCACACGGCCTCACTGCACTCTCAAAAGAGTGTACTCTAGACTCCTCCTTTAACCTGAGCACACAGGCGGAGAGTCGGGGTTACCACCGTGACACACGCACGGATTATTGTTGAATAACCCCCATATACTCCAGTGCCACCGTGACACACGCACGGGTTATTGTTGAACACTGCCTTTCTGCCCTCGTGCCACCGTGACACACGCACGGATTATTGTTGAACACGAGTCACCGACCATCTAGACACACGCTAGGTAGGTCGTTTCACCCCAAGGTGCAGACCTCACGAGGGGTTCTACGGCGTTAGGGCACCTAAGTCTATTAACTGATTAACAAATAAACATTTAAACAGGAATATCACATTTACTGATTTCGTATCAAATCACAATACACTGTCATTCTAAACCGACAGAGCAATATATTTCAAATCATTGTAATTTCTGATAAATTCTCATACCATGCATTCAAGCAAATTAGAAATGCATAAATAACCCAACTTATTTCAATTTGGCACATACATAGTGAATTTACGCAATTGAACATCTTATTGCACAAATTAAAGAAATTTACTTCACATATGAGAATCATACTCAACAATTATCAATTCTCTAAATTTCTCGAAAAACGTGCACATTAACCCAAATCCTGGTTTGTGCATCACTTAACTCAATTAAGAGTTAATTACCTATCACAACACAATTTAATAACAATACTTGAGAATTTCTGGTAATATTTCAGAGAAATGTGCCATTTCAGGTAAATATCAATTTACACATATTAACGTCAAAAGATATATACAATTAGGGTTTTCATGCATATTTTATTTATTCATATCTACTTTGAAATCGTACATCTGATAATTTATCAGAAATCCTTATTGTCTGGGTTCATACCCAATCCATACCATTTTTAGACATGAATTTCTAATTTCAACATTCAAATAAGCAATTTAGGTTCCAATGAACCATATAAATCTACCGATTCAATCCACACTGATCAATTGCTAAATTTAATCATATAACAGCGTCTAGAAGCAATTTATGAAATAAAAAGTCGGGCGACGCCAAACGCTGCCCGACGCCTGATAACGCCTGTTATCAGCGTAATTCGCGCACATAACTGGAAATATTCAAACGCCTGAGTTATTTAATGATAAATGAATGAAATCCTACTCACCGCGTTTCGGACTGTCCGGGTTCGTCCGGAATTGCGTCTAGAGTCTGATTCCGGGCGAAATTGGGTTGTCTTTTACCTTGGAAATTTGCACTGTTCACGTTCCAGCAAACCCGTCAGTGAAATTCCTTCACATGTTGGTTGAAAACAGACTAAATCAACGGCTAACTCATGGTTAGGAACTGCGCACCTTGCTGTGTTCTCAATTTCGGAGCTCAAATCAGCCTCCCTATAGCCTTGGCACGCCCAAGGCGGCCTAGTTGCTGCTTGCCGCAGCAACTAGCTGCTGTGAACTGGCCGCAGGCCAAAGGTGTAGGGTAGCTAGGCTATGGATGGCTAACGGAGGAGGGAGAGGAGGAAGAAAAGTAGAAGAGGGAGAAGAAATTGTTGCTGGTCGGAGCAAAACGGGAAATCGCCCCTTCGTTCTTCTTGCCACGGAGGTCGGCTCTGCGTCGCTCACTGTTCTCTGTTGTATCGGGTGAAATTGAAGAAAAGATAAAGGAAAGGAAAGCAACCGACCCACTAAATGAAAAACAAATTCTGGAAAAATTGCATTCCAGTCCAGAATTCTTATAATTGCCATAACTATGGCCTCGGGGGTCCAACTTGATCGATTCTTCTTGCAATATTTCAAGCACAAAATTCTCTACGCCCTCAAAGCAATATATCATGCTAATTATACTATTTTACTGGTTCGAAATTCCAATTGCATCCAAAAATCACTTTATTTAACTTAAACATCATATTTATGCACTAATTGTATCTTATGTGCTTGATTCAACTAAATCAAGTTAATGATGCACTAACCACATCATAAACACATATGTTAACTCAAATAACTTTAATTAGGCTCAAATCCTAATGCTTACCAATAAACTTTGGAACGGGTCATAACAATCTCCCTCCCTTATAAGAATTTCGTCCCGAAATTCCTAAAAGAGAAAAGGAAACTTGTCATTCATTCCTAACTCGTGTTCCCACGTGTCTTCCTCTAGGTCAAGATTTCTCCACAAAATTATTACTAATGATATCTCACAATTCGTGAGTTTCTTGATCCTCCGATCAATCATCTGTATAAGTCCCTTAACCTAGAACACATCTGATCTGATCCCAGACCAACCCACAAAACTGTCTTTCCTGAATCGTTATAACAGTATCTCACTTTATGGTAATTACCAAGAAATTTTTATACTATTCATGCAAACAGACTAAAATTCTTAAATAAACAGAATACATGTCAATCTGGTGCTAAGTTAAAATCATGCAATTTAACTGTTAAAATCATCACATCTCATAATGAAAATTAATATCAAAATACTTGATTCATCGTACACCCTATCCTCAGGGTTTCATTTGCCTTGTTCATTCATCACATGCCAACACCCTACTCTTAGGGTTTCCTCATTCACTAACCACATGGCAACACCCTACTCTTAGGGTTTCCATTATCTCATCTGTTAGATTTCAATTCAAATCGCAATACGGTATCATTCTACAATTGGCAGAACAATATATTTCAAATCATTGTAATTACCGAGTAATGTTTATATCATGCATGCAGACAGATTAAAAATTCATAAATATTCCAAACTCAATCAATTTTGGCACATACATACCGGATTCATGTAATTGAACATCTTATTACATCAATAAAAGCTATTTACTTCGCATATAACAAACCATCTGTACTATTGTTCAATTACTTAAATTTTCTCGAAGAACGTGCATATTAACCAAATTCCTGGTTTATGCATCACATAACTCAATTAAGAGTTATTTACGTATCATCACACAAGTATTTAATAGTACTTGAGAATTTCTAATGATATCTTAATGAAAAGTGCCAAATCATGTAAAATGTCAGATCACACACATTAACATAACAGGAAGCAGGTATTTAGGTTTATTTACATATTTTAATGCTATCTTACTATCTTGAAATCATGCACCTGATGGTTTACCAAAACTGTGCTGTCTGGGTTTTTATTCAAACCGAACCATTATCAGTTGTGTATTTCTAAACTCAACATTCACATTAAGCAAACTCTATAAGACTTAAATGTTCTTCCCATTTCCACTGAAAAGCAAAACACATGCTCTCAGCATGTTCTCAAGAGTCTGAATGGTTCTCTCAAACTAACCATCCGTCTGCGGATGAAAAGGTTGTATCGAATCTTAACTTTGTGCCCGAAGCACGATGCAACTGTTTCCACAACCTAGATGTGAACTTAGGATCTCAAAATGACATGATTGGAACTGGATTATCAAGCAACCTAATTATTTCATCCATGTATATCTTAGTCAAGTTTTGAGACATCAAAGGTTGACTTAATATGAAGAAAGCGAGCAGACTAAATTAATCTGTCCACAATCATTCATATCGAATCACAATCTCTAAGTGTCCTGGGAAATCTTACCACAAAATCCATTGTGATAATTTCCCATTCTCATTCAGGCATAGAAAAATATTACAAGGTAGCTATAGGTCTCTAGGGTTTAGCTTTAACCTACTGGTACACACTACTTCTAACCACGTACTCAGTTACATTCTTCTGCATATCTGACCATCCATTTCAACTTCTTGGATTTCATATACCTCTTAGTGTCTTCCTAAAAACATAGCATACATCAATACATACACTTCTATAAAAATTCTTTTCTTTCAGCTTTTCCCCTTAAAGAATTTTACACTATCTTGAGATACACACAACATGTCATGTCAATATAACACCTTATCATCATAAAAACTTAAACTGTAGTCTCTTTTTCTCCTATCAGGTCATGCATGGTATGGCTTAAGTCACTATCACCCTTTTTATAGTTTCTTGATCTGATCATAAGAAGTAAGCTTAACTTACATCTATACAATCAAATCACTCTGTGTTATTACCCCTAAGCCTAAGTTCAACTTCCATATTTCTATTAGCAGGTCTCTATTGAAACCTGTCATAGAGAATGCATTGGCTGTTGAACTTGACTTTCTGCTAGAAACATCATCCACCACATTCTCTTTACCAGGGTGATAATCTATTGTCACATCATAAAGATAGTGACACCATGTCTTTAAAACATGAACTACATCAACTATCTTTGGATCATAATCGGATAATACTCCGATTTCTATGCTACTTACTTATTGTTACATTTTAGGTTTATGTCTTACTCATTCCTATAAATCATCTCATGTTGTTCATGTACCGATCAGGTTATCTTCTTCAAAACCCTAGATCGTTATCAAAACCAGTTTACTTTTCATAGAACAAATCCCAAGATCTTTATTTAACAAAGATATTGGCATACAAGGTTACATCACTAATGATACCCTTTAAACTACTTCAACCCTAATCATCCTAGGGTTTTAGTCTAAATCAATATCATAGCATTATTGTGTGTGGTCGATTATATAGATCAAATTGATTTGCTTGGGGCAATAACATATTAACCCAACATTCAACTTTAATCACATTCAGCTGAAAATTCAGTTTTATAATAGTTTCTGTAATTCGTTTATTAAACTGTAAACAGAAACTCCAAAAATTTTGAAAATTTTATATGTTGTGCCTAATAAAGTTTTAAACCTACAGTAAAAATTTCAGGTCATTTCAAGTTACCAATAATTAATTAAAAATCGAACAGTGCGCTGCTATATAGCAGTCTGCAGCAGATTCGGTCGAGTTGCAACTCGACCGACACCTTACTGAAGAGATCAAAAGTCATCCAAAAATTACGCCAAATTAATAGAGTGTCTAAAATTTGTGATTTTCAAACATAATTAAAATTTGGGATCAATTGGACGTACCAATAAAAAGATAAAATTCAATTACCACACTGCTATATCATTCAAAAAATGTGATTGGTCGAGTTTGAAACTCAGCCGATGAACAGGTCAGAACATTCTTCAAAAATTCTGATATCTTCCAATGTTGTTCACATTTTATATATCCAAATCATATCCCAATTTTAGCCAAATTAGAGTTACATATAAGATACTAAAAATCATTTAGTGAGACATTCTATTTATCAAATTCTGTATTCATGCGTTATTTGAATCCTAATTTGGGCAATTTAGGGTCTATGCTTCTCAAGCCCTAATTCTCAAGATTAAGAACATTTATACTTCTATTCTTATGTTACTTGTTAATAGGAGTCATTAGATCCCAGTAACGCATCCTGCCAGCCGGACCAGGCCGAACCTGTAGTCCTGAAGCCAAGAGCTACTCGGGATTAATCAACCCCTATTTATCTTAGACATGTGGAAAGAATATCCACTTAGGGCAAACTCAATTAAACAAAAGTTTCGGGTCTACTTTAATACAAAGAAACCAACATTAAACAGTTCACTTCATGTCACAGTATTATAAAAAGATCATACTTATTGTACAAACTGCAAGTCTGAATTCATGCATATAAGAGCGTTTCTAATGATCTTTAATCAATAAGCATTGTAAGGTAGGAGTTATATCACATCCTTTATTTAATCTCTTACTCCTACATTATTTTCTTATTTCTTAACCCTAGGATTTCTAGGGTTTTCTTCTCTAGCCTATCCTTCTTCTGCATACCTGGCCAGGGCATCCAGAGAGGAACAGACAGAGTAGCTTGATACTGGTCAATCTAAGTATTCAGACACCTGGCCAGGGTATCTAAACACTCAGACCTTCCAGAGCTAAAACACATCAACTATTGTTTGCCTTACTTATAACTTTATCTTTTGATCTTAATGATTCTTATCGACTCAACTTAAGCTCATTACTTGATTCTCGTGACCACATCCTCTTCCTGCTATCTGCAATAGTATAACAGAACATTTCCTGTTATAAAATCACAGTTAGAAGAAAGACGTCTAAGTCCTAATCCTATTGGTCTCTTATCGTCCCCTGACCTTGAGTAACTATGTACTCAAACCAAAGCTCTGATACCAAAAATTTTCACACCCCGATCTCACACTAACCACTAATCACGAGATTAGGGCGCGACGGAGGGATTAACACATAAACAAATCACTGCGAACTTTTTCTTTTTAAAACCTCGTAATGATATCCGGATTATTGTTGTAAACTAAAACAAAATAAACTATTGCGGAAGCATTTCAATTAAACTGGCTAGAGAAAGTAAACAGAGTTTACAACATGTAACATTGTTTAACAGAAAGTAAACATAACAATTAATTTACATCTTTATACACATTACACATACACACTCTCTCTCACCCACACCATGTCCCAAAGACCGAGGGGAAGGGACTAAGAGACCTCTAACTACTAACTACGAACCTTCTATCGACTAGGCGTAAAGATAAATCGATCCTTCTGATTTCCTGCTGCTGATGATAACCTGAAAATGTTTTGAGTAGAGGTATGAGCCTACTCGCTCAGTGAATAGTATTTCACTTAGCTATCACTAAACAACTCATCAGGTTTATAAATTTAAAATTAAACATAAATGCAGATCTAAGCAAGGCAGTTCTAAATACATAGCAGATATACAGATATTAGTCACATTTCTAAGCATCAACAGATATCTCAGATAAATAAACAGTTATATAAATTTACTGTGATCCTACACGATTACTTATTCATATTATTATTATGCCCTAAATATATGCAGTGTACTCTGCATATAAAGATCCGCAGCAAGTTCATGCTACGGTCCCACCGTACAAGACTTAGCGACACACCCGGGAAATGCTAAGTCTGACTGCTGTCCTGGTCTGCTACAGGACTCTCAGGCTCACACGGCCTCACTGCACTCTCAAAAGAGTGTACTCTAGACTCCTCCTTTAACCTGAGCACACAGGCGGAGAGTCGGGGTTACCACCGTGACACACGCACGGATTATTGTTGAATAACCCCCATATACTCCAGTGCCACCGTGACACACGCACGGGTTATTGTTGAACACTGCCTTTCTGCCCTCGTGCCACCGTGACACACGCACGGATTATTGTTGAACACGAGTCACCGACCATCTAGACACACGCTAGGTAGGTCGTTTCACCCCAAGGTGCAGACCTCACGAGGGGTTCTACGGCGTTAGGGCACCTAAGTCTATTAACTGATTAACAAATAAACATTTAAACAGGAATATCACATTTACTGATTTCGTATCAAATCACAATACACTGTCATTCTAAACCGACAGAGCAATATATTTCAAATCATTGTAATTTCTGATAAATTCTCATACCATGCATTCAAGCAAATTAGAAATGCATAAATAACCCAACTTATTTCAATTTGGCACATACATAGTGAATTTACGCAATTGAACATCTTATTGCACAAATTAAAGAAATTTACTTCACATATGAGAATCATACTCAACAATTATCAATTCTCTAAATTTCTCGAAAAACGTGCACATTAACCCAAATCCTGGTTTGTGCATCACTTAACTCAATTAAGAGTTAATTACCTATCACAACACAATTTAATAACAATACTTGAGAATTTCTGGTAATATTTCAGAGAAATGTGCCATTTCAGGTAAATATCAATTTACACATATTAACGTCAAAAGATATATACAATTAGGGTTTTCATGCATATTTTATTTATTCATATCTACTTTGAAATCGTACATCTGATAATTTATCAGAAATCCTTATTGTCTGGGTTCATACCCAATCCATACCATTTTTAGACATGAATTTCTAATTTCAACATTCAAATAAGCAATTTAGGTTCCAATGAACCATATAAATCTACCGATTCAATCCACACTGATCAATTGCTAAATTTAATCATATAACAGCGTCTAGAAGCAATTTATGAAATAAAAAGTCGGGCGACGCCAAACGCTGCCCGACGCCTGATAACGCCTGTTATCAGCGTAATTCGCGCACATAACTGGAAATATTCAAACGCCTGAGTTATTTAATGATAAATGAATGAAATCCTACTCACCGCGTTTCGGACTGTCCGGGTTCGTCCGGAATTGCGTCTAGAGTCTGATTCCGGGCGAAATTGGGTTGTCTTTTACCTTGGAAATTTGCACTGTTCACGTTCCAGCAAACCCGTCAGTGAAATTCCTTCACATGTTGGTTGAAAACAGACTAAATCAACGGCTAACTCATGGTTAGGAACTGCGCACCTTGCTGTGTTCTCAATTTCGGAGCTCAAATCAGCCTCCCTATAGCCTTGGCACGCCCAAGGCGGCCTAGTTGCTGCTTGCCGCAGCAACTAGCTGCTGTGAACTGGCCGCAGGCCAAAGGTGTAGGGTAGCTAGGCTATGGATGGCTAACGGAGGAGGGAGAGGAGGAAGAAAAGTAGAAGAGGGAGAAGAAATTGTTGCTGGTCGGAGCAAAACGGGAAATCGCCCCTTCGTTCTTCTTGCCACGGAGGTCGGCTCTGCGTCGCTCACTGTTCTCTGTTGTATCGGGTGAAATTGAAGAAAAGATAAAGGAAAGGAAAGCAACCGACCCACTAAATGAAAAACAAATTCTGGAAAAATTGCATTCCAGTCCAGAATTCTTATAATTGCCATAACTATGGCCTCGGGGGTCCAACTTGATCGATTCTTCTTGCAATATTTCAAGCACAAAATTCTCTACGCCCTCAAAGCAATATATCATGCTAATTATACTATTTTACTGGTTCGAAATTCCAATTGCATCCAAAAATCACTTTATTTAACTTAAACATCATATTTATGCACTAATTGTATCTTATGTGCTTGATTCAACTAAATCAAGTTAATGATGCACTAACCACATCATAAACACATATGTTAACTCAAATAACTTTAATTAGGCTCAAATCCTAATGCTTACCAATAAACTTTGGAACGGGTCATAACAACACTTGTCCAAGATGTGAATCATGTGCTCTCCAAACATGACCAAGGTTGGACCAAGCTTCATGGGCGACACACCAAGCTCACTCTAGGGCGACACACCTCCTCTTTAGGCCGACACAAGCTCTACTTGGCCGACACAAGGCCCAAGCAAGCCCAAACAAGGAACTCCAAGGCCCAAACGAGCTCAACAAAGGCCCAAAGAACTCAAGCAACAAGCCCAAGCCTTCCTCTCAACCCTAGAGGAAGCAAAGAGAGAGAAGAACACCTCTCAAGGTGGCAAACTTGCACACAAAACCCTAAACTTAGTTTATTTGCAAGTAGCACCTCCAACTCTCAACAAAGTACAACCAAACCCTAATCACCACTAAAGGTGATTAGCAAGCCCAAACCATCAAGGTTAAGCAAAGCAAACAGGGTAAGCCCTAAACGCAGGTCAGGGTCCTTACAACCACTCTACACTATATTGACACACTCTTGAAAACATGTATTTTTGCTAGGAAAGAAACCCAAGGCATGGTTGGAAAACATGATCTTATTTTTCTTACGGGAAATGGCTTACAATTATAAGGTTAATGTTGTATACTTTATACTTTAATACTTCTTCAATATTAAGAGAGAATCCAAAGATGACATTATGATTGGAGGACTAATTACCGACCTTGCATACAAGTTGAATGATCTTTCAAACATTGATGATCTTTCTGGGTGAACTTTGGTTGACATCCAATTTTCTTATAGCTTCCAACCTTATTGTTAAAGATCTATCTAACAACAAGAAATATAGGTAATATTTTCACAGTAATGATGGATACATTAAGCTACCTGATCCTGATATAACTCCTTTAGAAAATCCCCATAATTGGAAAGTTGCATTCAATGAAAATATTGATGATACTCAAGGGAATAGGCTCAATCCATCTGTTGTACATGAGATAAGTGCATACCCACACCCTTTAATGGCACACAAACTACATACAGTTGGACCATGCCGGATATGCGCCACATGTATGGGTACATTCAATAGTGTTTTGATCAACAAGATATCCACCTAGATCAACTCAATCAACATCCAACAAGATGCATTCTATTGTGTAGAGGATGGATGTGTGGCACATCACTCAAGGCCATTACGCCATGCCAACCCAACTACCACTGCCACCATGGGAGCCCTCATTCTAGGACATTCAGGATGAGGACACTCTGGAGCAACATCTTCATGTTGCAAATTAGGAGACTTGCCTTTTTTTTATTTCTTCACCATTACAAGTACTCTTTCAGTTTGATTTCTATGTTGAGGACACTCTAGATTTCAAGCTTAGTGGGGAGCAACTAGTTGTAGTGTAGTTTCTAGTTTTTTTTCATTTCACTTCTTTAGTTTTGTTTTAGATAGTGTTAAAATCTAATGTTTTCATAGGTTTGTTTCTCTTGATTGGATTGAATTCCCTTTATGTTGAACCAATTGTACAACATTTTTTGAGATATCAATTTAAGAATCCCTGTACAAGCCTTGCATCAAATAAATAAACTTACTTGCCAACCATATTTGTATCATTTTGTTTTCTTGTTTTTCGCATGCATGTTCATATATCTTTTTCACTCATGATTACTTAATGCATGTAACGACGAAATCATTTTAGATTAATCAACATACATCGTTGTTTAGAATAGACGCCCTTTTCAATGTAATCCAATTGATTATGTAGTCCAGTTAACTCTCTTGTGCTTTGGGGATTTTTTTTTAGTTTAAGGCCACATGGTTCTCAAGCCGAACCCAACTCATTATTGTTGATTTTAGCTTATTTTCCAAATCTTCACATATTCCCTACATAAGATGGCTAAACCATCAACATATCATGAAGTCTAGTGTAACTCTAATCTGACCACGACAATTAGGTGTTACGTCATTAAGAGGATAATTCAACCCCCAACTAGCATTCCACTTATGCATAAGTCTATTTTAGCAGCCAAGTAGTAGAACCAAGCTTCATTGTTTCTATCCAAGTGCAAAGTAGTAGAATCCAAGCTTCATTGTTTCCATCTAAGTGCAAAGTAGTAGAACCCAAGCTTCACTGTAAAATGTTTGTGAATTCTGGAATGTGGATGTTTGACTGGGGATTGGGGAGGTTTTACTTCAAGAAAAGGCAGGGATACCGTTTATTATCAAAGCAATTGTGGTTGAATTTATAAGAATAGAAGCTTGTATATTCTCATTAACTTAAATCATAATGAGCATACAACAAAAAAAAGACATGCTTGTAACTAGGGAAACAAATTCACACATTATAGTAGTATATGTACATAAATGCTTGTTTGGATAGGTCGTCCTCGTGGTCCCGCAACAAACTAAGATGCTTCATTTGTTTGAAGTGGTCTGCGTTCCTCTGCCTTGGGCCGGGGGTCATTTCGGACTGCCCCGCACCCAAAACCCTAGCTTTTTACCGATATACTAGAAAATATCTTCCCCAAGCCAACACTTAAAACCCCACAGTCGTGCCCTAGTTCAGAATAGAGACACTTCCTTGATCCAGCACTTGCTTCCTCCTACTGAGGTTAGGGCCGGCGGCATCGACAGCCCATCCGGAGGCGGCAGGTCTTCTCGGTGACGGCAGTGTCATCCTACAGTACTAGGTATGCCCCTTCCATCTTCCATCTCCTCTTTTCTCTTTTAGCTTGATCCCTCCTACTCCTATGCTATGCCGTAAACGTCTTCTTCCTCCCGCTGTTCCTCTGTTTAAGTTCACCTGCTTTCTTCCTCCAATCTTTAGACTTTAGGGATTCCTCCTTTATTGCTCATCATATCATTGTTCGATTTCCGCCACCCAATGATTGTCGCTAGCTTATTGATGCTCAAAGCGCGTTAGAAGAGTCCGTTGATGAATCGTCGTCAATAGCACTAGTGATCCATTAAACGCCCAGGAACGTCCAAGACGGAAAAGATCTGCATATATTCAAACGACTTTATTTACTTTTTTGCGAACTATATGGTTGGGATGCCATTTATCATTTCCGTAATGCGAACTTTTTTGTTATTAGTCGTAGATTTGCGACCCAGTAGTTAATTGATGCATACCATATGACTTCGGGTTTAGCATACTAATTGGACACTATGCGACTCAAGGAGCCCTTGATTGGGCTTTGTCGTCATAGTGGCTACCTCCAAAGTCGAGGAGCTTGCTATTCTTTTATCATAATGTTGTTTTTCAATATTTAAGCTAAATTAGAATGCCATATACATAACGTTCAAGCAAACTCGAATAATATAGAGTTGAATAAATGTCGGATTTTGTGGAACGCTACGAAAGCTCAATACATCATTTATAGCCATTAGTTGCTATCATAAGTTATTTGTAACTGAAGACTACTTTCGACTACTTGACTCTCATTTTCCATACTTGTATATACGAAGCTGTCTTTCATGATTAAAATCCGTGATCCCATACTCATTGCTATCTCTTCAGTAAATACTGTGTATGCTACGTTCTGCTTTGTAATAATACACATTTTGATACATATTTTGAAACCCGACCTGACCCGGTAGGTTGAACCGGTTGGACCTCCATCCGGCAAGTTTTGCAGGTTGGGTGGGGCTAAAACCCGTTTCTGGCCAAGACCCGGACCATTGACCCAGCTGGTTCAACCTGTGACCTGGCCCTCGGGTCAAAGTCTTGATCGGATTTTGTTGGTTTTATTTTTTGTTCCCTAAATGATCATTTGACTAATTTTAATGTCTTTTCATGCAACCACAACTATTCCATACATTGGTATATCTACTTAGTTGTATTTTATCACTTGTTTTAAGTATTGCAAAGCAGTTTGTTTTCTTCTTAATGAATAGATACTTCGTTTCGTATGTATGATGTTTCATAATTCATCATCTCATGGTTTCATATAACAGTTTACATACATATATGTTCACATGTATATAGTAATATATGTATGGACATACATTTTATTGTAGCATACACGCATATACACACATGCATATAATAATATTTTGTATATGGTGTCATGATTAGGTCAACTGGGTCGACCCGGCCATTAGCCATGGTTGTAACTTGTCTGCAAACTGTCTTCCATTAGCTGACATTGACCGTCACTCGTTGGCATGTTTGAATTTCATTTTAATTCAAGTAATTTGAAGAGAACTAACAGTTATATTGGTCCAATTTTTCACAAAAGTTGCTCAAAGAAGAACATAAAGATGAGGTGGAACCACCATGAAGAGTAATGAAAATCTGTCGTAGCAATTGTTGACGGTCATGACCACCACAAGTAGTGGCAAAGGCATGGCATGTATATAGTAATATATGTATGGACATACATTTTATTGTAGCATACACGCATATACACACATGCATATAAGAATATTTTGTATATGGTGTCATGATTAGGTCCCCTGGTCAACTGGGTCGACCCGGCCATTAGCCATGGTTGTAACTTGTCTGCAAACTGTCTTCCATTAGCTGACATTGACTGTCACTCGTTAGCATGTTTGAATTTCATTTTAATTCAAGTAATTTGAAGAGAACTAACAGTTATATTGGTCCAATTTTTCACAAAAGTTGCTCAAAGAAGAACATAAAGATGAGGTGGAACCACCATGAAGAGTGATGAAAATCTGTCGTAGCAATTGTTGACGGTCATGACCACCACAAGTAGTGGCAAAGGCATGACAGAGCACCTAGCAGAGCTGGTGATGTCTGTTGGAGGGCAGGGGATGGTGTGGTATATGGTGTTGAGATGAAATGTTGATGAGATTTGTGTTTTGTTTGTGAAGTCGTCTATCAAATACAAGTCCCTCCCCACCCCCACCCCTCACCCCCAAAGTGCTACAGCACAATTAAACCCCCGGCTCCCATATGTAATGGAAACTCAGAAATTATTCCCACATAATCAGATACTATATATGTTGGCTTTTTTAGAATCCACCCACTAATGCATATTCTTTTGCTTTACAACCGTTCCTATCTACATCTTGTGTTATCTGAGTTAGTTGAAGGTGCGGCGCAAAGTATTTTGATCATCTAATGGGAGATTGAGACCTTGGATCTCTAAATAATATAGCATAATTAACAGATCTATGGTCTGGGTAACAATGATCTAGGTTAAAGTTGACGTCAGTACTTTTACTAGCATTCCTTAATTATTTTGTGGACTTCTTATTATTTCTGTGTAAGCAGTAAGCACATCTTCGTTTTTTGGAATGACATTTTTGTTCAATGAATATACAATCTATTTGTATTGTGTCATCCGTAGCCATTATCTAGGTTTGTGTACTTTCTGAAGTAATGCATACAACATTGTTTCTCATATTTGTCACTTCTGATTTGCTATATCATAATTGGCAAGTTAACCTGCTATATTACGTGTGCTGGGTCCTATGATTTCTATGTTGAGTTTAGTGTGTCTTCTCTATTAGGATGGGGGTGAACTAGTGTGTGCTGTATCAGTGTGTATATGGGTTCTATGTTGAGTTTAACGTGTCTTGTCATTTAGGATGGGGGAATGGGATGATTGCCTCATTTGTGGCTCGGGATTTCTTCAGTTGTTGAAGTTTTGTCAAAGTATGAAATTTTGAAAAGAATTCAATTTACTAGGTTAGAAAATAGAATAGAACATATCTTGCCGCATAAAGTGATTTTGCTAAAGTTCAATTGAACGATGAATTTCACTGGTTTTGGTCCAAAAATGTTCTTGTAGAGTCTCGGTTGGCAAAGTTGGTCTAAATTTTTCCTTAAAACATTGACGATCACCTAAAGCCCTGTTTGGTAGAATGCTTTTTGTTTTGCCGACGTTCAAAAGCAACAAAAGAAGAGATGTTTTCCGTTTGGTACAGCATGGTGCCGTGAAATTTGTAGAATTTTATCTGGCCTGCACTCTGTCCTCCGCTTGGTCACAAAATCCATTTGGGCGCTGTCGGGTGTAAAACCGCCTTGTCCTCCTGTGACAAGGGGTGGTACATACAGGCTGCTGCTGTGATCACCGTGCATCTGCAGTTTTTTTTAATCTACCAAAGGCAAACTAAGATGAGGAACTGGTAGTACACTGTTCCAAATAGATCTGGAGCTGTTTAATGAGCATGCTTATATTTATTTGATGTTCTTTTGCACCGAACTACACCCAACACTACCCTAGCAAACAGGCCTCAAGTGCACTTCACCATTATATTCCTCCGTTATCTTTAACAAAATTACAGATATTTCTAAATAAATAATATAATTTAGGCAACCTTTACTCATTTCTTAACACCTTGCACAAACATAATTAACACCCAAATAGTTTATGTATAATCTATCAAAATATTCTAATAAACATTAGGTACAAAAATACACTACGTAGTTAGCATATAATGTACTAATGTATGTTATGTATTATAGAATAATTTATCATACAGTACATGTACAACAACAATGTATTGATTATGCTACAGAAGTATTGTAATGTATAAATATACTAGTATAGTATTGTTAAACATACTGATGTCAGCAAATAATTATTAAAAAACGAAAAAGTGTATAGCAGCAATGCCGGCAAACAAGAAAAATAAAAAAACCGAATAGTTTATGTATAATGTTTCAAAATTTCTTAATATTAGGTAGAAAAATACAGTATGCACTATGCAGTTAACATATAACATACTAATGTGTCTCAGGTATTATAGAACCATCCATTACACTGTATATGTACAACAAAAACATATAAATAATGCTACAACAGTAATGTGATGTACTAACATACTAGTATAGTATAATTGAACATACTGATGTCAGCAAATGATTATTGAAAAACGAAATAGAGCATAGCAGCAATGCCAGCAATTGAGAAAAAGAAAAAAAGAGAGAATAGAATTGCCCTTTTTTGGCCTGACTTTGCCACCCAGACCAAAAAGCAGTCTGCTTAATGGCGATCTGCGACAGCCGCTTCTCTTCCGTTTGGAGTGGCCAGGCCCAGCTACAGCTTGAGCCTTTCAAGACACTGGTATTTGCTAAAAAATGGGAAACATTTATCCAAAATTTTGAAGTCGACCTACTGGTATCTTAGATGTGCTAAAAATACAATCTTTATAATACTTTGAAAATCCAACTGTCCGGAGACATAAGTCACTAACAATAACAAGTAAATTCTGCAAATTATTTTGGATTTTGATCATGTGTGCTAAAAATTGTTTTCTTCATTGTAACTTGAAAACGATAATGTTTTAGATTATATGCTTATATATTTCCTAGAACATTATATAATTTGACAGTCCTGAGACAGAAGTCACTAACTATAACAAGTACGTTCTGCTAAATATTTTGGAATTTGATTGTGGTAAAAGCTATTTTATTGTTGCAACTTGAAATTTACAATTGTTTGCAATATATGCTTATACATTATATTACAAATTATATATTTAGTGGCACAATCTGCCCTTCATACAAAGAACCCTACTCCATTAAAACATATAAAAGACATTTAAAAATAAATGCCACGTGTATCTATCACATTAGATACAGCAAATTAATTCTTTTATTTTAGTGCTAGTAATGTGAAAAATATATGTAAGCTTCAATTCACGAGAAATGCATATAGTGTCAAAAAACAATGAAATATGTGCCAATTTTCATTAGTAGGCTTATGTTTAAGTTTAAATTTGTTTGATAACTCAGATGGCCTATGTCACGAATCATATGTCTTTTCTAAGCATCTGGCGGGAATGAACATGTGAGATGATTTAGTATTATGCTTGGATGCAATACGGGGATAATGTGACCTTTTGGTCATTTCTGGGGCATTTGGGTTGATTGGCTTATTTTATTTAGGAAAAAAATGTTGTAATAATTTTTTATAAGGGTCTTGAGCTGTCTCCTTTTGAGTTCAGACCAAATTTGCTGTACGAGTTTCTGTATCGTTGAATTATATAATGTTGTAATAATTTGCTGTACGAGTTGCTGAAATTATCATCTATTGTTATGTAGGCTGTGTGCATGAGGATGATAGTTGTCATCTTAATGTTTTGCTACAGACTTCCATAATGGAGCACACTACTGCAATGTGCATCTTTAATATTTTTTTCTGACATTCTCCTATTTTTATGTATTTTTTACTCTTGTTATGATGAACCCTTAAAAGAATTCTATTTATTAAAATAGATATAGGGACCTTCTCAACAAGCTTTCCGTTAGCTATTTATAGTTATGTGCTATCTTGTGTTCTTTAGGAGTCCATTTAAGTTGAAAACATGGAAAGTACAGGACTGTGGAATTGCTTCTGCAACTAGAAAACTTTCACTGAAAATTGTCTTACACTGGATATAGTGTTTTAATGGTCCCTACTTTGCTGACAACAGCTTCTTTAATTATTATCGCCTTCATTGCTGCTCCCACACGGAACTATATAACGTACCAGTGTTCCTACTTCTGCTGCTAATTGTTTGTGCTTTTACCCAATCTGGGCATATATCGATCAGTGGTTATACAAGATGGTACTTATGACATAGAAATTTAATTTCTAGACGTTTTTTGGAGTTTTTTTTCTGGATTTCTTTAACATTTATATTCTCTGAAATTGTATATGAATCTTGATTTCAAATGATGTGTTCTTTGTTGTCAATTTTGATTAAACTTGAGGCTTGTTTATTGCAGATAGTTTAAGATGGCGTTTTCGAGCAGAGCCTGTAACCTTTTAAGACAGAGTCTGTCCAACCACTCACTGTCAACCAGGCCAACTCCTGCTATGCACATGTTTAATGCCATGCGGTGCATGGCAACCAAACTCTTTGTTGGGGGTTAGTTTCCTCCCCGTTTATGCTTTGATATTTAGTGTCCTAAAAACGTGTATATATTAGTCGTTGCTTATGGGTTTTTCCTACCAGGCTTGTCGTTTGGAACTGATGACCAGCAACTTAAAGATGCCTTTGAAAGCTATGGAGAAGTGACTGAAGGTAAATTTTGTGAAGCATAGAATTATAAATATCTTAGCCTAATATGCTTACTAAGATTGCTAATATTATTGAATTCTCATTCAAAACTACAGCAAGAGTAATCACGGATAGAGACACTGGAAGATCTCGGGGTTTTGGGTTTGTCAGTTTCAGCAATGACGAATCTGCTACTCAAGCCATGAGTAGCATGGACGGACAGGTTTTTGACGTTCTCTTTTCTTAATTTCTTTTAATCATGTGTTTTGTACTGCATTAGGACTGATTCAAGTTTCTCTGCTCTTGACCTCCAGGAACTGCAAGGGCGGAACATCCGTGTAAGTGTTGCCAATGAGCGACCCCCCCGTACAGGATATGGCGGTGGTGGTGGTGGATACGGTGGTGGAGGATATGGCGGTGGAGGTGGTGGATATGGCGGTGGTTCTGATCGTCAAGGCTACTAGGGACTAGGGAGGATCATAGCTATCTAGTCTTGCACGATTTTCTTGTTTCATATTTTGCTTCTGCCGTTGTAGGCATGTCATGTCTGGCAAATGTCAACAAGCTCGTGCTTTGATTACATTTAATCCTGCTCTTAGTGCTCAAAATTTATCTGGTACCGAGGAAGGCTTTAGTATGTCTCTTAGCCTTTTAGGTAATAAGATATTGTTAATGTTTATACTGAGGTCGGATGGGCAACCGTCTTGCTTGATTTAAAGTTATTATGGTATGTAATCTTTCAAGAGCCACTTCAACCGAGTGGCTGTTGGAATCAGCCTTCTAATTCCGTTGCAGCTATTGTGTTTCCTAATTCATTGTTTTTATGCTGATGTTAGTATGCAATCATCTTATTTAACATGATTGAAAGTTGGCTATTGGAATTGCAATGTTATGTAATTTGTTTTTTAATCCTTTTATCTGGTTCCAACTGAACGTTCTATTCACGGACTCGATGTTCCAAAAACAGGACTGAGTTACACCTTTGCCTGCAATTACTGCGTTCACAGCTCTTTTGTTTTTGGCTTGAACATTCATGCCATAGTAGTTGAAGGAATTACGTTTGATTTTGTCTTTTGTTTTTGGCTTGAACATTCATGCCATAGTAGTTGAAGGAATTACGTTTAGTTTTTTTCCCCCGGTCCCTTGTATGCCATAGCAACGGTCTATTTGGTTTGTTTAACTGCAGTTCTATTCGTATGGTTAACGTGTTTTTAAACTTCTCTTATGATACTTAATGATGAGCTGCAAAAGATTACTGTACGATCCATTTTACAGGGAAAATCGATAAAAAAGTATACATTAGTTGCATTCTTTAGTCCACGGAAAATTTTGTTTGATTTTTCTTTTTGACTGTAACCATATTAAATCTTAAGAGTGAGTTATTTGTAGCCCACATTTCTGATTTTTCGGTGTTTAAATAATGACATTTCTGTTGTATCTTATTGGTCCAAAAGAGAATTTTGGGTTCTGTAAATCATAGTAAATACAAGTTTAAGTTTTGCTCCAAACGGTCGTAAGGAAAAGAACCGCATCCATTGTTCTCTTTTTTGATGCAAAAATCAGCTGATTATTCAGTGGCAATAGTGAGATATTGTTATATACGGTAAAGGATAAATGGCTAAATCTACCAATATTAGTGGTAGGCATTAGTTCATATGCCTTATCTCTCTTCTAAACATTTCGTATTCAATATTAACGCTCAAGTTAATGGTGGTAGCTATTAGTTCGTATGCCTTGTCTCCCTTGTATACATTTCCCATTCAATGTTGACCCTAATGTACTAGGATGGGTTAGGTTAAGTCACGTTTCCCCTGGCATTTGTTTAATTATACTCAGATGTAGTTGGTAGAGTAATCGGTGAAATACTAGAAGAAACATAAACGATGGTATTTTCTGCATTCGTGATGTTCAATGGCTCGTAATTTATTAGCAGTAAGCTGTATGCCTGTTAATTAAATTAGTGCTCCACCTAAATGTTAATGACTAACTTGAGCTTGTAAAATTAAACGACCATAAAATTTAGGTGAACATCAGGTCCAATTAAATGGTAACGAGGTGTTGGGTAAGAAAGGTGGATCATCCGTGTCTACTTCAGAATGCGGTTCCGGTGTAAAACACATTTACTCAGCCCCGGTGCACTTCCACTGTGTGCTGAGTCCAGCAAACATAAGTGGACAACCCTGTCCACAGCCACTGTTCTCTTTTAGCTGCTGTTGTAGAACTCTTCAGAACGTAGTAGTGGATGCTAGACTTGCTAGTCGTCTGTCCAAGTTGATCACCGTAATCAATCTTAAGCACGGTAAGAGCTAGCTGTCATTTGGGCGATATAGGTTGATTCTTAGTGATAGCGGGCCTGAAAAAGGCAGGTTTATCTTTTCTAGGCTAATTTAAGGAGTATACGACTTCAACGATAAAATGAGTGGGCAGCTCATACCTTTTGTGAACCCTGTTCATTATAGGGAATCGCTTCAGTTGCAATGGTCAGTCTGCTAAGGCTTCGATTGGTTCGGTGGAAGTCATAAGTTTTGTAGAACTCATTTTCTCAAAACTCTAGTTCCGTTTCTGGAATTTAAGTTTCATTCACTTCCATGTGATTGGTTTGTCATTAGTGTAAATATGGAAATCAATTAAAAAATTATTAGTTTTACTATGTGATATATAAAAAATAAGGACGACAAAGAAATAAAAAAGAATCATATCTATGTCTACTAATTAATATATTTTAAAATAATAATCTCAGTAAGAAGTCATAATGCGGATGTTGCTCCCTTAAAAATTGAGGACGAAAAAGTAAAAAAAGAATCATATTTGTGACTACTAATTAATATATTTTTAACATAATAATCTCAACAAGTGGTCATGATGCGGATGTTGCTCCTTTAAAAATATTTTAATATGGTATATTGTGGTTCAAATTACATTATAATATTTTTATTTCACTTTGTATGTATAAACTATTGTAATGATATGTACATTTTATACGTATGTAAATATAAGTTTTGGTTTAAAATTATTTAACAATATGTACAACATTAATTTTTACTATATTCTTCACGTACGATTATAGTTTATTATCATTTTCACATCATATTATTTAAACATGAATATAAAAAAATGCTACATAAATTATTTTTTGTCACATGGTACAGTCTGATTATTTTTCATAGCGGTCTGGTCATTTTTCATAGTATTTTTATATTTTTTATTTTGTAGACACAGTGATAATGGTAGTCGTAGTGTAAAATATTTTATATGGTGTCTCTTATAGTGTACAATATTTTGTCATATTATTTTATCATTTTGACAATAAACCATATCCACACACTAACATTCCTAGTCATAAATATTTTACATGTGTCATTTATGAAGAATGAAAAATATAATTATATAGGAAATATTGTCAACTGTTCCGGAACTTGTTTTCCGCTCTTTTTAAGAGGGAACTCAGGAACTCTATTTTGTATATAACTCTGTAACTCACCGGAAGTCACAGAATTCGACTTCCAGCACTTCTTTTAAACCAATCATGAAAAACTACTTTAGGAACTCCAGTTCATAAGTTTTCCGGACCAGTTACAACAAACCAATCGGAGCCTAAAGGATTTTGTCGTAGGTATTATAAGCCGAGGCACAATGGCTTGTCCGTTATCTCATATTGACCATATACCTGACACATACTAAGCTCAACTCTAAATGAGGTCCTGTATTTGATATTGGAGGTGAGGTCTTAATTTATTTGGTGGTATGTTTAGTTTTGTTGCTTGTCATGCCAACTGCTTAGATACATACTCTGTACATATTCACAAAAAATCTTTACATGAAAGGAAAGCGGGAGCTTAATTTACCAAAACAAAGTGGCATTGTTCTCTCGTTGTAAATAAATATACATTGGAATTCATGTTAAGCCATATGTTTCTTTATGGGCTCCGTACTATGAGGACTTCATTTGATTGCTCTTGTTTGTTCCTAGTACTGAGGAACCTACCCCCTCTCCCTACAATGGTGATTCAGGTAATAGCCCTAGTCTGCGTAAACTCTTTACGAAAACTACATAATGATTTTTGTATAATCCACAAAACAATAGTGTATCATATGACTAGAAACTGGATCAGTGAATTTGCATTTGCGGACTCATATAAACTGGCCAAAATGATTGAGTTCTTCCTAATATTTCATGTCATACCATTTGGTGGACTGCCCAAAATGGTTAGTTCTACCTACCATTGCGTGACACACATTAGACAAATATGTGTACACTCTAAAGTAATGGACCTTTCTTAGTGACATAAATAAACTTCTCAACCAATAACGAGCTTACACTTGCCTATTTGAAACCAAAATTCAGTTTATATGAGGTGTAGTCTTAGTTTTAAAAAGCGGTATGCACTGTGTGCACGGGGAAGTCACCTTATAGAGTATATTTGGTATGTGGAAGTATATGCGTTTTTGGATTCTTTAAATAAAGTAATTTTGCATAGCATAAAATATATATTAAGCATAAATTATACATTTTGTTTGTAGAAAACAAACTTATGTATGTTTATAAATGTCCATACAAATGTATCTTACGAGCTCCAGTTTGAGGATTGCATATAATTGTTTCACTTCTCCTATAAATGTCATTAAAACAAGTAAATATACATTAAAGAGACTATAATTTGACATAAGTATGATTTTAGAAAATCTCTGCTCTATGAATTATTGTGTACTCATGAATATTTTTCCCCAAATTGAGTGACTCCTCTCTGCATTGCATGTCAACCCGTTAGAGAAGCGTGTGCTCATTCTAGAGTTAGGACCTTGAATAGTAACAAAGTTGGATAAAGTGCTACATTTGGCGCCAAAATGCAATCATTGCTCTCTACTAAGTAAGAAAAATATAGCATACCTTTTCATTTGTCACTCATAACATAATGGTTCCAAAATGATTGTTTTGATTTTGACATAATAGTTAGATTGGTCGATGGTTGATTAATTTGGAAGATTGCTACTAATATATAGATCAACATCATTCATTCCCATCCTAATATTACCATAGATTATTAAAGGTTTTCCATGAAGCAAAACCTAAACGAACATCCTACTTTTTATGAGTGTAGGCCATAACAAATGCTAGACATGTAAGTATCGAGTTTCTTTCAAATAAGGTTAAATAAGTCAACTATTTTCATAAATTAGTGGTCATTCTAGTTTTTCGTCTGAGTGTATTCACCACAAAAGTGAACAGAGATTGTATTTCAACAATTTCAGTCTAGTTTTTCATCTATGTGTATTCTCTACGAAAGCCAATCTATCCCCAATTTTCCACTGCATTAGGATTTGTTTGCCTTTAATGAACCATGGTATGTCTTCTTGAGCATGTATAATATCCAACTTTCTAGAGAAACAAATGATAGGGATCCATGCTTTCCCAAGGGAAATTCGTTTCTTCTTTTTACCTTCCATAAACACTCTAGATGTTTGAAGAAAGTTGGAACATGTACCTTCATGTCAATAACGTATCTAGAATCATATTCTTCTACTTTGTTGTGTTCTTCTATGCCTTCTCCTACACATATCTCAATTTTATATCAAGATCTTATTCATGTTGTTATTCTCTCTATGTGATGGAATATAGGTCCACTCAATGTGCGTGTCATGCATAGAATTAAGAGGAACTGCTTCCAATGAGGTAGAATTCAGTGGTGGAAACCCTGCCATATCGCCTCCCAAATTGCCTAGTGAGTTGCCTTTTTTTTTTGCCCTTCCATTGAAAGCTCCACGCATGCCATCAATACCAGATATAAAGGGCTAAGTAGGGAAGGTTATAACATTAGTAATAGGGAATGACTAGGGATACCTACACCAATTGTATGTACCCCTTTTTAGAAAGCCCATTATTAAGAACCAATATGTTAGTAGACTTAGCTTGCCGTAGTGTTGTCTATTTGCATGACTCTTCAATTTGTACTATAACTCATCTTGTTTGTCCCACAAGTATACATGATCAACGAATTAGAGGTCATCTCCATGAGAAACCACACGATTTCCAAGTGAAAAGCTTCTAATGTTTCAACAAGATAAGTCTTTTTAAATATGAATTGGTGGTTTGCATAATTTGAAAACAATATAATAAAATGGAATTGAAATCAAGATTAATGGATTTGATAGACTCAAGGGAAAGATCTTGGGAAATGTGTTTCACTTGAACACACATATCATCTTAAAAGACCATAAAATGAACAAGCGCCATTTGTTCTGACAAGAAAGCAAGCATTCCATCCACCAGATTTGTTGATACATGGATTAGCCTAATCTAAACCTCATAGTATCCTAGTTAAGTAAGTTCTAAACCTCTTGGTACCCCTTATTTTCCTAACCACTCTCATAGATTCGACTAATAAGTCACTCGAAATTTCTTTACCAATACACATACCCTACCAACATGCATAATATGGAATAGGACAACCTATACATGATGAATTTATAAAACATACAATTAAGATCACAAATTATACTGAACATCAATTAGAACATTACTTAATTCATTAAAAATTAATCATTAAACTTTAAATAACATGGGGGACAACCCTTGATTCTCAAGAAGAATGAGTACTTACTCATTGCATGATCATGCATGCACAAAGTAGTTTCATCCATGGAATAAATTTTGAATTGATAAAGGATACCAATGTGAGGAAAAGTATAAGCTTATCCAAAAACTAATAGAAACTCTAGTTGTCATTAGAAGAGCACTGACTAGATGTCTTCTATCCCCCCACAATTAGTACATAGTGGAGTTCTTCAATTCACAGAGGAAAGGCATGAAATATGGGTCATTGGTGGAAATCATCTTCTCCCTCTTCTCTTCCCAGACTCTGATAGGTTACAATTCATCCCCCACTCTCATGCTACATGCATGTCATATTTTTGACCCAATATGACTTGGATCCTTCCATTGTAAGATGATCTAATCTAATTTTTCTTAATTCTACCAATAGACAATTACATACAGTGTACTTAAATTATAAACTATAATGTTTTGATCAATAAGTAATGATTTTGGGGAAAATATGGAAGATACATATCATGTCAGTGGGAACTATTCTGTGCACCCTACAATCAACAGATGACATGAATCATAAAATACTATAAAATATCTTGTATACGATGTATTTTATGTAGCTATTTGTCTTGGTAACTGATGAGGAACTCAGAATGTTTTTTGGGTGTTGTGCAATCTTCTCTTTCAGTATAAACATCCCCAATTCTTCATCAAATCTAATGTTTATATCTCTATATCAAATACTTATCTTCAGTTGAAACCATGACTGGAATAAAAAATCAAAATAATAGCCTAATTGGGAGTGTCTATGGGTAATAAAATGAAAAATGCATGCTCAATGAATAAGGTAAAATGCAATGTAAGATGCACTTATTAAATACCCCTAAGATTAAATCATTTCTTGTATTTCAAGAAACTAAAAATGGATAATCAAATGGATAATTAATGAAGATACATATTATGTATCAAATCCACCTAATATAATCTTATTTAATTTCATACTATCAAAGTTTCAATGTGTCAACTATTCCAGTTCAACTTCTTTAGGTTGTCGAGTTTGTTACCACTTATAGAAGAGCCGATCTAAATTGAACTTTATTCTCATCTCAACTAAATATTGAAAGAAAGTACAACCATCATGTATAGCAAGCAAAGATCATATTTATGAAAAAAACAAAATTAGCATAATAATTCCACAATGCTTCATCAAGGTAAAATAAATGATGTATAAAGTTAAAGGTTATGTGTAGACAAACAACTATATTAATTTTGAAGTGGGCCAACATGGAAATCTAATTGGGATCATTCAGTCCTCTTAATCACATAGCATTTGAACAAGACAACCATATCAATAAATTCAAGATAGACTAACATAATATGCAAACATTTTAGCCTATTTTGTGGTTTTATATTTTTATTCATGAATTACATTGCTCAAATTCATAAATTTTAGATTCGGATTCTTGTTTGAAACTATGTGTGCCTATTCTATATTTACCCCCCACATGTGTACATGAATCATATGAATTGAAGTGCATGACCATATTTCATGATTTTTTTACCTTAGGACAATATCAACTAAAATCATGTAATTATAATTCATGAATAAAAACTTCACATTGACATGCTTTTCACTAGATAAACGCGCAAAGATAAGTTTGTTTATGTGCAATAGATTAGTCAAAGTAATATTTTTGGATGTTCCAATGTTGTGCTCAATAATAAGGATAATCTAACTCAAATTTGATGCTAAATTTATAGAGAAAACGTTTTTGGTTATACCTTATTTACAAGGCCTTTCAATGCCAATAAAAAGAGCATGCTAGAATAGAAGAGTCTATGAATGTGAAATTTATTAAGACTAACTCTCCCACTACCGATAATATTGGTCATGATTTTGTGTTAGGTAATGTGATTCTCAAAATAAAAGAGCTCACATCATCAATAGTGATAGAGAAAAGGAGATTGATCAATAAATGCAAGAGGCAAGCTCTCAAAATGATTATAAGAAGGATCCACTTCAAAATCATTCAAAGGAGCTTATAATTGGTGATCCTTTTCTGAAGGTAAAGATGAGTATTGCTTACAAAGATGAATCCAATAGTGCTTTCATTTTTGAACTTGAACAATTCTATGAAAGAAGCTGTTGGAGATGATGATTGGATCATAATTATGCCAGAAGTGTTAGAGCAATCTGAAAATATAAAAGTGTGGAAACTCGTGCCTAGGTGAAAGGATAGGAAGAGAATATGCACAAAGTTGGTCTATCAAAACAAATTTGATGAACAAGGAATAATAGTAAGGAACAATGGAAGGTTTGTGGTTTAAGGTTACATCCAACAAGAAGGTATTGATTTTAATGAAACTTATACACATATGGAAAGATTAACATTAATTGTTATGTTACATGACTTTTCAAGTAATAATAATTTTCTACTTTATCAAATGGATGTCAAAAGTGCATTTTTGGAAGGATAAGTAGAGGAGAAAGTCCTTGTGTTTCAACCTACCAACTTTAGAAACGATAAGCTTCAAGATCATGCTTATCTATTGTGTAAGATATCATATGCTCTCAACCAAGTACCTAGAGCTTGGCATGAGAAATGAGTAACCTAATGAGTAACATTCTTGCTAGATGATGGCTATTTCATGGGGAAAATCAATTTCTATTCTATTTTTAAAATATATTTCTAATGAACTTCTTGTCATTCAAATTTATGTAAATGATATCACTTGTACTACCACTAGTCTTGATATCACCAAGAGTTTAGTTCCTCTTACAAAGTGAGTTCAAGGTGAGCACAACACATGATCTTAATTATTTCCTAGGATTCCAAATAAAGAAAATTTAAGGTGGGAACTCAATCAACCAAAACACATACACTAGAGAACTCATCAAATGCTTTAGGATGAGGATTGCGAACTGCCATATACTCCCACCTTAAAACAATCAAGTTCAATAAGATTTTTTTGGCCGATCAAATATCCTTTTCCTTTCTTTTGTATTTAATCATAGGAAGAATTACAAGTGTAGAGTATGAGAAGTACTTAGAGTAACTACCTCTATAAAGAGTCTATATAATATATAAAGAAGAAAGATAGGCATGCATATCTAGACAATCAAGAGAAGCCCTAGAAAATATAATCTTTGAACACTTTAGATCTTGGAAGCAGTTCTTTCTCTACTTTATGAGCCCCCTGTCCCTTTCAACTAGATGTTGTAATTAAGACACATGTTCAAATTCTTTTTTGTTGTTGTAGAAAATAACATATCAAACCATCTTAGCCCAAATGAATCTTATAAGGACAAGAAAAGATTTGTATCTTCATATTCACCCACGTGAATAAAGTAGACTGCTGCAACAAGAATACTTCTTCTTCTAGTGTAATTAGAGGTGGGTTTTATTGTAAGCCACTTTCCACATGTGTACTTGGAAATGTTTAGGAACGTTAGTTTTCTAAATCCAAATGAAAATTTCATTTCATTGCTTGACTCCCTAATTACATTCCAAATCAAATCTAGCTTCACGTTGTTCGAATCACCAATATAAATTGAATCTTTAGAGTTGGAAGGTTGGGGGATAGATTATAGGATATTAGCTAACTTCTTATTGGATCTATTTTTAGGAAAATTCCATAAACTACTTGAAGTGATTGTACTAACGTTAAAGTTCATTAGGAGCCCGAGCTTCAAAATGGCATCTGAATGAAGAACCTCATGGATCAATTTTTTAGTAAGAATCATGGATCCAAACCACACTTCATCCAATTTCCATTACCTAAATGAAATTTGTAACATAGAGTAAATCATATCTAATCCATATACTATTATTGAATGGAAAAGACATAGAAGATGAATTGACAATAGACTACAAAGATGATTTACAAAGTTATTTCTCCATTTATCCATTTGACCCACATAGTGTCTTTCTTACTTGCTATGTCACACCCGTTAAATAGAAGGAAAGTATGAGAAACATATTTTATCTTTCCAATTCCTAGAACTCCTTACCCTTTTGGGAGTAGCAACTTTCTCCAATTTAATAAGAGGATGGTAGGGCTTATTATCTATCTTATCCCAAAGGAAATCTTGACATAACTTTTCAATCTCATCAATGTTTGATATTAGAATAGGAAAGGAGTAAATTCGGTATAGATGAATACTATTTAACATTGATTGAATCAATTCCAACCTATATTCCATAGAAAGGCTCCTAGACTTCTAGCCCTCAAGTTTGGCTTTCACTTTTAACAAACTTTATAAGCTTTATGAGTTATAAGGGAATGCCAAGAATTTTAATAGAAATTACTTGAAATTCAAAACATTGAGAATTTCAACTTTGGGAGATTCTTTAGTAAGCATTACACTCTTGGTAGACTTGATCTTTAAGCCATACAAATTTCCAAACTTTTCATGAACCTTTAGAATATTATTGGGATTATGCTTATTTGCTTCGGTGAAAATCATTGAGTCATATGCAAAGATTAAGTGACATAGAGATAAACTTTAGAATCTTAAATATGATATATAGGGTTATCCTTTTTGGCTTCCCTAAATATTTCAATAACATCTTACATCAAAATCACAAACACATAAGGGATAATGATACCCCCTTGCCTTATGCCACTGGTTTCCTTTCAAAAAATTAGTTGTTTCACCATTAAAACTGTCTTGGGATGATATCGAACTAAATATATTAGTAATCCATTTCATCCAGATAAGGGGAAAACCCATATAAAATATAATAGCAAATAACAAATCGGCTGCATATATCAATTTTGATGTACTTTTTGCTACCAAATTTGTCATTGTTAAAATTGTACATAATCTCATTGGATAACAAGGTTGTATCCTTAATGGCTCTCCCTTTAACAAAAGCACATTGGGAAGAACTTATAATGCTGGGAAAAACGAATTGGAGTCTATTTTTTGATCTTTAAAATGACTTAGTAGTCCACATTGTAGAGACAAATTTGTGTCCAATTCTTAATTTCAGAAGTTTCTTGACCTATAGTAATAAGAGTACGAAATATTTTATTAGCTTCTCTTAGCATTTTCTACTAGACAAGAATTTCTTAACAACTTGAGAAATGTTTGACCCAATTATTGGCAAGCCTTCTTGATAAAATAAGGCACTAAATAGATTAGTCCCTAGGGCATTGTCAATATTCAAACTAAGAACAATGCCATCTATCTCTTTTTGGGTCACATAAGCAATGATATTAATAATACACTTCAATTAGGATGAAGAAGTATAGAAGATATATGATATTCTCTATAGAGGTATGATTGGCAGTTTAGTATATCACACTACTACTAGACCAGATACCATGTTTTGTATAGGCTTCTATGCTTGCTTTCAATCTTACCCTAGAAATTCACATATTATTGCAATGAAAATGATTCTTAGGTTCCTAGACAAGACTCCAAATTTTGGTCTATGGTGTCTCAAGTCAAATGACTTTATTGTAACCGCCAATGGTGATGCCGACTATGCCAAGTGCTTAATCGATAGGAAGTTCACAAGTGGCACTTTATTCCTCTGAGGACCATGCCTAGTTCTTGAATCTCCAAGAAGTAAAGAACAATAACATTATCAGTGACCAAGGATAAATACATATCCGATGCTAGTTCCTATGCCCATATCTGATGGATGAAGTAAATGCTACATGGCTTAGATATATGCTTTGATGCTTATCAATTTTCACAAAGTGTCTACATTTTGAACAGTTGTATTCATTAGATCTAAATTTCCCACTACATTTATTGACGATACTGTCACACCCCTTATTTAGATATCTTTTATCCTTTTATGATATTGATTGAATACATATTTATTGCCTTGTATGCTAAAATTTTCATGTTTCTATGCATTTTCTATATTATTTCTCAATAAATATCAAGAACATTTTATTTTTTGAGTTTGAGCTAAAAATGGTATATATTCATTCAAAAGTTATCTATATTGAATATACATGTTAGGCTTAAAATTGGAACTTTTATAGGCCTCTAGAAGTATATTTGATTGTCAAGAGCTTGGACAATACCATTTATTGGTTTTTTTGGGCAAATTTAAGTGATAGGGTATCGAGAGGAAAAACCTGCTTCCATCGACTGATTTTTCTCATCCAAAACGCAACCAACAATTATGTGTCGTGAAAATACACAAGGTTATGCTGGATGAGAAATTCCTCTCAAAAACATTTTCTTGAATTAAAACCCTAAATTTTGTCTTCTTCCTTGACTTTGACCTTTATAAACCCTAAACCCTTGCTTCTCACAACTATTAATACCTAGAAACTCTCTCTTCTCCTACCCCTAGATCCTTCCTCTAGGTTTTTTCCGCTCTCTCTCACCATGGTTCCAGGCTTTGGGAAAGAAGAAGAGGGAACCATGCTTCAATCTATAGGGAAGAAAGGAACACCCTGTTGGATCAAAGGGCTCTATAAGAGGGGGGATGAATAGAGCAAAAAACACTTTCATAAAATTTGTTAGACCTTCAAGTTACTTCAACTAGGCACAATTGCAAATAGTAAATTTGATGGCAATCTAAACATGCATAATAATGGTTCCACTCTCCAAACTAGGAGAGAGTGAGTCCACTACGTAGAGAGGTTAAGCGCTAGAATTTTTTCAACCTATGTATACTTATATTTGATTATAAGACATACAATTGACCTTCCTTTTATGGGAGAAGGATATCTAGCTTCCCTTTGAGGCCAAGGGATCCAATAACCTTACAACCAAGGTCTTATCTATCCAGAGCTAGAGTCTTCTACCTCACCAAGGTCTTAACCTTCTCCAAAAGATACCCTCTTTGCAATGAGTCTTCCACCTTGAAGGATTTACTCACTCCACTCCCAAATCTTCATCCTTGTCCTCCTGCTTCACTCGGAGAAGCTTTTTGTACCTTTTTCTACACCTTGAAGAAGCTTGCACCTTCTTCTTCACTTGGAGAAGCTTTCACCAACTTGATCTTGAAGAAAGGGGTTGCAAAAGGAGAAGATTTGAGAGCTTTACAAGTATACAGTGAAGTAGCTCTCTCACACAAATCCTATCTCACTCATAATGACATATTGAAGTGTAATCAAGAGACAGAAAGGGGCTCAAGTGGACCAGATGCACTCAACTATAACAAAAAGCTTGAATAGCATGAAGGAGAAATCTTGGAATGAACTCCAAGAAGTCCTACTTATAGTTGAGGGTGTCCACTAGAGGGTAGGAAAACTTAGGAATGTTTTCTAGCCATTGGGGGTGTTGCAACAGATATAATTTTGAGTTTTGCAACACTCCAAATGTTATAATCACTTTTTTTATGTTTTCCGTACACTGCAGTCGGTCGAGTTATCATAAAGGTAACTGATTACACTATGCGACAAAGCCAATTTGAAGCATCGGTCGAGTTTGACCTATGTGCAACTTGACCAATCACTTGAAATAAATTTTGTTGAGTGTAGGGATCAATCAAGTTTTGTGAGTGGCAACTCGGCTGAACCAAAGAATTCTCAAAATCCATCAAGGGATCAGTCGAGTTTGTATCTCGACTGATCAATAGTCTGTAATGAATTTTGGAAAGTTCTTTTTGAGTTATAAAATATTTGAATTAAAGGTTCCTGGTTTTTTCTCATCTTAGTTACAAGTCATATCATCAATACAAATGAATATAAAAACCATCTAAGGTAATTTGAGTGTTTTCCACAGAAGTGCATTTGCATTACTTTTGACTTGAACTAGAACAAGCTAAGGATCGATAGATTTGATCCTTTTTATGTACCTAATTCCTGAAATCCATCTCAAACAAACATATTAGTTACATATGAATGTAATGGTCAAGTCATTATCAAAATATGGACAATGTGTAACACTTAAGTCAACACACCCATCCCCTACGTCTAACGAAACCTTTTCTTCATGATACCTCATCAATCATGACAAAGTGGTATCAAGAACCTAAGTCGCCTTTTCCTTTACATCATATAAGGATTCAAGATTGATAAGTTTAGTCATAACCACACTCTTATATGCACAATGCCTTAATGCACTCTTCTCTTACAAGTTAGCTTGCTTTCCACAACCATAATTGGAGTAGAAATGTTGTAGATTAATTCTATGCCAATCTGATGTGGAGTAGCACTATAGTTGTCCCATTGACTGATAGATATATCATCTATGATTTTTAAGTTACATTTTAGGCGACCAAAGCTAGTTCAAACAACTAGTTCATTTGTTTACTTGATCTATGCACATGGAAAATATCATACCCTTCATCCAAGACTTAGTTGACCATGTGAATCTATATTAATTATATGACTTCGTCTTTTAAACTCCATGACATCAATGTATCCCTTAAGAAGTTGAATCATCCATACACTAAAAAATGTCCCTTCCTACTTTTTCCCTAGATTAAAATGCAAGAATCACAACCCTAATAGTAAATTGCAATGTCCACCCACAAGAAAACTAGATAGACATTGTAGAAAATATCGAGGTGATTTTCTATCGAATCCTCAAAGAAATTAAAGGCAAGTGGACACGTTATATTATTAAAAATATGACTTGATTTATTCTGAGTAGAACTCAAACTAAACCCATCCTCTGTACACCAATCTTATTTTTGGTCTCTTGAATTCCATACTGGAAAATCCATCTGCATTGGCTTAGGTTACAAATTTAATTGTATGAAAATGATAATAAATGAGATCTTAATTAAGAACTTCTTTCTAAACATTAGACCCTAATCTCCTCCAACCTAGGTGCTTTTATCTCACACATACCCCTACCTAGACATCCTACACCACTAGTATCCATGCCTTCCTTCCTAGTGGTCACTTCTTTTTTGTGTCCAATGAGCAACCGATGGGGTACACTATATTTCAAAACAACTACTTTAGGCATAACCAAGTCATCACCCAACTCCATGAAGATGTATCCCACCTCATGTATCAAATGAACCTTTCATGTCCCTCTACTTACCCTACATACCCTAGACCCTACTAGCCATACTTCACACAACTAATTATGCCACCCACATGTATGATTAGTTCTACTGAGCATCCCACTACACCCCTTCATTTGTCCTGCTACTGTTGATACACCATACTCCTCTCCTCATATACTCCTCTCCACATGTATTCACCTCCTCTTACATGACCATGATTCTCTCTATCGACATCCCAACTATCCTTATGGGTTTTGACCAGGTCACTCCACCAACTTACTTATATGTGAAGGCCATTGTTAACTATGGAATTCTGACATGGCCTCACATTCATGACAGTATGGTCATTGATGTAGTTATAAGAGAAGAGGAAGAAGAAGGTGAAGAAAAAAGTGAAGATTCTAGTGAATTAAGGGATGGTTTAGGACTTCTTAAAGATGATGATGAAGATGAAGAAAAAACTCATACCATGCTTCCACTCCTTGCAAAGAAAAGGATAATGAGGACCCTTATAAGAATTTTTAGGTCTAGGTCTTAAAGTGTCCTAGAACTTGTATTTTGTAAGATAATTGTATTATTTAGGACACTTGCATTCTAAGGCTACATATTGATTTTCTATCATGTTGTATATTTTCATATTTCCACATGTTGTACCTCATCATGTACCTTATGTACTTAAACCTTATTATTTAACAAACTTTTTTGGGGGGTTTGAGTCACTCTTGTGTACTTTTTGATGATGTCTTGTAAAAATGCATCTTGTATTATTTGTGCTAGCATAATTTTTTTTATTACTTTGTAATTGGGCTTAAGCCCATTGTATTTGTAATTCATGTTATAATGTAAGTACACTTAAGTGAGGATCCATTAGCTACACATGATACAAAAAAGAACAAAAGAATAGGAAGAAGAGAAGTAAAAATCCATGAAGATTGGTGAAAACTTCTCCTTCTTCACCTCTAGTTGTATCTAGGTCGAGATCCTCCCTCCTCCAAGGTGGAATGGAAGGAAATATGGAAAGGAATGGTCAAAACTGGGGTTTTAGTGGGTGAAAGATGGAAGGGAAATGAGAAAGTAGAGTAGGTGATGGCATTGAATGCTTTGGGGAACTAATCTATGCCCCCACCCACTACTAAGGCTTATATAGAGGGTAAGGCTAAGTTGGGGGTAGTTAATGAAAATCAATACAATGCAACATTAGGGTTGGGGATAGAAAAACCGTTCTTCCTCCATCACAACTATAATTATGTGGGGTGGAATGACTGTAGTAGTAGGAATGACCATGGGGGTATATTAGGTTAGATTGATGGTGGTACAGAGGAGGTGCTCTGGGTTAAATTCCATGGATATTCCGGCACTAGAACAACCAAAGTGTGCGATGAATGGAACACTTGTTCTAGTGAGAATGAACGTGGTGGAGGAATTAAAACCAAGTAAGTAAAATGTGATTTTTGGTGGTTGCTTGCTCGATGTAGCAAGTTTGTTCTATCCCTAGAATGACCATTCTGGGGGTCTCTGCTACACTTTGATTTATAACATGATCAATTGTGGAGTTTTTTACTTCAATGATCCTTAGGCACTTAGGGTAGGTTGGAATTAACTTTCATGACTCCTTGGGATCTTTGATGCATGTTGGAGTCCTTGGGTTCATCTCTCTCCCCTCCTTCTATACATCAGTCTCTAATGTACCTACAAAGTGTGGGAAACCCATCCATAAGCGCTATGGTTAATAAAACAATGTACATAGGAATATGCATGCATTGTGAAATGTCTTGATATGAATATAAGGCAAAAATACACAAAAATGAAATTCAATTATGGGATCCATCAATAAGACCACCGCATAATTGAATGAAGAGATATATTATATCAAGGTGCATGTTAAAGGAAGCATACACATCATAGCATTTAAGGATATTCCAATATACTTGCCACATCACAAATTGCAATATATGCATCAGAATCCTAGTCAAATCAGATCATGACACAAAGATCATCATAGTAATTAGCATGTATGATTGCAAATATAATTCTAGGCAAAATAAACAACAATGGTGGTAGGGAAAATAACCTAAACCTGATAGAGAATATCATATAACCAAAATTCCCACAGAGTAGCAAAATCCCCTTCTCATAACAACATTTTGGGTACAAAACTTGGGTATATGTCACATAACCTACATCCAAATTCTATAAAACAACAAAGAATCTGGTATCACTCTAGAACTACTCCTTAAAAACATGATTAATGTAAAGGGAAGTGAAGCTCAATCACGTAATGAATCCGTCAACATTCCATCATGAAATGGATCAATACACATCAATTATAAGAATTGGATGTAAATTTAAAGAACAAGATCAAGACACATAATAATGATTTGATCTACAATCTAAATAGCTGAGATAGTTTAGGATAAAATCTGAAAGACAATACATGACGAGACCAAATAGTTTTGAAATAGGGAATTTCAAAGAGATATGCCTCAATTAGGTCAAAATAAGGATTATAGTTCAATTTCATAATATGTGACCACAAAGTTCTTTAGTGATGGGATCTTTGAAAAAGAGGTGCACCTTGGTGACATAGGTAGTCCAATCATTAATTTTAAGACTATTGTATTTGAGACTCAAATCCTGGGATGTTACAATCTCCCCCACTTCGACTCTTGACGTCCTCATCAAGGCTCAACTATATGGCCTCATAATATTTTCCCATCTCAGTATAGACCTAGAATGGTCCATGAACATCTAGCTCCCGATCACAAAATATCAGCACAAGTGCAAGGGTGGCTACATCATCATGGACAACCCTTTCCAACATGCTTAGACCGCACGACTCAAGACTGGCATGCCACATGCCCATGTGGGCCCCATATACTGGAGGGATTATGGCTCTAATACTATTTGCAACACCTGTGCCCACTCCCCAAGACTCTAGTAAAGTTTTAGAAATGATGACAACCCCCAGACTACTACTAGCCTTAACTGTGTACTTTGTCCTCACTCACATGCAAGTCAAGAAATATTTCCCAACGGGTCACCCATCCCAGTACTACTCTGGGCTGAGCAGCTAAACTACAAAGTTATTTAGTGATGGGATCCCTAAAAAAGAAGTGCACCTTGGTGATTTGGGTAGTCCAATCATTCCTTTTAAGATCATTTTATCTGATGCCTCAAATCCCAGAATGTTACATCTATAGTAGTCCTCACTTAGGATTATTTGTTACCATTAATTGAATTTTTTAAATAGATTTGATTAACTTGAAAATCCCCTTTTTATTATTGTTAAACTATGCCATAAACTACATCATTTTCAACTTTTATATCATTATCCACTGAGGATTTCACAACCCTAACACCATTCACCTCTAAGCACGATTGCCCATAAAATCACCTCAAGCTTTGTTAGAGAACTATAAGGCCTCTGACCTTACTTAACCCTAATATATTGATAATGAAGTTTTGGTTCATTCTTATCAATCAAGCCTTCTTGTGAAATGATGTTGATGACAAGTAGTAAGCTTTTATATGACGTCAAGAGAGGTTTTGTAGCCAGATCTTTATAGGATTTGGCTTATTTGGATTTTTCGATTCAATTTTTGATGGATGCTGGTTTGAAATTGCTTTTTGTTTGAGGATGTGTATTATTGATCAGTGGGGTTTGATCAACATGATGGTTCCTCATAAGAACCCTATATCTTGAACTCACTTTCTTGGGAGTCAAGCACCTTGTGTTAGCTCATACCAATATCACATGAATTACTTCACCCCTAGTGAGAAGATACTTCTAATCCATTTTAGGACATAACTAAATGAGATAAGGAGGAAATCAAAAGGTTCCACCCTTTCAGAGTGTGTTTTGGGCCTTGGATTTGCTACTTCTCTTAAGGGACATGTTGTGTGCGTCCCTTCTATGAACCTAAATGATCATCCTTCATGGAGGCCCATATACACAGATCATACTTCTCTTAAGGGATATGTTGTATTGCTAGAGAAATATAAACTTAGACTTCATTGGTTGAATAATAAAGCATCTTGGGATAGCTCATACACAGAGAAAATGCTTAACTCCATGGGGAGAAGATACTTATCACTCAATTTGGGTCATGGACGAGCATAATTACTTATGAATTCTAAAAGGTTCTACCTTTGTACTTATATTGCAAACCTATCATAATGGTCTACATTCGAAGACTTTCGATTTTGAAGTGCATTTCTGGCCTTGGAGGGGCTAACTTTTGATGGAAGGGTTTCGTGTGTCGTTCTGATGAAACTGGATGTTTGAAAGGCCTGATATGATATAAGGTAAAAAAGAGAGGGTGAAAGCTTGATCCACTACAACGTGTAAATGCACATTCCAACACTCAACTACCATCATACCAACCCGCTTGTTTCTTTCATTGGAATTAGCTTAAGTCATTAGGCTAGATTCCCCTTGCTCACTCTATGGATTTTAGTTTTTGCACTTAAGGAAGCCATCCATATACCCCGATTGGCACCATCCACCTCTTAGGCACACATGTCAACGGAATCACCTTAAGTATTGCTAGAGAAGCCAATACCAACAAATTGATATTGAACCGCATTGCCAATTTAGGGCCGATGTGGGTATGAGGAAATATGAATGTTGTACACGTGTGCCTCCATCGTAAACCTATTCAGATGGTTTGGACTCCATGAGTTGAGACTTTAGAGTGGCTTCTGGTCCTTGGATGGACTAACCTTTTTGAGGGACGTGTTGGGCGTCATTTGGTGAAAAAGGGTGACTAAAGAGGCCTACTAATATAGACAATAAGATCAAGAGGGTGAGAGCGTGATGTAGTGAAAAGTTGAATTGCTTGTTCCGCAACACTCATTTACCATTCAAAATAGAGTAACGCTACACATAGTCAGCTCTATACCCACCCACACACCCATTTTCTCGGGAGTCCACAAAAGTCTATTTCCAATCTTTTTTTTTATTGTGAATTAATTCTATGTAAAAGCCGAAGAATCTCGAATTAACTCATCTCTTCAGTCCCATTCCATCCCACCATCATTTCCCGCATTAGTACAGTATGCACGACAACTTCATTCCATCCCACTAGCGTTCCCGCACTAGTACAGTACATGCGATTCTCAACTCTCGCCAATCCAGTCGGTTCACTTCGTTTGTTTTGAAGTCAAGCATGTTATATTCTTCCTCCATCACGGAATGTTAGTACAATACATCTTGTACTGTAATTCACATACTTGTCTATACATTTGTATTTTAATGACGTGTAAAATATAATATGTACAGTATCTGAAGTACTATAATGTGTGTATATATTGTATGTCTCGTACTGTACATCTTGTACTGTATGTAAAATGACATCAACGATTCTGACCATCATGAACTATCACTTTAAAAGGAGAGTGATCTTCATTCAATATTATACGTCTTGTACTATATGTCTTGTACTGTACGTAAAATGAGATCAACGATTTCAATTTGTAAAATAAAGAAAAAATAGTCAATGTATCCTTCGAGTAAACATATAGATATAAAATTCAATATAAATGATAAATGTATGTTACTTATAGATTTGTGAAGAAATATGGACGCACTGTACGTCTGTACAAGTGCACATTTAAATTTCTAAAAAATAGAAGGAACTAACAATGAATGCAAACTTGAATTTAAATGTTTTTCGTAATTTGTGGTGGAATTAGATATTACACTGTGGAGGAGTTGATGCATTATCTGTAATTTGCATGGGCTGTAATATAAATTTGACTGCCGGTGAAATCTCTCTGGGCACATTTTTCAAATTCGGGACGGGGCAGCTGGTGAGAAATTACCTATGACTAGAACTTTTCCTCAAAATATGTCAGCCTATTTCATTCTTTTCCTTTGAATTAGTTTATATCTCATCACGTCAGATTCCCCTGGTTTTCTCATTTTCCTCCCCCTCTTTTTCAGCACCACTCATCCCACCATCGATTCTCTCCCAAATCTCAAGGGTGGCATGACCATCTAGCAGAGGACAAAGCATGAACACGCCGGGTGCCACGAGTTTCATGGCTGAGTAGCCGCAGCAGGAGGAGCTAGCTGGTACTAGAAAGGGGAATCATTTCTCATCACTCAGTCAGCGCCCCATACATGCGAAGGACGAGCGCGTGTGGGAAATGGCAAACACCACGCAGTAGGTAGGCCGGTGGGGGACACCCACGCTGCCCTAGAACGCATTCACCCACAGGAGGTTATGATTCTCTCGACATGCATCTGCATGGCACGGGTGATTAGTTTAATAGCGGACACAGATTGATTACCACCTCAAAGGGTGAGCTACGGCCGATGCAGGGCAACAAAGCTAAGCTATAGATGCATTGGTCAGTCCCACAACCTTGATGACTGATGGACGAGATGAAGCTTGTCAGGTGCATACTGGCTGCTACACTCATGGTGTGGGGAGTAATACAGTTAGTTTAGTTGGCATTATTATGATGACACTATAGAGACGAAGGGAAATGATGCAGTGCAGTGTGCTTGTTGGTTGTACCGAAGCTGGCTTTCACGTGGGTGCCTGGGCACAACAACCAGGATTCTGTGTGGGGACGACTTGGAATTTTCTTCGAAAGTAGCTGGATCATCAACAACTGGAAGCTACAAGATACCGTATATCCACAGCGTATAATAGTATAATAATGACCGCGCAGTCTGAAGCCGCAGCGCATGTATGTATATCTAGCGCTGGATGATGGTCCACTATTCAAATTCGATATCTACTCTCTCCTCATCATGCCCCAAAAACTATTCATACATTATATACTCATTGCAGGACCACCGAATCTGATATCAGTATTCAGCAGTATGCAAGCGTACAAGCTCTCATAGATGCGTACGTATAAACTAAACTACGTATTCTGCACCCCACTTTCCTCTGATCGATCGATCTACTGGTAGGATCACAGGAAGCCAAAACGTGGGAATTTAGGGGTGATTGAGATATATAACAGTTACGTACACATCAAGTTGGTGGCTTGTGTCATCCGATGGGAATCTTAATGATTCTACCTAATTGCTTTCCCGCAGCACCATGTCTTGTGGTCGATCGATCTGATCATGTTCACTTGCACCAAGTTAGCAGGCTGCAGTCACATGTGGCTATATATTATAACTGGGACAACAATGTTGTCGTGATGATGGTAGCTCTTCCAGTCTTCCTCCTTCCGAATAAGTACTGCTAGCTCGTGCTGCATATTCCTAGTCCAAGTTGCAGCTCCAGGGAGGCATGCACTTAGCTGTACAAAGCTTAGCTAGGTTCCGATAAGGTTGAATACTTGACATGGGACTAGCCACTCCTTACAATCCAGTTGAACACATATAAATAATTAATTCACTTCTGAATCGCAAAATGCCGACGATTGAGTACTCCATACATATTGAAAGACGAGAGATCCCTTTAATTAATTCACTACTCATAACAGTGAAGTACGTATGCTGAGAATATTCCCAAGCCAAGCATGCAAGACCTAATAATAACAAGAACAACCAACGTACTCTAGGCTGTCAATTCGACAGAACCATCTCGCATATGCATGTTTTGACAGTGAATTAAGATACGAGGACGATGGGAAAGATGGCTAATTTAAGCAGAGGTTCGCTTTGCAGACCCGTTTTGGAATCCGAAACGGAACTCCAAGCAATCTCCACCATATGTTACAAGGTATATATTTTTTATTATACCTTATAACATGTGGTGGAGATTATTTAAAATTTTATTTTGGGTTCCAAAATAGTGTCTACTTAGCATTTCTCATTTAAGTAGGAACCAAGTGAAATGACAGGGCAACTAGCCAGAATGAGACAGTGACTAAAGTTGGGGGAGTCTTTGAGTTAATGGACGCATCCCAATTTCTGGAGCTCCTCACCTAAGCACGCTTTAATTTGAAGCTCTCTATTCTTTTGTGGGAAAGGTCATTTCACCCTTCTGATTTTGGGGCAGGCAGTGACGTGTTTCGGAACTTGGTTTTCAAGGCACTGTATGGGTAATTGCTTGTTACTGTTAGTTCACCTGCAGAGTACTGACCTGAAACTGCCTTTATTGATGATTCATGTATCATCTGCTGGAACCCATTGTACTCTCAGATCTCATTCATGTTATCTGAAAATCTAATAAAGGTCTAGCGGGAATCCTGCCTGCCTGCCTCCTCAACAACTGGTATAAACCAAACACACCGATATACACTACATGTCTGTTTGCTCAAATAATAGAAACACGACCGAACCCAGCAGATATACATGCATCACGAACCCACCTCTCCCACCAGAACCAAAGATCGATCGGTTCGTCCTTTTCATTAACGCGTGTGCGGTGCATGCTCTCTCTGGCCCAACCAGCGCCCATGAGATCCATTGCCAAAAAGATGCCACCAAGATCGATCTACCAGAACTACTATAAACGCCCGCCTGACCTATGCGGGTCAAGTCAAGCTCCATAATGAGGGTGCCAATTGGAGTACAGAACAGCAGGTGGAAGGATCAGTATCTCAGGGATGAGGAGGGGACGAAGGGGGCAGCCATGCTTATCTTCGCATTTGCTATTTTTAAGAAACAGCTATGGGAGAGGGGCCAGAGCAAGTGGGCAGCCGCGGTGGAGGAAAGCTTACGGCTGCTTACCCTGCTTTAGGAAGAATTCTGTAAAAGGGTGATTTCCCTCTTGTGAGAACAGGAGTCAGGACGAGACAGAGGGTCTGGGATTGGCGTTTGTTTTGTTGCTCCAAAAGAGAGGGTCGTTGCATGTGCCTGTCCCACCGGAAAGCTCTCAGTCATCAGTACAATCTGGAATAAGTGAGGGGAAGAGGACGAGAGTGGGGGAAAGGAGGAGTGGATTCTTTAAAAAAGTTGTCTTTGTCTTCAATGTGGGGGGTGGAGGACGTGAAACTCAACTGGGGAAGAAGTGGGAGGAAAGGGACTTTGTATTTTCTTTGCTTGACATTACGAGAAAAAAGTACTCAGAGAAGGGCATGATTGGGGCATTGGGTCCTTTTGAGAATCCTGCTTTGTGCCTTTATTTTTGTTTTATTATGCCAACTATTCCGTGCAAATTGTAGTGTTTGTTCCGGATGAATGCCAAACAATGACGTGAACGGTTCAAAAGTGCGACAGTCTGTTGAGATAAAACTGAGAGAGCGTCTAGTAACACGTTGACGTGGAATTTGCTGAATTTTACTGTCAGGTAAAACGGGCATTACATTCACAGCCCAGCTAGTTGCTGTGATTGATTGCTCAGTAGAATAAAGTCAATTCAGATCCCATTATATATATATATGCATTCCTGAGTTGTCGCAAAGGAATTCTATGGATATGTAGAATTAAGGTTTGGCAAAAAAAACCTAAATGGCACATTTGCCAATTTTAATTACCTAAATGGCATGTTCTTGAACTTATTGCCCAAAATGGCACATTTTGGAGCAATACGTCCCCTGCTGGGACGCATTGCTCTCCCGCGAGGCAATGCGTCCCGGTGGGGGACGTATTGGTCCCACAGGAGGGCAATGCGTCCCGAGCCGTGACGCATTGCTCTGTTGTGGGACCAATGCGTCCCCCGCCGAGACGCATTGCCACGCGGGAGAGCAATGCGTCCCGAAAGGGGACGCATTGACCCACAGGAGTACAATGCATCACGGCTCGGGACACATTGCCCTCCTGTGGGACCAATGCGTCTCCAGGTGGGACGCATTGCTCAATGAGTCTCCATGCAGGACGCATTGGAGCAATGCGTCCCCATGCAGGACGCATTAGTTTTTTTAATCATTTTTTGCAGTCACTGATATGTTATTGATATGTAAATTAACAATATTGATTATATTTATACATTTATAATTCGTTCACTTGTATTTGGATGTCTATAATATACTCAATTATTATAAATTTGTCAATTTCAATAGGTCGTAACATGCATATGGAATATATACGTGTATTGCAACCAACATTGGTTGGTTCCTAATTGATTATATAATACGAACTTAATCCAAATAAATGAGATATCAATTAAAAACAAGGTTAAAACATGAACCAACATGACGAGAAAATAATACACAACAGAACAATATGATAGATCCACAACAACATGATCCAAAATGAACCAATGTGATATCATAATATGATAGATCCACATACAATAGATGTCCTCACAAAGGCATACATACAAAACTGTACAATATATAAAAAACTAAGTATGTCGTCCTCGCCCACGTCCCTCTACACCAGGATCCTCTGTACTGATGTCATCTGGAGAATGCTGAACTGGGGACAACTGCGTAGGAGGCTGCTGGCGAGCATCAGGGAAGAAATGAAAAGGTGGAGGTGGGGTGAGGGGTCTAGGAAAACCAGGATAGGATGCATCAGGTGGGGTGCATCCTGAGAAATCAAACGGAGTAGGTGAATATGTGACATAAGATGGTGGTCGGCTCTCGGGAATAATTGCTGGTGGGAATGGAGTGTATGGAGCAGAAGAAGAACTTGCTCCATGGTATGATGGTGGTTGAGGTGGGGTGATGAATGAGGAATATGAAGCAGCTCCTAAAAAATATGGCCCTGTCGGTCCCCATGACATGAACTGAGAAGTGGGAGTGGGAGTGGGCTCAACAGTAGGAGTAGGAGTAGGAGTAGGAGTAGGAGTAGGAGTAGGAGTAGGAGTGGGCTCAGGGGCTGTGGTATGAGTGGGTATGGGATCCCACGGCCGAGCATAGTCGGGAAGACTATCAAAGTAACTCCCTTGGATGGTATAGATGCTGTCTCTGATCTGTGCAGGGGCGTGCTGTACTGCCGCTCGGATCGCCACATGTGTTTGTACCTGTAAAATAAAGTATGTACACATAATAAAGACCAATTACATATATTACAAATAACAAAGATAAATAATAACAATTTGTAAAAGAAAATAATAATGATACTCACAAATTCCTGCTGACGATAACTTTGCGGGTAGTATATGCTTGGAGGCATAGCTGGAGGGGGCACAATGTATTGTGGATGATACCATGCATAGTGAACCTGAGGACTGTAGACTGTATCAGCTGGTGGAGCGAGAACTAAGCTCTCACGTCTGTTGTCCCACATCTGAACCTCCTGCCTATAATGAAGCATCCAATCCTCAGTCGCATGACCCCTCCCATCTATCCGGCTAAGCTTCGGCAGCTCAAGAGTAGGTTGTACTTGAACAAAGCCGAACTGTCCAAGTACTCTGTCGGGAAAGTGCCACTCCACTATTGTGTAGCACAACAGAGGCACTCGTGCCAACCAAATATCACTACCATCTCTACAAATGGCAGGCAATCTCTCGAGAACCTCAGCAGTGTAAGGAGTCAACTCTATCTGTTATTCATATAAACAACGTGTATCATATAAAACGGAGTAAATTGTAAATAAATAAAACATATCAAACAACATAGGTAAGTAAGTTATACCTGTGAGGGCAAAATCTGGTCAAATGCTGAATCGTAAAATTGAATTGTTCCCCTGATAGTTTGACTCCTTTGGACAAAGGTAGGCCACCTATTAAATTGAGAAACTAAATTTAGATAAACACTACATAATATTTAGACAAATAAAAAAGTTAATTGTGTTGATCTTTAACCTGTAGCCCAAGGGAACATCTTCTGGCCAATCATTCCAGCGCATTCTAATTGTACCTGGGCGTCCAATTCCCAACCTCTCCCAACACCACAACTGTAATAGGCACACACAACCTGATAGATGGGTTGTTCTCCTAGACCGGGTGGTTGCCTTATACAACTCCCTATATAAGAAAGCTAGAGTTGCAGCACCCCAAGATAGAGTGCCACAACGTTCAAAATCGGACACAAGAGGGAGATACCTAACATGAACTCTATCCCCTGTACTATCTGGGATAAGGTAACTACCTAAGAAATATAAGAGATATGCCCTAGTATACCTTGTCCTCATTTCTACTTGTTGTTCTTCATCACCCGCGGTCAGATCCATATCCTTGAAGGTCTCACGCAACCAAATCAAGGAGATATGCCCCTTAGACATCCCATCTGGTGCATCTCCTAAGAAATTCTCACAAAGGTGAGTCCATGAAGAAAATTGCCCCTCATCTACACCTAAAGGATATGAAGCTATAACTGGTGGCCCATCAATCCTCAGGCCTAAAAGAACTGCAACATCCTGAAGAGTGACACTCATCTCAAAAGGGGGAAGCCTAAAAGTATTGCTAGAGTTGTCCCACCTGTTAACTAATGCAGTGATTAAATTAGGGTCAAGGTGGATACATGGTAGCCTATGAACAAGCCCAAAACCAGCTATGGAAATATTGTCTAAAACATCCTGGTCAGTAATAGGCCATTGTGCCAACATAATGTGGTGCTGGGAGAGTCGGTAGGTTTCTTCTCTAGGAGCCATATATATGAAAAGTGAAAATATTTCATTGAATGAAAAGTGCAAAAATTACATTACATGAAAAGTGCAAATAGTGTACAACATTTAAGATTGTCAAGATTCTTCATTAGATAAGATGAAATTACAACATGAACAACATGAATTACATGAACAAACAATATAAAAATACAACATGAACTACATGAAATTACTGCATTTGATTCAGTATCTCATCTAGAGGTTCATAAAATGGCCACACTTGATGTACCACTCGATGTATCTCTGGATGTGATACAGCTAACTGGTTTTTTACTTGTTCGTTAATTGGCATTGGTTTCTGTTTTGTGTGATCCCAATACCAACCAGGTAGCTCAAGAAGTTCTTCATACATGTGAAACATTTGCTTTAAAAATTGCCAATGAAATTTTGCTTGTTCTTTTGTCACTATAAATCCTAACTTGTTGTGCAACAAATCTGGTACATCATTCCAGTCATCATCCAATAGAGTTTGATGAGCCATTTTTCCCTGTAGGCACTTCGTAGCTATTATTTGGATTAACTCTACGGACATGTGAAATGTCCATGTCCTTCGATGAGCCATCTATAGAAATTGAAATTGCAAACATTACATGACTTTAGTGAAATTGAAATTACAACCATTACATAAATTTAGTGAAATTGAAATTACAACCATTACATGAATTTAGTGAAATTGAAACTGCAAATATTACATGACTTGAGTAAATTGAAATTGCAAACATTACATAGCCAGCCATCATATGACATTAGGACAAGTGTGTCTATTATGGCCCTTTCTGCCACACTTATGACAGTGATATGTATACTGATTTGGATCAACATCCATAGTTGAATGCCTTCTCTTTTTCTTTGGTCTTCCAGCTTGCCTTCGTTTCCTAGGGGGTAATAAGGGATAAATACCTCTACTTTCATCAAATTGAGGCCAATACCTCTTGTCGGGAATGCCACGAAATTCAGTTCTGTATGCATTTAGATAAGCCTCATTTGTATAATATGCACTCACGAGTGCATCAAGATCCCAATTGACAGAGTCTGCAGCTACCCAAACATGAGAGCATGGAAAATGCCATTGTTGTGGAAAACCACAGCTGCATTGACTGCCACCATTTGGATGCACTATTACTTGAAATTTATATCCATCCATGTCACCAACAAGCCATTCATCATTGTTCACACGGATGTGTATTGTCAATTTTTTTGCATCCTCTCGAACATTATAAAGCTTATCATGAACCTTAAAGGGCCATTTAAACCCATCTTGTGCACATTTATTTGCGAGATTACGCCTATACAACCACATGGTCACAGAGCGATAGTATGTGGCAACAATTAACGCTTGTATTGGCAAACCTCTAACACCTTTTAAGACTCCATTATAGCCTTCAACATGATTGGTAGTCAATGACCCATACCTGCAACCTCTGTCATATGCGAGAGCCCAATGTACTGGATTTTGGCCTAATAAATACGACTTCGCTGCTGGTTCTATGGTTTCTATAACAGTCATATGACGATCAAATTCATGTGTATCAGATGTGGATCCCACCTTCCACATAAGGTCCCTCAACTCCTTGGACTTGAACTGCTTATGGAAGTTCTCCCGAAGATGTCGAAGACAATAATGATGTTGAGCCCAATGAAATTTTGATTGAAGGGCTGGAAAAATCCCACTCATTTGATCAGAAATAATACACAAGTCTGTACGTCGTGGAATGATTGGAATACAAGTTTGTAGAGAACCAAAGAACCACTCCCATGAGTCCTTATTTTCTTTCTCGACAACAGCAAAAGCAAGTGGAAATAGACCATTATCAGCATCTATGCCACATGCAAGGAGAAGTATGCCAGTATATTTTCCTGTTAAAAATGTGCCATCAACAGTAAGAACAGGCCTACAATAGGCCCAACCCCTCACAGCTGGACCAAATGCCCAAAACACCCGCTTGAATCTACGAGTGCCTTCAGTTTGAAGGATATAATCATCAATAAGGTGGGCATATATAGTTCTTGGAATATATTGTGTCATAGAAATTAGGAACGGCAACAAACTATGATATGATGATTCCCAGTCTCCAAATATTTTACAAACAACCTTCCTCCTCGCTACATATGCCTTCTTGTAAGATATATTGAGCCTTAGTTCAGCATTCGCCTTGTCACGAATTTCTCGTGTCGACATATCCAGTCGTGATACTAGGATTGGCATTATCATTCGAGCAATATAAGATGCTGTGACTTGGTGATGATCATGATTCATAACAGTTAATTCACAATTGTGGCATGTTTTACAACGTTTTATCTTCCACATGCCACCTGCTTTTTTGGACTGGCAAGCGGTCAATCTCCAAGGACATCGTTCATCATAGATACAAGCAAGTTTAAGATGACGATTATTTGAGCGTAATGTACGGTACTGGACATTCTTTTGTACCGACCATTTTTGGAGTGTCTCAACCAGTACAACTTTAGATGCAAATAAAGCACCCTCATATATAACAGCACTGGAAGGATTGTAATTGAGACGAAATTCATGACAAAAATCTTCCACCCAGTCATCATCTTGAAAAGCTTCATAGTTGGAATCAATGTGTTCATGTTGGGGCCATTGGTTGTCAAATATGGATGGAATATGACTCAATGCTGCAATAGAGTCAGGGAATGGATGTGTGTGCTGATCATCGGTTTCAGTCAATGACTCATCCTCAAGTGGTTCACTATTATTACCACCTTCAATGTCACTATTGTTATCACCTTCATGATCACTATCATTATCACCTTCATGATCAATATCATTATCTCCCTCCTCAACCTCAACACCAATATTCTCAGTACTAAGATTTTGAGAAAATTCAGGTGGTTGACTCCACTCAGCAGTTAAATTGCTAAGACTGAATTGAGGTGTAGGACTGAATTGAGGTGGTTGACTCCATTCAGTAGTTAAATGACTTTGACAGAATTGAGGTGGTTGACTCCGAGAGAATTGAGATTGAAATTGATTCAATAGACTCATTAAACAAGGTTGTTGGTGGATATATGTTTTTTCAAGAAACACATCAATATAGGCATCAGCTGAAAGTGATAACAAGGTTCTGTATGCATCATCATCATCAACTTGTATGAGCATATGATTTTATCCAGGGAAAAGATAGGATATTTTGATAGAGAAGTGTTTGGGATTGATGTCAAGTGTTGTATAGATATATGATTTTAGTTCAGATAGGGTATTAATAAGTGAAATGTTTATGGGTCTAACAGATCGACTAGAATAAGACCCATCAGAGAGAAATTACCCATCATATCACATCTTCACAATTCGTGAATTTGAACTAGATGCCATGTTCCTATATTTTAGAATATTATATTAACATCAGAAAGAAATTCATATTTTATGACATTATATCAACATAAATTAATATTTTAGAGCAATGACATCAATTTGGAATTAAATTTATTGGATTATTTTTTCTATAACATTAACAGTGAACAACAATTTTGCTAATTTTTTCAGTAAAATTAACTAACATTTCAACTAACATTTCATAACAACAATTTTGCTAATTTTTTAGTAACACTAACATTTCAAAATAACAATTTTGCAATTTCGAACAATAATTTTTCAGGTATTAAGTAGCCTTCAATTGTCATTTTCTACATCATTATTTCAGTAATGTGCAATTAAAGAGTAACAATACAATTATTTCAGTTGTAATATTTCGTAAGTTCATATTTTGAAAATTAAAAATTTGGTAGAATAAATACCTGAAATGGAGAGTTATCTGTTGACAATCGAAGAATAGAAGAAGAGAAAGAAGAAGCTCCAAATAGTCTCTAAACAGCAGAAGATATCAGCTCCAAGATCGCCCGAAATAAGCTAGAAATCACCCAAAGCAATAGAAATCCGAGAAAAGCTCCAGAGCAATGGGAGTATAGAGCTAGATGAAGGAAATGAAGAATGGTGTGAGTTTGGGGGGTTGTTTTCGGCCAATATATATAGGGAAGCAATGAGTCCCGGTTGGGGACGCATTGCGCCCACGTGGCACCGCCCGGCGCCGCGCGGCGGCCCCAACGGTAAAATAGCCGCTGCGCTGGGAGCAATGCGTCCCCGTCCGGGACGCATTGCCCGCGTGGCAATTTTATAGACGTTGGGTGCGTCGCGGGCCGCAACGCATTGGTCCCACAAAGGGCAATGCGTCTCGAGCCGTGACGCATTGCACTCCTGTGGGGTCAATGCGTCCCCATCCGGGACGCATTGCTCTCCCGTGTGGCAATGCGTCCCGACGGGGGACGCATTGGTCCCGCAACAGAGCAATGCGTCACGGCTCGGGACGAGCAATGCGTCCCGGCGGGGGACACATTGGTCCCACAACAGAGCAATGCGTCACGGCTCGAGACGCATTGCCCTCCTGTGGGACCAATGCGTCCCCCACCGGGATGCATTGCCTCGCGGGAGAGCAATGCGTCCCAGCAGGGGACGTATTGCTCCAAAATGTGCCATTTTGGGCAATAAGTTCAAGAACATGCCATTTAGGTAATTAAAATTGGCAAATGTGCCATTTAGGTTTTTTACCCTTAAGGTTTTACGTAACCAGGAAGAAAGAAGAGAGCTTTAAAGGAAACTTTTGGAGAATTAATTGGCTATGTCAAATACCAACCATGGATGTTTTCAGGAGACTTCACTACATGTCAAAATAAGAGGTTAGGTCAGAGGATTTATGACTTCAGAATGGCCAGTTGAGTGAAAGTATTAGAAACAATTTGTCAAGAACTTGTGCATCGAGCCATTGTCCACTTCCCTACATTACTCTAGGAGTTGGAATAGGAGACGAGTGGTCATTTTAAGTTTTGAAGATGTGGCTAAGACATCAAGGTAACATGGATATTGTTAAGAGGAACGGGGTATTAAGAGTCATGGAGTGACCTCTGTTATCACGTATCCAAGATGCAAAAATCAATGAAGGAGGCTTCTATAATTAATATGGAAAGAAAAGGTTGTACGAAACATATTAAAAAATGTATAAGCCCTGAGGAGCGGTTATAAGAGTTATAAAGACAACTTGACGTCTTGTAAGTTGAGCATCGGAACCCAAGAAGGCAAATGAAGGTCCACATAAATTCTTGAGATGCATGATATTGGAAAGGAAGATCTCAGATCATGTGGATCAAAAAGAGAAGAAATACACAAACATGGTTTAAGTCAAAAAGAGAAAGGATGAATAAAAAAGGATGACGAATCTTGGAAAGTTGGGGTAGATGAAGTCATACAAGAAGCAGTTTTCTTTTACACCACATAATTCCCATGCGAAGGAACACATGAGATGGGTGGTTACATTGGGTTCATACATATGGTAGCATAATAGGAGCATTATACAAGCTTGAATGTCAGTGATAGATGAAGAACATGTTCGCTAAGTTATGATGTCTATAGAAGATGAGAGTGCCCCAGGGACATATAGGCTAACTATGAACTTCAACCAATTCCCATAGAAGATGAGAGTGCCCCAGGGACATATAGGCTAACTATGAACTTCAACCAATTCCCATGGGTGGTAGTGAAAGTTGATTTGGTGATTTAGCTAGTAATTATGCAAGCATGAAAGACATACCTAGAGGAATGAAATGTGTTTAAGTAGTGATGATATTGATTGCGGAAGTGGAAGAAAATATTTCAAACCTTAGTCCAGTGAGCATAGGAAATGCAAGATTAAGAATTGATCCCTTCTAAAATGAATAGGCTCCTTCCATATATGACTTCATGCATGAAAATGAACTTTGTGCAAGGAACATGCATTAGTGATAGCATCACATTAGCATAAACATTCATGCATGATCTATATTAGGGAGGAACTTGAAGAGAGAATGCATTAAAAACAAACTTCTTGAGAGGGTTTTATTCTTCTTTGGATTTGACATATGGGCGATGAGAATCATCATGATAATAGTGAAGGACATGGTATTGGATCACTAGGGATGTGATTTTGGAATTTCTTTCATCCTCGAGGGGGTTGAGGGAAGGGGACCCATTCTCTCTTTTTCTTTTTATCCTAACATAGTTATCCCTTGGTAAAACACACCAAGATAGAGTCAGAGAAGGGATGAATTCCCTTATCTAGAAATTGATGGAATGGTATTTTGTTGCCATATCTTATTTTTTGTAGAAAAACACAATTATTTCATGGAGGAAACATAGGTAGGGATCTATTGGGTGGGGTATTACCCCTTTAAGCACATGTAGGGTAGAGTAAGGGTAATCACATTTCAACCACACATTTAGCAATTAATTGCATCTCTAAAGGGTAGGGTAATGGGAGAAGTTTTATCTTAATTGCTTCACCCATTTACCCATTAGTATAAGAAGGAATTACTATTAGGGGTTTATACATGTACTCATTCCTAACATTGAAGCAAACCCCAAACAAATCTCACCCATGCTTCTTAACTTTCATAATTATTTAACTCCATGAACTTAATTCAATAATTTGTAGAACTTTTTTTTTATATAATAAGGTATTATTTGGAGTTTTCTTTAAGTATCATATACTGATTAATAGATAAAAATGTTCATGGAAGTATATTATGGTTAAATATTATTTCTATTGGTATATACCATTAGAAGAATTACTTTTAGCAAACAAAAATTTATTTAAGAGTGCCTTGTCTTCAAAGTTTAAAATATTATACATAAATATGGTACAAAATGTTAGTCAGATATAGTTATGGTACTTTCCCCATTTCACCTATTATCCTATCCATTGACCAAGTGGGGATGTGAGTGAGAGTAAGGTTAGAGTAAAGATATTTAGGAAGTGGGAAATTACCCTAGCTAATACTAATACCTTTAATGAGGGCACAAGTATGGGTAAGATTTGCCCTACCATTTACATCCCTAAATATAGGGAGGGTGGAAGAGATTAGTCAAGAACTTGATAAGATGTCCAACTGGATCGAATCAGTCTTTCGATCTACTCCAATCTATGCTTCAAAAGTGTAATGGAGTGAACTATTAGGGTTGTTGGATACCTAATTGGATAACTAAATTCATTAACTTGATACGAGAATGATTGTTTTAAATTCATATGCATATATGTAGTGACAATTTCACATTGCCTTGTCTCATATGATTACAAAGCTATTACTAAAATTAGAGAATTACATGATCTTGATGTCTTGAAAGTTGAGAAAGGGATACTAGAGTCCAAGGAGGCAAATGAAGATACAACAAAATTCTTGAGATGCATGATATTGTAAAGGAGGATCTAGGGTCAAGTGTGTAAAGGCCCGATCTTAATGACCAAATATTTACAAAAAAAAATATAAACAAATATTTTTACAATCATGCTTTGTATCAGAGTCACAAAATCTTTACATAAGATTACAAAATTAGGCATCGATTCCTATCTACCCTTCAATAGGGGACAAATCTTGCAAGTCTCTTATAGGTATTCTTTGATCATTTGTCCATGAATTTGTGAGGAATAAAGCCACACATGAACCCCAAGATGGCAAATATGAGTCAGTAGAATGACCGATACAAAATTGATAATTGGGAAGTAATTGTATAACTCTATATACATAGGATGAGAAAATGCAAAGGAATAAATAAGATAGGCAAGTGTCAAAAGGGAGTAATGGGTTTTCAAATTCAATAAGGTTCAATATTCAATTTTTAAAACTAGTACTTAAAATTTTCAAATAGATAACACATGTCAATGTCTAGTTGTTAGGGAAGCCATGTGTTCTCTCCTACAAAGAACTAAAAACTCACCAACTGAGATTCCTAGTATACTGAGGGAGCCTATGTCCTTTAACTATGGATAGAGCGTAGAAGCATAATTCTACTAGACTAGGGGCACTAACCTATCCTTTTTGACATTTAAACATTGTGCTACTATTTTATAACAATAAATGTTGCCAGCCTTTCAAAGAGGAAGGATAAGGTTCATTTTTTTGGGTCAACCAATCTATCTAATCATTCATGAAATTAATGAGTGAAATAACCTTCCAAAAAGAAAAATAAACTTTGTACCTCTGGGTCAAAGTTATGCAAAATTGTGAATTTCAAGTATTCTACTCCAAGAATTTAATCAGAACAAAGAGATCTTCAAATGTGGAGAAATATTTGTCATTATCTGGCTTGGAATCAAGTTGTGTTTATTATAATTAGGATTTAGGTTTTTATCTTCCATTTGTATTCCATATCTTTCCATCAATATTATTTCTCGACTTCCAACTAGGATATTGATGTTACACACTTGGGTATATATATGTATATATATGTATATATATGTATATATATATATATATATATATATATATATATATGGTTCCTCAAATATTATACTCTCCCTTATGTGAAACAATTCCATTTAGTAACTATGGTTCAAGAGGTTTAACTTATGAGATACTATTTATCAAGATTCCCTAACTAGAAAAGATCTAGGGTTTTAATCCAAAATTCCTCATACATACAACCCTATATTTTCAAATAGGTTTATAAGTATATCAATATGTTTAACACGTTTAAATTATTGTGAGGATATAGATTGATTTATAGATTCAAACTTCCTTCTTATAGTTCCTCTCCCCATAATTCTTTATATATTCTCTTTCTCATGAAACATTTTTATTCAAATAGTATAAAATGTATAGATGTATCACATAGTATCCATGTTGAATTTATAAATACATGCATATATATATATATGTATCTAATTTCATAAATATATGTGACAAACATTAAGATAATGAATTAGTTGGGTCAAGTTATCCTGAAATTTCTAATCATTGACAAACATCAAGATAATGAACTAATTGGGTCAAGTTATCCTGAACTGCTAACCATTTTTACACATGACTAATACCCTAACATGTGTACTCATATGGTATGCTTTAGGAGATTGGAGAAGGGCCTGTGGGATTATTATTATAATTAAGTTTTATACCATGATCATCACCAGTTTCATCCAATTACTTGTCACTAGAATTGATATGTATACAATTATACACTAATATGATGCCCATAAATGTAGGTGATTAATATAAATATAAGCACTTTCAATTATTTCATTACTTGAAACCCCAAAATATAATAATGATATGAGATTATCTATTAATTATTGGATGTAATAGTATTAATCATACACACATGCTAACTGATATATATTTATATTGATGGATATGTACGTATGATGTGGTTTTAAGATAAGATAGCTTAACAAACTATTAGTACTAGGTTAATTTTTTTACCATTCTATAGCATTTCTAGGTTCTTCTTTTCCCTATGTAATTATTTATCTTCTTATATAAAGAATGTTGAATTTGTGTGTCATGACCTACAAGTAACAGAGAGAAAAGGTACAATAGATCTCAGTTTAAAGGTTGTAGGATTGAAGTCTTCACCATTGGGTCTCCTTAGACATGGTCAGAGATAATATCATGGCATAAAGGTTTGAGGATTCCATGTGAACTTGCCATAATTGTCATGCATTTAGACAAGATTCCTTCTGTATACCTCTGACCCAAGATTAATTGGTAGGGGAAATGACTCTATAGACACCCCCTTCTTAGGGCATCAAGTCTGACATGGTGATATGGTCTGAGTAGAAGAGACTTTGACCTTTGTGGTTGTCGTCGAGGTGTTCTGGACATGGATCTCTATTAGCCAAACACCCTTTAGGGTGAGGGATTTTTGTGCTACTCTAGATATCTCAGAGATCATCGATTGATAGGTTGTTGGTTGCAAGGAGGTTGCAATGTGTAATGAAGACAAGCAAGTAGATTAGTGACATGTAGATGATAGGTTTACAACATTGTGTATGTTTTCAAATCGAGGTGGAATGGTTGAGGGAGATGTGGTGGGACTACAATTAGGGTACATGTGCAAGGATGGGAGGTGTAGTCACTGAGAATCCTGTTATGTGGTAGAGTAGAGAATGAAGGCGAACTGTAGGAGTGGTGGTGCTACCGATGCAATATTGTAGAGCAGATCGTAGATGGTTGCGGTGTGCACCAGACTGTGGATTTGGAGTTCCTTTGGCATCATCTATAAGTGGTTCTAGGACTTGATGGGTGGATGGAAAGCTCATCTATGATTCAACAAAGGTGGAAGGAGGGTCAAAAGTTGTAGGGAGGTAGCGAGGTATGGAGTAGGATGACAACAAAGTATGATATTGGTGGCAATAGTTTCATGGTGTTGTCAGATCTTGGTGGTGGTCTAGTTGATCAATGGTGGTGTACGCAATGGTGTTGAAGGCAACGAAGAGTGTGGGAGGTGTTGATATAGGCCAAGGTTTTGTAGGGTTTTGATATCTCAGGTCATCTAGGGGAAGGAGGTCACTGACATTCAATCATGGTTTTTGTTTCTAAGTTGGTCGTGGATGCATTTATAGAAGTGAAAGTTATTGAAGTGGCCATTTCTAGTGTGAAAGTAGGGACTTGTGCATAACCCTCATCATCTTGGATGTAGAGGAGTAATTGTTCCTCTTTGTAACTGTCCATCAATATTACAGAGAGGGAGACACACTCTCCCTTCCCAACCATGTGGTAATATTAACCACTGATGCGATGATTTTGAGTCGCATTTATAGACATTTTTTATATGTGTTTTGTGCTCTAATTACTCATTTTTATGGATAATATTGCATAATTCACTCATTTCGGTCTTTGCCAGCATTCTATGTCAAATCCCCTTTTGTGTTACCATTTTGAGCATTATTTATCATATTATCATAATTTGTGTGGATTTACTTGGTCTTATTGTGGAATTTTAGGAAAAACAAGTATCTTCTTCCGTCGATACCATCGACGGAAGTCGATACCATCGACCAAGCCACAGGTGGCCAGCCGAGAGGAGCAGCACAGAGTCGATACCATCGACACACCAGTCGATGGCATCGAGATCCCTTCAAGTTGCTGACGAGGAAGCTGTCGATACCATCGATGAAAGTCGATGCCATCGACACATGGAGAGCTACAGCGTCGCTAAAAGACAAAACCGACGCTAAAGAGAGTCGATACCATCGACCCTAGTCGATGGTATCGAGATGACCACAGGCGCTCAGACGAAAAGAAAAGGAAAGCTGCCGCTAATACGCTGGGTCGATACCATCGACCCGCGTCGATGGTATCGACGCCGGCAGATATGCGTTGGATTTGTTTTGATCTCAATCGGACGGCTGGAGTTATTTGACGACCTAATTAGGGACTTATACCTAATGACGGCCGCACACAGGAGAGGATGATCTCATTTTTTCTTTGCACGAGTGCCAAGGAAGGAAAGAAAGGAGAACGGAGGCCAGAAGCTCATCCCGGGTGATTCGGACGCTGCCGAAGACGAATTCCACCACCGACAGGCGGGGAAGCTCGTATTCTACGCCAAGGATCTACCGGTTCTTCTCCGTTCAGGGGTTTTCCCACTTGTTTCACGTTTTTCTTATGAATTCCCCTATTTCTACCATGTATTCGTGTGAGATGAACATGAGAGGCTAAAATCCTCCATCTTTAGGACCGGGAGTAGCCCGGGAATGCATTGTATGACAATTTTATATTGATAATTCATATTTTCTCTCTTAAATCCGTGGTATAGTTTCGTTTTCTCCATATATATTGTTATGCTTGATCACCATAATAATAACTTAATGCCCTTAATCACTTCGACAGAAGGATTAACGGTTGAAAAGAGACGAAACCTACATTAATCGATAAAACCCTTGACAAAGGAGTTGTAAAATTAATGGTGGAAAGTGAGAGATCGTTTTTAATGCGCTTAGTTTAGGGGAATGATTACTACGATGGTGGAATCAACCTAAATCTAAGTAGTGAATTACACCACGACAGTGGGTAATTCTATTTTCAGGCCACTACCCGGATAGAGAGAGAAGAGTGAGGAATTATATAAAACCTAATGCAATGTTGACCCGCGGTGAAACCGCAATCCTAAAGATACTCTTTTGAGTTGATTAAATTAACCTTTAATCGATTGTTTTCTTTGTTTCATTTTGTTTTCTTTTTAATTTCGACAACAAACCCTATTTTGTCATTCGGCCTAGCTGATTGCGATTAGTTAGTAGGAGTCTCCAATAATTCACGTATCCCTGAGTTCGACTCGGGCCTCACAAAGGCCTATATTACTCGACGCGTATACTTGCGTTTAAGCGCGTAGTAAAATACACGTCAAGTTTTTGGCGCCGTTTCCGGGGATACGGCGAATTGTTGGCACTTCGAGTGCTAAGAGCGGCCACTCTAGGCCACACATTTTTTTTATTTTATTTTGAAACAATTTTAAATATTTTTAAATTTCTCTATAATTGTGTTTACTCGTTCAAAGCGTAGTACTGAACCCCGATTTTCTGATTTCAGGTACTTTGCATGGTGCATACACGTAGCGCAGACTACGCGAATCGCACACCTGAGGTTCCACCTCCGGGACCAGAGGACGAGGATTACTACGAGCAAGATCACCAAAGTGACATAGATTCTGAATCTGAGCAAGAGCAAGCAGAAGAAATGGCCGAACCACAGACGATATGGGAGAAGATCAAAGCGTCTTCTTCATCAGCTTCAAAGGGGCCTATCAAGAAACAGGGGCTCAACATTCCAACATACAAGATTGATCCAGTGTTGATTAACTTGGTTAAATCAAATGCATTTCACGGGTTGAAGAATGAGGACCCAGTGGCACACATCAGTCAGTTCATTGAAAACTGCGATATGGTGAAGATAGACAGGTTCCCACAGGATGTTCTGTACCTCAAGTTGTTCCCAAGCTCCCTGGCAGGAGTTGCGAGAGAGTGGCTACATAACCTCGACGATGAGTTTGTTGAATCATGGGATCATATGGTGGAGGTTTTCTTCGAGAGGTTTTTCCCTCCTGAGAAGACCAACGACATGATTAGGAAGATTCACAATTTCACCCAACAGGCGGGTGAAACATATTCGGAGACCTGGGAGCGATTCCAGGTCATGTTGAGGAGATGTCCGCATCATGGACTGGACAAGGAGACACAGGTGAAGATCTTCTATTTTGCTCTCTCCGAGCATGATAGAAGTAACTTGGACTCAGCCGGTTCAGGATTTTTCTTAAATAACACTGATACGAGATGCTGGGAAATACTGAAGAACATGGCAAGAAAGCAATCTTGGGGAGAAAGAGAGAGAGGCCCAGTTGAGCAAGCAAGAGTTTCCAGTGAGTCAAAGGCAATGAGAGAGTTAAATGAGAAGATGTATCTTCTCGCAAAGAAGCTACTGCAGAAGGAAGACAATGAGTCAGAGGATGAGGCTCAAGTCAAGTACATAAGGCAACAGCAAGGGTACAGGAATAATGATTACTCATGGCGAAAGGATAAGAAATTCTCATGGAAGGATCCGAACAATTTTCTGCAGGATCCGGACGCCAAGCCTGCACCAGCCACAGAGGACAAGAGCACGGAGTTTCTCAATCAAGTCATCAAACAAAACCAGGAGTTAATGAACACATTTGGGCAACAAATCAAGCAACAGGGTGAATTTATGAACCAATTTGGGCAGACTTTGCAGAGCCATGGGGCTCAAATGAGAACCATAGAGACTTCCATGGCGCAGATGGCAGCTGAAATTGCAAGCTTGAAGAAGCCAGCACATCTGGGTTTTCCGGGGAACACCAATGTTCCCGGGGGAAACCAGCAGGCCAAGGCCATCTTACTGAGGAGTGGCAAGAAGGTGTTGAATCCAAGGATGGATGACACAAGCATACCGCAGGACAAAGTTGAAGATGCAACCACGAAGGAGAAGCCCACATCTGTCACAGGGAAAGCTGAAGATATAGCTGTGGATGGTAATGAAGAACAAGCTACTGAGGAGGAACCGCAGAAATTGACACCCTATGTGCCACCTCATAAAAGGGCACATACCGTTCCGGTCCCCTATCCCAATAGTGCAAAGGCAAGGAAGGTGGATGCACAATTTAAGAAATTTCTGGACAGCTTTAGGAAGTTATCGGTAAATATTCCTTTGTTGGAGGCGATCGAGCAAATCCCGTCTTACGGGAAGTTTCTAAAAGATGTCATCACCAAAAAGAGGAAAATACCCAACACTGAGGTCGTGGTTCTGAAAGAGCAAGTGAGTGCTTTCATTATGGGCACTTTTCCGCCGAAGAGACAGGACCCCGGTTGTTTCAATATTTCTTGTTTTATCGGGAAGTTCAAATTTGGAGAGGCACTCTGTGATTCTGGGGCAAGCATCAATTTGATGCCCCTTTCTACATTTAAAAAGTTGGGATTAAAGGATTCAAGGCCAAGCAACATGACTATCCAATTGGCCGATAATTCTGTGGTGAAACCTTTTGGAATCTGTGAAGATGTCTTGGTAAAGGTAGACCGATTTGTTTTTCCGGCTGATTTCGTGGTTATGGAAATGCAGGACGAGCATGGCAATGAGTTGCTACTTGGACGCCCCTTCCAAGCAACAGCCGATATGATCTTGGAGATGGGGAGAGGTCGCTTGACCTTGGGCATTGCGGATGATCGCTTTGAGATGGTCATGCCCACTAGCAATGCGTCTACTAAAGCAAAAGCACATTGTAACATGGTGAAACATGTGGAGCACAATATCTCACTTTGCCTTGGGAAGCCATTCTTGGACATGGCTCATGTGATGAGCAAGATGGATAATGGAACCTTAGCTGTAGACATTATGGAGCAAACTAAAGTTGTCTCTTTATGCAAAGCTGTTGGGTTTCCGAATGATGAGAATGAGGACATTCCACCTTCTTGGGAGGATGATGCGATTATTACTTCAGTTTTTGATGCATATCCAGAATTGTCGTTGGAGGCGTGTTTGTTGAATGTCACTTATGATTGGATGCGGAGTACTTCACTCAAGGAGTGCGCCAAAATGCTTCAGACGCTTCCATGTTTCTACACGAGGCACTATGAAGACTTAGGTACACTTCCCCCACCGCTGCAATCATCTCTTACTTGCCCGTCGGAGTTGGAGTTGAAGCCACTGCCCCCGCATCTTAAGTACATTTTTCTAGCTGAGAAGGACAAGTTACCAGTGATTCTATCTGCTTACTTGAGTGCGGATGAGGAGGAGCAACTACTGATAGTGCTCATGAACCACCGTGGAGCTTTTGGGTGGTCTGTTGCAGACATCAAGGGGATCTCCCCTACACTTTGCCAGCATAAGATACGACTCGAGGAGGGAGCCAAGCCAGTCATTCAACCTCAAAGACGTCTAAATCCGAGCATGATGGAGGTTGTGAAGAAGGAAGTCATAAAACTTCTTGCTGCAGGGATCATATATGCCATATCAGATTCGACGTGGGTGAGTCCCACACAGGTAGTCCCTAAAAAGGGGGAATTACCGTTACTAAAAATCTTTTGAATGAACCTGTCACCACCCGATTGGTAACCGGGTGGCGTGTTTGCATCGACTACCGCCGACTGAATGCCGCCACTCTTAAAGATCATTTTCCTTTGCCATTTATCGATCAAATTTTGGAACGTCTTGCAGGTCGGTCGCATTTTTGTTTTCTGGATGGGTATTCGGGGTATAACCAGATTTCTATTGATCCTTTGGATCAAGATAAGTCTACGTTCACTTGTCCCTATGGGACTTTTGCTTACCGACGGATGCCGTTTGGATTATGTAATGCGCCGACAACGTTTCAACGCTGCATGCTCGCCATATTCTCTGACATGGTGGAGCGTTGTCTTGAGGTTTTCATGGACGACTTCTTGGTTTATGGGGCGTCATTTGATGAGTGTCTTTATAATTTGGACAAGGTGCTGCAGCGGTGCGAGGACACACACTTGGTCCTCAATTGGGAGAAATGTCACATGATGGTGACGGAAGGAATAGTGCTAGGATACAAGGTGTCTAGACAGGGTCTTGAGGTAGACCCCGTAAAAATCGAGGTGATTTCTAAGCTACCTCCACCAAATTCTGTAAAAGGGGTGAGAAGTTTTTTGGGACACGCCGGGTTTTATCGGCGATTCATCAAGGATTTTTCTAAAATTGCAAAACCTTTATCCGAATTGTTGGAAAAAGATGTGGTTTTTGATTTCAATGATAAGTGTCTTCACGCATTCGAAGTTTTGAAAGAGAAGTTGATTTCGGCTCCGGTTGTTCAAATGCCGGATTGGACAAAACCATTCGAATTGATGTGTGACGCTTCCGATTATGCAGTGGGAGCCGTTTTGGGGCAAAGGGTAGATAATAAGCCCGTTGTGATTTTCTACGCCTCCAAAACACTTAATGATGCTCAATTGAACTATACAACTACAGAAAAAGAGTTACTTGCCGTCGTGTTTGCTTTTGAGAAATTTCGGCAGTACTTAGTGGGTTCTAAAGTAGTTGTGTGGACCAAGCACGCTGCGATAAAATATTTGATGGAGAAAAAGGATGCAAAGCCTAGACTCATTAGGTGGATTTTGCTTTTACAAGAATTTGATATTGAAATCAAGGACAAGTCGGGAATTGAAAATGTGGTGGCTGACCACTTGTCTAGGTTAGATAGGGTAGATGAGAAAGATATACACATACCCATAACCGAGACGTTCCCCGATGAACAACTTTTGAAAATTGATTCTAAGGAACCATGGTTTGCTGAAATTGTTAACTATTTGGCTTGCGGGATCATCCCGGAAGACTGGTCTTATCAAGAGAAAAAGAAATTCTTTCATTCTTTGAGATACTATTTTTGGTATGACCCAATTCTTTTGAAGCAGTGCAGGGATGGTATTCTTCGCAGGTGTGTGCCGGAGGTGGAGTACGAGAGTGTTCTCCACCATTGCCATGCGTCGCCTATGGGAGGACACCATGCTAGTTCACGGACAGTAGCCAAGGTGTTGGAAAGCGGCATCTATTGGCCAACTTTGTTCCGGGATGCCTACGAGTTTGTAAGGCAATGTGACCCGTGTCAACGAGCAGGCAACATTTCAAGGAGACAAGAAATGCCCCTGAATGTATTTCAGGAAGTTGAGGTTTTTGACTTATGGGGCATAGACTTCATGGGACCCTTTGTGTCCTCGAATTCAAATTTATATATCTTGCTTGCTGTTGATTATGTGTCGAAGTGGGTGGAAGCAATCCCCACAAGGACTAATGATTCTAATGTAGTGTGCAGGTTTGTGAAAGAAAATATATTCTGCAGGTTCGGGATACCCCGAATGATCATAAGTGATGGAGGCACACACTTCCGGAATCAGAAATTTTCGAAACTTTTGAAGAAATATGGGGTCAAGCACAACATCGGCACCCCATATCATCCACAGACGCAAGGACAAGTGGAGGTCTCAAATCGGGAAATCAAGAAGATTCTAGAACGGACAGTGGCATCCACAAGGAAAAATTGGAGTGCCCTACTACCTGACGCACTTTGGGCGTATAGAACGGCGTACAAAACACCTATAGGCACCACGCCTTTTAGGTTGGCGTATGGCCGGGCTTGCCACCTTCCGGTGGAGTTGGAGCACAAGGCCCATTGGGCGCTAAGAAGGCTGAACTTGAGTTATGATGAAGCCGGGAGAAAGAGGATGTTTGAGTTGAATGAATTAGATGAGTTACGCATGACGGCATATGAGAATGCCCGCATCTACAAGGAGCGTACAAAGCTGATCCACGATCGACATATCGAACTACGCACGTTCAAGAAAGGAGATAGTGTTCTATTGTTTAACTCCCGTCTCAAATTGCATCCCGGGAAGCTGAAGTCCCGGTGGAGTGGACCCTTCGTAGTGGAAGAGGTGAAACCGCATGGTGCGATTCTTGTGCGTGATGGAGATACCACGTTCTTGGTGAACGGGCAGCGGTTGAAGTTTTATTTTGGTGAAGACTACAACAGAAAAGTGAATTAGTTCAAACTCATTACACTTGTGAATGAATGAGATGCTGGGAAGACGTCTAGCCTAAGACGTTAAAGAAGGGCGCTTGTTGGGAGGCAACCCAACCATTGGTACATTAGGATAGTTTAGTTATAGTCGTAGATTGCTTTAATTTCGTTTAAATTTTAGTGTAAAGAAGATACCTTGATCCGTTTGTCAATGTGCAGGCACAGGCAGGGTCGATACCATCGACACACTGGTCGATGGTATCGACATGGGTTCAGGTTGACAGCTGCAAAAATCGCACTGAGTCGATACTATCGACGGCCCCGTCGATGGTATCGACATACCTACAGGCAGGTCGCAATAAAAGTGTCGATAGTATCGACACACCAGTCGATACCATCGGGATCTCTGAAGAAGTTCAGAACGATTTTGCTCAGTCAACTCGATACCATCGACGGCCTCGTCGATGGTATCGACATGATCACAGGCTGAATTGAAGAAGTGGCGGTGTCGCAATAAAGGCAAGTCGATACTATCGACCCTCGTCGATGGTATCGACATCCATGTCACCGATCCGCGCAAAGACATCGACGACGATCGCGAGTCCACGTCAGCGATCCGGGTGCTGCGTCGATACCATCGACTTCTGTCGATGGTATCGACACGTCAGCAATCCGGGTTTCCCGATCCAGCAAACGTCAGCCGTCGATACTCGCGAGGGAGGCGGATACCAGCGAGACGTGTCGATACCATCGACCCGTGTCGATGGTATCGACGGGTCAACAGTGGCGCGCCGGCTAAGTCTATTTAAGGAGAATTGCAGCGTCATTTGACGTCACACTTTCAGAGCAAACGTCCTCCTTTGCGCCGAGCACTCCTCCGAGCCCTCCAAGACTGAAGAGCAGCGACAGCGAGCAGGGATCTTCACCGAGCGGAGAATCACTTCTCCATCTTCCCCGAGCTCTTTTCTTCTAATCCCATCTTTCTTGCAACAATGGTGCACGCCGCCGGATCATCGTCCTCGAGCGCGAATCCCATGGAGATCGTGGAGTTTGTTCCACCCCCTACTGCTTCAGTCTCACGTCCGCGCCTGGTTCACCCATCCGCGGAGGTAAGGAAGGTCTATGAGGAGATCATGAAGCGGAAGATCGAGCCGACCCGGTATGTGGACCAGGGAATGATCCGCGATCTTGGATTCGAGGCCAACTTGGCCTATGTGCTGAAGGGTCAAGCACGCCACACCAGCAGAAGGCTAGACGAGCTGGAGTACCATGCGGATGGGCATCCGTTCTTCGGTGAATGGCCCACCTACAAGGAATTGGTGGTGGAGTTCATGGCGTCCCTCGACGTCTGCGTCGTGCCCAACGACGTGGTTGCATCGGATCGTGAGTGGATTAAGGGCCGGGTATCGTTCCGGCTATTCAACATCAACTACAACATCACTCTTAAGCAGTTCAACAACATCTTTAACTGGAACCACTCCCAACATGATCACCGGCGCCCAGATTCCCGCACCAACTACGATAAGATCTTTGCCGAGCTAGTCACAGTGCCGGCGGGAAAGACAGTGAGCTACCACAATGCTGCAGTAGCGGACTTCGAGCATCCCTTCGTCCGGGTCCTACACCGGATGTTGAGCCTTACGTTCTTTGCTCGGAGCGATTTAGCATTGAGCAAGTTTCAGGAGAGCGATCTTTTCTTCCTCTACATGCTCCTGAAGCGACAAGAATGCAACTGGGGTGCGTTCTTTCTGCAGCGCGTTCTGGCGGTGAAGAGGAGTACAAGGAAGGCTCCTATCCATTTTGGTGGGCTCATCACCAAATTGGCGTTGTACTTGGGGCTGAATTTCCAGTCTATGACTCCGATTTCCACGAGGAGTAAGGTGAACGTGCAACATCTGCACCGTTCAAACCTTATCCTTCTCCGGGATGGGTTGGCGTACGCACACTGCCACGTCAACCACGCTTACCAGGAATGCGCACTGCCGGATGCCGTCTTCAACATCGAGGGCGCACAGCACTTCCGGTGGCCGATCATAGCCGTCGAGTCTGATGAAGAAGAAGGCGGCAACGATGACCAAGAAGGTGAGGCTGAGGAGGAAGAGGAGGCTTTCACACCTCTTCAGGCACGAGTAGCACCCCGGAAGCATCCTAGGATGCATCCGGGTGCGTCTTCATCGTCACAGCCCCCGCCGCCATCACCACAGCCCTCGCAGCCAGGCGAGGATGCCTACTCAATGCAAGGAATGTACACGATGCTGCAGGACATCCATCAGACACAGCAGCAGCATCTAGAGATGTATACCGGTATTCAGGACACTACGAACCGGTTACTTGACAACCAAAGGGTGATGTTCGAGAATGAACGTCTCCTCCTCGACAACCAACAACAGATACACAATCGGTTGCAAAGGATGGAGATGCAACATGAGCCCTTTTACGACCATTACTGGAGTCAGAGCTACTTTGGAGGCTATCCACAGCCTCCGCCGAGGACCCATTACGATCCGAGCTTCCAGGGGGAGTATCCTTCTTGGGATCCTACGACCCACAGTACCCGCCTCCGCCTCCATAAGAATGATCAGGGTATCTCTGTTCCACTCTTAAGTTTGTTTTTGACTATGAGGCCATAGTCGAATTCAAGCTTAGGGGGGTAGCTGGAACATCTCTATCTTTTCTTTTGTTGTTTTTAGTTTTTGCTTTGCTATTTGTTCTTGCATTTTTAGTTTTTTGTTTAGGATCCACATCTATCTAGTGTAACTGTGGATGTCATAAAAGTTTGTCATCTCGCTGTGTATTCATGGGAAATTTAAGGGAATTTTAAAATTTTTGTGTCTTTTGGATAGCTTGACTTGGTTGTCCTTGGGGAACTTATCCTATGAAAATGATTGATTATGTCAACTTTAAAACAATATGTCACACCTATTCTCCCATTGACTCATGAAAAGTGGATAGTAACGGTTGTTTGAGCCTAACCTAACCAAATGGTAATGAGACCTTAATTGGATGTAAGAGAGAGAACCCTCTAAACTACTACACATGTCAGTAAGGAGGGACACATAATACTCTTCTAAGGTTCAGTCATCTAATCTTGTGATCATTCCACTTCATTTTTCCATAATCCACCTAAGAATTGGAAGTAAAGTACAGTTTTAATTCCTTCTTGTGTGCATAGCATTTAGATAGGAATGGCATTGATATTTTCCATACTTGTGTAGAAAAAGAGAAAAATATAGGGATTCATGCACATTACCTTTAGGTGCATGCCATGTAGTTGCACTCATGACTTTCATGATTATCATGCATAAAGTACACCATGTATCTCGATTTTTCCTCAAAAGTGATCTAAACTGTTCCATACCTTCGAAATATTGCAAAGATTTCCAATCATGAAGAAAACAGCCCAATCCATGTATATCTAAGCAATTATGGATATGTGGGCTAAAAGAAAAAAAAAGAAAGAGAATTTAGAAGGAAATGGAATAAGAGGGAGAAAGGAACATGATATCACTCGCATTACAGGAAAATTGAGTACATGATGTGGCTTAATTAGATTTCCATCTCATTTTGAGGTGGAAGGTTAGTGCATGCATCATTTCACCCAATTTAGGCATTAAGGGCATTTTTAATGTGCATTTGAATCACATAGGACATTTTGTTTTATGCATATTGAAACTGTGCAATACTTCCAAGTTCTTCCATGAACCACCCATTCCATCCACCCGTTGCTCGGATTGGTAGGCCACCGTGAATTTCTCCTCACTAATGATTATCAGGAGAACTGCTTCCATGTAGATGGTAGTTAGGGCGAGCAATGTAGTGTAGGCGATCACAAGATGCACCAATGCTGAATCGACGAATTTTATTATGTTAACTGCCTTATGTGATAGTGTTCATTGGTTTGAAGGATAATTTCTCTTATTGATGATTATTGTCGCCTTTAGGGTAATTACTGTTATGTGGTTAGAGAAGGCCGGGTTGAGAACGTTCAGTGGGAGTCACATGGGATGTGGGTTGGTGTGTTGATTTTTAGTTGACATCTGCAATTCTATTCTAAGGATCAGTTGCTCGAGGGCGAGCAATGTTCAAGCTTAGGGGAGTTTGATGCGATGATTTTGAGTCGCATTTATAGACCTTTTTCATATGTGTTTTGTGCTCTAATTACTCATTTTTATGGATAATATTGCATAATTCACTCATTTCGGTCTTTGCCAGCATTCTATGTCAAATCCCCTTTTGTGTTACCATTTTGAGCATTATTTATCATATTATCATAATTTGTGTGGATTTACTTGGTCTTATTGTGGAATTTCAGGAAAAACAAGTATATGCTTCTGTCGATACCATCGACGGAAGTCGATACCATCGACCAAGCCATAGGTGGCCAGCCGAGAGGAGCAGCACAGAGTCGATACCATCGACACACCAGTCGATGGCATCGAGATCCCTTCAAGTTGCTGACGAGGAAGCTGTCGATACCATCGACGAAAGTTGATGCCATCGACACATGGAGAGCTACAGCGTCGCTAAAAGACAAAACCGACACTAAAGAGAGTCGATACCATCGACCCTAGTCGATGGTATCGAGATGACCACAGGCGCTCAGACGAAAAGAAAAGGAAAGCTGCCGCTAATACGCTGGGTCGATACCATCGACCCGCGTCGATGGTATCGACGCCGACAGATATGCGTTGGATTCATTTTGATCTCAATCGGACGGATGGAGTTATTTGACGACCTAATTAGGGACTTATACCTAATGACGGCCGCACACAAGAGAGGATGATCTCATTTTTGCTTTGCATGAGTGCCAAGGAAGGAAAGAAAGGAGAACGGAGGCCAAAAGCTCATCTCGGGTGATTCGGACGCTGCCGAAGACGAATTCCACCACCGACAGGCGGGAAAGCTCGTATTCTACGCCAAGGATCTACCGGTTCTTCTCCGTTCAGGGGTTTTCCCACTTGTTTCACGTTTTTCTTATGAATTCCCCTATTTCTACCATGTATTCGTGTGAGATGAACATGAGAGGCTAAAATCCTCCATCTTTAGGACCGGGAGTAGCCCGGGAATGCATTGTATGACAATTTTATATTGATAATTCATATTTTCTCTCTTAAATCCGTGGTATAGTTTCATTTTCTCCATATATATTGTTATGCTTGATCACCATTATAATAACTTAATGCCCTTAATCACTTCGACAGAAGGATTAACAGTTGAAAAGAGACGAAACCTACATTAATCGATAAAACCCTTGACAAAGGAGTTGTAAAATTAATGGTGGAAACTGAGAGATCGTTTTTAATGCGCTTAGTTTAGGGGAATGATTACTACGACGGTGGAATCAACCTAAACCTAAGTAGTGAATTACACCACGACAGTGGGTAATTCTATTTTCAGGCCACTACCCGGATAGAGAGAGAAGAGTGAGGAATTATATAAAACCTAATGCAATGTTGACCCGCGGTGAAACCGCAATCCTAAAGATACTCTTTTGAATTGATTAAATTAACCTTTAATCGATTTTTTTCTTTGTTTCATTTTGTTTTCTTTTTAATTTCGACAACAAACCCTATTTTGTCATTCGGCCTAGCTGATTGCGATTAGTTAGTAGGAGTCTCCAATAATTCACGTATCCCTGAGTTCGACTCGGGCCTCACAAAGGCCTATATTACTCGACGCGTATACTTGCGTTTAAGCGCGTAGTAAAATACACGTCAACCACTTATACTCCTACTTATTAATTACTTCATACATTCATAACTCGTCCATATTCATCCAGTGGTAATGAAAATTTAACCAAATATTTAATTTCTAGTAAAGAATATTTTAAAATAGTAACAAATATTTTTATGATTCTTAAATTGCTTACTTAATTATTCTCATAATTAATATCAATATTAACATATACTTACATGAAAAATATTTTACATTGATTCCAAGGCCAAATAGATTTCAAATGAAGGATGTTTCATTCATGAAAGGTCTGTTTGATGTTTTCTACTCAAGATTTTGAACATTGTAAACAATACCAAATCATTTCATGAGGATACATTCAAGGACTAGCTCACAACTATTTTTTCAAATGAGGAGCATAAGAAAATTAAAAGAAGACTTACTAGTATAAAAGAACATGATTATTGACCAAATCAAACAATTAAGACTAGGAATGGAGGACCACTTGTAAATAAATTCTAGTGTAAGGAAAATTATAAATGTAGCTCAAAATGGAATTAATGCTCTCAAAATTTGGTATGTTACAACACCCCAGCCACTAAAGTATATTTCATCCTCGAAATTGGCATATCCATCATCTATTGAGGTATCATTCTCCACCCATTAAAAGGATCCAACTAGAAATCAAAATAGAAATGTCAACTATAATGTAGTATCCTTCAACAACTCTAAGGTTTCTCCACTAGAATTTTCTCATACCGCCTTGATTGTGACTTAGCTCAATAAGTCATCGATTAAATTCTACAAGAATTTTGTTGTTGTTGTGATACATTTAGTATTATAAAGAAAATAATTTTTCGATGGAAAAACCTTTTGATGCAAAATAAAAAATGGCCAATATCAATGCAAGAACCAAGTCACAATCACCTTATGTCTCCATTCTAATTACTATTACTCCATCATCCCAACTATTGGACACATTTTTGAGGAATTTATATTTCAATAAAACACAATATTCACCTGAGTACTTAGTGATGTCTAGTCCATATAGGTCATCTGGGTCATGTACAAATTTCTAGGTCAAGAAGTTAAATTCTGAATATCAAAATTTTGTGTAGCACTATAAAATTATTAGATAAAGTATATCGAATTTTACTAAATATTGGCGTCACTAATCTCTATGTGACATTTTATTGGGTCAAGAATTTAGATATAGTTTGTTTTTGTTTCTCTATTTTTAGTGGGTAAGGTTTATATCAATATAATGTTTAGTTTAATATAATTCTCAGTTTAACATATATTATCCAAATTTTCATATATTTCTAAAAAAATGGGAGTTTTGAAAATCTGGAGGTCTTAAAGTTCATCACATTTTACCATTTAATTATCTTATTATGGATTCAGTTGTTATTTTAAATATCATTTTTTGTATCAATATAAACCATACTGAAGTCATAACATTTTTTATTTATTCTCTTAAATATTGTAATTACATATAGAAGGAGAACCTATTATCTAACTCTCAATTCATCATATGTTTTTTTTCAAAGTTACAATGAGACGACTTTTCTTTTAAAAATCCATGTAACCCCTTTTTATAGTATAATTTTCTTCTATGTGTTCATATATTATTATTTTCTGTATTAATTATTGTATGTAGTCTCCCTTTCTTTACTTGAGTTGAATATTTTATTTAAATATTAAGATTTTAATCAAGTAGTCAGAATTGCCTTAGCTAGGTCCGTATGTGAAGTGAGGAAACCCCCCACCACCTAAGTGGATTGGGAGTAATTATGTCAGAACCTTCACTAAACATCCTTCCTTAGACACATCACCTCATTCCACTTACATGGAGATGACTTATTCTTACTACCATAAAATTTTGAAGTAAATTATTTATGTTACACCACTCTTAAATATATTTTAAGATTCCAAATGGAAGTTTATCAAATGTATTTATACATACATGGAACTTACCATTATGGGGGCATATACTATGACTTTTGCTTATTCTATTATTTTTTGCAATTTCTTGTAGTTATACCAGCTGGTGATAAACTCTAAGGTATTGTAACCATTTGTATACCTATAGTGGTGATTTGGATGTTCGAAGGGCCATATTATAGATCTACATACATGTGTCTTAATAATTTCTTCCCCAATCATATCTCCATAAAAATGTATGTCTAGGGGACTCCAAAGTCTCTAGTTATGTTTCATGAGTTTCTAAATCAAGGTACATAACATCACATCCTAGTCTCATAGTGTATCCTACTTGTAGTCTATTTATATCTCAATAATTAGATAAATGATACTAGGTCCTATATTCTAGGTGTACTACTACTTAAACCTAATTTTCACATGACATGCATGAGTGTGACTATTTATAGGCTCTGATAGCATGTTGTAAAGACTCAATGTTAATGAATACAAAATAATATAAAAAATATAAACAAATCTTTTTACAATCATACTTTACATCAAAGTCGTGGAAGTTTTACATAACATTACAAAATTAGACATTGATTCATATCTACTCTTCAATAGGGGACAACTCTTGCATGTCTCTAGTAGGCCATCTTTTAGCATCTATCCATGAATTCCTAGAGGAACAAATCATACATGGAGCCCAAGAAAGAAATTAGGGGTCAAGTGAATGTCTGATACAGAACTAATAGTTAAAAAGCAAAAGTATGAACCCATCTTTAAAGGACAAGAAAACGCAAAGGAATAAAAATATAGACATGTATCAAAAAGGTGACAATGAGTTTTCCAATTCAATATCCAAAATTTAAAAATAGTATTACAATTTCAAACAGATATCACATGTCAATGTCTAGTTATTGGGAAAACCATGTGTTCACAACACACCAACTGAGATTCCCAATATACTAAGAGACTCTATGTCCTTTAACTCTGCATAAATGTGTGAAAGCATAATTCCGCTAAACTAAGGGTACTAGCCTGCACTTTTTCGATGTTTGAACATTGTGCTACCAGTTTCTAGGAATACATGCGGTAGCCTTTCGAAGAGGAAGGCTAATGTTCAAAATCAAAATTTTGGGCTAACCAACCCATCTAGTCATGCATGAAATTAATGAGGGAGATAACCTTTTAAAAAGAAATAGAAATTTTGTATCTTTGGGTCAATCATATATGAAATTGTGAATTCCAAGTATTCAGCTCAAATAATTTAATCAAAACAAAAAGATCTAAAAATGCAAAGAAACATTTCTCACTATATCGTTTGGAATCAAGTTGTGTTTATTTTACTTAGGATTTAGGTTTTGTATCTTCCATTTGTATTCCATATTTTCACAACAATATTATTACTAGACTTTTACTGGGTTAGTGATGTTACACACTTGAGTATATATATATATATATATATATATATTCAAATTAGTTCCTCAGATATTACACTATGTCTAATGTGATATAGTTCCATTTAGTATCTATGATTCAAGATGTTTAACTTATGAGATACTATTTATACAGATGCGCCCCACTAGAAATCATCTAGGGTTTATATCCAAAATTCCTCAAGACATACAAGTCTAGATTTTCAAATATGTTTATAAGTACATCAGTAGATTTATTACTTGTTTAGATGATTGTGTGGAAGTAGATTCATTTATAGATTCAAACATCCTTCTTATAATTTCTTACTCCATAACTCTATATATATTCTCTTTCTCATGAGACATTTTTATTTATACATTTTAAAATGTATAGATGTATCCCCTAGTAACCATGTTCAATTAATAAATAAAATCATATGTATATATGTATCTAATTTCATAATTCATACGTGACAAACATTAAGATAATGAATTAATTAGATCAAGTTATTCTAAAATTGGATAACCATATTTACGTAGGACTAATAAGCTAACATATGTACTCATATGGTATGTTTTAGGTGATTCGAGAAGGGCTTGTGAGATTTTTATTATTAAGTTTTATACCCTGGTCATCATCAGTTTCATCCTGTTACATGTAACCCTAGACTCTAATCTCAACACAACGCTAAACTTTGTAAACTTACTACAACCTGTGTATAACGATATCTCAGCATCATGCACAATGTTTCTAAACATGGAAGGTGGATCGGTGTGCTCTGCCCCCCAACTATCCAACACCGCATCAATGATGTCTACTGGAACTGGTTCGTTCACATCTACATCATCAGAGGCAATTTCTTCTTCCACACAAGCACTGCTATCAACATCCACTGATTTCAGGTTTGAAATCTCTCCATGCCAGTGCTATTCTGTATAGTCTTATACAATCCCGTTGCACATGACATGACTTTTGATTTCGTCACCAGTGCTAACTTTCAAGTTGTTACCGCAATGCCTACATGGAAAGTAGAACCTATTTGTAGGTTGTTTCCTATGTTCCTCGGAAAATCTAATAAACTGATCAAGATCAAAAATAAACTCTGGGGTGCAGCAATTTGGAATGGACATCCATGATGTATCCATTCTATGATCAAATAGAAAACAAGTATATATTAGGGTTTAGGGTTAAAAGATTAGAGTCTAGGGTTAAAATATTAGGGGTTTATGGTTAAAAGTTTAGGGTTTAAGGTCTTATATATAATAAATGTGTACCACCTATCCCATTCTTGAACACCTAATCTCACTAGTAAGTGTATAATGTGTATTGGGTTTTCAAGAAAAAATTTCGACAGCATTTCCCCACTGTTCTCCAAGTACATATGTACTTAGAGAACAAACGGGGAAATGCTGCCGAAATTTTCTTGAAAACTCAATACACATTATACACTTACATCCTAAGTGAGATTAAGTGTTCAAGAACAGTCCCAAACCGGGGACTATCCAAGATTTAATCCCAATGAGTAAAATATTGGATGGGTTTCTAGGCCAACAAATACATGTGTTGTCATTCCTATACCAACGATCCTAGTTTCATCATTCATATCCTAGGTTGATTTACAATAGCATAATTGATTTCAACATCTCAAATATACATGCATATGTTGTCAACAAGATAATCATTAAACATAAAATGTAGGTATCCTATCATTTATAATTGATTTCAAAATTTTAAACTAGGTCATGCATTATCATCATCATTCTACATCATACAATATGGAGTCATAATTAAACATAAATGTAGGTATCCTATCATTCATAATTTATTTCAAAATTTCAAACTAGCTCATGCATTATCATCATCATTCTGCATCATACAATATGGATTCATGTTCCTAACATTTATTTGTACACACATTTATTTCATTTCATATAGTATCAATAGAAATGCAAAAATCACAAAAGCATCCATTAATTTCATATAATATATATTAATCATGCAAAATTCTTTACTTCCTACCTTCCAAGGAGACGAAGGCAGAGCAGATCGAGGAGCAGCGGTCGCAGAGTAGATGGAGGAGCAACAATCAGTAGAGTAGATGGAGGAGTAGCAGTCAGGCTCAGGCGGGTCTGGCAAGGAAGAGGGGTAGCGGCGGCGACGACTCCGACGAGGAAGAGGGGAAGCGGTGAAACAAACTCCATCGAGTTCTAGCGGTGTTGATCTCCAAAGCTCTGGCAGCGTTGAGCACAGGCGGTGATCAAGCATAGCAGTTGGTGAAATCGCGGCGGCGGAAAGCGGCGGTGGATGCAGATCGACGGCATAACGAGCGGCAACAGAATCGCCAGACCTAGTACTGGTGAAATTGCGATGAAATAGAGAATGGGGAAGAGTCTGTTTCGCGGGTGCTATTAAGTTTACCATCGTCGTCGGTTGTTTCAGAAACCGACACCTATGTTCAATTATAGTCGTCGGTTTCAACTAGAAAAACCGACGTCTATCTACACATGCCGACAAAAAAAATGTTCTTAAATTACGACCATAGTCGTCGGTTACTTGGTCAACAACCGACGCTAATTGGGCAATTTGGGGGTAAAAATTTTCACGGGGACAACGCGTCAAAACACATCTACGTCGGTTATTGTAAGAAAACCGACGACAAAAATGGGGCCGATTTCTGTCTCACGAAAAACCTTTAGTCGTCGGTTACTTGGTCAACTACCGACGCCATGTTTGAAATTTTAGAGGTAATTTTTTTGCACTAGAAAAATTAGATTTGGCGGGTGATTTTAGATGTCAATTTCTTATTGCGCAACCAACGCTAAATAAAAAGTGATACCTGTATCTTATGAAAATCGGTCGGTCTGCACATATAGATGTCGGTTTGTGTTTTCAGCCAACATTGTAGGGTTTAGGCGTCAGTTTTTAGAATACAACCGACGCATCAAAATGTGACATTATACGTCATTTCTGTAGTAGTGTATATCTAGTACATTTTCTAATCTTCTCTTTCTAGTTTTGATTGCTAGTTTGGTTGATCTCTTTCTTGCTTGAACTTATATTTCTGCCTATATCGAGAGATTCATTGCAGAAATAGGTAAGAAAAGGTAGTTTGGATCAGAATATGAAAGGAGGATGGTCTAAGGTGATCTGTACAGAACTGTAGACTTGGGCATGGATGGGCCCACTACCAGGTTCTGCCCAGATCACACATGTTCCTAGCATCTTAGAATATTCTAGAGATGAGAGGGTATCTAGAATATTTTAAGGTGTTGATTTGTCATCCTTGAGAGAGGTTTCATATCATTGATGAGTTTTAGTCACACTGTGAAAAAATGATTGGGATGACCCCACAGAACAGATACCACAATACGTACTATGTTTGGGTGTAGGTTTCTTGTTGGGGGTATTCGAGGGTTATCTACGCCCGAGAACGGGTGCATAGACTGCCCAATTTGTGGTTACATAGCCATGAACTCTTTCTCTTTGATGAGTAGAATCCTTCAGACTTTGTTTTATTTTCTTTTCTTTGTTTTGTTTTATTTCGTGAGATTTTGCTAGACTAGTTCTAGTTTTATACTTTTATCAACTATTGGATTGGTTTATCTGACTTAAGAGGGAGATCTTAAGCGTCCTAAATGTCCCCACGTCCTTGTGTTCGACCCCGTATATCTACTTCGACTCCGTAATAAAGTTGTGGGGGTCTTTTAAGGTTGGAGTTATAAATTCAAAGTCTGATCACCCATTTGGGGCCGATCAGTGGCTTATAAGGTAGACTCATCCAAATCATTTTGTAAGACTAGTTGAAAAGTTTGGGAGGAAGTCGTATTGGATTTTGGGTTCTCCCCAAGTGTATTGATATGTATAGCGAATGTGGCCTAAGGAATTTGGTTTCCAATATATATGAATGGTAGGATGATGGGGTTTTACAACCTTTTCATAAGTTAGAAAATGTGCTTGTATAGAGTAAAGAAGTTGTGTTGATAGAACTAAGACTTGAAGTAAAGGAGAAATTTGGGATGATTATACCATCTTATCAAGAAAGATGGGATTGTAGGGGTGGGAAAAGGAAGTGACATAAACCTAAATGTCCATCGCTTGAATATATCTACATCTGGATAAGTGTTTTACTTGTTGAGTGACAATCACATGTTAGTTAGGATTGTTGATGGATGGTGGGGGGGGTCCCCTACTTGGAAACAATATAAGTTGTTGATGAAAACCACATCTTTTTATGCGCATATATACGATTGGTCTTGCAGGTTTGTGTATTGAGAGGCCAAAAAGAACGACACGCATGCTATCTTTTGAGTATAGGGAAGAGGCCCCCCTAAATCAGTATAATGTCTGGAGGCTAGTGGAGATGTCTCCAAGAGTATGATGAGTGTATAGATGAGTTACATGGACCTATCCTATGCTTAATATGGATCAAACATTAGTATAGGGTATTGGGGAAAGGGGATACATGTAACTAGTGAAAGATCCACTATTATCCGTCATTAAAAAAAATTATGGAAGAATTGTTGAATATCGGGTTATAACGATCAATCCACTATTATCCCACAATTTTTTTAAAACCAAGTCTTATATAAGTTAAGTAGCATTGTGTTTGAATCGGGTTATAACGATCGAGAAATAGGACGGAGTTGGACTTACCCTGTTCGATGCTTACCCTAATTTTATATATATATATATATATATATATATATATATATATATATATATATATTAGCAACAAATAAGAAAAAGATAGAGGAAAAGGAAGTATAATAAGAAGAATATCGGAGGTAAAACAGAATAATGGAATTTGTAGATAGGGAGTGTGAGACGAGGGAATAATTGCGGGTGTGTGTGGGGACGTGATGGGCATGGCGTACGTGAAGGTGACAGGGACAATGGTTTTTTGTCGTGAGCGGGAAAGGGCAACTTATTAAAAGTCTTACAAGGAAAAAGAAATCTGAAAGAGGGTGCATCCGTCGCATCCACGGTGGTGGTGGTGGTCCAAAGCAGGTGGTAGGACACGGTTGGAACATAGTACAGATTGGAGGGTTCCCTTCCCCTGATTTTATCATGACATTGATGATGATCCGATGGTATGGTTCGTCCCTTGGTTGGTTCTACGGGGTTGGAGAAACAGACAAAATCCAAAGCAAAGCAGAAACAAAAGATTTGGTATACAGATCTGGACACACTTTGGGGCGAATTTTGACAGCTAGAACAAGTTGTTTCACTCCACTATTTTATTATCTAGTATGTTAAATGTCAAAATTCGTCCCAAAATTAGCCCTGATCTGCCTCCGTATAGCATTTTCCCAGAAACAATAGACTGACTGCGAATTGCAGAGCAAAAAATTGGAAGCAACAGCAGCACATCAACATCACACAGCACAACAGTTCATGGCACCACATCCTACGGCGAGACGACAACAACCATCGTCGTCGTCCTCACTATTCTCTCTCTAGCTTTCAGCTGTCGTGTTCCTCCACTCCTCCATTTGGCAAACTGCAGATGGCAATGTCAGGAGGGAGTTGTGGTGGGATCCAAGCGGTTTATCCTCCACACTTTCAGTTTGGAGATAAGTTCGAAGTTCATGCAAAACTAAAAGAGACCCACTGAACAGTGACTAGTACCGATCCACCAGCAAGCAGCAAGCAGCAACAACCCCACCCAAACCAGGCCATATGGCCATGGACCAGGGCCACAACTAGTCTAGCCCCCATCCTTAATGACCCTCACCTGACCTCCGGCGGCTGCGGTGGGGATTGACGGTGGTGGCCTGAGAGTACAGAGAGAGAGGAAGTGGACCGGACACTGCGGACGAAACGAGACGAAACGAGACAGTTTGGGATCCGGACAGAACGGGTTCAAGTGTGGTGGTGGGCGTCGGCGATGGTCGTCCGTGATCCATGTGGTAGACGCCGCAGCGGATACAAACAAAGGAATCCGCGCTGTAAACCGTACTCCCCCACTTCCCATCCTAGATTCCAGGGGGAGGAAAGGAGAAACGAGGACCACCGCAACCAGCAGGCAGCAGCACAGCCGCCCAACTATCACGCCGGGGCCGGAGACGGAATTTGTTAACCGCGAGAGCTCCGCCAACTCCGATCCAGATCACTGATCACAGCCTAAACGAATCGACGGGGAAGATCGATGAGGGCCATGATCATCGTCACCAGTGACCACTCACCGCCGCCGACGCTCCAGAAATTAACCAGAATCAGAAACAGTTGCGCGGTGTGGCTTAACAACTTCGATCAATCAATTATCAGCAATTATCTCGACGATAATCACGCCCCCTTGAAGATATCCTAATCGTACCGACAAAAAAAATAAATCAGGAAACCCTCCGCCGCCGCCATAATTAGTACGAGTAGGTATGGAGAACACAACGGCATCACAGCAAGCGACAACAACTCCGGAACTCCCTCGTACATCTGTCTTGGATTCTTGCTGGGACCACGGCCACCCTTCCGTCCTCGTCCCCGTCGTCATCCCCACGGCTTACCTCACCCCTCGCCCTTCGCCTTCGCTGGATCACAAACAAGCGATCCGCGTGAATCGTGTGATTTGGTTTTCCCTTCTTTAAGTCTAGTTCTCTCTCTCTCTCCTCTCGTCTCTCTCCCCAAGCAAATCGACAAGAAACCGTCTTGTTAATCACGCGTGTCCCCCTCCCAATTCGCCCGCCTATCATCTACCTTACTTTCCCGCAATACAATCCAAAACATACTCCCTGTCATCAACCCCCACTTGACTCCATTATCTTTTGGCATAAACCCACAAGTACGAACCCATCTCCGCTTTATAATCAAAATTCCCCAAAAACCAAAGCCTTGTCTTTTGTTACTCCAATTATTGTCACTGCTTCCATGCATTTCCACCCCCATGTCCTCATTTGAGCACAAATATCCTAGATTAGTTACTACCAAATCAGAAAGAAATTTGTTCCCAAAACTCGCAACCCCAATATGCAGAGGGGTGGGTGATTCGAATCAGCAATTTGAAAATGACACGCAAATTAGGTCATTTGCCATTCCCTCCATAAATCATTTCATACACGTATTTTTCTTTATTTTCACTATCTGAAAGAGACCCACGGAAGAGAGGAGGGTGCTGATACCAAGTTGCCCGAGACCCACCCAACCAAACATAAGATTTAGAGTAGCAAGATAGAGACACACACACAGACTCCTACCATCACAAGTAACAAACCCAGTACAGAGATACTAGACACACTAACTAGTAGAGATTGGACAGATTCCCGTCCACTTGGTCTCGCACATTGTTGCTATCCACACCCGTCATCAAACCCTAAACACGCGGTCGAGTTTCTTTATTTTATATCTCCCGTTTAATGAAGCCGTACGTTATTTCTCATTTCTGTCTTCCTTCTTTACGTATGCATACCATGTATATGTCATGCATTTTCGTGTCACATGTGTCATTTTTTCAAAAACACCATAACATATCTTACTTTTTCTTCTTCTTTCACTTCCAAGTAAAAGTATCACATGGGCTCTACACACCTCTCTAGTCTCAACCTCAACTTGAGCCTATTATAAATAGCTGATGACAGATTAACGCTCTATTTCACAAAAACGGTTGTCAATAATTCCACAATTATTTCATTTACATCTATTGGTGATTGCGTGTTGAACGAGAGATATATTTCGAATTTTGTAAGTCAAGTAATATTTTTTTTTACTAAAGGCAAATAATTTCACTTAATATTTTCTCTTCTATTAATGATCCATACCTATTATGGTCTATTTCTGATTTTATTATCGTCTATTTTGCTTCCACAATAAAATTAACACCAATGTATGGATTTCATAAGGTTGGGTCCATTGCTCTAAGTTGTCCCTTACTAACTATAGAGATCCTTCTCAAAAGATAGGAAACACCGAGACTCTTATTCTAGTGCACCATCAAGAAAATAATAAATCTATTCACAAAAAGTTTGACAAAATAAAAATAAGAGTCAAAGTATCCACTCGTGAAATCCAAGCCGAATATAGTTGAGAACAAATATATACATGTTCTTTCCTCTTGATCTGCAATCCATCGTAACAAAGACGGGAAACTTTTCTCTATTAAAACTTTTGCAAAGAGACCGTCGTCATGACATGAATGGAAGACAACAATTGTGCTACATATGTCCATGCAGTTGCGGATTCAGAAATCTACCACATGGGGGCTGGATTACTATGAGTAGTAACAAATGTTAACTATACATATATATGAGAAAATTAATAAAAATTTAGAAAAAATTGAAAGTACTGCACCAAACATAATAGCTCATTGTTTCCAACTAACTAAAATAAGCTATTTGTAAAAAATAAAAAATTTAACATGAATGAAATGATAAAATTCACCATTTCAAAATAATGAATTTGTTTAAATGTCTAAAGTCATAAATAACACATTATTTGATCATGTCTTTCAGATCAAACAACTAGATGATCAATAATATAATCATAATTTACGGTCACTTAGACAGTGCAATGTGCATATAATTAGTAATACATAAGAAAAGTACCAATTAGATTAAAAATGGAAGCAAACTCATATTTTAAGTGTAGAACAAGCATTAAAACATAACATGACACCATTTAGTGGACGATGTCATATTGGAAGACCCAAAAAATTGTAGCAGTCAAATCTTATATTATAAAGGATATACATATAATATACTAGGTATATTATATGATGATATTCCACAAACTTTTAGTTATATAACATTTAGATATTATAAGATTAAGACAAATAATAATTATTATAAATTTACAAGAATTTGAGAAAAATAATGATAATATTTCTATCTATAAAAGAAAAGAAAATGATTGAATTGGCATAAGGTTAAAAAAGAATTGGGGAAAACATGTAAATTTTGGGTAAGAAAGAGAAGAAAAGGTAAGAAAAGTCATCTTGTAGATATAATTTTAATTAAATGAAGAGAGAAAAATAAGGATAACATATAAAATGAAAGTCAATAAAAATTATATAATTATTTCCTTCCTATCCTCTTTTCTTTAACTTTTAATTAAAAAATAATAAAGGAGAAATTTTTTATAAGTATTAACACAATTAATATGAAATTATTAAGAAAATTTTAATATGAGAGAAATCGAAGATATAATTTCTTAAGCCCATAATTGATATCATCCATATTAGGACTGAAATTTTTATGATATGTGAAGAGACAAGGCACATGATCTATAATATGTTAAATTTAATCACTAAATAGTTCATAGAAAGAAGGATGATAAGATTGAATGAAATCATAAGATTTTGCATGATGTAATAAAATATTTTTACAAAATACAAATATATACATATTATCATTATAATAACAAAAATATTTTTTAGAGGGAGAGCTTCAACCTGAATAGCCAAGCCCCCTTCTGACTCCTCCCCTGTGTCCATGTAGAATTTCGGATTTCCTTTATAATTGCTTTGTTGAAATCGCCTACTAATCTTGGACGTAGAGTGGGGATGGTGGGCGTGGGGGGTATTGTTTTGCGAGGCAACACATTGAAATTTCAAGGACCAACGATAAACTATTAATGAAATGCATGACCCGTGAGCGAAACTGAAAATCTAACAAAATTGATTACACATATAATTGGTAGATTATTATTGATTTATTATGATATTAATCATCGGAGTTAATGAAGAGAGATTTGATCCTTCCTTTATGATAGTCAGAGGCCGGATCATTTCCCCATGTAACATTTTGTTTGTTTCATAGGGAAGGCATCAATATTGACACGTGGAAGCAAAGTCTATTCTGATTTTCTCAACAAAAAAATGACAATAAGATCAGGAATCCTTCTCCCTCGCACGAGTTCTGTCCCCCCGGTTCCTCGCTCACCCTGTTATCGAGGAGGCGCAGGTTACATTGCTGCAGAGTAGGCGAGCCACGCCGGACGCATCTGTCATCATCCGGTATTCCAGATGCAATTCACGTTAGATTAAGGAAGATATCCCCACCGGGACAAATCGTCTGCCAATAATTTAGTGTCTTGGTTGGCTTTCTAATTTCTGTTATCTATAACTATAAGTTAGTGCGAGAAAAGGAAGTTTTGTTAGAAGAGGAAGAAGAGAACAAAAGAGTGAGATCCACCTCGAAAGCCCCTCCGTCTCCTCTCAGACGTCTATCTCTCTCTACTTCCTAGTTTCGCCCCTGTTGCAGCCCTCCCTTTTTCTCTGCACCCCCACAACAATTCCCACCCGTATCTCCCATTTGCTTCTCCCTCGGCTTCTGCTCCGCGCTCCTCTTCTTCCTCTACCCGTTTCCGTCCGTAGCACCAGAGACAAGAAGGGCAGCTACTCCTGTTCACCTGGCTTCCAAGGCAGAACTCCAGAACAACTAAAAGCACAAAGGAAGGAAGGAATCACAAAGAAAAGCGTACGACGGCGGCACCAAAGGTGGAATCTTTACTAGTCGAAGCCAGCGTTTCTGGGAGGAGAAGGGGAACGATGAGGGAGGAGCCGACCTGGTTCGCACGGTGGGAGGAGGACCTCCCGTCGCCAGAGGAGCTGATGCCCCTCACCCAGACCCTCATCACACCCGACCTCGCACTTGCCTTCGACATCCCGTCGCCGGGGTCCGCCGCGGCAGCCGCCGGCGCCGAGTTCCTCCGCCAGGGAATCTCCCACAATCAACACCATCTCCACAACCACCACATCCAGCAGAAGGAATCCGCCTTCCCACCTTCTTCCCAGCCATCCCCGGCACAGTCCCAGGGCCACCTCCAGTCCCAACTCCAGCAGCACCATCTCGGCCAGGCAGCAGCGGCGGCGGCTGACTACGACTCGTCGGAGCTCGGTGGGTCCGCCAGCGGCGGTAACGGAGGCGCCGGGAGCGGCGGTGACGAGCAGGCGCGGACTCTCAAGCGCCCGCGGCTAGTTTGGACTCCGCAGCTCCACAAGCGGTTTGTGGACGCCGTGGCGCACCTGGGGATAAAGAACGCCGTCCCGAAGACGATAATGCAGCTGATGAGCGTGGAAGGCCTGACGCGCGAGAACGTCGCGAGCCACCTCCAGAAGTACCGGCTGTACCTGAAGAGGATGCAGGGCCTTTCCGGAGGTCCCGGTGGTGGCGGTGTGGGCCAGATTTCGCACGCCGATTCCGCTACGGAGCAGCTGTTCGCCTCCGGACCCGTCCCTCACCCGCTGCTGCATCACAGAGGCCCGACTGCGGCACCGGTTGGCGCGGGAGGTGCCGACCAGTACTTCCCATTCGCGTCCATGGGGTCCCTGCATCCACACCAGCCGCCGAGCCACCAGCAGCAGATGGCAGCCGCAGCGGCCGCGGCCGCCGCCGCCGCTAATTACCAGCAGCAGCAGCAGTATTATCAGCAGCACAGGCAGCATCAACAGCAGCAGCAGATTCTGGGTTCACCTCCGGGGAATGGTTTCGATCATGGGTTGTTCGGTGCTGCTCGGCAGCAGACTCAGCACCAGCACCATCCTGCGGCGGCCGCCATTGCTCTGCAGAGGATGATGGCACCCGTGGGCGTAGGAATCGGGGCGGCTGCTGGGTTTGGAAGCAGCAGCCCCTTTGGAGAAGACTTGGATTCCGGTGTTGGCACAGGAGGAGCTCCGGAGAGGAGGAAGGAATTGACACTTTTCCCCACGAATGACGGTTGAAGATGCATTGTCCGTCCAATTGGGTATGAATGGTTAATTGGCTCGTCCCACTCTGTCTTTCTCTTTCCACCTTAACTCATCACCGCCGTATCCTTCTTCGGTGGTCCTCGAGAGTGAGAGCAGGGATAAGATAAAGCAGATGCAGCTAGGTTCAATTTTAAGCTGCTTGACGGAATCGAAGCGGGATGACACACATTAATTACAAGAGGTATGTAGTAATCTGTAGAGGAGTGACAGGAATTCCGTCCTTGTTTATGCCGGAACAGTGGCAGCACAAGCAGTAGAGTGAGTATTAGTAGCAGCAGTAAGAAGGAAAAGCAAGTGATAGATAGCAACAGTCATCGTCCCTTCATTCCGCGCAGAACCAGAGTTTGATCTCCCGTCAGCAGAAGCTGTTTGGGTTCGTACAAGATAGTCGTTACCGGGGTGTTCTTCGTCTCCACAACTGGAAAGAAAAGAATAGGCATCATCTAAAACTCACCCGTCCGTCCTTTTCCTTTCCGCCCCCTTTCAGGCGGGGGTACTACTGATTTTTACTGATCATCAGGATTCAGGAAGGATCCATCAATCCATCCGTCCATCCAATCCATCATGTATTTAATTTCATTTCATTTAATTTTAATTTTAATCAATGTAGTTGGTTTGTCTGGATTGAATCGTTGGTTCTTGCCATTTTTTTTAATGCCACGTATAAAACACACCCTTCTAGATGTAGATATATTTATACGAACCCACCGACGGCGGCCGTTGGAATGTTGCCGGCAAGGGCTTGATTTGTTTCGATGCCGTCAACGTTGTTTTTGATCGTCCTGGTTTCTCTTACCAAGTCCCTCTACAATTTACCGTACTACAGTATATTCCCCTCGCAAGATCACACCTTCATGATTAACCGTTATGTAGTCACCAACCAATTTCTGATGACAGCATGCATAACTCTTGTAGCGATTAGGAAAGAGAGCCACAATGTTTCAAGTGTTTGTATTACTGGAATGGGAGACCTAGCATCTTTTTCATTGGTGTGGAAGCTGGTCATGGTATTGCTGACCACCACCGGGCTGGTTGTGTTGCTTATAGTGGTAAACGCGCATTCAAGATCGGTTTCAGCCACCCAGTTTCGGAAAGGGCAGAACTTTCTATCTTCTTGTTTGCCATCAGAGAGAAGATAACAGAGGACACACCCATTGTGGCAGACACAAGGCAGTTCCTCGTTGACGAAGCTTCGATCGAGAATATGTGTAAAATGAGTAAATTTTTTCTTTTCAGGAGGTACAATGAATGGGAAATAAGAGGCATAATTCATAATTGGTTTTTTCACCCTATACCAGGTTCTTCTTCTCTGAGAATAGGTATTTCATCCTCAAGCAAAAGGTCCGCCTGTGAATAGAAGTCGGTAGACAGATTCTTAAACACCTCCCTGCCTCTCTCTCTGTCTCTCTATCATTCCATATTACATCATGATCTATGACAGGTTGACAAACCTTCAATTGCAAAACCCCAAGTTTCACTGTTCTTTGGAGATACACTGAATGGGATCTGGGTCTTTTTACCTCTTCTTTTCGGAGTAAAGGTCATTTATTCTTCTTCAAGAGGAAAATCTTTGTCCAGAAATCAAGCTAGGTGACCGAAAGTCTTTAGTTAACCTCTTCTTTTGTCTTTCTTCCACACACTCTCTGAACCCCTTTGTCTCTTTGTCAGTCAATGTTGTAAAATTTATGATTATTTTTAATAGCAAATCCTCTATGTTTCACTGCGATTGGAAATATTCATTTTCTTAAAAAGAGTATATGCCCAATGTGAAAGCAGTAATGTTTCTTCCGGCTACCAAACCCAAAGCCATTCACATACAGTTATTGCCGACGCCGAAACCGACATTAGGATATGTTGTGGCATCTGCATGCCTAATTGTTTTGTCGTCTTGAGTGGGATTCATGTTTCGTAAGGAGTCTGACTAGGAACCCAACTCAACAAGCAGCAGTTCTTCGTAGATTGGGGGAGACAACAACCGATAGGCCGTTTGATTCTCTGCGTTACATCAACATACAAAGTAACTAGAAAAGGTAAAACTAATAACGCCAACACAACCTCATTAGTAGTGCGGCGGGTTCTCTAATATCTTTGATCAGAGAATGTTGCTGCTTATAGCTAACACTGTGCAGTTATCCCTGGGAAAGGGAACAAACAGAGCAAGAAAACAGGAAAGTTTTCCTGAGATAAAGATGAGGAGAATGAGAGAAAAGAAAGGTATGAAAGTAAGAAATATAAAGGCACAAAGCATAACGGCATGAGTGGATGGCATCCGTCGTTTTCAAACATGGCGTTGTCACTTTTGGAGTTTGTTTTGGGGTCGGGGTATCTCTCGATCGGAAGAACCAATACGGGCTTATCTTCCGCCCAACCTTTTCTCTATTATATCCTAATCACATCAAGAAAAGCATGCCTAGCTTAAACTAACGTGTTTGTTCAATGTTCACCGTATCGTGATCGTCTTCTATTATCCTCGATTCCACGGCTGAGATATCCAATTCGATTACGACAGCAGCAGACCACTTGGTGATCTGATTCTGGTGATGGTAGACTTGGTAGTTAAAACAAACGAAGGTCGTAGTCCCGTAAGATGCAATCGGACTGTCTTTTTTTTTTTTTCATTCTTAACTAAAGTAACCAACCGTTTATAAACTATCGGCACGAAAACATGAGCTCATTGGCTTGGAACAAAAGCAGTAAGAACTAATATGAACAACAAAACAACTAGTGTAGCTCTCACAATCACGCAAGACACGAGATTTTGACTGGCACCTCACCTCCTCCCGTCACTGAATTGTCAAGCTATGATGCGGCAACGACAACACCCCCACACAACAGCAACACCCTGATTTTCTCAATTGCAGTCGCACTCCAAGGCAAGAATGTTTAATCGCGGCAGATTACATAATTTCGCCTCACCTCATCTGCTCATCTGCTATTAGGATAAGGCAGCCTCTCCTTCTCAGCACTGCTGTTGCAAAAGGTTATATTAAATAATGACCGAGATCGTACCTGCCTAATGCTATCATCGTCATTAGTATTATAATGAGATGCAAGGGACATGAGTGAGGCGAGACATGGATGAGAAGATTCGCTGCTGCGCACAAAAAAGCAGCCTTTGGCCTGCTGGCATATTAGCGAACAGGAAAGGAGCTAGCCTGATATGTGTAATATTCAAAAGTCTCCCTGCTGATGCGATGACCTAAGCATGCCAGATGCCTGCCTTCCTGTCTGGTTTTTTTCTGAGAGCTTCTGTATAATGCTGCGGCTGCTGTCCCCCCGACTGCTATTCGCTCCTCTGTTTATGCCGGTGAGCTGAGCTCTCTGGGTGTTGCGGTGTCACTACACTAAGGAGAGGAGATGAGAGGAGCGGTCTTTCTTTTGTTTAATTAAGTTAATGCTGCTGCAATAGTACTGGTCCCCCCCCCCCCCCCCCCCCCCTCCTTCCCTCCCTTCCTTCCTTGGGGTTGGAGGAACATGGTCCTTCTTGCTTCCCTTTCTTTCTTAATACAAATATATATCTGGTTTCCCTGGTGTCTTTCTCCATGTCTGTTTGCCTCCCCCCGCTTTGCTTGTCATGCCTGGAATGCTGCTTGCTTGGTGTCATGATTTCTCACATTCGATTCGAGAAGATGAAGGTGAAGAATGCCAATGTGAAAGTGAAGCCTACTCATCATTCGTTAACAAGATCAAGGTTGATTAATCATCGTATAGCACATGGTTCTAGTAACATCAGTTTTGCGGCCATGCCCTTTGGCGTGTTGTGTTCTGACTTAACAGTAACAGCCTGCAGGCACGCAGGCTTAAGATCATCATCAGTAAGCAAGTCCTGCACCCCACGTATGAGGGCAGCGTGGCCTCTTTGTGCACACAAGAGCTCATGCCTTATAACAGTAGCCTCCATCCATATCCAAGGCCCCTCCAATTTGCAACACTCTGCTATATAGATAGTGTGTGGTTATTATTCCCTACTGCAGACCAGCCGCTATGTACTGCATTCAATCTGTCTGATCCTACTATCATCGCATTGTTCATCAAGTCTCTCCAAGCAGGCTGTGAGGGGCCGTTTGAATATTTATACTAGGACCAATAGTCGGGCAAACACCAGTCCAAAAGTCTTCGTTACTGTGACGTTTATTACTAAAGATAAAGATATTTGACACTTAATGGGTGATATAAAAAAACTTTGAGAAAGCATGCGGGGATGTTTCAGATATTCGACCATAATAGAGACTACTTTGTCATCTAATTTTCTAAGGGGTGACTATCTTATATAGAGCCATATAATGACGGAAGAACCGTAGCCGATTTGTCCAAGTAACTTTGTAGCTCGACTTTTTTTAGCTTGGATGGGGCATCTAAAAGATGTTATGCAATGGTTTGTTAGTAGAGTAGTGGATCTTCTATACAATAGACCGCATACAGACACCGAACTAGAGAAATATGGTAGTGATGCAACCAGACTCTCTCTCTCTCTCTCTCTCTCTCTCTCTCTCTCTCTCTAGAGAGAGAGAGAGAGAGAGAGTATATATAGACACACACACACACATGCACTCACGAGTAGACACACATATATTGAAATGAAGTTGCAAGTAGATTTTGCAAAACTTATAGTGGAGGCCATGAATGCCTCACTCCCACCTTTTACAAAACAAAGGCTGCAGGATCTGCTGGTCCTTAATTTATATGGAGCAGGTTGCAAGCTAGAGGTTCATAAATGCTAGTCATGTACATCAACTATGGTCGTTTCAGACATTGATACTGCCAACATAGGATCCTTATAATACACAAATCAAACTCATGTAGAGAGAACATCATTTATATTTTAAATTTTGATCCTAAACCTAGTGGCGTTAGTGTTCCCACTAGTGAAAATTAGATGCTCTTAGTGTAATCAAGCCAATCACCCTAGTTAGTGTTGGCAAAAAAAGAGAGGCGTAGATGCAAGATAACACAACGAACTATATGTCTTGGATAGTTTTGGTAAAAGTGGATCTTGGTAACATACATAGCCCAGACTTATGCAAAGACATAACTAAACACTACAACCAAACATCACAAACCTGGCTATGTAGTTAAAGAAACAATCCACAGTCCGTCTATTAACTGTCCCGAGATCATGTCTTATCGTGATAGTGACGGTCTCCTAGAGAGGTGGAAGCTAGTGGTGGGTGTCTCCTGGAGTAGATCCATAACAGTTGTAAGTGTTTGCTGGTATAGTGTACATCTCTTCCATTTTTGTTGCTAGAGACAGGCAATAGACTATTAGGGCTCATTTAGTCCATCGTAAAGCATGTTCCTAACATATAAAGATCTACTTTAATTTTTAAAAAAATTGTTTGTTACGACATATTTGGAGGCAGTTGAGTGATTCCAAATGCTCAACCTATTTTTCTCAATCCAGCTATATTATTTCATCCATTACAAAACTAAAATCTCATCTTTCTACTGTAATAAAAAGTACAACATGTTGTTGCATGTTTTCTATACATTTTGTTCTTCTAAGATATAACTAATATCAGTTTCAATCAAATAGAAGAGAAGAAATTTAACGAGTTTAAAGCGCACCCAACCAAATAATAGTCTTGTGGGAGAGCAGGTTGGTGACTAGTACACTAACGGGGAGGACAACTCCTTCATATCCATTCTTGGTGAACGACATGCGTTCTAGTTGGTCCGTGTGGACTACTCTAGAGGCAAGAGTCCGTTGGCTGTTGCTCGGAGAGCAAAGTCAACCTACAGCCTGTGGAGAGACCACAAGAGTCGCTAGAGGTTGCATAGATGTTGTTCGTGGTGAAAATTAGGAGCTGCACAACCACCGTCCAAGAGCAACTTATCAGCAGTTGTAAAGAAGTGGGTTTTATTGCTAGACTTGCTCCAGGACTAGGTATAACTTGCTAAAACTATACTTCCTATTTCATAGTAGTTGATGCGACCTTGCTGTATTGGGGAGTACAAATAGATAATTTTTTTTTGTTTCCTCTACTATACTCTGTGCCCGTATTTCCCAACAATCACACTAGTAGTATACCTACAAATTAGGATGAGGTTATTTAGATATATAATTATTGAAAATCTTTGACGCAAAATATATCTGAAACATGGCTTTTAACAATTTTGTTATGTTATGTTGAATGTGTATGTTTATAATTTTGCAGATGGATTATTTAGGAAGTAGGAGTTGGATGTACATTGATAAAAAAATCTCATGAAGAGGTGACCAGATTCATTCGAATTTACTCTTTTGCATCGTAGGAGATTTCCAAAGAAATAGCTCCGTAGCCACCTCCGCCCGGGGGCGATGGGTTCGTCAAGGAGATCCCCTCTCTCCCAACTTCTTCCTTCTTGCAGAAGAAGTTTGAAGTAGGGAATTCCAAGTGGAGTAAGTTTTCATGAGGAGGATCAAGAGCCAAATATTGATATTTTGAAGGATTGTACTACTATTTATGTTAATGCATATTCTATGGTAGACCGAGAGGACACATTGCTGTAGAAGAATATTTATCATGCTAATTTTGTAGACGAGGCAATTCCTCCTACACGAACACCATATTTTCATTTTTAGATCTAGGTGATAAGAAGAGGCCCGAGCTAGATCCTTAGTTGGTGTCACCAGTTGTAGATTTGTTTCATTCTACATTAACCACATAATAAGGTAGTCTGCCGCTAGTATTCACATATGATCCCATCATAAGGCCACTAGAGAGGCATCATTCCTACTTTGTGCCATTCCTTATATATCAACACATAGTTACTAAACTGCCTTTACTAATAGAGGAGCCAAATTGTAGTCACCATAATCTGGTTGTAAGACACTAAAGGTTGCCTAGAAGTGGGAAAAAGCAATGTGAGAATCTTATGTCCGTGAGAAATGTCATGAGGGATGTTAAGATACCTAGAGATGATTGAATGTAGTACTAAAAACATCCAATAGACCATGATAACTCTATTAATCATTGATCATTTACTTTGATACAATTAATAAATCAATATAATTGACAATCACATAACGAATTAATCCAAAATGATCCTAGTATCTCATGATAAAAGGTCACAATCATGCAATTTATAAATTTAAATCCCACAATTGGAATGTTGATGGCCAGAATGGACATCTAATTAGTGGATGTTCTACTATGATATAATTTGTTTGGATATTTTTGCCTAGACCCTAACCCTATGTGTTTTCATAACCTAGTCGCAATCACCTAAAAGAGATACCCAACTAAAACTATTGACATTTACATCCAATGTAATGCACCCCAGATTTGCATCCTTTTTATTTGTCGAGCATATCCATGATTGTCTACAATTTTACAAATATTGATGTTACATTGGTCATCAAACATGCATGCTTACCACTTTGGAGGGTCAGACTCTACCCACAAAATATATTGATCAAGGAATTCTCTTGAAATATCTTGAAAATGGGGTTGTCCTAGGCACGTGCTCCCCCATATACCCCTTGGAAATGGGCAACACGACACCATTTAAAGTTCTCCCGGATCCAAGAAGTGCCAACCACACCTTTACCTCTATGAAAAGTCAACAAGGCATCATTAAAACACACTCAAAAGTCTCCACATGACATGGTTCCATCAAGCACCCCCTCGAGTTTCTAGATGGACTTAAGTGTATGTTATCTAAACCCTAACCTTAAGAAATCCACTATGCCATGTATAAACAACCTCCTGGTTGACATTTGAAGGAGTTGGAGCACATACATCCAAGTCATGTCAAGGCTATCCCTCATGAATCTAATTTGGCAACTTTTCCCTCAAGTTTACAATGAGCCATCCCCTCAAACATCTAGATCCTCCATCTTCGACCTTCAAAACCCCAAAAGGAAAAAAGTATGTGGATGAAATCCATTGTTTTGGTGGATAAAGAAGGAAAGTTATCTTATTTTACTTCCTCTTATATCCAAGAATGTAGATTGTGTAACATCCCTAACCTGGGTTATGCCTTAACCCTAGAAGTTTTGCTTAAGCAAGATAATTCGATCCTTAATTTTATCTTGTGAAAAGTAATTAAGGCCAACAGGAACTCATGTTTCAATTTTGGTCCTGTTTTGATAATATTGAAGCAATGCGCGCTTATTTTGGACTAAAGTGCAAATTACCCAAGTTGAGGGGTTAACTTGTAAATGTTACATGATTAAATGTTCCTCATGTGTTGAAGCATCATGAGAATGAAGATGATGCAGACGTATGGCTTGGGAAAAGCCAGAGTACCAAGAAAGAATTGATAAAGCAATGTTTGTGCATTAAAACCTAGTTTTGGTATATTATGCAATTTACCCAAAACCCAGGGTTCAATATGCAAATTACCACTTTAAAATAGTCCATAATGTTTCTTTTCATAATGTAGAGCAAATAAAATGAGAGTGGCGTCTCATTTGAATCACTTTGGAGGAGAAAGAATCTTGATATTAAAATAATCAAGATTTAAGCATAATTGGAACCTTACCTCAATTTAATGCAAAAAAAAAAATATTAATTGAAGTTCTCTTCAACCAAAATTTTGTTGGTTGAAATACATACAAATGTAAGTCCTTGTGCCTTGCAAAGGCACGAAAATATCCAAAGGAAGTGGATAACTCACTCACATTATTATAAGAAAAAGAAATATCCACTCACTTTTGGATATTATTATTATAAGGGTTAAGGTGATTAATTTGCTTTTCTTTATTTCTTGGATAATTGAGAGGAATAAGAGTAAAGAAGATAGCCTCATAACCAAGGAAGGGAAGGGGGAAAATGGCAAGGATATGGAAGAGATAATTCCTACTTTCTCTTAAATGATTTTTTATTAAAATGCATATATGCTCCCTTATCCATAGCTTGGATGGGTAATTTCGAATCCACTTTCATTCCTTACTTGCAAAAACGACCAAGGGAGCTTGGAGAAATAGGAGGACGACCCCCAACCTATTGGTAAGCTTCTTGATCACTTTCAACCATGATTTCATGGTGGAAATCGAAAAGAAATTATTGATTTCTTCTTTTCTTCACTCCATCTTCAACCCTAGCCAATATTTTCACCCAAAAGCTTGAGCACGAGCCTAGGAGGAGTTGCAAAAGCTTCATCCACCATTTTTGACGTGAAGCTCCAAGATTTGAAGCTCATTTGGAGGTGGGTTATATAACTTGAACCCTTAATCATTGTTATTGAACTCAATTTCTCAATTCAATTGTTCTTCTTGCAATACCTTTGATTGATTGATGCAACTTCCATGGGTATGGCATTAGATTTCGTGGGGATGAAGGTTGATGGTGATGACATAATCACAAGCACACATCTAAACAAATTTGAGTTGCAAACGGTTTTGGACTTTTGGTCCAAACGGTTTCACCAAACCGTTTGGAGACCAAACGATTTGCAAACCGTTTGATGACTTGGACTCCAAACCGCAAGAGAGGGTTGACCATTTGAGGTCTGAACCCAAGTACATGTTGGATGATGATCCAATGGATCCAATTGATTAATTCAATGTATGTACAATCCTTCAATTGGAAACCCTAATAGAGTTGATTGAAGAATTACTGATTGATCCTAATGATTTCAAGATAATTTGGGTCAAACAGTTTTGAAACCATTTGAGCCCAAACGGTCTTGAAACCATTTGGGACCAAATGGTTTCAAAACCATTTGGAGGTTTAATGGTTGATCCTTGATTATTGGATAAAGATCTAATGGTGTTGATTGATGAATCCTTCAATTGCCTAATCAATGGTCAGTTCAATGGTTCAAATTAGATTCAATTTGATTGATGAATGTACCTAATGAACCCTTGCGGTTTTGAGACTGATTTGGACCAAATGGTCTTGATACCGTTTGAGTCCAAACGGTCTTGAAACCATTTGGGGTCAAATGGTTTCAAAACCGTTTGGAGTCAAACAGTTTCAAAACCGTTTGGTGATGAAACTCCAAAACCGAATGGAGGTCAAATGTGATTCAATCATTTCGAAATTGAAGGTGATGATTGTTCCATTGATCCAATGATTGATAGCAATGATAATCAATGATAAGTATAAAGGTTGAATCCCTAAAGTACCTAGATGATTAGTACCTTTAAAGGGATAAACCCTAATTGCTTATAATAATAATAACTCAGTACACTATGTTAATCATAGTTGTATATACTTGATCATATGATTGATGTAACCAAATCAAGTGGAGAGAATGATAGAATGGAATTCATACTTGAGTATGATTCATGTGGTGACTAAGGGTATGATCCTTAGTAAAGAGATCATAAAACCCTAATCATGAGCATAAAACCCAAATTGACAAGGTTATTGAACCCTAACCCTAATTCTGGGCAATTTTGAGTGAAACCCTAATCTAGGGTAAGGATGTAACCCTAATCTAGGGTGATGATATGTGTAAACCTAATTTAGGGTAATGTGATGTAAAACCCTAAATTGGGATGAATAGTAAACCCTAATTATGGATACTTGAATAGGAATCCTAATTGGGATGAATAGTAAACCTAATTGTGGGTAATTAAAGTGGAAATCCTAATTGAGGATGATTCCATGTGAAACCCTAATTGAGGATGATTCCATGTGAAACCCTAAATGAGGATGATTCCATGTGAAACCCTAGTTGAGGGTGCTGCCATGGGAAATCCTAATTTAGGGTAATTCCATGTGAAACCCTGAATTAGAATAATGTTATGTGGAACCCTGATGTAATGATGTGATGTGAAATTTAAATCTGGGGTGATGCCATGTAATGATATATGAAACCCTAATGAGGGTATAATGGACAATACACTGAAGTAGAGTGTGGCTGACATAATCAAATAAGATGAGAATGTTATACCATGAAGGGTGAAATTGATAAACCATATGAATGGTAATATTGATACCTTAATATGTAAGGGTATAAGGGACAAGGTGATGCCTAGTTCATTATACATCCGAATATATACATGTTATTAACTTGACATACATGTATCAACCCTATACACCTTAGAAAAATGAGGACAAGACACTCTTAGGAGTGATGTATACAACACTAAATAATGGTGTGGATAGTATTTTGAGAGTTGAGATACCTAAAGTGGTTGATAATGATATCAACGATGCCTAACCATTAGACAAGTCCATATCATTAAAATTAGCTGGAAAAATCTAGTGTGTGACCTATGCACTATATGATAAAGGTGATAGGTGAGTGGTGAAAAGTATTAAGAGGGAAATACCTTAATACAAGATAAGTTGGTAAATTTCAAGTGAGTTAGAGGTGATGAGAAAAGTGATACATCAAGACATGATAGATATCACATTCAACACTTCAGGATTGATACACCTTGATACACTTTAAATCCTATTTTAGCTGGATAAGAAACACATGAAATGTTTTATATAAACTGATACAATGAAATGTAAGGAGTTTGATACATTTTGATAAGTATAGGCTAACATACCTTGAGAAAGGGGTTAAGACAAACTAATGAGTATGATGTAATCATACCCTGGCAAGGATGAGAAATAAACTCATACCTTGCATTAATAATATTTAATGATATGTGATGAGAACAATAAGCACATGTGAATGCTTGTGATATTAAAAGAGGTTCTTAGAGGAGTGGATCAATTAATTAGGGTTGGATTCATAAAATGAACATAAGCCCTAATTAATGTGTAATGGGAAATCCTAACCCTAATTTTTGGTAATAGGATGAAAAACCCTATTTGATGGTAAACCCTAATCCTGGTAAGGAAATAGAAGTGTTACTATTGTATTGAATGTGGTGATATGCTTTTGTTGCTTACTGAGAAGTAACAAGATATGCATTGGCCTGGTGTGCCATTATATTATATTTTGCTTAATGAGAAGTAACAAAATGTGCAGTGGCATTGTAAGCCATGTGATCAAGTTGTTGCCTAGTAAAAGGTGACAAGACAAATAATGGGCCTTGTGAGCCATGTGTAATGTTTGTGTAACAAGTATCATGTATACCTTGGTTTGAGGACCTAGAGGTAGTAGTTACCTAATAAGTGGTAACAATGCATGTTTAGTGATGAACCTAGGGTTTAAATACCCAAATTTGATAAGCATGGTAATAATGTGGTGGAGGGATGAGAATTCCCAGTATTTAAATGAGGGACTGAGATCCCAATGTCTTATAAAGACTGAGAAGTGATTGATAAAACAGTACATGGTTCTTTGTAGCATTTGTCATAATAAGTTATGTTTGAGAACTTGACTGATGCTAAAAGAATATGATAATGTACCTAATTAATCAAGTGAAATCATATCATGTAGAGCACTGGCCATAGATCATCATCGTCAGTAATAGGTGATGGTGAAATGGGTTGCTCCGCAAAAAAAACCCGGAATGCATATTTTTGAATATGTTGGGGTTAATGGGCGAACATATCCTTACGTCCTGATGAGGAGATTGATGGAAGGTAAACATTAAACCTCTCAATCCTTCATTGTATGTGTCGAGATGGATGTATCACAAATCTCTCGATGATTGGGATAGATGTCGTACACATCTCCCAATAATACTTAATGTCAAGTTGATGGAGATAAACATTAAATCTCTCGATTGCCGATGAGAGTGCAGTTGACGCTGTAACTCTATAGAAAAGTTGCCAGTATACCCTAGAAAGCTATGTTGAGCAGTTGATATAAGTCCTGCTTGTGGTCCCGCACTGATCGGGATGTGGGAGTTCATGGGAATCTGGCTCTTCCATTGACCTATGTATGGTACCAATTTCAACTTCGCAGTGGTCGGTTGGAGTATGAGCGGTATACCTCATCTCCTCTGGGCATAAGTGTGATTGTAAAATATAATCAGCCGTATAACATGTTTGCTTAGGGATTGAATACAAAAATTCATTGGCTGATGTTACATTTCTTTTATGCATCTTTAGTGGATAGATGTGAATTATGTCTCTTTACATTCCTTGCAAGGTGGATAGATGATTTACAACTCTACCATGAGTAGATGCAATGTTCTCCTTAGGAAAGGAGATTACTTGATTCTGTTCATACAATGATTTATCTGATGTTAAATATATAAGATTCCCCTGCTCAATTTTAATTTAATAAACTGCAATAATGATGTTTCTGGAGGAGAGTTATATCTCTCGCTGGGGCAATTTACAATTGTCTCACCCCTGTGGGAACCAACATTTTTAGGTGGACGCGGATGAAGAGTCAGAAATCCCATAGCATAGAAAGAACAACAACAACATTAGGGACAACAATAATATCTCAGGTGGTGATACTGTCTGTCGAGTCTTGTAGTCAAGAGTCCTATGTGTCGTCTCTGTACTCTCATGTCCTAGGAGTCAGTAGTTTGTGATTTTATAATCGATCTGAGGTTTTGGCTTGATGCCTCAAGATTTTAATTTGCCTATGTACAAATTTAATAGAGCAGTTGTTGTATGTAATCCTCGAGAAGAGATGGTACATGACATGTACATTATAAACCAAGATGTAATTGAAATACAATGGTTCTTGTTAAAAGAGTTTTCCTGAGAATGGATCTCTTTGCAAATGGTTTTAATTTTTAGTAATTTTCAGTAATCTGCTGTTAATAATGTTTGCTTCTGCATGTTTTATTGTTGATGGCAATTGATATCTTAATGATAGCGGGTGTCATCACAAGTTAAGTGGTATCAGATCTTTAGGTTCACTGAGTATACAGAGACATATGATTAAGGTTGTTGAGTCTGTTCTAGTGTCTTCCAGTGTATCTGATAGTGTCTTCTACTAATATAGGAGAAGAAGAACTAGAATGTCGGGATCACATGGAGAACATGATGCTGAGAGCAGCACTGTTGCACCAGGAAGAGGTATAGGGGATCAGAGCAGAGAAGAATATATACATGCACATCCCCAGTTTTACCTAGCCATGATAGAGAGCCCAGCTTTCCCTGCTCTGCTCGAGCAATTTAGTACAACTATGATGCATATAGTAGATCGTGCACGCTTGAGAAACGCAACGGTAGGTAAGTGAGAGATAGATCCAACTTCTCTCTAGAATCAACTCTCCGATCCATCTCTGCTCGGAGAAATCTGCCCCTACCGGCGCGATTCCACCTGCCCTCCGCCTCAAGATTTTGCTCGACTCATTGTCGGAGATGATCTCCCTCTGCCGGCGTCCGACTCTCCCCATCCTGGAGTCATACAACTCTATTCAGGTTTTTCATTCCTCGACCATCTCTCTGCTTGTTGGCGGTGGTTGCCATCTTATAGCCTTGCGATCCAATTTTCCCTCTCTTGAGCGATTCCACACTGCCTGGCTTCTGTGCTCTCCAGCATGCACAAGGGATTCTCAGGTATGAAAACAAAAATTGCCTCTGCATTTACTTGATTAGCTTTCCTGCGATCCCAAATCGAGTGTTACATCTCCTACCTCCACCAAGTACCGCTTAAACTTTGCCTTCGGAAACCTGTCAAAGCGGCACTTCTATATAAGTAAAGATTTCTCCCCCTTTACTCCTCCTTGTTCCAAAATAGTCTGAAATAGATTCTGAGCATAACAACACCCTTTGAGACACACCTTGGGTATCACAAATGGCTTATAGAAACATGCAGATGTGAATTCTTTGAATACGCCTTCCACATCTACAAAAATCGAGTTTTTCCTCTTACTTCACACCAGCTAAGCAACAAACTTTATCTTCATACAAAAATCTCGCTTCAAAAATCCAAAATTTTTTATTCTCTTTGCCCGCTATAGGTCTCCTTCCCAAGCTCATCTTAGCTGTCAGATCAAATCAGAACAAAATTTTGACTCAGAGAACAAAATTTAAGACCCATCAAACGATCTGATAACACCATGCGTACAGGAGGCGTGCTCACCCTTGCCTCATGCATAAATACACCTTGCATGCATAGAAACGGAAAGACTTCAGCTTTCCACCGTGTTTTAAAGAAAAAAACCCTTGGTGACAAACGACAACTCAAAAACTCTGACATCTCTTGCCGACATGAACTCCCGTTTCTCCTTCATGGAAATCCCTCTCTCAGACCCCTCCTTTTCAGCGAGCATTCCATTACCACGAGCTTGGATCTATCACAAGTTTGACATCTCACCGGGAACCTGCATAATAAACATTGGTCACCGCTCCTTCCATGTGAAGGTCTCATGGTCCCTCCCCACCAAACCAACCTGGGGCAAAAAAACTCCCATCCTCCTCATTTCCGAAGGCTGGAGCGACATGCGTGCCGAGCTAAAGCTCAAGCCCGAGTGGTCGATTTTCATTCAACCGATGGAAAATCGTACATTTTGAGCCTGGGTGCAACACTTCATCAATGAAACTCCTCCAGAGTTAGCCTATCTTTACAAAAGACACGATCAAGCTAGCTCTTCATCATCAAACTCGGCAGACCAACTCTTCGCCAGGGACGAGTACCAACCCCCATGGGTGCAAAATCATGGCCAATCTCTGCCTCCTCAGGCTCTGAGGAAGATCAAGATGCTATCACATCCACTATGGAACAACAACAAAGTTCAATTGCTGAAAGGTACACACTTTTCCCTTCCCCATCGATTAAGGAAAAAAATAAGCCCAATTTGTCATCTTTACATAAAACCCTAAAACCCCGACCCTCCCTGGTCGAGGATATCATCCCCAAAGACTTGTATCACCTAAATGCAACATTTCCTATTCTAGGACATGCAAAATCGTCCCTCCTCATAAACAATCTCCTAGATAAAACCCCCACCGCCCAAATCTGGACTTTGGTCCCCCCCAAAAAACCTTTTCGAGCTCTGCACTGTTCTCTTTGCCTCCGAAGCAACCACTCGACATCCAGATGCTTTTCTCGCCTCACCTATTTTGGATGTCAACAGATAGGTCACATAAAAAGATTATGCAAAGCTCGCCTCCCCCCAAACCAGGACAAAACCCATGCAGATCCCACTTCCTCCTCCATGCACTCTCTCTCGGTTAGATACCCGCATTTTCACAAAACCTTCACAGTCTCAAAAAAGTCCTTTTCAGATCTCATGCACAATACACACCTCCCCCAACATCATTATCTATCAAAAAACACCTTTGCATGCCTCACAAATCTCCCGCCTGAACATGCAGACGCAACCCCTCCACGCCCTCTGATCACAAACTCCAGATCTCCTCCTATATCTAAACCCTATCACAAGCCAAAGAACCATACAGTCTCAACGCTCAAACCACATCCCCAAAACCCTCCCCTTCCAATCCCATCCCAAACACGTAACACTAACTATCCATCTGCCTCTTCAAACATGAAAGCTCCAGACCACTTAGAATATGCGATCGCTCTTGACCTTCCAGCCAACTCAATGTGTCTTGTTAAGGTCCTCACCCTTAGAAGAATTCTCATTTCAGTTGAAAACAACCTTGAAAACAACCCCATTAATGTCCTGGATATTACCCGTGCCTTAGCCCTACTCATTCTCGGTCAAACCATCCTTAAACCAAAAATTTTCTCTCCCACCCATCTCATCTGTACTGTCCCAGAAGGAACTAAGATAAACCACATCTTCAATCAAGTTCTCACCATTCCCTGTGGATCGAGCTTCATCACGGCCAGACTATCAAAATGGTCTACTGACTTAGGTTCATATCCAGCCCCCGCTGGTGGCTCTGACGGGGTCGCCATTTCAAATCTCCCTCCTCATCTTTGGGAAATTGAGATCTTCAGAGGCATTTCCCACTCAATCAGGGCAACTCTACAATACATCAGTCCTGAAACCTTACATTATTCACAATACATCAAAGCATATTGTCTCTTTTCTATCAAAGTTGCTATCTCCCTTCCTCCAACCATCAATATTAGAATTGGCGAATCCATCTACAATTTAAAACTTTCTGCTGAACATCCCTCCGAGAACAGCACCGCCTTCTCAGACCTCACAAAACATCCACCATCTTGGTTTAGCCCAAACAAAGATAAAATGTCTACCATACATTCCAGGGCATCAAATGACCAAAATCATGTTTGGATCCAGAAAAACTCAAACCACTCTGAAAACTCATACCTCCAGACAAGTAAGAAAAGAACTAGATCACCCGAACCTTCATTCCATGATAACACATACATACCAAGAGGTTCTGTTACACCCCGATCTCACAATTTCCTCAAATCATGAGATTAGGGCATAAGATAGGATTTATATGAAACACAAAGAACACCATTTACTTTTTGCTTTTCTTAAAACTCTTGTTTCTTCGCATTGAACCACATAAAACATCTGAGCAAGGGAATCTGAACATTTCCTTTACTAATCAAACTTTAATAGAAAAGATACATGTATCAGCATTCACGATGTCTTTCACACATTAAGCACATTAAGCTTGCTAACTAGCATACATATCAAAGAGGAACAATATTACACATCGTATTTACAACTCTCTCTCTAAACTCTTACTGAGGACCTAGAGTGACAAGGACCGACTGACTCAACTAATCTCATACTTGACTCCTGTGGCAGATCTACTCTGACGCTCTGATCATCTTCAAGTCCACGCGGTTAACCCTAAAATGTTTGAGTAGAGGGGTGAGCCTACTCGCTCAGTGAATGAGTACTTCATGGAAACAGACTAATGCACTAATGTGATCAAAGATATAATTTGATTAAACGATATGAAATTTAACAACAATAAATATTACACTGAGCAGTTCTAAAGCAATATAATTGAAATAGCAAAGAATATAAATATTGCATCCAAAGAATAACTACTAGAAAACTATGCTCTAATCCTTCTTAACTCTTTCATTTATAAGTAACTCTGTGAACCTATATGATCATATTTTAGATTATGCCCTAAATATATGCAGTGTACTCTGCATATAAAGATCCATAGCAAATTCATGCTACGGCCCCACCGTACAAGACTTAGCGACACACCCGGGAATGCTAAGTCTGACGCCAGCCCCGTTCTGCCACAGGACCACAGGCTCTCCGGCCTATAGGCTCTCCGGCCTCAATGCACTACTCCGAGTGCTCTCTCGACTCCTCCTACTAACCTGAGCACACAGGCGGAGGGTCACAGGGTTACCTTCGCGACTCCGCACGAATGGTGTTAGATAATCAAGTTTTCTGGTGAAACCGCAGTGCCATTGTGACACAAGCACAATTGTTGTTAGACACTGCCCTTTTTCTCTTTCCTCGTTTGTCCGCGACACACGCACGGATGATGTTGCAACACGAGTTTCACCCCAAAGCTGCAGATACCACTTAGGGGTTCTACGGTGTTAGGGCACTTAGGTCTATACTTGATTAACAATAAACAATTTAACAGAAATATCACATAGCAACGTCAAAACTCATGTATTCAACATATATCATATCTCAGTAACATCCCTTTCTAGGGCATGTCATATCTCATCACCTGCAATTTACGAGATATATATTGAAATATAAGAAGTCCTGCAGTATGTAGATATCATCTCAGAGAGAACAAGCATATAAAGTTAAATGCACTAGAAACATACAATTCAACAGTTAAGCATCACCACATCTCATATCGAGACCTTTCATATTACCATAGCATGATTCATTGAACACCCTATCCTTAGGGTTTCATTCGCCTTATTCATTCATCACATACCAACACCCTACTCTTAGGGTTGCATTTGCCTCATTCACCTTTTCATTTACCTCATTCACTTGTCACATGGCTCTCATAATGATTTCATAGGATATAAGCATTCACTAAATAAAGATTATTTCCAACAAATCGTATGCAATCAATATAGACATGAAACCATGGAAATTTAACTAAATTTAGGTTTTCCATATCATCACTGCGATATCTCAATTAGGTCAAACCCTAATTACATCATTTGATATAAATCTAAAAGCATCCTCACTAGGAAGTGTTGTATACGTATCTGATATGAATCTACCATTTTGGAATCATTCAAACAGAGAAGGAATCCATATCACATCAATTTACAATAACTTAAATCAAATGGACATTTCAGGATTTAGAATTTCACATGCTAAGCATTTAGGGATTTGGATGTTATAATCAAATTCGTGCATTAGAATGTTTGAAGGAAGAACCCACTCACCCTGAGGTGTGAAAACACCTCACAACTGCAGCTCAACTCAGGGAATCTCGAATTCCCCTCAAATCCCTAGCAAATCTCCCAATTCTTCTTCTATTCAACTCGGGAACCTTGAAAAAGAGGGATTATGAAGAAAGGGTGAGAAAAGAGGGGATTTCGACATTATCTTGGATCAAATCAGAGCAAGGACGGAATCTTGACATAAGAGAGAAGATTCACCATAAAAGTCTATGCAAGGAATCTGAACTTACTTGATTTCACCCTTCCTGGAATCGCAAAACCCTAATTCAGCAATTCCCCCACTTTCTCCACTCAAGCCCTAATTCTCCCTCTCTCTCTAGGAGCTCGTTTCTCTGGAATGAATGACGAAGAATGAGAGCTGCTTGTGTGTGTGGTCGTTCATATAAGTCAATTGAGCTGCTTGGGTCAATTGCATATTGACCCAACACTTAACTTTAATTATATAGGCTGAATATTCAGTTATACAAAAGTTACTGTAATTCGCTTATTTCAGAGATCAAACATTCTCCAAAAATTATGGTAATTTAGCACGTTGTTAATAATTGATCTATAAAGCTTCAGTTAAAATTTGGGATCATTAGGAGTTACCAATAAATAATTAAAAATCGAACAGTGCACTGCTATATTGCAGTCTGCAGAATATATTCGGCCGAGTTTGTCCTGCACAAACTCGACCGACACCCTTACTGTAGGGATTCAAAAGTCATCCAAAAATTATGCCAATTTAACAGAGTGTCTAAAATTGTATTTATCAAATACTGTTAAAATTTGAGATCAATTGGATATACCAATAAAAAGATAAAATTCAATTACCACACTGCTGTAAAATTCTGGAAATGTGATCGGTCGAGTTTGAAACTCGGCCGACAAACAGGTCAGAGCTCTCTTCAAAAATTCTGATATTTCCCAATGTTGTTCACATTTTATATATCCAAATCATATCCAAATTTGGAGTAAATCAGAGTTACACATAAAATACTAAAAATCATTTAGTGAGACATTCTACTTATTAGATTCTGTATTCATGTATCATCAAAACCCTATTTTGGGCCTATTAGGGTTTATGTTTCTCAAACCCTAATTCTCAAGACAAAAGAACATTTAGACTTCTTATCATAGTTAAAACATCCTAATTGTGTTATCGTTATTAATTAGATTTCAAGAATAATTATTCTAATTAATCTTCGCGATTGTCTAGGTAAACCCTAGTTTACCAGTTAAGCTCAGATGGGGTCGTAACAACTCTCCCCCCCTTAGAATGTTTCGTCCTCGAAACATAAACCTACAAGAAAGATACATTCAGGGTTATTCTAAGCTTCTAAAGCCTTCCATGTCATCATATTCTTGTATTTCATACCTGAATGTAGTTTTCAACATTAGATCTTTTAATTCTTTACTAAATCACAACATATTTCAAATAGTTCTCAATGATATCAAGCAAATTCTTTATGCCACAGTCAAACATAGAATTCAAAGATAAACCACCACGCTTTCACTGCGCAACTCTGATACAACTATCTCAACTTATGCTGCTCAGAGAGTTCTATTATTCTGTATCACCTTTAAGTGATAAAAGCAAGTTCACCATACTGTTTTAAACTTTAATCAAGTGCTATTCAAATAGCAAAACAATCTTGAATTAAAAGACTAGATTCAACAATCAATTGCACAATACTACTCTTGGCATCCCCATTGGGTCATGGATGCATGAGGTGAAGCATTACCACCTCATTCCATACTATCATGTTTCGATCCTGGGACCTGTGGGTTATGGGCCCACACACAATACAAAGTGTAACCATCGTATTATATCATTTTAGGGTTTCAACAACAGTAATAAGGTAATCCACGATTGTATCAGTCATTCAAGCATTAATCATACTCAATTACCATCACTCAGTTATATTAGAGCTAGGTATAACAAGCTACACCTCATTAGGGTTACTTGTCCAAACAATCTAATTATCATCCCTCTCTATTAATATGAGTGAATAAGTATGACTACCTTATTCAGGATATCCCTTCATGTGTTCTGACATCATCCAATCCGTATCACCATATTACAAATACACAATGATAAGATGCATATCAGGTATGAATGGCTACAACTGTCATACACCTTTAATTTAACATATAGCTTACACAAATACACTGAAATCATATATAGAACCAGCTTTCATACCTTAATATGCCTTCAACAAATCATACATGTAAAAACAAATTCACATATTACACAAAGCTAGTGTTTTCCCATATCTCTCTTCTCATTCATTACTTCTTTACTTTTTGCTACCTATCCTTTTCATATGATTATATACAATAAACATCATTAGTATTGAATCATTTAAGATAGGAATAGATTATTCATCATTCTTGCTATCACACAAGAATTTATTTCTTATCGCACTTCATCATACTGTATGTCACTATTACATTCACTAGATGACCCCACCAAGGTAGTTATGCACCATATATGATTCATTTTCTCTTATCATTTCATTCCCATCTTGCTCTCATTAAGGAATATATGAAAGAGAAGATGATTTTAAGACTTGGAATTCTTGTATTCAAACATTCCCTTAATACATTCTTGTATGCAGATTTACTTAGTTATCAACAGAGATATTTGATTAATTAGCACTTGCATGAATCTCACAACCTCTTTATTTTATAATTTCTCCATCATATTTCAAACCCTTTCTTACGTTTCATAGTCCTCTTGCTATATACTATTCTTTAACCCGTCATCTTTAATTCTAATTTTTTTTTCTCTTATGACCATGTTGCTTATTCATATGTATGGTCATGTATACCATGTTGCACATATTTCCTCCTTTATTTTTAAACTATTGTGAAGTTAACGTTCTAAATTAATAGTCCTTCTATTAGTTTTTACTCATGTTGAATACATTACATATTCTTCATTTTAAAATCAAGTGGATCATGCATGGGTCAAACATAGTTTCTCTTTCAATCAAGTTTTTCTCTTCTGAATACAGTCAACCTTTGTATGACTTATTCATTCGTTAAACTACACCTATGTCCTTTGCTTAGAAACTAGTTTGTTGTTCTAGTCTTATGAATTACATATTCATACGATCCTTTTTACTTTTATGGACCTATTGAAAGCTCACTCTATTCTTCTACTTAGCCTTTGCTTTAGAGTTCATAAAAGCATTGTACTCTATTATATGATTCATTCTTCATGATTAATTCTTGCTATCTTGAACCATACATACATTTCACATATCTTTTCTATATTTTATATGTATAGTTCATGCAAAATTAATCAATAAACTGATTATGAATCTCATATCATGTTCCTTTATTCCCAATTAAAGGTTTCTCATATGAGACCCCAAAGTTAAACCTCAGATATCAGTTTCAACTAATTCTTAGTTTTTTTTCTGATCTTACCCATATGTTTCAACATCTTACTGTATGTACATTCTTACTCTGATGTGGGTCTAATTATTCCAATTCTATTCTTATTATACTATTGATAGGATTCATTAGATCCTAATAACGCATCCTGCCAACCGGACCAGGCTAAACCTGAAGTCCTGAAGCCAAGAACTACAAAAATTACATTCTTCCTGAACTGCCACTCACAGCTCAGAAACTCGGACGATCACTCTGGAACTCGGCCGATCACCTTCCAGATTCTGAAACTCGGCCGACCAACTTCGGCCGATCAGCAGGAAACTCGGCCGATCCTCTGGGGAACTCGGCCGATCGAAACACTACTTGTTTACCTACAAAGAAACTCGGCCGATTCAAGACCAAACTCGGCCGACCAAAACGCTGTTTGAAATCCTAAACAAGGAACTCGGCCGACCAAAACGCGAACTCGGCCAAACCGCGCACAGACTGAAAACCTAAACAGACCTGCTGATATCAATTTCACTCGAATCAGCGGGCAAAACCATAGAAACAAAAGCCCATTCAAAGGTCAATTCTAGTCTACTTGTTACAAAGAATGAAATCAATAAATGCTACAATTGCATAGTGTACAACAGATATTAAAGACCCATATTTCAAAGTATTGAATATTTCAATTCAAACATATAAGAGCATTTCTATATATTTCCAACAAAAACAACATTATGAAATGTAAGTTCTATCTCCTTTTACATTTATGCTCTTAATTCTTGTTTCTTTTCTCGTTTTCTAACCCTAACATTTCTAGGGTTCATCTCTATCCCATTCTTCCACTGTATACCTGGCCAGGGTATACGTGAGAGAATAGACAGAGTAGCTTGTACTGGCTGATCCAAGTACTCAGATATCGGGCCAGGATATCCAAATACTCAAATCCCCAAAGCTAACATCAAACATCTCCTATCTGCCACTCATAGGACTCTAACTTACTAACTTAATGGTCCTTGACAACTCACCCTAAGCTCTGATACCAAGCTGTTACACCCCGATCTCACAATTTCCTCAAATCATGAGATTAGGGCATAAGATAGGATTTATATGAAACACAAAGAACACCATTTACTTTTTGCTTTCCTTAAAACTCTTGTTTCTTCGCATTGAACCACATAAAACATCTGAGCAAGGGAATCTGAACATTTCCTTTACTAATCAAACTTTAATAGAAAAGATACATGTATCAGCATTCACGATGTCTTTCACACATTAAGCACATTAAGCTTGCTAACTAGCATACATATCAAAGAGGAACAATATTGCACATCGTATTTACAACTCTCTCTCTAAACTCTTACTGAGGACCTAGAGTGACAAGGACCGACTGACTCAACTAATCTCATACTTGACTCCTGTGGCAGATCTACTCTGACGCTCTGATCATCTTCAAGTCCACGCGGTTAACCCTAAAATGTTTGAGTAGAGGGGTGAGCCTACTCGCTCAGTGAATGAGTACTTCATGGAAACAGACTAATGCATTAATGTGATCAAAGATATAATTTGATTAAACGATATGAAATTTAACAACAATAAATATTACACTGAGCAGTTCTAAAGCAATATAATTGAAATAGCAAAGAATATAAATATTGCATCCAAAGAATAACTACTAGAAAACTATGCTCTAATCGTTCTTAACTCTTTCATTTATAAGTAACTCTGTGAACCTATATGATCATATTTTAGATTATGCCCTAAATATATGCAGTGTACTCTGCATATAAAGATCCATAGCAAATTCATGCTACGGCCCCACCGTACAAGACTTAGCGACACACCCGGGAATGCTAAGTCTGACGCCAGCCCCGTTCTGCCACAGGACCACAGGCTCTCCGGCCTACAGGCTCTCCGGCCTCAATGCACTACTCCGAGTGCTCTCTCGACTCCTCCTACTAACCTGAGCACACAGGCGGAGGGTCACAGGGTTACCTTCGCGACTCCGCACGAATGGTGTTAGATAACCAAGTTTTCTGGTGAAACCGCAGTGCCATTGTGACACAAGCACAATTGTTGTTAGACACTGCCCTTTTTCTCTTTCCTCGTTTGTCCGCGACACACGCACGGATGATGTTGCAACACGAGTTTCACCCCAAAGCTGCAGATACCACTTAGGGGTTCTACGGTGTTAGGGCACTTAGGTCTATACTTGATTAACAATAAACAATTTAACAGAAATATCACATAGCAACGTCAAAACTCATGTATTCAACATATATCATATCTCAGTAACATCCCTTTCTAGGGCATGTCATATCTCATCACCTGCAATTTACGAGATATATATTGAAATATAAGAAGTCCTGCAGTATGTAGATATCATCTCAGAGAGAACAAGCATATAAAGTTAAATGCACTAGAAACATACAATTCAACAGTTAAGCATCACCACATCTCATATCGAGACCTTTCATATTACCATAGCATGATTCATTGAACACCCTATCCTTAGGGTTTCATTCGCCTTATTCATTCATCACATACCAACACCCTACTCTTAGGGTTGCATTTGCCTCATTCACCTTTTCATTTACCTCATTCACTTGTCACATGGCTCTCATAATGATTTCATAGGATATAAGCATTCACTAAATAAAGATTATTTCCAACAAATCGTATGCAATCAATATAGACATGAAACCATGGAAATTTAACTAAATTTAGGTTTTCCATATCATCACTGCGATATCTCAATTAGGTCAAACCCTAATTACATCATTTGATATAAATCTAAAAGCATCCTCACTAGGAAGTGTTGTATACGTATCTGATATGAATCTACCATTTAGGAATCATTCAAACAGAGAAGGAATCCATATCACATCAATTTACAATAACTTAAATCAAATGGACATTTCAGGATTTAGAATTTCACATGCTAAGCATTTAGGGATTTGGATGTTATAATCAAATTCGTGCATTAGAATGTTTGAAGGAAGAACCCACTCACCCTGAGGTGTGAAAACACCTCACAACTGCAGCTCAACTCAGGGAATCTCGAATTCCCCTCAAATCCCTAGCAAATCTCCCAATTCTTCTTCTATTCAACTCGGGAACCTTGAAAAAGAGGGATTATGAAGAAAGGGTGAGAAAAGAGGGGATTTCGACATTATCTTGGATCAAATCAGAGCAAGGACGGAATCTTGACATAAGAGAGAAGATTCACCATAAAAGTCTATGCAAGGAATCTGAACTTACTTGATTTCACCCTTCCTGGAATCGCAAAACCCTAATTCAGCAATTCCCCCACTTTCTCCACTCAAGCCCTAATTCTCCCTCTCTCTCTAGGAGCTCGTTTCTCTGGAATGAATGACGAAGAATGAGAGCTGCTTGTGTGTGTGGTCGTTCATATAAGTCAATTGAGCTGCTTGGGTCAATTGCATATTGACCCAACACTTAACTTTAATTATATAGGCTGAATATTCAGTTATACAAAAGTTACTGTAATTCGCTTATTTCAGAGATCAAACATTCTCCAACAATTATGGGAATTTAGCACGTTGTTAATAATTGATCTATAAAGCTTCAGTTAAAATTTGGGATCATTAGGAGTTACCAATAAATAATTAAAAATCGAACAGTGCACTGCTATATTGCAGTCTGCAGAATATATTCGGCCGAGTTTGTCCTGCACAAACTCGACCGACACCCTTACTGTAGGGATTCAAAAGTCATCCAAAAATTATGCCAATTTAACAGAGTGTCTAAAATTGTATTTATCAAATACTGTTAAAATTTGAGATCAATTGGATATACCAATAAAAAGATAAAATTCAATTACCACACTGCTGTAAAATTCTGGAAATGTGATCGGTCGAGTTTGAAACTCGGCCGACAAACAGGTCAGAGCTCTCTTCAAAAATTCTGATATTTCCCAATGTTGTTCACATTTTATATATCCAAATCATATCCAAATTTGGAGTAAATCAGAGTTACACATAAAATACTAAAAATCATTTAGTGAGACATTCTACTTATTAAATTCTGTATTCATGTATCATCAAAACCCTATTTTGGGCCTATTAGGGTTTATGTTTCTCAAACCCTAATTCTCAAGACAAAAGAACATTTAGACTTCTTATCATAGTTAAAACATCCTAATTGTGTTATCGTTATTAATTAGATTTCAAGAATAATTATTCTAATTAATCTTCGCGATTGTCTAGGTAAACCCTAGTTTACCAGTTAAGCTCAGATGGGGTCGTAACAACTCTCCCCCCCTTAGAATGTTTCGTCCTCGAAACATAAACCTACAAGAAAGATACATTCAGGGTTATTCTAAGCTTCTAAAGCCTTCCATGTCATCATATTCTTGTATTTCATACCTGAATGTAGTTTTCAACATTAGATCTTTTAATTCTTTACTAAATCACAACATATTTCAAATAGTTCTCAATGATATCAAGCAAATTCTTTATGCCACAGTCAAACATAGAATTCAAAGATAAACCACCACGCTTTCACTGCGCAACTCTGATACAACTATCTCAACTTATGCTGCTCAGAGAGTTCTATTATTCTGTATCACCTTTAAGTGATAAAAGCAAGTTCACCATACTGTTTTAAACTTTAATCAAGTGCTATTCAAATAGCAAAACAATCTTGAATTAAAAGACTAGATTCAACAATCAATTGCACAATACTACTCTTGGCATCCCCATTGGGTCATGGATGCATGAGGTGAAGCATTACCACCTCATTCCATACTATCATGTTTCGATCCTGGGACCTGTGGGTTATGGGCCCACACACAATACAAAGTGTAACCATCGTATTATATCATTTTAGGGTTTCAACAACAGTAATAAGGTAATCCACGATTGTATCAGTCATTCAAGCATTAATCATACTCAATTACCATCACTCAGTTATATTAGAGCTAGGTATAACAAGCTACACCTCATTAGGGTTACTTGTCCAAACAATCTAATTATCATCCCTCTCTATTAATATGAGTGAATAAGTATGACTACCTTATTCAGGATATCCCTTCATGTGTTCTGACATCATCCAATCCGTATCACCATATTACAAATAAACAATGATAAGATGCATATCAGGTATGAATGGCTACAACTGTCATACACCTTTAATTTAACATATAGCTTACACAAATACACTGAAATCATATATAGAACCAGCTTTCATACCTTAATATGCCTTCAACAAATCATACATGTAAAAACAAATTCACATATTACACAAAGCTAGTGTTTTCTCATATCTCTCTTCTCATTCATTACTTCTTTACTTTTTGCTACCTATCCTTTTCATATGATTATATACAATAAACATCATTAGTATTGAATCATTTAAGATAGGAATAGATTATTCATCATTCTTGCTATCACACAAGAATTTATTTCTTATCGCACTTCATCATACTGTATGTCACTATTACATTCACTAGATGACCCCACCAAGGTAGTTATGCACCATATATGATTCATTTTCTCTTATCATTTCATTCCCATCTTGCTCTCATTAAGGAATATATGAAAGAGAAGATGATTTTAAGACTTGGAATTCTTGTATTCAAACATTCCCTTAATACATTCTTGTATGCAGATTTACTTAGTTATCAACAGAGATATTTGATTAATTAGCACTTGCATGAATCTCACAACCTCTTTATTTTATAATTTCTCCATCATATTTCAAACCCTTTCTTACGTTTCATAGTCCTCTTGCTATATACTATTCTTTAACCCGTCATCTTTAATTCTAATTTTTTTTTTCTCTTATGACCATGTTGCTTATTCATATGTATGGTCATGTATACCATGTTGCACATATTTCCTCCTTTATTTTTAAACTATTGTGAAGTTAACGTTCTAAATTAATAGTCCTTCTATTAGTTTTTACTCATGTTGAATACATTACATATTCTTCATTTTAAAATCAAGTGGATCATGCATGGGTCAAACATAGTTTCTCTTTCAATCAAGTTTTTCTCTTCTGAATACAGTCAACCTTTGTATGACTTATTCATTCGTTAAACTACACCTATGTCCTTTGCTTAGAAACTAGTTTGTTGTTCTAGTCTTATGAATTACATATTCATACGATCCTTTTTACTTTTATGGACCTATTGAAAGCTCACTCTATTCTTCTACTTAGCCTTTGCTTTAGAGTTCATAAAAGCATTGTACTCTATTATATGATTCATTCTTCATGATTAATTCTTGCTATCTTGAACCATACATACATTTCACATATCTTTTCTATATTTTATATGTATAGTTCATGCAAAATTAATCAATAAACTGATTATGAATCTCATATCATGTTCCTTTATTCCCAATTAAAGGTTTCTCATATGAGACCCCAAAGTTAAACCTCAGATATCAGTTTCAACTAATTCTTAGTTTTTTTTCTGATCTTACCCATATGTTTCAACATCTTACTGTATGTACATTCTTACTCTGATGTGGGTCTAATTATTCCAATTCTATTCTTATTATACTATTGATAGGATTCATTAGATCCTAATAACGCATCCTGCCAACCGGACCAGGCTAAACCTGAAGTCCTGAAGCCAAGAACTACAAAAATTACATTCTTCCTGAACTGCCACTCACAGCTCAGAAACTCGGACGATCACTCTGGAACTCGGCCGATCACCTTCCAGATTCTGAAACTCGGCCGACCAACTTCGGCCGATCAGCAGGAAACTCGGCCGATCCTCTGGGGAACTCGGCCGATCGAAACACTACTTGTTTACCTACAAAGAATCTCGGCCGATTCAAGACCAAACTCGGCCGACCAAAACGCTGTTTGAAATCCTAAACAAGGAACTCGGCCGACCAAAACGCGAACTCAGCCAAACCGCGCACAGACTGAAAACCTAAACAGACCTGCTGATATCAATTTCACTCGAATCAGCGGGCAAAACCATAGAAACAAAAGCCCATTCAAAGGTCAATTCTAGTCTACTTGTTACAAAGAATGAAATCAATAAATGCTACAATTGCATAGTGTACAACAGATATTAAAGACCCATATTTCAAAGTATTGAATATTTCAATTCAAACATATAAGAGCATTTCTATATATTTCCAACAAAAACAACATTATGAAATGTAAGTTCTATCTCCTTTTACATTTATGCTCTTAATTCTTGTTTCTTTTCTCGTTTTCTAACCCTAACATTTCTAGGGTTCATCTCTATCCCATTCTTCCACTGTATACCTGGCCAGGGTATACGTGAGAGAATAGACAGAGTAGCTTGTACTGGCTGATCCAAGTACTCAGATATCGGGCCAGGATATCCAAATACTCAAATCCCCAAAGCTAACATCAAACATCTCCTATCTGCCACTCATAGGACTCTAACTTACTAACTTAATGGTCCTTGACAACTCACCCTAAGCTCTGATACCAAGCTGTTACACCCCGATCTCACAATTTCCTCAAATCATGAGATTAGGGCATAAGATAGGATTTATATGAAACACAAAGAACACCATTTACTTTTTGCTTTCCTTAAAACTCTTGTTTCTTCGCATTGAACCACATAAAACATCTGAGCAAGGGAATCTGAACATTTCCTTTACTAATCAAACTTTAATAGAAAAGATACATGTATCAGCATTCACGATGTCTTTCACACATTAAGCACATTAAGCTTGCTAACTAGCATACATATCAAAGAGGAACAATATTACACATCGTATTTACAACTCTCTCTCTAAACTCTTACTGAGGACCTAGAGTGACAAGGACCGACTGACTCAACTAATCTCATACTTGACTCCTGTGGCAGATCTACTCTGACGCTCTGATCATCTTCAAGTCCACGCGGTTAACCCTAAAATGTTTGAGTAGAGGGGTGAGCCTACTCGCTCAGTGAATGAGTACTTCATGGAAACAGACTAATGCACTAATGTGATCAAAGATATAATTTGATTAAACGATATGAAATTTAACAACAATAAATATTACACTGAGCAGTTCTAAAGCAATATAATTGAAATAGCAAAGAATATAAATATTGCATCCAAAGAATAACTACTAGAAAACTATGCTCTAATCGTTCTTAACTCTTTCATTTATAAGTAACTCTGTGAACCTATATGATCATATTTTAGATTATGCCCTAAATATATGCAGTGTACTCTGCATATAAAGATCCATAGCAAATTCATGCTACGGCCCCACCGTACAAGACTTAGCGACACACCCGGGAATGCTAAGTCTGACGCCAGCCCCGTTCTGCCACAGGACCACAGGCTCTCCGGCCTACAGGCTCTCCGGCCTCAATGCACTACTCCGAGTGCTCTCTCGACTCCTCCTACTAACCTGAGCACACAGGCGGAGGGTCACAGGGTTACCTTCGCGACTCCGCACGAATGGTGTTAGATAACCAAGTTTTCTGGTGAAACCGCAGTGCCATTGTGACACAAGCACAATTGTTGTTAGACACTGCCCTTTTTCTCTTTCCTCGTTTGTCCGCGACACACGCACGGATGATGTTGCAACACGAGTTTCACCCCAAAGCTGCAGATACCACTTAGGGGTTCTACGGTGTTAGGGCACTTAGGTCTATACTTGATTAACAATAAACAATTTAACAGAAATATCACATAGCAACGTCAAAACTCATGTATTCAACATATATCATATCTCAGTAACATCCCTTTCTAGGGCATGTCATATCTCATCACCTGCAATTTACGAGATATATATTGAAATATAAGAAGTCCTGCAGTATGTAGATATCATCTCAGAGAGAACAAGCATATAAAGTTAAATGCACTAGAAACATACAATTCAACAGTTAAGCATCACCACATCTCATATCGAGACCTTTCATATTACCATAGCATGATTCATTGAACACCCTATCCTTAGGGTTTCATTCGCCTTATTCATTCATCACATACCAACACCCTACTCTTAGGGTTGCATTTGCCTCATTCACCTTTTCATTTACCTCATTCACTTGTCACATGGCTCTCATAATGATTTCATAGGATATAAGCATTCACTAAATAAAGATTATTTCCAACAAATCGTATGCAATCAATATAGACATGAAACCATGGAAATTTAACTAAATTTAGGTTTTCCATATCATCACTGCGATATCTCAATTAGGTCAAACCCTAATTACATCATTTGATATAAATCTAAAAGCATCCTCACTAGGAAGTGTTGTATACGTATCTGATATGAATCTACCATTTAGGAATCATTCAAACAGAGAAGGAATCCATATCACATCAATTTACAATAACTTAAATCAAATGGACATTTCAGGATTTAGAATTTCACATGCTAAGCATTTAGGGATTTGGATGTTATAATCAAATTCGTGCATTAGAATGTTTGAAGGAAGAACCCACTCACCCTGAGGTGTGAAAACACCTCACAACTGCAGCTCAACTCAGGGAATCTCGAATTCCCCTCAAATCCCTAGCAAATCTCCCAATTCTTCTTCTATTCAACTCGGGAACCTTGAAAAAGAGGGATTATGAAGAAAGGGTGAGAAAAGAGGGGATTTCGACATTATCTTGGATCAAATCAGAGCAAGGACGGAATCTTGACATAAGAGAGAAGATTCACCATAAAAGTCTATGCAAGGAATCTGAACTTACTTGATTTCACCCTTCCTGGAATCGCAAAACCCTAATTCAGCAATTCCCCCACTTTCTCCACTCAAGCCCTAATTCTCCCTCTCTCTCTAGGAGCTCGTTTCTCTGGAATGAATGACGAAGAATGAGAGCTGCTTGTGTGTGTGGTCGTTCATATAAGTCAATTGAGCTGCTTGGGTCAATTGCATATTGACCCAACACTTAACTTTAATTATATAGGCTGAATATTCAGTTATACAAAAGTTACTGTAATTCGCTTATTTCAGAGATCAAACATTCTCCAACAATTATGGGAATTTAGCACGTTGTTAATAATTGATCTATAAAGCTTCAGTTAAAATTTGGGATCATTAGGAGTTACCAATAAATAATTAAAAATCGAACAGTGCACTGCTATATTGCAGTCTGCAGAATATATTCGGCCGAGTTTGTCCTGCACAAACTCGACCGACACCCTTACTGTAGGGATTCAAAAGTCATCCAAAAATTATTCCAATTTAACAGAGTGTCTAAAATTGTATTTATCAAATACTGTTAAAATTTGAGATCAATTGGATATACCAATAAAAAGATAAAATTCAATTACCACACTGCTGTAAAATTCTGGAAATGTGATCGGTCGAGTTTGAAACTCGGCCGACAAACAGGTCAGAGCTCTCTTCAAAAATTCTGATATTTCCCAATGTTGTTCACATTTTATATATCCAAATCATATCCAAATTTGGAGTAAATCAGAGTTACACATAAAATACTAAAAATCATTTAGTGAGACATTCTACTTATTAAATTCTGTATTCATGTATCATCAAAACCCTATTTTGGGCCTATTAGGGTTTATGTTTCTCAAACCCTAATTCTCAAGACAAAAGAACATTTAGACTTCTTATCATAGTTAAAACATCCTAATTGTGTTATCGTTATTAATTAGATTTCAAGAATAATTATTCTAATTAATCTTCGCGATTGTCTAGGTAAACCCTAGTTTACCAGTTAAGCTCAGATGGGGTCGTAACAACTCTCCCCCCCTTAGAATGTTTCGTCCTCGAAACATAAACCTACAAGAAAGATACATTCAGGGTTATTCTAAGCTTCTAAAGCCTTCCATGTCATCATATTCTTGTATTTCATACCTGAATGTAGTTTTCAACATTAGATCTTTTAATTCTTTACTAAATCACAACATATTTCAAATAGTTCTCAATGATATCAAGCAAATTCTTTATGCCACAGTCAAACATAGAATTCAAAGATAAACCACCACGCTTTCACTGCGCAACTCTGATACAACTATCTCAACTTATGCTGCTCAGAGAGTTCTATTATTCTGTATCACCTTTAAGTGATAAAAGCAAGTTCACCATACTGTTTTAAACTTTAATCAAGTGCTATTCAAATAGCAAAACAATCTTGAATTAAAAGACTAGATTCAACAATCAATTGCACAATACTACTCTTGGCATCCCCATTGGGTCATGGATGCATGAGGTGAAGCATTACCACCTCATTCCATACTATCATGTTTCGATCCTGGGACCTGTGGGTTATGGGCCCACACACAATACAAAGTGTAACCATCGTATTATATCATTTTAGGGTTTCAACAACAGTAATAAGGTAATCCACGATTGTATCAGTCATTCAAGCATTAATCATACTCAATTACCATCACTCAGTTATATTAGAGCTAGGTATAACAAGCTACACCTCATTAGGGTTACTTGTCCAAACAATCTAATTATCATCCCTCTCTATTAATATGAGTGAATAAGTATGACTACCTTATTCAGGATATCCCTTCATGTGTTCTGACATCATCCAATCCGTATCACCATATTACAAATACACAATGATAAGATGCATATCAGGTATGAATGGCTACAACTGTCATACACCTTTAATTTAACATATAGCTTACACAAATACACTGAAATCATATATAGAACCAGCTTTCATACCTTAATATGCCTTCAACAAATCATACATGTAAAAACAAATTCACATATTACACAAAGCTAGTGTTTTCCCATATCTCTCTTCTCATTCATTACTTCTTTACTTTTTGCTACCTATCCTTTTCATATGATTATATACAATAAACATCATTAGTATTGAATCATTTAAGATAGGAATAGATTATTCATCATTCTTGCTATCACACAAGAATTTATTTCTTATCGCACTTCATCATACTGTATGTCACTATTACATTCACTAGATGACCCCACCAAGGTAGTTATGCACCATATATGATTCATTTTCTCTTATCATTTCATTCCCATCTTGCTCTCATTAAGGAATATATGAAAGAGAAGATGATTTTAAGACTTGGAATTCTTGTATTCAAACATTCCCTTAATACATTCTTGTATGCAGATTTACTTAGTTATCAACAGAGATATTTGATTAATTAGCACTTGCATGAATCTCACAACCTCTTTATTTTATAATTTCTCCATCATATTTCAAACCCTTTCTTACGTTTCATAGTCCTCTTGCTATATACTATTCTTTAACCCGTCATCTTTAATTCTAATTTTTTTTTTCTCTTATGACCATGTTGCTTATTCATATGTATGGTCATGTATACCATGTTGCACATATTTCCTCCTTTATTTTTAAACTATTGTGAAGTTAACGTTCTAAATTAATAGTCCTTCTATTAGTTTTTACTCATGTTGAATACATTACATATTCTTCATTTTAAAATCAAGTGGATCATGCATGGGTCAAACATAGTTTCTCTTTCAATCAAGTTTTTCTCTTCTGAATACAGTCAACCTTTGTATGACTTATTCATTCGTTAAACTACACCTATGTCCTTTGCTTAGAAACTAGTTTGTTGTTCTAGTCTTATGAATTACATATTCATACGATCCTTTTTACTTTTATGGACCTATTGAAAGCTCACTCTATTCTTCTACTTAGCCTTTGCTTTAGAGTTCATAAAAGCATTGTACTCTATTATATGATTCATTCTTCATGATTAATTCTTGCTATCTTGAACCATACATACATTTCACATATCTTTTCTATATTTTATATGTATAGTTCATGCAAAATTAATCAATAAACTGATTATGAATCTCATATCATGTTCCTTTATTCCCAATTAAAGGTTTCTCATATGAGACCCCAAAGTTAAACCTCAGATATCAGTTTCAACTAATTCTTAGTTTTTTTTCTGATCTTACCCATATGTTTCAACATCTTACTGTATGTACATTCTTACTCTGATGTGGGTCTAATTATTCCAATTCTATTCTTATTATACTATTGATAGGATTCATTAGATCCTAATAACGCATCCTGCCAACCGGACCAGGCTAAACCTGAAGTCCTGAAGCCAAGAACTACAAAAATTACATTCTTCCTGAACTGCCACTCACAGCTCAGAAACTCGGACGATCACTCTGGAACTCGGCCGATCACCTTCCAGATTCTGAAACTCGGCCGACCAACTTCGGCCGATCAGCAGGAAACTCGGCCGATCCTCTGGGGAACTCGGCCGATCGAAACACTACTTGTTTACCTACAAAGAAACTCGGCCGATTCAAGACCAAACTCGGCCGACCAAAACGCTGTTTGAAATCCTAAACAAGGAACTCGGCCGACCAAAACGCGAACTCGGCCAAACCGCGCACAGACTGAAAACCTAAACAGACCTGCTGATATCAATTTCACTCGAATCAGCGGGCAAAACCATAGAAACAAAAGCCCATTCAAAGGTCAATTCTAGTCTACTTGTTACAAAGAATGAAATCAATAAATGCTACAATTGCATAGTGTACAACAGATATTAAAGACCCATATTTCAAAGTATTGAATATTTCAATTCAAACATATAAGAGCATTTCTATATATTTCCAACAAAAACAACATTATGAAATGTAAGTTCTATCTCCTTTTACATTTATGCTCTTAATTCTTGTTTCTTTTCTCGTTTTCTAACCCTAACATTTCTAGGGTTCATCTCTATCCCATTCTTCCACTGTATACCTGGCCAGGGTATACGTGAGAGAATAGACAGAGTAGCTTGTACTGGCTGATCCAAGTACTCAGATATCGGGCCAGGATATCCAAATACTCAAATCCCCAAAGCTAACATCAAACATCTCCTATCTGCCACTCATAGGACTCTAACTTACTAACTTAATGGTCCTTGACAACTCACCCTAAGCTCTGATACCAAGCTGTTACACCCCGATCTCACAATTTCCTCAAATCATGAGATTAGGGCATACGATAGGATTTATATGAAACACAAAGAACACCATTTACTTTTTGCTTTCCTTAAAACTCTTGTTTCTTCGCATTGAACCACATAAAACATCTGAGCAAGGGAATCTGAACATTTCCTTTACTAATCAAACTTTAATAGAAAAGATACATGTATCAGCATTCACGATGTCTTTCACACATTAAGCACATTAAGCTTGCTAACTAGCATACATATCAAAGAGGAACAATATTACACATCGTATTTACAACTCTCTCTCTAAACTCTTACTGAGGACCTAGAGTGACAAGGACCGACTGACTCAACTAATCTCATACTTGACTCCTGTGGCAGATCTACTCTGACGCTCTGATCATCTTCAAGTCCACGCGGTTAACCCTAAAATGTTTGAGTAGAGGGGTGAGCCTACTCGCTCAGTGAATGAGTACTTCATGGAAACAGACTAATGCACTAATGTGATCAAAGATATAATTTGATTAAACGATATGAAATTTAACAACAATAAATATTACACTGAGCAGTTCTAAAGCAATATAATTGAAATAGCAAAGAATATAAATATTGCATCCAAAGAATAACTACTAGAAAACTATGCTCTAATCGTTCTTAACTCTTTCATTTATAAGTAACTCTGTGAACCTATATGATCATATTTTAGATTATGCCCTAAATATATGCAGTGTACTCTGCATATAAAGATCCATAGCAAATTCATGCTACGGCCCCACCGTACAAGACTTAGCGACACACCCGGGAATGCTAAGTCTGACGCCAGCCCCGTTCTGCCACAGGACCACAGGCTCTCCGGCCTACAGGCTCTCCGGCCTCAATGCACTACTCCGAGTGCTCTCTCGACTCCTCCTACTAACCTGAGCACACAGGCGGAGGGTCACAGGGTTACCTTCGCGACTCCGCACGAATGGTGTTAGATAACCAAGTTTTCTGGTGAAACCGCAGTGCCATTGTGACACAAGCACAATTGTTGTTAGACACTACCCTTTTTCTCTTTCCTCGTTTGTCCGCGACACACGCACGGATGATGTTGCAACACGAGTTTCACCCCAAAGCTGCAGATACCACTTAGGGGTTCTACGGTGTTAGGGCACTTAGGTCTATACTTGATTAACAATAAACAATTTAACAGAAATATCACATAGCAACGTCAAAACTCATGTATTCAACATATATCATATCTCAGTAACATCCCTTTCTAGGGCATGTCATATCTCATCACCTGCAATTTACGAGATATATATTGAAATATAAGAAGTCCTGCAGTATGTAGATATCATCTCAGAGAGAACAAGCATATAAAGTTAAATGCACTAGAAACATACAATTCAACAGTTAAGCATCACCACATCTCATATCGAGACCTTTCATATTACCATAGCATGATTCATTGAACACCCTATCCTTAGGGTTTCATTCGCCTTATTCATTCATCACATACCAACACCCTACTCTTAGGGTTGCATTTGCCTCATTCACCTTTTCATTTACCTCATTCACTTGTCACATGGCTCTCATAATGATTTCATAGGATATAAGCATTCACTAAATAAAGATTATTTCCAACAAATCGTATGCAATCAATATAGACATGAAACCATGGAAATTTAACTAAATTTAGGTTTTCCATATCATCACTGCGATATCTCAATTAGGTCAAACCCTAATTACATCATTTGATATAAATCTAAAAGCATCCTCACTAGGAAGTGTTGTATACGTATCTGATATGAATCTACCATTTAGGAATCATTCAAACAGAGAAGGAATCCATATCACATCAATTTACAATAACTTAAATCAAATGGACATTTCAGGATTTAGAATTTCACATGCTAAGCATTTAGGGATTTGGATGTTATAATCAAATTCGTGCATTAGAATGTTTGAAGGAAGAACCCACTCACCCTGAGGTGTGAAAACACCTCACAACTGCAGCTCAACTCAGGGAATCTCGAATTCCCCTCAAATCCCTAGCAAATCTCCCAATTCTTCTTCTATTCAACTCGGGAACCTTGAAAAAGAGGGATTATGAAGAAAGGGTGAGAAAAGAGGGGATTTCGACATTATCTTGGATCAAATCAGAGCAAGGACGGAATCTTGACATAAGAGAGAAGATTCACCATAAAAGTCTATGCAAGGAATCTGAACTTACTTGATTTCACCCTTCCTGGAATCGCAAAACCCTAATTCAGCAATTCCCCCACTTTCTCCACTCAAGCCCTAATTCTCCCTCTCTCTCTAGGAGCTCGTTTCTCTGGAATGAATGACGAAGAATGAGAGCTGCTTGTGTGTGTGGTCGTTCATATAAGTCAATTGAGCTGCTTGGGTCAATTGCATATTGACCCAACACTTAACTTTAATTATATAGGCTGAATATTCAGTTATACAAAAGTTACTGTAATTCGCTTATTTCAGAGATCAAACATTCTCCAACAATTATGGGAATTTAGCAAGTTGTTAATAATTGATCTATAAAGCTTCAGTTAAAATTTGGGATCATTAGGAGTTACCAATAAATAATTAAAAATCGAACAGTGCACTGCTATATTGCAGTCTGCAGAATATATTCGGCCGAGTTTGTCCTGCACAAACTCGACCGACACCCTTACTGTAGGGATTCAAAAGTCATCCAAAAATTATGCCAATTTAACAGAGTGTCTAAAATTGTATTTATCAAATACTGTTAAAATTTGAGATCAATTGGATATACCAATAAAAAGATAAAATTCAATTACCACACTGCTGTAAAATTCTGGAAATGTGATCGGTCGAGTTTGAAACTCGGCCGACAAACAGGTCAGAGCTCTCTTCAAAAATTCTGATATTTCCCAATGTTGTTCACATTTTATATATCCAAATCATATCCAAATTTGGAGTAAATCAGAGTTACACATAAAATACTAAAAATCATTTAGTGAGACATTCTACTTATTAAATTCTGTATTCATGTATCATCAAAACCCTATTTTGGGCCTATTAGGGTTTATGTTTCTCAAACCCTAATTCTCAAGACAAAAGAACATTTAGACTTCTTATCATAGTTAAAACATCCTAATTGTGTTATCGTTATTAATTAGATTTCAAGAATAATTATTCTAATTAATCTTCGCGATTGTCTAGGTAAACCCTAGTTTACCAGTTAAGCTCAGATGGGGTCGTAACAGGTTCCACCTTCCCATCTCCTTCCTCTACTAAGGAGAGCTACCCATCTCAAAACCAAAAACATCTAGCTACAAAGAACCAAAACCCTTCTCATCTTAAGAATGAAAATGCTTTGTAGTGTTCGGAGCAGGAGAGCCCACAACAAAGGTATACATCCAGCTACCTCCAGAAGATCATGAAGCCAAATCACAAAGACTCAAAAAGGTCTATCATCGTCAACAGAGCAAAGACAGGTACTTCCCCAAATATCTCTCCCTGTTCATTTAGTGACATAACTTCTGCTTATCCTTTATCATCTACTCCCCCTTTTAAAGACAAAAATAAAGAATTAGATTCTATTGATGATTTAGCATCTTGGTCAAACATAAACAACTTCACTTCCTTTGCTAACAAGATTGGCATTCAACTAGATGATGATGATAATGCTCATAAAGTTCTAGATAACCTAGAAACCTTTATGGGTTGATCAAATAAAAGACTCTTTCCTACAGTGACAAAATCTTCGACCTTCTAAAAAGCCTTTTAAGTGTATATAATCCCAAGAATTAAAAATGAAAATCACATCTTGGAACATCAGTGGAGCTGCAAACCTCCATAGAAGAAAAAAAATACGTACTCACTTATACAAAAACAAAATTGACTTGATTACTATTCAAGAAACGAAAACCTTTCTAACCCCTTTTGCTCTCAAAACAATAGGGGGAAATAGAATCACCAACTGGATCCAATTACCTCCTGAGGGATTCAAAGGAGGCCTCTTAGTTGGTTTTAATAACCAGTCTCTAGCTTCACAAAACACATCAATTCTTAACTTCTCTATAACCATTGATTTCAAAAACCTTTCCGATGGATATCTTTGGTCATTCTCTGGAATCTATGGGGAACCAGGACATAACAAATCCATCTATCTAGCTGAACTAAATCATCTCATTACAAAATACCACTTGTCTCCCTGGGTTTTGGGTGGAGATTTCAACCTGATCACTCAAGTCTCAGATAGGCTCAACTCCAACCCCTCCCCACATAATATGTCTACTGCAGATAAAAAATTCAGTAAGATGCTTACAAACCATTCATTGATTGACATCAAACCTTCAAATGCATTATACACCTGGTCTAGAAACCAGACATACGCCAGACTCGACCACTTCATTTGCTCAAACCTCTGGGAAGACAAACACCCTCTCTCATCTGTTCATATCTCCCACCAAACCATATCCGATCACTTCCCTCTAATCCTTAACACATCATCTACCTCTTGGGGCATGCGACCTTTCAAATTTGAATACTGTTGGCTCTCCATAAATAACTTCTCCAACTCCTTTCTAGAAGAATGGTTACTTTCCGACTCACAAATAGAAAGCATAGGATTACATATCCAAAACAACACAAAAAATATTAAATCTCATATCAAAAAATGGAAACTCCAAAACCCAAAAAACTTATTCGAAATACAAAAAAATCTTGAAGATCAGTTCCTTTTTGTGGATAAGGACCCATCTGCTGACCCTACTCTTGTCCTTACCATCAAAGCCGAACTGGACTACATAAATAACTGTATTGACACCAAATGGAGACAAAGGGCAAAAATCACTTGCGCTAAAGAAGGTGACAAAAACACTAAATTTTACCACAAAATTTGTAACCAAAATTTTTGAAAAAATACCATAACCCATCTAACAATAAACGGTAGACTCACATCACACAAACAAACCATCATAACTCACATAACTAACCATTTCAAAAATATCTTCAATAATAATCACTATCCAACATGCCTTAATAACTTATCATGGAACACCATTTGTCAAAAAAACATAAAAAATCCACAAGAACTCATCAAATCCTTCTCCCTTGAAGAATTGAATGATGCCATCTCTGACCTATGTAAAAATAAATCTCCCGGACCAGATGGACTCAACACTGAATTCTACCTGGCGAATTGGGACCACTATAAAAAAGATTTCATAGCCTTTCTATACGCTTTTCATGCTAGTACAAACCCACATAACATCATCAAATTCATCAATAAAACTTTTATCACTCTAATTAAAAAAACTAGCCAACCCGACCACATATCCCACTTTTGACCCATCAGCCTTATAAATACCTCATATAAAATCATTGCAAAAACACTAGCAAACAGAATTAAACCTCACTTGGAGGACATCATCCCGCTTAACCAAACTGCCTTCCTAAAAAATAGAAGTATACAAGATGCCTTCCTGATGGTCAATGAAACAATACATCTTTACCACAAAAACAAAACCCCCTTCTAGCTATCAAACTAGATTTTGTAAATTGGCATTTCCTAATTAAAACTCTAAAGGGTTTTAGTTTTCCAGACATATGGGTAAATTGGATCCATGCTTGCATATCTACAAACCATTTCTCAACTATCATAAATGGTGTTCCTTTTGGTTATTTTCATAACACAAATGGACTTAGACAAGGAGACCCACTCTCTCCTTATCTGTTCATCATCATTACAACTATTCTTTTCGGTATGATCCAATTGGGCAAACAAAATGGTCTTATCAGTTCTCCTGGGGAATGCAAGGAGAATATCATTCAATTTGCGGATGATACCATTATCTTCTCCTCCCCGGATGAATCCTCCCTCCTTAATATCTTCAGAATCATTGGCATCTTCTCATATATCTCTGGACTCAAAATAAATATGCATAAATCTTCCATCTTTGGGGTAAACATAAATCAACCTTCATTGGAGCATTTTAGAGATCTCTTAAGATGCAAGATAGAAGAATTTCCAATCAAGTACCTGGGTCTTCCCATTACTCCATACAACATAAAAAATGCTATCTGGACCCCTATCATATCAAAGATAAACTCAAAACTCACAAATTGGACAAATAACTTCCTTAATCTCTCTGGAAGACTTACCCTTCTAAACAGTGTCATCACTCCTATCACTACTCACTTCCTGAGCTGCGTCCCCCCTTCCCTCTAAAACAAAATCCATTCTAGACAAAATCAGAAGAAATTTTCTTTGGAACAACTTCCACAAATTGGAAAAATCAGGGAAACATTATCATCTTATCAATTGGAAAACTATATCAGCTCCTCTTGATCAAGGTGGTTAGGGAAACATCAACAATGAAACACACACACTCTGTCTTATAACTAAAATCATCGATAGTCTGTTCTAAAACAAACCAAAAATCTGGACTCAACTCATCCAATACAAATATTACCAATACTCACCCCCTGGCATCATATCCCAAAAAAATCAGCTTCCCCTCTTTGGAAATACATCAACAAAAACATCCAAACAATCACTCAAATCATTAACACTCCCCCTCACTCTCACCAAAATATCTCCTTCTGGTTCGATCCTTGGTTTGAAAACAACTCAGTCATCAATCTTCGACCAAATTGGACCATTCCAAATAGACTCCTCAACATGAAGATAGACAAAGCTCTACCTCTTATCACCAGCAACAGATCAAATTCCCTTAAAAGATGTATTCAAACACAGATTAGCCAAAACGACTTCAGAAATCTAGCTCTTTCCTTGGAAAACAACACCTCTATTTCCATTACTTGGAAATGGGGCAGCAAATACACGGTTAAACAAGCCTACACCTACCTATCCTACAGAGGTCTGTCCCCATCAACAACAAAAATCTGGAAATAGAAATGGCCGCAAAAATATAAAACATTCCTTTGGCTTTTATTACAAAACAAACTTCTCACAGGTGAAAACATTACAAAAAAGGGATTTATTGGCCCATTTAGATGCTCTCTTTGCGAAAAAAACAGTGATTTCATCGATCACATCTTCTTCAAGTGTATCATCTCACAAAACATCTTCACACATTTTTCACAAAACTGGCTTCCTGACCTCAAGGAAGCTACTTTTCCCTTACAAATCACACTAAATAGACATTACAAAAAATTCAAAAGTAGTGATATTTTCACCACAATCAGTTGGAATCTCTGGAAAGAAAGAAACAACATAATTTTCAAAAACAAAAAAAATCTGGAACAAAATATTATATCACAAATAGATGCAGATCTTTATATTCTAACAAAATGCAGGTAACCAAGTTGAAGGAGGACATGACGAATCTGATGAAGGAGAATCTGAAGCAAATTTTCTGTGTGATCTCAAAGCTATGGTAGACGATGAAACAGGTGTCAGTTTAGTTCAGCAACAACTATGACTCCATTCTCTGGCAAAATTTCAACAAACTTGGCATTATCTTCTTTATATCATCTAGAGGCTTGTTACGGGGTGCCTCCCCCACTTTAACAAAACATTGCTTTTATCTTATCTAGGCTTGCATGTTTTCAATTTTTTTTTTCTAGTCTACAATAATTTCATCATCCTATAAGGTACTCACATAAGCAGGTGTTTGCTTACTTTGATGTGCTTTCAATATATGACATAACCTTTCCTCAAAAAAATAGTAGTTCATGCATTGGCAATGCAACCTAGACTACCAGTCTCCAATGATGAAGTTTTGAACTCCAATAGGTTGCTCAACAACAACATGTTGGAGCAATGAATAATGGTAAAAAGAATAAGTTTCAACCTGAAACTAGGGTTTGCTATGGGTGTAGACAACCTGGACATATTATTAAACATTGTCCAGAAAGGAAAAATAAAAGAAGAATTGTGAAAAGGCCTATCCAAACTCAGGAACAGAGGCCTAGTAATCCCAAAAAGGGAAAGTTCTTGGCACCACTAGTACAACCAATGTCTAATACACCAAGGCAATGGTTACCCGGAAAGGGAAAAGAACCTTTTAGACCACATCTAAAACTCAGAACTTGCTACCAATGTAGTTAGGTAGGACATCTGGCGAGAGATTGCTCATCCAGAAATGTTATTGTGAATCAACCTCTGAGGCAGAATCAACATGAGGCAGTGAACCATCCACAAATCATGATAGGTTAGACAAAATAATATCATTCTAATATGTCATTTTATGATTCCCTGAGCTTAATTGAGAAAGTAATTGATAGAGCTTTCTTTGATTAGTCCTATAAGGACTTACATTTTACATAGTAAACATTATGGATCTTTTATATTTTTTTTCTCTTACCTCTATGAGAGAAGATGAGGTATAGAAAAGATGCCTGGATAAAATCCAAGAATGATGAATCTTATGCGCATGATGATAAGAAAAGAAAGGAATATGATAGTATACAAAGTGCATACTACTTAATCTCAGTATTTATATACCCTGGCCAGGTATACAATTATTGATGATAAAGTAAGTATGGAAACTCTTAGATTGTTATCTTTCTGATTGCTCTGATCAAGTAGTCATTCTGAGACAATCTAATGAGTATCATGAAATTTGAAATATGGTATGGATAAATGTGTCATATCCTAATTACAAGAAAGAAAAATCTGAGATAATATCAGATGAGTATGTGTGTATGAGGAAGTAAAAAGTATACTCCTCATAAGATAAGAATGAGAACAAGGGAGGTGACCCCTGTTAAAAAAACGTTTGTGTATAATAAAGATCTTTTCCCATAATATGGAAATGGGAAATATGATAAGATCATAAGATGCTCATGAACATGTTAGATAATAACAAAGAAAGGAATGATGTTATGTAAACATCCTTATAAATTCCTATGCTGAAGGCAAGGAAACTAGGATGAGACAAAGAGTAAATGATTCTTGAATAGTTGAAAACTCATGAAATAATAAGAGGGATATGATTCCTTGTCTTCTTTCCTTTCATGGACATGGCAATCAAGTGGGTCTTAGGACACTTGATGTGCATAAGATAAAAATGTTAATGTGATGGATACTTAGAAAAGTATCAGTTTATCTTGGACTTTGGTTCCAAGGTGAAGATATATGTAATAAGTAATGTTCCAAGATGAAAGGAAGATAAATATGTGATGTGTTTTCAACACATGTGACAGATACCAAGGTAAGAGATCCTGGTATCTAAAGAAAAAAATAGATGATTTATGTGGCTACTTGGAATGGTCAACCAAGAAATCAATTTGACTATAAAATAGTATGAACATCATATGTTAGGGGTTTATGCTTTGCATAAACATGATATTAATAAAGAATGTATGATGTTTATTTGAATAAGAAAGATGTTACCTGACACAGAATTAACTCCACAGTCAATAATGAGAAAGACAATGGTGTATGTTTCCTGTGTAAAAGATTCTATGAGAATCTTGTGTGGAAGAGCTTTGTGTTGATCAAATATCTATGGTGTCTCCATAATAATGAGATGTTATGTGAAGACATGATGATATGATGCATGAATAATATCTGTCTCCCTTTTATCTGGGATTTCGGGGACGAAATCCTTGTTAGGGGTTTATAATTTGTAACATCCCTGACCTCGGTTATGCCTTAACCCTAGAAGTTTTACTTAAGAAGGATAATTAGATCCTTAATTATATATTGTGAAAAGTAGTTAAGGCCAAAAGGAACTTATGTTTCAATTTTGGTCCTGTTTTGATAATATTGAAGCAATGTGCGCTTATTTTGGACTAAAGGGAAAATTACCCAAGTTGAGGGGTTAACTTGCAAATGTTACATGATTAAATGTTCCTCATGTGTTGAAGCATCATGAGAATGAAGATTATGTAGAGGTATGTCTTGGGAAAAGCCTAAGTACTAAGAAAGAACTGATAAAGCAATGTTTGTGCATTAAAACCTAGTTTTGGTATATTATGCAATTTACCCAAAACCCATGGGTCAATATGCAAATTACAACTTCAAAATAGTCCCTAATGTTTCTTGGCATCATGTAGAACAAAGAAAATGAGAGGGGTATCTCATTTGAATCACTTTGAAGGAGAGAGAATCTTGATATTAAAATAATCAAGATTTAAGCATAATTGGAACCTTACCTCAATTTAATGCAAAAATAAATATATTAATTGAAGTGCTCTTCAACCAAAATTTTTTTGATTGAAATCCATACATTTGGACGTCTTTGTGCCTTGTAAAGGCACGAAAATATACAAAGGAAGTGGATAACGCAATCACATTATTATAAGAAAAAGAAATATCCACTCACTTTAGGATATTATTATTATAAGGGTTAAGGGGCTTAATTTGCTTTTCTTTATTTCTTGGATAATTGAGAGGAATAAGAGGCAAGGAATATAGCCTCGTAACCAAGGAAGGGAAGGGGGAAAATGGAAATGATATGGAGGAGATAATTCCTACTTTCTCTCTCTTAAATGAATTTTTAATAAAATGCATATATTCTCCCTTATCCATAGCTTGGATTGGTAATTTCGAATCCACTTTCATTCCTTGCTTGAAAAAACGACCAAGGGATCTTGGAGCAATAGGAGGACGACTCCCAACCTGTTGGTAAGCTTCTTGATCACTTTCAACCATGATTTCATGGTGGAAATCGAAAATAAATCATTGATTTCTTCTTTTCTTCACTCCATCTTCAACCCTAGCCAATCTTTTCACCCAAAAGCTTGAGGACGAGCCTAGGGGGAGTTGAAAAATCTTTATACACCATTTTTGATGTGAAGCTACAATCTTTGAAGCTCATTTGTAGGTGGGCTATATAACTTGAACCCTTAATCATTGTTATTGAACTCAATTTCTCAATTCAATTGTTCTTCTTGCAATACCTTTGATTAATTGATGCAAATTCCATGGGTATGGAAGTATATTTCGTAGGGATGAAGGTTGATGGTGATGACATAATCACAAGCACACATCTCAACAAATTTGAGTTGCAAACAGTTTTGGACTTTTGGTCCAAACGGTTTCACCAAACCTTTTGGAGACCAAACGGTTTGCAAACCGTTTGATGACTTGGACTCCAAACCGCAAGAGAGGGTTGACCGTTTCGTTAGGTTGACCATTTGAGGTCTGAAGCCAAGTACATGTTGGATTATGATCCAATGGATCCAATTGATTGATTCAATGTATGTACAATCTTTCAATTGGAAACCCTAATCGAGTTGATTGAATAATTCATGATTGATCCTAATGATTTCAAGATAATTTGGGTGAAACAATTTTGAAACTGTTTGAGCCCAAACGGTCTTGAAACCATTTGGGACCAAACGATTTCAAAACTGTTTGGAGGGTTAATGGTTGATCCTTGATTATTAGATAAAGATCTAATGGTGTTGATTGATGAATCCTTCAATTGCCTCATCAATGGTCAGTTCAATGGTGCAAATTAGATTCAATTTGATTGATGAATGTACCAAATGAACTCTTGTGGTTTTGAGACTGATTTGGCCCAAATGGTCTTGAGACAGTTTGAGTCCAAACGGTCTTGAAACCGTTTGGGGTCAAACGGTTTCAAAACTGTTTGGTGATGAAACCTCCAAACCGAATGGAGATCTAATGTGATTCAATCATTTAGAAATTGAAGGTGATGATTGTTCCATTGATCCAATGATTGATAGCAATGATAATCAATGATAGGTATAAAGGTTGAATCCCTAAAGTACCTAGATGATTAGTACCTTTAAAGGGATAAACCCTAATTGCTTATAATAGCAATAACTCAGTACACAATGTTAATCGTAGTTGTATATACTTGTTCGTATGATTGATGTAACCAAATCAAGTGGAGAGAATGATAGAATGGAATTCATACTTGAGTATGATTCATGTGGTGATTAAGGGTATGATCCTTAGTAAAGAGATCATAAAACCCTAATCATGAGCATAAAACCCTAATTGACAAGGTTATTGAACCCTAAACCTAATTCAGGGCAATTTTGAGTGAAACCCTAATCTAGGGTAAGGATGTAACCCTAATCTAGGGTGATGATATGTGTAAACCTAATTTAGGGTAATGTGATGTAAAACCCTAAATTGGGATGAATAGTAAACCCTAATTATGGATACTTGAATAGGAATCCTAATTGGGATGAATAGTAAACCCTAATTGTGGGTAATTAAAGTGGAAATCCTAATTGAGGATGATTCCATGTGAAACCCTAATTGAGGATGATTCCATGTGAAACCCTAAATGAGGATGATTCCATGTGAAACCCTAGTTGAGGGTGATGCCATGGGAAATCCTAATTTAGGGTAATGCCATGTGAAACCCTGAATTAGAATAATGTTATGTGGAACCCTAGTGTAATGATGTGATGTGAAATTTAAATCTGGGGTGATGCCATGTAATGATATATGAAACCCTAATGAGGGTATAATTGCCAATACACTAAAGTAGAGTGTGGTTGACATAATCAAATAAGATGAGAATGTTACACCACAAAGGATGAAATTGATAAACCATATGAATGGTAATATTGATACTTTAATATGTAAGGGTATAAGGGACAAGGTGATGCCTAGATCATTATACATATGACTATATACATGTGATTAACTTGACATACATGTATCAACCCTATACATCTTACAAAGATGAGGACATGACACTCTTAAGAGTGATGTATGAAACACTAAATAATGGTGTGGATAGTATTTTGAGAGTTGAGATACCTAAAGCGGTTGATAATGATATCAACGATGCCTAACCATTAGACAAGTCCATATCATTAAAAATAGCTGGACAAATCTAGTGTGTGACCTATGCACTATATGATAAAGGTGATATGTGAGTGGTTAAAAGAATTAAGAGGGAAATACCTTAATACAAGATAAGTTGGTAAATTTCAAGTGAGTTAGAAGTGATGAGAAAAGTGATACATCAAGACATGATAGATATCACATTCAACACTTCAGGATTGATACACCTTGATACACTTTAAATCCTATTTTAGTTGGATAAGAAACACATGAAATGTTTTATATAAACTAATACAATGAAATGTAAGGAGTTTGATACATTTTGATAAGTATAGGCTAACATACCTTGAGAAAAGGGTTAAGACAAACTGATGAGTATGATGTAATCATACCTGGCAAGGATGAGAAATAAACTCATACCTTGCATTAATAATATTTAATGATATGTGATGAGAACAATAAGCATGTGTGAATGCTTGTGATATTAAAAGAGGCTCTTAGAGGAGTGGAGCAATTAATTAGGGTTGGATTCATAAAATGAACATAAGCCCTAATTAATGTGTAATGGGAAATCCTAACCCTAATTTTGGGTAATAGGACGAAAAACCCTATTGATGGTAAACCCTAATCCTGGTAAGGAAATAGTGGTGTTACTATTGTATTGTAAGCTGTGATATGCTTTTGTTGCTTACTGAGAAGTAACAAGATATGAATTGGCCTGGTGTGCCATTATATTATATTTTGCTTAATGTGAAGTAACAAAATGTGCAGTGGCATTGTAAGCCATGTGTTCAAGTTGTTGCCTAGTAAAAGGTGACAAGACAAATAATGGGCCTTGTGAGCCATGTGTAATGTTTGTGTAACAAGTATCATGTATACCTTGGTCTGAGGATCTAGAGGTAATAGTTACCTAATAAGTGGTAACAATGCATGTTCAGTGATGAACCTAGGGTTTAAATACCCAAATTTGATAAACATGGTAATAATGTGGTGGAGGGATGAGAATTCCCAGTATTTAAATGAGGGACTGAGATCCCAATGTCTTCTAAAGACTGAGAAGTGATTGATAAAATAGTACATGGTTCTTTGTAGCATTTGTCATAATAAGTTATGTTTGAGAACTTGATTGATGCTAAAAGAATATGATAATGTACCTAATTAATCAAGTGAAATCATATCATGTAGAGCCCTGGCCATAGATCCATCATCGTCAGTAATAGGTGATGGTGAAATGGGTTGCTCCGCGGAAAAAACCCGGAATGCATATTTTTGAATATGTGGGGGTTAATGGGCGAACATATCCTTACGTCCTGATGAGGAGATTGATGGAAGGTAAACATTAAACCTCTCAATCCTTCATTGTATGTGTCGGGATGGATGTATCACAAATCTCTCGATGATTGGGATAGATGTCGTACACATCTCCCAATAATACTTAATGTCGAGTCGATGGAGATAAACATTAAATCTCTCGATTGCCGATGAGAGTGCAGTTGACGCTATAACTCTATAGCGAAGTTGCAAGTATACCCTGGAAAGCTATATTGAGCAGTTGACATAAGTCCTGCTTGTGGTCCTACACTGATCGGGATGTGGGAGGTCATTGGAATCTAGCTCTTCCATTGACCTATGTATGGTACCGATTTCAACTTCGCAGTGGTCGGTTGGAGTATGAGTGGTATACCTCATCTCCTCAGGGCATAAGTGTGATTGTAAAATATAATCAACCGTATAGCATGTTTGCTTAGGGATTGAATACGAAAATTCATTGGCTGATGTTACATTTCTTTTATGCATCTTTAGTGGATAGATGTGAATTATGTCTCTTTACATTCCTTGCAAGGTGGATAGATGATTTACAACTCTACCATGAGTAGATGTAATGTTCTCCTTAGGAAAGGAGATTACTTGATTCTATTCATACAATGATTTATCTTCTGTTAAATATATAAGATTCCCCTGCTCAGTTTTAATTTAATAAACTGCAATAATGATGTTTCTGGCGGAGAGTTATGTCTCTCGCTGGGGCAATTTACAATTGTGTCACCCCTGTGGGAACCAACATTTTTAGGTGGACGTGGACGAAGAGTTAGAAATCCCATAGCAGAGAAAGAACAACAACAACATCATGGACAACAGTAATATCTCAGGTGGAGATACTATCTGTCGAGTCTTGTAGTTAAGAGTCCTATGTGTCGTCTCTGTACTCTCATGTCCTAGGAGTTAGTAGTTTGTGATTTTATAATCGATCTGAGGTTTTGGCTTGATGCCTCAAGATTTTAAGTTGCCTATGTACAAATTTAATAGAGCAACTGTTGTATGTAATCCTCGAGAAGAGATGGTACATGACATGTACATTATAAACCATGATGTAATTGAAATACAATGGTTCTTGTTAAAAGAGTTTTCCTGAGAATGGATCTCATTGCAAATGGTTTTAATTTTTAGTAATTTTCAATAATCCACTATTAATAATGTTTGCTTCTGCATGTTTAATTGTTGATGGCAATTGATATCTTAATGATAGTGGGTGTCATCACAAGTTAAGTGGTATCAAAGCTTTAGGTTCACTGAGTCTACAGAGACATAGGATTAAGGTTGTTGATGCTGTTCTAGTGTCTTCCATAGTATCTGATAGTGTCTTCTACTCATACAGGAGAAGAAGAACTAGAAGATGTCAGGATCACACAGAGAACATGATGCTGAGAGCAACACTGCTGCACCAGGAATAGGTATATGGGATCAGAGCAGAGAAGAACATATACATGCACATCCCCAGTTTTACCTAGCCATGATAGAGAGCCCAGCTTTCCCTGCTCTGCTTGAGCAATTTAGTACAACTATGATGCATATAGTAGATCGTGCATTGGCAATGCAACCTAGACTACCAGTCTCCAATGATAAAGTTTTGAACTCCAATAGGATTCTTGCTCAACAACAGCATGTTGGAGCAATGAATAATGGTAAAAAGAATAAGTTACAACCTAAAACTAGGGTTTGCTATGGGTGTAGATAGCCTGGACATATTATTAAACACTGTCCAGAAAGGAAAAATAAAAGAAGAATTGAGAAAAGGCCTATCCAAACTCAGGAACAGAGGCCTAGTAATCCAAAAAGGGAATGTTCTTGGCACCACTAGTACAACCAATGTCTAATACACCAAGGCAATGGTTACCCGAAAAGGGTAAAGAACCTTTTAGACCACATCTAAAGCTCAGAACTTGCTACCAATGTAGAGAGGTAGGACATCTGACAAGAGATTGCTCAGCCAAAAATGTTATGGTGAATCAACCTCAGAGGCAGAATCAACATGAGGCAGTGAACCATCCACGAATCATGACAGGTTAGACAAAATAATGTCATTCTAATATGTCATTTTATGATTCCCTGAGATTAATTTAGGAAGTAATTGATAGAGCTTTCTTTGATTAGTCCTATAAGGACTTACATTTTTCATAGTAAACATTGTGGATGTTTTATATTTTTTTGCTCTTACCTCTATGAGAGAAGATGAGGTATAGAAAAGATGCCTGGATAAAATCCAAGAATGATGAATCTTATGCTCATGATGATAAGAAAAGAAAGGAATATGATAGTATACAAAGTGCATACTACTTAATCTCAATATTTATATACCCTGGCCAATAGGTATACAACTATTGATGATAAAGTAAGTATGGAAACTCTTAGATTGTTATCTTTCTGATTGCTCTGATCAAGTAGTCATTCTGAGACAATCTAATGAGTATCATGAAATTTGAAATATGGTATAGATAAATGTGTCATATCCTAATTACAAGAAAGAAAAATCTGAGATAATATCAGATGAGTATGTGTGTATGAGGAAGTAAAAAGTATACTCCTCATAAGATAAGAATGAGAACAAGGGAGGTGACCCCTGTTAAAAAAACGTTTGTGTATAATAAAGATCTTTTCCCATAATATGGAAATGGGAAATATGATAAGATCATAAGATGCTCATGAACATGTTCGATAATAACAAAGAAAGGAATGATGTTATGTAAACATCCTTATAAATTCCTATGCTGAAGGCAAGGAAACTAGGATGAGACAAAGAGTAAATGATTCTTGAATAGTTGAAAACTCATGAAATAATAAGAGGGATATGATTCCTTGTCTTCTTTCCTTTCAGGGACATGGCAATCAAGTGGGTCTTAGGACGCTTGATGTGCATAAGATAAAAATGTTAATGTGATGGATACTTAGAAAAGTATCAGTTTATCTTGGACTTTGGTTCCAAGGTGAAGATATATGTAACAACTAATGTTCCAAGATGAAAGGAAGATAAATATGTGATGTGTTTTCAACACATGTGACAGATACCATGGTAAGAGATCCTGGTATCTAAAAAAAATAGATGATTTATGTTGGCTACTTGGAATGGTCAACCAAGAAATCAGTTTGACTATAAAATAGTATGAACATCATATGTTCGGGGTTAATGCTTTGAATAAACATGATATTAATAAAGAATGTATGATGTTTCTTTGAATAAGAAAGATGTTACCTGACACAGAATTAACTCCACAGTCAATAATGAGAAAGACAATGGAGTATGTTTCCTGTGTAAAAGATTCTATGAGAATCTTGTGTTGATCAAAGTTCTATGGTGTCTCCATAATAATGAGATGTTATGTGAAGACATTATTATTTTATGCATGAATAATATATGTCTCCCTTTTATCTGGGATTTCGGGGACGAAATCCTTATTAGGAGTTTATAATTTTTAACATCCCTGACCTGGGTTATGCCTTAACCCTAGAAGTTTTTCTTAAGAAAGATAATTAGATCCTTAATTTTATCTTTTGAAAAGTAATTATGGCCAAGACGAACTTATGTTTCAATTTTGGTCCTGTTTTGATAATATTGAAGCAATGTGCGCTTATTTTGGACTAAAGGGCAAATTACCCAAGTTGAGGGGTTAACTTGCAAATGTTACATGATTAAATGTTCCTCATGTGTTGAAGCATCATGAGAATGAATATGATGCAGAGGTATGGCTTGGTCAAAGCCTGAGTACCAAGAATGAACTGATAAAGCAATGTTTATGCATTAAAACCTAGTTTTGGTATATTATGCAATTTACCCAAAATCCAGGGTTCAATATGAAAATTTCCACTTCAAAATAGTCCATAATATTTCTTGTAATCATGTAGAGAAAATAAAATGAGAGGGGCATCTCATTTGAATCACTTTGGAGGAGAGAGAGTCTTGATATTAAAATAATCAAGATTTAAGCATAATTGGAACCTTACCTCAATTTAATGCAAAAATAAATATATTAATTGAAGTGCTCTTCAACCAAAATTTTGTTGGTTGAAATACATACATATGGACGTCCTTGTGCCTTGCAAAGGCACGAAAATATCCAAAGAAAGTGGATAACTCACTCACATTATTATAAGAAAAAGAAATATCCACTCACTTTAGGATATTATTATTATAAGGGTTAAAGTGCTTAATTTGCTTTTATTTATTTCTTGGATAATTCAGAGGAATAATAGGCAAGGAAGATAGCCTCGTAACCAAGGAAGGGAAGGGGGCAAATGGAAAGGATATGGAGGAGATAATTCCTACTTTCTCTCTCTTAAATGAATTTTTAATAAAATGCATATATGCTCCCTTATCCATAGCTTGGATGGGTAATTTCGAATCCACTTTCATTCCTTGCTTGCAAAAACGACCCATGGAGCTTGTAGAAACAGGAGGACGACCCCCAACCTGTTGGTAAGCTTCTTGATCACTTTCAACCATGATTTCATGGTGGACATCGAAAATAAATCATTGATTTCTTCTTTTCTTCACTCCATCTTCAACCCTAGCCAATCTTTTCACCCAAAAGCTTGAGGAAGAGCCTAGGGGGAGTTGAAAAAGCTTCTACCACCATTTTTTATGTGAATCTCCAAGCTTTGAAGCTCATTTGGAGGTGGGTTATATAACTTGAACCCTCAATCATTGTTATTGAACTCAATTTCTCAATTCAATTGATTCAATTGTTCTTCTTGCAATACCTTTGATTAATTGATGCAACTTCCATGGGTATGGCAGTATATTTCATGGGGATGAAGGTTGATGGTGATGACATAATCACAAGCACACATATCAACAAATTTGAGTTGCAAACGGTTTTTTACTTTTGGACCAAACGGTTTCACCAAATCGTTTGGAGACCAAACAGTTTGCAAACCGTTTGATGACTTGGACTCCAAACTACAAGAGAGGGTTGACCGTTTGGTTAGGTTGATCATTTGAGGTCTGAACCCAAGTACATGTTGGATGATGATCCAATGGATCCAATTTATTGATTCAATGTATGGACAATCTTTCAATTGGAAACCCTAATCGAGTTGATTGAAGAATTTATGATTGATCCTAACGATTTCAAGATAATTTGGGTCAAACAGTTTTGAAACCGTTTGAGCCCAAATGGTCTTGAAATCATTTAGGACCAAATGGTTTCAAAACCGTTTGGAGGGTTAATGGTTGATCATTGATTATTGTATAAAGATCTAATGGTGTTGATTGATGAATCCTTCAATTGCCTAATCAATGGTCAGTTCAATGGTGCAAATTAGATTCAATTTGATTGATGAATGTACCTAATGAAACCTTGCGGTTTTGAGACTGATTTGGCCCAAACGTTCTTGAGACCGTTTGAGTCCAAACGATCTTGAAACCATTTGGGGTCAAACAGTTTCAAAATCATTTGGAGTCAAACGGTTTCAAAACCGTTTGGTGATGAAACCCCAAAACGTAATGGAGGTCAAATGTGATTCAATCATTTGGAAATTGAAGGTGATGATTGTTCCATTGATCCAATGATTGATAGCAATGATAATCAATGATAGGTATAAATGTTGAATCCCTAAAGTATCTAGATGATTAGTACCTTTAAAGGGATAAACCCTAATTGCATATAATAGTAATAACTCAGTACCCTATGTTAATCATAGTTGTATATACTTGATCGTATGATTGATGTAACTAAATCAAGTGGAGAGAATGATATAATGGAATTCATACTTTAGTATGATTCATGTGGTAATTAAGGGTATGATCCTTAGTAAAGAGATGATAAAACCCTAATCATGGGCATAAACCCCTAATTGACAAGGTTATTGAACCCTAACCCTAATTCAGGGCAATTTTGAGTGAAACCCTAATCTAGGGTAAGGATGTAACCCTAATCTAGGGTGATGATATGTGTAAACCTAATTTAGGGTAATGTGATGTAAAACCCTAAATTGGGATGAATAGTAAACCCTGATTATGGATACTTGAATAGGAATCCTAATTGGGATGAATAGTAAACCCTAATTGTGGGTAATTAAAGTGGAAATCCTAATTGAGGATGATTCCATGTGAAACCCTAAATGAGGATGATTCCATGTGAAACCCTAGTTGAGGGTGATGCCATGGGAAATCCTAATTTAGGGTAATGCCATGTGAAACCCTGAATTAGAATAATGTTATGTGGAACCCTGATGTAATGATGTGTTGTAAAATTTAAATCTGGCGTGATGCCATGTAATGATATATGAAACCCTAATGAGGGTATAATGGCCAATACATTAAAGTAGAGTGTGGTTGACATAATCAAATAAGATGAGAATGTTACACCATGAAGGGTGAAATTGATAAACCATATGAATGGTAATATTGATACTTTAATATGTAAGGGTATAAGGGACAAGGTGATGCCTAGATCATTATACATACAACTATATACATGTGATTAACTTGACATACATGTATCAACCCTATACACCTTACAAAGATGAGGACAAGACACTCTTAGGAGTGATGTATGCAACACTAAATAATGGTGTGGATAGTATTTTGAGAGTTGAGATACCCAAAGTGGTTGATAATGATATCAACGATGCCTAACCATTAGACAAGTCCATATCATTAAAAATAGCTGGACAAATCTAGTGTGTGACCTATGCACTATATGATAAAGGTGATAGGTGAGAGGTTAAAAGAATTAAGAGGGAAATACCTTAATACAAGATAAGTTGGTAAATTTCAAGTGAGTTATAAGTGATGAGAAAAGTGATACATCAAGACATGATAGATATCGCATTCAACACTTCAGGATTGATACACCTTGTTACACTTTAAATCCTATTTTAGTTAGATAAGAAACACATGAAATGTGTTATATAAACTGATACAATGAAATGTAAGGAGTTTGATACATTTTGATAATTATAGGCTAACATACCTTGAGAAAGGGGTTAACCCAAACTAATGAGTATGATGTAATCATACCCTGGCAAGGATGAGAAATAAACTCATACCTTGCATTAATAATATTTAATGATATGTGATGAGAACAATAAGAATGTGTGAATGCTTGTGATATTAAAAGAGGCTCTTAGAGGAGTGGAGCAATTAATTAGGGTTGGATTCATAAAATGAACATAAGCCCTAATTAATGTGTAATGGGAAATCCTAACCCTAATTTTGGGTAATAGGATGAAAAACCCTATTTGATGGCAATCCATGTGTAATGTTTGTGTAACAAGTATCATGTATACCTTGGTCTGAGTACCTAGAGGTAATAATTACCTAATAAGTGGTAACAATGAATGTTCAGTGATGAACCTAGGGTTTAAATACCCAAATTTGATAAGCATGGTAATAATGTGGTGGAGGGATGATAATTCCCAGTATTTAAATGAGGGACTGAGATCCCAATGTCTTATAAAGACTGAGAAGTGATTGATAAAATAGTACATGGTTTTTTGTAGCATTTGTCATAATAAGTTATGTTTGAGAACTTGACTGATGCTAAAAGAATATGATAATGTACCTAATTAATCAAGTGAAATCATATCATGTAGAGCCCTGGCCATAGATCCATCATCGTCAATAATAGGTGATGGTGAAACGGGTTGCTCTGCAGCTAAAACCCGGAATGCATATTTTTGAATATGTGGGGGTTAATGGGCGAACATATCCTTACGTCCTGATGAGGATATTGATGGAAGGTAAACATTAAACATCTCAATCCTTCATTGTATGTGTCGGGATGGATGTATCACAAATCTCCCGATGATTGGGATAGATGATGTACACATCTCCCAATAATACTTAATGTTGGGTTGATGGAGATAAACATTAAATATCTCGATTGCCGATGAGAGTGCAGTTGACGCTGTAACTCTGTAGTGAAGTTGCCATTATACCCTGGAAAGCTATATTGAGCAGTTGACATAAGTCCTGCTTGTGGTCCCACACTGACCGGGATGTGGGAGGTCATGGGAATCCGACTCTTCCATTAACCTATGTATGATACCGATTTCAACTTCGCAGTGGTCAGTTGGAGTATGAGAGGTCTACCTCATCTCCTCAGGGCATAAGTGTGATTGTAAAATATAATCAACTGTATAGCATGTTTGCTTAGGAATTGAATACGGAAATTCATTGGCTGATGTTACATTTCTTTTATGCATCTTTAGTGGATAGATGTGAACTATGTCTCTTTACATTCTTTGCAAGGTGGATAGATGATTTACAACTCTACCATGAGTAGATGCAAAGTTCTCCATAGGAAAGGAAATTACTTGATTCTGTTCATACAATGATTTATCTACTGTTAAATATATAAGATTCCTCTGCTCAGTTTTAATTTAATAAACTGCAATAATGATGTTTTTGGCATAGAGTTATATCTCTCACTGGGGCAATTTACAATTGTCTCACCCCCGTGGGAACCAACATTTTTAGGTGGATGCAGACGAAGAGTCAGAAATCCCATAGCAGAGAAAGAACAACAACAACATTAGGGACAATAGTAATATCTCAGGTGGAGATACTGTCTGTCGAGTCTTGTTGTCAAGAGTCCTATGTGTCGTTTCTGTACTCTCAGGTCCTAGGAGTCAGTAGTTTGTGATTTTAGAATCGATCTAAGGTTTTGGCTTGATGCCTCGAGATTTCAAGTTGCCTATGTACAAATTTAATAGAGAAGCTATGTAATCCTCGAGAAGAGATGGTACATGACATGTACATTATAATCCAGGATGTAATTGAAATACAATGGTTCTTGTTAAAAGAGTTTTCCTAAGAATGGATCTCTTTGCAAATTATTTTAATTTTTAGTAATTTTCAGTAATCCACTGTTAATAATGTTTGCTTCCGTATGTTTTATTGTTGATGGCAATTAATATCTTAATGATAGTGGGCGTCATCATAGATTGGGTCTACCAATAATGTTGATATCATTACCCCTCTCCTTTCTAATCATAAAGTGGCGTGATCATACAAACACCCATGATTGATAGTTTTTTTATATATTATTAATGTGCTTACCCTTTTCTTATGCTATTGTCATATATGGAATTTTCTTTTCTTTTGTTTTTATGTCTTTTCTTCTTCTGTTAAAGCTTAAATTTATAAAGCCAAATCTCATTTTAACTCCCTAAGATTGAAAATATGAGTTAGCATCATGAGAGTGTCTAACACCTTCCCTATATGTAACTCTGTGTATCACCCTATTCTCTTGTTTATCTTCCATTGCTTATCTACATAATTCCTAAAGTTTTTTTTCGTTGTCTTCCTCATTTTCCTCATATTCACGGTGGCAATTTCACCTTCTACACATGTAACTCAGTGGTTTCATCATATTCTCTTGTTTATCATCCATTCCATATGAATGTGATTCCTAAAGCCTTTTCCATTGTCTTCCTCAATTTTCCTCATATTCATGGCAACTAACTTCATTTTAACCTTTGATTGCTCATGTAGTTTTTGTAACACACTAAAAATCAAGGCATTGACTCCATTTTCATCCGAACTTACTCCCACATTTTCAGGCCTTAGAAGGGTGGACACACCCTATCACATTTGTGTAAGAATAAGTAGTAGGATATAGGGATGTTAATATGTCTAGGTATACCAAAATGCCTGTCAATCCATATTGTTTACGATTCATCATGGGTCTAGATTTTTTACTTGTAGACACTGGTAAATCAATGTTTAAGTGGGTTCACTAATGGATATGTCTGGATCCAGACCCACTAGACCCACATACACACTATTTAAAAATGACTATATAAATAATATGTCGCTTAAAAATTCAGAATTTCATTGTAGTTGAACATTTCATTCATTCACAATCCCTACATTTATCAAACTTCCTGATACACAATTACATCATTGGGCCACATAATTGTAGTTTATAATTGCAAAAGGTAAACCGTGCTATGTGTATGGGCTTTCATCTTCCGTATGAAAACATTGTGCCCAACTAATCCGGAACATACACTTCGCCATGGCCCTCACAATCCAACTTATCAGATTATTGGACATAAAGACGGATGCAGAAGATAAGCACATAAGATCTGGATCCATGTGCAACCGACTTACAACAGGACTTCCCATTCATATCTATATTAACCGCTGAAATTACCAAATACTAACAAAACAACACCTTAAGGGAATTTAGAGTGAGTGAGTGTAACATCCCTGACCTGGGTTATGAACTAACCCTAGATGTTTTGATTAAAATATGTAATTATATACTTGTGATTATCTTTTGGTATGTAATTAAATCTCCTAAGGAACATACATTTCCATTTCTGTCCCTTTTGAACAATGTTGTAATATTGTTTTGTAATACATGGACCTATGTGCAAATTACCCAATTAAAAGGGGTTAACTTACAAATTGCACATGTTAAGATGTTCCTTTGGTGTTGAGACATCATAACAATGAATATGATAAAGTATGATGGATTCTCCAAGCTTGGACACCAAGATGCAGCTTGTGGAGCAATCCTTGTACTTAAAACTCTAGTTTTGGTGTAAAGTGCAATTTACCCAAAATATGGGGTGCAACTTGTAAAATACACCTTCTAGAGTATCTTTTATGACTCTTGGAATCATTAAGAGTAAGAATGATGAAGATGTCACTTCAATTGAATAATTAAACAAGAATGATAACCCTTATAAATTAAATGATCAAGTTATAAGTCTAATAACCCTTCTATATGTGCAACTTAGTAAGAAGTTGGCTTTATTCACCTTTAGACCTTGGGTTTAAGATGAGTTTTTCTTAAGTATGGAAGGGAGAAACGTGGTTTATAATAAGGGAAGGACCTAGAGGAGAAATGGAGAAACAAGTTGTCCTTATGTTGAAATTTCACCTAAAGTATATATACACCTTTTCTCACATAGCAAGGATCGTTTCCTTCACTTCCTTTCTTATCCCCTTGCTTAGACCGACTTAGGACATATCTATGGAGAAGAGGAGAACGGCCAAGCAGTTCTAGGTAAGCTTTGATCATCATCTTGCTCGAATTCATGGAGGAATTCATGGTGCAAGGTTGGTTTTATGGTCTTCCTTACTTGTTTCTTCTTTCTAGCCATCTTTTCCCAACCTTTCCTTGGAGAAACACCCTTGGCCGACCTTCGGAGATCAAGACACCATTAAATACTTGAAGCTTGGAAGCTTGGAGCTCAAGGAACGACCTTAAGGCGGGTTTTATAACTCTAAACCTTTTGCTTTCTTATGCATGTCTTTGTACTTGCAAAAGTAGCTTGTTCTTCTTTCCCCCATCCTTCCTTGCTTTCTTGCATCTAAAACCATGGGGAACAGACCTGGATCTGGAGGTAGAAGAAGGGGGGCGTGAATACCTATGTCACTTTAGCAAACGGTCTTGCACCCTTGGCCAAACGGTTTGCAAAACCGTTTGGGGGTTTTGCAAAACCGTTTGAGGGGCAAACGGTTTCACAAGGTCGGTTGGAGCAAACGGTCTCCAAGACCGTTTGAGGGCATTGACCAAGCGTGGACCGTTTGGGATTTCTGTTCATAATTATGTAGTATAATGACCCACCAAATTTGAGGGGTTAACTCCAAAGGAATCGTAGGTTAAAGGCCAATCAATTAGGAAAATCAAATTGAATTAAGTGCTGATTTTCCAATCTGTTTAACTTGAACTTCTTGGGCAAACGGTCTCAAACCGTTTGAGTGCGTTGACCAAGCATGGACCATTTGGGATTACTGTTCCTAATGATGTGGTCTAATAACCCACCAAATTTTATAGATTAAATCCCAAGGAATCGAGAGTTGAAGGCTAAACAATTGGATAAACCTAATTGGATTAAGTGCTGATTTTCCAATTTGATTAATTGAACTTTTTGGGAAAACGGTCTCAAGACCGTTTAAGGGCGTTGACCAATCATTGACCGTTTGGGATTCCTGTTCATAATCATGTTAGTTAATAACCCTCCAAATTTGAGGGATTAACTCCAAAGGAATCGTGAGTTGAAGGCTAATCAATTATGTAAACCCTAATTGGATTAAGTGCTGCCTTTCAACTTGATTGATATGACTTTTTAGGTTTTCTTGCCCAAACGGTCTCAAGACCGTTTGGAGGTCACCCAAGACCATTTGGAGGTCTAGGGTTGGATATGGTTAAGTGTTTGAAGGACAAAAGATATGGTGTTAACCATAATCGACTAAGTGTTGGATTTGCATTGAATTGAGTTGATTGTTTGGGGTTGATTGGCCCAAACGGTCTCAAGACCGTTTGGGGATCACCCAAACGGTCTCAAGACCGTTTGGAGGTCTGGGGTCAAGTATAGTTGACCAATTGAAGGTCCAAAGGTACACAATTACAAGGCAATCAATTGCTGATTTGACGATCAACTCAATAGCTCAAACTCTAATGATTTTTCACTAGAATCCAAGGGTTGGGTGAGCCAAACGGTCTCAAGACCGTTTGGAACTCATCCAAACGGTCTCAAGACCGTTTGGAGGTCACCCAAGACCGTTTGGAGGTCTAGGGGTGAGTATGGTTAAGCAATTGATGATCCAATGATACTAAGTTGGAATGTAATCAATTGTTGTTTTGGTGATCAATCCAATGATCCAAACCTTAATTGGTTGACTTGGATTTTGATGATATGATGGGCAAACGGTCTCAAGACCATTTGGAGGTCATCCAAACGACCTCAAGACCGTTTGGGGTCAGGTAATGTCCCAATGTAATGATGGTTCAATAGGTTCAAATCAATTAGTCCCACATTGAAATATGTTGAAGGGTTATTGATTCCAATCCCTAATTCAATTGAGTTAAACCCTAATTGATGGTCAATTGAGGGTCAAGTGAGGGACAAATCAGTTGAAGGTTGACCTATTAAACTCAATTAAGGTATGAGTACAGGTCCAATTGATGATTGGTTCCATGAATTCAAAGATTGAAGGAATCAACATTGGAAACCCTAATTCAATTGGATACCTTATGAAGTGGAGGTCCAATGTGATTGAATCCTTGAGAATTAAGATGATGAATTTTCTATTGATCCAATAATGATTAGTAATGATAATCAATGAAGGTGTGAAGGTTGAAACCCTAATAATACCTAAGTGATTAAGAACCAATTAAAGGGAGAATTCTTAATTGTTTATAGGATTAATAGCTTGATACACTATGTTAACCATAGTAGCATGTACTTGATTGAAGGGTTGATGTGACCTAATCAAGTTAAAAGAATGAAAGATTAGAATATATATATATATATATATATATATATATATATATATATATATATATATATATATATGAATGATGGAATGATCTTATGTAGCACGACCGTGCAAGGGAGCACGGCCGTGGTAGCCTTAGCTTTCATGACCGTGCAAGGGAGCACGGCCGTGGTAGTCTTACTTTGCACGACCGTGCAAGGTGGCAAGGCCGTGGTGTCCTATTATGAAATTGAGAAGTTTTGGTATTGTGCTGACATTGTTATATATGCATGTCCTTATTTGTATAAGTCATACAAGTTGATATTATGAGGTAATCATAGCCAGGTATGAGTTATGATGTCATATTCCTTGAAAACAATTATAAGCTTTTAGAGTAATGATATGTGAAAAGTATATACATTGCTTCAATCAAGGTCATGCTAATAGATGACTTGATGCTGATATGGCACTTGATAGCAAGTGTTATGATGATATAAGGGTGTGAGCACCCATGTTATTGAATCATAGTGATAAGATGATTAAGAATTGATATCCAGTTGATAACTGATATGAGTTATACTTGTACATTTAGTATTCTTCTGTTATAGCCATGTTTAGTGCTTGAATGTTTGGAAACATGTATGATGCTAAAAGAATACTGATATGTACCTAATAATCAAGTATAATCATACCATGTAGAGCCCTGATCATAGATCCATCATTGTCAGAATTTAAATAATAGTGAAACAAGTTTTACAAAGGGAACTCCTGGATCACATACTTTAGAGTATGTGAGAGTATATGGAATAACTGATAAAAGTTAAGCTTGATAGGTTTCATATAGAGGTGATCAGATCCAGGTAAGATTTATAATGCTAATTGCATTAAGAACACTTGTTACCTATAATTCAAGAGTATAACTAAATGTCATGTTATCTGGTAAGTGATAACCTATGAGCTTGATAGGTTGAATGAGCCACGAGTAATATGATTTGTTGATCTTCAATGGTCATATTATTTAGATAACCGGATAAAATGAGATGTTACTTGGTAACAAATGCTATGATTAGTCCAGGGGTTTGAACTCCCACATTCTGGATTTCATATTAATAAGATGGTTAGGGATTGATATCCCAATATTAAAAATATGAGGTATGACCTAAACCAAAGTGTTTCTATGTGAAATTCTATTACGGAATAATCCTATGAAAAGCTTAACTACAAACTAATGGGTTATGAATGTAAATAACCCTTGTATTACATAAGTAATGTTAAGTCTGATATCATATGTACAAGTTATGCAGATATGTTGTGGAGTTGGAATCCTAACACTTTGGGAGAAGGAGTATGGCTACAGGCCATCCTTTCCCAAATAATAATGCCAGGCAATGGATATATGATCCAAGTCTGAAGGGAGTTAGTGATGTGATAAGTGACATGTGATTTTATCAATTTATAGTTGCATTGCTATTAGTAGAAAGAATAGTTTAATATGTTAAACATTGTTTTAACTACTCTCAAATATACATAACTTCTTTGTGTACATTTATTCTCTTATGCTGCAATAATTATGCTTCTGGCGAAGAGTTATATCTCTCGCTGGGACGATTTTTATAATTGTCTCACCCCGTAGATTTCAACCTTTAGGTGGACGTGGGCGAGGAGGCAGAAATCCTTCAATAGGTGAAGGGCAGCATCAGCAGTACCAAGGACAGCAGTGAAGCTTCAGGTGGAGGCATTGGCTGCTATGTCATGTGTAGATAGTGTTAGAGTCCTATATGTCGTCTCTGTACTCTCAGGTCCTCAGAGTAATAGTTAGTGCTTTCGAGTTTTTGGTCCAGTCCTTAGAGACTTTTGTATCTTGCCTTACAGAGTTTCACTGATGGATCAGTTGTAAACAACTTATCATGTTGCTTTATGAGAAAGCTTTACCTTTAAAGGATCTCTTTGTTAAAAGTTTAATTTTTTTAGTGATTTCTGGTAATCCGATGCTTAGTGAACGCTTCCGCATTAGTTAATCTTGTTTTCTCGAAACAGACGTTTCAATTAGTGGTATCTGAGCTCTAGGTTCGCTGAGTCTACAGAGATATAAGACTAAGATTGTAGAGTCTGTTCTAAGTGTTTTCCAGATTATCTGATAGTATCTTCTGCTCACATAGGAGGAGAAGAACTTGAAGATGTTTGGACCATGTGAAGAGCATGCCGATGAGGGTAGTTCTTCTGCACCAGGAGGAGGTGCAGGAGACCAGAATAGGGAAGGGCATGTACCTGAACAACCCCAGTTTGACCCAGCTGAGATAGAAAATCCAGCTACTTATGCTTTATTTGATAAGTTTCTGGCAGCCATAACACACATAGCAGATAGGGTGCCACCATCTGCATCTAGGGCACCAGCCCATCAGGAAGGTTATGGAACCGACAAGACTTTCGAGAGACTTCGCCGGGTGGGAGCCATAGACTATGCTGGTACATTTGATCCAGCAGATGCTGATCTATGGTTGACAGAGCCGGAAAAGGCTTTCAGGATCCTTGATATTCCTAAAGCTGAAAAGGTTAAGCATGCAGTATACCTCCTAGAAGGAAGTGCTGGTAATTGGTGGATGATAGAGGAAGATAAGAGACCAGGTGAAGAAATAGGATGGGAGGTTTTCCGATGAGAATTCGTCAATAGATACTTCCCTAAGACGTATCTAGATGAGAAGATCTCTCAATTTGATAAGATCACACAAGGACTGATGAACGTTAGCGAATATGAAGCTAAGTTCATGGAGTTACTACGGTTTTGTCCACAGATGGCAGTTAGTGATGAAGAAAGAATTCGGCGTTTTGAGAAAGGATTGAATGCTGAACTAGCCAGTCCTTTGTCTGCCTTGGAGAACAGAGAAAGGTTTGCCACCTTTTTGGAGTCAGTAAGAAGGATAGAGAGGTCGGAAACCATGAAACAACAAACAAGTAGTAAGAAGATGTACACCCAACCTCAAGAACAAAGGCCTGAAAGTTTTAAGAAGCCAAGATTTTCTACACCAATGGCAATATCAGAATTCCCTACCCAGACACAATGGGTGTCAAGTGGAAATAGGGACCATAGTAGTATTCCAAGAAGACCCTCCGACATAGCCTCAGCATCGGTAACTGGATCGTATAGACACCTTGCACCCAGGATCTGTTACTTATGTAGACAACCGGGACATCTGGCAAGGGATTGTCCAGACAGGAATGCAATAATGACTCGACCTCAAGGACAGAGTCTGCAAGGCCCACAAGGGAGGCAATATAATAATAGAGGACGTGGACAAACATCCCATACAGGTCAGATGAAATAAGTATTGTTTTATTATTACATATTAGGATTCTATGTGTTAAAAATATGGAAGTTAGCTGCTTTTGAATTTCTTGACTAAGTCCTAGAAGGACACAAGAAAGATAAGAATTCATATCTTACTCAATATTCTTTAAAACAATTTATAATCTCCCTTAACTGTGTATTAAAAGGATGAGATATAGATGTGATACCTGAAGAATAACCTAGAGTGATAAATTCTGTGTGTATAATGATATGAAAAGCAAAGAATAGGATGATAAGTAAAATACATACTACCTAATCTTAATACTTATATACCCTGGCCAGGTATATGGTTATTGTAGATAAGGCAAGTATGAAACTCTTAGATTGTTATCTTTTGATTACTCAGACCAGGTAATTATTTTGAAACAATCTAAGGAGTATAAGAAAAATTAAATGAGAGGATCTTAGTGAATACTTAGTGAACATACTTTGTGAACATACTTAGTGAATATACTTAGTGAATTTCCTCAGTGAATACTTAGTGATCATACTCAGTGAATTTCCTCAGTGAATACTTAGTGAACATACTTTGTAATCATACTTAGTGGATATACTTAGTGAACTTCCTCAGTGAATACTTAGTGATCATACTCAGTGAATATACTCAGTGAATACTTAGTGAACATACTTAGTGAACATACTCAGTGAATATACTCAGTGAATACTCAGTGAACATACTCAGTGAATATACTCAGTGAATACTCAGTGAACCTACTTAGTGAATATACTCAGTGAATATACTCAGTGAATACTCAGTGAACATACTTAGTGAATATACTCAGTGAATACTCAGTGAACATACTTAGTGAATATACTCAGTGAACTTACTCAATGAATACTTAGTGAGCAAACTTAGTGAATGTACTTAGTGAATATACTCAGTGAACTTACTCAGTGAATACTTAGTGAGCAAACTTAGTGAACATACTTAGTGAATATACTCAGTAAACTTACTCAGTGAATACTTAGTGAGCAAACTTAGTGAACATACTTAGTGAATATACTCAGTAAACTTACTCAGTGAATACTTAGTGAGCAAACTTAGTGAATATACTTAGTGAATATACTTAACGAACTCTTTTAGTAAAAGCCTTTGAAACAATACACTTAGTAAATTTACTTAGTGAAATCCTCCAAGACAAATTGCTTAGTGAACCTTCTCAGTGAATGTTTCCAAATTAATTGATTAGCAAGATATGATACTTAAATAATATCTGCTTCCTTTTATCTGAGATTTCGAGGACGAAATCCTTGTTAGGGGGATATAATTTGTAACATCCCTGACCTGGGTTATGAACTAACCCTAGATGTTTTGCTTAAAATATGTAATTAGATACTTGTGATTATCTTTTAGTATGTAATTAAATCTCCTAAGGAACATACATTTCCATTTCTGTCCCTTTTGAACAATGTTGTAATATTGTTTTGTAATACAGGGACCTATGTGCAAATTACCCAATTAAAAGGGGTTAACTTAAAAATTGCACATGTTAAGATGTTCCTTTGGTGTTGAGACATCATAAGAATGAATATGATAAATTATGATGGATTCTCCAAGCTTGGGCACCAAGATGCAGCTTGTGGAGCAATCCTTGTACTTAAAACTCTAGTTTTGGTGTAAAGTGCAATTTACCCAAAATATGGGGTGCAACTTGTAAAATACACCTTCTAGAGTATCTTTTATGACTCTTGGAATCATTAAGAGTAAGAATGATGAAGAGGTCACTTCAATTGAATAATTAAACAAGAATGATAACCCTTATAAATTAAATGATCAAGTTATAAGTCTAATAACCCTTCTATATGTGCAACTTAGTAAGAAGTTGGCTTTCTTCACCTTTAGACCTTGGGTTTAAGATGAGTTTTGCTTAAGTATGGAAGGGAGAAACGTGGTTTATAATAAGGGAAGGACCTAGAGGAGAAATGGAGAAACAAGTTGTCCTTATGTTGAAATTTCACCTAAAGTATATATACACCTTTTCTCACTTAGCAAGGATCGTTTCCTTCACTTCCTTTCTTATCCCCTTGCTTAGACCGACTTAGGAAAGAGCTATGGAGAAGAGGAGAACGTCCAAGCAGTTCTAGGTAAGCTTTGATCATCATCTTACTCGAATTCATGGAGGAATTCATGGTGCAAGGTTGGTTTTATGGTCTTCCTTACTTGTTTCTTCTTTCTAGCCATCTTTTCCCAACCTTTCCTTGGAGAAACACCCTTGTCCGACCTGTGGAGCTCAAGACACCATTAAAGACTTGAATCTTGGAAGCTTGGAGCTCAAGGAACGACCTTAAGGCGGGTTTTATAACTCTAAACCTTTTGCTTTCTTATGCATGTCTTTGTACTTGCAAAAGTAGCTTGTTCTTCTTTCCCCCATCCTTCCTTGCTTTCTTGCATCTAAAACCATGGGGAACAGACCTGGATATGGAGGTAGAAGAAGGGGGGCGTGAATACCTATGTCACTTTAGCAAACGGTCTTGCACCCTTGGCCAAACGGTTTCACAAGGTCAGTTGGAGAAAACGGTCTCCAAGACCGTTTGAGGGCGTTGACCAAGCATGGAACGTTTGGTATTTCTGTTCATAATTATGTAGGCTAATGACCCACCTAATTTTAGGGGTTAACTCCAAAGGAATCGTAGGTTAAAGGCCAATCAATTAGGCAAATCAAATTGAATTAAGTGCTGATTTTCCAATCTGTTTAACTTGAACTTCTTGGGCAAACGGTCTCAAACCGTTTGAGTGCGTTGACCAAGCGTGGACCATTTGGGATTACTGTTCGTAATGATGTGGTCTAATAACCCACCAAATTTTATAGATTAACTCCCAAGGAATCGAGAGTTGAAGGCTAAACAATTGGATAAACCTAATTGGATATAATTGGATTAAGTGCTGATTTTCCAATTTGATTAATTGAACTTTTTGGGAAAACGGTCTCAAGACCGTTTGAGGGCGTTGAACAAGCATTGACCGTTTGGGATTCCTGTTCACAATCATGTTAGTTAATAACCCTCCAAATTTTAGGGATTAACTCCAAAGGAATCGTGAGTTGAAGGCTAATCAATTATGTAAACCCTAATTGGATTAAGTGCTTCCTTTCAACTTGATTGATATGACTTTTTGGGTTTTCTTGCCCAAATGGTCTCAAGACCATTTGGGGATCACCCAAACGGTCTCAAGACCGTTTGGAGGTCACACAAGACCGTTTGGAGGTCTAGGGTTGGATATGGTTAAGTGTTTGAAGGACAAAAGATATGGTGTTAACCCTAATCGACTAAGTGTTGGATTTGCATTGAATTGAGTTGATTGTTTGGGGTTGATTGGCCCAAACGGTCTCAAGACCGTTTGGAGGTCACTCAAGACCGTTTGGAGGTCTGGGGTCAAGTATAGTTGACCAATTGAAGGTCCAAAGGTACACAATTACAAGGCAATCAATTGCTGATTTGACGATCAACTCAATAGCTCAAACCCTAATGATTTTTCACTAGAATCCAAGGGTTGGGTGAGCCAAACGGTCTCAAGACCGTTTGTAACTCATCCAAACGGTCTCAAGACCGTTTGTAGGTCACCCAAGACCGTTTGGAGGTCTAGGGGTGAGTATGGTTAAGCAATTGATGATCCAATGATACTAAGTTGGAATGTAATCAATTGTTGTTTTGGTGATCAATCCAATGATCCAAACCTTAATTGGTTGACTTGGATTTTGATGATATGATGGGCAAACGGTCTCAAGACCGTTTGGAGGTCATCCAAACGACCTCAAGACCGTTTGGGGTCAGGTCATGTCCCAATGTAATGATGGTTCAATAGGTTCAAATCAATTAGTCCCACATTGAAATATGTTGAAGGGTTATTGATTCCAATCCCTAATTCAATTGAGTTAAACCCTAATTGATGGTCAATTGAGGGTCAAGTGAGGGACAAATCAGTTGAAGGTTGACCTATTAAACTCAATTAAGGTATGAGTACAGGTCCAATTGATGATTGGTTCCATGAATTCAAAGATTGAAGGAATCAACATTGGAAACCCTAATTCAATTGGATACCTTATGAAGTGGAGGTCCAATGTGATTGAATCCTTGAGAATTAAGATGATGAATGTTCTATTGATCCAATAATGATTAGTAATGATAATCAATGAAGGTGTGAAGGTTGAAACCCTAATAATACCTAAGTGATTAAGAACCAATTAAAGGGAGAATTCTTAATTGTTTATAGGATTAATAGCTTGATACACTATGTTAACCATAGTAGCATGTACTTGATTGAAGGGTTGATGTGACCTAATCAAGTTAAAAGAATGAAAGATTAGAATACATACATATATATATATATATATATATATATATATATATATATATATATATATATATGAATCATGGAATGATCTTATGTAGCACGACCGTGCAAGGGAGCACGGCCGTGGTAGCCTTAGCTTGCATGACCGTGCAAGGGAGCACGACCGTGGTAGTCTTACTTTGCACGACCGTGCAAGGTGGCACGGCCGTGGTGTCCTATTATGAAATTGAGAAGTTTTGGTATTGTGCTGACATTGTTATATATGCATGTCCTTATTTGTATAAGTCATACAAGTTGATATTATGAGGTAATCATAGCCAGGTATGAGTTATGATGTCATATTCCTTGAAAACAATTATAAGCTTTTAGAGTAATGATATGTGAAAAGTATATACATTGCTTCAATCAAGGTCATGCTAATAGATGACTTGATGCTGATATGGCACTTGATAGCAAGTGTTATGATGATATAAGGGTGTGAGCACCCATGTTCTAGAATCATAGTGATAAGATGATTAAGAATTGATATCCAGTTGATAACTGATATGAGTTATACTTGTACATTTAGTATTCTTCTGTTATAGCCATGTTTAGTGCTTGAATGTTTGGAAACATGTATGATGCTAAAAGAATACTGATATGTACCTAATAATCAAGTATAATCATACCATGTAGAGCCCTGATCATAGATCCATCATTGTCAGAATTTAAATAATAGTGAAACAAGTTTTACAAAGGGAACTCCTGGATCACATACTTTAGAGTATGTGAGAGTATATGGAACAACTGATAAAAGTTAAGCTTGAAAGGTTTCATATAGAGGTGATGAGATATAGGTAAGATTTATAATGCTAATTGCATTAAGAACACTTGTTACCTATAATTCAAGAGTATAACTAAATGTCATGTTATCTGGTAAGTGATAACATATGAGCTTGATAGGTTGAATGATCCACAAGTAATATGATTTGTTGATCTTCAAAGGTCATATTATTTAGATAACCAGATAAAATGAGATGTTACTTGGTAACAAATGCTATGATTAGTCCAGGGGTTTGAACTCCCACATTTTGGATTTCATATTAATAAGATGGTTAGGGATTGATATCCCAATATTAAAAATATGAGGTATGACCTAAACCAAAGTGTTTCTATGTGAAATTCTATTACGGAATAATCCTATGAAAAGCTTAACTACAGACTAATGGGTTATGAATGTAAATAACCCTTGTATTACATAAGTAATGTTAAGTCTGATATCATATGTACAAGTTATGCAGATATGTTGTGGAGTTGGAATCCTAACACTTTGGGAGAAGGAGTATGGCTAAAGGCCATCCTTTCCCAAATAATAATGCCAGGCAATGGATATATGATCCAAGTCTGAAGGGAGTTAGTGATGTGATAAGTGACATGTGATTTTATCAATTTATAGTTGCATTGCTATTAGTAGAAAGAATAGTTTAATATGTTAAACATTGTTTTAACTACTCTCAAATATACATAACTTCTTTGTGTACATTTATTCTCTTATGCTGCAATAATTATGCTTCTGGCGAAGAGTTATATCTCTTGCTGGGATGATTTTTATAATTGTCTCACCCCGTAGATTTCAACCTTTAGGTGGACGTGGGCGAGGAGGCAGAAATCCTTCAATAGGTGAGGGGCAGCATCAGCAGTACCAAGGACAACAGTGAAGCTTCAGGTGGAGGCATTGGCTGCTATGTCATGTGTAGATAGTGTTAGAGTCCTATATGTCGTCTCTGTACTCTCAGGTCCTCGGAGTAATAGTTAGTGCTTTCGAGTTTTTGGTCCAGTCCTTAGAGACTTTTGTATCTTGCCTTACAGAGTTTTACTGATGGATCAGTTGTAAACAACTTATCATGTTGCTTTATGAGAAAGCTTTACCTTTAAAGGATCTCTTTGTAAAAAGTTTAATTTTTTTAGTGATTTCTGGTAATCCGATGCTTAGTGAACGCTTCCGCATTAGTTAATCTTGTTTTCTCGAAATAGACATTTCAGTGAGAGTATTCAACCGTCAGTTGCTAAATCAATGTGGGCATACCATATAATTGACCGATCTAGCAACCATGACAAAGATAAAACGTAACATGTTGCAAGAGTTGATAAAAAAATATAGAGAATAGTAGACTTCATAATGTGACTATTCATAAATCGGAAAAGCAGCTATTCATAACATAAGTAAGAGAAAATAATAACACTTTAGTTAGCATTGGAAGGGAAAAACTGATATAGTCAACATTTCTACTTGTTCAAGTAATATTATATACAAAGAACAAGATCAAATTGTAGATCAATCACAACCTGTTAGATACTGATAAAACTAATTGTATACACTACAAACTATCTATACCTTCTTGGCTTTACCTACTTCAAATTGTTAGAAAATTATCTACGTCACCGTTGCATATTGCATATTATCCTGATCTTCTTGTGTGACATCATAGACCTACCAAATATGGATTTTTAGTATCATTTCATATGAACAATTACATAAAAACCCATTCTTATCACCCCACCTATATCTGATTCTTGGATTGACATCCTGTAGTCTATTAATTGCATACAGCTGAAGCTTTTTCTATGTCTCTTAATTTAGCTGTGGATAATAATTGTATCCATGGAGTTAGAGTGAGTAGGCATGCGCCACACATCTCTCACTTGTTCTTTGTAGATGACAACATACTCTTTGCTAGAGCCACGCGGGAAGAATGCTTGAAGGTAGCTGAAATTATCTGCCAATATGAACAAGCATCAGGACAAAGAATAAACTTATCCAAGACAGAAGTGGCTTTTTGCAAGGGGGTGTCTTATACTTGCAACAAATAAATAAAGGCGCTGCTAAAAGTGGTGGAGGTAGAGAGACACAGAAAATACTTGGGTCTACCTACAACAGTAGGTAGATCTAAGAAACATGTTTTCCAGTTCATATAGGAGCACATAGCAAAGAAACTTCAAGGGTGGAAAGAGAAGCTGCTGTCAAAACCAGGAAAGGGGGTTCTCATAAAGGTCGTGGCCCAATCAATCCCAAGCTGTATCATGAGTCTCTTCCAGTTACCAGATGGTGTGGTGGCAATGATCAATAGTTCCATTGCTAGATTCTGGTGGGGGGCAAAAGAAGGAGAAAGGAAACTCACATGGGTGAGTTGGGTGAATCTTTGCAAACTGAAGAATCAAGGAGGCATGAGATTCAAGGACATACAAGTTTTAAACCAAGCACTGTTAGCAAAGAAATTGTGGCACCTACACACAAGACAAGACACGTTGGTGTACAAAGTATTAAAGGCAAGATATTTTTCGAATTCCACCGTCCTCACAGCTAGTAGAGGAAATAATCCCAACTATGTGTGGCGCAATATCTGGAATTCAAAGGCACTTTTCTTGGAAGGTATACAAGGGTCAGTTGGTAACGGGACATAGATTGATATTTGGGAGGACCGATGGCTATCTCATACGTCAGGTGAGCTGACCATATATAGGAAGGATGAGTATGATAATATAAAGAGAGTCAGTGACATTATGATGTCGAACAGGACCGAATGGGACATGGACACTGTGGATGCAATTTGTTCGTCGAACATTACTGCAGATATCCGGGCCATTATGTTGGGGATCTTTCCCGACGAGGACACTTGCTTTTGGTGGTCAAGCGTGGATGGAAATTACACGGTTAAATCCAACTATTGGCTTGGGACACTTAATACATCAGAATTTGCTGATCTACGCAAGCAGTAGGCAAGTAATCTATGGAAGGAAGTTTGGAGAAGAGGATGGCCACCAAAGGCATCCCACTTCTTGTGGAGGGTGTGTATGGGTAGTATGGCCACGCTTGGCCGATTATATGATAGGTACTGCCATCTAGATGGGGAACACAAGCTGTGTCATCAAGGGAAAGAAACTATAGGCCATATGCGGTTTGAATGCTCCCATGCGTGGGGAGTGTGGAACCGTGAAGGGCAAGGCCTACAGGAGGAAATCAAAGAGGAGCCAACCAAGGTGCAACCGGGGGAGGGTATTGTTCAGCTGTTGCAAAAGAGGACTAATGAAGAAGGCGACCTGATTGTCGCTGCTCTTATGTCCATTTGGAGCCACAGAAATAAGAAAGTCTTCAGTGAGGAGGATAGGGACATCTGCTATATCTTTAAGTCTACCAAATCATTCATGGAAGATCACCATAAGTACAAAAACCAAGAGAAAGGTGTCGGTGGCCAGTGAGTAGACCAGGTGAAGAAGAATAACAGATGCCAACCACCAACAGATGATATTATCAAATTGAATACTGATGCTGCTTGGAAAGGAGATGGAAGGTCGGGAATTGGGATAGCTTGGAGAAATCATAAAGGAGAGCTAAAGAGGGTTGAAGGTGTGTATATTGGTCATGTGCCTGACCCAGTGATAGCCGAAGCTCTAGCTATTAGGCATGTATTGATACCAAGCCATGAACAAGGGATGCAGAAGATTTGTTACAACCCCAATTTTTGGGTTCCTTTGGTGAGAAATGTAATTTCTCATATTAAAGATATTGGAACAAATAATGATATAATTTGTTTTGAATAAATAGATTTCGTTTATAATAGTCTTGATGATTGTGTTGTGGGCTTTATTGGCTATTGGGCCCAATAACAAGGAAATTCAAGTAGTAAATGAATAATTGAGTTTTTGAGAAAAGAAAGGTGTGGAAACCTCTAGAAGGTAAAAGAACTTAATCCAAAGGTGGATTTCGTGCCACATGGGTTCCTTGGGTCCCAATGAGTCCAAAGTTGCATAGAGAATGCAAAAAGAAAAGAAAAGATCAATTAAGTATTTCTTTATTAAGAAAGAAATTGAAAACAATGATAAAATGTGGAAAATAAGTGGAAAGAAGTGTAATTGAGTTATCCTTAGTGGAATTTTGTATCCTAAGGATTCCTAATGATAAAAGGAATACCAATGAGGAAAATAAAAGAGAAATAAAGAGAAATCCTCAACAAGAGATATATTAATAAGAAATAAATAAGATAATGGGAAATAATGGATATAGATGTATCTAGAAGAATAATGAGTGTCCATTAAAAAGGAATTTCGAAATCTTAGAGTTTCTTGGGGTCCAAGGAGCCCCAATGGAGAAGAAAGAAAGAGAAAAAAATAAAAATGCAAAATAAGAGGATTATGTGATACATTATTAATGAATTTTGGTGGCCTTGCTAAAAAGGAAGTATTTCCTATTTAAGGAAAATATAATTTCGAGGCCAATGAATTAAAAGCCAAGAATAAAGAGAATAATGGAAAATATTTTTGAATTCCTAAATATCCAAATAATAGAGAATATAAAAAAGATAAGGATGAGAGAGAAGAATTTCTTCTCCATGAAGGAATTTGATTCCTATTGGGAATAGAACTAGTTGACCCATAGATGGTCGTCTTAGGGCGTGGATACTCACCCTATATAAAGGGGTAAAGCCCTAGTTCAAGTCCAAGAGAGAGAGAGAGAGATCCCACACTCTCCTTCTTATTCTTTCCATGGAAAACCTAACTGAGAGTAGGGATCTAACCCTGGAGCAACGTAGGTGTGTTTTGTGGTCTTGCTTGAGGTGGGAAACCTCCACACCCAGGACCGCTTGGATACCGCCCCATCGACCCCAGTTTCACGTAGCTGCAACTACATGGCTGCAACGACGACCATGCTTGGAAGGTCGAGTGCTCATGCACTATCCAGATAAACCATGACCTGGATGGTGCCCTAGGTGCGACTACAGGTAGGGAAGCTTGGACGGCCATCGTCGGAGGTCTGTGGGCTCTAGGAAGAGGTGGCATGCTCGCATAGACCTACACTCAGTGGCTAGGGCGGCAACCATCAGGCTACTAAAGGTTGAATAAGGGAGAGGCGCACTGGACGGTTCTTCCCTCTGCGTACTAAGGAAGCCAATCACTTAACCAAGGGCATTTCTGACTTTTCAAAATGTTTCAAACATAGCCAAGCAACATTACATGGGATGAAGTGACGTGGCACCCTCTGATTGGCCTAGAGTAAGTGAATTTTGCTAAATTCATAACTAATTAATAGTAGCTCAGATAGATGCACATTATGCATGAATTTTGATAAGGAGAACTCAAGGAATGCAATAAAAATATATTTGAAGCCTAATTCTGATTGCAATTCGAAAAGTAATGGAAGTTATTAACTTTAATGTAATAATGATTAAGAAACCCTATTTTGATATGATTAATGTGATTAGTAGGGTTTAATTGATGATTAAAGTTGATATTAACCTGTTAATCATAAAGAGATACACTAAGATTGAAAAAGATGAATTGTGCACGTAATTGGGTTAATTTAAAGTTTCATGTGCATGGATATACTTGAATGGGCCTTAAAACCCTAATATTGGTAATTGTGACTCTTAATGACTTTAAAATCGTGAATAAAGCTAAGATACAATGATTCTAAGCTATTTCGAGCATTAAAGTTCCTAATTGTGGTTAAATACCCTTAATGTGGAAATTAGGGTTTCCTAGTGGATAAAAGGTAGAATTAATGATAAATAACGTTCATATGAGTATTAGAGCATAATGAACTACGAATTGATGATAAACGAGCATAATGACTTTGTCATAGATTAAACGGATAAAAATGGTAGCTTTAATGTAAAAGTGGCTTAATGGACTTAATTGATGATTAATTGTATTGTTTCTGAAATTAAGGTTATGTGTTTGTAAAAGGTAACCTTAATAGCTTTCGTGAAGGATATATGAGAAAGTTAGGGTTCAAAAAGAGTAAAGGGAATTAAAACCCTAATTGCAAAGTAAACCCTAAAAAGAGGAAGAAATCCTAAAAAGGAATAGAAACCATAAGTAGCAAGATGGTTTGGATAGATTTTGATAAAAAGGAATTGAATGTAATTTCAGGACTGAATTGTGTGCTTGCTTGATTCTGGATTACTTGCTTGTTTGGATTATTCCTGCACCTGAGTCTGCTTGACAGGTATGTGGTTAATTATGTTTAACCACATTAGTTTCCTGAGGGTTTTCTGAATGTTTCCTCGTATTGAATGCAATCTAAACAGTTGGATGTACATACTTACAAAATAATAAAGTCACTATGGTTATCACAATTATAAAGAAGTGTGTATTCTCATACCTACATGCCACCCTGATGGATGATGCCAAAGGTCAGGCCCAGGAGGGTAGACCCATGGGCACCATGAGTGGTGACCCCAGGCACCAAAGTCGCGAATGAGAAGGTGGCCTATGATATTGCATGACTAGAGGGCACCATGAGTGGTGACCCCAGGCACCAAGCTCGAGATTGAGAAGGTGGCCTTAAGTCATTGGCAAAAGAAACCCTAAAGTGGGTATGCCAGGGTTAGGGCAAAAGCGGTGGAGAATGTCATACTAAAAAGCGTAAATTGTCTTGTTAATTATCTTGATTGTGATAATTAGATTTTTATCCATAAATGCGAATTTTTGGTTGTCCCCACATACCGACATATTCCGATATGCTAACCGACATTTTATTTGTCGGCGTTTTAGGTACAAGCTTGAAAAGGACAAACAGTAAAGTGGCATATGTGAAATTAATTAAGAGTTAAAGTACAAAGGAGGATTAGTTAGAGTAGACTCCTGTTGTAGATAGATGTAGATATCCTATTTTTGAAAAAGGTATGATACCGATTTTTAGTTTAGTTAGTAAAATTTGTTAATTGTTATTGATTATTTGTCAAACCTTTGATCCTGTTAATTGGGATGATGGCACCGACCTTTTGGTCTCCCATAATTGGGGGGGGGTACTGGGAGGTGGGGTCGTTACAATTGGTATCAGAGCGTAGGTTCCTCATCTAATCTTTAATAATTATTAAATTTTATAAAGTCCGTAGAAGCCAAGGGAGTTATTAGAAGATTTTACAAAAGATAGAGGTGTCTAGAAAAGGTCCATCTACTCATACTTCTCAAACTTCTCGAGCTCCCACTTTGCTTTTGGGTTGGGACAGAAGTGTTCCGCAGTGACCAATGGGTTGGTCTCTTCAGCACAACCACTGTACTCGAGATTTCTTTCTGATAATGGACTCTTCATCCATTGTTCGACGGCTGAGACATGGTGAGATGAGCAGTAGGTTGATGACAAAATGCCAGTACCATGCAGTTGCTTCAAAGACAACGTGATGCTCCTTGGTCAGATGACCAAGATATTGGCATGGAATTAGCACGACTCGATGATCAAATTCACGTCCGGGGGCTGGCAATATTTTCCTCCACACCGCTAGTTGGAATACGAGGACTCCCAGATTGTGTGACTACCTGGACGATGTCTTAGGATATGACTCGAAATAAGATACTTTTAGGACTCTCTCATCTTGTTCATCCCTTCTCAACTCAAATTTTGTTAAGGACCTTAAGGATTAGGGTTTTCTCTCTTCTCCTCACCCTCTTAAGGTATGGGTAAGGTTAATAAGGTCTAAGGAATCCTCCACCAAATAAATGAAAAGCATGTAAATAAGATGTCATGGACATAGGCTTAATAGATTAAGTGCAAACTAAAGAATAGATACATGCTTAGGTTGTTTGACACAGGTTGTCCTTTCCCTCAGGAGAGACCTGAGGATAGACCTCCTTATCAGGAAGATGCGTAGAGAGAGTTAGTCTTGGAGGTAGAAACCTCCATTAAAAGTAGAGACCTAGCACGTCCTCTGAGGATGATGTTAACCCTAACCCTAAGTGGAGGTTAGAGAGAGAGATGACATGATGAGTTAGATGTCATGGTTGACTGGGTGTTTGGATGGACATGCCTTTGGATTGCCATACGAGCCATGAGAGATTGGATGACCTAGCACCTTTGGCAACCCAACCCTGGGAAGGGTCGTTCATGTTTGAGCAGAGGATAGATCCTTCATGGATGATGGTGGTTGCCTCGTGCTTGATCCCTAGAGGCTGATGATGTCTTGGTTGCATTTAGAGGAACCAAACCCTAGAGAGAGGATGAGGATTCTGGTACCTATGTGCCTATGGTATAGATGTTTACCTTCTGAGATAGGAAAAAGAGTTCTTTAGACCTAGAAAGGTTTAGTAATAGGTTGTGAGGCCTTATACCTAGTTGGTTTTCCTTGAGGAGGACTCAACTCTGATGTGTTTCTCATATAAAAGGATCATGGGAGTACATGACATACCTTGGACATGCTTGATTTGTGGTTAAGAGATTGAGCATGCAGTTGGATACCCAAAGGAGAACCTAGGGTTCCTAGGCCTAAGAGGGGAAGCAGTGTACCCAATGCTCATGATGAGATTTGAGTCTCTATAGTTTTGAGCATGGTACTCCTCATGTGTGGATGAAAAGGAAACCCCTTAAGTTAAGGGTATGTTTGATGAACCCCTCACAACTAATTTGATCTAATGTTGAGGAAAGAGAACAAGTATGACCTAGCATGGTTTAATAGGTGGATTGCTTGTGCCTTAGTACCTTCTGGGTTAGGCATGCTCATGTGGATGCAGACCCTAAACATAAGGACGGTTGTGAGCTTGTTGTCAAGAGTTGTAGTTTCCTCCCATCCTGGGAGAGGGACCCTTTTGTAGGGTGTATATCAGTTTTGTTGGTTTTGAGGCAACCTAAAGAAGTTTCATAGGATCTTGAGAAGCTAAGTGAAAAGTACATGGTATGAGAATGAACCTGTAGACCCATAAATAACCATCTCTAAGTGCATGTGGATGTGTTACCATGGAGGTAATCGGTATGGGGCCTGACCAAGGTAGGCAGGTTGCCATGACCCCTATGAAGGGATGAAAGTCAGTCGTGAATGTAGAGAGAGATGATGAAGGCTTGGGTAAGGTTCTAAGCTAAGCATGTACTATAATGGAATCCTAAGTCTATCCTAGGGTCAGGTGGGGATAAGACTGATGGAAGTAGGAGTTGCCTAATTCCCTAGTTTCACGTGACCATAGGGTCGGGAGGTAACAACTATCATTGTCTGAGGGCCATGGGTTAGGAGATTGATCACCTTCATGAACTCATGGGACCCAAAGGGCATATGATTAGGGCACTCTCTGGATGCATAAGGGAAGAGGGATGACCCCAAAAGTGCCGACACCCTATAGACATAGAGGAGATGACCAAGGATTGTGTAGTAACCCAATTAGGTTCGAGACCAGTTTTCCATGGAGGTAATTTTGATATCATGATGTTTGTGATATAAAGACATGTGTGGCACGTTTTGAAAGTGTACTGGCAAGGTGGGCTGCACCATCTCTACTCTTGGAACAGGAAGAACTCTATGTTTGGACTGCAGCCAAATGCTTATTTCCTCTTGTTATGGGAGTGAGAGATAGGACAGTACGCATGCCATACACCAAGGATAAAGATGACGTGAGTTGGAACATTGCTATAAGGTATGAGGATAGAGATGATAACATACCCTGTTGAGCGAATGATACATGGATGGTTTACAAACACTAAGAGTATTAAGGAAATCATCTTGTGAGGATGTTTTATCTTGTGCTATGTGGAATTTGCAAGTTAAACAAGGTTGAGTTTGATCACCATGAGAATGAGCTCAAAGTTTCTTGATGAAGACAAACTTAGAGTTTGAGATGAGATGATAAGTGGAATACATGGAGGTGTATGTCTTCAACATTATCTAACACCTAAGGAGATGGAGTGGTAATGAATGCTCTGGTTGAGATATAGCTGCCTAGTTTAGCTGGAAGCTAGAAGAAGTTGAGGTTGTTAGGGTAACCTTAAGTTGAGAAAAAGAAATAAGTTTGGCTAACACTCAGATGTATCAATAGCGGTTAATCAAGTAAAGGATTGTTTGGTTAGCCATCTTAGTCCGTGATATCATGAAAGGATGGTTGTAGAACCTCAGATGCACTCCTCTAAAAAGGAAGGTGATGAAACCCTGATTAGAGTGGTGTAGGGTTTCTGAGGACTCAAGCTTGAGGAATCATGACATACAAGAGATCATGGTTTTAAGATCACCAAACACTGTGATACTACAAAGATAGTAAGTGATATTAGCACTTTGGTTGCTTGATGTGAAGTTTCATGTAGCATGTGGCCATTCAAGCCAAGGGTGAAGGACGAACACCAGTAACCCAGTGCTTTGACTTAGAGGTTAAATAATCCCCGAGAGGGAATGGGAATTCATCACTACAGATGTGGTGGTAAGTCTTCCCTAGACCAAAGAAAGTCAAGATGTAATATGGGTTATGGTAGATCGCCTTACTTAGATGACATGAGAAAGAAAGAGTACTGTCAAGAGATAGATCGGGTTGAACTACACGTGAGAGAGACAATTCAACTACACTATGATACGAGTTTAAAAGTTCTTGAGTATGACCTAAAGGTTCACTTCCATGAGGTGGAGGTAGATACATGAAGAACTCGATGATAGTATAGTTTATCACCCATAACTAATGGTTAGTATGATCCAGACTAGAGGGTCTGATGAGAGCAAGTGTACTTGTTCAGGGTGATACAAAGAGTTAGTTCTTAAGATGGGATGTTAACCACCATAGCCTTTATCGGGATGCAAGAAGTTCTATAAGGAGGTTGTGTTGGCCACCACTTCATTAAGATGATGTTGGTGAAGGAGGCCTCACGAAGGCCAGAAAAGAACCACAGTGTGTGCAGATGAAGTCACTTTGATCGTGCAATGGCTGAGAGAGAGTCTAGTGGTGATATGAGTCACGAGCTGATGCAAAGCAGACTGACATGTAGTTCATTGTGGGAGAATATGTGATGTGGAAATCCGACCCCTCTAAGCTACAGCTGAGAAAGCTAAGTCCCCGATATATGGGTCCATTTGAGATGGATTGGTGGAGATGGTTGTGTTTATCCTTGCCCCTCAGGATAACATGATGTGTAATGTGTTCCATGAGTCCGATCTAGAGAACTATGTGAGGTACCCAAGCCATGTGCTGAGCCTTGAACCTATTCAGCTTTTGATAGGCTGAAATGTCCTGAGTCACCTATGAGGGTACGATATACCAAGGTAAGAAAGAACTCAGATGGAAGAATATGAGATGATGAAAGTTCTTGGGAAGCACCATAGAAAGGGTGAAGCCACATGGGAGCCCTAATGGACGTATGAAAGGCTTATCCTGAACTTTTTGTTTGCTTGATGGAATTTTGAGGATAAAATTCATATAAGAAGGGAAGGATGTTACAACCCCAATTTTTGGGTTCCTTTGGTGAGAAATTTAATTTCTCATATTAAAGATATTGGAAAAAATAATGATATAATTTGTTTTGAATAAATGGATTTTGTTTACAATAGTCTTGATGATTGTGTTGTGGGCTTTATTGGCTATTGGGCCCAATAACAAGGAAATTCAAGTAGTAAATGAATAATTGAGTTTTTGAAAAAAGAAAGGTGTGGAAACCTCTAGAAGGCAAAAGAACTTAATCCAAAGGTGGATTTCGTGCCACATGGGTTCCTTGGGTCCCAAGGAGTCCAAAGTTGCATAAAGAATGCAAAAAGAAAAGAAAAGATCAATTAAGTATTTCTTTATTAAGAAAGAAATTGAAAACAATGATAAAATGTGGAAAATAAGTGGAAAGAAGTGTAATTGAGTTATCCTTAGTGGAATTTTGTATCCCAGGGATTCCTAATGATAAAAGGAATACCAATGAGGAAAATAAAAGAGAAATAAAGAGAAATCCTCAACAAGAGATATATTAATAAGAAATAAACAAAATAATGAGAAATAATGGATATATATGTATCTAGAAGAATAATGAGTGTCCATTAAAACGGAATTTTGAAATCTTGGAGTTTCTTGGGGTCCAAGGAGCCCCAATGGAGAAGAAAGAAAGAGAAAATACCAAAAATGCAAAATAGGAGGATAATGTGATACATTATTAATGAATTTTGGTGGCATTGCTAAAAAGGAAGTATTTCCTACTTAAGGAAAATATAATTTCAAGGCTAATGAATTAAAAGCCAAGAATAAAGAGAATAATGGAAAAGATTTTTGAATTCCTAAATATCCAAATAATAGAGAATATAAAAAAGATAAGGATGAGAGAGAAGAATTTCTTCTCCATGAAGGAATTTGATTCCTATTAGGAATAGAACTAGTTGACCCATAGATGGTCGTCTTAGGGCGTGGATACTCACCCTATATAAAGTGGTAAAGCCCTAGTTCGAGTCCAAGAGAGAGAGAGATCCCACACTCTCCCTATTGTTCTTTCCGTGGAAAACCTAACCGAGAGTAGGGATCTAATCCTAGAGCAATGCAGGTGTGTTTTGTGGTCTTGCTTGAGGTGGGAAACCTCCACGACCACCCATGACCACTTGGATACCGCCCCATCGACCCCGGTTTCGCGCAACTGCAGCTACATGGCTGCAACGATGGTCATGCTTGGAAGGTCGAGTGCTCATGCACTAGCTAGCTAAACCATGACCTAGATGGTGCCCTAGGTGTGACTAAGGGTAGGGAAACTTGGACGGCCATCAGCGGTGGTTTGTGGGCCCTAGGAAGAGGTGGCACACTCGCATAGCCCTGCACTCAGCGGCTAGGGCGGAAACCATGAGGTTGTTGAAGGTTGAAGAAGGGAGAGGCGCACTGGACGGTTCTGCCCTCTGCATACTAAGGAAGCCAATCACTTAACCAAGGGAATTTTGGACTTTTCAAAATGTTTCAAACATAGCCAAGCAACATTGCATGGGACGAAGTGACGTGGCACCCTCCGATTGGCCCAAAGTAAGTGATTTTTGCTAAATTCATAACTAATTAACGGTAGCCCGAATAGATGCGCATTATACATGAATTTTGATCAGGAGAACTCGAGGAATGCAATAAAAATATATTTGAAGCCTAGTTCTGATTGCAATTCGAAAAGTAATGGAAGTTATTAACTTTAATGTAATAATGATTAAGAAACCCTATTTTGATATGATTAATGTGATTAGTAGGGTTTAATTGATGATTAAAGTTGATATTAACCTGTTAATCATAAAGAGATACACTAAGATCGAAAAAGATGAATTGTGCACGTAATTGGGTTAATTTAAAGTTTCATGTGCATGGATATACTTGAATGGGCCTTAAAACCCTAATATTGGTATTTGTGACTCTTAATGACTTTAAAATCATGAATTAAGCTAAGATATAATGATTCTAAGCTATTTCGAGAATTAAAGTTCCTAATTGTGGTTAAATACCCTTATTGTGGAAATTAGGGTTTCCTAGTGGATAAAAGGTAGAATTAATGATAAATAACGTTCATATGAGTATTAGAGCATAATGAACTACGAATTGATGTTAAATGATCATAATGACTTTGTCATAGATTAAAAGGATAAAAATGGTAGCTTTAATGTAAAATAGACTTAATGGACTTAATTGATGATTAATTGTACTGTTTCTGAAATTAAGGTTATGTGTTTGTAAAAGGTAACCTTAATAACTTTCGTGAAGGATAGATGAGAAAGTTAGGGTTTAAAAAGAGTAAAGGGAAGTCAAACCCTAATTGCAAAGTAAACCCTAAAGAGAGGAAGAAATCCTAAAAAGGAATAGAAACCATAAGTAGCAAGATGGTTTGGATAGATTTTGATAAAAAAGGAATTGAATGTAATTTCAGGACTGAATTGTGTGCTTGCTTGATTCTGGATTACTTGCTTGTTTGGATTATTCCTACACCCGAATCTTCTTGACAGGTATGTGGTTAATTATGATTAATTGCATTAGTTTACCGAGGGTTTTCTGAATGTTTCCTCATATTGAATGCAATCTAAATAGTTGGATGTTCATACTTGCAAAATTATAAAGTCACTATGGTTATCACAATTATAAAGAAGTGTGTATTCTCACACCTACATGCCACCCTGATGGATGATGCCAAAGGTCAGGCCCAGGAGGGTAGACCCATGGGCATCATGAGTGGTGACCCCAGGCACCAATCTCGGGAATGAGAAGGTGGCCTATGATATTGCATGACTAGAGGGCACCATGAGTGGTGACCCCAGGCACCAAGCTCGAGATTGAGAAGGTGGCCTTAAGTCATTGGCAAAAGAAACCCTAAAGTGGGTATGCCAGGGTTAGGGCAAAAGCGGTGGAGAATGTCATACTGAAAAGCATAAATTGGCTTGTTAATTATCTTGATTGTGATAATTATATTGTTATCCATAAATGCAAATTTTTGGTTGTCCCCACTTACCGACATATTTCGATATGTTGACCGACGTTTTGTTTGTTGGCATTTTAGGTACAAGCTTGAAAACGACAAACTGTAAAGTGGCATATGTGAAATTAATTAAGAGTTAAAGTACAAAGGAGGATTAGTTAGAGTAGACTCCTGATGCAGATAGATGTAGATATCCCAGTTTTGAAAAAGGTATGCAAAGTTTTATTTTGTACCAGTTTTTAGTTTAGTTAGTAAAATTTATTAATTGTTATTGATTATTTGTCAAACCTTTGATCCTGTTAATTGGGATAACGGAACCGACCTTTTGGTCTCCCTTAATTGGGAGGGGGGTTACTGGGAGGCGGGGTCATTACAAGATTGATGTGGAGACAGATGCGCAAGCAGTATGCAATTTGTTTTACAAAAAAGCATCACATAGGAATCAATTGGGAGTTATTATTAAAAGACATCTGGCACCTTAGCTCGCTTTTTAGTAGCTTTATTTTTTCTTCTATTAGTAGATTAGCCAATCATGTTGCATACGAGATTGCTACTGAAGCTAGTAGATGATCCTCTAATTTTTGTTTTGAGTCAAACTTTCCTTCTTTTATGAACAATGTCGTTATGATAGACGGTAATGATTCAATAAATTAATGGGACTTGCTTTGAGTCCCGTCCTTCCCTAAAAAAAAATTGCATACACATAAAAAGTGCAAAAAGGAGAAAAAAACAAAGGGAGAGGAACTTGTTTTGTTAATAACTTTTAAGCTGCAATGAAAGTTCTAACAAAATAAAAACCATTGGATTATTTACAAAAATACACTCAAGAAAAAATAATTTTAATCTAATTTTTAAAAATAAAATATAGAATATAAAAATGAGTGTCATATATTGTGGATAGTACTGATATTCTAAGTAATACACTAACTCAAAAATGGGTATTGCATGTCATTCTTTTAGTATAGTACTCATTTTTATGCCATTGTATTTCGAAATAAATATGATACTTTATTTCATGGGAAAAATATTCCCCATAAAATAAAGTACAGTATTTATTTTGAAATACAAATTAAAAATGAATATTATACCAAAAGAATAACATGCAATACTCAATTTTGAGTTAGTGCATTACTTAGAAAATGAGTACTATCCTTACATGTATTACTTTTTTATATTCTGTATTATTTTTCTCAAAGTTATAATGACATTATCTTGTTATAATGTATTTTTAAAGGAATCTAATAGTTTTTATTTTGTAAAAGAGTTCATTATGGCTGAAAGTTATAAGTAAAATAAGTTTGTCTCTCTTTATTTTTCTCTTTCTCAAGATTTATCCTCCCTCCTCTCGTGTTTCATGTCAAAACACAACATCTCCAACCATGATTGGCTTTGAATTATTGGAAGGTTGGTAGTAGAGTTGATGTATGAAAGTGAAGTGTAGATGGGGTGATACCCATCATTTTTCATTCCATATGTCATTAGGTTTACAGACTTTATATTAGCAAGATGTTCCCTTAACACACCATTCTTGCATCACCTCTGGATTAGTTGTATGTTACTCTACAATGTCATCAATCTATCATACTACAGACTATTCATATTTTCTATTTAGATATAAAAATTTACTCATTGTAGATTACTTAAATAACAAGTCTTCATATTGTCACAAGGTATTCATTTTATTCCATTGAGGTTGTCACTCAGTGATGAAGGCCCATGGTCTCTAGAGTAGGACCTGAGTTCGAATCCCTTATTGTGCATCCCAAGAGATCTTTTGTCCTATAACACATGGTGGCCTTTGTGTGAGTCAACACGCTCTCCCCAATATGCAAGTTGGAAAATTTTGATGCTTGTTGTTTGTGTTCAAGTACTTGTTTAAAATATGTTTTTTGTTAAAAATATTATGATATTTATACATAACCATTTACCCGCATACTAGAGAAATTATGGATATGGATATGGTGCAGGTTTGCTTTTAATAATGCGGGTCCAACTCCGTATTGTACCCACTAAATTAAATGATTATGGGTATGGCTAGACCCACACTATAACTGCATCATTTAGACCTAGTCAGATGTTAAGGGAATGTCATGGGATAATCCAAAATAAAAATTATTTAATACATCCCAACCATTCACAAGATTAATTCAACATCTTTTCTTAAAGTTTTTGCATTCATCTTCACCCCTTTCTAAGCAAGGGGCAAATTTATGTTTTCCTCTTTTTTCTTTCACCTTGAAGAAAAATGAGAATGAGTCAACAATCTTGATCTCAAGACCCTTTCTATGCTTGGGGAAAAACATAGTTGTATCCTATTATGGATTCATGCATTTCAATATAATTTTCCCCCACTTGGCAATAGACAATTTTAATTGATGTAAAGATTTTGCATCCTATTTTAAAACCATAATTTTGCAAGGGACCTTTTCCTATAAGTCATCTTACTTAGCTTGTAAAACCTAACACTTACATATGAAGTGTTACATGTATTTCCATCATAGGGCCTATGAAATGTTGTCCACCCCTCAGATGAAGTCCCTATTTTCTCAAATGATGAGTGGGTCTAGCACTTTCCAATAACATAATGATTGGAGTATTCTTCATGTTAGCTCAAATTTTATGGACATGTTGGGCATGTAGTAAAAATGTCTCTAGTTCCAGATCTAGGAAGATCAAGGACATCGTGTCTACCACTGTGCTATCGATGAATATTCAGCCTTTATGGCCCTTGTACCCATCTCCGCACTAAGGAACCTACATAGAAAACCTAAAAGGAAAAGTTACAGTACCCATGGACAAATTTGATAGCTTATACATTGAAGAAGCTGAAAAAGCCACCGTAGTGGATCCAACATAGAACCATGTTGCTTTCAAGGAGTGGTAATCGAGGATGCCAATCTATCCTCCAGCTTAGTTGTTTAATGCACCACTAATGAATCCACTTTGGCCCACACATCCCATGCCCATGTCAAGCATGCCAAACTTTTTTCCTTCTCCACGTGCACCCTTTTTTTGGATAAGGTAAAATATTACTAGATCAACAAAAAGGCATATAGGAGTACAAACCACTCCATATACTATGCACCCTTTGGTGTCTTGAACAACCTAATGAGGTTTTAAGATTCTGATATCTACAACTGAACCAACCAAAATCCTTACAAATCATGTTCATCCATCCAATATAAAGAAGGGAAAGGGTGATGATGAATGACAGTCAACATCGCTCCTACCCCACCAATGTCACCATATTCACCTTCATATATGCCTTTCTAGTCCTACCAACAAGCCTATCCCCAAGATGGAATATAAATGATGATTTTTCTTTGGCTCCTTGCAGCCTATGTTGAAGTAGGTTCTAGTTTAATCTAAGTATATTTAGATATCATGTTGGATTCACTAGACAAGAAGGTGAAGGAAATACATGTTAAAAAATGAATGATACAATTTGGTGACTTTTATTACTTCATGGAGGATCATCTCCTCAAGAAATTTGAGTTCCCCAAGTGCTCAAAGTATAGAAGGTATGGAGATAAAAATCCTTTCAATATGTGCATATTGTTGTGACAAGGTTGAAATATAATATGAATACAAGATACTAATCAATGTATTCCAAAGTTCACTTGAAAGACCATATATGACATGGTACAACTAGAACAAATAGGACACAATGAAGTCCTTGGCTGAGATGTCCTACTGCTTCATCGAGAGATACACATGGAACATTGACTTATAACTAGAAACAAACTCGAAGCCCTTACTTATAATGCATAGGAGTATTTTACACAACTTGTGGGTTGATGGAGAGACTGAAAGAATAGATTTATAGCAATTCGACTGACAAGGAAGGAATATGTATGGTTATCAAGTCAACTTCCCTAGTTTGTCATTGATGTTGACGTTCCAATCATATAAATTGCTGGATGATCTCACCAAAATAATACTAATATATAGATTTCAATCATCAAAGGAGTTCATAAGAACTTCAAACTCAGCCTTAACAATCTTTCCAAGACAAGTGGTAAGGTGGAAGTGTAACCTACAACAACATAAGTTAGCGTCATTTCTATCCCCAAGGCATCATGCAAAAATTGGAAAGTACATAAAAGGAGTTTGTAAGAACATTAAACTCACACCTAACAATACTATCATGGAAAGTGATAAGGTGGGAGTGTGACCTAAAATGGCATAAGTAAATTGGAAAGTACATGCGACTACAATTTCTATACAAATTCACCATGGCTAGTGGCACCATCTGTACAACAACAACACCCCTTTCCAATCCCACAAGGGTGGAAATATCCTCCTCATTAACTTCTATGGGGTATGAAAATATCCTCCTCCCTTCCAAACACCATTACAACAACAAGTATCTCTAGCTACAGGGGCCTCAATCTAGACAATTCACTAACTGAGTAAACATCATTCACAACTCCATAGACCCATCCTAGGCTGTGATTTGACATATACTTGTTATAATATGTTCCATAAAGGTTCACTATTATTGGGTTCTCTACTCACCCATCTTCCCACACGTCTAATATGTGCTTAGGTGTTTGGTGTAATGACCACTTCTAAACCTACTTTTGATCAACTTTAACCAAACATCCTTTTCTACACTACTACAGAAATGGCTTATAATGTCACATTCACTGTCGTCGGTTGTATACAAATAACTGACGCCTTAACATACAATGTCGGTTATTTCATAAAACTGACATCTATCTGTGAAGAGTGGACAGACACGGGTATCACTTTTTATTTAGCATCGGTTCTATATAAAAAACCGACGCCTAAGATCGACCGCCAAAACCAATTTATTCATGGGGAAAAATTTACCTCCAAAATTTAACATATGGCGTCGGTTTTAACTTAAAAACCGACAACTAAAGTATTTTCGTGAGACAGAAATTGGGCCCAATTTAATCGTCAGTTTCACATAAGTAACCGACGTGGATGAGTTTACATGTGCTGTCCCCGCGAAAATATCGACCACCTATAGCGTCGGTTTTTATAAGGTCACCGACGACTATTGGCAGAGTTCGAGAACATTTTTTTATCGGCTTATGTTTATAGGCGTCCGTTTTTATTGTGGAAACCGACGACTATTATTGAACTTAGTTGTCGGTTTTACATGAGAACTGACACGATTAGTAAATAGCATCGGTTGTTTTCTATAACTGATGCTTATTGATAACTTAACCCCCGCGAGCCTCACTGTTCCCCTTTCTCTCTGTTTCATTCCCAATTTTTCATTCTCACGCTCTGGCGATTCCGCTGCCCCGCTGCTGCTGCTTCACCGCTCCTCCGCCATTGCTCTGCCGCTGCTACTGCTCTGCTGTTGGTCTGCTGCTCCTCTGCCACTGTTGCTGCTCCGCCGCCGCTGCTGCTCCGCCTCCGGCTGCTATTCTTTGCTCTGTCGCCACTGAACACCTAAAGCAAGGTATACCCTTCGTCCGCCTTTTCTCCTCCGCCGCTGGCTTTGCTCCTCTGCCGCCGCCGACCTGGACCTCACCCAGGCAGTGCCTAAGCAGCCCAGGTGTTCACCTAGGGTCCCAAGCCCAGGTGCCCTTCCTAGTTAGGCCTCTGGGCGGATGCTTGGGCGGTGCCAGGGCACACCTAGGCTGCTACTGGGGTTTGGATTCAAGAGATGATCATGAACCTTTTGATCCCTGTATTGAACCCTAGATCAACCTATACAAAGGATGCCCAAAACATGCACTATCATTTTCCCACATTAAGATTACAAGCACCATTCTTGTTCTTCTCTCTATCAAATAACTACTCCTCTATCTTCTCTAAGGTTTGTCAACATCCTCCTCCATTTTGATTTCACTAAGTCACCCCAAAAGCCATTGAAAAATATTCTGATTGTGTTTATTTATGTAATGATTTCACCAAGCTAGTGGAATTTTTTTTAAAGTTATTTACTGATTGTGTTTATTTATGTACTGATTTTTTAATGATTTATTCATCTACTTATTTGTATTTTTCATCTACTTATTTGTATTTTTTTGTCTACTATTTTTTATTTAGTTATCTACTCATTTGAATTTATTTGTGTACTTCTTTTGAAATTATATAATCATCTAGTGATGTAACTTTATCACAGGCTCATTATGAACCATTAGATCTAGATCTTAGGGTATCTTTACCGTCCTAACTATGAAATTGGTAACTTGTTTCCTTTTTGAGTATATTGACAATGTCAATAACCTAACTTGAAGAACTAGGATATGAATGATGAAACTAGGATTGTAGGTATCAGAATGACAGCACATGTATTTGTTGGCCTAGAAACCCGTCCAAGATTTACTCATTAGGAGTAAATCTTGGATAGTCCCCGATTTGGGACTATTCTTGAAGACCTAATCTCACTTAGGATGTAAGTGTATAATGTGTATTGGGTTTTCGTGAAAATTTTGGTAGCATTTCCCTGTTTGTTCTCTAAGTACATATGTACTTAGAGAACAGCAGGGAAATGCTGCCGAAATTTTCTCGAAAACCCAATACACATTATACACTTACTAGTGAGATTAGGTGTTCAAGAATGGGATAGGTGGTACACATTTATTATATATAAGAATGACAACACATGTATTTGCTGGCCTAAAGTTTTAACCATGCAAAACTCTAATCTGTTAACCCTAGACCCTAATCTTATTGTAATATATACTTGTTTTCTCTTTGATCATAGAATGGATAGATCATAGATGTCCATTCGCAATCATTGCACCCCAGAGTTTATTTCTGGTCTTGACCAGTTTATTAGATTTGCCGAGGAACATAGGAAACAACCTGGAGATAGGTTCTACTGTCCATGTAGGCATTGCGGTAACAACTTGAAAGTCAGCACTGGTGACGAAATCAAAAATCATGTCATGTGCAACGAGATTATACAAGGCTATACAGAATGGCACTGGCATGGAGAGATTTCAAACCCGAAACTAGTGGATGTCGATAGCAGTGCTTGTGTGGAAGAAGAAATTGCCTACGATGACGTAGATGTGAATGAACCAGTTCCAGTAGACATCGCTGATGCGATGCTGGATAGTTGTGGGGTAGAGCACACTGATCCACCTCCCATTTTTAGAAACATTGTGCATGATGCTGAGATATCGTTATACACAGGTTGTACTAAGTTTATGAAGCTTAGCACTGTGTTGAGATTGTATAAGCTGAAAGCTAACAATAGATGGAGCGACAAAAGCTTCACGTCATTGTTGTCTTTGTTGAAAGAAATGCTTCCTGAAGGAAACGAGTTGCCAATCTCAACATACCAGGTAAAGAAATTGTTGTGCCCAATGGGAATGGATGCCAAGAAGATACACACATTCCCTAATGATTGTGTATTATTTCAAAAGGACTATGTGGATTTGAAAGATTGTCCAAAATGTGGTGCGTCACGATATAAATTGACGACTTCGGGGGAGTCCAAAACTGGTTCTCCTACCAAGGTGATGTGGTATCTACCTATAATATCACGGTTTCAATGCTTGTTTTCCAATCCGATAGATGCGAAGAATTTGAGGTGGCATGCAGATGTTAAGAAAAATAATGATGGGATCCTACGACATGCGTCTGATTCCCCACAGTGGAAGAAGATTGATCTATTGTACCCTGAATTTGGTGAAGAAGTTAGGAATCTAAGACTTGGGCTTTGTACAGATGGGATGAATCCGTACGGGACATTGAGCATCCAACATAGCACTTGGCCAGTCATGCTTGTTATATACAATCTTCCTCCCTGGTTGTGTATGAAAAATAAGTACGTAATGTTGTCGTTGTTGATATCGGGCCCTACAAAAACCTGGAAATGACATCGATGTTTATCTTGAACCTCTGATTGATGACTTCAAGAAACTCTGGGTGAAGGTGTGATGACCTATGATGCTTCACAAAGAGAGACATTTTGGTTTGCATGATATGTTATTTTGCACTATTAATGACTTTCTAGTATATCAGAATTTGTCTGGATATAGTGTCAAAGGAGCTAAAGCGTGTCCTATATATGAAGAGAACACTGATTCAACAAGACTAAAACATGGCGGTAAGACTGTATATCTCGGTCATCAAATGTTTCTTACAAAATTCCATCCGTATCGTAGGAAGCGCAAAGCATTCAATGGATTGAATGAGGAATGGAGTGCACCTAAACCTATACCATGGGAGGTTGTTTATGAAAGAGTAAAAGACTTTGTCAATGGATTTGGTAAGAGATCACAATGTACTATGGCCACACGGAGTGATAAATCTTTATTCAAGAAGAAGTCAATATTTTGAGATCTTCCTTATTGTCGTTCTTTGACAGTCAGACATTGTATCGATGTCATGCACCTTGAGAAAAATGTTTGTGATAGTGTTATTGGTACTTTGTTGAATATACCAGGTAAGACTAAAGATGGGATAAAATCTAGACTGGACCTACGTGAAATGGGAATAAGGTCAGAATTAACCGAATTTCATGAAATGGAAAATCAGAGAACATACTTACCTCCCGCTTGTTACACATTGTCTAGAAAGGAGAAGAAAGCTTTTTGTGAATGTTTGGTAAATGTTAAGGTGCCACAGGGTTACTCATCCAACATCCGTAGATTGGTAAAAATGAAAGATCTGAAGTTGATAGGTCTTAAATCTCATGATTGTCACACTCTAATGCAACAAATATTGCCTGTGGCAATTAGATCTATATTGCCGAAGCATGTAAGGTTTGCAATCACCAGACTTTGTTTCTTTTTCAACAGTATGTGCAGCAAAGTTATTGACCCTAAAACTCTCGATAAATTGCAAAGAGAAGTGGTTGTTACCCTATGTCAGCTTGAGATGTATTTTCCTTCATCGTTCTTTGATATCATGGTACATCTTGTTGTCCACTTGACTAGGGAAGTGAAAATGTTGGGACCAATTTTCTTGCATTGGATGTATCCCTTTGAATGATACATGATGTTTTTAAAAGTGATGTTCGAAACCGTTATCGGCCTGTAGAGAGTATTATCGAGGGTTATGTGGCGAGAGAGGTTATGGATTTTTGCAATGACTTTCTCAGTGGTAATGGCACTCCTGATAATGACAAGAATATTGACGAGCAATTTGGCAAAGGAATCTTGGGATCATGTGTGAAAGTAATCAACCGTGAGCAGTTGGAACAAGATCACTTGTATATTTTACACAACATGGTCGAAGTGAACATTTATATCAAGGAACATACCAATTTCATCAAGAGACAATATCCTCGAGCCAATACAATGTGGCTTGCTAGAGAGCATAACAAGACATTTATTAAGTGGTTTGAAGATAAAGTCTTACATCAACTGTCTCAAACACCAGATGATATTACTAAAACTGTCAAATGCCTCGCCTTTAAACCAAAATTGACTGTTATGTCTTATGAATGGTATGACATTAATGGATTCACATATTACACAAAGCGCCAAGATGATAAGAGTGTCGTCCAAAACAGTGGGGTCACCCTTCAAGCATCGACTATGTTTTTTGCAAGTGTAAAGGATAAGAGTCCACGTGAAGCTAAAATGTCATATTACGATGTCATTGAAGACATGTGGGAGTTTGACTACATAGATTTCAGAATTCCGCCCTTTAAATGTAATTGGGTTGATAACACCAAATGAGTTATAGTGGATGAATTGGGTTTCACTTTAGTGAACTTTGAAAAGATTGGCGAGAAGGGTGAACCATTCATATTGGCATCACAAGCGAAATAAGTATTTTATATCGATGATCCTGCAAATGATAAATGGTCGGTTATTCTTCATGGTAAAAGACAATTCATTGAAGATCCTATAGATGAAGAACAATACTATGATAAGTATGATGAATCCAGTCCATTCTCAGTTGGGTTTCCAACACCAGCAAATATTGAAGCTAATGATGACTTGTATGTGCGCGGAGATCACAATGAAGGATTGTTAATTGATAAAAAATCACAATATTGGAGGCGTGTTTATATTTTTTTATATGTTTTATTTTTCTGAATGTGAACTTTACAATGTGAATTACTTTACAATGTGAATGTGAACTTTACAATGTGAATTTTACAATGTGAATTACTTTACAATGTGAACTTTACAATGTGAATTACTTTACATTGTGAATGTGAACTTTACAATGTGAGCTTTACAATTTGAATTACTTTACAATGTGATCTTTACAATGTGAATGTGAATTTTCAGATGGCTGAGCATTCTCCTGATGACCGTGCTGATGATTACCGTGAGGGTGAGGACATCAATGCGCTGCCTCACAATGTAAGTTTTAAAAATATATCATATATTTATATCTATATGTCCATTTATAGTTATATCTTGTAAATGTGTTTATTTTGTCAAATTTTAGGTTGATATTGCACATGTACCATCTGAAGCAATTGAGGCACTTGATCAGCAGCACCAAAAAGTTGACAAGAGAAGGGGCATCACTATGATGATTAATAGTGCAAAAGGGCAATGGACCCAAACTTGTTGTGGATTTTGATAATGCAGGAAATGCATATGGTGTTTATTGTAATTCGTTTGTTTCATATCTTGGGTTTGTTACTCGTACCCATTGCGGTTGTAAGATAGATTCTTGGCATAAAGTTCCTAAGGAGAAGAAAGACATAATATGGAAGGATTTATGCGTGAGTTATTATTAATTTGCAATTCTATTTTGTAGATTACTAATTTTTTGGATACTAGTTAATAGCAATTCTATTTTGCAGAGTATATTTGAATTGGATGAAAAGCTACATCGTAAATGCATGATACAACACTGTGGGAGAGTTCTAAGGAACTATAGGACAAATCTCACCTGAGAATACATAAAAGAAGGCGACAAGAGGAAGAAGATAACCACTGAACAGTGGAACTTCCTGGACCAAGAAGAATGGGACGCGTTTGTTGCTTCAAGACTAACTGATGAATTCAAGGTATTAGGCGTCAGTTCCAATCTCACTAATATATGTTGTATTCACCTATTCAAGATTAACATTTAGTGTTACTAACCAAATCATTAATGTGCATACTAACTAGGCCCTCAGTGAGGCACAAAAATCAAGGCGTGTACTGAATGTGCATGACCACACAATGGGTCCAAAGGGGTATGCAGGAATTCACCAAAGACTACAGTCTGAGGCTACTGCTCAGTCTGCTGCTACTCAGGAGTCCTCTACTATAGGTATCACACCTCTACCTCACCATGATGTCTGGATAGCTGGGAGGCAAAATAAGAAGGGAGAAATAAGGAAGCCCGCAACTACTGAGGCGACTGCAAAAATGGTAAAATACAACTCTTACAACAATCGTTCGAATATTGATTATTTGTGGTGTTTACTTAATTACAAATTTTTGTTTTGGCGATTAGCAAGAGCTGCACGAGCTGAGGAAATAAGGAAAGTTCATCCCTGAGGGCACAAGGGATGAATTGACAGTTGCTCTGGGTAACCCAGAGCATCCTGGACGTGTTAGGGCTGCAAGCACTGGTATGGGCATCAAAGCTTTTTTTCGGCCATCCCAGCACAAACATGTCCCAAAATAGGGACTTTCACAAGAAGAGGTAACATATTCTTTCTTTATAATGTTATTGTAAAAGAGAATTCAATAATTAGAAGCTAATGTTTCTTTTATCCATGTATAGGTAGATAAGCTAGTTGATAGGAAACTCGAAGAAGCACTGAAAAAGTGGCAGGCATCTCAGACTGCCACTTACCAGACAGTACCTATGGTGTCTCGCTCTACTTCTACTGTAGAGGTTGGGAGTAATCTTGTAGACCCACCACCTAGCACATCCGCCGTAAGTATTTTTATGACATAGTAACTAGTTTTTAATTCCAGATGATATGTTTTCAAGATGATATGTATACATGAAATTGTAGTCATTTCAAAAAAAGATGACATGTATATATGTATATAACATTCTTTGCACAAAAATTTGTAGGGGTTGAAGCCATGCCGTCTAAAAAGTAAAGAATATGTCGTTGCAGAGGCGTCGGCTTACCCATCCCTAACAGGGGAAATGTTTCACGGGTCTCCATTACCAACTGGTTGGATTCGTGTGAGCCCGGTACATATATTCTCCAAGTGGATGGATCTTCCATTGCCATATGCCCACCCAGATTGTGAAACGCTTGGTGAGGCAGAAGGCGGAGTGATATTGTGGCTAAAAGCGGATGTCCTCTTTACTGAAACTGTATGGTAAATTTACATTACGTTAAATTGTTAGTGTGTGTATATGATGTTAGTTGATCTGAAATTATATATATATATAGGTTTAAAAGAAGACACCCACAACATCTAGGCCTCCACCTCCACCTCCTACATTACCCAGTTGGGTTCCACATGACCTACCTGTCCCGTTAGGTCCTAACTGTAGGGGTATGACAATATGGTTAGGCGAACATGATATAAATTGCCCTATAACTGTTTCTATAGATTTAGATGCTGTAGGTCAATTATACGAAAGCAACCTATTTATACAAGATATTTTGGAGTTGTTTCGATATGATTGGCTAAATACATCCGTGATAGAGATATGGATAAGGTGAGATCTTCTTTATACATCCATATACCTTGTGTAGGATCTAGTGATCTGGTTTCTTATTTATTAATGCATGCGTAATTAATACATATTTTGCAGCTACTTAGACAAGATATGTGTAGATTTTGCATTCGAACATGTAGGATTTTTTATTCCATCTTTGATTAGTCTAGTAGCTAAAGACCCTCCGTCAGTTCAACAATACTGCTGTGAGGCTTTTACAAATTTTGCTCAAAATAAGAAGATGGTGATAATAGCTCCATTCAATGTAGAGTAAGTTTACTTTGCTTATTATAATTTGGACTTAAGAAAATTACATTTTTATTGTGGATTTTGAGTTATTAATTTTTAACTTTTTTTCCTCTAGTGGTATGCATTGGGTGTTACTAGTTATTGTCCCTGAGACGTTCACTGTCTATTATCTAGATCCTAAGGGGAGTAAATTGAATTCAAAATATGGACACAAAATGAAAATGGCATTATTCCGGTGAGAAATATTTCATTTTCATATCCGTTAACATATGTTATTACATTACTATTTAATTATGCAATGTACTGTGTTACAGTAACATCCCAGGATTTGAGGCCTCGGATAACATGATCTTAAAAGGAATGATTGGACTACCCATATCACCAAGGTGCACTTCCTTTTCCGGGAGCCCATCACTAAAGAACTCCATAGTTAAGCGTGCTCGGCTTGGAGTAGTACTAGGATGGGTGACCAGTCGGGAAGTTGATCCTGGCTTGCGCGTCAGTATGGACAAAGTGCGCCGTTAAGGCTAGTGGTGGTTTGTGGGGCTAGTCGTCATTCCTGAAACTCTACTAGAGCTAGGGAAGTGGGCCCAGTCGTTACAAATGGTATCAGAGCCATAACCCCTCCAGTAGGTGGGTCCCACATGGGCATGTCGCATGCCAGTCTTGATCCATGCAGTCCAGGCAAGTTGGAAAGGGTTATCCGTAGAGACGAGATGGAGCCGCCCTTGCGCTGGTAGCCGTGGACGGGGGCTAGGTGTCCATGGGCCATTGTGGGTATGCACTGAAATGGGGTCAGATTATGAGACCATATAGTTGAGCCTTGATGAGGACGTCAAGAGTCTAAGTGGGGGAGATTGTAACATCCCAAGATTTGAGGCCTCGGATAACATGATCTTAAAAGGAATGATTGGACTACCCATATCACCAAGGTGCACCTCCTTTTCTGGGAGCCCATCACTAAAGAACTCTATAGTTAAGCGTGCTCGGCTTGAAGTAGTAATAGGATGGGTGACCAGTCGGGAAGTTGATCCTCAATTGTAACATCCTCAATTTCATAGATAATGTAAGCCTTTAATGTGGGGTCTTCTAGTGAAGGCATGCCAAGAGACATAATGAATGTAACCATGGCCAGGTATATAATCAAGTACACAAAATGTGTAATCCAAGCCATCTGATCAACCAATACACACATAATGACTTTAATGTGTATGATTGTAGTCAGTTGTATATGAATATAAATGAATTATTCCTATGGACAATAAGGTGACGAATATATAATATGATGAGTCCAGTTCATGACTTGAGAGCCTTAGACCTAGCTTAGGTCTTCCTGTTATGTAACTAAGAAATGTTGATCACATATGTCATACATGAGCTTCAATTGAGAAATTATATTGGTTGAAGACTTATTTTAATGATTTGGAATACAATCAAGCTCATGGACCCTTTGAAATACTAAGGGTTGGGCCATGTGTCCTAGAGCCCAATTCCAACCTTACTGGACTAATTAAGTTCTACAAATAGGTCCTTGGGGTACAAATTGAGAATGAAGTATTTGGTGGTCATAATGAATGCTCAAAATATTTTTCGTAGAATAATAATTAGAATATAAGATTGTGAGAGAAATTTTAGATGATTTTGATGTATATAGTGGTCTAGCTAATTAAATTTGTAATTATAATGTTTTTATTTAAAAGACATGTTTGGAGTATTTGTATAGCTAGTTTTTACTTCAAATCTTGCTCATGTGAAGTTGATGATAATATAGTAATTACCCCAAAATTTGAAGTCAAACTGAGCTATAGAATGGGTTGTATAAATATTTCTTATATTTGGACTTTTATCAAAAAAAAGGAGAAAAAGAAAATAAAAAAGGGGGCGACCCCAGTCCGCACGGACTGAGGCCGCGACCCCTGTTTGCTGGGTGTGAACAGAGCACCCACAAAAGGGGGTCCTCGCCCATGACCGCAGGCTCGAAAGGCTATAAAAACCTCGGATTCCGAGTTATGAGGGGTCGACGACTTCGATCCTAGGGTTTCACATGAAACCGAGAGCGGGAGAGAGAGAGGGCGCGTGAAGAGGATGCATGGTGGCTGCACTAGGGTGGAGGTCAAGCTGCTGATCTGCGGCTACCTGTGCTCGTCGACGATGGCGCCCAAGACAAAAAGGGCGGACGGAGGTATGGGATGCTTGAGAGCAAGCCGCGACGTCCACATCGTCGAGATTAAGGGTGCCAAAGGCAAACCCTACGGCTGCGGAAGCCTGCACATAGAACAGGGGACCTCCCCACATTCATGGGTGAAGAAGGAGCCGGATCCAGTTGGATCCGCGACCGGCTATGGGCCAGAAGAGAAGGGGCGTCACCATCTATGCCCTTTGGATTCCAAATCGACGATTGATATTGATCCAAACATAGGTAACTTCTAAAATTCATATCTTGATCTACAGATATCGGTTTGGGACAAACAAGGTACCTATGGAAAGATCTTCTAGTATACTATCCTATAAAAATAGTTCCGGAGTACGATTTTGGTGTTTTCTATTTATTATATTCTGGGTAGACGAAACTATATGATTTTGATGTTTGGTCAATTAAAAATAGCAAACGAATTTAGAAATTCATACAAATTTTATGGAATGTATATTTTGATATGTTTAACATTAATTCAGACCCTGATCTTTCATATATGAAGTTTTATTGATGTTTTTGATATAAACCCTAATAAGGGTATTTTGGGTATTTCACCCATGATATGATTTTTTTTTAGATGACCTAATATTTTATACATGATCTTACTACACTGTGTGATTACTCTTCTAGAGATTTGATGGATTTTCTTGTGTTATCATATTTGTATTAAGATTTGGACCTGAGTGACCATTATGTGAGGGTAATAGATGATTATCTTGACAATAAGTGGTATATGTATGGCTAATTAGGTCTAATATTATTAGCAAGATGGTATTATATTTTGATTTCCTAACCAAGTCAGTAAGTTTTCTAATATATGACTATGTTTGGTAAGTATTCTCATTATATGAAGTATATGTTCATATTAGTGCATAAGACGATTTATGTTGAGTATAAATATTATAGTAACTACATAATAAGAGTTTATTTTATTTCAACACCAATATTTTATGGTGATTTCAGATTAAAGTTATGTTTAGTCTAAATAAGAACCCTAAGTTGGATATATAATTAGCAGGGTGGGGTTTTGAGATTTAGAAATAGAAAGAGGGAACATGTACTTGGACTTATAAAACTTTGATTATATCCAGGTGATTAAGATTTGGAACAAGAAATCAAGACTAAGTTAAGGACATCATCATCACAAGAGGTAAGTGGTTCATGCCCATGAGTATTTACGGTTATCAAATCAAGTACATTTACATGCTTCTTAGATAAGACCTTCATGTCCTACATTCTGAGTTAAATATGTAAGAAATATTTTATGTGCTTATGATTGTAGAAATTCATATGCTCAATACCTTAAGTAGTGATGTGTCATGGAATGATTCTAGATCATGAAGTTAAGTTCATAAGAAGGATAAGAAAATATAGTTCTATCATATCTCTTAAATATAGATGTAACCATGTATTGAGATTTCAAATAGGAACATATCATCAAGGTTTCTTATATATGTAGTGATCTAAGAAATTAAGAAGTAAAATAGATTCTTTAATAAGGTTGATGTTTAAAAGTTAAGTATTATGTGAGAATATGGTTGTTGCACATGGTAGACCATGGCCCAATATCTAGGATAAATGTACTAAAGTGGCATTAAAGATATTGTAACATGAGTTTGTGATGATATTATCATATTATGAGATATTAAGCCATGATTGAGTTGCACGAAGAGAATCTATATGATTTCTACCTTAAGGTTTAAGATTTAAGTTCATACAAATGTTTTGAGATCAGACTTAATGAGATTAAATTGAGTATGATTAAGATGCAAGTTAAGATTTTCTAAGGTTTCTATTCTATGGTTTATGATTTTAAGACTTAAGCCCATTAAGATCAGCTTTGGATGAGGTTTTAACAGAGAATGAATTATCTTGCCAAGAATCAGATATCATACTTTATCTATACACATTACTTAAGTTACTTTTGTATATTTAGTATTTCTATACTCATTTCAGGTCTTGTCTCATAAGACATTAGACTCATGTGTGATATAATTGGTATAATGAAGTAATCTTACCAAATCAGAGTTTTAGAATAAAGTTTACCTAGATAATGAGATACATGATTAAATCCAATAACAGATTCAGTTTAGCACTCAAGAATAAGCAATTTAGATTCAGACTTAGACTACTCTGTGACGTCCCCGGATTTTGGCTTCTCCAAACCCTATTGGGAATGAGAGCCCATAATCGGAAGACATCAAACAATCATATCAGAAAGCGATGCGGAAGCATAATACGCATACATGAACATACAACCATAACACTCTCAACATTCAACATGTAAATTTATACAACACGAATTATTACACAATGGTTTACAATTACATATTGAAAGATGATTTACAAGTCTAAGAACATGTATGCTAACTAGGATCTTCACAATAGGTACAACCTGAACAACTTGCTCATATCCTGTACTTTTCATCCCATGCTATCTCTGAACCTAAAACATACGTGAAACAACGAATCAACACACAAGGTGTTGTGTACGTGGGAAGAAAGATACATATATTTATGGCTTGCATAATTTTTGAAAAAGATTTGCAGAAGGAAAGAAAATCATAGAAAACACTTCTTTATTAAGCGAAATATGCCAATTTAAGTCATTTTCCTAGATGAATTGCATTATTAAGGTGGACTAGTACCAAAACATAAATATTGGGCCCATCCCCGTGTACCAAGTACTCTAGGGAAACTCCCTGTACACCGTGTGCTCTAGGGAGGTGTACTAGCCAACATTAATCCATTCCCTCGTAAGGGGGATAATGAACACCTTAAATAACTACAAAACATCTACTCATAATTTATGTTTTCAAGTGACAAAACAACGGGTACTACATAGCAATACTACATCCAATATTTGCAAATAGAAGAGAGCATACATACATATCATGATTGCAAGCAAGGAAACCATAGTCATATAATTAATAAAAACCCACGTACCTGAGTTCAGAGATTTCTAATCATATCCATGATCATCTAGATAAACTGGTCAACACCTGATTAATAACAAAATCATATACTAGAATCAGATTCTGATCATCTTAACCCTAGTCGTGTTCATTAGGGTTTATATTATCTCATTAGGATATTCCAACATTTACTTGCATTATTGTCTTATATTTATCTTACTGATGTCATCTTCCAGATTATGATTCATTGTCTGAATATCAGGTTCCATATTCTATTTTTATGCACATACTAACCCTAGGTTACATCATTAATCTAGATTAGGGTTTTAAAACCAGGTATTAGTATTCATCTTCATATAACATGAATTATATACATCTCACTGATATCTGATTTACATCTTAGCTTTAGATTACTGATATAAACCTACTCTGTAAATTTCACCATTTATTGAGCATGTGTGCAATAATTACAATTTATATAGGGTTATTAGCCCTAATTAGTCATATTAAGAAAATTACATGACTTCATGTCATAAAATGACCATAACTGACATAAGGTGCATTATAAACATGGTTATGGACGTACTGACATTTTTCCATAATTTAATATCATCATCTGATATTTATTTTCCATTAAACAAGTATTACGTATCTTATATGATATTGCTAATATTAAAGCATAAAAAGTCGGATATTAAGTTTTCATGTTGTTCTACATATTTTTCTGAGAATTTTGATACCTTGTTTGCATTTGTCTGATAATCGAGCTAATTACTGTGATTTAATGAAAATCTGAGCATTTACTGAATTATTACCTTAATCGGCCAATGGGAGCTCGCCACGTGGCCCCTAGGTCTGGCGCAGCTCCTTTGCTTGCTGCGGCCGGTCCACTTGGTCTGGGCCGGGTTCTCTAGCGGTTGAGCCGGCCGGTCTGGGATTGGACCCGGTTCAGATACACCGCTCGCCCCTCCTTCATTCTCTCGTTCCACGCGATATGTTCGCGAGACCCAGAAACAGAGCGCCGCCGCTAGGCAGCACCTCCGTCGAGCAAGCAAGGGCAGAAGGGGGTTCCTCAGGGGCAAGCGAGCTTGCGGTCACCTTTGAGAGGTCGGACCGGATTGGGACGGTAGAGTATCGGGGTGTGGCTCCCCTTGGAGCGGTGATCCGTCGAGATCCAGCGAGGAGGTCGCCGGCCGCGGAGAAGAAGATGATGAGGGGAGCGAAGGAGGGTGCTGGGAGCTTGAGAAAAGGGTCAGTGAGCTTCCGCATGGCCTTGTACACCTTGAGAAGGGGTTTGATTGAGGTCACGACTAATAGAAAGGCCCAACCGGTAGCTGCATCGTGGAGGAGGTGCCTGGACGGAGTTTGGTTGAGGGTGGATCTACTGAGTCATGATTCGGATAAATTGCAGGCCAAGCTAGACAAAAGGGGTCTAGGCGAAGCTAATGGAGGCTATATGTAGTCTCTTGAGGCTATGGGCAGGGAAGCCCTAAAACTCCACCGCCGGAGTGAGAAGGTCAGGGGGAGCGAAGGTTAGGAGGGCACATCGATGCATGAAACTCGGTCGTTGTTGGGATAGGTGGCCACGAAATTGCGAGACGAAGTCAGCTCGTCGGGCGAAGGGTGGAGAAAAGGGGGTGAGGTGGCGCATCGGGTCTGCTCGGGTCCGTTCTCGCCTCTCCGCTCTTTGCGGGAGGTTGAAGATGGGTCCTGGACCCTTGATTTCCTTTGATCCGCGATCAGCCAGATCGGACGGCTGGGGTGTGAGCCGCATAGGTGTCCGCTCCCAACCTTGCTATCAAGGTAACGTGACATTCAAATGTCACACCAAAATAGCAACTTATATCTATTAGTTGTATTATTTTCAATTGTCCATAATTCCTAATTGGTTAATCCAATTGCAATGAAATTTTAGGCGTAGGTTTATAATGTCACGATGTAGATGTGGCATAAATTTGGGAGTGAAACTCGAAGGTTGGGCATGGTTATTGACTAATCACATTAATACCTAAAGTTCACCTTCATGTGACACTTAGGGCATTACATTAAGTGAAAAAGATAGACCATTTAGTCAAAGTTGACACCAAAACTCTAAAATTGGTTCATATATACACAATTCCTCAAAAGCAATTAGTTCACTACTCACTGGATCACTAAATGTATGATTGGTCTTATGAGGACTTAATTAATCAGAAAGGACATTCATTCATAATTGAATTCAATTAAGCATCATAGTCCTCCATCATATTTCCAATCACCAAATTTTGAGAAGGAATTCATAATTGTATAACCACTTCCTCAATTTGGTATTTGGACATCATACATAAAATGCTTGTCTCTAATTATTGTATTAGTTATTAAAACTCAAAAATCTAGGTTATCACATTCACCCCACCTTATTTGGAATTTCGTCCTCGAAATTCAACTAATCTCAACCTTAAGAGGTTATTTTGGGTCAAACTTCACATACATCATCATTGTTTAGGTTCTAAGACCATCATAGCTATATGCACTCTAAGTTGTCAGCTTAGGGTCTAGATATTCTTGGGTGTGTCCACCCCACCTTATATATGTGGACGCATCACTTAATGTCTTAGCCATAACATGTAATTATGATATCTTAGGGTTACATCACCTCTAAGGGTACAAGTTTTGTTCATACTTTTAGTGCTTTGGAGGAATGCATTTATATGCCATGATATTCAGATCGTTCAAATCTAACATCATTAACATCTCACAATGATTTCATCATTAGAGGATATTTATCTTCATCCATGGTATTAGAATTTTTTCTACTTAATAAGGGCTTATGTAACATGTTTTACCATTAGGGTTTCACACTATGGTGTGATATTCATACTCAATTTAGAAGCATACATTGAGAAGGATCAAAGTTACAACTATATTTTTGATCATATATCCTATGATCCAAAAATATCTTTATATCAAGTTCATGAGTTCAACTTTTTATGTCTTGCATGTATTATGTGAAGGGGAAAAGAGAATATACTATGTTCACCCATGATATCAACATCATATATTTCATGTTTCATATGAAGGGAAAAAGAATATTCTAAAGTCAAACTTATCATAATTTCAATCTTTGGTACCACATGTATGATATGGGGGGGGGATATAGAATAGGTCAAGCTTATGCGAGTGACTCCTCATATATAAATCATTTATATAGCTCAAGTGAGGTTTCTATCATTTTATATTAAGAAAGAGAAGAAGAAGGGAGAACATGTATTTTGAGTATCTTTTGCACAAAGCATCATACTCTCATAACTACATTTCATATATTACCTCACTTGCAACTAATGACGAGATTCACAAAATATGTCACTCTAGCTAGGACCTAACTCAGCCAAAGGATTGACTTTATCATATGGGTCATCTACCCATCCTTTTATTTTATCCAATTCTCACATATGGATTTGAATCATGCAACATGACTCAACTCATTTACTTAGGAGTAACCCAGCTTAGGACACATCATTTCACATATTTTCATATATTGTAGGGTAGGTCCATTGACCCTCTCCTTGTGGGTCTCACTCTCTCTGGAGTTCACCACATATCTTGTCCTAACACTAAAGGTCCTCCTTTGTAAAAGAGCTTGAGGCTCATGCACACTCATCTCTATCTTAACTTAACTTATCTTAAGTAGGAAAAGGGGATGTACTATCATTATCACGACTTAGCTTAGATTCTTCAAAATTGGATTCAGGTCATATACAACTTAAATCCTTATAAAGCAACTTATATCATTAGAGGTAGAACTTAAATAAGATCATCCATGCTTATATCAACTACCATTCTATCATCTACACTGTGTATCACATATATTGATACGGCTCTAGACATCTAATCTAGACTACTCTCTCTTCTAGACTGATGTCACTCCCTTTCACTTAGGTTGCACGAACACCCACTACTCTCCTGTGTGATGGACACATTTTCATATTTACATATATCTAATAAAGTATTATATAGTTTTTCTCCGAGAAAGAAGGCGTCAGAGAAAACTGTCGAGGTGCGAGCCGATTGGGAAACAAAACCAAACCAGCAAACTCGAGTGTCCAACACACAGTAGATAGCCTGGTGTCATGTAACTTAGTGAAATGGTGAGAACATGGTGTAGACTAGTGTAGCTACCCAATACATATGAGCTCTATATGGAAAGGGTTTCACACACTTGTCTAAACCTAGTTCTCGAACATCTAGGTTCTAACCTAGAGGCTAGGTCAACCTTATTCCTATAGAACAACTTACTAAGTTTCTAGGGTTTAAAGTGAAAGGTGAGATTTTGATTTATTGTTTCATGGTGAGCAATTGTTAGGTGTAGCTACTGTTCATGCTCTGATACCAACTGTGACGTCCCCGGATTTTGGCTTCTCCAAACCCTATTGGGAATGAGAGCCCATAATCGGAAGACATCAAACAATCATATCAGAAAGCGATGCGGAAGCATAATACGCATACATGAACATACAACCATAACACTCTCAACATTCAACATGTAAATTTATACAACACGAATTATTACACAATGGTTTACAATTACATATTGAAAGATGATTTACAAGTCTAAGAACATGTATGCTAACTAGGATCTTCACAATAGGTACAACCTGAACAACTTGCTCATATCCTGTACTTTTCATCCCATGCTATCTCTGAACCTAAAACATACGTGAAACAACGAATCAACACACAAGGTGTTGTGTACGTGGGAAGAAAGATACATATATTTATGGCTTGCATAATTTTTGAAAAAGATTTGCAGAAGGAAAGAAAATCATAGAAAACACTTCTTTATTAAGCGAAATATGCCAATTTAAGTCATTTTCCTAGATGAATTGCATTATTAAGGTGGACTAGTACCAAAACATAAATATTGGGCCCATCCCCGTGTACCAAGTACTCTAGGGAAACTCCCTGTACACCGTGTGCTCTAGGGAGGTGTACTAGCCAACATTAATCCATTCCCTCGTAAGGGGGATAATGAACACCTTAAATAACTACAAAACATCTACTCATAATTTATGTTTTCAAGTGACAAAACAACGGGTACTACATAGCAATACTACATCCAATATTTGCAAATAGAAGAGAGCATACATACATATCATGATTGCAAGCAAGGAAACCATAGTCATATAATTAATAAAAACCCACGTACCTGAGTTCAGAGATTTCTAATCATATCCATGATCATCTAGATAAACTGGTCAACACCTGATTAATAACAAAATCATATACTAGAATCAGATTCTGATCATCTTAACCCTAGTCGTGTTCATTAGGGTTTATATTATCTCATTAGGATATTCCAACATTTACTTGCATTATTGTCTTATATTTATCTTACTGATGTCATCTTCCAGATTATGATTCATTGTCTGAATATCAGGTTCCATATTCTATTTTTATGCACATACTAACCCTAGGTTACATCATTAATCTAGATTAGGGTTTTAAAACCAGGTATTAGTATTCATCTTCATATAACATGAATTATATACATCTCACTGATATCTGATTTACATCTTAGCTTTAGATTACTGATATAAACCTACTCTGTAAATTTCACCATTTATTGAGCATGTGTGCAATAATTACAATTTATATAGGGTTATTAGCCCTAATTAGTCATATTAAGAAAATTACATGACTTCATGTCATAAAATGACCATAACTGACATAAGGTGCATTATAAACATGGTTATGGACGTACTGACATTTTTCCATAATTTAATATCATCATCTGATATTTATTTTCCATTAAACAAGTATTACGTATCTTATATGATATTGCTAATATTAAAGCATAAAAAGTCGGATATTAAGTTTTCATGTTGTTCTACATATTTTTCTGAGAATTTTGATACCTTGTTTGCATTTGTCTGATAATCGAGCTAATTACTGTGATTTAATGAAAATCTGAGCATTTACTGAATTATTACCTTAATCGGCCAATGGGAGCTCGCCACGTGGCCCCTAGGTCTGGCGCAGCTCCTTTGCTTGTTGCGGCCGGTCCACTTGGTCTGGGCCGGGTTCTCTAGCGGTTGAGCCGGCCGGTCTGGGATTGGACCCGGTTCAGATACACCGCTCGCCCCTCCTTCATTCTCTCGTTCCACGCGATATGTTCGCGAGACCCAGAAACAGAGCGCCGCCGCTAGGCAGCACCTCCGTCGAGCAAGCAAGGGCAGAAGGGGGTTCCTCAGGGGCAAGCGAGCTTGCGGTCACCTTTGAGAGGTCGGACCGGATTGGGACGGTAGAGTATCGGGGTGTGGCTCCCCTTGGAGCGGTGATCCGTCGAGATCCAGCGAGGAGGTCGCCGGCCGCGGAGAAGAAGATGATGAGGGGAGCGAAGGAGGGTGCTGGGAGCTTGAGAAAAGGGTCAGTGAGCTTCCGCATGGCCTTGTACACCTTGAGAAGGGGTTTGATTGAGGTCACGACTAATAGAAAGGCCCAACCGGTAGCTGCATCGTGGAGGAGGTGCCTGGACGGAGTTTGGTTGAGGGTGGATCTACTGAGTCATGATTCGGATAAATTGTAGGCCAAGCTAGACAAAAGGGGTCTAGGCGAAGCTAATGGAGGCTATATGTAGTCTCTTGAGGCTATGGGCAGGGAAGCCCTAAAACTCCACCGCCGGAGTGAGAAGGTCAGGGGGAGCGAAGGTTAGGAGGGCACATCGATGCATGAAACTCGGTCGTTGTTGGGATAGGTGGCCACGAAATTGCGAGACGAAGTCAGCTCGTCGGGCGAAGGGTGGAGAAAAGGGGGTGAGGTGGCGCATCGGGTCTGCTCGGGTCCGTTCTCGCCTCTCCGCTCTTTGCGGGAGGTTGAAGATGGGTCCTGGACCCTTGATTTCCTTTGATCCGCGATCAGCCAGATCGGACGGCTGGGGTGTGAGCCGCATAGGTGTCCGCTCCCAACCTTGCTATCAAGGTAACGTGACATTCAAATGTCACACCAAAATAGCAACTTATATCTATTAGTTGTATTATTTTCAATTGTCCATAATTCCTAATTGGTTAATCCAATTGCAATGAAATTTTAGGCGTAGGTTTATAATGTCACGATGTAGATGTGGCATAAATTTGGGAGTGAAACTCGAAGGTTGGGCATGGTTATTGACTAATCACATTAATACCTAAAGTTCACCTTCATGTGACACTTAGGGCATTACATTAAGTGAAAAAGATAGACCATTTAGTCAAAGTTGACACCAAAACTCTAAAATTGGTTCATATATACACAATTCCTCAAAAGCAATTAGTTCACTACTCACTGGATCACTAAATGTATGATTGGTCTTATGAGGACTTAATTAATCAGAAAGGACATTCATTCATAATTGAATTCAATTAAGCATCATAGTCCTCCATCATATTTCCAATCACCAAATTTTGAGAAGGAATTCATAATTGTATAACCACTTCCTCAATTTGGTATTTGGACATCATACATAAAATGCTTGTCTCTAATTATTGTATTAGTTATTAAAACTCAAAAATCTAGGTTATCACACTACTCACTGTGTGAGTAGCCATATTTTGAATAAAAGGTACATGATATGCGTTATAGACCCAATCTCAAATATATTGTAATTTGAGATACATATCCAAATTCTATAATAGATTATGTTCAGATTTTAAAGAGCAGAGATTCAGATTCAGATTTCAGATTCAGAATTCAGTACATGTTTAGTACTCAGTTTCAGATAAGTTCAGATTCAGTATTTAGTAAAGATAGACGTAAGATAATTAATTTGAAACATTAACATAATGCATTATATAATAAGTCCTCACCAGAGAGTCCCGGGACGATTCAGAGGGCGCGTTGCGCCAGACACTGCGGGTGTCATAGAGGGCATGTTATGCCAACAGAGGGTGCGTTGCACCATAGAGGACACTTCGGTGTCAACAGAGGGCACGTTGTGCCAACAGAGGGTGCGTTGCACCATAGAGGACACTTCGGTGTCATAGGGGAGGACTTATTGTATAATGGTGGCCACAAATAGATAAAAATCGTAAGTAAAAGATACTTTAGATTAGAGCATGTATGTAATCTCATCCATGAGTGTGATGAGAGGAATTCAGATGAGATAAGTATGACCTAGACACTTTGGCGTAGGTCATGAGACCCATGATATAGGTCTCCAGAAAAGATAGAGTAGAAAGATAAGAGTTAAAGAAGTCGAGAGATATTATGTTTTCAGATTTTAATCAGCTTTTGCTATCAGTTTTATAATGTCTAAGAATATTTTGTAACATTGTTAGCTCTTCAGTAATGTACATTTTAGAATACTCATGCCACTTACTCTAACGACTGTTTTTCCCAATGCATGGCTGGGGACGCGATGTCCGCAGGGTGTGGAGCAGCGGAAGATTTAAAGAATAAGAAAAGGTGTAACAGGTGTTCAAGCTTGCCTAGTGGGGTGCCATCTACCGAGACAATCCAGAGTTTAGATATCTTCTTTTATGCATGGTCTTGTTATCACAGTATATTAGATGACTTGTTTCCTTTGTCAAAACTATGTATGAATCAATTTTTCTTAAATGCAAAGTGTTTCATTTGCTTTAATTGCAATGACTATCATGATTGTGACACTCCCAGATGAAAAAAAAATTTACTGCTTCTGCTCATGTGTTATGAAAATCTGGGTGTTACAATATGGTATCAGAGCAATTTGGTAAATGGCCACTAGGCAAACATGATTCTCATAGTCACCCTAAAGTGGAGAGGTAAGATCAAGGTTTAGGGATAGATTCCAAAAGAAGAATACCATAACCTAGAGTGATTAAGAGACTTAAAGTCAGAATAGATAGATACCTTAGAGGCAGAAGTCAACCTAGTTTAGATCTAAAGTATCAACCTAAACCTAGCTAATGAGATAACATCTTCATTCTCAATGGTTATGGCCAGCCAATTGAGGATTGAAGAGGGATGTCTTAAGCAGTAGACCTTTTATGCATCTCTCATTTCTTACTGGTCCATTTGGTATGGGACACATGTATCAGTGGGTGAGTGAGAGATAGCATCTCAGGATCCCACATCTCTAGGTATGTGCCTGATCACCACATATCTAGGAATGTAGGAGTCACTTGAAGGACCTTAGATTAGACAGTCATGTACAACTAATGTTAGAAGGTCATGACAAGGTTGAGATGGATTCCCTAAGTATAAATCCAAGTTTAGTTTTACAAACCCTAAGTATGAGTTGAGAAGTAGACCAAGGTAATAGATAATGCTCACCTAAATATTTTAGTGAAATACATAACATATCTCTTTTCATGCAAAAGGTTGAACATAAATTAAGAGGTAAGCAAAATCCTAAGGTGGGTAGTAGCCTAGAGAAATTTCGAGGACGAAATTTATTTTAAGGTGGGTAGAATTGTAACATCCTCAATTTCATAGATAATGTAAGCCTTTAATGTGGGGTCTTCTAGTGAAGGCATGCCAAGAGACGTAATGAATGTAACCATGGCTAGGTATATAATCAAGTACACAAAATGTGTAATCCAAGCCATCTGATCAACCAATACACACATAATGACTTTAATGTGTATGATTGTAGTCGGTTGTATATGAATATAAATGAATTATTCCTATGGACAATAAGGTGACGAATATATAATATGATGAGTTCAGTTCATGACTTGAGAGCCTTAGACCTAGCTTAGGTCTTCCTATTATGTAACTAAGAAATGTTGATCACATATGTCATACATGAGCTTCAATTGAGAAATTATATTGGTTGAAGACTTATTTTAATGATTTGGAATACAATCAAGCTCATGGACCCTTTGAAATACTAAGGGTTGGGCCATGTGCCCTAGAGCCCAATTCCAACCTTACTGGACTAATTAAGTTCTACAAATAGGTCCATGGGGTACAAATTGAGAATGAAGTATTTTGTGGTCATAATGAATGCTCAAAATATTTTTCGTAGAATAATAATTAGAATATAAGATTGTGAGAGAAATATTAGATGATTTTGATGTATATAGTGGTCTAGGTAATGAAATTAGTAATTATAATGTTTTTATTTAAAAGACATGTTTGGAATGTTTGTATAGCTAGTTTTTACTTCAAATCTTGCTCATGTTAAGTTGATGATAATATAGTAATTACCCCAAAATTTGAAGTCAAACTGAGCTATAGAATGGGTTGTATAAATATTTCTTATATGTGGACTTTTATCAAAAAGAAGGAGAAAAAGAAAATAAAAAAAGGGGGCGACCCCAGTCCGCACGGACTGAGGCCGCGACCCCTGTTTGCTGGGTGCGAATAGAGCACCCACAAAAGGGGGTCCTCGCCCGTGACCGCAGGCTCGAAAGGCTATAAAAACCTCAGATTCCGAGTTATGAGGGGTCGACGACTTCGATCCTAGGGTTTCACATGAAACCGAGAGCGGGAGAGAGAGAGAGGGCGCGTGAAGAGGATGCACGGCGGCTGCGGTAGGGTGGAGGTCGAGCTGCTGATCTGCAGCTACCTGTGCTCGTCGACGATGGCGCCCAAGATGAAAAGGGCGGACGGAGGTATGGGATGCTTGAGAGCAAGCCGCGACGTCCACATCGTCGAGATTGAGGGTGCCAAAGGCAAACCCTACGGCTGCGGAAGCCTGCACGTAGAACAGGAGACCTCCCCACGTTCACGGGTGAAGAAGGAGCCGGATCCAGTTGGATCCGCGACCGGATATGGGCCAGAAGAGAAGGGGCGTCACCATCTATGCCCTTTGGATTCCAAATCGACGACTGATATTGATCCAAACGTAGGTAACATCTAAAATTCATATCTTGAGCTACAGATATCGGTTTGGGACAAACAAGGTACCTATGGAAAGCTCTTCGAGTATACTATCATATAAAAATAGTTCCAGAGTACGATTTTGGTGTTTTCTTTTTATTATATTCTGGGTAGACGAAACTATATGATTTTGATGTTTGGTCAATTAAAAATAGCAAACGAATTTAGAAATTCATACAAATTTTATGGAATGTATATTTTGATGTGTTTAACATTAATTCAGACCCTGATCTTTCATATATGAAGTTTTATTGATGTTTTTGATATAAACCCTAATAAGGGCATTTTGGGTATTTCACCCATGATATGATTTTTTTTAGATGACCTAATATTTTATACATGATCTTACTACACTGTGTGATTACTCTTCTGGAGATTTGATGGATTTTCTTGTGTTATCATATTTGTATTAAGATTTGGACCCGAGTGACCATTATGTGAGGGTAATAGATGATTATCTTGACAATAAGTGGTATATGTATGGCTAATTAGGTCTAATATTATTAGCATGCTGGTATTATATTTTGATTTCCTAACCAAGTCAGTAAGTTTTCTAATATATGACTATGTTTGGTAAGTATTCTCATTATATGAAGTATATGTTCATATTCGTGCATAAGACGATTTATGTTGAGTATAAATATTATAGTAACTACATAATAAGAGTTTATTTTATTTCAACACCAATATTTTATGGTGATTTCAGATAAAGTTATGTTTAGTCTAAATAATAACCCTAAGTTGGATATATAATTAGGAGGATGGGGTTTTGAGATTTAGAAATAGAAAGAGGGAACATGTACTTGGACTTATAAAACTTTGATTATATCCAGGTGATTAATATTTGGAACAAGAAATCAAGACTAAGTTAAGGACATCATCATCACAAGAGGTAAGTGGTTCATGCCCATGAGTATTTACATTTATCAAATCAAGTACATTTACATGCTTCTTAGATAAGACCTTCATGTCCTACATTCTGAGTTAAATATGTAAGAAATATTTTATATGCTTATGATTGTAGAAATTCATATGCTCAATACCTTAAGTTGTGATGTGTCATGGAATGATTCTAGATCATGAAGTTAAGTTCATAAGAAGGATAAGAAAATATAGTTCTATCACATCTCTTAAATATAGATGTAACCATGTATTGAGATTTCAAATAGGAACATATCATCAAGGTTTCTTATATATGTAGTGATCTAAGAAATTAAGAAGTAAAATAGATTCTTTAATAAGGTTGATGTTTAAAAGTTAAGTATTATGTGAGAATATGGTTGTTGCACATGGTAGACCATGGCCCAATATCTAGGATAACTGTACTAAAGTGGCATTAAAGATATTGTAACATGAGTTTGTGATGATATTATCATATTATGAGATATTAAGCCATGATTGAGTTGCACGAAGAGAATCTATATGATTTCTACCTTATGGTTTAAGATTTAAGTTCATACAAATGTTTTGAGATCAGACTTAATGAGATTAAATTGAGTATGATTAAGATGCAAGTTAAGATTTTCTAAGGTTTCTATTCTATGGTTTATGATTTTAAGACTTAAGCCCATTAAGATCAGCTTTGGATGAGGTTTTAACAGAGAATGAATTATCTTGCCAAGAATCAGATATCATACTTTAGCTATACACATTACTTAAGTTACTTTTGTATATTTAGTATTTCTATACTCATTTCAGGTCTTGTCTCATAAGACATTAGACTCATGTGTGATATAATTGGTATAATGAAGTAATCTTACCAAATCAGAGGTTTAGAATAAAGTTTACCTAGATAATGAGATACATGATTAAATCCAATAACAAATTCAGTTTAGAACTCAAGAATAAGAGATTTAGATTCAGACTTAGACTACTCACTGTGTGAGTAGCCATATTTTGAATAAAAGGTACATGATATGCGTTATAGACCCAATCTCAAATATGTTGTAATTTGAGATACATATCCAAATTCTATAATAGATTATGTTCAGATTTTAAAGAGCAGAGATTCAGATTCAGATTTCAGATTCAGAATTCAGTACATGTTTAGTACTCAATTTCAGATAAGTTCAGATTCAGTATTTAGTAAAGATAGACGTAAGATAATTAATTTGAAACATTCACATAATGCATTATATAATAAGTCCTCACCAAAGAGTCCCGGGACGATTCAGAGGGCACGTTGCGCCAGACACTACGGGTGTCATAGAGGGCATGTTATGCCAACAGAGGGTGCGTTGCACCATAGAGGACACTTCGGTGTCAACAGAGGGCACGTTGTGCCAACAGAGGGTGCGTTGCACCATAGAGGACACTTCGGTGTCACAGAGGAGGACTTATTGTATAATGGTGGCCACAAATAGATAAAAATTGTAAGTAAAAGATACTTTAGATTAGAGCATGTATGTAATCTCATCCATGAGTGTGATGAGAGGAATTCAGATGAGATAAGTATAACCTAGACACTTTGGCGTAGGTCATGAGACCCATGATATAGGTCTCCAGAAAAGATAGAGTAGAAAGATAAGAGTTAAATAAGTCGAGAGATATTATGTTTTCAGATTTTAATCATCTTTTGCTATCAGTTTTATAATGTCTAAGAATATTTTGTAACATTGTTAGCTCTTCAGTAATGTACATTTTAGAATACTCATGCCACTTACTCTAACGACTGTTTTTCCCAATGCATGGCTGGGGACACAATGTCCGCAGGGTGTGGAGCAGCGAAAGATTTAAAGAATAAGAAAAGGTGAAGCAGGTGTTCAAGCTTGCCTAGTGGGGTGCCATCTACCGAGACTGTGAAGACCGTCTCGCGAAAACAAGATTAACTAATGCGGAAGCATTCATCAAGCAGCGGATTAGCAAAAATCACTAAAATTTAAACTTTTTGCAAAGAGTTCCACACATAGGAAATCTATTCCAACAAATGTCATTGTATATCATATACATTCTATTTGAAACGTACATATCCTCTACCATCCTTTTCCAGAGACTACATCATCAGCTGCCTTATAAACATATATGCAGGCAGCATATAAAATCTTGAGGCATCAAGCCAAAACCTCAGACTGATATATCAAAAACACTGACTAAAAACTCCGAGGACCTGAGAGTACAGAGACGACACATAGGACTACTATCTATATGACTAGACAGACAATATCTCCACCTGAGATCTTATTGCTGTCCCTGCTGTTGCTGTTGCTACTGCTCTTTCCCTGTTCTAGGGTTTCTGCTCTGCCTTTCATGCATACCTAAAAATGTTTCCCACGGGGGTGAGACAATTGTAAATTGCCCCAGCGAGAGATATAACTCTCCGCCAGAAACATTGTTATATAAGATTATGAAATTAAACTGAGTAGGGGTTACTTTTGCATTAATAGGCAGAATTATTCTTCATAGACAGAATAAGAAATTCTCCAATTCCAATAAGAGCATTGCATCTACCCATGGTAGAATCATAGTTCATCCATCTACTTGTAATGAATACAACAGATATGAATAATCATCAATGAACTATAGATATATAACAAGAATGTAACATCAGCCAAGTTCTCTAGATAACTTACTAACACAAATGTTACAAGTAAACATGATACTTGTTACCCAAGCATCACACATGGCTCACAAGGCCATTCATATCTTGTCACCTCTCACTAGGCAACAACTTATTCACATGGCTCACAAGGCCATTCACATCTTGTCACCTCTCACTAGGCAACAACTTATTCACATGGCTCACAAGGCCCTTCACATCTTGTCACCTCTCACTAGGCAACAACTTATTCACATGGCTCACAAGGCCATTCACATCTTGTCACCTCTCACTAGGCAACAACTTATTCACATGGCTCACAAGGCCATTCACATCTTGTCACCTCTCACTAGGCAACAACTTATTCACATGGCTCACAAGGCCATTCACATCTTGTCACCTCTCACTAGGCAACAACTTATTCACATGGCTCACAAGGCCATTCACATTTTGTCACCTCTCACTAGGCAACAACTTATTCACATGGTTCATAAAATCCATACACATTGTTACTTTTATAAAGTAACAACAACATCAACGCACAAAAAGCCAATCAACATTTATTATATAAATGTCACAACCCAAACTTGGCTATATTCATCATCTCATCATACCTGCATGGTTATTAGGCATGATAACAGTCATACAAGATATTCATCACATCATGTGATACAATAGTAACACCATCATTCCTTAACCAGGAATTAGGGTTCACTATCAAACATGGTTTATCATTTCCTTTTCCCCAAATTAGGGTTAGGGTTCCCCATTTCTCATTAATTCAGACCCTCTTGAGTTAACCAACTTTATCTTGTATTAAGGTATTTGCCCTCTTAATACATTCCATCACAGAATACTCACCCTTAGCATATAATGCATAGGCCACACATTAGAATTGTCCAACTATCTCACGTGATATGGACTTATCTTAGTTTAAGGCATAACTTTATTATAAAGTTTCCTATGAACAATCGCAATGATACACCCTCAACTAGGGTTTCACAAGGATACACCCTCAACCAGGGTTCACAATGATACACCCTCCACTAGGATTTCACAAGGTTACACCCTCAACCAGGGTTCACAATGATACACCCTCCACTAGGGTTTCACAAGGATACACCCTCAACCAGGGTTTATAAGGATACACCCTCAACTAGGGTTTCACAAAGATACACCCTCAACCAGGGTTTATAAGGATACACCCTCAACTAGGGTTTACTAATCATATATTGGATCCATGCATTTTTTATGAATTATTGATTAGTACCATTAATGGTATCTCTCACCTAATTACATTAGGTTTCCAAAAGGTTTGATCAATTGGACCTTCAATGACATGAGGTATCCAATTGAATTGGGGTTTTCAATGTTGATTCCTTCAATCATTGAATTCATGGAACCAATCATCAATTGGACCTATACTCATACTTCAATTGAGTTTAATAGGTCAACCTTAAACTGATTTGACCCTCAATTGACCCTCAATTGATCATCAATTAGGGTTTGATTCAATTGAATTAGGGTTTGGAATCAAAGATCCAACAACACTCATCAATGCAAGATTGGTTACTTTGAAACTATTGAACCATTATCCAAATTGGGTATGACCTGACCCCAAACGGTCTTGAGGTCGTTTGGATGACCTCCAAACGGTCTTGAGACCGTTTTCCCATCATATCACTCAAATCCAAGCCATCCAATTAAGGTTTGGATCATTGGATTGATCACCAAATCAGCATTGCATTGTATAACAGCTTGGTACCTTTAGACCTTCAAACACCTAACCATACTCAACCCTAGACTCCAAACGGTCTTGGGTGACCACCAAACGGTCTTGAGACCGTTTGGATGAGCTCCAAACGGTCTTGAGACCGTTTGGCCCATCCAACCTTTGGATTCTAGTGAAAAATCATCATGGATTGGTCTATAGAGTTGATCAACAAAGCAGCACTACATTGCAATATGATTAGTACCTTTGGACCTTCAATTGGTCAACTATACTTGACCCCAGACCTCCAAACGGTCTTGTGGTGACCCCCAAATGGTCTTGAGACCGTTTGGGTGATCCCCAAACGGTCTTGAAACCGTTTGGGCTAATCAACCCAAAATCTCAACTTAACTCATTGGAATGTCAGCACTGTTTTCAATTAGGGTTTGCCTAATTGAATAGCCTTCAACTCATGATTCCTTGGGAGTTAATCCCTAAAATTCGGTGAGTCATTAGACCACATCATTAGGTACAGTAATACCAAACGGTCAACGCTTGGTCAACGTACTCAAACGGTCTTGAGACCGTTTGCCCAAAAAGTTCAATTAAATCAGATTGAAAATCAGCACTTAATCCAATTAGGTTTTCCTAATTGATTAGTCTTCAACTCACGATTCCTTTGGAGGTAATCCCTCAAATCTGGAGGGTTATTAATAAACATAATTATGAACAGGAATCCCAAACGGTCAACGCTTGGTCAACCATCTCAAACGGTCTTGAAACCGTTTTCTCAACCAGGTCAAGTTAATCAGGTTGAAAATCAGCACATAATTCAATTCGATTGCCTAATTGATTGGCCTTCAACTCTCGATTCCTTTAGAGTTAATCCCTCAAATTTGGAGGGTTATCAGCCTACATAATTAGGAACAAAATTCTCAAACGGTAAACACTTTGTCAACCACCTCAAATGGTCTTGAAACCGTTTTCTCCCAAACGGTATCAAACCGTTTTCCCTTAAACGGTTTGCTGAAACCGCATAGCTAATCAAATTAAAACGATTTGGAGTAGCTATCAAAACGGTTTTTCTTGGTAATTTTCTTTGTATAAGCATCTAGGATGATGTCATCATCCCCTTCCTTCAAACAACCAAGAACAGCAACCGTTCTTGATGGAAATTTCAGCAAAGAAACAAGTGTGTATCAAATTGAAGAAATCGATCAACAAAAAATAGAGAATTGATGCAATAGCAATGTTTAAGGGTTTGAGTTATAAAACCCACCTCCGATTGAGCTACAAAGATCCAATCTCACGCCATTAATGGTGGATGAAGCTCTAGCAACTCCCCCTAGGCTCGTCCTCAAGCTTTTGATTGCAAAAGTTGGCTAGGGTTGAAGCGGAGATCGAAATAAGAAGGAATCCATAATTTATTTTCGATTTCCACCATGAAATCAAGGAGAACGAAGGTCAAGGGATTACCCACAGGTTGGGGACGTGATACCTGCTCCTCCCTAGCTCCTTGGTCGGTTTTGCAAGCAAGGGGAAGAAGAAAATCCGAAAAAGGCCTTGGTTTGGGCTTGGAAATGGCACTTTTATAAGGAAAGTGATGAGAGAGAAAATGCCTTATTAAAATGCATTTAATTCCAAAAATAGTACCACCTCTTCCTCCTTGGTTTGCTTGCATACAAAGGCAACTCAAAGCCACCGAACTCTCTTCCATTATCCATGGATTAAGGGAAAAGAAAATAAGCACCTTAATCCATTGTAATATTAATACATCTTTTTGAGTGGAAATTCTTTTCCTTATAATAAGGTGAGTGGAATTTCACCTACTTAAGATATTTTCGTTCCTTATCTTGTCAAAGGAACTTCCATCCTTATTAAAAATCAACCCAAAACATTTTGGTTGAAGGCCCTTTAATTAATACATTCATTTTTGCCCTAAATTGAATTAGGGTTTCACTTAAGATTAAATCTTGATTATTTTAATATCAAGATTCTCTCTCCTCCAACTTAATTCAAATGAGGAGTACCTCTCATTTTCTTTGCTATAAATGATGCCAAGAAACATTAGGGACCTGATTGAAGTGGTAATTTGCATATTGAACCCTAGGTTTTGGGTAAATTGCACTTTACACCAAAACTGGGTTTTAATGCACAACATTGTCCAACAAGCTCTATCTTGGTGTCCAGACTTGTAGAAATCTTACCACTACATCATATTCATTCTTATGATGTCACAACATCAGAGTAACATCTTATCATGCAACATTTGCAATTTAACCCCTCCAATTTGGGCAATTTGCACTTTAGTCCAAAATAAGCAAACATTGCTTCAACATTGTCCAAACAGGACCAAAATTGAAACATAAGTTCCTCATGAGCCCTAATTACTTTTCCCAAGGTAAGATTAAGAATCTACTCAACCTTATTAGGCAAAACCTCTAGGGTTAATTCATAACCCAGGTCAGGGATGTTACAGAGACGATCCAGAGTTTAGATATCTTCTTTTATGCATGGTCTTGTTATCACAGTATATTAGATGACTTATTTCCTTTGTCAAAACTATGTATGAATCAATTTTTCTTAAATGCAAAGTGTTTCATTTTCTTTAATTGCAATTACTATCATGATTGTGACACTCCCAGATGAAAAAAAAAAAATTACTGCTTCCGCTCATGTGTTATGAAAATCTGGGTGTTACAATATGGTATCAGAGCAATTTGGTAAATGGCCACTAGGAAAACATGATTCTCATAGTCACCCTAAAGTGGAGAGGTAAGATCAAGGTTTAGGGATAGATTCCAAAAGAAGAATACCATAACCTAGAGTGATTAAGAGACTTAAAGTCAGAATAGATAGATACCTTAGAGGCAGAAGTCAACCTAGTTTAGATCTAAAGTAGCAACCTAAACCTAGCTAATGAGATAACATCTTCATTCTCAATGGTTATGGCCAGTCAATTGAGGATTGAAGAGGGATGTCTTAAGCAGTAGACCTTTTATGCATCTCTCATTTCTTACTGGTCCATGTGGTATGGGACACATGTATCAGTGGGTGAGTGAGAGATAGCATCTCAGGATCCCACATCTCTAGGTATGTGCCTGATCACCACATATCTAGGAATGTAGGAGTCACTTGAAGGACCTTAGATTAGACACTCATGTACAACTAATGTTAGAAGGTCATGACAAGGTTGAGATGGATGCCCTAAGTATAAATCCAAGTTTAGTTTTACAAACCCTAAGAATGAGTTGAGAAGTAGACCAAGGTAATAGATAATGCTCACCTAAATATTTTAGTGAAATACATAACATATCTCTTTTCATGCAAAAGGTTGAACATAAATTAAGAGGTAAGCAGAATCCTAAGGTGGGTAGTAGCCTAGAGAAATTTTGAGGACGAAATTTATTTTAAGGTGGGTAGAATTGTAACATCCTCAATTTCATAGATAATGTAAGCCTTTAATGTGGGGTCTTCTAGTGAAGGCATGCCAAGAAACGTAATGAATGTAACCATGGCCAGGTATATAATCAAGTACACAAAATGTGTAATCCAAGCCATCTGATCAACCAATACACACATAATGACTTTAATGTGTATGATTGTAGTCGGTTGTATATGAATATAAATGAATTATTCCTATGGACAATAAGGTGACGAATATATAATATGATGAGTCCAGTTCATGACTTGAGAGCCTTAGACCTAGCTTAGGTCTCCCTGTTATGTAACTAAGAAATGTTGATCACATATGTCATACATGAGCTTCAATTGAGAAATCATATTGGTTGAAGACTTATTTTAATGATTTGGAATACAATCAAGCTCATGGACCCTTTGAAATACTAAGGGTTGGGCCATGTGCCCTAGAGCCCAATTCCAACCTTACTAGACTAATTAAGTTCTACAAATAGGTCCTTGGGGTACAAATTGAGAATGAAGTATTTTGTGGTCATAATGTATGCTCAAAATATTTTTTGTAGAATAATAATTAGAATATAAGATTGTGAGAGAATTTTTAGATGATTTTGATGTATATAGTGTTCTAGGTAATTAAATTAGTAATTATAATGTTTTTATTTAAAAGACATGTTTGGAGTGTTTGTATAGCTAGTTTTTACTTCAAATCTTGCTCATGTGAAGTTGATGATAATATAGTAATTACCCCAAAATTTGAAGTCAAACTGAGCTATAGAATGGGTTGTATAAATATTTCTTATATTTGGACTTTTATCAAAAAGAAGGAGAAAAAGAAAATAAAAAAGGGGGCAACCCCAGTCCGCACGGACTGAGGCCGTGACCCCTGTTTGCTGGGTGCGAATAGAGCACCCACAAAAGGGGGTCCTCGCCCATGACCGCAGGCTCGAAAGGCTATAAAAACCTCGGATTCCGAGTTATGAGGGGTCGACGACTTCGATCCTAGGGTTTCACATGAAACCGAGAGCGGGAGAGAGAGAGGGTGCGTGAAGAGGATGCATGGTGGCTACGCTAGGGTGGAGGTCGAGTTGTTGATCTGCGGCTACCTGTGCTCGTCGACGATGGCGCCCAAGACGAAAAGGGCAGACGGAGGTATGGGATGCTTGAGAGCAAGCCGCGACGTCCACATCGTCGAGATTGAGGGTGCCAAAGGCAAACCCTACGGCTGCGGAAGCCAGCACGTAGAACAGGGGACCTCCCCACGTTCACGGGTGAAGAAGGAGCCGGATCCAGTTGGATCCATGACCGGCTATGGGCCAGAAGAGAAGGGGCGTCACCATCTATGCCCTTTGGATTCCAAATCGACGATTGATATTGATCCAAACATAGGTAACTTCTAAAATTCATATCTTGAGCTACATATATCGGTTTGGGACAAACAAGGTACCTATGGAAAGCTCTTCTAGTATACTATCCTATAAAAATAGTTCCAGAGTACGATTTTGGTGTTTTCTATTTATTATATTCTGGGTAGACGAAACTATATGATTTTTATGTTTGGTCAATTAAAAATAGCAAACGAATTTAGAAATTCATACAAATTTTATGGAATGTATATTTTGATATGTTTAACATTAATTCAGACCCTGATCTTTCATATATGAAGTTTTATTGATGTTTTTGATATAAACCCTAATAACAGTATTTTTGGTATTTCACCCATGATATGATTTTTTTTAGATGACCTAATATTTTATACATGATCTTCTACACTGTGTGATTACTCTTCTAGAGATTTGATGGATTTTCTTGTGTTATCATATTTGTATTAAGATTTGGACCTGAGTGACCATTATGTGAGGGTAATAGATGATTATCTTGACAATAAGTGGTATATGTATGGCTAATTAGGTCTAATATTATTAGCATGCTGGTATTATATTTTGATTTCCTAACCAAGTCAGTAAGTTTTCTAATATATGACTATGTATGGTAAGTATTCTCATTATATGAAGTATATGTTCATATTAGTGCATAAGACGATTTATGTTGAGTATAAATATTATAGTAACTACATAATAAGAGTTTATTTTATTTCAACACCAATATTTTATGTTGATTTCAGATTAAAGTTATGTTTAGTCTAAATAAGAACCCTACATTGGATATATAATTAGGAGGATGGGGTTTTGAGATTTAGAAATAGAAAGAGGGAACATGTACTTGGACTTATAAAACTTTGATTATATCCAGGTGATTAAGATTTGGAACAAGAAATCAAGACTAAGTTAAGGACATCATCATCACAAGAGGTAAGTGGTTCATGCCCATGAGTATTTACATTTATCAAATCAAGTACATTTACATGCTTCTTAGATAAGACCTTCATGTCCTACATTCTGAGTTAAATATGTAAGAAATATTTTATGTGCTTATGATTGTAGAAATTCATATGCTCAATACCTTAAGTAGTGATGTGTCATGGAATGATTCTAGATCATGAAGTTAAGTTCATAAGAAGGATAAGAAAATATAGTTCTATCATATCTCTTAAATATAGATGTAACCATGTATTGAGATTTCAAATAGGAACATATCATCAAGGTTTCTTATATATGTAGTGATCTAAGAAATTAAGAAGTAAAATAGATTCTTTAATAAGGTTGATGTTTAAAAGTTAAGTATTATGTGAGAATATGGTTGTTGCACATGGTAGACCATGGCCCAATATCTAGGATAAATGTACTAAAGTGGCATTAAAGATATTGTAACATGAGTTTGTGATGATATTATCATATTATGAGATATTAAGCCATGATTGAGTTGCACGAAGAGAATCTATATGATTTCTACCTTAAGGTTTAAGATTAAGTTCATACAAATGTTTTGAGATCAGACTTAATGAGATTAAATTGAGTATGATTAAGATGCAAGTTAAGATTTTCTAAGGTTTCTATTCTATGGTTTATGATTTTAAGACTTAAGCCCATTAAGATCAGCTTTGGATGAGGTTTTAACAGAGAATGAATTATCTTGCCAAGAATCAGATATCATACTTTATCTATACACATTACTTAAGTTACTTTTGTATATTTAGTATTTCTATACTCATTTCAGGTCTTGTCTCATAAGACATTAGACTCATGTGTGATATAATTGGTATAATGAAGTAATCTTACCAAACCAGAGTTTTAGAATAAAGTTTACCTAGATAATGAGATACATGATTAAATCCAATAATAGATTCAGTTTAGAACTCAAGAATAAGAGATTTAGATTCAGACTTAGACTACTCACTGTGTGAGTAGCCATATTTTGAATAAAAGGTACATGATATGCGTTATAGACCCAATCTCAAATATGTTGTAATTTGAGATACATATCCAAATTCTATAATAGATTATGTTCAGATTTTAAAGAGCAGAGATTCAGATTCAGATTTCAGATTCAGAATTCAGTACATGTTTAGTACTCAGTTTCAGATAAGTTCAGATTCAGTATTTAGTAAAGATAGACGTAAGATAATTAATTTGAAACATTCACATAATGCATTATATAATAAGTCCTCACCAGAGAGTCCCGGGACGATTTAGAGGGCGCGTTGCGCCAGACACTGCGGGTTTCACAGAGGGCATGTTATGCCAACAGAGGGTGCGTTGCACCATAGAGGACACTTTGGTGTCAACAGAGGGCACGTTGTGCCAACAGAGGGTGCGTTGCACCATAGAGGACACTTCGGTGTCACAGAGGAGGACTTATTGTATAATGGTGGCCACAAATAGATAAAAATCGTAAGTAAAAGATGCTTTAGATTAGATCATGTATGTAATATCATCCATGAGTGTGATGAGAGGAATTCAGATGAGATAAGTATGACCTAGACACTTTGGCGTAAGTCATGAGACCCATGATATAGGTCTCCAAAAAAGATAGAGTAGAAAGATAAGAGTTAAAGAAGTCGAGAGATATTATGTTTTCAGATTTTAATCAGCTTTTGCTATCAGTTTTATAATGTCTAAGAATATTTTGTAACATTGTTAGCTCTTCAGTAATGTACATTTTAGAAAACTCATGCCACTTGCTCTAATGACTGTTTTTCCCAATGCATGGCTGGGGACACGATGTCCGCAGGGTGTGGAGCAGCGGAAGATTTAAAGAATAAGAAAAGGTGTAGCAGGTGTTCAAGCTTGCCTAGTGGGGTGCCATCTACCGAGACTGTGATGACCGTCTCACAAAAACAAGATTAACTAATGCGGAAGCGTTCATCAAGCAGCATATTAGCAAAAATCACTAAAAATTAAAACTTTTTGCAAAGAGATCCACACATAGGAAATCTTTTCTAACAAATGCCATTGTATATCATATACATTCTATTTCAAACGTACATATCATGTACTATCTTTTTCCAGAGACTATATCATCAGCTGCCTTATAAACATATATGCAGGAAGCATACAAATCTCGAGGCATCAAGCCAAAACCTCAGACTGATATATCAAAAACACTGACTAAAAACTCCGAGGACCTGAGAGTACAGAGACGACACATAGGACTACTATCTATATGACTAGACAGACAATATCTCCACCTGAGATCTTATTGCTGTCCCTGCTGTTGCTGTTGCTGCTGCTCTTTCCCTGTTCTAGGGTTTCTGCTCTGCCTTTCATGCATACCTAAAAATGTTTCCCACGGGGGTGAGACAATTGTAAATTGCCCCAGCGAGAGATATAACTCTCCGCCAGAAATATTGTTATAGAAGATTATGAAATTAAACTGAGCAGGGGTTACTTTTGCATTAATAGGCAGAATTATTCTTCATAGACAGAATAAGAAATTCTCCATTTCCAATAAGAGCATTGCATCTACCCATGGTAGAATCATAGTTCATCCATCTACTTGTAATGAATACAACAGATATGAATAATCATCAATGAACTATAGATATATAATAGGAATGTAAGATCAGCCAAGTTCTCTAGCATAACTTACTAACACAAATGTTACAAGTAAACATGATACTTGTTACCCAAGCATCACACATGGCTCACAAGGCCATTCATATCGTGTCACCTCTCACTAGGAAACAACTTATTCACATGGTTCATAAGGCCATTCACATATTGTCACCTCTCACTAGGCAACAACTTATTCACATGGCTCACAAGGCCCTTCACATCTTGTCACCTCTCACTAGGCAACAACTTATTCACATGGCTCACAAGGCCATTCACATCTTGTCACCTTTCACTAGGCAACAACTTATTCACATGGCTCACAAGGCCATTCACATCTTGTCACCTCTTACTAGGCAACAACTTATTCACATGGCTCACAAGGCCATTCACATCTTGTCACCTCTCACTAGGCAACAACTTATTCACATGGTTCATAAAATCCATACACATTGTTACTTTTATAAAGAAACAACAACATCAACGCACAAAAAGCCAATCAACATTTATTATATAAATTTCACAGCCCAAACTTGGCTATATTCATCATCTCATGATACCTGCATGGTTATTAGGCATGATAACAGTCATACAAGATATTCATCACATCATGTGATACAATGGTAACACCATCATTCCTTAACCATGAATTAGGGTTCAATATCAAACATGGTTTATCATTCCCTTTTCCCCAAATTAGGGTTAGGGTTCCCCATTTCTTATTAATTCAGACCCTCTTGAGTTAACCAACTTTATCTTGTATTAAGGTATTTGCCCTCTTAATACATTCCATCATAGAATACTCACCCTTAGCATATAATGCATAGGCCACACATTAGAATTGTCCAACTATCTCACATGATATGGACTTATCTTAGTTTAAGGCATAACTTTATTATAAAGTTGCCTATGAACAATCACAATGATACGCCCTCAACTAGGGTTTCACAAGGATACACCCTCAACTAGGGTTCACAATGATACACCCTCCACTACGATTTCACAAGGTTACACCCTCAACCGGGGTTCATAATGATACACCCTCCACTAGGGTTTCACAAGGATACACCCTCAACCAGGGTTTATAAGGATACACCCTCAACTAGGGTTTCACAAGGATACACCCTCAACCAGGGTTTATAAGGATACACCCTCAACTAGGGTTTACTAATCATATATTGGATCCATGCATTTGTTATGCATTATTGATTAGTACCATTAAGGGTATCTCTCACCTAATTACATTAGGTTTCCAAAAGGTTTGATCAATTGGACCTTCAATGACATGAGGTATCCAATTGAATTGGGGTTTTCAATGTTGATTCCTTCAATCATTGAATTCATGGAACCAATCATCAATTGGACCTATACTCATACTTCAATTGAGTTTAATAGGTAAACCTTAAACTGATTTGACCCTCAATTGACCCTCAATTGATCATCAATTATGGTTTGATTCAATTGAATTAGGGTTCGGAGTTGAATATCCAACAACACTCATCAATGCAAGATTGGTTACTTTGAAACTATTGAACCATTATCCAAATTGGGTATGACCTGACCCCAAACGGTCTTGAGGTCATTTGGATGACCTCCTAACGGTCTTGAGACCATTTGCTGGCCAGCACGGTCATGGCAGCGGGCCAGACACCACAGTCGTGTTGGCCAGCACGGCCGTGGCAGCGGACCCGACATCGATTTCCCTAATGAGGCTAGACACCACGGCCGTGTTGGCTAGCACGGTCGTGGCAGCGGGCCAGACACCACAGTCGTGCTGGCCAGCACGGCCGTGGCAGCAGACCAGACACCACGGCCGTGTTGACCAGTACGGCCGTAGGAGCGGGTGAGATGGAGTCGGTTATCACTAATAAATCGACAATGATAGTGCCCCAGATGGCGCCCTTTCTGTGGCGTGAAGGTATATGGCGTCAGTTTCTTATCTAATAATTGACGCTGATAGTGCCCCAGATGGCACCCTTTCTGTGGCATGAAGGTATATGGCGTCGATTTCTTATCTAATAACCGATGCCTATAGTCCCCTGTTGGCACGTTTTCGGTGGCGCGAGAAGGGTTTTGGCGTCGATTTTTGAACCTACGCGTAACAGTTGGGCTTTTAGAGTCACCCACATAGGTGTCGCTTAGAAACCGACACTAAAAGCCTTAAATAATCGGCACTAAAGGTCAGTTATGTACTAGTGCTATGAATCATTATTCTTGAGGACACTTCATAACTTGATGTTGAAAATTCATACATGTCGTACAATACCTCATTACCTTGGCACACTCGAGATGACACATGATCATGATGTATTCCCTAGTACAATGGTGATTTTATAGGAACTCCACGATGATCCCTAGTCACTTGATCTTCAGGCCCTTAAAGAACTAGAGTGTCCATGGTTAGCATATTGAATGGAGATAGGAGAACTTATATTATATTTTGGAGAAACATAGGGCACCTACGAAAGATAGACAATAAATATCATATTAGCATCATCCCTCAAAATAATAATTCACATGATTAAGAAGATGGATGCATATGACTTATTATATATCAACCATAAGAAAAAAATATTGTATTTTGATGAAATACCAGTCATTGACAATGGGCCTCAAGCCCCCTAAAATGCCATACACAATATGAAACACAACAAAATCCTCAAAAAGTGATGCACATAAATTCAATCCGTTTAGGTCTCACCAACAACCTGACTGTCAAAAAACATGCAATGACCAAAGACGAGGTCCCATCATAGCTATTTTTCCATAATCCTCCTTGGGTCCCATGACAAACGTACTGCCCTCATTACAAGAACATCCATCCAAATCCCATCAAGATGAAGCTGGAGATATCCCATCACATACACTTGGTCAAGAAGTACATGTTTGAAGATATTGTGATCATCCTTTTTAACAAACCTATAGAGGACATAATCATTCTAGAGTACATAACTATTGAACATCAATGTTCCATGTTGTTGAGGAAATATTAAACCATTGACACATGTGCGGTTTCACTCCCTCATCTTATGAAAATAGGCATCGCCCCACCACCATTAGTGAAATAAGCTTTGATTGAGATCCTCTATTAATACAATGATATCTTTTCCTAGAGGCATGCCAACCTGATGAGGTTTGATGAGTTGATTTCCATACATCGACTCTTGACCATGACATGGATGTATCCCATCAAGAATAACCCTAGATGCATCAAATAACAATGGGGACTAAAGATACATGAAGAAGTTCATGAAGTAATATGAAGGATGAGCCATAAGCCTTGTTTCCTATCCAACATGATGGCCAACATTGTGGTTGTCCCAATGAAATACAGGTGTGTCATCATGTGCATAAAATGTAAATACCTCAATAAACCAAACCCAAAATATGATTTTTACTACCTCATATCAACGTTCTCTTGGATAATATAGTCAAACATATACTCTTCCATTTCATAAATGGATTATCAAGATACATTTAGATAAAATGGCATCACCAGACATGGAGAAAACAATGTTCACCTCAAAATTGGGCCTTTTTTGACAAAGTTATGACACTTAGGCTCAAGAACAAGGGTGAAAGTTATCAAAGAGACATGTTGGCAGTCTTTGACAAAATAATTCAACAAAAAAATTGAAGTAGATATAGATGACATGATCACCAAGTTAGAGAAAGAAAAAGACCATGTGGATCGTATGGAGAAATTATTCCAAAAACTGTGAGGTTTCCACCTCCAAATGAATCCAATGAAGTGTACCTTTAGCATCACATATGCCAACATACCATACTATATAGTTAGACAACAAGATATAGAGGTCGACCCATGAAAAGCTCAAGTGATTGTCAATTTACCTACTCCCTATACAAATAAAGATATTAGAATCCTTCTCAAAATATTTTAATACGTCAACCATTCATTGTGAAGCTAACATTGTTTTTGAACCCATCATCAAGATACTACACAAGAACTGCAATAGTAGTTGAAATGCCCAATGTCAAGTTGTATTTGAAAAGTTAAAGCAATAATTATTTTTGGTTATATGGCCTAATAACCATCATGTGATGATTGTAATAGGGATATCTATATTTTATTGAATTATTGATAAAAGGCAATTCCACTTATTATGTGTGTTTCATTATTAAGATAATGAACAAAACCTAATAATATTCTAAGAGTGTTCAGACTCGATGACATATGGTTTGGGTTAAGGAGTTGAACATGAGATCACATGTATAGTAAGAGTACTCATTCTTATTATGTCCCTAGTCAGTTTTTATTGTGGATAGTATAGGTCAACAATACTACACAATACTAGCATGTATGGTGAGTGATGACTATGTGTCTTTAGTCATTATATTGGAAATCAACTCAGATGCATGAGTACTTGTTAGAGAACAATTTGTAATGGACAAACCACCTTGACATTGACACATGGAATTCATGTAATGGCATGCTAGAGTCATATCTCAATGCAACAATGGTGACTATGATCCTTAAACCTAAAGTCTCTATAATAATCACATGTCGTTCAATGTGCTTTGACCACTAGCCCAACATGTTTTAAATAAAAGTTGCCAAAAAGGTAGTGATTGGGTGCACTATGACTCATGGGGATGAGTGATGTGATGGAATTTGTCCCTCCTTTCGATTTCGATCCAGACCACTTGATAAGAGAGACTATGAAATGAGTGTCCATGCTCATGTGAGTCAATATATGATATTGAGCTTACAATAAATCAAATTGTCTATTCTAGTTCAAGGAACATAAATTTTATGTCAAGAGGATGATATTACATGCCCTAGTTTCAATTGGTATATCTGTGATAGAAGTATTATACCATCATCATAATATTGGTCACTTTACATTTTGTAGTTTCTCTTTAACTCATTCCAATGAATTGGATGGCAATGATGTGTTGCTAGATAACCATCTTTACTTGTGTTGTTTTGAAAATCACTAACAATGTAATATGAGACCTAACAGGTCACACCCATATGGATGCATAATGGAATTGAAGTTTGAAATTAAACAAATGATTGAACAGTTCTTAGCCATAAACAAGTTAATTTCCTATATGATTGTGTGACCGAAATGTTTGGTCAGCTGATCAGATTGGTCAAGTCAATTGATCAATTGATTTTCAATTGGTCGATTGAATTTTGTACCGGACTGGTCCAGTCAACCATCTGGTATCTTGGTCGAACAATTGGTATTCAACAAGGAAGGTCTCTGATTGGAAAGCAATTCAAGTTTGGATCTAAACTGACATGATTGGCCAATCAAGTGACCTTGGAGAAATTCTACAAGATAACAACAAGGTGATATAAAAAAGAAAATCATGCAACAACTTGGTGGATGGCCCATATATCTTGTTGATCATCTAGATTTCTTTGTGCCCGATTTGGATCTAGAACCAAAAGATCAAGTTCTTCACCAATTAAAAACACACCTAGTTGTTGGATAACTAGTGTGCTGAAAGGAATAACCATTATCCCTTATTATGTATTTTTTCATTGACGTCCCCATAGATATCAAAGATCCAACAGACATATACATGGAATATTTTTGTTTTTTATTTGACTACGCCCCCTTCTTGAAAATCCTATAGTGGTATAAGAGCCGACGTCATATGATTTTAACATGGATATCGGTTTTGAACCAGAAATGGCTCATTGGATGAATGATGTACAAACTTGTATCCACGATAATCACCTAATATTATATATATATATATATATATATATATATATATAATGTCTTTGTGTGTGTGTGTGTATGTGTGTGTACTACATGAACCTATGTGCTGCCTTGAATTTTGTTTGTTTGTTTGATGGATGTGCATATTGTAACTAGATCATCATGGTGTGATATGAAACATGTAATATCACTAATGTAACTTTGATCAAACACCATGTATCATGTATATGGATTACATGTCATGCCTCTTTCTATACATTTTCCATAGAAATTTTATTTGAGCATTAGAATGGATGATGTGAAGACATCACCAATGTACCATTGTGGAGATGATCAAAATCTAAACTAAAGAGGAAGGATCTTGGAGGGCTTGTGATCAAGACAAATGAAAAATCAACAACAATGCAAGAAATACCCACATTGGGGCCTACTGGTCTGTAGACCAGCTTACCTGATTGGCCAACCATAAAGCCTAAAATGGTTGGTTTAGGATTTCATTTACATGTGAATCTATTGGTTGTTTTTCTATAATACCTGTTGGCTCTATTTTTTCTTACTAGTTGGCATATCTTATTTTATTGTATGTGGCATTTGTTAAGAGTATATGATACATATAATAATGTATTTGTATAGGTGGTTGGATACATGAGGATATATATATTTATATATCCTCCAATATAATATCAGTGTTGAAGATGCCTTCCAAGTGAAATACCCAGGAAAACCTTGCTTGACTAAGTGTAGACAAGCCAAGTAGGGTGCACCATTGATGAATGCATATTCATCTTAATTTAAGTAGCATATTTAGTTCATTTTCACACTTAAAACCCTCAATTTACATTTGAGTTTGCTTCTATATAGTTTTCCTTCATTTTATGTTAATATTTAGGGCTTTGATCGAATCCATTTATTTCCATGGAAGGATCAAGCTTCACAACATGTGCACCAGCTTAAGAGGAAGCTCCTGTAATTCTAGAACTATGCCACTCAGGCCCAGCTAGAGGCCACAACAACTCTAAGAAAACTGCACTCAAAGTCCTACAATGTAGATTCTTCTGGACAACAACATTCAAGGATGCTTATAACTAAGTTTTATCCTATGATAAATGTCAAAGGTCTAGAAACATCACCAATAGAGTGAAAATGCCCATGAATATTTAGAAAGTAGTCAAAATCTTTGATGTATGGGGTGTGGACTACACGAGCCCATTCCCCTCTTCATATGGCTTCTGTTACGTCCTAGTTTCCATACCCACAGTGACAAGTGACTCAAAGCATGTTATCAAGATATTCATGGACATTATCTTCTCTTGTTTTGGAGTTCCCCACACTGCCATAGCCAAAGAAGGTTCTCACTTCCTGGAACAAAGTTTTGAGGCACGCCTAAGGATATATGGTGTGTATCACAAGGTAGCTTCTCCTTATCATCCACAAATAAGAGGGCAAGTAGAAGTGTCAAATGCCAACTCAAGGCATTGTTGGTTGTAATTTGAAGGATTGGTCCAAAAAAATTAGTGATGCTTTATGGGCTTATAGAATAGAATTCAAGACACCTCTAGGAACCACACCATTAAAATTGATATATGGAAAGTCATGTCATCTCCCTATATTACTAGAACATAAAGACAAGTGGGCAATTAAGCAACTTAACTTTAATATGACCGAAGTTGGTTAGAACAAACTACGTTATAGAAGCTTGAGGAACATAGATTGAATGCATATGAGAATGCAAAGATCTATAAGGAAAGAACACAATTATGGAATGTCGGCAATCTGAAAAGAAAAGACATACAAGTTGGAGATCAAGTTTTGCTTTTTAACTCATGACTAAGACTTTTTTTGGGTTAACTCTTATCTCGATGGTCTGGACCATACATCATCAGGAACATCTACCTGAAATGTGCATTCATCTTGTAGAGCAAGAAGAATGGTGAGTTCATGGCAAATGATCAACACTAGAAGAGGTATTTGACAATGGAATACATGAATGATGAACTACTTCTTAGTTTCTTCAAGATTGCACCTCCACCTAACGATTGAAATCAAAATGACGATCCAATGATATAGAACATATGCGCTTGTCTGGAGGCAACCCAATCTTTAGTTAGGTTTTTGCTTTCAATCCTAGATTAGACAATTTTGCATCAATTACATAATACATCACGAGATGCAATATTAAGTTTGGAAAAATATATTTTAAGATTGCAAATGGAGAAAACAATGTTGATAGTAAAGCAACTACATATAGTGGTCCAATGAGCATGATTTTTCCCCTCCAACTCATATGTAGTGTTTTCTCCAGACGAGTAAATTTCTAAGTTCATGGTGGAGGGTGGGTGGTATGTATTCTGCTTTCCATCTACACTTACCCATTTTAGACTTAAGATCCCATCATTTCAATTTTGAAAAAGTTTTCACAATTTTCCATTTTCAAAGTAGAACTGTATAGAAATTTGATGAAATTTTGTTACTTTTCATAGAACCAAAGAAATTATCTTGCAAGCTAGTTTCTTTTTCCATATAATTTTGCATCATTAAAACCCTCTTATTTGAAGAAAAGCCTCAACAGGAACAACTCCTAAAAATAATGAACAAATAGAAATCACTTTGTGAAGCTTATGAATCCTAACATCATGTTCCTTAGAGAAATATGCAAAATATTACTAGAACTAAGAGGGATCAAACATATTTTGCTTCCTACTAACTAGCAGAATAGCTAAACAAAATCACCACTCGATTCTCGTCAAGCCATTATTTGAGTATAGTGTGACAAGGAGAATGACATGGTGCACTGAATTGTAAATGAAGTTTTATTATGATCTGAAATCTTTTACACACTTCTTCTTCCATATTCATACCCCTCCATCCATAAAAAAGAAACAAAAATACTCAAAAAGTAATGTCAAACCCTAACTTCGGAGTGGCACACCTGCTTGTTCTATGTGCTTCTTCCATACTCGTACACTATGTAATATGGGTGTACCACCAAAAGTAAAAGAAAAAATGCCAGTATGCAAATGAGAAAATTGTAGTCTCAAGTCGAATAGAGGAGAGATTTGCATACAAAAAAAGATTTTTTTTGCAATCAATGTATTTACAACCATAAAATAAAATCTCAAGCCAAATAGATGAGAGATTGTCTAATTCCTTCTATACTCGATTCATTCTCATTTCCATATAAAGGCACAATGAATGCCTCAATCTTACCACTCTCTTAAAAAGCACTAACGTCAGATCAAATGTACACTTGCTAGCCTACAGATATCTCTGAACTCTCATGAAACTCTTTGACATGGTTGATGTTGGTAACATTGGAGTGGAAATGTTTTTGGATTTTTTAGAAATGAAGATATTGTAAGATGTGTTCAGTTATCTCAAGAAGTTGAGATATTTAGTCATACTTTAAAGAAACTAACATGATTTGAAGATGAGGAAATCACAAAGGTTGAATGTATTTGATTGGTAACTATTTTGGATTTTATTTTAGTCGAGGACGAGACACGTTTAAGTTTGGGACATTTTGATGAATGCATATTCATCTTAGTTTCATTCATATATTCAGTTCACTTTTTCACTTAAATCCCTTATTTAACCTTATAATTTGCTTCTATGTAATTTTCCTTAGTTTTGTGTGAATATTAAGGGTTTTGATCAAATCCATTGATTTTTATGGAAAGATCAAGCTTCACAACACATGGACCAACTTACCAAAGAAGTTTATGATATTTTGAACCTAATTTTCCATGGCCAGTCCCTTCATTGACCCATGGCCTTGTCAACCTAGGTCTTATGTTTCCCACCTCCCGAAGACACAACAATACCCCATAGGGGTGGGTTTGTTACAAAGTTGATAAACCATCGAATGATGGCTAACAATGACCGATGAACGAGCCCAACTGTAATCCTGATCCTATGCCTCCCTATTGGTCCAACCTTTATGACTCCCCAATGCTCGACAATTGATGATAGTCTTCCTCTTTGTCAAACTACCCTCATGATAGTCAACCTCTTTGTCGACCTACCCCCATGGGAGTACTGACCGATGAAGATTTGATAAATGATAAAGCTTTTGCTTCCAAGCATGGTGGTTGAGCAGGTGCAGAACCCAACGAATACCTAGTGGTCACTCTAACGAATACCCTTGATGGCAGTATGCCTAATGACTTCCCAGTCTTTTCGACCGGCCGTCAGCTGAATCTTTTCATGTCTATCAATCGATGACTCAACATACCCAAGACAAAAATCCAGTCATCGATTGAAAAAACCACAATCTCAGCACCTGACAACCCTACTGCAACTTTTCCCAATGAGGATTCTACTAACCTCATCCAACCAACAAGTCTCTTGCTACTGCATTCATATCCTATAAATACCAGTACCCCTCCCTCATTGAGGGGCATCTCTTCTTCCAGCCAATGCTGAAAGGATGTTGCATTCCAGTTGGCCAAGGAAATAATCATCATCGACCCTCCATCTGACTTCCTCCATGGATCCCTTGAAGCACATACCTTCATGTACTTGTCATTCCTTCCCTTACGAATTAGATCTCAGGAAGTGAAAAACTAAATAAGGAAAATCCACATCAATTCCTTCTATCGTTACTCTCTTCCTTCCTTTGTTGGATCATCCTCATCATCCAGGTAGAAAACGTCATCTGCTCCACCAAGACACGATTCATCTCTCCACTATGATGATGGATACTCCTTCCTTCTCCCTTATTTTCTCCTTTCTTGTTATGAAGAGTGACTAGTCTTTTTCACCAGGGTGCTAGGTATAGCCCTGCTACCCATTCTCACATGTCCATTTTTAATGTCCACGACTTGTATATAACTCTTTCAATTCAATGTTAATTGTCTAATGCATATTTTGTGGATTGATCAACATGATCTATTATATTCCTATGTTGTAAGAACTTCGATGCTTAGATTTTAAAATTTCTATTAAGTTGTATGATATCGTATGAGAATGTTAGAGGAAGTCTCCAGAGTCATAGATACATGAACTGATGAGTAACATGACATCAAGCTCACAAAGATATCTATGCAATTTTCCACACCTAATAGGTAAAATCTTGATTTCTTCATTTGAATGGTTTTATCATGCCCGAATATGTTATGGATGTATTTGTGAGTGTAGCGGTGGTGAAACCCGGTTCCACCCTAGTAACTTACATCATTAATATAGTTCCTATTTTAATCCTACACTTTTAATGTCCCTTGCAATTAGTTTAACTAAAAAAATCAAGTCTTTGTTCTAAATATTGTCTTAGTTCAATAAAAAATGATAGATAAGGTTATTAAAAATGTTGTATTTTGGGATTCAATCCTTAACTACACTATGTTAAGACCCGTCTACTTGTGGGTGATATTTTTGCACGTTGTTTTTGTGCAAACTTAGGGATTTCATCCCTAGGTGAATTTTTGAGTGCCACAAGAGTCACATCAAATTTAGACATTATTACTGAGAACAACAAAACCATCTAGTTAATCTAATTATATTATGATTAATTTAGGATTTTAGTTTTATCATTGATACTATTGCATATTCACTTAGACTTAATCTTTCTATGCTGGTCTAAAATTTAAAAGGTCTTCCATCTCAGGCACCACAAACTGGTGTATGCGACACTCCAGTAGAATAGGTCTTGGATCAAACTTTGATCCTAAGATAGACTAAACTTTTCATCGCCAAGGACAAAAAGAATCACACGAAGTGTCCACTTGGCCATTGCAATGCAATGAGAGAGGCTTACATAAGAAGCCTGGGTTGGTGTTTAAGAGGAAATCAGTACAACCCAAGCTGCTGCATAAGAAGACAATTGAAAAAGGAGCTTAGGGACTTGTCAATTCCTAAGGCTACTGATGTTTGAAATATAGTGCAACCACCTCCTATCCATGCGCCTAACTTCAAAATCAGGACACATTGGATCATGCTGCTACAAAGGGGTCCCTTCTTAGGAAAATAAGGAGACAATTGTTTGAAGCACATTATCAAATTATGTGATCTGTGTGCAATGGCAAAACAAAATGGAGTTTTTAATGATGCTATTAGACTCCTTCTATTCAATTATTCTTTTGTAGACATGGTAATGATTTGATACATTTCTTTGTCAAGTGATCGCATACCACACAGGAACAACTTCATAACAAATTCCTTGAGAAATTATACCCTCCTTCCTTCACATATACCATCAGGGGATGGATTACACAGTTCATAGAAGTCCTTGGTGAAAGTCTAACAAAAGCATAGGGAAGGTACAACAAGCTTCTAAGCTAATGTCCACACCATGGTATTTCTAAAAATTAGCTCATCGAGTTCTTCTCTAGAGGTGTGGATGATGATATTAAATATTTTCTAGACTCCTTATCTAGAGAAAACTTCATGTGCCAAAGCTACTACAAAGCATGAAAGATAGTCACCTTTAGAGTTGAAAATCAAGACAAATGGGGCATATCTATTGGAAAGGGAGTGTTAGAAGGAGCTATGTAAAAAACCAATATGATTTGAAGTCTATTGCTGAATCTCTAAAGCTACTAGCACTCAAGCAATATAGTCTTGAAACATCCTTCAATGCCATGAAAGAATAAATTTTCCACCACGACAATAGCAATAGTCAAGGCAGTGATGTGATTCTCTGAAGCATGCAAATGAACTGACCACTCAACCTTGGGTTGCAACATTTTTTTGACGTGGTAATATGCAACACCACAACTCAAGGATACAACAATTAAATGGAGATATGAACTCCAATCGTAGTATTCCTGGACGACAAAACTATACCCTCAATCAATCTAGATCCATCCTAGTTTTCCATATGACTTTCCTATATGATCATAAAACTCAAAACATCTCATACAAGATATAAATCAACAACGAGGTCCTCGTAAATTCCAGATCAACCAAAAAAAAATTCAAAAGTTAAGGAAATTATTGAGAAAATTCCAAATTAGGAATCACAATCAATACCAAAATCCTAACCAGTCCCCACAACAACAACAACAAAAAGGACAATAGTCTAATGCTCCCTCACTCAATGATAAACTTTCAGCCATCAAGAAGATGTTGCAGTTGTAAGAAATGATGATTGTAAATCAACAATCTCACCAGAAAGCCATTGAATCTCAATTGGCCCAACTTTTAGTAAAACTTCACCCATCTGAAGGAGAATTTGTAGGACAAATAGAAGATAATACCAAGAACCAAGAATATCTGAAGGTTGTCACAACACACTTAGGAAGAATCTTTATAGATACGTCTACCAAGTGCCATGTGATTGACACAGACAAGGATGATTTTGTAATCATTCAATGTAAGACCCCTGACTTGGGTTTTGGGCTAACCTATTTATTTGTCTTAAGTAATTTGCTTAGGACATTGATATAATATTTTGAGATGTAATTAGGCCTTGAGAAGAGCTTACGTTTCAAGTTTGAGCTTGTATAAATGTTGTTTGTGCTTTATGTGCTAGTTTTGGTGCAAATTGCAATTTACACAAAATAAGGGGTTGATGTGCAAATTTTCACCTCTAGAGTGTTTCTTCTATTTCTTGACATCATATATAGGAGAGATAAAGAAGTGGGGGCCTTGTTTCATCCTTTTTTGAGGAGTGTCACCCTTAGTGGTGATTAGGGTTCTATGAGTGTTGAGTGTCTCGACCTATGTATATATGGTGTGTTATCTCGACCTAGGTCGCAACCTAGGGTGAGGTTTGGTGGGTGTTAGGTTTGAGACACCCCCTCTATATAGTGGGATTGTGACCAAGGTGTTCTTGGGTCATCATGGGTCGATATGGTTTCCCTTCTATAGGATGTCTCGACCTAGTGTTAGAAGTGGCCCCTTGTCTTGACCAAGTGATGATGGCGGTGTGTGTGTCGTGACCATGGATGGTGAACCACGAGAGGGTAGGGACCACAACCATGTGGGTGATCAAGGTGGTCAAGAACCAACCTAGAGTGTATCACCATATCTTTCATGTATGGCTAAGGTGGTTGCATGTGGTTTCATGTGTGTTTATTGGGTGGACAAGTGTCCCTTTGGTACCTGGGAGTGCTGACACATCATCCCTTGCCTTCTCTCTCTTCTTCCACCTATATAACCCCTTGTCTCTCCTTGTTTGTAACCCTTTCCACCCTCCATATTCTTCCTTCTATTTTTCTTATTCTTGGAGCTTGGTGGAGTAAGGAGATCAGACCTTGGAGCTCTTGGAGATTGAACTCCTCTTGCATGTGATGTTTGTGGTGACCATAGCTCATCTTCAACCTTGGTAAGTGTTACCTCTCCTTGATGACATTTTCTTTGATATCCTACCTCCATACTCTTCTATTTAGTAGCCCTAGACCATGGTTCCTCCGTGGTGGTCATTTTGGAGGGAGAGTCCTCTTCACAAGGGTCAGGGACCATGTTTTGACAAGGTAGACCCAAGTATGAGGAAGGTTTCTCCTTTATTTCTCTCTTTTTCTTTTGGCTCGGCCTAGAGATTTTTGGCTCTCTTTTCTTGGATTACCTTTGACCTTAGTGTCTTCTCCTTCTTGAGGTGATCTTTTGGCCGAGAGTGAAGCCTTTGGTGGAGCTTCTTCATCCTTTAGATTGTGTGATTGGAGCTCTTAATCTTGGAGCTTGGAATCCTTAGTGGTAATCTTCTTAAGGTGGGTTATATAACACTTAACCTACTATATTATTGCACCCTTTTATGCATGTTTGCTACTGTATTATCTCTCAAAAATTTTCCCTTATCATGCTAGTAGATAATTATAATATCTGTAAGTTGTTTGGTAGAGATATCTTGCTTGGTTTGGATGAAATATGAAACCCTAATTTCATATATCCGATTTTGGTGACTATGGTGTTATGGTGATCTTCCTATTCCCTTTGAACCTTGATTTTGTTCAGATGCATGGTGTTTGAGTATCTATATGTAAGAGGAGTTTAATTTCTATTTTGGATGCCTTAAACATAGTTTTACCTATCTTGCACGAGATCCTTTCTTGGTGGTTAATGATCCATGACCTAGGGTTCTTAGTTATCTTTGGTATGGGTTTTTCCTTCTTAATGATCATGGTTTCCACTTAGTCTTATTTCTATTTTTAGACCAAGACATCATCCCTTAGGGTGGTCGAGAAACCTACCTTATGTTGATTGCAACCATAGTTAATCTTGACCAAGATGCTTCCTTTTGGTGTGTTGTACCTAGTGTTGATGGAGGTCACAACACATGAGGGTTGATGGTCATCTCGACCCCTATTTTGGGTAGGTTGTTACCCTAGTCTTTGGGACTTGACCTTGACCTAGTTTTGGTCATGACTCACCCTTGAGAGAGAGTTCAAGACATGTGTTCTTGGGTTGCGACATGATGCCATTGTTTTAGGTCACAACACCTGGTGATGAAGATTAAGTTGACACCTATTTTGAATGGGTTGTTTCTCTAGTTTTTGGGTCATAGTCTTGCCCTTGTGTTGGTCATGGCATGTCCCTTGAGAGAGGTCATGACATGTTTACCTTGGGTTGCGACAGGTTTCTTTGGTCGAGACAACCATGTCTCTTCTTGAAATCGAGACACCCTAGGTGTCATGGTTGAGATACCCTAGATGTCACAGTCCTGACATGGTCTAGGTGATGTGGCCACAACCTAGTTATATGGAGTGGTCGAGACATGATGATGATAGGTGGTTGAAAGGTATGCTTGGATACATGATGATATCCTTGTATGAGTAATACATAAGTCATGTAACGTGTTGTTTGGACAACATCTAATCTACCCTAATCATATTATTTAACCCTAAGGATGCTCCAAGGTGGTGGAGATGGTGAACCTAGGATTGGTGGTTGAACTTAGTTTCAAACCATAATTGGCTATGGAGGGAAAACCCTGACCCTAATGATGAGTAATGTGACATGTTTATTTCTCTTTCATGGAATGGCTATTATGTTATGATGTTCTTTCTCTCTCTTATCTTTGAACCCTAACCTTGCAGGTTCAATGCATGCCATTGCTTGGGTATGCTATGGTGATGGTTATGAATAATTGAGGCATGCAGAGGTAATGATGTGACGCATGGATGTAGGATGTTTCCTCCCTCTTGTTTATCAATTTCTAATCATGCAGGTGATATGAAATTGAATATCATAGCAAGTTCATGTTATGATGAGTATGATGTGAAACTGGTTGAATGAGCCTTTATGAGGCATATTGAAATACTTATGATACATGAATGATGTGAATGGTTCCTATGACCTGGTGGTGTCTTGATGCTATTGTGATGTCAAGCCCTCTAGTGATATGATTAAGGGATTGATATCCCACAATGAAGTAACACTAGTGATAGCTTTAAGTGGTTGTGAAACATTGATGATGGTCTTATGAATAGTAGTGTGCAGGTGTTATGTGATGATAGTGTGACAAGTTCACACCTTATACATTTTACATATTCTGGAGTTGTTTTATTCCCTTATATTTGTAGATTTTTATGACTTCATACGCTGTGACTTGATTGATGCTAAAAGACACTTAATTGTTTTAAATAATCAAGATGAACTTAATCATGTAGTTTTGCCTTGTGCCATTAATCCATCTCAATGTAAGCACATGCTGGATGGTGAAACAAGCTTTCCCTTAGTGGAAGTTTGGAGTCATATACTATTGAGTATATGCATTCACATGATTGGATGTGGGTTGTAACATCCCTGACCTGGGTTATCCTTTAACCCTAGATGTTTTGCTTAAAAAAGATAATTATATGCTTGATATTATCTTTTGAAAAGTAATTAAGGCTCAATAGGAACTTATATTTCTTTTTAGTCCTTTTTGAATAATGTTGAAAATAATATTTTGTTTGTTATGGACTGAAGTGCAATTTACCCAAGTTGAGGGGTTAATTTGCAAATGTTACATGATAATATGTTCCTCATATGTTGAAGCATCATGGGAATGAAGATGATGCAGTGGTATGGCTAGTGAGAGCCTGAGTACCAAGAAAGAGATGATAAAACAATGTTTGTGCATTAAAACCTAGTTTTGGTGTAATGTGCAATTTACCCAAAACCCAGGGTTCAATATGCAATTTACCACTTCAATAAGGTCCTTAATATTCTTGACATCTTGTAGAGGCAATAAAATGAGAGGGGAATCTCATTTGAGCTACTTTGAAGGAGAGAGAATCTTGATATTAAAATAATCAAGATTTAAGCATAAATGGAACTTTACTTCAAATTAATGCAAAAATAAATAAAATAATTAAAGGGCCTTCAACCAAAAACGAGATGGTTGGATTTTTTCAATTGTGAAAACCTTTGTGCCTTTGCTAGGCCACGAAATATCTAACTTGAGTGGAGAGTCCACTCACCTTAAGTTAATGGAAAGTAATATCCACTAAAATGGGATATTAATATAAAGTGATTAAGGTGCTTAATTTATTTTCCATTAATTCATGGATAATGGAAGGGAATTTGGAGATAAGGAAGATAACTTTTCATGAACGGAATTTAGGAGGAATAGGTGGCACAAATATTTGAATAAAAGGATTTTTATAAGGCATTTTCTCTCTCATTGATTTTCTTATAAAAAGACCCTTTACCACTCAAACCAAGGACTTTTTCGAATCCACTTCTTTCATTTGCTTGAAAAAACGATCAAGGGAGATAGGGACATCAGGAAGACGACCCTCAACCTGTTGGTAAGCTTCTTGACCTTCGTTCATCTTGATTTCATTGTGGAAATCACAAATCAATGCATGATTTCTTCATATCTTGATCCCATCTTCACTTCTAACCATTCCTTTTCACTCAAAAGCTTGGTGTGGAAAAGCTTCCTCCACCATTTTTTATGTGAAGCTCCAAGCTTTGAAGCTCAATTGAAGGCGGGTTATATAACTTGAACCTCTATTCATTGATATTGATTTCAATTTCTCATTCAACTATGTTCAATTGCTCTTCTTTCAATTTCTTTGATTAGTTGATGCAATTACCATGATAATGGCAGTAGTTTTTTATGGTATAAGGCTTGATGATGATAACATCATCTTAGGCTCACTTTCCAATAGATTTGAGTTGCAAACGATTTTAAGGTTTTGGTCCAAACGGTTTCACCAAACCATTTGGAGACCAAACATTTTCCAAACCGTTTGGAGGCTTGGACCCCAAACCATTTGGATGGGTTGACCATTTGAGGTCATAACCCTAGAACATTTTGGATGATGATCCATTTGATCCAATTGATTAAATCAATCTATGGACAATTATCCAATTAGAAACCCTGATCGGTTAAGTGCTGAAATTGCAATTGTTTAATTTAAAAGTTTCGGTTGATTTGCCCAAATGGTCTCAAGACCGTTTGGACGTCACCCAGAATGGTCTCAAGACTGTTTGGAGGTCAACCAAGACCGTTTGGAGGTCTAGGGTTGAGTATTTGAAGACCCAAAGATATCAAATTGAAGTGCAATCAATAACTATATTGATGATCAATCCAATGACCTAAACCCTAATTAGATTTCACAAATTTTAATGATTTATGAGGCAAATGGTCTCAAGACCGTTTGGAGGTCATCCAAATGACTGCAAGACCATTTGGAGGTCATCCACACGACCTCAAGACCGTTTGAGGTCAGGTCATATCATAAGTTGATGGTGGTTCATTTTTTTCTATTGGATTAGTTCCACAATGTTAAGCATTGATGGTTCCTCGATTCCAAAACCCTAATTGAAGGAGTCTTGATTATAAAACCTAGTTTAATTGGGTTTAAAACCCTAATTGATGGTCTAATTGAGGGGTGATTCTATGGTTCAATTGATGAATGAATCAAGTATCCAATTGATAGTCAGTTCATGGATTGAAACCTTGAAATGATGAAGTGTTGAAAGACCTTTTTGGTCCATTTGGTTTTGAGAGGGTTTGGTCCAAACGGTCTCAAGACCATTTGGGTCCAAACGGTCTCAATACCATTTGGTTCCAAACGGTCTCAAGATCATTTGGGACCAAATGATCCCAAAGCATTTGGAGACCCAAGCTCATTCAGTTTCAACACCTTCTAGCTCATTCGGTTTCAAGGCAATGTTTGCTTAAACGGTTTCAAGGGCAATATGCCCAAACGGTTTCAAACCGTTTGAACTTTGAAAGTCCAAGACCGTTTAAGGTCTAAGTAGGCAAGACCGTTTAAGGTTCAAAATGGTTAATCCATTTGGATATCTAATGTAATTGAAGATTCAATTGGTCAGTTCATTTAATACTCATGTGATTGAAGGATCAATTGATCAAATCTTCTGGACATCCTAGAAGAGGATGAGAGAGAGAGAGAGATTTATACATGCAAGATAATCATGTAGCAATCAAGCCTAACACATTCAAAGTAAGTGTGATATACAATTAGGGTATGATCCTTGGTAAATAGATCATGAAACCCTAATTGAGTTAATTGATGAACTCAAACCCTAAATTAGGGCAATTCTGAGTGAAACCCTAATCTAGGAAGATAATGTGATATGAATTTAGGGTAATGATATGAGTAACCCTAATTCATGGTATTTGATGTAAAACCCTAATTTGGATGAATAGTAAACCCTAATTGTGGGTTATTGAATATAAACCCTAACCTAGGGTGATGTGATGTGAATAGTAAACCCTAATTCTAAATAGGGTGAAGTTGTATGAAACTCTAATCTTAGATAATGAAATGATGAATCATTGGTCCCAATTGAATAAAAGGAAGACGAGTAACCATGATTTCTATAAGAAGGAAAACTCTAACCCTGGTATGGGTATAGTGGTGTTACCCTGGGATAGTATGAAACTGGAATACGATTGATATATCTGTTATCATCTGTACTAACCATGTAGGTATCCTGAGATGATGAATATAGCCAGGTATGAGCTATGATGTTTTATTATTAAAATTATTATTGGGCCTTGTGTGCCATAATATGCCTTGTTGCTTAGTAAGAGGTAACAAGAGAATTGATGGGCCTCAAGTGCCAGATAAGATGCTTGTGTGGCAAGTGTCATGTTTACCTTGATCAGATGACCTAAAGGTGATGGTTACCTAAAAAAGTGGTAACAATGCTCTGTGATGAGCTAAGGGTTTGAATACCCAGAACCATATGTGTATGTGAGGGACTGGGATCCCAATGTCTTTTAAAGACAGAGAAGTAACTGATGAAAACAGTACATGTTTCTTTATAGCATTTGTCCTAATAAGTTATGTTGAAAACTTGACTGATGCTAAAAGAATATGATAATGTACTTAATTAATCAAGTGAAAGCTATTCATGTAGTGCTCTGACCATAGATCCATCATCGTCAGTAGCTGGTGATGGTGAAACATGTTTTCTTATGAGATCTCCTGGAGTTCGCATATTCTTGAATACGTGGGGGTCGATGGGCAAAAATATCCTTATGTCCTAATGAGGGAATTGATGGAAGGTAAACATTAAACCTCTCAATCCTTCATTTTATGTTCCGGGATGGGTGTATCACAAATCTCCCGATGATGTTAATGCCAGATCGATGGAGGTAAATATGAAATCTCTCGATCACAAAGAGAGTGCAGCCACCACTGTAGCTCTATAGCGAGTTACCACTATACCCTGGAAAGCTATGTAAGTAGAGATACAAGATGTCCTGCATGTGATCTCGCACTAACCGAGATGTGGGAAGTCATGGAAGCCAGCTCTTCCATTGACTTTGTATGGTACCGATTTTGACTTCGCAGTGATCAGTTGGAGTATGAACGGTATACCTCATCTCCTCAGAGCTTAAGTATGTTTGTAAAATGTAATCAGCCATGTAGCATATTTGCATAAGATTGAAATACGAGAACCACTGGTTGATTTTAACTTTCTTAGCATGTCCATGGTACATAAATGTTACTTATGTTCTTCAATTCCCTATTGAATAAGAGACATGTTGCCTTGCCAAGTTATAACTGAAATACTTGAATAGGATTGTTGCTCTAACATGCATATACAGTAATTTATCTACTATCCCACTGCTCAATTTATTTCTATTAAACTGCAATAACAATGTTACGGCGGAGAGTTATATCTCTCGCTGGGGCAATTTTATAATTGTCTCACCCCTGTGGGATTCAACGTTTTTAGGTAGATGCAGACAAAGAGGAAGAACCTCTATAGCAGAGGAAGAGCAGCAACAATAACATCAAGGACAATAGTAATATCCTAGGTGGGGATACTGGTTGTCAGGCTTTGTACATAAAGTCCTATGTGTCGTCTCTGTACTCTCAGGTCCTAGGAGCCAGTAGATAGTATTTTTAATAATCAACCTGAGATTTTGGTTTGATAATACATGGAATGTCCAATGTGGACCAGATTGTAAATATACTACTATGGTTCTTGTTTAAAGAATCTTTGGTAATGGATCTTTTTATAAAAGGTTTTAAATTTTTAGTGATTTCCAGTAATTCTGCTGCTAACGAAATGCTTCCGAATTAGTTAAACTACTTAATCTTGGTTTTCATGAGTTGGATGCCACAAGTTTAGTGGTATCAGAGCTCCAGGTTTGCTGAGTCTACAGAGACATAGGATTATGGTTGTTGAGTCTGTTCTAGTGTCTTCTAGTTTATTTGATAGTGTCTTCTTCTCATATAGGAGGAGAAGAACATGAAGATGTCTGGATCGCATGACGAACATGCTGCTAAAAGCAGCATTGCTGCACCAGGAGGAGGTGCAAGAGACCAAGATAGGGAGGATCCCGTACCTGAACAACCCCAGTTTAATCAAGCTGATATGGGGAACCCAGCCTTCCAAGCTATGTTTGGGCAGTTTATGGAAGCTATGACTCACATGACAGATAGGATGCCACTACCCGCACCAAGGGCATCAGCCCACAATGAAAGACAGGGAGCTGGCAAGACCTTTGAAAGGCTTTGAAGGGTAGGAGCCACGGAGTATGCTGGCACAGCTGACCCAACAGATGCTGATTTATGGTTAACTGAGCTGGAGAAGGCTTTCAAAATCCTTATAATTCCTGAAGACGATAAGGTGCGACATGCTATCTACCTACTGAAGGGGAGTGCTGGTCATTGGTGGACCATTGAGGAAGGTAAAAGGCTGGGAGTTGAAGTCGGATGGGATGAGTTTTGACGTGAGTTTGTTGCTATATACTTTCCCAAGACGTATCTAGATGAGAAAATCTCTCAATTTGAGAGGTTGAGGCAAGGAAAGATGAACATTAGTGAATATGTAGCTAGGTTCATGGAGCTGTTGCAGTTCTATCCGCACATGGCGGCTACTGATGAGGAGAGGATTCAGCGTTTCGAGAAAGGGTTGAATGCTGAATTGACCACTCCAGTGTCTGCTTTAGAGAACCGGGAGAGGTTTGCTACTTTTGTGGAGTCCGTGAGGCAGATAGAGAGGTTTGTGATCAAGAAGCAACGGAGCAGTAATAAGAAAGTGTATCCTCAGTTTTAAGGACCCTTATTCGAGAGCTTCAAGAAAACGAGATTCTCTGCACCACCACCGCCACCAAGGTTTAATACCCCGACGCAGTGGACATCGAGTAGGGGTAGGGGCCATAGGTTTCCTCCAAGTAAAGCCCCCAACACAACATCAGCATCGGTGATAGGACCACCCAGGAAGAGTGTGGGAAGTTACAACTACTACCAGTGTGGGAGGTCAGGACACTTGAAGAGAGATTGTCCTGAAAAAGTCAAAACAATGACTCAACCCCAGAGGCAGAGTCAACAAGGCTCACAGAGGTGTCAGTTCAGTAATAACGCTAGAGGACATGGACAAGCATCCCAATCTGGATCATTGACACCCAACAACCAAGCACAGGGCCAACAACAAGCAATAGCTAGATTCTATGCCATGAATCATCCCAAAGCAGTAGTCAACCCTCAGGTTGTGACAGGTCAGATGGAACTGTTTTATTCTGATATGTCTTCATCCTGCTTCGTATCTGTGTTAATTGACCCGGGTGCTACGCATTGTTTTGTTACTCGAGAAGTGATTCATGACTACAACATGACTGTCAGTCATAGAGCATATAGTTTGATGCTAGAAACCCCTTTGCTAGGATCTACAGTGCTGCGGGAGGTGTGTTCTCCCTACACTCTTTCTTTTTCTGATCACCACATTCAAGTGGATCTTATACCACTTGAGATGTAGGGTTTTGATATAATCCTAGGAATGGAAACCTTAGAGAAGTATAAGGTTGTCTTGGATTGTGGTTCCAAGTAGGCTGTGTTCATAGATAAGGGTGACACATGGATCTTTCGGGGAGATAAAAAGATTCTTCCAACTTGTCTTATGTCAGCTATGGTAGCTGAGAAGATGATGAGATAGGGATGACTTGCATTCTTAGCACATGTGGTAGATACCACAATGGAGAGCCCTCATCCTTCTAAAGTCCCGGTTGTTAGGGAGTTTGAAGATGTTTTCCCTGAAGAACTTCCAGGTGTTCCTCCATCCAAAGAGATTGATTTTGAAATTAATCTAATCCTGGGCATGCAACCCATAACACAAATGCCATATAGAATGGCACCTGCTAAAATGGCAGTGCTCAAGAAACAACTGCAAGAGTTACTTGAGAAGGGTTTTATCTGACCGAGTACTTCACCATAGGGTGCTCCGATCCTTTTTGTTAAGAAGAAGGATGGGTCGATGCGGTTATGCATTGACTACAGATAGTTAAATAAAGTAACTATAAAGAACAAGTATCCTCTGCCAAGGATCGATGACTTGTTTGATATGTTGCATGGTGCAACTGTCTTTTCTAAGATAGATCTAAGGTCGGGATACCATCAGTTCCGTATCAAGGAGAGTGATATACCTAAGTCTTCCTTTAGGACAAGGTATGGTCACTATGAGTTCACAGTTATGTCGTTTGGGATAACTAATGCACCAACTACATTCATGGAACTCATGAATAGAATCTTTTGACCTTTTCTCGATCAATGTGTAGTAGTCTTCATAGATGACATCTTGATGTATAGTAGAGATGCTCAACAACATGAACAACACCTCCGTCAGGCTTTGACTTTGCTAAAAGAGCATAGGCTATATGCTAAGTTTAGCAAATGTGAGTTTTGGTTACCAGATGTTTCTTTTCTAGGACATGTTATATCTGCTTCAGGTATTCGTGTTGATCCTAAGAAGGTAGAATCTGTCCTGCAATGGGAACAACCAAAGACACCGACAGAGATTCGTAGTTTTCTTAAACTAGCAGGCTATTACAGGAGGTTCATTAAGAACTTCATCTCTTTAGCTTTACCCCTGGCCAAGTTGACCAGGAAGGATATTCTTTTTGTCTGGAATGATAAGTGTCAACATTATTTCCAGTTGCTGAAAGAAAGGTTAACCAGTGCACCTATGTTGGTGTTACCTGAGTAGGGAAAGGGGTATATAGTTTTATGCGATGCATCCAAGAACGATCTAGGATGTGTGTTGATGCAGGATAAGCAAGTGATTTCTTTTGCTTCTCGACAACTTAAGAAACACGAGGAGAATTATCCGACACATGATCTAGAGCTAACTGTTGTAGTCCATGCTTTAAAGATCTGGAGACATTATCTAAATGGAGTGACATTCCAGATTTTCATAGACCATAAGAATCTAAAGTATATCTTCTCACAGCATGAGCTGAACATAAGACAGCGCCGCTGGATGGAATTAATCAAGGACTACGACTGTACAATTGATTATCATCCAGGGAAGGCTAATGTGGTAGCTGATGCACTAAGTAGGAAATCAACGACACCAGCCTTAGATAAAGCATAGTTGAATTCCTTAGTGTGCTCTAAAAGAGATATGCTTATCTTCTTAAGGCAGGACAATATACAATTTAAAGTATCATTGCTAGCCGGGCTGTTAGCGGACATGCAAGTAAAGCCTACTCTGAGACAGCAGATTAAAGAAGCATAGCAAGCTGATACTGTAATTCAATAGATTAAGTCGGAGTATGGTAGTGAGAAACATGATGGTTTCCATGATTCAGATGATTAGGTATTCTGTTACCATGGTAGGATGGTAGTACCTGATGCTGACAACTTAAGAAAGTTAGTTCTGGACGAGGCCCATTCTTCAATGTATGCTATGCATCCAGGGAGAACCAAGATGTATCATAACTTGAAGGATATGTATTGGTGGTATGGATTGAAGAAAGACATTGTTGAATTTGTTATGCGGTGTCCGATGTGTCAGCAGGTTAAAGCTGAACATCAGAAGCCCGCAGGAACAATGCAACCTCTTCCTATACCACAGTGGAAATGGGATCATGTGATGATGGACTTTGTGGTTGGTTTGCCTAGAATAGACAAAAGTCATGATTCCATTTGGGTGATAGTGGATAGGTTGACAAAGACAACACATTTCTTACCTTTCAAAACAACCTACACAGTTGAGAAGCTTGAACAGATATACATAGATGAGATAGTGCATTTGCACGGGGTTCCAACTACAATTGTTTCTGATAGAGGTCCCCAGTTCATGAGTCATTTTTGGGAGCGACTTCATAAAGCTTTGGGTACGCAATTAAGGTTTAGTACATGCCTCGAGTTCAATCTGAATATCAGTGATAAAGGAACTATACATTCACTATAACACCAATAACATATTGTAGTTTGAAAGTTTTTCTCCAACTTTCCTTTTCACTTGGGTAGCACTGATGTGCGACTAGACACCACTCTTTTCTTTTGATGTTATAAGTTAGTTATGGACATTCACTGCCAATGTGAAATGGAACCTATAGGGTCATACACATAGGATTAACCTGGAAGAGGAGTTTATCCATGAATGTTGTTTAGATTGATCAATGAAGTGTTCATGCACTCAATTAAACATTCAATAAATAGACTTGACTCAAAATCATCAAGTTCAAGTGTTGAACCAACTGATTAGAGTGTCAGATTGATTGAGAACTGTATTGACTGAGTTCTCCACAACCTGGACCACCAACTGACCGATTTACTGGGTGAACTAATTGGGCTCATGGTCAGTGAGACGGTCGATTCACTCTAGTGAACTGATTGGTTCACATGGACCAAACAAATAGGTGTTGGGTTTCCCGGTTCGTGAGAAAAGATTCTTGTTTCACTTGTTCAATTCGATTGGGACAAGAATTAATCTTTGCATTAATTAGAAATGAATAAGGAAAGTCAATTGTGGGCAATTCTGGGAAGCAAAATGACTGGTTCACTGGGTGAACCGATCAGTTCACCTACCCAAATGACCGTTTTAGTTATGAACTGGTCATCTCACCTGCCCAAATGACCTGTTCAGTTATGAAACGATCAGTTCACCTATCGTAGTGCAATCAACTCATGGAAAATCCGGACCCTTCTACTCCCACATAGACTGGGATCATTGACCCTACCCTCTACTATAAATAGAGTGGTACATGGGGCTTCTCAGAACATAAAACTTAAAACATCAGTTGCTCTTCAAAGTTGTTGTTCTCTTTGGTTGTGGTAACCGAGAGAGCCGAAGCAAGTTCTACCCATCCAGGGATGAAAAATGAGGGAAAGACAACTACAAAAAAGTGACAAGTTGTGGGAGAGTGTGTCAGTGACTAGTACGTCGATAGAAGGGAATGACTCCTTCTAGTCTGTCCATTAGGACCACTAGAGTTCTCGGTAGTCTGTATGGACTATCTATACTGGTGGGAGATTTCTTCCGCTCAGGAGGACGACCGTCAACCACAGTCTCAGTCAAGGCTAGGAGCTGCACAAATGTCATTGAAGACTAGGTGGTTGAAGGCCATACTAGTTACGAGGTATTGTCACTGAGAAAGCCTCAAGACCAAGTATATCTCACTAAACCATCTTTCCTATTGCATAGTTGTTGATGTGATCTGCTAGTTATGGGTTTGTAGTTAGATTTTTTTGTTTCCGCTTCCTATTTTGTCCCGCAAAGCCCAATAGTGGTATCATATCCACGTCAACATACTATGTTTTAGGATTGATCAATATGATCATATTTTCATTTATCACCATTTATTTATTACATATAATGTGAATACTTTAACTAGCTAATGTGCATATCTGATTAAACACAACAAATCCCTATATACATATATGATATGGTATATATATGCAATCGATATGTGTCACCCTAAAATAGTTTTAATGGTGGATATGTTGTGTGGTTATGATCTATAAACCCCTATGTGTGTGCTTGGTTGATTGTGGTTGTTTGCATCTCAGTCCACATATCGAGTACTTTCTTCTATTCCATCTGTAACTTAAGATAACTCGAGCCTTCTCTTCTACCTTTTATCCCCCCCTGAATGTAACTCGGGGTTTCCCAAATATATATGTACAAGTAGGATAGTTTTATTTCCTATTATGTCAAAGATTGGTTGGCACCCAGACAGATAGATGAAGGATCGAGATGACTGGCTGATGGTGTAAGACAAGCAGTTGGTGGCCTGACAAGGAGCACGATGACCCGCTGAACCAACCGTCTGGAGGAGCCAGACGATGATTGGTGACAACCAACTGACCAGCCAGGAGCTGAGCCAATCAGTCATAGGATGAGGTGATCAACCCAGAATGGCCCAAGCACAAATCTTCATCAACAATAGGTTGCTGCATGTGATGTAGACCTAGATGATCGTAATTCCTTTTGGATCAAGGAATTACAATAGGATGGCTATAATCATCACTTTATCGCTTCACAAGTTTTCTTGTGGAATATAACATGTATATGATATGTACTATATGTGTGGTTATTGTATATGTATATGTATATAAATACCAAACCCCTCAATATAAATATTAAATTTAAGATGCCTTCCAAAAGTATCACACATGAAAAACTTGATCGACTAAGTGTGGGCACGCCCTAGCATGATGCACTGTCTATCTCGTGGAAGTGTGATGATGAACATGTGGGTCTGCCCTAGCAGGGTGCATATTCATTGTGTTGGTATTTGGGTTGGACTTAGCTAGGTGACCTTGATCAGATCAAGCACCTAGAGGCATGCAAATGACTATGGCAAAGAGTTGTGCATATCATCTATCCAAGAATTGCATAAGATGAAATTGGTAAATGTTACCTACCTTAATAATTGATTATGGACGCTGGCATTGGCCGGGTAATAACTCAATTGTTTTGGATCTTGGCTCACTAGAAGATTGTATGCTACAATCTTTCGAATTGATGGTGAGGGTTGTCAATTTGATCAAAATAGTGGGAGTGATAGTTAATCAAATACATAATTAATATCATCAACTTTATCAAATCAAACAAACCAAAAATGTTTTGAAAGGTTGCAATTTTTTTTTAATCCAAATGACAAAGACAAATACATTATTGTTGCGATCAGATCATAAATGGGATAAACTTTAAATCTGGTTTGGGACCTTTGAGAAGTGTTCTTAATAGTGAGTGTAAACTCTAAAGTCCTTGAAAGATCAGAGCCAGTAGAACCACTCCAAATGCGGCTAAGGCTAAAATTGGATGCTTACTTGAAGTATGCCAATGATGCCTAAGATATCAAGAACCTTATGTTGAGCTATATGAACTTTGAGTTGCATAAATAGCTTGAAGCATAGACATTCTTGAGATGGTTATACATCTTAAGAATCATGTAAAGCGTGAAAGGTATAATGTCTTCAAAGCTCTATTTGAGTATAATCAGATAGATGGAGATCAAGTATAATCTCATATGCTCAATATGATTGTGCATATAGATCAACTGTGATTTCTTATAGGTTAATAGTTGACCAAACATATGATTCTACAAATCGTTGTGTGAATCATATATCCAGTTTATCAAATGTTGAGAAACTTGGCCAAACCATTGTCTGAAGTGCTTGTCATATTGATGCCAAAGCATGAATGGAGAAAGGACAAAACTTGTGATAATGATCAGTAGAGTGAAGTCCATTGACTAAAGCAAGGTCAAGAAGTGTTCTGAAGCCAATCTTAGGTCCAAGTCTTCATCACTCAAGATATGGAGAGGAGTAAGATGGAAAGGGAAATAACCTCTTTATAGAGGATCTCAGGAAGTTGAAAGAGAGATGGAGATCTCTACTTGAGGACCTAAGAAGAAGTAAGCTAGAAACTGTACATATCAAGAGTTGCTACCATTACAGTTACAATATGACATTCATGGGAATATAATAGAATTAATGCACTACTACATTTTTGGCCAATAACATCGCTGCCCATAGCATAATTTTTACTAGAATAACCGACCTAATAGACTATTGCATTGGCTTTATAAAAAAAAACCGACCTTACAGGTTTCCCGCGACGAAAATTCACACGATTTTGGCTTCACGCCTCGATCTATAGGGTCATTTTTTCCAAATAACCAATGCCACCGCTTTGGAACTCTAGGGTCAGTTTTTTCAAATAACTAACCCTATAGACCCTGACCTCTAGGTTCAATTTTTTCAAATACCCAACCTTAAAGATGGTATCAAAAATTTCGGGCACCACTTAGTCTCTAGGGTCAGTTTTTTCAAATAACCGACCCTATAGACCCTGACCTCTAGGGTCGGTTTTTTCAAATACCCGACCTTATAGCTGGTCTCAAAAATTTCAGGCACCACTAGGTCTCTAGAGTCAGATTTTTCAAATACTCAACCCTACAGACCTGACCTATAGTGTCAGTTTTTTGGGATAATTGACCCTAGAGGTCGGGCTAATATTAGACAAAACATGAGCCGTGTTTCAGTGTGTTTCGGTTCATTTTGTTCATCTCCCCATTCCTTCTCCCATGCCCCAAGAGAAGCAAATCGCCGCCACTTCTAAGGTCACCTTCCCAACCATCTCCATGCCTGAAAAGAGGCAAATTGGCACCCCTTCTTGGACGAAGATGCCCAGCTGCCATTTTCTTCTTTGGACGGCGTCGACGCCTCCGGATCGACCACCATCTCCGACACCGTGCACTTTGGACGACGACACCCAACTACTTTCTTCCTTGAATGGTGATGATGCCTACGACGTTGCAAGGGCCGCACAACTTCTCTCTCTAGTTCTTCTCCCATACAAGCTCCCCCACCATCAAGTTCTTCTCAAGGTAGCACAGTTGTCTCTCTGCCTCACTCCTCCATTTTCTTCTTACTGTCATGCAACTGACTAGGTAGCATGGCCGTGCTGGGCTGCACATCCATGGTGATGGCACGACTATGCTGGGTAGCAGGTCGTGCTGGTTGAGTTGCAGAAACTTCAAAGTTTTTCATTTTTGCATTTGTTAATTCTTACTACTCTTCTAAAATTGATATATATTGACCCCTAATTAATACATTATAACAGAATTGAATCATGCATTTGTGTTGTTGCAGGTGCTATTGACTTGTTGCTGACTTGCATATATTTCTTCTTCAGCCTACAAGTGAGGTATAATATTCTCACTCTCTTAATGTGCCATTTTATTTGACTAGTAAATCAACCAATAATAAAAATATGTATTCTTTCATATCTACATTTTGTTATCAATCACATATGTAATCATTATATACATTCCAGAAATATTAGGGTAGACATTGTGTAGTCTCAGATTGACACTTTAGGGTTTATAGATGAGATCATCGATGCATGATATTTAACTTAATATATAAATATGACAATAATACATTTATGTATCAACTTAGAAACCCAATGATTAAATTTTGGATAGTCCCCCGTTTGGGACTATTTTTGGATATTTAATCTCACTTAGGATGTAACAGTATAATGTATGTTTAGTTTTGAAGAAAATTTTAGTAGTATTTCCTCATTTGTTCTCTGGGTACATATGTGAGTATCTATCAATAATACCACGATTTCAATGCTTATTTGCTAATATAGAAGATGCACAAAATTTGTCTTGACATGGGGAGTTAAAGGCCAATGATGATGGCAACCTACGACATGCATCAGATTCACCACAATGAAAGAAAATTGATTTATTATACCCTCAATTTGGTAAAGAACCAAGAAACTTAAGACTTGGACTCTATACAGATGGAATGAATCCCTATGGTACATTAAGCAACCAACATAGCGCGTGGCCTGTTATGATTGTTATATACAATCTTCCTCTTTGGTTGTGTATGGAAAATAAGTATGTGATGTTGTCAATATTGATATCAGGGCCCAAGCAACCTGGAAATGATATTGATGTTTACCTTCAACCTCTAATTGATGTTGTCAATATTTGTTCCAGTATGATTCGCTAAATACTTTGATATTAGAAGTATGGATAAGGTAAGGATTCATCAATATAGAAAACTTCAATATACATTTTTATCTTATTTCTAATATATGAAATGATTACAAATGTTTTACATCCATTTATATATCGAGATGATAAACATTGATATAAGGGATGTTGGATTCTTAGTTCCTTCAATCACTAGTCAAGTGGAGACACACATTGAGGATGTGAATGAATACTTCTGTACTGCATTCAAATATTTTTCTAGTGTGGGGAAGGAAATTATCCTAATTCCTTTTAACGTCAAGTAAGTATTATTATTCAGTACAATTTTAATAATGAATAAATTTCTTTATTTTAATGTTTGTTTTATTCTTACTCAGAGCTAGAGATTGGGAATTATTGGTGGTTGTCCCAAAATTGATGACTCTTTATTATGTTGACCCAATGGGAATAGCAACAAGGGGCCACAAATTGAAATTGTCAACTATGGAGTAAGCATAAATTTAGTAAATGCTTCAACATGATATTTCTATTTAGAATTTCTATTTTACCAACTATTGTTTAATTGATAGGGGTGTAAAGGCTTTTTGTGAAGGTGGAGGACAATTACCCACAAAACTAAAGACATTGACTTTGAAAAATGTCAAGGTAGCTACTTTGACAACTGCTTAGTCTTATATGTATTAATTTTCAACTCTTATATGTTAAATGTTATATTATTATCTCAAATCCTATTTATAGTAGTTTACTAACATTAAGTATAATTCATTATCTGTAGTGTTCTATACAAAATAATGACTAGGCTTGTGGCGCCTATGTAATGAAATATATGCAAGCTATTGTCAAACCAGCATCATATGACATTCAGACTATAGATAAGGTAATAAATAATAACATCATAAATTTTCAAGTGATTTTAGTCATTTTATAAAATATTAGTACGTGCATTTTCTATTATAGATCTTTACAAGTCAGCCTTACACACTTGAGGACATAAATGAATTCCGAGAAGAGTGGTCAGATGATTTTCTAAATGAAGTCAATATAGCATTGGATTAAATATGTCAGCTCCATTTATGTATGTGGTTTTAGTACTCTTTCATATTTACTTTTGTATCTGACATTTAATATCATCTCAGACTTGCAATCTATCATTTTGTAAATTATGATGTGATTATGTGTTACTCAACTAAATATATGAATCATTTTTGTTATGAATGTGTGGTTTGGAATGGTGACGGTTGAGCATCAATGCTCCCCTCTCCCATATCCTAGTTCTTCTTGTTCTTCTGTTCTATTTCTATTTCTGTAAATTTTTTTAAAAAAATTGCAACGACCGTGTTGGCTTCTGGTATTCGGGTCGTGCCGCTTAGCACGACCGTGTTGGCTTCTTGTAGCACGGTCGTATTGGCTTCTGGTAGCACGGCCGTGTCTGGTTACAATTTATAGAACTGTAGCATCGGTTTTCTTAAATAACCGACCTTAGAAGTTCACTCTAAGGTTGATTTTTTTAAGAAAACTGATGCTATCGGTCTATAGATTATCAAGCTCAATATATAGACCTATAGCATCAATTTTCTTAAATAACCGACCTTAGAGTAAACTTCTAAGGTCAGTTTTTTAAGAAAACCGATGCTACATGTCTATAGATTGTCAAGCTCAATCTGTAGACCTGTGGCATTGGTTTTCTTAAATAACCAATCTTAGAGTGAACTTCTAAGGTCAGTTTTTTTAAGAAAATTGATGCTACATGTCTACATATTGTCAAGCTCAATCTATAGACCTGTAGCATCGATTTTCTTATATAACTGACATTAGAGTGAACTTCTAAGGTCAGTTATTTAAGAAACCCGATGCTAGAGGTCTACAGATTGAGCTTGATAACCGACCTTACAACTTTGGCCACAGTTTCTTCCTCATTTTTTATAGCCTATTGGGTCAGTTTTCTTTGGTTAAAAAAACCGACCCTATAGGTCAATTTCTATAGAGACAACCACTTAGGAGTCGGTTAAAAAGTGACGCTACAGGCTTAAAAAAATTGACACTACAGACCATTCCTGTACTAGTGATGAATTGCTATTATACATCTGCCATCAATGAAATTGTCATACATCTTGTACGGAGAAGAGTGTAATGAGCTGATGTTTCATTTCAAAGAAATGATCTTTGATGGCAATGCCTATGTCTCATCAACTATACTTGATAGTTTAAGAGACAAATGTGTGAGACACATGTAATGAATGACATGATAAAATCAAACTTGAATGCCTGTAGCATAGCCATCTATAGTGCATAAATGAGAATTGCATTTCTAGAAATCCATATGATGGTTATCTAGACTCATTCTGGTTATTGAACCAATAGGGACATGGTAATCTCATTCATTGTACAATATGACAAAGGTTCTTCACTAGATGTAGTGGGAGAATGATTATTTTATTGAGGATTATACATATTGATGTATAAAGACCTTTTAGAATAAACACTAAAGGTAATCAATAGTACTTCAATATATTTACTGATGACCTCAGTAGATATGGTAGTTTGTATTTAATAAAATACAAACATGAATCTCTTGAAGTGTTTAAGGATATCCTAAATGAAGTACATAATAACTTGGTATAAGTATTTAATTTCGATATGATTTATATGGAAATACTTTGAACCAAGAGTTTGAGAACCTTTTGGAAGATCATGATAATGTATCATGATGAACTCCACCTAAAAAAAATGATAGTGTATCATAAGAAGTGTATCAGAAAGAAGGAATCACACCTTGATAAGTTAGAGTGTGATTAACAACTAAGCTTTAAATTTCCTTTTGGGAACATGCTTAACAATAAAACAATGTACCATCTAATTAGTTCAAAAGACACCATATGAGATATGGAATGGGAAGTGTCCCAATATGTCTTTATAAAGATTAGGATTGAAAGCCTAAATAAGAAAAATGTTTCTTAAAAGGTTTTGTCCACAAATTGCAAAAATGTTACTTTGTTGAATACTACTTTGATATCCAAATCCAACAACAAAGGTGTTTTGGATGGCTGCATTCCTAGAGGAGAACCTAGTCTTAAAGGAATCACTAGGAGAGAAAGTGGAACTTGAAATATTCAAGACAAACAAGAAAACATTTAAATTAAAGAGGTACAATGGGAATAAATAGAATCACAAAATGTTATAGAATCTCAAAATTCCTTAAGTAACACACAAAACTCATGGTTTTGGTAGAACATGCCTAGAGCTTGAATGATATGTGATATCTTATGGATAAGAAGGTGGTGAGTTGATCATATGATGAGTCAACAGTCTACCTAGAAGGTAATTAGAGAAAGAAATTGAGATATGGTTTGAAGCCATGAAATCCAAGATGGAATCCATGTACATCAACAAAGTATGACCTTGGTTGATCCACCTGAAGGGGTAAAACCCATAGGGTACTTTTGGGTCTTCCAGAAGAAGACTGACATGGAGGGTAATTTGGTTGCAAAGAGTTTCTAACAAGTTCAAGGTGTTGAACATGATGAAATATTTTTAGCAGTTACCAAGGATAAATCCATTAGGATAATGTTTGCTATTGTATCTTAGGGTTTGACTGGTTTGGCATAACTGCAACTTTTCAAGAACTCATTTTCCCAGAATTGAAATTGAGTTCTAGGAAAGTGACTTCCAGGTGATTGGTTTGAAACTTAAATTTTCTACAGAAATTAACTTCTATTTGATTGGTTTGTTGTAAGGCATTACATTGAACTTGATACATCATGTGTTTGGAATTACATCGAATAGATTCAAAACATTAATGATCTAAGAAAAAAAAGACTATAGAGTCGTTTCTAATCAGGCCTGAATGAGAGGATGCAAATGATCAAAAGATTGATGATTTTCTTAATCTTGCACATGAAATTTTGACACACATTCTTGTTTTCTATGTTGCAATCGCACACAATATTGAGGATCTAGTACAATAGTACAGAAAGTGGCTACAAATGAAGAGAAACAACATAAACAAGCCTCGATTAATATCAATGTATCAACACAACATACATTATTTAAAAAGTCCTCTCTACATGGAGCTAATGGCCGAGTCTAAGATCTGTCGAGAAACACAAATATTCTTCTTGGTTGGCCACAAGTTCCCACTTCATTAGAGATTAGGGATGTAAAGTAACTGAAAAAGAATGGATCCATGTCTATACAGATAAGAAGATGGCAATGTCTTATGGTTATTCTAGATTGCGCTCAGCAAGAGAAGACAATGTGAAGATCTTGTGGACTGTTCGTCTTCTCCCTGTTGCCGCTCAGCTAGCCGCACAAATGAATAGGGCGAGATGTGTCGGCAATGAAACTCATTTTCATATTGATTTTCCACAGAAGTCTGAAAGTGCAAACTATTTATATTGTTGGAAGTCCAAAGAAAACTGGGGAACTCAACTTCCAGACTTTCACAAAACCAATCACTTAAAACTAAAAAGGGAACTCAACTTCCTGTGTTTTTCGGACAAATTACAGCGAACCAGTTAGACTGTTAGTGGAAATAAAGTCTATGAAGATGCATAGATCAATCTTTGGATTGAAGCGGGCACCTCATTATTGGGATCTTCTATTTGAAAAGATAGTCAAAGAGTTTGACCTGAGTCAAAATAAAAGAAGTAATGTGTGATTATAAGAATTTAGTGGAAGCATATGTATATTCCACATATTGATGGGGAATAACATCCTTATACTGCAAATATTAAAACTTGCCAACAAAGTGCATTCTAAAGTTTTAAAGAAGAATCCTATGGGGTAGGAATCAAGATCTATAAAGATAGATCAAGATGTCTTCTTGACCTAAGAAAGAGAACATAGATTGGCAAGATGTTGAAAGGGTTCACCATAATGAGAGAAAACTTGTCCATGTTCCATGGAGTTAGTCTCTCAAGAGCCAAGTGTCTTAATTCTTATGAAGAATAAGGAATACATTGATAGATGCCATATGCATTGGCAGTTGGATCTATCACATATGAACTCGTCTCGTTATCTTGTATGTATTGGACAAGACAAGAATATACAAAATCATGATCTTGTATGTATTGGACATGACACAAAGATAAGGAATCCAGTTATTTCATATGTATTGGACATGATGAATGGATATCTGTTGAACTCCAGTGAGAGTTACTAGAATACCATGAAGGATATCTTTATGTACTTGTGAAGTACTAAAAGGATTAGTTCTTTCATTATGGTAATTAGGAAGAGTTGGGTGTTAAAGAGTTACAACAATGCAAGCTTCCGAAATGAAAAAATTGTATTTGACCTTGGAATAAGAATTGTTAGTTGGAAATGTTCCAACATAAGACAATTGATTAATTCTACAATAAGAAGTTGAGTACCTTAGCGTTATGAACACTGTAAAGGATACTGTATGGATCTAGAAGTTCATATGGATGAACTTATGCGAGGTTTTGACCATTGGTGATTTAGTAGTAATATTGTGAAAACAATGGAGCTAGGATTTTCAGATAGCATACTACGACACTTCCATCTCATACGAGTTGTCGTACAATGAGGGGATGTGAAACATGCAATATACTGACTTGAAGCAAATGTTTCTTACCCTCTATAAAAGCACTTGTGTAGCAATAACATGATGGACATGTTAAGATCACTTGGAATATGATTCGTGGGTGATTGGCTCTAAGTGCAAGTGGGAGTCTGTTAGTACAGTATGCCCAGAGAGCCAATCATATGATGATTACAATGAGGCATGTGATACTTGATTTGATAATAATAAAGGAAATTTCCATCTATATGTTAAATCTATTTTGAGATAATTGTATAATGTGTTAGATGTCTAGAGAGTGATAATACTCAATGACATATGTATTCAAGTACATGACTTGAACAATGAGATCATACATATGTTAAGAGTATGTAAATTCTCACTATCGTCCCTAGTCAGTTGTTATTGTGGAAATAACCATAGACATCAATAACACAAAAGACTAGAGTGTGTGTTGGTTGATGATTGAATCTCATTAGTCATGATATATGATATCAAACCAAGCACATAGATATATGTTAGAGAACAATGTATCAGACAAATCCACCATAAGAGTGATGCATGGAAACCACACTTGGTTAGTTAGGATCATATCTTATAGTATTAGTGGTGACTGTGGTTCATAGACCTAAAATCACTACACTCATAACATGTGCTTGATTACACATTGGCATCATCAAACGCAGTCCTAAAACATGGGTTGCTATAACGGTGATGATTGGGTGACTTTGACACATGGGGACTTGACTGTGAGTGATAGATATGGAAGTTGTCCCTCCTAAGGGAGTGTGATATCTTGGACACTTGAGGAGTGAGACTGAGAAATGCATGGCCATGCACATGTAAGTCAATATATGATATTGATCTTACATATATCTCAGATGATCTACTTTGAATAACAAAACATGGATTGAACGTTTGTAGAGGATGACAAGTCCATGCCTTGAGTTCAATCTGGATATTAGTGACAAAGGAATTATACATTCACTATAACACCAATAACATATTGTAGGTTGAAAGTTGTTCTCCAACCTTCCTTTTCACTTGGGTGGCACTGATGTGTGACTAGGCACCACTCTTTTCTTGTGATGTCATAAGTGAGTTATGGACATTCACTTCCAATGTGAAATGGAACCTATAGGGTTACACACATAGGATTAACCTGAAAGAGGAGTTTATCCATGAATGTTGTTTAGATTGATCATTGAAGTGTTTAGGTACTCAATTAAAGATTCAATCAATAGACTTGACTCAGAATCATCAAGTTCAAGTGGTGAACCAACTGATTAGAGTGTCAGATTGATTAATAACTACATTGACTGAGTGATGCACAACCTAGACCACCAACCGACTGATTATCTGGGTGAACAGATCGGCTCATGGTTAGTGAGACGACCAGTTCACTCTAGTGAACCAATCAGTTCACATGGACCAAACGAGCAGGTGTTGGGTTTCCCAGTTTGTTAGAAAAGGTTCTCGATTCACTTGTTCAATTCAATTAGGACAAGAATTAATCTTTGCGTTAATTAGAAATGAATAAGGAAAGTCAATTGTGGGCAAGTTTGGGAAGTGAAATGACCAGTTCACTAGGTGAATCGATCGGTTCACCTATCCAAATGACCGGTTCAATGATGAACCGATCAACTCACTTGCCCAAATGACCAGTTCAGTTATGAAACAATCGTTTCGCCTACCACAGTGCAATCGGTTTGTGGAAAATTCAGACCCTTCTACTCCCACACAGACTGGGAACCGTGACCCTGCCCTCTACTATAAATAGAGGGGTATAGGGGGCTTCTCAGAACACATAACTTAGAACATCAGTTGCTCTACAAAGTTGTTGTTCTCTATGGTTGTGGTAACTGAGAGAGCCCAAGAAAGTTCTACCCATCCAAGGAGGATCAGTGAGGGAAAGACAACTACAAAAAAGTGATTGGTGGTGGGAGAGTGTGTCGATGAATAGTACGTTGACAGAAGGGGATGAATCCTTCTAGTCTGTCCATTGGGATGACTAGAGTTCCCAGTAGTCCATGTGGACTATCTATAGAGGCGGGAAATTTCTACCGCTCTGGAGGATGACCATCAATAGTAGTCTAGGTCAAGATCAGGATCTGCACAAACACCGTCGAAGACTAGGTGGTTGAAGGCCACATTGGTTGCGAGGTATTGTCACTGAGCAAGCCTCCGGACCAGGTATATCTCGCTAAACCATCTTTCCTATTGCATAGTTGTTGATGCGATCTGCTGGTTATGGGTTTGTAGTTTGATAAAGTTTTTATATCCACTGCCTGTTCTGTCCCAAAAAACCCAACATGTAGGCCATACCATGGCAGGAGTCCTATTGCGGGCCATATATCAGTTTCACTAGCGTCGTGCCCTATACCAAGGTGGTCTTGGACTTTTACAATTTGACTATATGTTGCTAGTTGCAGTTGACTGGTAAGTCTTTTCCATGTACTCATGTACTGACGACAAGTTATGGTGAGGTTGTGGATTCTAGCTCTTCCATAGACCTTGTATGGCACTGATTTTGACTTAGTAGTGGTTAGTTGGATTTGAGTGGTACAACTCAAATCCTTAGGGCATGATAAAACACATAATCATTCATGTTGTATACTTGCTTAGGTTCATAATACATGAACATTGGTTGAAGCCTTGCCTTGCTTTTGTAATGACTAGTTAGTAGAAGATATACATGTTCTTCATATTCCTTTTAGGATGATAAGATGTTCAACAATCCAATTGCAACTGCTTATACTATTTAGTAATGAATATTTTCTTTAGACATATCATTTAGCTAGATTTATTTATCATAGTTGTAGCTTTACTTCTGTTATTTAATTATCTTATCTGTGTTAATCATAAACATTGGTGGAGAGTTGTATCTCTTACTAGGATGTTTGGTCTCACCCCATGGGTTTTCACATATTTTTGGGTAGTCGTGTACGTCGAGGTGGTGTTCGTGCAATTAAGGAAGAAGGGGCAATAAGGGTACTAGCTGATCAGGTTGGATGTTCTGCTAGTCTTTTGGTATAGAGTCCTAGAGTTGTCCCTATATTGTTAGGTCTTGGAGGGTGTTCTTGATGTGTGTATGGTGTTGTTATAGTCACAAGGTTTTTGGCATGCATGCCCTTTTTGTTGTATAGTTTGTCATATGTAAATGTATAGATATATGTGGAACATGTTCTTCATGTAACATGTTGATGAAAGGAATGCTTGAGAAATATGATGTAAGCACGTGGTCATACATTACATGTTATGCATGTGTCCTATTAAGGACTTATATATGAAAGTTTTCAGCTTGTGGTGCTCTTGCGAAATAAGTTTTAATTTCCTATTTTTTCTGGTAATGCGCTTGTTTAGTTTGTTTCCTCTTTTAGTTTGGAGTTATATCACTTTGAGTGGTGTAGGGAAACACTATTTGGTTGGTATCAAAGTTTTATGTTCACTGAGTCTATAGGGATGTAATGCTAGGGTTTGTGTCTATTCTTGTTCCCTCCAGTCTGTCTTATGCTGACTTCTTCTTGTGCAAAACAAGAAGAAAAGTTGAAAAGATGGCTGGAGAACATGAAGAACACATTGTTGAGAGTGGTGTTTCTACACTAGGTGGAGGTGCAAGGACACGGAATTTTGAGGAGAGGAATCCTGAGATGCCCAGTTAGACCCTACCGTGGTGGTCAATCCTACCTTTCAGACCTCGTTTGGGCAGTTCATTGCGACAATCAATGAGTATGAGGTGAATTTTATGGAGTTGTTGAGGTTTTGCTCTCACATGGCTTCTACAGATGAAGAGGAAATTATACATTTTGAGAAAGGGTTAAATGTGGAGTTGACGATGCCGAAAACAACTTTAGAGAACAGAGAGCATTTTGACATGTTTGTGGAGCCAGATCGAAGGATGGATGGACTTGTGGTTGGGAAGTGTGAGGAAGGTGTTAAGAAAAGACCGGCAAAGTACCAAGAATAGATGTTAGGAGGCCTTAAGAAGTCTAGGTTTTCTACACCTCTAGCTCAGCAATGGTCACCAAGTAAGAGAAGGGGTCGTAGTTTTCTACATGTTAGAGCCCAGGGTGCTTCCTCAATTTATGTGACAGGGTCTTCTAGGCCTTGGTATGAGAACAAGATGTGATGTAAGTGTGGATAGATTGGGCGTACTAGACCATTTTTCCCTATGAAAGGTGATAAGGCAACTCAGTAGGTGAGGCAGAGCCAATAGGGCTCACAAAGACATCAGTTTCACGGTGGTGGAGGATGGGGACATGGACATGTGTCGTAGGCTGGTTGCTTTGGACAAGGAACGACTAGACCCTACACCTTGAGTTGGTCGGAAGGAGAGGTCAACCCGCAAGTTAAGATAGGTAGGATGAATTTAGTTCATTCGTATATGTGTGTATTATATTTATATCTATTTTGGTTGACTCGAGTAGGAGCTTCAGGCAGAGATGCGTTTGGAATATTCACCTCTTTTACCTTTGATTTTGGGGGCAAAATCCCTGTTAAGGGTTTATGGCTTGTAAGACCCCTGACCTAACAGGGTTTATGACATGTAAGACCCCTAACCTGGGTTTTGGGTAACCTATTTGTTTGTCTTAAGTAAGAGTCTTAAGACCTTGCCCTAATCTTTTTAGATGTAATTAATGCTTGTAGAGAGCTTAAGTTTCAAGTTTGAGCTTATTTGGATGCTATTTGTGCTTTATGTGCTAGTTTTGGTGCAAATTGCAATTTACCCAAAATAAGGGGTTGATGTGCAATTTGTCACCTATAGAGTGTTCCTTATCTTTCTTGACATCATATAGATAAAGATAAAGAAGTGGGCACCTTGTTTGATCCTTGGTTGAGGGGTGTCACCCTTAGTGGTGATTAGGGTTGTATGAGTGTTGAGTGTCTCGACCTATGTATATATGGTGTGTTGTCCCGACCTAGGTTGCAACCTAGGGTGAGTTTTGGTGAGTGTCATGGTCGATACACCCCCTCTATATAGTGGGTTTGTGACCAAGGTGGTCTTGGGTGGTCATGGGTCGAGATGGTTTCCTTCTATAGGATGTTTCGACCTAAAGTTTGAAGTGGTCCCTTGTCTCGGCCAAGTGGTGATGGTGGTGTGTGTGTCCTGACCATGGATGGTGAACCACGGGAGGGTCGGGGCCATGACCATGTGGGTCAAGACCCAACCTAGAGTGTATCACCATGTCTCTCATGTATGGCTATGGTGGTTGCATGTGGTTGCATTTGTGTTTCTTGGGTGGACAAGTGTCCCTTTGGTACCTTGGAGTGTTGACACATCATCCCTCACCTTGTCTCTCTTCTTCCATCTATATAACCCCTTATCTCTTCTTATTTGTAACACTTTTAGCCCTCCATATTCTTCCTTCTATTTTTCTTGTTCTTGGAGCTTGGTGGAGCAAGGAGATTTGGCCTTGGAGCTATTAGAGATCAAACTCCTCTTGCATGTGATGCTTGTAGTGACCATAGCTCAGCTTCAACCTTGGTAGGTGTTACCTCTCCTTGATGGTGTTTTCTTTGATCTCCTACCTCCATCCTCTTCTCTTTCTCAGTCCTCGACCAATGTTCCTCCATGGTAGTCATTTTGGAGGGAGACTCCTCTTCACAAGGGTCAGGGACCATGTTTTGACAAGGTAGACCTAAGCGTGAGGAAGGTTTCTCCTTTCTTTCTCTCTTTTTCTTTTGGCTCGACCTACAGATTTTCAACTCTCTTTTCTTGGATGACCTTTGACCTTGGTGTCTTCTTCTTCTTGAGGTGATCTTTTGGTCGAAAGTGGAGCCTTTAGTGGAGCTTCTTCAACCTTTGGATTGTGTGCTTGGTGCTCTTGATCTTGGAGCTTGGAATCCTTGGTGGTGATCTTCTTAAGGTGGGTTATATAACACTTAACCTACTCTTATACATGTTTGCTACTATTTTCTCTCTCTAAAATGCTCCCTTATCATGCTAGTAGACAATGATAATCTCTAGAACTTGTTTGGTAGAGATATCTTGCTTGGTATGGATAAAATCTGAAACCCTACTTTCATATACTAGATTTTGGTGACTGTGGTGTTATGGTGATATTCCTCTTCCCTTTTAACCTAAGTTTTTCTCAAATGCATGTTGTTTTAGTATCTAGATGTTATGAGGAGTTTAGGTTCTATTCTGGATGCCTTAAACATAGTTTTACCTATTTTGCATGAGATCCTTTCTTGGTGGTTCATGATCCATGACCTAGGGTTCTTAGTGATTGTTGGTGTGAGATTTTCCTTCTTAATGATCATGGTTTCCCCTTAGTGTTGTTTCCATTTTGAGACCAAGACAACAACCCTTAGGGTGGTCAAGACACCTACCCCATGTTGGTCACGACTATAGTTAAGTTTAGTCGAGATGCTTCCTTTTGGTGTGTTGTACCTAGTGTTGATGGAGGTCATGACACATAGGGGTTGATGGTCATGTCAACCCCTATTTTGGGTAGGTTGTTACCCTAGTCTTTGGGACTTGATTTTGCCATAGTTTTGGTTGTGACTCACCCTCTAGATAGGTTGATACATTTTGTTTTGGGTCGCAACATGATGCCATTACTTAAGGTCACTAACCTGGTGATGAAGGTTAAGTTGACCCCTATTTTGGATGGGTTGTTTCCCTAGTTAATGGTAATAGTCTTGCCCTTGTGTTGGTAATGGCATGTCCCTTGAGAGAGGTCGAGACATGTTGACCTTGGGTTGTGACATGCTACTTTGGCTTGGGGTCGAGACAACCATGTCTCTTCTTGAGGTCAAGACACCCTAGGTGTCACAATCGTGACATGGTCTAGGTGGTGTTGTTGCAACCTAGTTATATGGAGTGGTCGAGACATGATGATGATAGGTGGTTGGTAGGTATGCTTGGATACATGATGATATCCTTGTATGAGTAATGCATACTCCATGTAACGTTTTTTTTGGATAACATATGGCCTACCCTAATCATATTCTCTTACCCTAAGGATGCTCCAAGATGGCGGGAGATGGTGAACCTAGGATTGGTGGTTGAACTTAGCTTCAAACCCTAATCGACTATGGAGGGGGAAACCCTAACCCTAATGATGAGTAATGTGACATGTTTATTTCTCTTTCATGGTATGGTTATTTTGTGATGATGTTATTTCTCTCTCTTGTCTTTGAACCCTAACCTTGTAGGTTGAGTGAAATGCTATTTCTTGAGTATGTTATGGTATTGGTTATAAATAATTGAGCCATGTGGAGGTAATGACGTGACACATGGATTTAGGATGTTTCCTCCCTCTTGTTTATCTAATTCTAACCGTGCAGGTGATATGAACATGAATATCATAGCTAGTTCATGCTATGATGAGTATGATGTGACATTGGTTGAATGAGCCTTTATGAGGCATGTTGAAATACTTGTGATATAGGAATGATGTGAATGGGTCCTATGACCTGGTTCTTGATGCCTGTTGTGATGTGATACCCTCTAGTGATATGATTAAGGGATTGATATCCCCAATGATGTAACACTAGTGATAGCCTTAAGTGGTTGTGAAACAATGATGATGGTCTTATGAATAGCAGTGTGCAGGTATTATGTGATGATAGTGTGACAAGTTCACACCTTATACATTTTACATCTTCTGGATTTGTTTTATGCCCTTATCTTTGTAGATTTTGTTATGACATTATACACTGCGACTTGATTGATACTAAAAGACACTTAATTGATTTAAATAATCAAGAGGAACTTAATCATGTAGTTTTTCAATGTGCCATAGATCTGTCTCAGTGTCAGCACTTGCTGGATGGTGAAACATGCTTTCTCTTAGTGGAAGTTTGGAGTCATATACTATTGAATATATGCATTCACATGATTTGATACGGGCCATACCTTGGAAGGAGTGTGGATGTGGGCCATAGCTCAATGATTTGATGCTTATGAGGTTTCTGGATGTGGGCCATGCCCTGGAAAGAGTGCAGATGCGGGCCATAGCTCAATGATTTGATGCTTATGAGGTTTCATAGGATTGGTTGCGGGCCATAACCTGGAAAGAGTGTGACTATGGGTTGTAGCTCATTTTCTCTAGCATCGTGACCTGTACCAAGGTGGGCTAGGACTTTCATAGTCTGAGTATATGTCATTGGTTGCAGTTGACTGGGAAGTCTCTTCCATGTACTCGTGTATTGACCATGAGGTATGGTGAGGTTGTGGATTCTGGCTCTTCCATAGACCTTGTATGGCACCGATTTTGACTTAGTAGTGGTTAGTTGGATTTGGGTGGTACAACTAAAATCCTTAGGGCATAGTAAAATATGTAATAAGTCATGTTGTATACTTACTTAGGTTCACAATACGGGAACATTGGTCGAAGCCTTGTCTTGCTTTTGTAATGACTAGTTGGTAGAAGATATACATGTTCTTCATATTCCTTTTGTGATGATAAGATGTTCTACAATCCAATTTTAATTTCTTATACTGTTTAGTAATGAATATCTACTTTAGACATATCATTTATCTAGATATGTTTATCATAGTTGTAGCATTATTTTTTTCTTTAATTATCTTATCTATGTTAATAATAGATATTGGTGGAGAGTTATATCTGTCGCTGGGACATTTGGTCTCACCCCGTGGGTATCTAGATCTTTTTAGGTAGCCATGCATGATGAAGTGGTGATCGTGTAGTTGAGGAAGAAGTGGTAGCATGGGTAGCAACTGATCAGGTTGGATGTTCTGCTAGTCTTTTGGTGTAGAGTCCCAGAGTCTTCATTGTACACTCAAGTCTTGGGGGGTGATTTAGATGTGTGTATGGTCTTATTATATCACAAGGTTTTTGTCATGTATTCCCTTTTTGTTGTATAGTTTGGCAGATGTAAATGTATAGATATATGTGGAACATATTCTTCATGTAATAGGTTGATGACAAGAATGTTTGAGAACTATGATGTAAGCACCTTGTGATATATGACATGTTATTAAGGTGTCCTATTAAGGACTTATATGTGAAAGTGTTCATCTTGTGGTACTCTTGTCAAATCATTTCTAATTTCCTACATTTTCTGATAATACACTTGTTTAGTTTGTTTCCACTTTTAGTTTGGAGCTATCTATTTTTGTGTGGCGTGGGGCATAACATTCAAAGCTGAGAAGTACCTAATTCCTTAATAAAAGAAGCAGTGACATAGAATGTAGATGTTTAAGACAGTGTACTAATCTACAAAACAAGCAAAGCCCTCCTAGAAGAACCAATCATCACAGAGAAGAGTGCAACTGTAAAGAAGTGAAATCACTTCCTTACTAAAAATTTGAATAACAAAATATCCAGTCCAAACACACTCAGATGGTATGATGGAGTGGGTGTAAAATTTTTAAATCTTTATATATATGGTAACAAAAGACCAAAGTATAGAAGCAGAATAAAAACATGACTATATTCAATTATAAAACAAAGGGTTACAAAATTACATCACAAGGATCCATGTAGAGGAAATCTAAACCACCTCAAGATTATCTCCAAGCTTAACTTCATATTCTAAGTCCAGGTTATCAAACCTTGTCATCCAAGTCCTCCACCTAGGGTTGGAAGCATACCCCAGCAAAAGAGAAGAGAAAAGAAATACATCAGCAAAGGCTGGTATGCACATACTAAAAAGCAAATTGAGAAACTTATAAAGGATAAAGGACATAAAAATAAAAGGCATCCCATGCATGAGATAAGTATCACCCAAATGGGTATCAAGAGGAAAGAATCATAACAAAAGGGATACTTGCCATAACCAACAAATAATAAGAATGTGCTATCAATATAAACATCCACTACCATGGTGGGAAACAAAGCACATATCATCATCAACCTGCATGCATGTGAGATAAGCATAGCCCTAGAACAATATAAATAACAATGGTGGTCAAGAATCACACATCTTGAACCTGGTGGGAAATGGGCCAAGAATCACACATCTTGCCCTGGCATGGGGAATCACACATCCACCACTCAAATATATATATAACAAGGGATAGGAATCACGAATCCTTCCCGGGTATGGGGAATCACACATCCTCCATCCCAAAGATATCACAATGTTGCCATGTTGCATAATGAGACAAAACCAATGTAATTAAAAGGGAACCTGTGCGCCAGGAAGCAAGAAGAAAATGGAAGGTAGGGGATAAAATAGAAACTGATAGATCAAAATCCAATGGACCAAGATGGGCCTATGATTAAGCAAGTAGAAAAAGACTCGCGTGACCAATAAATCGACATGCACTTATTCAAACCAAATTCGATTAAAGTGAAACATTCACATTATTTCCTATTTCTTTCTTTCTTCAATTAAGGGTTCATACATTATCCAAATTAAGCCAAAATTTTCATAGGAGCCAATTAAGACATGTAGATTCTGATTATGCACTTAGTGTTTCCTTTTGGAAACTTTTAATGTGTTAAATAAATCAAAACCTAATTTCTCTTTCCTCCTTCATTAATGGCTTTAGGATTATCCGAATTTTATGAAACTTGACACACAAGTCATATTTAATGTGTTGGACACGAATTTGCCATCAATTTTACATATTGGAGTTGTTTGAGTATTTATTTAATATTTTGAAGGTTCTACACACTTTCTCTCTCCTGATTTTACCTTTTAAGCAAACTTTCTCCAAATTGGATGGAAATTCACACAAAGACATATTTTATTATGTTTACGAATCTAACATTATTTTCCTCTTTTTGAGTTATTTATTATATTTATATATTAATTACACTTTTTAGGCAATTTCTCTCTCCTAACTTACCATATTATTTCAACGTGGTCCAAATTAAATGAAAATTGACATGTAGGCTTATTTTGATGTGTAGATTAAAAATTTGAATTCTATTATTTAATTTGAGGCTTTCTTACATGGGTTATATCATCTATCCCATTAGAGGCCCATTAACCATATTATGCATGAAATTAAGTTATTTATCATCTTATTATCACCAAATGAATTATATGACATAATAGATTACATTATTCATGCATTAGATTATTAGGATCACTCTCACCTCAACCTTGTTTGGTCAAACCCAAAAGGTCACAACTTTAAGCTAGGGTCCAAGATCCGGTATGTTACAACACTCCACCCCTTAAAAAGGATTTCGTCCTCGAAATCTATTGATCCAAACATCAACAACTAACTACTCTCCACCCCTTAAAGGGTTCAACCTAACAAGTCAAACTAAACAAATTTTTATAGATACCCACATCTCTTAGTTATGAAAGTATTTAGAGATTAATATTTCTCATGTATCAAACTAATAGTCTCCATCTAGGGTTGAGTTATAGGTCCTCATGTCTCTAACCTAACAACCCTACATGAACATCCAAAAGTCATAGGGTAGGTCAACTACACCATTATAACAATCCTAGTCACAAAACTAGGGTTAAATTCTAATCAAACTATAGTTTCTCTTCATTGTGACTTAGCTCAAGAAAACTTCGGGAAAATCTAGAGAAAACATTTTATTTTGTACATATAGTATTATATGAAAAAAATTTGTTGTGAAATTTTTTTTGATCAAAAACTGAAATTTAGGGCCCAATATCAAAGCGAGAAACCAAGTCACAATATTTCCGTGTTTAGATCTCCTAACATATTCTCATCCTCAAACCAAACCTTGTTGCACAATAGATCATCATTGATCAAATCTAAGGTCAACATCTCACTTAAAGGTAACTAACTAAGTCAAGGGTTCTAAAGGGAGACAAAATTGAAATAGTCGATTCCGACTACCATGGGCTTTGATACCATGCTGTAAAGAAGTGAAATCACTTCCTTACTAAAAATTTGAATAAGAAAACATCCAGTCCAAACACACTTAGATGGTATGATGGAGTGGGTGTAAAATTTTCAAATCTTTATATATATGGTAACAAAAGACCAAAGTATAGCAGCGGAATAAAAACATGACTATATTCAATTATAAAACAAAGGGTTACAAACTTACATCACAAGGATCCATGTAGATGAAATCTAAACCACCTCAAGATTGTCTCCAAGCTTAACTTCATATTCTAAGTCCAGGTCATCAAACCTTGTCATCCAAGTCCTCCACCTAGGGTTGGAAGCATACCCCAACAAAAGGGAAGAGAAAAGAAATACATCAGCAAAGGCTGGTATGCACATACTAAAAAGCAAATTGAGCAACTTATAAAGGATAAAGGACATCAAAATAAAAGGCTTCCCATGCAAGAGATAAGTATCACCCAAACGGGTATCAAGAGAAAAGAATCATAACAAAAGGGATACTTGCCATAACCAACAAATAATAAGAATGTGCTATAAATATAAACATCCACTACCATGGTGGGAAACAAAGCACATATCATCATCAACCTGCATGCATGTGAGATAAGCATAGCCCTAGAACAATATAAATAATAATGGCGGTCAAGAATCACACATCTTGAACCTGGTGGGACATGGGCCAAGAATCACACATCTTTCCCTGGCATGGGGAGTCACACATCCACCACCCAAATATATATAACATGGGATAGGAATCACACATCCTTCCGGGTATGAGGAATAACACATCCTCCATCCCAAAGATATCGCAATGTTGCCATGTTGCATAATGAGACAAAACCAATGTAATTACACTACTCTAGTGCTACTGAATCACATAGCATGTTAAATGTAGAGGCAAGTAGAGAAGTATAGTCAAATTTATACAATGTTGCCATCACACAATGGACAACAAAAACATATAAAAAAATCCACTTCAAAGTGGGCATATATCACCAAGTAAACTTCCACATCACAGTGGGCATATAGTATCAAAAGTCCAACTTGCACCGAGGCTACAAAATAAGATTCCAAGAGAATATCCATGATCACAAGATCAATAACAAAATAAGATACTTCACATGAAGCATGATATCGAAAGATAAGAGCAATGTGTATTGGCTATTGTCCATAGGACCAAGAGAAAGACAAAATATAGGTGAATTGCTCAACATGAAGTAATAGGGGATACAACATACATAAAGAGAGAATAATGACTCAATATGAATAATTGGAGATGCAACATACCTCAACTTCATAGCCAAATGTCCAAAGTCACTTCTAGGTCCAAGCTTAGTTTCCAAAGCACCTATTAGAATATATGTGGAATTAGGGTTAGGTTTCCATTAATTATACAAAACCCTAAAAATTTCCTTTTTACTGATGTCCAAATTAGGTTTCCAAACCATGCCATATTTTATATTATATTTTTATGAGTTCAAAATATATTTTATTATATTTTTTTGACTTTTATATATTTAGTTATGAACTATACAAGTTAATATCTTATTAATTAGATCCATTGAAAACACCTATTATTAATCTTTAGATTTAGTTATCAAAACATGTACCATTAGTTAGATATTGTTTTTCTGATTCCAACGAGTATTTATTCATAATTTTTGGCCAAATAGGTAATTAGTTATCAATTTTACAAAACTGGCCAATCAAGAAATCTGATAAAGCCACATAGGCGAAAAAAATCCACTAAAAGAAAGAGAAGAGCAGGCCGGGCCCGGATGAATTGGACCAATCAGGGCTGGACAAGTCACCGCATCAACCCTCAGCCTTGACTCACCCAAGCAAAGGAGAAGTAGGTGAAAAGACAGTTTTACCCTCCGTGGAAAACAAAACGAAAGACGAACAGAGGGGCAAACAAGAAAATGACCTACAAGCCTTATTCTACCCAAGCTGTGCCATGGCTGTGGCTGGGTAGAGAGTTGCGCAAACCCAGATTTGGGGAAAGATGGTATACCTGCAATTGTAAGTCGCGGAGGAGCATAGAGCTCGCATATCCATGGCGAATTTGCACAGACGATCTCCAAGACTTGTCCAGGCCTGCCGATGGCCGAGGTGCCAACCTCCGACCGGAGCGCCTGCGGCAAGATGACCAGAGTGGGGGCGACGACCCAAAGCCTGACAAGGCCAGAATTGAGGTGAGAAAAATGCATCCGAGATCTCACCGGATACCAGGGGGGTAATCCCTCTTGGTCCAAGATACTCGATGGGCGAGAAGAGGGGAAAGCAGAGGAAACAGAGTGAAAACAGGGGAAGAAGAAGATAACTTTGCAAAGAGGTGCAAAAGACAGAAACCCATATATATAGGATGCTTGATTGTGGGAAGAGAAGAGGAAGGTGATGGAGAAGGAATCCGAGGCAAAGGAGGAAGGTAGGTGGAGGGAAAAGAGGAGGATCGAAGAAGGAAAGGGAACCTGTGCGCCAGGAAGCCAGAAGAAAACATAAGGTAGGGGATAAAATAGAAGCCAATAGATCAAAATCCAATGGCCCAAGATGGGCCCGTGATTAAACAAGTAGAAAAAGACTCGCGTGACCAATAAATCGACAGACACTTATTCAAACCAAATTCGATTAAAGTGAAACATTCACATTATTTCCTATTTCTTTCTTTCTTCAATTAAGGGTTCATACATTATCCAAATTAAGCCAAATTTTGCACATTGGCCATTTAAGGCATGTAGATTCCGATTATGCACTTAGTTTTTCCTTTTGGAAACTTTTAATGTGTTAAATAAATCAAAACCTATTTTCTCTTTCCTCCTTCATTAATGGCTTTAGGATTATCCGAATTTTATGAAACTTGACACACAAGTGATATTTAATGTGTTGGACACGAATTTGCCATCAATTTTACATATTGAAGTTGTTTGAGTATTTATTTAATATTTTGAAGGTTCTACACACTTTCTCTCTCCTGATTTTACCTTTTAAACAAACTTTCTCCAAATTGGATGAAATTTCACACAAAGACATATTTTATTATGTAGATTACAAATCTAACATTATTTTCCTCTTTTGGAGTTATTTTTTTGGTCAGTCAAAAAAGCATGTTACTATTAATACCAAAAACGTTTGGCACTGGGTACCCCATTACATAGACAAGAGCTAAGAAGCTCACCAAGGGTCAAAATCCCCACGCAGAGGGACACACCAGAAACTAAACCAAACTAAGACTAAGAAGACAAAACAACTAAGCAAGCTAGGAACAGACAAACCTACTAGAAGAAGTCTATTACAAGCCACTATTACATGCATTCAACATACCCACAATTAGTAACAACAAACTGTCTTAGAACAAAATCTAGCAATCCTGCCAGTAACAACCATGGAGTCTCTGGTCTTCTTAGCTACTCAAGACCAGATCTCTCACTGGTAGAGAACCAAAAGGACCTCTACCACCAGCAAAAACCCGAAGGTAAACCCCTCATGATGGACTTGACTGCATAACCACCAACACCTAGAAGGTGTTCTAAACCAGCTGTACCAGAGGAGACAAGAAGCAAAACAAGGTCCATCCTTTAGCTGGAAACTGATTTATGTCCTTGAGCTAGAAAACCGCCGTTCCCCCACTGGCGTTTGAAACATTCCCTGAATGTGTGGGATCCAAGTAGAAGTCCAGCCTCACTTCATTGGTCGGCACACAACTGAAGACCAGAGACCTGCAAGCTCGACATCACAAAACTACAGCAAGGATTAGGATAAGAGGAAGAAGAGGAGAGGAAAGCACCACGCCTCCCTCAGTACCCCATCCCACCTAAGGCCCATGTATGCACGGGGACCCCATGTCGAACACCTTGAGGGCGGTCTATTACTTGGCTACGAAGAAACACCGGATTCGACGAGAACCACCAGCCACGCCCTGGACCCGAAGGGTTCTAGAAGCATCACCGCTGAGAACCAAACGGCTTGGGAATGCTCCATCACGCAGTAGCAAAGGCCACTACGCAGCCTGAGCAACACCCCTGTCTCAGTGACAAATCAACGATGTCTTTGTGGTGACCCGACACCCTACAGCAGCAGTCCGTCGAAGGAGACCACCAATGCTGTCAATAATGGAACGGGAGCATAAGCCCCCTCATGCAACTGTCATTAGACGCACATCCCTCCACATCCGCAGCACGCCCTCTGCCTAGAACGACCACCTCAAGAGGCCCGTCACGCAGTAGATGACAGCCTGTAGCTAACCCCGCGAGGGCACTCCACGACACGATGAAGACCACCAAGGAGACCATCCATCCAGGGAAGGAGAGCTCCCGCCAGCAGCAAGGCGAGGTGAAGTCGCGGATGACTCATTGACGTCGTTGCAACGGATGCGGCCAACACTCAGCATGATGAAAAGGGAAAGGAAAGAGAAGGAAATCGGGATCCCTAACACCGTCCTTTAGTGACGAACCCGGTGAGCCAGATCCCGACGAGCGGCTCCCTCCGTCCATCCCTATAAGCAGACCGGAGTCGAGCTAGGTCGAGTCGTCACTCGTATACCAGATCCAACCATCAGCCGCTCCGTCGCGCCCTTCCCACAGCTAAGCCAAGACCGGACACTGACGAGCTCCAGCGAGACTCCCACCTCTACGGACTGTAAGGACTGCCGCGTAGAATCCTAGCAGAAGACGAAAGCGTCAGGGGGAGGAAGGCACTAACCCAGTGCTCCCTCCCCCCAGCGAAGACCGCCGGGGAATTCTAGAGAGCGGGCGGAGCGGGTGCCCTAGAGAGAGAGCGGCCCTTGGTAGAGGATCAACATTTTCTCTTTTGGAGTTATTTATTACATTTATATATTAATTACACCTTTTAGGCAATTTCTCTCTCCTAACTTACCATATTATTTCAAGGTTGTCCAAATTAAATGAAAATTGACATGTAGGCTTATTTTGATGTGTAGATTACGAATTTGAAGTTTATTATATAATTTGAGGCTTTTTTACATGGGTTATATCATCTAGCCCATTAGAGGCCCATTAATCATATTATGCATGAAATTAAGTTATTTATCATCTTATTATCACCAAATGAATTATATGACATATTAGATTACATTATTCATGCATTAGATTATTAGGATCACTCTAACCTCAACCTTATTTGGTCAAACCCAAAAGGTCACAGCTTAAATCTAGGGTCCAAGATCCGGTATGTTACAGCACTCCACCCCTTAAAAAGGATTTCGTCCTCGAAATCTATTGATCCAAACATCAACAACTAACTACTCTCCACCCCTTAAAGGGTTCAACCTAAGAAGTCAAACTAAACAACTTTTTAAAGCTACCCACATCTCTTAGTTATGAAAGTATGTAGAGATTAATATTTCTCATGTATCAAACTAATAGTCACCATCTAGGGTTGAGTTATAGGTCCTCGTGTCTCTAACCTAACAACCCTACATGAACATCCAAAAGTCATAGGGTAGGTCAACTACACCATTATAACAATCCTAGTCACAAAACTAGGGTTAAATTCTAATCAAACTATAGTTTCTCTTCATTGTGACTTAGTTTAAGAAAACTTTGGGAAAATCCAGAGAAAACATTTTGTTTTGTACATATAGTATTATATGGAAAATAATTTGTTGTGAAAAACTTTTATGATAAAAAACTGAAATTTAGGGCCCAAAATCAAAGCGAGAAACCAAGTCACAATATTTCCATATTTAGATCTCCTAACATATTCTCATCCTCAAACCAAACCTTGTTGCACAATAGATCATCATTGATCAAATCTAAGGTCAACATATCACTTAAAGGTAACTAACTAAGTCAAGGGTTCTAAAGGGAGACAAAATTGAAATAGTCGATTCCTACTACCATGGGCTCTGATACCATGCTGTAAAGAAGTGAAATCACTTCCTTAATAAAAATTTGAATAACAAAACATCCAGTCCAAACACACTCAGATGGTATGATGGAGTGGGTGTAAAATTTTGAAATCTTTATATATATGGTAACAAAAGACCAAAGTATAGCAGCGGAATAAAAACATGACTATATTCAATTATAAAACAAATGGTTACAAACTTACATCACAAGGATCCATGTAAAGAAAATCTAAACCACCTCAAGATTGTCTCCAAGCTTAACTTCATATTCTAAGTCCAGGTCATCAAACCTTGTCATCCAAATCCTCCACCTAGGGTTGGAAGCATACCCCAACAAAAGTGAAGAGAAAAGAAATACATCAGCAAAGGTTGGTATGCACATACTAAAAAGAAAATTGAGAAACTTATAAAGGATAAAGGACATCAAAATAAAAGGCTTCCCATGCTAGAGATAAGTATCACCCTAACAGGTATCAAGAGAAAAGAATCATAACAAAAGGGATACTTGCCATAACCAACAAATAATAAGAATGTGCTATCAATATGAACATCCACTACCATGGTGGGAAACAAAGCACATATCATCATCAACCTGCATGAATGTGAGATAAGCATAGCCCTAGAACAATATAAATAACAATGGCAGTCAAGAATCACACATATTGAACCTGGTGGGACATGGGCCAAGAATCACACATCTTGCCCTGGCATGGGGAATCACACATCCACCACCCAAATATATATAACATGGGACAGGAATCACACATCCTTCCCGGGTATGGGGAATTACACATCCTCCATCCCAAAGATATCACAATGTTGCCATGTTGCATAATGAGACAAAACCAATGTAATTACACTACTCTAGTGCTGCTGAATCACATAGCATGTTAAATGTAGAGGCAAGTAGAGAAGTATAGTCATATTTATACAATGTTTCCATCACACAATAGACAACACAAACATATAAGCAAATCCACTTCAAAGTGGGCATATGTCACCAAGTAAACTTCCACATCATAGTGGGCATATAGTATGAAAAGTCCAACTTGCACTGAGGCAACAAAATAAGATTCCAAGAGAATATTCAAGATCACAAGATCAATAACAAAATAAGATACTTCACATGAATCATGATATCAAAAGATAAGAGCAATGTGTATAGGCTATTGTCCATAGGACCAAGAGAAAGACAAAATATAGGTGAATTGCTCAACATGAAGTAATAGGGGATACAACATACATCAAGAGAGAATAATTACTCAATATGAATAATTAGAGATGCAACATACCTCAACTTCATAGACGAACATCCAAAGTCACTTCTAGGTCCAAGCTTAGGTTTCCAAAGCACCTATTAGAATATATGTGGAATTAGGGTTAGGTTTCCATTAATTATTCAAAACCCTAAAACTCGCATTTTTATTAATGTTCAAATTAGGTTTCCAAAACCATGCCATATTTTATATTATATTTTTATGAGTTCAAAACTTATTTTATTATATTTGTCTGACTTTTATATATTTAGTTATGAATTATACAAGTTAATATCTTATTAATTAGATCCATTGAAAAACACCTATTATTAATCTTTAAATTTAGTTATCAAAACATGTACCATTAGTTAGATATTGTGTTTCTGATTCCAATGAGTATTTATTCATAATTTTTGGCCAAACAGGTAATTAGTTATCAATTTTACAAAACTGACCAATCAAGAAATCTGATAAAGCCACATAGGCGAAAAAAGCCACTAAAAGAAAGGGAAGAGCAGTCCAGGCCCGCACGACTTGGACCAATCAGGGCTGGACAAGTCACCGCGTCAACCCTCGGCCTTGACTTACCCAAGCAAAGGAGAAGTAGGTGTAAAGACAGTTTTACCTTCCATGGACAACAAAACGAAAGACGAACAGAGGGGCAAACGAGAAAATGACCTACAAGCCTTCTTCTACCCAAGCTGTGCCATGGCTGCGGCTGGGTAGAGAGATGCATAAACCTAGATTTGGGGAAAGATGGTATACCTCCAATTGTAAGTCGCGGATCCACATATCCATGGCAAATTTGTACAGACTATCTCCAAGACTTGTCCAGGACTGCCGATGGCCGAGGTGCCAACCTCCGAACGGAGCGCCTACGGTAAGATGACCAGAGTGGGGGCGATGGCCAGAGCCTGACAAGGCCAGAATTGAGGTGAGAAAAACACATCCAAGACCTCACTGGATATCAGGGGGCCAATCCCTCTTGGTCCGAGATCCTGGATGGGAGAGAAGAGGGGAAAGTAGAGGAAACGGAGTGAAAACAGGGGAAGAAGAAGATAACTTTGCAAAGAGGTACAAAAGATAGAAACCCATATATATAGGATGCTTGATTGTGGGAAGAGAAGAGGAAGGTGAGGGAGAAGGAATATGAGGCAAAGGAGGAAGGTAGGTGGAGGGAAAAGAGGAGGATCGAAGAAGGAAAGGGAACCTGTGCGCCAGGAAGCCAGAAGAAAATGGAAGGTAGGGGATAAAACAGAAACTGATAGATCAAAATCCAATGGCCCAAGATAGGCCCATGATTAAGTAAGTAGAAAAAGACTCGCGTGACCAATAAATCACAGACACTTATTCAAACCAAATTCGATTAAAGTGAAACATTCACATTATTTCCTATTTCTTTCTTTCTTCAATTAAGGGTTCATACATTATCCAAATTAAGCCAAATTTTGCACAAAGGCCACTTAAGGCATGTAGATTCCGATTATGCACTTAGTTTTTCCTTTTGGAAACTTTTAATGTGTTAAATAAATCAAAACCTATTTTCTCTTTCCTCCTTCATTAATGGCTTTAGGATTATCTGAATTTTATGAAACTTGACACACAAGTCATATTTAATGTGTTGGACACGAATTTGCCATCAATTTTACATATTGGAGTTGTTTGAGTATTTATTTAATATTTTGAAGGTTCTACACACTTTCTCTCTCCTAATGTTACCTTTTAAGCAAACTTTCTCCAAATTGGATGAAAATTCACACAAAGACATATTTTATTATGTAGATTACGAATCTAACATTATTTTCCTATTTTGGAGTTATTTATTATATTTATATATTAATTACACTTTTTAGGCAATTTCTCTCTCCTTACCATATTATTTCAAGGTGGTCCAAATTAAATGAAAATTGACATGTAAGCTTATTTTGATGTGTAGATTATGAATTTGAAGTCTATTATTTAATTTGAGGCTTTCTTACATGGGTTATATCATCTAGCCCATTAGAGGCCCATTAACCATATTATGCATGAAATTAAGTTATTTATCATCTTATTATCACCAAATGAATTATATGACATATTAGATTACATTATTCATGCATTAGATTATTAGGATCACTCTAACCCAACCTTGTTTGGTCAAACCCAAAAGGTCACAACTTTAAGCTAGGGTCCAAGATCCGGTATGTTACAACAACTGAACCAACTCTACCAATCTATAGGACTCATCCATCATTTCAAGCCCGCTTAAGGTAGACACAACTTAACACTCACTTTTTGAAGTTCAAGGAGGCAATGCAAAATCTTCATATGTATATTCCTTTATTAGATGCCCTAGTAGAGATACCTACATGGTTGAAGTATTTGAAGATGTTCCTCACAAGGAAACACATACATAAGAAAATGAGATAGTTAATCTTTTGAGGACAGACTTTAATATAATTCAAAACAAAATTCTAAAGAAGAAGAGGGACCCATGATCATTTAGGATCACGTGCCACGTTGGCGACTCTACAAGTAAGAAAGGATTAGATGACCTCAAGGCCAACATCTCCATTATACCCTATAGCATGGGTAAAAGGCCATTATTCTTAGAATTGCTCCCAACCGACATGATGACACAACTTGCCAACTCTTCAATGATTGTTCCAATGAGAATCATTGAGGATGTTCCCCTAAAAGTGGGAAAAGATTCTTATGTCCCATGTGATTTCATTATCATGGAAATAAAGGAAGGTCTTAGGTACGCTCTTAATTTTTTCTTCTGACCCTTACTTGCCATAGTATTAGCATTGATTGATGTTAAAGCAGGAACCTTACTTCTAAGATAAGGGAAGGAAATGCTTCAATTATGACAACATGAAGAGGCCAAGCATACAAGAAGTTTTCTCACTAGATTGTATAGAATGGTACCTCATCCAATAGGATCTCAAATATGATGATCCTCTTGATACTTCTCTCACTAATATGAATGCTAGTGAATCTATTAATGAACAACTAAAGTAGTGTACACTTTACCTTGAATCAACAGAAGAAGATGTAGAAGCTGAATTTGAAGAATTTAAGGCAGTCTACCTTACCTAGGAGCCAAATGAAACACCAAAGGTTCCTGAGATGAAACCTCTACCAAAAGAGTTAAAGAATGTCTTCCTAGATGATCTGAAGGTCTACCTAGTGATAATCAATTCTGATCTACATCTGAGCAGGAAGACAAACTATGATTTGAACTCAAGGAAAGGAGAAAAACCACAAGTTACAAAAAGATCGATCTAACTAGAGTATGCATGTACCAGATCCCTATGGTGGAGGACCACAATCCCTCTATAGAACACAAAGATAAACTGAACCCGAATAGGAAGGAAGTGGTTTGTCTTACATTCATGAAGTTGCTCACTTCTAGCATCATTACCCTATGTCTACCTCACCATGGGTGAGACCAGTACAAGTCATTCCAAAGAAAGGATATACAATAATGGTATACAATGAAAACAATGAACTCGTCACACTGTCATTGGGTGATTGATGTGCATTGACTATAGAAATTTAAACAAAGCTTCGTGAAAGGATCATTTTACCTTAACTTTTCTAGACCAAATCTTGAAGCATCTAGCTTATCAAGAATACTTTTGCTATCTTGATGGTTATTCTGGATTCTATCAAATTTGAATACATCTCGATAACCAATAGAAGACCACTTTCACTTATCCTTTTGGGACCTATGCCTACTAAAGAATTCCCTTTGGGATCTGTAATGTGCCAACTACATTCCAACATTGTGTTGGAGTCATTTTGTCGAATTGACAGAAACCATAATGGAGGTTTTCATGGATGATTTCTTTGTCTATGGATATTCATTTAACTCATGCATAACACATCTCTCTTTGGTCCTCAAATTCCGTGAAGAAGCACATTTGGTGCTGAACTGGGGGAAATGTCATTATATGCTAAAACAAGTCATTGTGCTAGGCCACAAAGTCAACAACCAAGGAATCAAAGTAGACAAGGAAAAAATAGAAGTGATTACCAAGTTTAGTCCCCAAACCACAGTTTGAGAAGTTGGATCCTTCTTAGGTCATGCAAGCTTCAATAGAAAATTCATCAAGGATCTTTCTAAGATAGGAAAGTCAACAAAAAATCTATTGTTGAAGGATTTTGAGTTCCACTTTGATGAAGAATGTATGAAGAGTTTAAACCATATGAAGCGAGATCTTACTTCAACCCCCATTATTTGAGTGCCCTATCGATCTCAACTATTTGAGATTATGTGTGACACTAATGATTATGTGGTATGATCTGTCTTAGGTCAACACATCAATAAGAAAAAACCATGATATCTATTACATGTCTAAGATTCTTGACGAAGCCCAGATAAATTATATGACTACTAAGCAGTAATTCCAAACATTTGTGTATGCTTTTGATAAACTCAGATCTTACCTTATGGGCTCAAAAGTTATAGTTTATGATCATTATGTTACGATAAGATATACATTGCAAAGAAGGATGCAAAATCCAGATTGATCAAATGGATTCACCTTCTACAAGAGTTTTATTTAGAGATACAAGACAAGAAGGGTACAAATAATGTAGTTATCAAGCATCTAAGTCACATTCACATTCATGACACAAATATCATCCCCATCAATGACTCCTTACCCGATGATCAACTCATGAATGTTTCAGTCGTAATTCCATGGTAAATTTTTTTTGTAAACTATCTTACCGCAAATATTGTTCACCCAGAGTGCACTGCTAGTGTAAGGAAAAAAATCATGCATAGTAAGAGAATATTTCTAGGATGAACCATACCTTTTCAAATTATGTGTTGACGATATCCATGGACGATGTGTACTAAAGGAGGAAGCTCCTCCAATTCTATAATAATGTCACTCAACCCAACCAGAGGTCAAATGATCTCTAAGAAAACCACACTCAAAGTCCTACAATGTGGATTCTTATGACCAACAACATCCAGAGATACTTATAACTATGTTTTGTCCTGAAATGAATATCAAAGGTCTGGAAACATCACCAACAAACACAAAATGCCCCCGAAGCTTTAGAAAGAAGTCAAAATGTATGTGGTCCATATGGCTTATGTTACATCCTAGCTGTGATTGATTATGCCTCTAAATGGGTAGAAGTTTTACCTACTGTGACAAGTGACTCAAAGCCTATTATATAGCTATTCAGGGACATTATCTTCCCTCATTTTGGAATTCCCTATATTGTCATATCTGACGGAGGTTCCCACTTTTTGGAATGAAGATCTAAAGTGGTCCTAAGGAAATATGGCATGTATCACAAGGTAGCGTCTCCCTATCATCCATAAACAAGTAGGAAAGTAGAAGTATCAAACTGCCAACTCAAAGGCCATTTTAGAGAAAACTATTGGACGCAATTTGAAGGATTGGTTGAGCAAAATCAATGATGGTGTATGGGCTTATAGAACATCATTCAAGCAACCTCTAGGCACCACATTATTCAAATTCATATATGAAAAGTCATGCCATCTCCCTATAAAACTAGAACATAAAGTGTGGTGGGAAATTAAGCAACTAAACTTTGATTTAAAGAAAGCAACTGGTTAGAATAGAGTATTAAATTTACACGAGCTTGAGGAACTCATATTGACTATATATGAGAATGCACAACTCTATAAGGAATAGACAAAATTGTGGCACAGAGATGACATAAAAAGAAAATACATACAAGTTGGAGATTAGGTTCATCTTTTTAGCTCACGAATAAGACTTTTTCTAGGTCAACTCTGATCTTGTTGGTTTGGACCACACATCATGAGGCACATCTACCCACATGGTGCATTCATCTTGTAGAGAAAGAAGCCTTGTGAGTTCATGGAGAATGGCCAACTCTTCAAGATATAATTTACAATGGTAGACATAGAGTGTTGAACTACCTCTCAGTCTCTCCAAGCGCACACTTCCACTAGATGATTATTATCACAATCTTTATCTAATAATATAAAACATAGATTGTTGATAGGAGACCAATCTTTGATTTAGTTTCTATTTTCAATTATATATTAAACTATTTGCATTCATTAGATAATGCATCATAAGATCCAAGCTTAAGTTCTGACAAATTTTATTTTTAGATTTTAGATGGAGGAAACAATGTTGATAGGAATACAACCACATCTAATGGTCCAACGAGCATGACTTTTCCCCTCCATATCAGATTTAATGTTTTCTCAGGAGGAGTAAATTTCAAAGTGTGGGGTGGAGGGTGGGTCATATGTATACTACATTCCATCCAAACCTATTTGTTTCAAAATTATGATTTCATCATTGCAATTTTGATCAAAGTTTCCAAGATTATCCATTTTAAAAGTAGAATTGTAAGAATATTGATACTTCTCATACAACCAACGCCGTTATCTAATCAGTTAGTTTCTTTTTCCATGTAATTTTGCATCATTGTACCCCTCTTATTTGAAGCAAAGCCTCAACAAGAGCATCTTTTGATACTAAACAATTGATAGAAATCATTTTATGAAGCATATGAATTTTGTGATCTTGTTCCTTAGAAAAAGGTAACAAGTATCAGTGGAACTGAGAGGGACTAAATACATCATTCTTTCTATAGACTAGTGAAACGACTGCATGCGATTACCATTGGATTCCATCAAGTCATTATTTGAGTATAGTGTGTCAAGGAGAATGACCCACTACATTAAATTGTAAATCAAGTAGCATTATAATCTAAAATATCTTCTATGCTTCTTCTTTCATCTTGGTACCACTTCATGAATAAAAAAGAAATGAAAAGCCACAAAATTAGTGCCAAACCCTAAGTTCACGGTGGCATCCCCTCCCTCTACCCGATTTTTCCGTACCCCTCATGATGTAATGGGGGTGTACCACCAAAATCAAAAGAAAAGAGGTCAATGTGCAAACAAGATAACTGCAATTGTGAGTTGAATAAAGGACATATTCGTTGTAACATACCGAAATTTGGAATCTTGTCATGTTCCTTGTTTATAAGGATGGTAAGCTTGGTTCCTTAGATTTTAGAAAACATGGATAAAGTTATGCCTTAATGTATATTTCTAATGTGCATGACATTAATAACTCAATAGTAACTCATAACATGTTTAGGCATGAAAATAAATATATCATATAAAGTGACAATAGGTTCCATAATCAACATCACATATCAAAATACAATCAAAATAATATAACAACGTAAGTATATGCTAACATGTAAGTAAATTCATTAAGCATGGAACATATGTTTCTTTTGCTAAATAATATGAAAATAATGCCTAGAATATGTTTAAACAGATATAATGTGCTTTAGAATAATAATTGATGTTTGGATGTCCATAAATTTGAATGATTTACCATTATCTAAATAATTATTGCACTAATGAACTTAATAGATTAAATAAGTGAGATTTGGAAATTTGTGCATAATAGTGTTATAAAACACTTTTGATAATATTGTGAAGACAATGGGACTCTAAATAATAGATAATGATGGTAATGGTGTAATGTTGTCATTATACAATGGTGATAAGTGCAAAAACCCAATCATAATAAAACTAATAAAAGGAATCTACAAAACGCAAATATAATTGTAAAACATGTTCCTTGGGTCCCAATTACCTTGGGTGCCAAGTTTCACCTTATTTGAACAATCATAACTATCCTATTTTCATTAAGAAAAGAATTTGTAAGATATGGCCAAAAATATTAAATTAATTATTATAAGAAAACACATCATATATTAAATGAATAGTATAACCACTTACTTAACCCAAATAAGAAAAAAACAATTTCGACTAAATGATTTCCTTAGTAAACATTCCCATTACCTTTTAAAATTTGTTAACAACAAGGAAAAGAAGAAGGAAAATAGTTCGCTAGATAATGTTTTAGCACTTTTGATTTGAAATTCATGTGCCTATAATAATTATATTTGGATATAAAATTCATTAGCACCTATTTGCTCTGCAAACAATTATTGTAATATTTTAGCAATATATATGGTTGCCTAAAATTTGGAATTTTGGATCTAACTTAATATTATATATAGATACCTTTTATTGGAATCAAATTGTTACATATGTTTTCAGTGACTCTAAATTCAAAAGAGAAATATTGTGAGAAAGTTATATGATAATAGGGTGAATAAGTGTATATAAGAGGTTGATAGATAGAATTATAGAAAAGGAAGTCAACAAGTATATCATACACAATTTTAAATTAAATTATTATACATGTTACATTGAGTATATAATTACACAACAAGATATTAGAAGTCTTTTTTTTTTGGAGTAAGGTAAATATATTGCCAATAAAGGGGTATAGTTAAGCTATATTAATAGTGCGAGGCATCTCGAAAAGAGACCCTAAAACAACAGAAGGCAAGGCAAACTATACAGGGGTTGTATACAAAAAACCCCAGTATGTACTTGTCGTCAAACTCAGATTATCTAAGAGTTCGTGCCTATTCTTTACATGCCAGGTTAAGTTAGTGGAGAAGATTTTGATGAGTTTTAACTCATCCATCTCCCCCTTGTTGTATATCCTCCTGTTTCTTTCACTCCATATTCCGTACATCAGCCCCGTTATGCATAGGTTAGCAAACCTACATAAGGATCTGTTGTTTCTGTATATATCTTTGACCCAGCTCAAAATGTCATGCAGTTTTGGAGGACCACTATAAGACCAACCATTCCTTAGGAAAATGATAGTAAGCATCTGTTTGGAAAACTTACAATCAAAGAAAATGTGATCTATCGTCTCCTCTGCCTCCTTGCACAAGCAGTAGGTAGGTTCCACTTGTAACCCCCACCTTTGTAACCTGTCAGCAGTAGGTAGTTTTTTAAGCAAAATATGGTAAGCAAGGGTACTCCATTTGGGACAATGGAAATGGCTCCAAATTAGGTTGGCGTGCACCTCCCCAGTAGCCAACGATATATTGGTGTTGATTAATGGTGGAGGGGTTAAGGCAACCCATCCACCAATTGCATCCACGCTATATAGGTTGGGGTTTTCAGTAACAAAGGCACACATAGCTCTCCAGTTCTTCAAAGGGTTGCTATCGGTGGCATGAGATCTCCAGCTGTTGTATCTAAGCTTTATCCACATCCCCCAGTAGCTTTCAGCAGTAGAAAGTAATCTATCAACACACTTTTTTGTATATGTCTCCTTAATAGTCATCAAATCACCGATCTGTAACCCCCCTTGTGAGAAAGGTTTAGCAATCTTTTCCCATGCAATACCATGAGCCTTTCCCGCCCAAAGAAAATTGGCAGTGAGAGATCGTATGTTGTACAAGACAGGATTTGGGATGTCCCCCATACGAGCCCAAAATCTTACAACAGCTTGGACAACAGTTCTGATCAGCACCAAACGGCCGGCCATTGATAAATTCAGCCCACTCCATTCTTCAATCCTTTGGCGAAGGCTGTTCATGAGCATGTTGTAGTCACTGGTTTTTACTCTCCTCGAAGCCAAAGGGATGCCAAGATATGTAGTAGGTAGAGAACCAAACTCCATACCCGCAGCAGTTTTTAATGTACCTCTTCTGTTATCACAAGATTTAGAGAAGTAGACCCTTGATTTATTGGCACTAATGTATTAGAAGTTTTTTGTTGTAAATGTACTAGTCAATATTTTTGTGACCAAGTTTTTGAACAAAAATAAAATACATTATAAAACTAGACATAAAGAAATGGAAGGAAATGACACTTTCTCATGTTTATTCTTTCCTAGAGAATGTTTAACTTCTGTCCTTTACAATATACATTACATATTTTCCCTAGTAAACAAAAACAAATAGGTTTTTTACTACCCAAGTTGAATAGTCTATATATAGATCCCTCTCCATATCCTTCAAACACATAGAAATGACTTGAAAAATATGACATGAATCATAACTGTAATGACCCCACCTCCCAATACTCGCATTTAAGGGAGACCAAGAGGTCAGAGTCGTTATCCCAATTTCCAGATCAAAGGTTCAATAAATAATCAATAATAATTACCAAATTCTACTAAGCTAAACTGAAAGGTTGTAATAAAAATTAACTTTTGGCATACCTTTGAAAAACTTGGATTACTAAACTTCTATCCATATGAGATAATATTCCAACTAATCCTCCTTGATCGTTAATCCTCATTTAATGCCACACATGCCACTTTACTATTTGTTCTTTTCACTTGAACCTAAAATGCTGACAAACAAAAAGTCGGTCAGCATAAAGCTGGTATGTGGGGGAAACAATAATTGTGCAATTAGTAACAACATATTGCAGTCAATTACAGTTTAACAACCAACTTTACATTTGAAATATAACTACGTGATCCACACATACCTTATCCTCAGCGTTGTCCTTGCAGTGGACCTGGATGCTATCTTCCTTATGGTAGATCCCCATTAAACCCCTCATGATCCTACCTAACTGGTGAATCAGTTTCTAGGGTTGAGTCACATGGTACTACCCATAGATAACCCACTCCTTAACTCATGGTGTGATATAGAGTCTCATGGCACCACACGTGGGTAGCCCAATTTCTAACTCATGATAGCCTAGACCTTACTCTTGGTTACCCCTTTATAGCATTTGCAAAACCACAAAGAAGGATCTGGATCTAAGCCAGTTATATACGTATTTATGGTGATAATCATAGTCACTTTATAGTTGCATGAAATAAAAGTCATCCAAACAATTTATTTCAAAAACCGATAAAATATTTAGTAATCGTCGTCAAACTAAGGTGGTTCGTCACAAACGTAACCACATACCTGTCAGGAAAGATAGAACAATCCAATCAAGAAATCCAAATAGGCAAGCAAGCACATTATGAGATCCTGCAATATGCATACAATTCCTATCATTGATCATGCCATCAAGATCTACTAAACCTAGCTCACTCCCTAAGGTTTCTAGTCCACTTTTAGGGTTTTCATTGGAATTAGGATTTGCCTTCATCTCTTACTATTTTAAACCCTAATTTTATACAATTACTCACAAACCCTAATTATCTCATCTATTCATCATGAAAGATACTAAGGTTATCTTTTAACAACATATAACCCTGATATCAGGAAAAGCATAATTAACCATCAATTAAGTCCATTAAGCCTCTTTTACATTAAAGCTACCATTTTTATCCTTTTAATCCATGACAAGTTCATTATGCTCATTTATCATCAATTCATAGTTTATTGTGGTCCAATTCACATATGAACTCTATTTGTCATTAATTCTACTTTTATCCATTAGAAAACCCTAATTATTACATTAAGGGTATTTACCCACAATTAGGAATCTTTATACTCAAAATAGCTTAGAATTATCATATCTCAAATTTAATCATGATTTTGAACAATTAAGGCCATTAAGAGTCACATTTACTAATATTTGGGTTTTAAGGCCCATTAAAGCATATTTATGCACATGAAACTCTAAATTAACTAATTACATGCAAAGTTCATCCTTTTTGTTCTCAATATACCTTTTTACAATTAAAAGGTTAATATTAACTTTAATCATCCATTAAACCCTACTAAATACATTAATCATCTCCAAATAGGGTTTCTTAATCTTAAATTCATTAAAGTTGATAACTTACACTACTATTCGAATAGCAAGAGGAATTAGCCTCTAAAACCATTTTTAATGAATTTCTCTCATTTTTCTAAGCAATTTTCATATTTTATGCGTATCCATCCGAGCTATCGATATTTAAATATGATTTTTGCAAGAAATTACGTACCAAAGCCAATCACATGGTGCCACATCTCCTCTATCATGCAACGTTGATTGCAGCTAGAAAACATTTCGAGAAGACTATTCTTCCCTTGGTTAAGTAGGTCGGCTCTTCAGCCCACGGAGGGAAAATCGGTCCAACATGTATCTAACCTTCTTCAACCTCGGGTAGCTCGATTGTTGCCGCCGATCTACAGCAAACGTGAGCTCGCCTCCTCTTCTCCAAGGTTCGGAGACCACTAGGGATGACACCCTCACCTCCGACGCCCCATGCCACACCCACGTGGCCCCATGGTAAGGCTGAGGTGAGCCGGGGTCAGGCTTGCGACTACTCCTCTGTCGGATGACCTTGTAGCCACACTACATATGGCTGGAGTGAGAGTGAGAGGTAGGGGATGATGGCCAAGCCCCCTGGTCGTTGGGGAAACCACACACAACCCTCGTACCCCATCACAGTGCCTGGATATCCCCAAGATAGCTCTACCCTCTCTTAGCTAGGGTTTATGCAGAAACAAGAAGAAACGGAGAGAGGGATGCCCAAGATCTCTTTTGCTCGAGGCCCTAGATCCAAACCTTATATAGGGAAGGATGATAATGTCCCGTCATGCTTAACCACAGGGAAAACAAGTCCCCTTTATCCTACTTTCCTTGTTTAGGTGTAACTTCTCTCCTTTAATCTATTCCTTATTTATTAGTATTCCTTGGTTATTAAGGAATCCATTTTCCTAAAAGGAAATCCGAAAATTAGCTATTTAAATCTCCTTGTGCTTGACATTTAATCCATTGGCACGAATTTGTGTTTTCTTTTTAATAGAAAATACCTTCTTTCTAACAATACCACAAAATCCATTAATTATGTATCACTTTATCATCTTATTTTGCATTATTGGTATTTTCCCTTTCCTTTTTCTTCATTGGGGCTCCTTGGACCCCAAGAAACTCTAAGATTTCGAAATTCCTTTTTAAGGATACATATTATCCTTCTAGATGCATCTATATTCATTACTTCACATTATCTTATTTATTTCTTATTAAAATATCTCTTTTCGAGGATTTCTCCTTATCTTTCTTTTTATTTTCCTCATTGGCATTCCATTTAACATTAGGAATCCTTTGGATACAAAAATCCAACAAGGGTAACTCAATTATACCTCTTTCCACTTATTTTCCACATTTTAACACTGTTTTCAATTTCTTTCTTAATAAAGAAATATTTAATTGATCTTTTCTTTTCTTATTGCTTTCTCTTTGCAACTTTGTACTCCTTGGAACCCAAGTGGCACGAAATCCACCTTTGGATTATATACTTTTTCCTTCTAGAGGTTTCTACATCTTTCTTTTCTCCATTTCTTATTAATAATGGAGTTCCTTTTGTCTTTTCCTTGTTATTGGGCCAAATAGCCAATAAAGCCCATAAAACAATCATCAAGGCTATTGTAAATGAAATCCATTTATTCAAGACAAATTACATCATTACTTGTTCCAATATCTTTAATATGATAAATTACATTTCTCACCAAATGAACCCAAAATTTGGGGTTGTAACATCCTTCCCCTCTTATAAGAATTTTTCATTCAAAAATCCATTAAGCAAACAAACAATTCAGGATAAGACTTTTCCATGTCCATCATTGGCCCTTATGTGGCTTTGCCCTATCCATGGCGCCTCCAAAGAACCTTTATCATCACATATTATTTTCTCTGAGTTCTTTGACCTTGGCATCTGTGAACCTCACAGGTGACTCAGTTCATTTCAGCCTCCCTTAGGGCTCACTAGGTTCATTGCTCCGCACATGGTCTGGGTACCTCACATAGTGCTCTAAATTGGATACATGGGACTCATCACCCATCACATTATCCTGAGGGGTAAGGGCAAACTTAACCTTCTCCACCAAACCATGTCAAAAGAACCCATGCATTGGGGACTCAGCTCTTTTAGCTATAACTTAGAGGGGTAGGATTTTCATGTCACATATTCCCCCACAGTGAACTGCATGTCAGTCTACTTTGCATCAACTTACAACTCATGTCGTCGTTGGGGTCCTTTCAGCTATTGTACAATCAGAGCGACTTCATCTGTGCACACTGTGGTCCTTTCTTGACCTTCGCGAGGTCCCTTCACCAACATCATCTTAATGAAGTGGTGACCGACACAACCTCCTTTGCAGAGCTTCTTTACATCCCGATACTGGCTATGGTGGTTATCATCACATCTTATAAAGGACAAAAATTGTCTCTATATATCACCCTGAATGAGCACACATGCTCTCATCAGACCCTCTAGTCTGGATCGTTCTAGCCATTAGTTAGGGGTGATAAACTATACTAACATCAAGTTCTTCATGTATCTACTCCCACCTTATGGAAGTGTACCTTTAGGTTATACTCAAGAACGTTTGAACTCGCATCATGGTGTAGTTGATCCATCCCCTTCTCATATGTAGTTCAACTAGATCTGTCCCTTGACAGTACTCTTTCTTTCCCATGTCATCTAGGTAGGGCGATCTACCATAACCCATATTGCATCTTGACCTTCCTTGGTCTAGGGGAGACTTTCCACAACGTCCATAGTGATGAACTCCCATTCCTTCTTAGGGATTCTTAACTTCTATATCATTATACTGGGTTACTGGTGTTCGTCCTTTACCTCCTGTCATGCATGGCAACATACCACATGCAACTTCATCTTAGGCATCAAAAGTACTACTGTCACTTATTATCTTGGTAGTACCACGGTATATGGTGATCTTAAATCATGATCTCCCGCATGTCATGATTCCTCAAGATCAATTCCTCAGAAACCCTAAACCGCTCTCATCATGGTTTTATCACCTTCTTTTCCAAAGAAGTGCATCTAAGGTTCTACAACCATCCTTTCATTGCATCAAGGCCTAAGCTAGCTCACCAAACAACCATTAACTTGATCAACCGATATTGTTGCATCTGATTGTTAGCCAAACTTATCTCTTTTCCAATTGAGAGTTAACCTAACAACCTCTTCTAGCCTCCATCTAAACTAGGAAGTTGTATCTCATCCAGAGCATCCATCACCACTTCACATCCTTAGGTGTTAGGTAAAGTTGAAGACATACACCTCCATGTATTCCACTTATTATCTCATTTCAACTCTACCTTCATCTAGAAAACTCTGAGCTTATTCTTTTGGTTATCAACCTCAACCTTGTATCACTTGCAAATTCCACAAAGCTCATGATAAAACATTCTCATAAGATGACTACCTCATTTCTCTTGAAGTTTACACCATCCACATATCGTTCACTCCACCAAGGTATGTTATCATCACTATCCTCATACCTCATAGCAACGTTCCAACTGACATCATCCTTATTCCTGGTGTATGGTATGCGTACTGTCCTATCTCTCACTCCCATAACAAGAGGAAATAAGCATTTGGCGGTCGTCCAAACACAGAGTTCTTCCTGTTCCAAGAGTAGAGATGGTACATCCCACATTGCCAGTACACCTTCAAATCTAAGTTGAAACGTGCAACTTATGTCTCTATATCACAATCATCTCGGTATCAAAGTTACTTCCTTGGAAAACTGGTTTCGAACCTACTTGTGTCCACACATATTCCTTGGTCATCTCCTCTAGGTCTATAGGGTGCCGACACTTTTGGGGTCATCCCTCTTCCCTCATGCATCCAGAGAGTGCCCTACTCATCTGCCCTTTGGGTCCCATGAGTTCATGAAGGTGATCAATCTCCTAACCCATGGCCCTCAGACAATGATAGATGTTACCTCTCGACCCTATGGTCATGTGCAACTAGGGAATTAGGCAACTCCTACTTCCATTGGTCTTATCCCTACCTAACCCTAGGATAGACTTACGATTCTAACATAGTACATGTCCAACTTAGAACCTTACCCAAGCCTTCATCATCTCTCTTTCTGCATTCATGGGCAGACTTTCATCCTTTCATAGGGGTCATGGCAACCTGCCTACCTTGGTCTGGCCCCATACCGGTTACCTCCATGGTAACACATACACTTAGAGATGGTAATCTATGGGTCTACAGGTTCATCCTCATACCATGTACTTTCCACTTAGCTTCTCAAGATCCTATGAGACCTCTTTAGGTTTCCTTAAAATCCACAAAACTGGTATACACCCTACCAAAGGGTCCCTCTCCCAGGATGGGAGGAAACTACAACTCTTGACAACAAGGTCACAAACGTCCTTATGTCTAGGGTTTACATCCACGTGAGCGTGCTTAAACCTAGCAAGCTACTAAGGCACAAGCAGACCTCCTGCTAAACCATGATGGGTCATACTAGTTCTCATTCCTCAGCATGGATCAAGATCATACCTTCCCATGTCATCCACTTAGTTGTGAGGGGTTCATCAAACATATTTTAAACTCAAATCTCATCATGAGTATTAGGTACACAACTTCCCCTCTTAGGCCTAGGTTCGATTTCTGGGTGTCCAACTGCATGCTCAACCTCTTAACCACGTATCAAGCATGTATAGGGCATGACATGCACTTCCTGTCATCCTTCTGTTCGAGTAACACCTCAGAATTGAGTCCTCCTCAAGGACAACCAACAAGGTACAAGGCCTCACAACCTGTTCCTAAACCTCTCCAGGTCTAAGAACTTTTCTTCCTTTCTTAGAATGTAAACACCTACACCATGGGCACACAGGTACCAAAAGCCCCATCCTCTCTCTAGGGTTTGGTTCCTCTAATGGCAACTAAGATATCATCAACCTCCAGGGATCAAGCATGAGGCAACCACTATCATCCACTTAGGTCACATCATCCTCAACTCCCCACTTTTCCTCATATCTCGGAGTCTAGGCTTCCTACCTTCTTGCTTGGGTCCTACTCTCTCTCTCTCTAGAGATAACTCCACAACCAACCTTATACTAAAGGTCTTCTCTCCATGAAGATGGATCAAGCTCACAAGCATACCTCTATGTGGGTGAAGCCTATGTTCAAACTTATGTTTGCTCAAGGTTATCCCTAACCCTTTATGCTTATCTCCTCAGCTATCCAACATACTCCCTTGGCTAGGGTTTCAACCTACGGCTCGCACTACTGACATATTCTAGGTGCCTACTATTCCATGCTCATATAAGCTCATGGGGTTTCCATAGGTTCTTCTCTAACCTCATCATTGAAGGAGCTATCCTTCACTCTAACATGCACGACCCTTCCCATGGTTGGGTTGCCAAAGGTACTCGGTCATCCAACCTCTCATGGCTCATATGGCATCCAAGGCATGTCTATCCAAACACTTGGCCTACCATGACATCTAACTCATCATGTCATCTCTCTCTCTAACCTTCACTTAGGGTTAAGGTTAACATCATCCTCAGAGGATGTGCCATGTCTCCACTTATAATGGAGGTCTCTACCTCTAGACTAACACTCTTTACTTATCCTCCTGACAAGAAGGTCTATCCTCAGGTCTCTCCTAAGGGCATGACAACTTATGTCATATGCCCTAAGCATGTATCTATCCTTTTACGCTCAATCTATTAATCTTATGTCGATGACATCTTATTTACATGCTTTTTATTAATTTGGTGGAGGATTCCTTAAACCTTATTAACCTTACCCATGCCTCAAGAGGGTGAGGAAAAGAGAGAAAACTCTAATACTTATAATCCTTAATAGCATTGAGTTGAGAAGGGATGAACAAGATGAGAGAGTCATAAAGGTATCTTATTTTGAGTCCAATCCTGAGACATTGGCCAGGCAGTCATAGTAATCCGAGAGTCCTCGTATTCTGACTAGTGGTGCGGAGGAAACTCTTACCAGCCCCCAGACGTGATCCATTTCTAGACACCACTATCTTTTGCAAATTACTCTAATAACTCCCTTGGGTTCTACAGAGTTAGTAAAATTTAATAATTATTAAAGATTAAGTGAGGAACCTATGCTCTGATACCAAATGTTACAACCCCACCTACCAGCAACCCCCATTTAAAGGAGACCAAGAAGTCAGAGCCATTATCCCAATTTCCAGATTAAAGGTTCAACAAATAATCAATAATAATTACCAAATTCTACTAAGCTAAACTGAAAGGTTGTAATAAAAATTAACTTTTGGAATACCTTTGAAAATCTTGGATTACTAAACTTCTATCCATATGAGAGAATATTCTAACTAATCCTCCTTGATTGTTAATCCTCATTTAATGCCACGTATGCCACTTTACTGTTTGTTCCTTTCACTTGAACCTAAAATGCCGACAAACAAAACGTCAGTCAGCATAAAGCCGGTATGTGGGGGAAACAATAATCATGCAATTAATAACAACATATTGCAGTCAATTACAGTTTAACAACCAACTTTACATTTTAAATATAACTACGCGATCCACACATACCCTATCCTCTATGTTGTCCCTGCAGTGGACCTGGATGGTACCTTCCTTATGGTAGATCCCCATTAAACCCCACATGATCCTACCTAACCGGTGAATCAGTTTCTAGGGTTGAGTCACATGGCACTACCCATAGGTAGCCCACACCTTAACTCATAGATTCTCATGGCACAACACGTGGGTAGCCTAATTTCTAACTCATGATAGCCTAGACCTTACTCTAGGTTACCCCTTTTTAGCATTTGCAAAGACACAAAGGAGGATCTGGATCTAAGCTAGTTATATACGTTTTTATGGTGATAATCATAGTCACTTTATAGTTGCATGAAATAAAAGTCATCCAAGCAATTTATTTCAAACAAATGATAAAATCTCCAAGAATCATCATGAAACTAAGGCAGTTAGTCATACAATTAGGCAAGCAAGCACATTATGAGATCCTGCAATATGCATACAATTCCCATCATTGATCATGCCATCAAGATCTACTAAACCTAGCTCGCTTCCTAGGGTTTTTGGTCCACTTTTAGGGTTTTCATTGCAATTAGGGTTTCCCTTCATCTCTTACTATTTTAAACCCTAATTATATACAATTACTCACAAACCCTAATTATCTCATCTATTCATCATGAAAGATACTAAGGTTATCTTTTAACAACATATAACCCTGATATCAGGAAAAGCATAATTAACCATCAATTAAGTCCATTAAGCCTCTTTTAAATTAAATCTACCATTTTTATCCTTTTAATCCATGACAAGATCATTATGCTCATTTATCATAAATTCATAGTTTATTGTGGTCCAATTCACATATGAACTCTATTTGTCATTAATTCTACTTTTATCCATTAGAAAACCCTAATTATTACATTAAGGGTATTTACCCACAATTAGGAATCTTTTGAAATAGCCTAGAATTATCATGTCTCAACTTTAATCATGATTTTGAACAATTAAGGCCATTAAGAGTCAATATGTGATATTGATGGCACACATATCTTAGACAATCTGCTTTGGTTCAAGGAACATGAATGAATGTTGAAAGGATGATAGCTCCATGCCTTGAGTTCATTCAGGATATCAGAGACAAAGGAATTATACATTCACTGGAAGACCAATCACAAACTGCAGGATTGAAAGTTGTTTTCCAACATTCCTTTTCACTTAGGTAGCACTGATGTATGACTAGGCACCACTCTTTGCTTGTGATGTCATAAGCTAGTTATGGACATTCACTACCAATGTGAAATGGGACCTATAGGTCACACACAAAGGATTAACCTGGAAGATGAGTTTATCCATGAATGATGTTTGGATTGATTACTAAAGGTGTTTCGGTACTCAATCAAACATTCAATCAATTGAATTGACTCAAAATCATCAAGTTCAAGTGTGGAACTAACTGATTTGAGTGTCAGATTGATTGATAACTGCATTGACTGTGTTCTACACAATCTGGACCACCAATTAATTGATTCACTGGGTGAACAGATTGGCTCATAGCCAGTGAGATGACCGATTCACTCTGATGAACTGATCGATTCATGTGTCCAAACAAGCAGTGTTGGGTTGTCCTGATTTGTGAGAAAAGTTTTTCGTTTCACTTGTACAACTTGTACAATTCAATTGGGACAAGAATTGTCTTAGTATTAATTGGAAACAAAAGAGGAAAGTCAATTGGAGGCAAGTCTGGGAAGTGAACTAATCGGTTCACTAAGTGAATTGATCGGCTCACACTCCCAACTGACCGGTTCGTTTGTGAAATGACCCCTCCAATATATAGAGGGATACTAGAGGCTTCTCAGATAGCACAACTCAGAACATCAGTTGCTCTACAAAGTTCTCATCTCTGGTTGTAGTAACTGAGAGATCCCAAGCAAGTGTAACCCGACTAGGGAGCCACAGCAAGGGAAAGACAACTACAAGATGACAACTGGTTGTGGGAGTGTGTGTCGATGACTAGTACGTCAACAGAAGGGGACGACTCCTTCTAGTGTCCTATGGGATAGGACAACTAGAGTTACTGGTGGTCCGTGTGGACTATTGTCACAAACTCAATTTTACATGTGTTTTCATAATTGAAATGTAATAACTTTATGAATATGGACTTTAATTGAGAAGGTTGTATGCTTCGCTTCAAAGGATGGATTTCCTTGCAAATCTCCCTTTTGATTGGAATTTCATAGTATCTACTATTTTGGATATAAAAGAGGAGAAAAGAATAAAAGTCTAAATATTAGGAAAATATACAATATAATGAATATTAAGCAAAGTATTTATGAGAAATATATAGAAATCTCTATAAAGTGGCATTAATGGCCACAATTGAGTAAATTTTGTTTAAATGTGATTTTTAATGAAAGAAATAGGAAAAGATAAAAAAAGGAAATAAAAGATAAAAGGAAATCCTTGAAAAGAAATCTTTTAAAGAAATAAGTAAGATAATGAGAAATAATGGATGTAGATGCATCTAGAAGAATAATAAGTATCCTTCAAAAAGGATTTTGAAATCTTAGGATTTCTTGCAGTCCAAGGAGTCCCAATGGAGAAGAAGAAAGAGAAAATACAAATTATATAAAAATATGAGGATAATTTGCTACATAGTTAATGACTTGTTGGTATTATCAAAAAGAGATACTTCTTACTATAAGAAATTAAAATTTCGTGGCCAATGGATTAAAAGCCAACACAAGGGAGATAAAGGAGATAAATTTCAGATTTCCTAATAACTAAGGAATATGGATTATCAAGGAGATAATTAAAAAGAGAGATAATATACCTAAATAAGAAAAATAGGTTTCCTAATGAGGAAAGGCTTTGTTTTCTTTGTGGGCAAGCTTGTTAGGGCATGGCTACCCTCCTCTATATAAGGGTTGAACCCTTAGCCCTGATCCCAAGAGAGTTCCATGCATCTCTCTCTCTCCTTGTTCTTATTTTCTCTTAAAACCCTAACCTAAGGGAAAAGTTCTATCCATGGACCAGCGAGGAACCGTGGAGTGGTCTTGTTGGAGGCCTGATGTTCCCATGATGACCTGAGGATGATAGACCATCATCCCTGTTCTCTCGTCTTCACACAGCGCATGGAGAAGGTATGCAAACCCGCAACAAGTGTGGGCTTGGCACGCTTGAACCCAGCTACGCTGGCCACAAACTAGTGGTGCCCCATGTGCGGCGGAGGGTGGCAAAGGTAGGGCGGTGGTCTCCGGTGGCCCTTGAGCCCTGGGGAGGAGAAGGCGGACCCGCGGAGAGCTGCACCCGGCGGCAGCAGCTCGCGTCGCAAGGTTAAAGACAACCTAATGGGCGTTGGACATTTTTTCCCATCCGTGTTGTGCCGAGATGGTTACTTATGCAAGGGCAAACATGTCATTTCATTATATTTTGGCCGAGGCTACGTAGTGCATGGAAAGCCTTATGTGCCAGCCTCCCATTGCTCCAAGTAAGCGAATTTTTTTAAAATTCGTATCTAATTATTGGTAGCTTGGATAGATACATGTAATATATGAATTTTGCTCAGAAAAATGTGAGGAATCCATTAAAAATAGTTTTAGAGAATAATTCCTCTTGAAATTTGAAAAGTGGTTGAAGTTATCAACTTTAATGCGTTAATGATTAAGAAACCCTAATCTATTATGATTAATGAATTGGGAAGGGTTATATGGATGTTTAAAGTTGATAGTAACATGTTGATTATAAAAAGGACACATTAGATCTAAAAGGATGATCTTTATGCATAGTTTCATTAATTTTGGGTTCCATGTACATGTATATGCTTTAATGGACCTCGAAACCCTAAGTTGAGATATGATGATTCTAAGATATTATGAGTATAATAGTTTCTAATTGTGGATAAATACCCCTAATTTGGTAATTAGGGTTTCCTAGCAGATAAATGTGGAATTAGTGATAAATAGGTTTCATATGTGAATTGGACTATAATGAAATATGAGTTGCCAATTCGAAAGAAACCGAACATGATAATTGGGTTTAATGATCTTGATATGACTTAAAAAGATAAAGATGGTAGTCTTAGTGTAAAAGAGATATATTAGACTTAATTGACATTCAAGTATGCCTATGATGATGAAATTAGGGTTTGTGGACTAAAAGAGCATTAAACGTGATAAAATAATTATTGGGGCTAAAACCCTAAAGTTGGCCTAGAAATCCTAAGGTGTAATCCAAGTCAATCTTGAGGATGTTTTGAATAAAACACTGACACATGGATGTTATGCATTAATTTCAGGATATTGTTGATTGCTTTATTGAATGTTCTTGATTATTCTTGCTTGGACATCAAGTTTCTCTGGATCAATTATGTGGTTATTTATGGTTAAGTTTCATGGAGATTTATCAGATTTTTTATCGAATTGAATGCAACTTATCAGTTTGGATGTTCATATATGCAAATCATAAAGTCAATATGATTATAAAAATTAAGATATAACTGTGTATTCTCGCACCTACATGCCACCCTAATGTAAGATGCAATGAGGTCAAGCCCAAGAGGGAATACCAATGGGCACCATGAGGGGTGACCCTAGGCACCAAGCTCAGGATAGAGAAGGTGGCCTTAAGTCATTGGCAAAAGAGAAACCCTAAGGAGGGCATTTCAGGGTTAGGGCAAAAGCGGTGGAGAATATCACAATGAAAACATAAATTGGCTTGTTAATTAACTTGATTGTGATATTTAGATTGTTAAACATATATGTGAAATTTTGGTTGTCCCCACATACCGACATATTCATATATGCTGGCCGACATTTTTTTTGTCGACATTTTAGGTACAAGTTTGAAAAGGACAAACATTAAAGTGGCATAATGTGAAAATAAGAATTAAAGTGCAAGGGGGATTAGTTAGAGTAGATTCCAGTCATGGATAGAAGTTAGATATCCTAGTTTTAAAAGGTATGCAAAGTTTTATTTTATTCTAGTTGTTCAGTATAGTTTTGGTAGAATTTAGTAATTAGTATTCATTATTTGTCGAACCATTGATCTGGTTAATTGGGATAACGGCTATGACCTTTTGGTCTCCCTTAATTAGGGGTTACCAGGAGGCAGGGTCATTACATTTGGTATCAGAGCGTTGGTTCCTCATTTAATCCTTAGTAATTATTAAATTTTACAAACTCTATAAAACATAAGAGGGTTATTAGTGAATTTTCCAATGACGGAGGTGTCTAGAAAAGGATCACAGTCTGGGGGTGGCAATATTTTCTTCCACCCCGCTAGTCGGTCACAAGGACTCCCAGATGTAGTGTGACTGCCTGGCCAATTTCTGAGGTTTTGACTCAAAATAAGATACCTTTAGGACTCTCTCATCTATTTTTATCCCTTCTCAACCCTAATTCAATTAAGATTCTAAGGTTTAGGGTTTTCTCTCTCTTCCTCACCCTCTTGAAGTAAGGGTATGTATGGTAAGATTAAGGATGCCTCTACCAAAATAATGAAAAGCATGTAAACTAGATGTCATGGACATAAGCTTTATAGTTTAAGCGTAAAACTAAAGATTAGTTGCATGCTTAGGTTTTATGACATATGTTGTCATGCCCTCAGAAGAGACCTAAGGTTAGACCTTCTTGTCAGGAGGATGAATAGAGAGTTGGTCTTGGAGGTAGAAACTTCCATTAGAGGTAGAGACCTGGCACATCCTATGAGGATGATGCTAACCCTAACCCTAAGTGGTGGTTAGAGAGAGATGGCATAATGAGATAGATATCATGGTCGGCCATGTGCGTGGGTTGACGTACTTTTGGTTTTGGATACCTATGAGAAGTATGAGCTATGTGAGGTTGGTTAACCTAGTGTCTTTTAGTCAACCCTACCTTAGTAGGGTTGTGCATGTTAGGGTGAAGGATAACTCCTTCATTGATGAGGTTAGTGATGACCATATGTAAATCCTTATGGGCTTATATGAGCATCGCAAAGTATGCACCTAGAGTACATCTATAGTGATGGTAGTAGGTTAAAACCTAGGCCATAAGGGCATGCTTGATAGCTTATGATATAACCATAAAGAGCTATGGATAATTTTGAGTGAATGTAGGTTTCACCCATGTAGGTGTATGCATGTGAGCTCAATCCACCTTAGAGAGAGAACCTATAGTGGTAAGATTGTTTGTAGGGTTAATCTCTAGAGAGAGAGAGAGAGAGACCCAAGCAAGAAGCGTGGAAGCTTGGACTCTGGGATATAAGGAACCCTGAGAAGTTGGGTATGTACGACCTAAGTGGATGGTTACAATTGTCTCATGCATGATCCTTGGAGGCTTGTGGTATCTAGGTTGCCTTTAGAGGAACCAAACCCTAGAAAGGGGAAGATACTTGTTGAACCGATCTATGGAAATATTAGGTTCCTACCTTACCTTCTAAGGATAGGAAGAAGAGTTCCTTAGACCCTAAGAAGGTATAGAATCAAGTTGGAAGGCCTCACACCTAGTTGTTTGTCCTTGAGGAGGGCTCAACTTTGAGGTGTTGTTCAAGTGGAAGGATTATAGGACGTGCATGATATACCTCATACATGTTTGGTTCATGGTTGGAAAGTTGGGCATGCAGTTAGACAGCTGATGCATAAAAGTGAACCTAGGGTTCCTGGACCTAAAGAGGGGAAGTAGTGGTTCCTGGTGCACCTGATGCTCACACAGATGCTTGAGTTCTTACGCATGGGAGCATGACACTCCTCATGTTTAGAGGAAAAGGAAACCCCTTAGACTAAGGTATATGTTTGATGGACCCCTTACATATAGGTTGGTGACATGGGCATGTATGATGATGGTCCAATGATGAGGAATGAGGACTAGTATGACCTACCATGGAGAGCTAGTAAGGTTCGTGCCTTAGTAGCTTGATAGGACTAAGCATGCTCATGTTGACATAAACTCTAGACGCGAGGATGCTTGTAACCTTTGTAGTTTCCTCCCATCCTGGGAGAGGGACCCTTTTGTAGGGTATGTATCATCTTTTTTTGGGTTTGAGGTAACCAAAAGAGGTCTCATAGGATATTGAGAAGCTAGGTAGAGAGTACATAGTATGAGAATGAACCTGTAGACCCATAGATAGCCATCTCTTAGTGCATATGGATGTGTTACCATGGAGGTAACCAGTATTGGGCCTGACCCAGGTAGGTAGGTCCCCATGATCCCTATGAGAGGATGTAAGTTAGACCATGAATGTCGAGAGAGATGATGGAGACTTGGGTAAGGTTTCAAGTAGGATATGTATTAGGTTAGAATCCTAAGCCTATTCCAGGGTCAGGTAGGGATAAGACTGATGGGAGTAGGAGTCGCCTAATTCCCTAGTTGCACAAGACCATAGGGTTGGGAGGTAATATCTATCATTTTATGAGGACCATGGGTTAGGAGATTGATCACCTTCATGAACTCATGGGACCCAAAGGGTAGATGAGGAGGGCACTCTTCGGATGCATAAGGGAAGAGAGATGACACCAAAAGTGTCGGCACCCTATAGACCTAGGGGAGATGACTAAGGATTGTGTGACAACCCAAGTGTGTTGGAGACCAGTTTTCCACAGAAGTAACCCTGATGTTGAGATGTTCATGATGTTGAGACATGTGTTGCACATTTCAACTTAGATTGGAAGGTGTACCAGCAATGTGGGATGCACCATCTCTACTCTTGGAACGAGAATAATTTTGTGTTTGGACGACTGCCAAATACTTATTTCCTCTCGTTATGGGGGTGAGAGATAGGGTAGTATGCATGCCATACACTAAGGATCAAGATTATGTGAGTTGAAACGTTGCTATGATATATGAGGATAGAGATAATAGCGTACCTTTGTGAAGTGTACGATAGGTGGATGGTTTACAAACACTAAGAGAACTAAGGTACTCATCTTATGAGGATGTTCTTATCATGAGATATGTGGAATTTATGAGTTATATAAGTTTGAGTTTGATAACCTAGAAGATGATCTATGAGTTTTCTTGATGAAGATAGACCTAAAGTCTGAGATGAGATAATAAGTGGAATACCTAGAGGTGTATGCCTTCACTGTTACCTAGAACATAAAGATGAAAGGAGTTAATGGATGCTCTTGTTGAGATGCAGCTGCCTAGCTAGTAGAAGGGCTGGCTAGGTGAACCCAAAGTGGTAAGATATGTTTGTCTAACACTTAGATGTAATGAGATAAATTGATCGAGATAGTGGATGCTTGGTTAGCCAGCCTAGGGCTTGATGCAATTGAAGGATGGTTGTAGAACCTCAGATGCACTTCTCTGGAAAGGAAGGTGATGAGACCACGACTAGAGTGTTTTAGGGTTTCTAAGGAATCAACCTTGAGGAATCATGACATACATGAGATCATGATTTTAAGTTCATCATACACCTTAGTACTTTGGATGCCTAAGATGAAGTTGCATGTGGCTTGTCGCCATGCATGCTAGGAGGTGAAGGACGAACACCAGTAACCCAACGAGTGGATATGGAGGATAAAGAGTCCCTGAGGGGGAATGGGAGTTCATCACTATGGACATTGTGGTGAGTCTCCCTTGGACTGATGGAGGTCAAGATGCAACATGGGTTATGGTAGATTGCCTTACCTAGATGACATAATCTAAGGGAAAGAGAGAGTACTATCAAGAGAAAAATCTAGTTGAACTACATGTAAGAGAGAGATGGTTCAACTACTCCAGGATGCGAGTTCAAAGGTCCTTGAGTGTGATCTAAAGGTTCACTTCCATGCAGTGGAAGTAGGTACATGAAGAACTCGATGTTAGTACATCTTATCACCCCTATCTGATGGTTAGTAAGATCCAGACTAGAGGTCTGATGAGAGTGTGTGTTCTCGTTCAGGGTGATATATGGGGACAATTCTCGTCCTATGAAAGTTGTGATGATAGCCACCATAGACAGTATCGAGATGTAAGAAGATCTGTAAGGGAGGTTGTGTCGGTCACTGCTTCATGAAGATGATGTCGGTGGAAAGACCTTGTGCAGGTTAGAGAGACCACAATGAGTGCAGATGAAGTCACTTTGATCATGCGATGGTTGAGAAAGCCCAGGGGAGACATGAGTCGTGAGCTGATGTGAAGCAGACTGACATGCAGTTCACTGTGGGAGAATATGTGATATGGTAATCTGACCCCTCTGAGCTATAACTGAGAATGCTGAGTCCCCGATACATGGGTCCATTCGAGATGGATTGGTGGAGATGCTTGTGTGTAGCCTTACCCCTCAGGATAATGTGATGTATGATGTGTTCCACGAGTCTGATCTAGAGCACTATGTGAGATACCCAAGCCATGTGCTGAACCATGAACCTATTAAGCTTCGAGAGAGAGGTTGAAATGTCCTGAGTCACCTGCGAGGGTACGAGATACTAAGGTCAGAGAGCACTCAGATGTAAGAATATAAGATGTTGAGGGTTCTTGGGAAGAACCATGGAAAGGGTAAAGTCACATGGGAGCCATGATGGACATGAGGAAGTCTTATCCTGCTTGTTTGTATGTTTGTATGTTTGGATGTTACAACCTCAATTTTACATGTGTTTTCATAATTGAAATGTAATAACTTTATGAATATGGGCTTGAATTGAGAAGGTTGTATGATTTGCTTCAAAGGATGGATTTCCTTACAAATCTCCCTTTTGATTGGAATTTCGTAGTATCTACTATTTTGGATATAAAAGAGGAGATAAGAAGAAAAGTCTAAATATTAGGAAAAGATACAAGATAATGAATATTAAGCAAAGTATTTATGAGAAATACATTGAAATCTCTAGAAAGTGTCATTAATGGCCACAATTGTGTAAATTTCGTTTACATGTGATTTCTAATGAAAGAAACAGGAAAAGAGGAAAAAGGAAATAAAAGATAAAGAGAAATCCTTGAAAATAAATCTTTAAAGAAATAAGTAAGATAATGAGAAATAATGGATGTAGATGAATCTAGAAGGATAATAAGTATCCTTCAAAAAGGATTTCAAAATCTTAGGATTTCTTGGGGTCCAAGGAGTCCCAATGGAGAAGAAGAAAGAGAAAATACAAATAATACAAAAATATGAGGATAATGTGCTACATAGTTAATGACTTTTTGGTATTATCAAAAAGAGATACTTCTTACTATAAGAAAGTAAAATTTTGTGGCCAAGGGATTAAAAGCCAACACAAAAGAGATAAATGAGATAAATTTCGGATTTCCTAATAACTAAGGAATATGGATTGTCAAGGAGATAATTAAAAAGAGGGATAATATACCTAAATAAGGAAAATAGGTTTCCTAATGACGAAAGGGTTTGTTTACTTCGTGGGAAAGCATGTTAGGGTATGGCTACCCTCCTCTATATAAGGGTTGAACCCTTAGCCCCGAGCCCAAGAGAGTTCCATGCATCCCTCTCTCTCTCTCCTTCTTCTTGTTTTCTCTCAAAACCCTAACCTAAGGGAAAAGTTCTATCCCTGGAGCAACGACGAACTGTAGAGTGGTCTTGTTGGAGGCCTGATGTTCCCAGGACGACTTGAGGATGATCGACCATCATCCCTGTGCTCTCGTCTTCATGTAGTGCATGGAGAAGGTCTGCAAACCTACAGCAAGCGCGGGCTTGGCACGCTTGAACCTAGCCGTACTGGCCACAAATTAGTGGCACCCCATGTGTGGCAGAGGGCAGTGGAGGTAGGGCGGCGGTTGCCGGTTGCCCTCGAGCCCTGAGGAGGATGGGGCAGACCCGCGGAGAGCTGCACCTGGCGGTAACAGCTCACGTCACAAGGTTGAAGGCAACCTAATGGGCGTTGGATGTTTTTTCCAATCTGTGTTGTGTAGAGATGGTTACTTACACAAGGGAAACATGTCATTTCATTATATTTTGGCCGAGGCTACGTAGTGCATGGAAAGGCTGACGTGGCAGCCTCCCATAGGTCCAAGTAAGTGAATTTTGTAAAATTCGTATCTAATTATTGGTAGCTCGGATTGATACATGTAATATATGAATTTTGCTTAGAAAAATGCGAGGAATCCATTAAAAATAGTTTTAGAGCTTAATACCTCTTGAAATTAGAAAAGTGGTTGAAGTTATCACCTTTAATGCATTAATGATTAAGAAACTCTAATCTATGATGATTAATGAATTGGGAAGGGTTATATGGATGTTTAAAGTTGATATTAACATGTTGATTATAAAAAGGACACATTAGATCTAAAAGGATCATCTGTATGCATAGTTTGATTAATTTGGGGTTCCATGTACATGAATGTGCTTTAATGGGTCTTGAAACCCTAATTTTGGTAATTATGACTCTTAATGGCTTTAATTGTGCAAATCCATGAATAAAGCTGAGATATGATGATTCTAAGCTATTCTGAGTATGAAAGTTTCTAATTGTGGATAAATACCCTTAATTTGGTCATTAGGGTTTCCTAGCAGATAAATGTGGAATTAGTGATAAATGGGGTTCATATGTGAATTGGACTATAATGAAATATGAGTTGTCAATTCGAAAGAAACCGAACATGATAATTGGGCTTAATGATCTTGACATGACTTAAAAAGATAACGATGGTAGTCTTAGTGTAAAAGAGATATATTAGACTTAATTGACATTAAAGTATGCCTATGATGATGAAATTAGGGTATGTGGACTAAAAGAGCATTACACGTGATAAAAGCATTATGGGGGCTAAAACCCTAAAGTTGGCCTAGAAATCCTAAGGTGGAATCCAAGTCAATCTTGAGGATGTTTTGAATAAAACAATGACACATGGATGTTATGCATTAATTTTAGGATATTGTTGATTGCTTGATTGAATGTTCTTGATTTTCTATCTTGGACATCAAGTTGCTCTGGATCATGTATGTGGTTATTTATGGTTAACCGCTTTAGTTTCACAGAGATTTCTCATATGTTTAATCAAATTGAATGCAACTTATCTATTTGGATGTTCATATATGCAAATCATAAAGTCAATATGATTATCAAAATTAAGATATAAGTGTGTATTCTCGCACCTACAAGCCACCCTGATGTAAGATGCAGTGAGGTCACGCACAAGAGGGAAAACTAATGGGCACCATGAGGGGTGACCTCAGGCACCAAGCTCAGGATAGATAAGGTGGCCTTTTGATATTGCATGACTATTGGGCACCATGAGAGGTTACCCCAGGCACCAAGCTCAGGATGGAGAAGGTGGGCTTAAGGCATTGGCAAAAGAGAAACCCTAAGGAGGGTATTCCAGGGTTAGGGAAAAAGCGGTGGAGAATGTCACACTAAAAATGTAAATTGTCCTGTTAATTAACTTGATTGTGATATTTAGATTGTTAGCCATATATGTGAAATTTTAGTTGTCCCCACATACGGCCATATTCATTTATGTTGACCGACATTTTGTTTGTCAGCGATTTAGGTACAAGTTTTAAAAGGACAAATAGTAAAGTGGCATATTGTGAAAATAAGAATTAAAGTGCGAGGGGTATTATTAGAGTAGATTCCAGTCATGGATAGAAGTTAGATATACAAATTTTTAAAAGGTATGCAAATTTTTATTTTATTCCAGTAGTTCAGTATAGTTTTGGTAGAATTTAATAATTATTATTGATTATTTGTCGAACCATTAGTCTGGTTAATTGGGATAACAGCTCTGACCTTTAGGTCTCCCTTAATTGGGGGTTACCGGGAGGTGGGGTCATTATAACTATCTATAGAGGCGAGAGATTTCTACCGCTCAGGAGGACAACTATGAACCGCAGTCTGGGTCAAGACCAAGAGCTGCACAGATGTCATCGAAGACAAGTGGGTGAAGATTGCACTTGTTGCGAGACATTGTCGCTGAGCAATCCTCAGGACCAGGTATGATTCGCTAAAACCATCCTTCCTATTCATAGCCGTTGATGCAATTTGTGGTTATGTTTTATGGTGAGAGAATTTTTTTTGTTTCCACTGCCTTCTCCCTCACCTAAAACCCAATAGTGGATTATGTCTCTAAATGGGTAGAGGCCATACCAATCATCACTAGTGATTTGAAACCAGTCATCAAAATGTTTAGAGATATTATTTGTCCCCATTTTGGAGTTCCACACACTGTGATATCCGATAGAGGTTCTCATTTGTTGGAAAGAAGTTTCGAGACTCTATTGAGAAAATATGGTTTGACTCACAAGGTAGCTTCCCCCTACCATCCAAAAATGAGTGGATAGGTAGAGGTGTCAAACCACGAACTCAAAGCTATCCTAGAAAAGATAGTAGGCCGCAACCTAAAGGATTGGTCAGTAAAAATCAATGACGCCTTGTGGGCCTATGGAACTGCTTTTAAGACCCCTCTTGGAACAACACCCTTTAGATTAATCTATGGGAAATCATGTCACATACCTGTAGAAATCAGACATAAAGCTTGGTAGGTAATCAAACAACTGAATTTCAACATGAAGAAAGTAGGCCAAGCCAAGTTATTGCAACTTCAAGATCTAGAAGAACTTTAGATGATAGCCTACGAGAATGTAGGAATCTATAAAGAACACACAAAACTATGGCATGATGATCATATGAAAAGGAAATACATACAAGTGGGAGACCAAATTCTACTATTTAACTCAAGGCTGAGATTGTTCCCAGGGAAACTCCATTCTCACTGGTCTAGACCATACATTGTCAAGAGCATCTGCCCACACAGTGCCTTTGTTTTATGGAGCAGGCGGGTTTGTGGAAAATTGCCAACACTTGAAGAGATATTTCACCATAGCTAACACGAGCATTGAAGCATCACTGAATCTTTCCAAACCAGTATATCTACTAGAGAATTGAAAGAAGCATGTCGATCCAATGACATAAACCAAAGGATCTTATTGGGAGGAAGCCTGATCCCTACCTTAGCTTTTACTTTCAGTTTTGAATTAAATTTTGCACCCAGTAGATAATTTATTACAAGATGCAATCTTAAATTCTAATAATTTTCTTCTTTCGAGATTTCAGATGGAGGCCACATTACTGAGAGGAACACAACCACATCTGCTGGTCCAACTTGCATGGTTTTCCCCTCATCTTGGATTTAGAGTTTGCTCAGGATGAGAAAACTTCTAAGTTGGGGTGGAGGGTGGGTGGTACATACTCTACTTTCCTCCCACACCTATCTATTTCATACGTAAGATACCATCTTTGCAATTTTGAGACCATTTTTATCAAAATTTTCAAAGTAGTTTTGTATAGAAACTTGATGACATTTTGATGCTTTTATTTCAATCAAAGCCATTACCTAGCCAGCTAGTTTCTTTTTCCATGCAATTTTACATCATTATCCCCTCCTTATTTGAAGAAAAGCCTCAAGAGGGACAATTTCTAAAACTAGCCAATGGTTAAAAATCACCATGTGAAGCTTATGAATCCTAACATCATGATCCTTCAGTAAATATGGCAAGTATATGCCAAACTGAGAGGGATCAAATACATCGTGCTTCCTAACTAACTAGTGGAACAACAACATGAAATATCCATCGGATCCCCATAAAGTCAATGATAAGGAGAACAAATCGGTGCACTAAGTTGTAAATCAAGTTGCATTATGTTCTAAACTCTCTTCTACACTTCTTTTACCTTCTCCATACCCCTCCATCCATAAAAAAGAAACAAAAATCCATCAAATAGTGCCAAACCCTAAGTTTGGGGTGGCAAACCACACCTCTCTTTATCTACTTATTCCATACCCCTCTATGTAATAAGGGTTTACCACCAAAAAGATAAAGTAAGATGCCAATTTGCATATAAGAAAAAATACAATCTTGAGTTGAATAGAGGAGATATTTGCATATAAAAAAGAAAGAGTTTCAATCAATGTAATTGCAACCATATAATAACATCTCGAGTAGAGTAGAGGAGAGATTTGATACTTCCTTCCATACCCCCTTCATTCTCTTTTCCACCTACAGGAGCAATGAATGCCTCATTTTTGCCACACTCTTGAAAACACCAGTATCAGATCAGATGCACAGTTGTTGTTTTGTGGGCATCTCTACACCCATAGAATCTCTTAGACATGCATAATGTTAGAGAAAGTGGGGAGGAAGTGCTTTTGGGAAACAAACTCAAGAATAAAGATATTGTAAGATATGTTCACTGATCTCTGGAAGTTGAAATGCTTAGCCATATATAGAAGCAAAGAAATAGACATGATGTGAAGACAAGGCAACCACAAGAGTTGAAATAGTTCGTTTGGCAACTGTTTCAGATTTTGTGTTACTCGTGGACGAGCAACATTTATGTTCAGGGTGTTTTGATGAATGCATATTGATCTTAGTTTTAGTCACCATTTTTGGCACAATTTTGCACTCAAATCTCTCATATACCCCCTAAATCTACTCATATATAATTTTCCTCATTTTCAGATGATTATTTATAGTTTTGATCAAATCCATTGGTCTCCGTAGAAGGATTAAGCATCACACTATGTGCACCAGCTTTCTTTTCATCATGAGGAACGAGTAGTTTATTTCACTGGGGTGTGGGGACTAGCCCCACTTCCCATGCTTACATGTTCATTTTATAAGATTCCATGGCTTATATATAACTCTCCATCATGTTGTTAATGATTTAATGCATTCTTTGTGGATTGATCACCTACCTTACATGATGCATTATATTAGTTTGTTGTGAGAACTTCAATACTTAGGTTTTGGATACTAATTAACATGGTTGATGCCCGGATGAGAACTTCTAAAGGGATATCTTCAAAGTAGTAAGTGTGTGATCCATGAGTAACGAGAATCGAGATCATGAATATTCTTATGTGATATCTATTTCCTAACATATGGTCTTTTCTTACTCCATTTGGATAGTTGTATCTTGTGTAGATGTGATTTGGATGTGTTTGTATGTGTAGCAGTGGTGAACCCGATTCCACCCCGACGACTCCCATCATTAAACTAAAATCATTTTTAATATTGCTCTTTTAATTTCCTTGCAATTAGTTCAAATAAACCCAAATCAACTTTTTGTTCTAAATATTATTCTTAGTTGATCCAGATTCAACTAGCAAGATTCTTAAAAATGTTGTCCCTTGGGATTTGATCCTTAACTATACTGTGATAAGACCTATCCGCTTGCGGGTGGTACTATTGCATAAGGTTTTGGTAAAAATCTAGGGATTTCATCCCTAGGTGAATTTGTTAGTGTAGTAAAAACCACATCAATACTAAAAAGCATGATGGAAAAGGTGTGCATTTCTTTATTTTCTTAAATAATGGTATCAAAAAGACCAAAGTATAACAGTGCAATAATAAACCATGACTCTATTCATTTTATCAAAGTTTTACATAAGATTCTCACACCAGGGCTTATATGAAAGAAACAACATGAGGACCTCAGTGGAGGAATTTCTAAACTATCTCAAGACTATCTCCCATTAAGATTCATCTCCATAAGCTAGATCCACATGCATGGCATGTCCTCCATGTCTAAAACCTTGGTTTGGAAGCATACCCTGGAAGAAAAGATAAAATGGATATTTTCATCATAAAATCCAGTATGAGCATATTAATTAGGATTTGAGCAACATAATGGAATAAGGACATCAAATATAATAATGCTTCCCATAGAAGAGGAAAGTACTATCCAAATGAATATGAAAAGAAAACCAAGTCAATAGAAGAGGCATTTATTAAAAAGGATATGACTAACAAAAGAATTCTTTCCATATAAAAACATTAACAAATCATAATTAATGCATGTAAATAATTAGACCACTTTTAGTTATGTAGGGTTGAGACCCATAAAATCTCTATCCAATGTCAGGTGGAAAGGCACACCCTGGGAAGAAAGGTACGCCCAATATATATAATATGTGTGTAAAGGCTCACTGGAGGTGGAAAGGTGCACCCAAATATTATGGTAGAAAAGATGTACATCCTACAAAAAATAAAATTAGTCTACTAGTAAAAGAACATAATATAAAGGAAAGAATAATTTTAGTCAATCTGAAATATCAAGATAGAACATTCAACAATTATATGGTGGGGTCAGTGGATCATAAAAAAATATCCAATCATGTCCATAGTAAGGTGAAACATAAGCTCATAAAGTCCACCAAAAAGGGCTACTTTATCAAATAATCAAATCAAACTACAATAAGAATACCCAAAAAGGGATTCACATCATCTAACTCACATGTGTCAACCTCCAATAGGGTATGGTGTCCTAAAGGACCAATAGAGAGATGAAACATAGGTTTTTACTCAATATAAAAGTAGGGGAATACAACATGCCTCAAATGAAGTCTACATATGTACAAGATCAAAACCCTAATTCCATCTCAGTCCACAACCAATCTATTAAAGGCATATATGAGATTAAGGTTATGTTTTCATTTAAATACACAAACCCTAAAATTACCTTTTTGTTATTATTGAATTAGGTTATCAAAACCATACCATTTTATAGGTTATATTTTCATGAGTTTATATCACATTTTACTTTATCTTTCTAACTTATAAATCATTAGTTATGCATTTGAAAATTCTAACCACTTAGGAAAATCCTTAAAAATCACAAATTATTATATTCTATTTATGTGATATAAAATACATTGTTGGATAGATATAAAACATTGATTATAAAACATAGTTTGTTATATTTTTCTAAACTATAAATTAGTTACCATGAATTTCATACAAATTGACCAATGAGAAAATTCATTAAATCCACATATTTACTTTTATCCATTTTGAAAACTAGGGTGAGATGACCTAATCAGTGATGTCCAGATGGTTTGGGCCTACATCAAGTAAGCCGCACAACTCAGCACAGTCAACCATCTAGATATGACCCAAAATTCTGAGAGTACCCTTGCACGTGTGAAAAACTCAAACCCCGACTAGAGCAAGAAGGGAAAATAGTCACAAGTTTATCTTCTCCATCTCCTATGATAAAAACTGGGAAAAAGGAGCTTGAACAATGAATCAAACCTAGAGTTCCCACATCTTCAACAACTGGAGGATATCCCGACAAGTCCCCCAGACTCAGGCAGTGTTTATGGAAACATCTTAGAGGTGGAGGATCAATAAAACATAGAAAAACATGGTTTTGTTTGACATAAATAGTACATTCAAGCCATTATTTGGAAATGGAATATTAGATAGGAAAAGTGAAATCCAACATCTGGTAGAGCTTCATAGAGTTCAACCTTGTCAAGAAGTGTAAAATCTTGGGTCTGGAATAGATTATTCTCATTTGACGAACCATGTCATTAACGACAATGTTTGTTGAGTTCAAAATATCAACCATGATAGAGCCTACAAGGTCTAACCATGGAGAAGAAAGAGTATGTGGTGAGGAAGCTTATGGCGAGTTCAATTTACAGGAGGTGATCCAAGCCACATGAAGAAGATCCTGACAGCTAGCAATAAGCATCAACCTCATGGTACCACCCCATAATCTTCTTGTTTCTATTGAGGCTAGAGGAGGGAAAGACGAGGGTTGGTACTGATTTCTAGGTGATTATATGGAATCATGATACAAGGAGGATGTTTGTGCCTGATCATGGTGGTAAGGGGTTCTGCATCCAGGTGGGTGTTTCCTCAAATTGAAACATTAGGGTTTGAGATTGGTATCTAGTATTGCATAATCAAATGACAAAACCAAATATGAAGAAATTATTGAGAGTCATTGATAGAACAAAGAGATATTGATATAAGGAAATTGGGAAACAATCCTAGTTACTATTGTTGTATGTGAACTAGAGAGTGAAAGAAGGAGACAAAATAGCAAAAGCATGATTCAAATTGAACGACCAATATTAGCTATGTTTCCTAGACAAGCAAGGAAGCTAGGCGTGACCAAAATAAGCTTAGAAATTTTCTAAAATGATTAAATATATCAATCAATTAAAGTGTCAGGGCTTTAAAAAAGTAATTTCTTTACATAATTAGTTGAGGACTCATACAAGGATAAAATAAACTCAAATTTAGCACCTGGACTAATTAGGACAAGAAGAATCTGATTTTATATCAATCTTTTCTTTTTAGATTGTTACTATTTTATTTAATATTTTTAGCCTTAAGATATATTATCTCTCCTAAACAAAACTCAAATATATAAGATTGTTCAATTAATGTGAAAATCATCACATGGAATAATTTTGGTACGTGGAATATGATTTTGGGAGTTGTTTCTAGTTTTTAAGTCATTCAATAAATAATTTGTTTGCCTTATCTCATATTTTCTGTTCCAAATGAAACTAGGATAGTTATTATTATTCAAATAATGTGAAATTGTCACCCAAGCTAGTAGAGACCCAAGGAACATTATTTTTCCATTATATGTCACTTTTGAGATTCTTTTTATGAGTTATAATACAAGTAGCATTTTAGTCTCATTACCATTATATTATTGTAAGATTACATCATTATTTATTATTTAGAGTCCTATTATCTTTACATTATTACTAGAATAGTTTAATTAACTCATTATGCACGAATTTCCATATTTTACTTATTTAACATATTTAATCCATGAGTGTATTTATTTATTTAAATAATTGAATATTATGCATGCTTATGGACATGGAAGTTTGCATTGTTATTCCTTCTCATGTGTTACACACATTAACCTCTCTTTAGACATATCTTGACTATTAGGTGTATATTAGTTGTATGGGAAACATATGTGAAATATTTCATGGACTTATTTACATGTTAGCACACATTCAAGGTATTATGTTAATACATATAAATTGTGATAGGTGATGTTTATTATAGAACCTAATGCCACTTAATTGTTATATTCATTTCCATACATATATATGTTATGGGTTACCATTAAGCTATTCATGTTATATATATTAACAATGTACACTAAGGTGTAACTTTATCCTTGTTTGGTCAAATCTTAAGAACCAAACATTACAATCTCCTAATCATGGTAATAGGATTTCTAGAGTCAAAATGCTAGGTTTGGGTATGTTACAAACGGGTCAAATAACACACCTATGGGCATGATATATAGTCAAATGGTGGAAATGTACAAGAAAGAGAATGTCAGATACCCAACTGATTTTCTTGTAGTGGATGTAAATCCAAAGGATTGGAACATCATCCTAGGTAGGCCCTTTTAATGCACAACGGATGCAAAGATCAAAGTGTGTGATGACACGTTGACTATCACATACATGAAGAAAAAGATCGACATATTCATGTCCACCACCAAGCAGAGACAAATAATATTTGATGGGGAGGAGATCTACTTTGAGATAGACTATGGAGATGTCAGACCAGGGACATCCAAAAGAAGAAATAATGAGAGCCTACACAAGAATTGGGAGGAAAACCACATCATGAGAGCCTTTGAGAGGACCACCTTTAATGATGATGATGTAAATACCCTTCTTGTAAATGAATGATGCATGGAAAAACACCAAGCTTGGATGAAAGATCTAAACTTAGCACTAGTGGGAGGTAACCCATGTCAGTTCAATATTCTTATTCTCAAAACCCTTTATTTGTTTTACTTTTGTTCTTCAAATAAATACACACACACTATACTTGATGGTTTTTCTATTTGTGAATCATGTTAGAGAACCTAAAATGGAGGAAAGATGATGCATGGAGGTTATAACAAAAGAGAAGATCAAGTTTGAAAAGAAAAATTGAAAACAATGAAAAAGCTATAGGAAAGCGACCAGCACGTAGATTCTAAACAGTATGATCATGTTGATAGCCAGCCAAAACGGCCGTTTTGTGCACAACAATGATGGTGGTCATGTCTTTCTCATGTTATGCTATGTTGATCTCCAATCCTCACCTGGAGTTTGTCTACCACAACTTCATACTCTCTACCCTATAATTCTAAACTTCTTCTTTATGTTGAGGACAAGATGGTTCAAAAGTTTGGGATGGCAGGACAGTAATCCCTTCCTTTACCTCATTTTCCTCTACATTCCTTATTCCAATTTTTTTTTTCTGAGATGATCAAACAGTCTAACTAAGTCTTTTACTTGTCTGTCTACACTTTATGTGTTTGTTTTACATGTCTGCATATCATGTAGTTTATTTCATGCATTGTTACATAATTTTTCATTTTTTTACTTTTCATGCCACTCCATGCCATGCATTGCATTTTGTGTAGACTTGGTAGTTTTTGTGTGTTGTAGGTAGGATCTTAATGTTTTATGCTTTTCATTTTATAAACATAGCCTTAGATGTGGTTGAATGCAAATTGGCTCCATTTTGAGCAATTTTTCCCAAATTTGAATTTACTTGCCCAATGGGGTGTTTCAATGAAATCTCTAATTATTGTGATGTGAATGATTTGAACATGGATAATGCAACATGCTTATGATGTTATTGGCTGAATGAGTCCTATGTAGGAATTTCACATGTGCTCCAATCCTCTTGCAAGTAGTTGATTGTTTTGATAAAAGTGTGGTTCTTGAAAGCCTTAAGCATTTGAGATTAATCATTACATGTGAAAAGAATGTAATCAATCAAGTGTTCATTTTATGAATGGTTTGTTTCTTTGATGAATATTATATAAATTCAATTATTTGAGTGAGATCATACATGAATTTCCACTGCTTGTGACCCCTCTTTTATCTGGCATTTCTTATGCCATATTCTTACCTCTCTGCCTCATGAAAGGATGTCAATAGTGTACATATCAGCCTTGAATACCCTCCAAAGATGTTGGAGTGGTCATATATATACCCCCCTGCTTCACTCTTGTCACCACATGCCCTCCTTACATATATCACAAAGAAAAAGAAAAAGAAGAAAGGAAAAGGGACGGCTCTAGGTAATAGCCTCTCAAGAAGATAAAAAAGATGAGGCCCCTATGTAATATCACCCAACTCCCTTTCATAATCCTTTCTTCTCTTTTTATGCCTAGTAGGGCTCTGGTAAATCAACTATATCCCTTACATCCCTACACAAGCCAAGTGGGTCAGGAGAGGTGGAATGAAGTGTATGATGTAGTTCTATCAAGTGAAACAACAACTCTAACCATATGAATGTATGTCATGCATGATATGGTATACCCAAAGCTTTATGAAAATTGCAACACTTGCATGTGGGATTGGTCTCCCATATTGGAAGTTCTTGTGCTTTGTTCTTGATTCACACTTGAAAATAGAAATTGAATATAGAGTAGTGGATTTCTTTCATAATTCCTCATTTGAACTCAGTATAGCCAACAAACATCATAACAGTTGTATTATCCATTTTTCCCCTTAATGAATTGAAAGAGAGATTAAGTTGGAGCATACTTGCAGAGAAGTATGTTTTATGTTTGTAGTGTTGAAGCAGCCCTATTTTAGGGATCCATCTTGTATCTTTTTGCATTTCAATCACATCTAGACATGTTAGATTACAAGATATTTCCCCTAATAAATGGTTTACTATCAACTGCACTTACAGACACCCTTTGCATGCTTTTCAGGAACTTGGACCATGCCTTTGATGGAGGGGAGAGAGGGAAGGTGTTCTAGTATTCCTACACCCATAGATGGGTCCAAATAAGACTTAAAATCTTCCCCCAACCTACCCCTAGTGGCTAAGGGTCGAGCTAAAGAAAAGGTGTTCATTAATCTCAAGGGTTGAAGCTCAAAGTACTTGCAAAGGACCCAACACGCATGTGGTGACACGGAATGGGTGTGCTTCCAACATAAAAATTACATGTTAAATTTCAAAAGTTACTAAGCTACAACAAACTTAGCACCATGATCATGCCAGCCAGCACAACCATGCCAAGCAGACCCATGCATAGTTGTGCCTGTCAGAACGATCGTGTTAGTCGAGGCCAAAATGCTCGTGCCAAAGAAAATGACCAAGTCCATACCTCACTCACAATTTCTGTGCTACCCAGCACGACCGTTCTACTCAGCTACCACCACAATCGTGCTACCAGCCTCCATTTTCCCACTTCCCCAAAATGTATTTTCCCTTGTAGAACAAATGTGCCATCACCCACCATGTCTGTGCTACCCAACACCGAAGTGCTACCACCCAAAACCTAGTTTTCTGTAGTGTTTTTCCCAAATTACCCCCATTGATTGTAATGCTTCCCTACTACCTATATATACCTAGGTGGCATATAGAGAACAAGGTGACCATACTCTAGTAATCATTTCCACCTACCTAGTGCATTCAAGGAGATCCTACCTACTCCCACCTACCTCCACCATGTTTCCACCTTCCCTCATCTCAAAACCCTAGTTTCTAGGGTTTTTCCTATTCCCATCCCTTCATCTATGACTGTCATACACTTGTAGGGAGAAGGATCTTCACTTGATACTGGATGTGAAGGAGAAGAAATCTTCTACAAGTGTCGTGTCTACTTTCCCTTCTTCTACCTCTTATTTTTTTATTTTTTACTATCAGTAGTTAATTCCCTCTAAGTTGGCTATTTGGGTAAGAAAATGTTACTTTGATACCATGTTGGGGGAAAATAACATGAAAACTTTCTTTTTTTGTTTTATGATGACTGGATTCTACTTATATCTTGTTTCTCATGATTCTTGATGTGGTTTGTCCTTGAAAACATAAACTGCTTGTTGTCTTATGCTTGAAATAACCTAGGTCTAGGAGAAAATGGCATATATATGAGGCTATTTTGGGATTTGCTCCTAGGCCCAATTAGTGGATCCCTAGATAGCACCCCATCTTCTTATATATATCCCTTCTCTTACTCCTAGGTGTGAGATATAAGTAGTTAGCGTAGGATTGCTTAGTGCAATTACCTAGGAGTTTTTCTAAAAGCTAGATGGTGAGTGATGTGAGGTGAAATACCCTCACCTCCACTCTCCATTCCTACCTTTATCTCCCAATTTCCCTAACGACACCCACTCTATAACCTAACATTTCCTGATCCTATTAGAATCTCACATAAGCCTTAGTTCAATTGAGCCTCACAATGTTAGGTAGTGTGTGCAGGGGTATTGTTCCCCATCGCACACCCCATACCACCCATGACTGACTAATAGCTTAGGATGATTTGATATCATTTTTCTAGTTGTTTGGTTTTTCAATCTAGAATGGATAGATAGATTTTACATGTTATATTCCCTACCAAATGGAATCCTAATAACATCCTCGAATGGCCCACATATCTATAACTTGTTTAAAACCTTAATTGCTCTTGCTAGTTCATGTTTTCTTAGTTACTTGCTTCAATTGATTCTTAGCTAATTGCCTTGTTCTAGTAGAATGAATCTTGCTAGAAAAGTTAGTGCCACCTTTGTCCTTTCTTGGTTTAGCTAGTGTTAGTTTAGCTCTTTGCTTGCCCTAGTTTGCTAATTGTTAGTCTAGTGTAGCTTCTTTATTATCTTAACTAGTTGTCACTTCTAGGTTGCTAGTTGGCTCTTTCTTTGCTTTTCTAGTCTAAATTGCTCCTTTTCTTGCTCAGTTGCCTATCTTGCTAATTAGAACTAAACTAGTCCATGGTTAGCTTAGGTTTTTCTTCTTTATCTTTTATTTGCTTTCTTGGACCTTTACTATATATAAAAAAAAAACCAATTAAACCTATGAACCCTAGAGTACACTTCAAGAACCTAGATAACTTAACTAAGATTGAGTGCCCCTCTCTCCCTATGGTTGGAGATTATTCTTTCTGCTTGCCTATACTATAACACACCCTCATCTTCTTACGAGTTAGTGTATTAGTCAAAGTGGGTGTGTTATTTTAGGCCCCTTATTAATATCGAAATATCCCATGTGTGTTCGAGCCTTGAGGTGTGCATCTATTCGTGATTCAGTTGATTTAGGTGTTTACCTCAAGTCTAGGAAAAATGCACAAAGCTTTCAGTGTCATTGTCAGGGAGAGTGGCTCTCAATCTATCTAGTTAGTGTAGCTTTTCTTTCCTACTTCCCTATCATTTCTATCCTTTATTCTTTTTTTAATTTTTCATACTTGTCTTCTAACTTGGATTTTGTTGTTCATTTGTGCTTTGTGCAGGTGACAACTATGCATGGTTGGGAGTCATTCACTTTCTAGTGACTTAATTCTAGAGGATCCTAAGATAGGTACAAAGCAACATCAACACTGATGTAAGTACAACAAGAGAATGAAATGGAAGATGGAGATGCCCAGAGCCATGAGGAGGAGGCATGTGTCCCTCCGGACATTCCACCGCCCAAGCCACTTCACTACTATGCCATTCCTGGCAATTACACTTCTCCAATTTCCACAAGGGTTAATCATATGCCAGGGGAACAATTCTTCATTCCTCCCACCCTCCTTGGGTTCCTACCCAGCTTCTCTTCTATAAAGAATGAGAACCCTTACCACAACATAGACGCCTTCCTAGATATGTGCTCAACCTTCCACACCCGAGCTACTATTGATGATTCCATAAGGCAGACTTTGTTACCATTCTCACTAAAGGAAAAGGAAAAAGAGTGGTACCTATACAATTCGGAGTTAGTGACTTGGGAGACTGTGAAGATTGACTTCTTGAAGATATTCTACCCATAGACAAGTTGACCCAAATGAGAAGGAACATCACCTACTTCATACAGAGAGAGACTAAACAATTCCACGACACATGGGAGACATTCTAAAAGCTTCTTAGAGACCACCCCCATCAAAAGGTTCTTATATGGTAGTTAGTTCCTTCTTTCTACACCGGCGTTTTTGAGATGGGTAAATAGTTGTTGACTCTTCTTGTGGTGGGGTATTCATGGCCAAGACCTCAGAGGACTCATGAACCCTCTTTTATCCCTTGGAGGAGAACTCTCATCACTAAGCCTCCAAATGCAGATCCTTATTGTGATAGAAACTCAAGAGTTGTTCTATTTCAAGCTAAATATTATGTCAATCCAAAAATTATGAAGATACTAATGGACATGATGAATTTGATGAAGGCTCAAGTTGGAGACTCTTCTAACCAATCTTCTCTTGGCATTGACTCTATTAATGAAGAAATGAAAGTAATCAATTCTTTTGGGAATCAGAACACTCAAGCTCCCATGTCCAACATATACACTCAAGAGTGGAGAAATCATCCAAAATTCTCTTGGAAGAAAGGGGAAGAAGGACAAGGACAACCTAGGCAACACCATTGTCAAATAAACAACTCTAAGATTGAATAAGAAGTTCTTGGGAGGTTAAGAAGTCTTAATGAAGTTAAGAGAGGTGTCCTCTCATGGACAAATTATTGATCAGCTTGAGAAAAGGTTGGACCATATTTCCTTGATACTTTCCTTCCATGAGGAGGGAAGACTCACTTCCCAAACCATGGCTAACCTGAACAATGATAGTGTTCTATGGGAACTCCTCAAGGTGTTTATGTTCCACCACCAGGGAAAGTCACCACCTTGCAACAATATCAAGGACCCACTAACCCATATGCACTACTACAACCACAACTCCCTTCAACCTCTAATACACCCAACAAGAACCTCCTCAATACCAACAACCTCTATAACAACCACACCCACAACAACCTCCACAACAACCAACCGACATTGTTCAAAACCCAATCCGCCAAACTAAAGATCATTACCACCACCACCATCATGAGCTCCTTCTCTTCCCCATGAGCAAGTGATCACGGTGCCCTTCATTTGGATCAACAAGTTTGTTGAGGAGCCCATGAAAGAGAAAGATCAAATTGTCAAGATTAATAATGAAGAATTACTGCCAGAAAAATCATGAGTGTGCCAAGGGAACTAAAAACCTTTTAGTCCCTCCATTGTGTGAGAGTTTCAAGTGTTCTAAAGTTCCATCTGCCCCACTTTTGTTGAAGTTGATAGCACCTACTTTCCCACCCTATTTGGAGTTGGTATCAACACAAGGTGGGTCCAAAATCAATTGCTAGAGTTGGGCCACAAAGTATTTGATGGTAAGACCTTAGTATCCTTCTACATTCCCATCATCATACTTATCTCCATCCTAAAGTTAGAACTCATAACTTCCAAAGATATATATGACAACAATCCTATATATGATCTTAATGGTTCCCTCACACTAGGATTTACTCACGAAGATTAGTATGTGTGCAATCTTATGATTTTTAATTATTCATTCATCACCTATTAAACAACATGGGTAAGTTCTAGGGTAAACATCTCACTTAAGAGGGTGAATATGTTCAATTTATTGAAGTTTTACATAAGATCCTCCCGCTAGGGTTTACATGAAAGCTACACAATCAAGACCTAAGTAGAGGGATATCTAAACTATCCCCATAATCTAAGTCCATGTCTGCATGTCATGTCCTCATGTACTACACCTGGGTTTGGAAGCATACCCTAGAAGAGAAGATAAAATGGAAGTTGTCAGCATAAAAGTCAGTATGAGCATATTAATTGGGAATTGAGCAACATTATGGAATAACAACATCAAATATAACAAGGCTTCCCATACAAGAGCAAAGTACTAACCAAGTGGATATTAAAAGAAAAATAAGTCAATAGATGGGGCATTTATTAAAAAGGATATGATTAATAGAAGGATTATTTCTATATAACAACTTTAACAAATCATAATCAGGGCATGCAAACAATTAGTATACTTGTACACACACATAATATAAAGGCAAGAATATGAAATAATAGGATGAGAACATCCAACAGTTATAAGGCGGGGTCATAGGACCCATAAACAATTATCCAATCATGTCCACGGTAAGGTGCAACATAAGATCATAAAGTCCACCAAAAGAGGGCTATGTTATCAAATACTCAAATTAGAGTCCAATAAGAATATCCAACAAAAGATTTATATCATCTAACTCACATGTGTCAACTTCTAAGAGGAGAGAGAAAAGTGTATAGGATGTTGTATCCCTAAGGACCAAGAGAGAGATCAAACCTAGGTATTTTCTCAATATAGAGGTAAGGGAATGCAACATACCTTGCATGAAGTCTACATATGCCCAAGATCAAAACCCTAATTCCATCTTAGTCCATAAGAAATATATTAAAGGAATACATATATGAGATTAGGGTTAGGTCTACATTTAACTACATAAACCCTAAAAATTACCTTTTTATTAATATAGAACAAGAGTTTTAAAACCATACCATTTTATAGATTATATTTACCTAAGTTCATAACATATATTACTTTATTTTTCTGGCTTATAGATTATTAGTTATAAATTTTGGAATTTCTCACCAATTAGTAACATCTTTGAAAAACACATATTTATTATATTCTATTTAGGTGATAAAATCAACATTTTGAAAACCAGGGTGAGATGACCAGATCAGTATTGTCCAGATGGTATAGGACTTCAACAAACAAGACACACAACTCAACACAGTCAACCATCCGGATAGGAGCCAAAATTCTGAGAGTACTCTTAGATGTGTGGCAAAAATCAAATATGGACGATGTCAAGAAGGGAAAATAGCCTTTTGTATATCTTTTTGTCACCTACAAAAAGAATTAGGTTATAGGGGATCGAACCAAGGATCTAACCTGGAGTTCCCACCTCTTCCACAATTGGAGGACATCCCCATGTTAAAGGAAACATCTGAGAGGTGAAGGAATGATGAAATAGAGAAAATGTGGTTTTGTCTAACAAAAAAAAAACAAACTAGGATTGAGAAATTGAAAATTAGAGAATAAAACTAAAATCCAACTTAGGTAAAGCTTTATGGAATTCAAAATTTTCAAGAAGTGTAAAAGTTGAGGTCTGGAATACACTATTATTATCCGACAAACCCCACCATTGACAACAAGGTATGTCCAGTTTGGTAACTCAACCATGATAGAACCTACAAGTTCTAACCAGGGGGAGAAGAAAGAGTATGCGGGGAGGATGCTTTGATAAGTTCGACTTGTTGGCAGTGATATGAATCACATGAAGAGGATCTTAATGGACAACAACTTGCATCAATCTCATAGCACCACCCCATGGTCTTCCTGGCTGAATTGAGGATGGAGGAGGGAAAGACGAGTTCGACGACAGTTTCTAGCTGATTATATAGAGTTGTGATACAAGGAGGATGTGTGTACCTGATCATGGCGGCTAGGGGTTCTGCGTCCAATTGGATGTTTCCTTAAAAAGAAACCTTAGGGTTCATGGTGGGTTTCTATAGTTGCAGAATTGAATGATAAAATCAAAGGAGAAGATATCACTCAGAGTTGTTCACAGAATAGAGAGATATTGATGTGAGGAAATCGGGAAACAATCATCATTATTGTTGTTGTGTGTGAAGTAGAGAGTTAAGGAAGGAGACAAGATAGCAAAAGCATGATTTTTATGAAATGACCATCATAGTTGTGTCCTAGACAAGCAAGGAAACCAGGCGCAACAAAAATAAGCTAAAAACTTTGTCAAATTGATTTATACATCAATTAATAAATGTGTTGGATCTTTAACATAGTAATTTATTTCCCTAATTAGTTGAGGAATCAAACAAGGTTAAAATAAACTCAAATTAGGCACCTAGACAAATTAGGAGATTAAGAATCCAATTTTGGTATCTTTTTTTTAGACATTGGTTCAACCAGTTACATTAGAGAACTACTTAAAAGAAAGACTGGAAGGACTTGAGGTCAGATAGATAGATATGAAGAGTATGAGACGGGCACTCATTCCACATCATGGGCGATGATGGTTGCTTCAGGCAGAACTTCGCTAAGGCATCAGTCAGCTTGTTTTTATTCCTTCTCTGGTATATTACCTTCTGGATTCCAGAATTTCATAAGGCATCTATGACCTTGCTGGTGAGTAGGAAGTATTTATCTGGAGGCTTCTTTGACTTAGTGACCCATTGCACCACATTCCATGAATCTGAGATGATTAAACCGTCAGAGAGTCCATTGATAGTAGCCAGCTTTGCACCTAAACGGATTGAGTTCAGCTCCCCTTCTATGGCGTTTGTGCCAGGGATGATACAGGCAGACCCTTTTAACCACTGGCATTGGTAATTTCTAGCGATGGCACATGAGCTTATAGTCTTTGAGTTGCTTGATAGCGCCACATCCACATGTATGATAGTAGCAGAGGGTTGTATAGCCATTGGAGGGGTTGACCCCATGTCTTCGGAGGTATCTGAAGAAGACCTTAGGGAGGGTGATAGAGTATGTGTGATAGAAGAGGTCTCAGCTAAGCACTAAATAGCAAGTACTTGAGATGGGGTACTTCTGTTCTCAAAGATAAGGGAGTTGTGATTCTTCCAAATCTTCCAGCAGGTCACAGCGAATTTGGTATCCCAAGTCAGATACCTATGGAGATCTTTGAGGTTGTATTCAAACCATTCGTGAACGTCCTGACTCTGGAAGAAGTTGTGTGCCTTCTATGGTAGGAGCTTGGCCCAGGTCCTCCTCGCGTCAATGTAGTCTCTTATGGTGTGAAGGAAGTCCTCTTCTTCAGTAGTGCAAATGGGGCATTTCAGATCGTCTGTCATTTTCTTATGAGTTCTCATAGCATTTGTAAGGAGCCTATTATGTAGTAGGGGCCAGAGATGGAGTTTTATATGATGTGGAATTCTAATGGCCCAAATAGGTTTAAATAGCGGTTGATCCACTTTGTCAGTCTGGGTGACTGCGGTATAGGCAGAGCTCGACGAGAAGGTACCATGTGGAGTAAGTTTCCATATACGTTTGTCTATTCCATAGGAAATGTTTGGAGTAGGCATGTTCAGAATGGATTGAATGTTGTCATTATCGAACCATTAGTTGATGAATTTGACGTCCCTACTGCCATCCTCTTTGACCAGACTAGAGACCTTGAGGTTGAGCAGGTCCTCGGGGATGGTCAGGCCCATCTTGGTGGAGTGCTTATGATTGTCCCCCAACCACTCCTCCGACCAGACGAGAGTGTCATGACCAGAGATGGCAATCTGTCTAGAGTTTTTGAGTAGGAAGGGTGTTAAGCTTTTAAATCTTTGCTAGAGATGGGATCCATGGGGCTGGGGTGTCCCCTGCTGAGGTATTTGCCAACCATGAGATCTACCCAGAGAATGTGGTGACGTTGAAGGAGGTTTCATCCAGTTTCATTAAGAGGGAAGTGTTGAAGTCTTTAGTGCATTTGATGGCCCGTCCTCCCCATGCCTTAGGCTTCGTGACCTACTTCCATGCCACGAGGTTAAGGCATTTTCTAGAATTCCCATTCCATATGAAGTTCTGAATAAGCTGGTCGATCTTGTCACAGATAGAAGACGGGAGTTGGATGGATTGCATGACATAGCACACTTGCGATTGAAACACTGAGCGGGCCAGAGTGGTCCTACCAGCAAGAGATAGAAGCTTGTTATGCCATTGATTGATATGGTTGTGGATTTTCTCGGTAAGAGATAAGAACATCTCTCTACTTTTCCTTTTGTGAACAATTGGGACTCCGAGGTGGCGACCCAAGTTACTTGTTTCTTGTATTCCTAGCTTTCTACAGATCGTGTTCCTCAGGCTTCTTGGTGTAATGCATGAGAAGAACAAAGTGGATTTTTATGTGACTATTTTATTTTATATGTTTTTTACTAAAGATATATTATATCTCCTAAATAAAACTATCCAAGAAAATATTGTTTAATTAATGTGAAAATTCACACATGGAATAATTTTTATATGTTCAATATGATTTTGGGAGTTGTTTCCAATTGTGAAGTCATTGAATAAATTATTTAATATTTTGTGTTACCTCATATTTTCTTTTCTAGCTTATTTTAGGATTGTTATTTGACACGGTTTTGCCATTAAATTTCACTTTTGAGATTTCTTTTTATGATTTTTAATAAAATTATAATTTTAGGTTCAATACCATTATATTATTGTAATATTACAACATTATTTTATTTAGAGTCCTATTATCTTTACATTATTACCAGAATAGTTTAGTAACTCATTATGCACAAATTTCCATATTTTACTTATTTAACATATTTAATCAATTGATTCAACTTTTTTAAAATCATGAAATATTATTCCTATTTATGGACATGGAAATTCATATTTTTATTCCTACTCATGTGTTAAGCACATTAATCTATCTTTTGAACATTAGGCATAATTATTTGTAAGGGAAACATGTGTGGCATATTTCATGGACTTAATTACATGTTAGGATACATTTAGGGTATTATGCTAATATGAATAAAAAAAATTATAGGTGGTGTTGATTATAGAACCTAATGCTACTTAGTGTGTTATATTCACTTTTCAGACCTATATATGATATGGGTCATCGCTGAGTCATTCATCTCATATTTGTTAACTATATACATTAAGGTCTAACTTTATCCTTGTTTGGTCAAATCTAAAGAGCCAAACATTCCAATCTCCTAATCATGGTAATAGGATTTCTAGAGTCAAGATGCTAGGTTTAGGTATGTTACAACACTCAGACCCTTAAAGAGGATTTCATCCCTGAAATCCATCCATCCTTATACTACCAACCAGCTTCCCTTCTCCTCTTAAAAGGTTTTACCTAATAAGACAAGCTAATAAACATCAAGGTACTAGGTTTACATATGTATCTTTTACTTATGAATATCTTAGGGGTTTATGTTGTCATAGATCATGCATCCAACCAACAAGTCAAACTCACCTTGAGTTGAGTTTCAGGTCCTTGTGTTATGAACCTATTAACCTAAGATCCACATTATCATCAAAAATTCATTGGGTACAAAAGGGTAGGTCAATTAAATCTTTTAACACAAGCCTCATACTCATAACTTTGGGTTTAAGATTTCTACTAAAACTAAATCTAGGGTTTCTAAATCAAACTTCACGCCTCTCTTCTTTGGGACTCAATTTGATGGTAAAAAGAAATTGACTATGAAATTTATTCAACATAAAGCAAAAGGTGGATCCAAAATCACTTGTGAGAATTGATTCATAAAGTATTCCATAGTAACATATTAGTATCTCGCTGATTTTACAACCTCATACCTATCTCCATCCAAAGTCTGAACTCATAACTTCTAAAGAGATATATTACAACAATCCTACATATAATATTAAGGGTCTCCTCACACTAGGGTTTACACATCAAGACACTTATGTGTGCATCTTGTAATCCCAAATTGTTCATTCATCACATGTTAAACAACTTAGGTAGGTTCTAGGGTAAACATCTCACTTAGAGGGTGACTGTGTAAGGCAAGGGTTCTACTTAGGGATACAAAATCAAAATAGCCAAATTCTAACTACTAAGGTATGATACCATCTTGTAAGGAGTGGGACCCAAGAGGGGGTCTACTCCCTAATTAATTTGAGGAACAAACCCATCTATTCAAACATACTAACTAACATGTTGGAATGGGTATAAATTTTTTCATTTCTCAAACAGTGGTATTCATAAGACCAAAGTATAGTAGTGGAATAATAAATCATGACTATATTCAATTTATCATAGTTTTATATAATATTCTCCCACTAGGGTTTACATGAAAGAAACAACATTAGGACCTATGTAGAGGGATATCTAACTATTTCAAGTCTGTCTCCCATTAAGAGTCATCTCAATAAGCCAGGTCCACATCTACATGTCATGTCCTCCATGACCGACACCTTGCTTTGGATGCATACCAAGAAGAGAAGATAAAATAGACGTTGTTAGCATAAAAGTTGGTATGAGCATATTAATTGGAAATTGAGAAAAATAATTGAATAAGGACATCGAATATAGAAAGGCTTCCCATAAAATAGGAAAGTATTATCCAAGTGGATATCAAAATAAAAAAAATTAATGGATGACACATTTAAAATGGATATGATTAATAGAAGAATCCTTTTCATATCACAACATTAAAAAATCATAGTCATTGTATGTAAACAATTAGACCACTTTTATTTATGTAGGGTCGAGACCCATAAAACCTCAAGCTTAAGTCAAGTGGAAAGGCACACCTTGGGCAGAAAGGTGTGCCCAATATATATATAATACGAGTGGAAAGGCACACTCGGGGTGGATTGGTGTACTCAAATAACATGGTAGTTTAGATGTACATGCTATTATAAATAAACTTAGTCTACTTGGACACACTCATAATATAAATGCAAGAATAATTTTAGTAAGTTTGAAATAACAAGATGGGAACATCCAATAGTGATAAGGTGAGGTTAGAGAACCCATAAATAAATATCCAATCATGTCCATAGTTAGGTGCAACATAAGATCATAAATTCCATCAAAAGAAGGCTAGGTATCAAATACTCACATTACATTCCAATAAGAAAATCCAAAAAAAGATCCATATCATCTAACTCATATGTGTCAACCTCTAAGAAGATAGATAGAAAAGATATAGGATATTGTGACTGAAAGGACCAAGAGAGAGATGAAACATAGGTCCTTGCTCCATATAGAAGTAAGGGAATGCAACATACCTCACATGAAGTCTAGAAATGTCCAATATAAAAACCTGATTCCATCTCAGTTTATAAGAAATCTATCAAAGGCATGTATGAGGCTAGGGTTTGGTTTACATTTACTTACACAAACCCTAAAATCATCTTTTTATTAATATTGAATTAGATTATCAAAAGCATACAATTTTATAGATTATAATATCTTGAGTTCGTATCATATTTTACTTATTTTTCTGACTTAAAGATTATTAATTATGAATTTTGGAAACTCTAACTAATTAGGAAAAATCATTGACAAACATATATTTATTATATTCTATTTAGGTGATAAAATTGAGGTTGTTGGATAGATAATAAAACCTTAATTCTAAGTCATAGTTTCTTTTATTTTTCTAAACTATAAATTAATTACTCTGAATTTCAGAAGAATCGACCAATGAGAAAATTTATTAAAGCCACATATCTACTATTATCCATTTTGAAAACCCATATGAGATGGCCCAATCAATGTTATCTAGATGGTTTGGGCCTACAGCAAGAAAGACACACATCTCAGCACAGTCAATCGTCCAGATGGGATCCAAAATTCTGAGAGTACCCTTGGGCGGGTGACAAAAATCAAAACACAGCAAGGGAAAAAAGGGAGAATAGTCACAAGTTTATCTTCTCAATCGCATGTTAGAAGAACTGGGGAATAAGGGCTTGAACAATGGATCAAACATTGAGTTCCCATCTCTTCAACAATTGGAGGAAATCTCGACGAGTCCCCCAGACTTTGAGAATGTCAAGGGAAACATCTCAAAGGTGAAGGATGATGAAATATAGAAAAACATGTTTTTTATGACAGAATCAGAGCAAGAAAGCCATGATTGGATATGGAAAATTAGAGAAGATAACTAAAATCCAACATCAAGTAAAGATTTGTGGATTTTAACCTTGTCAAAAGGTGTAAGAACTGGGGTCTGGAATAGACTATTCTTGTTCGACAAACCCCATCACTGACATCAACGTAAGTCGAGTTTGGAAATTCAACCACGATGGAGAATAAAAGGTCTAACCAGGGTAGAAGAAAGAGTAGGTGGAAAGGATTCTTATAGTGAGTTTTATTTGGTTGAGGTAATATTAATCATAGGAAGAGCATCCTGATGGAAGCAACAAGCATCAACCTTGCAACAACACCCTATGGTCTTCCTAGTTCAATTGAAGTTGTGGGAGGCAAAGACAAGGGTCAGTGGAAGTTTCTAGGTGATATATGGAGTCACGATACAAGGAGGCTGTTTGTGTCTGAACATGGCGGTAAGGGGTTTTGCGTGTAGTTGGGTGTTTCCTCAAATATAAACGTTAGGGTTCAAGATGGGTATCTATAGTTGTAGAATCGAATGACAAAACCAAAGGAGAAGAAATCGTTCAGAATCTTAATAGAATGGAGAGATATTGATGTGACAAAGTTGGGAAACAACCCCAGTTACAACTGTGAGTGAACTAGAGAGTGAAGGAAGGAGACAAAACAACAAACTCATGATTCGGATCAAATGGCCAGTATTAACTTCATGTCCTAGACAAGCAAGGATACCTGGTGCGGCGAAAATAAGTCGAGAACTTTGCAAAAATGATGAAATACATGAATTAAGTAATGTGTTGGTTCTTTAACAAAACAATTTATTTTCCTAATTAGTTGACGGATCAGACAAGGTTAAAATAAACTCAAATTTTCCACCTTGACTAATTAGGACATGAAGAATCCGGTTTTAGTTTGATTTTTTGAGATTTTTTACTATTTTATTTAATATTTTTGGACTTAAGTTATATGATCTCTCCTAAACAAACTAAGATAGATAAGATTTTTTCAATTAATGTGAAAATTCACACAGATTCATTTTGGTATGTAGAATATGAGTTTGGGATTTTTCTAGTTTTGAATTTATTCAATAAATTATTTTATATTTGGGCCTTATCTTAATTCTAAGTGAAAAAAGAATATTTATTGTTGTTCAAATAATTTGAAACTTGTCACCTAAGATAATTGGGACCCAAGGACATGATTTTGATGTTACATTTCACCTTTGATATTTCTTTCTATGAGTTCTAATACAAATGGCATTTTAGGCACATTACCATTATATTATTGTAGCATTATATCATTATTTATTATTTAGAGTCCTATTATCTTTACATTACTATCATAATAGTTTAGTTAACTCCTTATGTATGAATTTAAATATTTTACTTATTTAACATATTTAATCCACCTATCCAGTTTTTTATTTAATAATGGAATATTATCCATATTTATGGACATGAAATTTGCATTCTTGTTTCTACACATGTGTTAAGAACATTAACCTCACCTTAGACATATCTTGACCATTAGGTGTACATTAGTAGTAAGGGAAACAAATTTAAAAGACATATTTCATGGATTTACTTACATGTTAGCACACATTCAGGGTATTATGTTAAATGATAAATTTTGATAGGTGGTGTTGATTATAGAACCTAATTCCACTAAATATGTTATACTCATTTCCAGACCGATATGTGTTATGGATTACCATTTAGATATTCATGTTATATTTATTAAAAATGTACATTAAAGTGTAACTTTATCATTGTTTGGTCAAATCTAAAGAACCAAACATTCCAATCTCCTAATCATGGGAATAGAATATCTAGAGTCAAGAGCTAGGTTTGGGTATGTTCCAGACGGGTCCAACAAGACCCTTGTGGGAATGATATACAATAAAATAGTGGAAGTGGACAAGAAAGATAATTATTGATACCCAACTACTTTTCTTATAGTGGATGTAAAGCCAAAGTATAGGAAGAACTACATCATCTTAGGGAGTCCCTTTTTATGCACAATGGATGCGGATATCAAAGTGTGTGTGGACACCTTCATAGTCGTATACATCAAGAAGATAGATATATTCATGTTCACCACTGAGAGACAGAATATAATTGATGAGGAGAACATCTACTTTGAGATAGACTATGGTGATTTCATACAAGGGACATTAGAGAGAAGAAATAATGAGAGCCTTTATGAGAATTAAGAGTAAGACAACGTCGAGAGATCCTATAAGAGGATCACCTTTGATGATGATGGGAGCACCCTTGTTGTGAATGAATGATGGATGGAGTAATACCAATCCTAGATGAAGGCTCTAAACTTAGCGCTAGTGGGAGGAAACCCATGTCGGTTGAGATTCTTGTTTTCAAAACCCTTTTTTTGTTATACTTTTGTTCTTCTGACAATTAGACACACCCATCATACTTGATGGTTTTTATGTTTTTGAATAATGTTAGACATGTAAAATGGAGGAAAGATGATTCATTGAGGAACTAACCATGGAGAAGATCAAGTTTGAAAAGAAAATTTGAAAATAGTGAAAAGCTACAAGAAAGCGGCCAACACGACCGTTCCAAATAGCGAGGTCATGCTACTAGCAAGAAAATTTGACATTTTACATAGAACGACTATGGTGGTCTTGTCTTGCTCACCTAATGCTATTTTGATCTAATCTCCTCACTTGGAATTTTTATACCAAGACTTCATAACATATACCCTACTATTCAAAACTTCGACTTCATGTCGATAGACAACATGGTTTAAAAGTTTGGGATGGTAGTGAGGTAAGCCCTTCCTTTACCTCATTTTCCTCTACAATCCTTATTATAATTTTTTTTCGAGATTATCAGATAGTCTAACAAAGTTTACACTTGTCTATCTATAGTTTTTGTATTTGTTTTATATTTTTGCATATTATTTAGTTTATTTCATGTATTTTTTTCATTTTTTTTAATATTTTTCATGCAACTCCATGCCATGCATTGAATTTCATGTAGATTTGGTATTTTTTGTGTGTTGTAGCTAGGATTTTCTTGTTATATGCTTTTCATTTCCTAAATGTAGAGCATTGATATGTTGTTATGGCTGTCCACAAGTGGTTTTATAAGAAAACTGTGTGTTGAATGGGGTTGTGAACAAGGGACTCCCTAATCATTTGTTATTATGGAAGGTAGATAGACAACAATAAGAGATAAGATCATTGTGTGATTTGGTTGACGATAGAGCCTCATTAGTCATGATATGGAAATATCAAACCAAGCACACAGATACATGTTAGGGAACAGTGTATCTGACAGACCCACAATGAGGCTGACACATGGAATCCATCATAATGGAAGTCATAGTCAACTTTTACAGTGATGGTGGTGGTTGTGGTTCTTAGACTTGAAATTACTACACACATCCCATGTTGTTTAGTATGATTTGACATCATCAAACGCAGTCCTAAAACATGGTTTGTTATAAAGGTGATGATTGGGTGACTGTGACACATGGGGATTGACTGTGAGTGATAGATACATGATTTGTCCCTCCTAAGGGAGTATGATATCCTAGGCCTCTTGATTTGTGAGATTGAGAAAATCATGCGTGCACATGTAACTCAATATATTGATCTTACATATATCTCAGACAATCTGCTCTGGTTCAAGGAACAAGATTGGATAATAATGAGGGTGATTGCTCCATGCCTCTAGTTCAATCTAGATATCAGTGATAAAGGAACTATACAAACACTATAACACCATGCGTAGATTGTAGGTTGAAGTTATTCTCCCACTTTCCATTTACTTGGTTAGCAATGATGTCTGACTAGGCACCACTCATTGCTTGCGATGTCATAAGTTGTTATGGACATTCACTACCAACGTAATATAGGACCTCCAGGGTCACACACATAGGAATTCATATAGAAGAGGAGTTGAATCTTGAATAATGATTGAATTAATTGCTAAAGTGTCTAGGTAGTTGATTTACACAACAACAGCTTGACAACATTGCTGAACGGTCATCTCAAGGGTTGAGACGGGCATTTTGAGAGTGACAAATGGTCTTCTCCAGCATTGAGATGGGCGTCTGGATGTCAAGTTGATTCAAGTTGAAATTGGAATTGGATAAACGTTTGTCTTGACTCAGCTCACCAGACGACCGTCTGGGTGAGTGAGATGGCCATATCACATGGGCGAGATGGACAACTCAGCCACAGGAAGGTTCTGGATATTTTCTCTTTTGTTTCAATAGCACATAACTTGTTGTGTAAGAAAATTAATATAGGATATTAATCGAAAATGAATTACTAATTTTGTGTACAAGTGATAAACTATGAGATGACTATTTTGCAATGTGAGACAAACATCTCGCATGACCAAACGACCGTCTGGGTCATGAGACATCCAGTTCAGATGTCGCAGGTTGTGAAATTTTCAGAATTATTGCAAAAACTCAAGTTCTTCCGATCCCTTCCACTCCCGCATAGACTGGGAACCTGGACCCAAACCCCATCGACAAATAGAGGGGTACGGGGGGCTTTCAGAACAAAACACAGACAATTGAAACTAAGTTTCTCTAAAAAAATGTGTCATCTCTGGTTTTGGTAACCACGATAGCCTAGGCAAGTCCAAGCCGACTAGGGGGGGATAGCCACGGGAGAGAAACAACTGAGGATTGTCTTTGTGGGAGAGAAGGTTGGCAACTTGTACATAAATGGGAGGGACAACTCCTTCCTGTCTATTCTAGTAGGATGACAAGAGTTTTAGTTGGTCTGTATGGACTACTCTAGAGGCAGGAGTCCTTTGGCTGCTGCTAGGAGAGCAACATCAACTCATAGTCCTTGGCAAGATCAGAGAATCTGTTGTAGTAGTTATTCGAGTCTGGTGTCTTTGGAGGAGCAGTTAGACAAGTCCCAGTGTGCATCTACATTGATGAATATTTTCACCGGACTTGCTCCAGGATCAGGTATATTTTCATGAAACCATCCTTCTCATCACATTGTAATTGACATGATACGTTGGTTTATGGGAAATATGTTAGTAAATTTTTTGTTTTTGTTTCCTACCTAATACTATATTTCCCTATAGATAATGCAACATATTGAATATGTTTTCATCTAAATGAGTCCCATGTAGAAATTTTGCATGTTCTCCAAGCCTCTTGTAAGTAATTATTTGTTTTAATAAAAGTGTGGTTCTTGCAAGCCTTAAGCGTTTGAGATTACTCATTACATGTGAAAAGAATGTAATCTACCATGCTATTCATTTGATGCATGGTTTGTTTCTTTGGTGAATGTTACATGGATTAGCTTTGTTTCACTGATATCATATATGAATTTCCACTACTTTTGACCCCTCTTTGACCTAACAATTCTTCTAACATCTTCTTACCACTCCGTATCATGAAAGGATGCCAATAATGCATGTATCACCCTTGATCACCCTCCATAAAGGTTGGAGTGTTCAAATCTATATCCCCCCGCTTCATTCTTGTCATCACATGCCCTTCTTACATATAGGGAAAAAAAGAAGAAAAGAAATAAGGGATGGATTTATGCAATAGCCTCTTAAGAAAGAAAGATGAGTGCTCCTATGTAATAGCACTCCACTCCCTTCTGTAATCCTTTCTTCTCATTTTATGCTGAGTAGGGATAGGGTAAATCAACTCTAGCCCTTACATCCCTACACAAGCCAAGTGGGCCATGAGAGGTGTATGATGTAGTTCTAGCAAGTGAAACAACAACTCTAACTATTTGAATGTATGACATGCATGATACGGTTTACCTGGATCTTTATGAAAATTGCATCACTTGCATGTGTGGTTGGTATCATGTATTGTAAGCTCTTGTGCATTATGCTTGATTCACACTTAAAAATAGAAAGTGAATATAGAGTAGTGGATTGCATGCCTAATTCCTTATGTGAACTCATTGTTGCTAATATACATCATAAGGATTGCATTATCGTTGAATGAATTGAAAGAGAGATTATTTTGGACCATACTTGAGGACAAGTATGTTTTAAGTTTGGGGGGGTGATGCAGTCCCATTTTAGGTATTGGTGGGCATGGTCTGGTTGAGTCTGGTCTGGCCCCAAAACCATAGACCATACCACATATAGTGGTTTGAAAATTTCCCAGACCAAACTTGATTGCTAAAATGGTTTAGACCAAACTTAACTTGATCATTGAAATTTGTTCATGTTTGGATAAGTTTGGTCTAAAACCACTACTACATGGTATTTACTAGCTGATCACTTATATGAATAAATAAAAAATAGTAATAATAATATTAAGTTTTGACGTTCAGTTGTTGATTCTCTTCCATAAAAATCATACTTTTTGAAAATTAACTAGTATGATATTCAAAATATTAGATGGAATGTTTTGCATATTAAATGCAATTAATAAATATTGGATTCTTTACAAATATTATATATATAAATAAAACTACTATATAAATGTAAAAGTCATTCTAAACACAAATAAAAATAAAATGTTAAGATCCTTTGAATATTATCTATACATCAGATAAACCATGACCAAAATAATTTACTTGAGTATGCATATAGACACATAGCCATACACTTATATAGTGGTCAAGTTCAGTCTGAGTGGTTATCCAGGTGCCAAGATTGTGACCAGACTAGTTAAGGATGATTTGAACACTTTTCAAACCAAACTTGACCACAATACTCATCTAGACCAAACTTAACCAAGTGGTTTGGCCAAGTTTGGTTTGGTCTTATGGTCAAGTTTGGTTTCCTGACCATCCCTAATTTTGGGGATCCATATTTGTTATGCATTTCAATCACATCTAGACATGTTATATTACAAGATATTTTCCCAAATAAATTGTTTTCTGAAAAATGCACTTATGTACACTCTTGGCATCTTTTTTAGGTACTTGGACCACACCTTGGATGGAGGAGAGATAAGGAAGATGTTTGATAATTCATCCACTCATGGAGCGGTTCAAAGAAGTCCTAAAGTTCCCCCAACCTACCCCTAGAGGCCAAGGGTCAAGCTAAAGAAAAGGTGTTCATGAATATCAAGGATTGAAGCTCAAAGTACTTGCAAAAGGACACAACATGCTTGTAGTGACACAGAACGACCGCACTGCCAGTATCAAAATCATATTTTTGAATTCTAAAAGTTGACAAGCTACAACAACCTCAACACCATAGTTGAGTCGACCGGTATGGCCATGCCAAGAAGACCCCAGCACGGTCGTTCCCACCAGAACGGTCGTGTTGGTTGAAGTTAGAACACCTTTGCCTAAGAAAACAATCAAATCCATAACTCACCCACCATGGTAGTGCTACCCAGCATGACCATGCTACCCATCATGACTGTTCTACTCATCTCCCACCATGGCCATGTTGTCATCCTCCATTTTTTCACTTTCATCCTGAAATTTTCCATTTCCCCACATGGCTAAAATTGTTCCACCCTCTACCCACCACAGTCATGCTGCCACCCAAATCCTAGTGTTATCTACATTGTTTTCCCCAAATTACCCCCACTTAACTTAATGCTTCCCTATCATATACATATATATATATAGAGAGAGAGTCAGGCTAGAATACACTCGAGTGTACGGATCACACGAATACACTCAAGTGTGCTTGCATATCAAGACTATTTTTTGCAAAATGTAAACCATTGATCTTCATTGTCATACTATAACTAGGCTACATACAAATTTTGAGCCCATTTGGATGAGTGTAAGTCACTCATCCAAGGGCAACAAAATCGATGCATGAAACTAATTTAAAATGCATAATTTTTGCGGTCTTCATAACATGAGCTATACATATCCAAATGTGCTCAAATTTAGCGTATGAGTTGTTCACAAGATGTTTAAGAAGATCAATGGATTAGATTTTCAAAAAAAATATTGCATCATGAAAAACTACTTGAGTTTATTCTGCTCCGGATACACTCGAGTGTATTCTAGCCTGACTATATATATATATATATATATATATATATATATATATATATATATATGTGTGTGTGTGTGTGTGTGTGTGTGTGTGTGTGTGTGTGTATATATGTATGTATGTATATATATACACCTAGGTGTCTTATCAGTCTTTGTTTCTTTTTATCTGCCGTTGTTTCTTGCCACTTGTCGGCGTTTATCTATCTGTGCTTATGCTACGACCTCTCTTTGGGAGAGATATGAGATCTCTAGCCATGGCTAGGACTCCTTTTTGCTCTAGTTTGATCTTATTACTTGGTTTTATGGTGTTGTTTGTGTTGATATACAATGAGAAAATTGTCTTAGTCCAGCCTCTCTACCACTACTCAATGCTCAAGTTGAAGGAGTTCTTCAAGGAAAGTTGCTTAAGTCAGCCTCAGGGAAGAAGAATCAAGGCAGAAATGTTCCACTCTCGTTCCAATATGAGTTGTAGTGATTTTAGTTTACTGGATTTTATGTTTGTTTGTTCTGGTTGTATCTTTCTCCCCAATTGTAGATTTTGTATGGCCAATAAGTAATGAATCGGACAAGTTGCTCTAATATATATATATATATATACCTAGGTGTTAGTTGTGACACTAGGTGACTAATTCCTAGCATTCATTTCCACCTACCTAGTGTATTCAAGGATCTCCAACCTACTCCCACCTAGCCCCACCTCATTTCCACCTTCCCACACCTTAAAACCCTAGTTTCTAGGGTTTTTCCCATTCCCATCCATCCTTCCATGTTTTTCATCCACTTTTAAGGGAGAAGTAGCTTCACTATATGCTAGATGTGAAGGATAAGGAAGCTTCCATAAGATTCAGGGTTATTTTCCCTTCTTTGACCTCTTATATTGTTAATTTTTGTACTATGAGTAGTTAAGTCCCTCTAGGTGGGTTGTTTGGGGGAGAAAATGTTACTTTGATACCATATTGGGGAAAAATAACTTGTAAACTCTTTATATTCATTTTATGATGATTGAATTCTACTTCCATATTTTTTCCCAGGATTATTCTCATGCATAAATTTCTTATTGTTTTATTCTTGAAACTACCTAGGTCTAGGAGAAAATGGCATATGATCGGCTCTTTTGGGATTTTCACCTAGTTCCAATTAGTGTACCCCTAGATAGTCCCCCATCTTCCCACACATATATCCCTTCTCTTACTCCTAGGTGTGAAATCAAAGTAGCTAGTGTGGGAGTGCTTAGTGAAATTGCCTAGGAGTTTAAAAGCTGGATGGTGAGTGATGTGGGGTGAAACACCCTCACCTCCACTCTCCATTCCTAATTTGACTCCTAATTGCCCTAAGGACAACCTCTCTAGAATCTAAGCTTTCCAAATGCTATTGGAATCTCACCTAATCCTTATTTCAATTGATCCTTGCCAGGTTGGATCGGGTATGCAAGGGCGTAGTTCCCCTTCACACACCATATACCACCCATGGTCGACTAATATCTTAGGGAAATTCCATAGCATTTGTCTAGTTATTTGGTTTGTCTATCTAGAATGAATGGGTAGATTTTGAATGTTATACTCCCCAACTAGAATTCTAATAACATTCCCCAAACGGCCCACATGTCCATAGCTCACTTAAAAACTCAATTTGCTCTTACTAGGTTATGTTGTCTTAGTTACTTTCTTCAATTGCTTCTCATCTAATTGCCTTACTCTTGGTAGATTGAATCTTTTTTTTGTGGGGTCTAGAGATTAATTATTATTTATCTTGCTCTCTAGTGCAGGCCAAAAATTGGAAAAGTTTACATCAATGGCTTGGTGTAGCCACGATGGGCTTATAGAAGTAAAGGAAAAGAAACTGAAATTAGAACGAGTAGATTGAATCTTGCTAGAGTAGTTAGTGGCTTTTTGTGCTTTCTTTTCTTAGTTAGTCTTAATTTATCTCTTTGCTTGTCGTACTTTTCTAGTTGTTAGTGTAGTGTAGTTTCTTCTTAGCTTAACTAGTTGTCACTTCTAGGTTTATAGTTAGATCTTGCTTGGTTTCTCTAGTCTAAGTTGCTCCCTTTCTTTCTTCGTTTCCTTTCTTTCTAATTAGAACTTGTTGGTATGTATGCCCTAAGAGCCAATCATATGATGATTGGATTAGCATACACCATGATTAATTTGATAAATATCAAAGGCAAGCTTCCAATTTATTCTAGATCAATCGATTATGAGATAAATGATGGAGCAGAACGAATGTCTAAAGAATGAAAATACTCAATGATGTATGCCTTCAAGCTGATATGTCTTCCAATTTAGTAGATCTCCTACTAAATATACTAAAGAGTTGTATAGACGGGAGTATATGCTGTTTTGGATTTTTTTTCCATTAAATTAATTATTATATAAAAAAATATATTGGAATCATAAATGAAAATATACATATATAGATTAGGATATTATATGTATTTACATCTAAACATATTAGTATGCATGTATGACATACTTACATATGTATACATGTCTATATATCGAATGTTTTTGTAATGAATGTTCAATTTTTGAAATATATGTAAATCAATGTAAAAATATGTGTAGAGAGTGTGTATAAATGTGAGAAAATCAAAACACACATACACATGTACAAATGTTTTTGTATGTGTAGGTATATTACAATGTATATATACATATGAATGTGTCAAAAGATATTCATATAATTGTACAAATGTGTGTGGAAATTATTCTATGTATTACAATGTATACATATAAATCAATGACTATATGTTTAAATTTTAATATATAATGAAATGAGTGTATATGTATGCTTGTGTGTATGAAACACATGGACATTAGTTGTGGGATTTTCAAAAAGAAGAGTTTAATCAGCCAAGCGGGAGTATATGCATCCCATGACCTCTTAGTGGACTGATTAGCAATATACGGTGTGGTAGGGTAACCAAATAGGAATAAGTGGGAGTATATGCGGCTGTGCAGACCAATTTCCCAAATAGTGGTTAAGTCACTTCCAAACATTGTACCACAAAAAAGTTTAATGCTTTCATATAATTGAATAGATATATTATGTTTCACATGTTCAAAACTATATATAGTAAATTAAGCAAGATAGACTCCAAGAATAGTTATTTATTCCACTCATATGCCAAGTATTCTGTACACATAATACAACCACATTGTATAGTAGGCCAAGTAAGAGGTAAAGTGTACCTTCAACAAGATATTGTAATGATCACATTCCCGAGTCAACTACCACTCTTGATCGAATCTAATTCAGACAATAGATATTATGCAATGCATTATATTCTTCATCATTATCAACCCTAGTTATATTTGTCTTGACCAAATCAATGTTTCTTTTTGTTCCTTAAAATTATTAAGTTATAACAATTCTTTCTGTAACTATAAGTTAAATGGTGAGCTTGTGGTTATGTTTTCTTTTTGTTCATGTGCATGTGCTACTACTTTGGTTACCTCTGACTTCCTGTTATTTTCTTCTTCTTAACCTAGTGAGTGATGTTAAATTGGGATTCTTTCTAAGGTGAGGGTTTCAATTTGGATATCACACATGTAGTTGAGGTGTTGAAAATCTTGAGACATCATAAAAGGGAAGCTCGTAAGAAGCATTCCAATGATGCTTGGACATCAAATGCCTCATGCTATGTTCCATGAATCATGAGCTTTAGAAGCAATATCAGAAGATGGATGTTATTGAGAAGATAACACGACTCAAGAACATGTATCAAGGACAACCAAGACAGGTTAGGTATTATATCTCCAAGGGTTGTTTGAGTGCAAATTTGCATAAGTTGATCCAGTTGGGTACCATGTATATAAATTAAATGGGTATTAAAAAGGTTCCTAGGTTGGGATTTCCTTTGGACCAATATTTGGCCACAAATGTGATCCTACAATCATTGTTGGATTCATATAAACAATTTTCAATAAATTACAACATGAACAATTTTGATGAATCATTGACATGGATACTTGGCATGTTGAGATATGTTGATGGGAAAATGAAAGACAAGCCCAAATCAGTTTTGATGGTCAACAAAGGAAAAGGAGGAGTGGGTAATGGAGGCAACTGTCACCGGGTAAGACTATGGAAAATAAGTTTCCCTCTCTACCTTGATGAACTAAAGAATAAGAAGCATGGGATATAAAACTACATGTTAGGTACATATTTTATAGAAATAAACGTATCTACTTCTTCGTCATGGGTATTGGATACTAAATGTGGATCTCACATATGCTCATATATGTAAGATCTGAAAATAAGGAGACCCTTGAAGAAATGGGAGGTGGAACTACACATTGTTAATGGAGAAAGAATTGTTGCCATTGTTGTAGGAACCTACTATTTGTCTGTACCCTTTTGTCTTTAATATAGTTAGACAACTACTATTATGTACCTATCACAAATAGAAACATTATTTTTGTATATTGTTTGGACAAGAATGATTTTAAATTTCTAATAAAGAATGGTGGAACTTCAATTTCTAAAGATGAGATCATTTGTGGCAGTGCCCCTATTTCTTGTGGTATTCATTGATTAGATCTTGAGATATGTGTATATAACAAATAGCAGAAGATAAAACTCAATGACTCAAACAAAACTTGTCTTTGACACTATCGTCTAGGGCACATAAATGAGAAGTGCATTTCTAGAATCCATAAAGATGGTTAATTGGACGCTTTTCATTTTGAATCAATAGAGATATGTGAATATTATTTGTTGGGCAAGATGAAAAAATACATTTCACAGTAATAGTGTGAGATCTAGTGACTTATTAGGACTCATACATATTGATGTGTGTGAACCTTTTAGCACAAATGCTAGAGATGGATATTAGTACTTCATCACATTTACTTATGACTTCAAAATATTTGTCTATGTGTATCTAGTGATACACAAGTCATTATTATTTGAAATGTTTAAGGAATTCATGAATGAAGTAAAAAATCATTTTGGTAAAAGAATTAAAGAACTTCGATTAGATCAAGGTGGTGAATACTTAAGACAAGAGTTTGAGGCCCTTTTGAGGGGTGTATTCTATCACAACTGACCCCACTTGATACACCACAAAATAATGGTGTATTAGGAAGAAGCAATCACGCCATGTTGGACATGGTCTGATCAATGATGAGTTTATATGGTCTTTTGATTTCTTTTTTATGATAGGCTCTTGAAACTTCCATGTTTACACTTTCATGAGTACCTTCCAAATTCGTTGAAAAGACAACATATGAGATATGAAATGGGAAACTCTCCAATATGTAATACATGAAAATATGGGGACATGGAAATAAGAAAACAAGTTAGATTACCGAGTACATAGTCTGGGGGTTCACACCCATACTCTGTGTAAAAATTCAAATTGACGAAAACTATTTGAAAAAAAACAAGTTAGATTAGGATTAATGAACAACGTTGTTTGAAAATGTATTTTATAAGATTATGGTTTTCGCAAACCTATTGATCTTGGCATTTGTGGAACCTCACCCAATCATCCAATAGAGCTTCATATGAGGTTTTTTCTAGAGATTTGTGTGTATATCATGTTGGGTTATAGGGGAGACAGAGAAGGCAGCGGAAACAAAAAAAATCTTCTCCCAAACACAAAATAAAGGAATCGCGTCAAAGTTTATACAATAGGAAGGATGGTTTGTAGAGGCATACCTTGTCCCGAGGCTTGCTTGGCGAAATTACCTCGCGGCTTGTGCGGTCTTCACCTCTAGTCTTGGACGGTGTCTGTGCAGCTCCTAGTCTCACAGGGACTGTCAAGATTGACAGTTGTCCTCCGAGCGGCAGAAGTCTCCCGCCTCTGAAGTAGTCCACACGGACCACCTGGAACTCTGATCTCCTTGTCTCACAAGGAATCAGAAGGATTCACACCCTCCTATCAGCATACTAGTCACTAACACACTCTCCTGCAGCTAGTTGCTTTTTTGTAGTTGTCTTTCCCTTGTTATGCCTCCCTTATCGGGTAGCACTTGCTCGGGCTCTCTCTCGGTTACCAAAACCAGAGAGAATGACAACTTTACGTAGAAACTGGTATTCTGAGTTGTGTTCCTAAGAAGCCCCCACTACCCCAATATATATAGGAGGGTCATGGGATAGGGTTCTCTATCTCGGGTAATGTGGGATTAAAATAGGAGTAGAAGGGTTCGAGATTTTCCACAAAACAATCAACTCACCAGCTGAATTGATCGGTTCATACTATGAAATGATCATTTCAGGCCCTGAGCCGATCATTTGGGACCTGAGCTGATCGTCTGGGGCTCTGAGCCGATTGGTTGGTGTACTGAGTCAATCGGTTTGTGGTCCTGATCCAACTCAAATTGACTTTCATATTTGTTTTTTATTAATCAAATATTAATCCTTGTCCAAATCAAATTTGTACAAGTGAAACAAATTGTATTTGCAAAATAGTCTTCTTACTTTCCAAATGATCTCAGTTCGACCAGTTGAGCCGGTCGGTTCAACCCTTGAACCGGTCATCTAATCATGTCTTGAGTCGATCGGTTCATCACATGAGCTAATCGGTTCACCAACCTGAGCCGATCGGTTCATTACATGAGCCGATCGGTTGGAAGTGCAGACTGTGCAAAATCAGTCAATTGTAGTTTCAATCAATCTGATACTCTAATCAATCAGTCCAACACCTTAAACACTATGATATTTATCTATCAATTGATTGAGTGTTTAATTGAACCACTAAACTCCTTTAGTAATCAATCTAAACATCATTTGTGGATAAAATCTTCTTCCAAGTTAAATCCTATGTGTGTGACCCTACAGGTCTATTTCACATTGGCAGTGAAAGTCCATAACACTTATGACTTCACAAGAAAAGAGTGGTGCCTAGTCGCACATCAGTGCTACCCAAGTGAAATAGAAAGTTTGAGAACAATTTTCAATCCTACAATCCGAGAATGGTATTACATCAAATGTATAATTCCTTTGTCACTGATATCCTGAATGAACTCAAGGCATGGAACAGTCATCCTATCAATGTTCATTCACTTTCTAGATCTCAAAGTAGATTGGAGGAGATATGTATGACATCAATATCACATACTGATTCACACATGTGTGTGTACGCCTATCTCAATCCTACTCATCAAGTGGCCATGGATATCAAACTCCCTCAGGAGGGACAAATCCCATATCTATCACTCACCCCTCAAAAGCCCCATGTGTCAAAGTCACTCAATCATCACCTTTATAACAACCCATGTTTCAGGACTGCGTTTGATGATGTCAAAGTATACCCAACGATGTGTGTTGAGTGTAGTGATTTCAGGTCAAAGAATCACACTCACCACCATCATTGTGAGAACTAACTGTGACTACCATGTCATGGTTCCATGTGTCAAACTCATAGTGGGTCTGTCCGATACACTTGTTCTCTAACAAGTACCTATGTGTTTGGTTTGATATCTCCATATCATGACTAACGAGATTCTGTCATCAAGCAACACCACAATCTAGTCTTGTGTGTCATTATTGTCTATCTACCTTCCACAATGACATCCAACTAGGGACATAATAAGAATGTTCAAACTCTTAGCATCTGTATGATCTCATCGTTCAGGTCCGCAACCTAAAAACATACGTCATTGAGTATTGTCATTCTCTAAACATTCAATCTGTTCTATCATTATCTCATATGACTGAAACAGAAAGAATTGAAAGCTAGCCTTTGATGTCCATCAAATCAATCTTAATGTATCCCACCAATCATCCCATGATTGTCTCTCAGGGCATACATACCAACAAACTCCCACTTGCACTGTGAGCCAATCACCATTGAATCATATTCATAGTGATCTTCAAACATGTCCCACATATTACTGTGCTCTAGTGCTAACATAGTGAGTTATGGCAACACCTTGCCAAAGTTGGTATTAACTGCATGTCTCTCATCTCTTCGTTGTATGTCACACATATGAGATGGAGTTGTCATAATATGCGATATAGTATTCCTTTGCTAACCTTTAGCCACATTGCATGACCAAGCTCTCCTAACTTGTCATAAATGACCGGAATAACTATAAGTTCATCTCATGAACTTCCAGATCCATATAGAATCCACTAATGTTCTCTAACACACAGATACTTGGCTATTTCCTTTTAAATGACTTTATTAGAACGTTTCCATTTATCAACAAACATTCACTTTTATATATATTGCGATTAATTCTTTGTCCTTTTTGGATGTTCGCATCAGTGTAACTCTTTACAGTGAACCCTTCCTTATTTCCATAGAACTGGTGCTTCTCAAATACTCATCAAGTTCTTATAGTATTCCAGTAACCCTTACTGGAACCAGACAGACATCCACTCGTCATGTCCCACATACAAGTTATCAGGATGAGCACATCATATTGTCATGTCCTACATACAAGATGATGAATGTGTTTTGTTCTTGCCATGTCCATACATGCAAGATGATGGGATATTTACATACATGATAGATCCACATTTATTCTTAGTGTTCACATTCTTCATAAGAATTGGACACTTGGCCTTGGGATACTAACTCCATGTAATATGAACAAGTTTTCTCCCACTGAATTTGTGTACACTGAACCCTTCAGTATAGATTGCCAATGTATGCTCTCTCTTTTCAAGTCAAGAGGTTTTTTAGAACTATCTCTATAGATCTCTATTCCTATCACATAGGAAACGTCTCTATCTTCCCTAAAGATAATTTCCACTTTGGATTTCCAATCTTAGAACATCTCCATTTCACATCAACATGTGGAATGTGAATACACTCCCACTAAATTGCAGATCCCATCTTTATCTTTTGACATATCAGTCAAAACCTTTGACTATATTATCAAAGTAAAGATCCAGCTCTGAGTTGCTTCTTCTTAATCAATCACATTGATTAATCCATTGTAACGTATAGAATTCATTTGCATTAATGGATTCATAAACCTTATAGGTTGTGTCACGTACACATCCTTGTTTTATTCCTTATAGGAATGTGGTTTTAGTATATGTATGCCAAATCTCTTAGTCATTAAGCTGCAATCAACAAGCATCATCCTTTTCAAAATGTTATCCATGTGTTTTAACACTTAAGACTCATTCGCACTTATGGATTTCATTCCAATGGGTGCTACCATCAAGGTCATGCCTTATGGTTCACATGGAAGTCATTTAGGATGTAATGGTCATAACCATAACTCAAAATCGGGTTCCTTATATTCATCTAGATAGTTGATTCATCACATGACCAACTCATCACATAGATAATTGAGGTGTATCTGTTAAGGAATTTGAGAACTCACAACTCCTTGTGATTCTTAATGTCCTTTATTAGTGTGGGGTATTCTTTATTTAAGGAGAAATTAGTTATTTGATAATCATCCTCTAACTCCTTAGAGTATGACTCCTTGTTGATTTAGACATCACCATGCCTTAATCATGAGTTCACTATGATACACTATCATAATCACTCATAAGGTTCTCAAATATTTGGTCTAAGTATTTCATTCATTGATCTCATCAAGAATTAACACTTTACCAAATCCGTACTTCATCTATGATATTCTTGAAAACGTCAAGATATTCATATTGGTATTTCTCTAAATACCATTTGAAGTACTAGCATTAATTCTAATAGGTATGTAAATACATCACATGCATTATACCTAATAGGATAATCATTCTCCCACTACTACTAGTGAAGATTGATTAATCATGTCTAAGAGATTCATGTCTCTTACTAGTTCTCTAACCAAAAGAGTCTAGCTTTATCCATCATATGGAAACTAGAAATGAATTTCTCATGATTTATGCTAATTTGATTGTTTGAGTTATCAATAACTTTCAGGTATCATTTTTTCTTATGCATACCGAGTACCACAAGATAAACAAGGCATTGCCACTAAGATTGAAACATCAACTTTATTAATTGCCATCATTGTCATACAATATGCAAAAATAATGTGTTTCTATCTATTGGCAAATATGAAATAGTAGTTCATAACTCTATCACATGCCTTCATGGCTGAAAATAAACTAAAGTACTCCTATATATGGTGGCAACACTTGCCCCATTTATTGAGTGATTTACACTTTATTTCTTGGTATCATATACCTCAAAAAGTGTTACAAGTTTATTTCATGACACCTTCATGTGGAGACGTATGTCGCCTCCTTCTTCTTTAGTTCTTCCAGATAGAGTGGACAATTCCTTTTCCAATGTCCTGGCTTTTGACAATGGTGGCAATTGCCTCTCTTGGTTGCCTCTCTTGGTCACACCTCCCTTGGCCTTGAGAGTTGAAGACGACTTGGGCTGCTGGCTAGCATCAGAACCTTTCTTAGCCTTGCCTTTGCCCTTGTGCTTGGACTTTCCTTTCTTGCTGTTGATCATCATCACAGGCTTAGGCTTGCCCTTCTTCATCTGTGTCTCGGCTGTCCTCACCATGCCCAACAACTCTGTCAATGGCTTGTCAAAGTTGTTCATGTTGTAGTTCATCACAAACTGACTGTAGGATTCTGGCAACAATTGCAGTATCACATCAGTAGCCAACTCTTGGCTCAGAGGAAATCCCAGTCTTGTCAGGTTATCCACATACCCAATCATCTTAAGCGTGTGAGGACCAACTGGATCTCCTTCTGTCATGACACACTTGAACAGCACCCTGGAGACATCATATCTCTCTTGTCGTACTTGATCTTCATACATGTTCTTGAGATGTTGAATCATCTCAATGACACCCATGTTCTCATGTTGTCTCTGCAACTTGTGGTTCATGGAGCATAACATCAAGAACTTTGCATCAATGGCATCATCAGAATGCTTCTTATAAGCATCAATGATCAAGCTTTTCACGTGTGTCACATTTGAAAGGAATTTAAAACTTTAATATTTAATGAGGGATTTGGTTTTATAGGTACATATACATATCCAATCACCAAAATATATATTATGTATCATATACATGCTATATCCTACAGAAAACATGTGAAACGATAAAAGTGATGATTATTTCCATCCTAATGTGATACCTCGAGCCAAGAGGAATCATGGACATCTAGGTCTACATCACATGCAACCTATCCATGATGATGTGCTATAGTCATCCGAGTTGATCAAATCATCATATGAATGACCTGCTTGCCCTGGCCGGTTGTCTGGGTGCCACCAATCGATCAGTTGGCTCCTCCCACCGATGAGTTTGTATGGTCCTCGTGCATCTCTTCATGGACTACACCCAATTGTCTTGATCCTCGAGCCGGTCATCTGGATCACCAACCGATCAGTTCACTCCTTGAACCGATCGTCTCAGTCGTTGTCAGATTGTCCTCCGTTCTTTGACATAACAGGAAATAAAAAGATCTATCCTATTTACATTTAAAAAGGTAGGAAAGAAATCTCGAGTTATCTCAAGTTACATCAGGAATAAGGAGGTAGGGAATCGATGCATAGACCGAGATGCAAGCAACCACATACAACCAAGCACACATACATAGGGTTTATTGGCCATAACCACACTATACATCCACCACAAAACTCGTTTATGGGTGACGTGTATTGAGTGCATTCACATTACATATCATATATGTTTATTGGGATTTGTGGATTTAGGATTGGACATGCATAAAGCCAATTTTATCTGCACCGTATGCAATAAATAAAGGCAACAAACCAAAATCGATCACATCAATAATCCTAAAGTATAGAGCAGTTGGCGTGGCTCTGATACCACTGTTGGGTTATAGGGGAGATAGAGAAGGTAGCGGAAACAAATATTTTCTTCTCCCAAACCCAGAATAAAGGAATTGCATCAATGTCTATACAATAGGAAGGATGGTTTGTAGAGGCATACCTTGTCCTGAGGCTTCCTCAGTGACATTATCTCACAGCTTGCGTGGTCTTCACCTCTGGTCTTAGACGGTGTATGTGCAGCTCCTAGTCTCACTGAGACTGTCGAATTTACAGTTGTCCTCCGAGCGGTAGAAGTCTCCCACCTATGAAATAGTCCACACAGACCACTTGGAACTCCGATTTCCTTGTCTCACAAGGAATCGTAAGGAGTCGCACCCTCCTGTCGGTATACTAGTCACCAACACACTCCCCTATAACTAGTTTTTTATGCAGTTGTCTTTCCCTTATTGTACCTCCCTTATCGGGTAGCACTTGCTCGAGCTCTCTCTCGGTTACCAAAACCAGAGAGAATGACAACTTTACAGAGCAACTGGTGTTCTGAGTTGTGTTCTTGAGAAGCCGCCATGACCCCTATATATAGGAGGGTCATGGGACAGGGTTCTCTATCCCGGGTAATGTGGGATTAAAGCAGGAGTAGAAGGGTTCGAGATTTTCCACAAAACAATCAACTCGCCAGCTGAACCGATCGGTTCATACTCTGAAACGATCGTTTCAGGCCCTGAGTTGATCGTTTGGGACCTAAGTCTATCGTCTGGGGCTCTGAGCCGATCGGCTGGTTCCCTGAGCCGATTGGTTCGTGGTCCTGATCCAACTCAAATTGACTTTCATATTTGTTTCTGATTAATCAAATATTAATCCTTATCCAAATCGAATTTGTAGAAGTGAAACAAATTGTATTTGCAAAATAGTCTTCTTACTTTCCAAACGATCTTGGTTAGACCAGTTGAGCCGATCAGTTCAACCCTTGAACTAGTCATCTCAGCCTGTCTTGAGCCTATTGGTTCATCACATGATCTGATCGGTTCAACAACCTGAGCCGACCGGTTCATCACATGAGTCAATCGGTTGGAAGTGCAGACTGTGCAAAATCAGTCAATTACAGTTACAATCAATCTGATACTCTAATCAATCGGTCCAACACCTTGAACACCATGATATTGAGCTATCAATTGATTGAGTGTTTAATTGAACTACTAAACTCCTTTAGTAATCAATCTAAACATCATTTGTGGATAAACTCCTCTTCCAGGTTAAATCCTATGTGTGTGACCCTGTAGGTCGATTTCACGTTGGTAGTGAAAGTCCATAACACTTATGACTTCACAAGCAAAGAGTGGTGCCTAGTTGCACATCAGTGCTACCCAAATGAAATAGAAAGTTGGAGAACAACTTTCAATCCTACAATCTGTGAATGGTGTTACAGCGAATGTATAATTCCTTTTTCACTGATATCTCGAATGAACTCAAGGCATGGAACAGTCATCCTGTCAATGTTCATTCACTTTCTTGATCTCAGAGTAGATTAGAGGAGATATGTATGACATCAATATCACATACTGATTCACACATGTGTGTGCATGCCTATCTCAATCCTACTCATCAAGTGGCCATGGATATCAAACTCCCTCAGGAGGGACAAATCCCATATATATCACTCACCCCTCAAAAGCCCCATGTGTCAAAGTCACCCAATCATCACCTTTATAACAACCCATGTTTCAGGACTGCGTTTGATGATGTCAAAGTGTACCCAACGACATGTTTTGAGTGTAGTGATTTCAGGTCAAAGAATCACACTCACCACCATCACTGTGAGAACTGACTGTGACTACCATGTCATGGTTCCATGTGTCAAACTCACGGTGGGTCTGTCTGGTACACTTGTTCTCTAACAAGTACCTATGTGTTTGGTTTGATATCTCCATATCATGACTAATGAGATTCTTTCATCAACCAACACCACAATATAGTCTTGTGTGTCATTGTTGTCTATCTACCTTCCACAATGACATCCGACTCGGGACATAATAAGAATGTCCAAACTCTTAGCATTTGTATGATCTCATCGTTCAGTTCCTCAACCTGAAAGCATACGTCATTGAGTATTGTCATTCTCTAGACATTCAATATGTTCTATCAACACAACTTAGAAATACAATCCCTTTCCTAATGAAAAACTCAAGGAAGGCAATCACCTCTGGTCGTGATATGTGTGTGTGGAAGGACGATTGGGTAGGTGATGGCTACAGCCAGTGCTGAATATCTGCCGACTTCTCCCAGACAACTTGCAAGACTTCAAAATTTCAAGCCTGACCTCTGATGATGGACCATGGGACACAGACTTCTTGTCTTATTGGTTTACAAAAGACACCACATATGATATCCTTTGAATGCCTCCCCCAAGATCACACTATGGGGATGACGGCTATGTGTGGGCTCACACCATTGACAGTTGCTACTCTTCTAACTCTACAATTTGGGATCCCTAAAAAGGTGGAGAACTGACAAGTCCTCTTTGCGGTAACATGTTGGCTCATTTGAAAAGATAGGAACTCCTCCATCTTTGAACATCACTCTCTACCAGCCCATGTCCTAGCTACACAATGCAAAGAAGAAACTGCAACCATCATACTTTCCTTCTAGAATCTAATGAGTCATAAAGATACTCAACAAGACTGATATTGGAACCCAATCAAGATATCGCAGGTCATGTTGATTCTGAACGTGGATATAGCAGTGAACAATCGAAAAAATGAGATGGCTTATAGTGGGATCATTAGAGATTCCATTGGACATTGGAAAATTGGAACATCACCCATTATCAATGGCTCTAATGCTACCATAGGATAACTTTAGGCTATCCTTGAAGGAATGTGCCAAGTCCAAAACGAAGATGATCCCAAATGCATACTCCTTAGTGACTCTTTCCTAGCAGTCATCTGGATTAATGATCAGGCAGGTGTACCTCCAAAATACAAGCTACTCATGGAAGGGATTAGAGACAGATGGAGGGTTTCCCTAGTCGAAACAATCATTCATGTCAAGTGGAACTAGAACAATCTAGCTGACCATTTGTCAAAGCATTATCTTAAACAACCATTCTTGAGCATCCGAATGCAAGCATGCCCTGATTTCCTACAAAGTAGTTATTATAGTGATCTTAGCACTTTTTCCCTTCTTTTTCATGTAACCCTAGTCAGCAATCAAGCCTAGGAGGAATCTCTGTAGTCAAGGCTTTGCCTTAGATGACAAAAAAAGAACATTGTCTAACATGCAAGATCACATAGTTAATATCAGATCTAACCATGACATGCTATGTTGATACACACCATGACCCAATATAGAAAATTACTCATTCATTATGAAAGATGATACAAGATAATAAGAAAGGAGAGCAAGAGTCATGGATAGTGATATAAAAAACCTAAACATATCTGACTTCGATCCAGCAATGAAAATATGGCTCTTTCCCTCCAATTTTTGCTCCTTACAAGAAATCAACTATAGTTACAAAGATGGAAACTAGAAATAAGATATAAAAAATGTTGTATTCTCTCCCAATGGAGAGGTTTGATCCTTCAAAAAGAGATGATATTTGTTCTTGGACTCCACCCCTTTTTATAAGAGGGAATGGGGCTTGCATTGATATATTTCCTATTTTGCTCATTCAAAGGGATTTAATTACATTCTTTCTTACACATAAATTTTATGGCCATTGGCCAACTTGCCTTTGTTCCTGATAAAGGGAGTATCTTTAACAATATTAATTTCTTACCCTGATTAAAAATAGAGAAATTTATTGAATTTTCTTATTTTAATTACTTGACTTCTCATTAATTTCTTTGACTCTGTTCATTGCAAATTTTCATTACACAAATTTTGATCATGTCATAAGTACCAAATTAGTGCAAAAATATATATTTCCTATAGGAAATTAAAATTTATTTCCAACTCAGATTTGAACATTAAATTTGGAGTTAATATGCAAAAGATATAGTGATTTTAATGTGGGATATATACATATATATACATGCACTATGGAAACTTGTGCAAACATCTTCCAAAAGTATTTTTGGGAATTTTCAAGATTTGAAGATTGGGTATTATCCTACAGAATCCAAAAAAATCTAATTAAGTAGAGAAAAGATAAACTAAGATAATTAGTTTTAAAACTAGGGAATTATAAAAAAAATGCACCTAAGGAATGAGCTAAAAGATGCAAATAAAATGCATAAATATGCATTTTTAGTTGGTCATTGAGGATGAGACCCAACAATGTACAATGAGGATATTAAGGGACCATATTTTGAGAAATGGTTTGAAACCATGAGATTGATATGGATATTGTGTACACCAATAAGGTATGGACCTTGGTTGATCAACTTGAAGGGGTAAAACTCATAGGGTGCAAATGGGTCTTCAAGAATAGGACTGACATGGATGGTAATGAACAAACCTACAAAAGTAGATTTGTTACAGATAATTTTAAAGAAATTCAAGGTGTTTCCTATGATGAAACTTTTTCACTAGTTTTCATGGTCAAATATATCATGATCACATTATCATCTTATCATGAATATGAGATTTTGTAAATGGATGTTAAATTTCTTTCCTTAACAAGAATCTTCTAAATGATGTGTATATGGCACAACCTGAAGGTTTTATTGCTCCAAATGAATCCAATAAAGTTTGTAAGATACAAAGGTAAATCTATTGGTTGAAGCAAGCAACTTGGAGGTAGAATCTTTATTTTTATGAGACAATCAAATAGTTTGGATTTATCCAACATAAATATGTACCTTGTGTTTATAAGAAGATTAGTGGGAGCATAAATTTATTTCTTACACTTTTATGTAGATGACATACTATTGATGAGAAATGGCATCCCTACTCTCCAAATGGTTTAAATATGGTTGTGTAATACCTTCTTCATGAATGACATAAGAGAAGAATCTTGTATACTAGGAATCAGGTGTTGGGTTTTAGGGGAGACAGAGAAGGCAGTGGAAAAAAAAAATTCTTCTTCCCGAACACAGTATAAAGGAATCGTGTCAATGTCTATATAGTAGGAAGGTTGGTTTATAGAGGCATACCTTGTCCCGAGGTTTTCTCGGTGACGTTACCTCGTAGCTTGCACGGTCTTCACCTCCGGTCTTGGACGGTGTCTATACAACTCTTGGTCTCACCGGGACTGTCGGCATTGACAACTGTCCACCAAGCGGCAGAAATATCCCGCCTTTGTAGCAGTCCACACAGATCACCTGGAACTCTGATCGTCTTGTCGCACAAGGCACTGGAAGGAGTCATACCTTCCTTTCGGCGTACTAGTCACTGACACACTCTCCTACAACCAGTTGTGTTTCTGTAGTTGTCTTTCCCTTGTTGTGCCTCCTTTATCGGGTAGCACTTGCTCGGGCTCTCATGGTTACCAAAACCAGAGAGAATGACAACTTTGCAGAGCAATTGGTGTTCTGAGTTGTTGTACCTAAGAAGCCCCCAATACCCCTATATATATAGGAGGGTCATGGGACATGGTTCTCTACCCCGGGCAATGCGGGATTAAAGCAGGAGTAGAAGGGTTCGAGATTTTCCACAAAACAACCAACTGTGCCAGCTGAACCGATCGTTTCAAGCATGAAACAGTCGGTTGGGGACCTGAGCCGATCGGTTCACACTTGAGCTGATCGGTTGGGACACCTGAGCTGATCGGTTCAAGCATGACCCGATCGATTCAAGCATGAGTCGATCGGTTCGTGGTCCTGGTCCAACCCAATTTGACTTTTTCCTCTTTTGTTTTGAATTGATCCAAATACTAATCCTTGTTCCAATCAAATTGGACAAGTGAAATGACAAGAAATTTCTCACCAACCTGACTTTCCCAACTTGCTCATTTGGACCTGTTGAGACGATCGATTCAACCCTTGAATCGGTCATTTCAACCTGTACTGAGCCGATTGGTTCATCACATGAGCCGATCGGTTCACCAAGCTGAGTCGATCGGTTCATCATATGAGCCGATCGGTTGGGAGTGCAGACTGTGCAAAATCAGTCAATTGTAGTTTCAATCAATCTGATACTCTAAACAATCGATCCAACACCTTGAACACTATGATATTGAGCTATCAATCGATTAGGTGTTTAATTGAACTACTAAACTCCTTTAGTAATCAATCTAAACATCATTTGAGGACAAACTCCTCTTCCAGGTTAAATCCTATGTGTGTGACCCTACAGGCCCATTTCACATTGGCAGTGAAAGTGCATAACACTTATGACTTCATAAGAAAAGAGCAGTGCCTAGTCGCACATCAGTGCTACCCAAGTGAAAAGGAAAGTTGGAGAACAACTTTCAATCCTACAATCCGTGAATGGTGTTACAGTGAATGTATAATTCATTTGTCTCTGATATCCCGAATGAACTCAAGGCATGGATCAGTCATCCTGTCAACGTTCATTCACTTTCTTGATCTCAGAGTAGATTGGAGGAGATATGTATGACATCAATATCACATATTAATTCACACATTCATGCACACGCCTATCTCAATCCTACTCATCAAGTGGCCATGGATATCAAACTCCCTCAGGAGGGACAAATCCCATATCTATCACTCACCCCTCAAAAGCCCCATGTGTCAAAGCCACCCAATCATCACCTTTATAACAATCCATGTTTCAGGATTGCATTTGATGATGTCAAAGTGTACCCAATGACATGTGTTGAGTGTAGTGATTTCAGGTCAAAGAATCACACTCACCACCATCACTGTGAGAACTGACTGTGACTACCATGTCATGGTTCCATGTGTCAAAGTCACGGTGGGTTTATCTGGTACACTTGTTCTCTAACAAGTATCTATGTATTTGGTTTGATATCTCCATATCATGACTAACGAGATTCTGTCATCAACCAACACCACAATCTAGTCTTGTGTTTCATTGTTGTCTATCTACCTTCCACAATGACATCCGACTAGGGACATAATAAGAATGTACAAACTCTTAGCATATGTATGATCTCATCGTTTAGGTCCTCAACCTGAAAGCATATGTCATTGAGTATTGTCATTCTCTAGACATTCAATCTGTTCTATCATTATCTCCTCTGATACCATACTCCCACTTGCACTGCGAGCCAATCACCCTTGAATCATATTCATAGTGATCTTCAAACATGTCCCACATGTTATTGTGATCTAGTTCTAACATAGTGAGTTATGGAAACACCTTGCCAAAGTCGGTATTAACTGCATATCTCTCATCTCTTCTCTGTATGTCACACGTATGAGATGGAGTTGCCATAATATGTGATCTAGTATTCCTTTGCTAACCTTTACCCAGATTGCATGACCAAGTATTCCTTATTTGTCATCAATGATTGGAGTATCTATAAGTTCATCTCATGAACTTCCAGATCCATATAGTATCCACTAATGTTCTCTAACACACGGATACTCGGCTTTTCCATTTAAACGGCTTTAATGGAACATTTCCATTTGTCAACAAACACTCACTTTTACATATCTCATATATTTTGCGATTAATTTTCTATCCTTTTTGGAAGTTTGCATCAGTGTAACTCTTTTCAGTGAACCCTTCTTTATTTACATAGAACTAGTACTTCTCAAGTACTTATCAAGTTCTTATGATATTCCAGTAACCTTTATTGGAACTAGACAGACATCCACTCGTCATGTCCTACATTCGAGTTATCAGGATGAGCATATCATATTATCATGTCCTACATACAAGATGATAAATGCATTTTGTTCTTTCCATGTCCATGCATGCAAGATGATGGGATTATTACATACATGATAGATCCTTATCTATTCTTAGTGTTTCCATTCTTCATAAGAATTGGATACTTGGCCTTGGGATACTAACTCCATGTAACATGGATAAGTTTTCTCCCACTGAATATGTACACACTGAACCCTTCAATATAGATTGCCAATGTATGCTTTCTCTTTTAGGTCAAGAGGTTTTCGAGAACTATCTCTATAGATCTCTATTCCTATTACATAGGAAACATCTCTATCTTCCTTAAAGATAATTTCCACTTTGGATTTCCATTCTAGAACATTTCCATTTCACATCAACATGTGGAATGTGAATATGCTCCCACTAAATCACAGATCCCTTCTTTATCTTTGTCATATCAGTCAAACCCTTTGACAATATTATCAAAGTAAAGATCTAGCTCTGAGTTTCTTGTACTCGATCAATCATATTGATTAGTCCATTGTAACTTATAGACTTCATTTGCATTAATGGATTCATAAACCTTATAGGTTGTGTCACGTACACATCCTTGTTTTTATTCCTCATAGGAATGTGGTTTTAGTATCCATATGCCAAATCTCTTAGTCATTAAGTTGCAATCAAGCATCATCCTTCTCAAAATGTTATCCATGTGTCTTAACGCTTAAGACTCATTCGCACTTATGGATTTCATTCCAATGGGTGCTACCATCAAGGTCATGCCTTATGGTTCACATGGAAGTCATTTAGGATGTATTGGTCATAAACCATAACTCAAAATTCGGTTCCTCATATTTATCTAGATAGTTGACTCATCACATGACCAACTCATCACATAGATAATCAAGGTGTATCTTTCAATGATATAAGAACTCACAACTCCTTGTGATTCTTAATGTCCTTTATTAGTGTGGGATATTCTTTATTTAAGAAGAAATTAGCTATTTGATAATCATCCTCTAACTCCTTAGAGTATGACTCCTTTTGATTTAGACATCACCATGCCTTAATCACGAGCTCTCTATGATACACTATCATAATCACTCATAAGGATCTCAAACATTTGGTTCAAGTATTTTATTCATTGATCTCATCAAGAATTAACACTCTACCAAATTCATACTTCATCTATGATATTCTTGAACACTTTAAGATATTCATATTGGTATTTCTCTAAACACCATTTAAAGCATTAAGTCCAATAGGTATGTAAATACATCACATGTATTATACCTAATAGGATAATCAATCTCCCACTACGACTAGTGAAGATTGATCATGTTCAAGAGATTCATGTCTCTTACTGGTTCTCTAACTAAAAGAGTCTATCTTTATCCATCGTATGGAAACTAGAAATGAATTTCTCATGATGATGCTAATTCATTGTTTGAGTTATCAATAACTTTTAGATATCATTTTATCTTATGCATACCAAGTACCACAAGATAAACAAGGCATTTCCACAAAGATCATATCTTTGAAATTGAAACATCAACTTTATTGATAGCTATCCTTGTCACAACAATATGCAACAATAAAATGTTTTTATTTATTGGCAAATATTAAATAGCAATTCTCAACTCTATTTCGTGCCCTTTAGGATAAAATAAACTGAAAGGTACTCCTATGTATGACAGCAACACTTGCTCTAATGATAGGTACTCCTTTCTTGGTCCTTTCACAAAGGCCATCACTTCTTTGTGGATCTTGCATATCATATATGACATATCCATATCTTGGTATCATATAAATCAGATAAACAAGCAGTTCATTTCATCATACCTTAGGTGGAGATCTCCATCCCCTCCTTCTTCTTCTTTTGTTCTTCCAGATATAGAGCAAAATTCCCTCGTTCCTTTTCCCCATGTGCCTTGAGGCTGAAGACGGCATGGATTGCTGGCTAGCATCAGAACACTTCTTTGCTTTACCCTTTTTCCTTTCCTTTAAGACTTACCCTTCATTGATCACATAAAACATTAGGGTTTGTCTTTCTTCATAATTGCCTCTACCATCCTCAACATGTCCAACAACTCTATCAACGCTAGTCAAAGTTGTTCATGTTGTAGTTCATCATGAACTATATGATTCTCGCAACATTTGCAGTATCATACCAGTAGCCAATTGTTGGCTCAAAGGAAATTCCAGTCTAGTCATACCCAATCACATTGAGTGTGTGAATACCTACTAGATCTTCTTCTATCATGACATACTAGTATAGTGTCTTGGAGACATCATATGTCTCATGTTGTCTCTACAACTCATAGTTCAGAGAACACAACATTAAGCACTCCACATCAATGGCATCTTCGGTATTCTTCCATATGCATCCTTTAAGCCATTGGTGTGGTGGGATTGAGTTCATCTGGTTCTGGTATAACTAGGACTTAGAACTTTCACTCTTTGATTGAGAACACTTCTCAATGTCCTAACCAGTCGTGGAATTATCCCCATTTAATTTTTTGGTATCAAAGATCGATCGCAAATAAAGTGATTATTGTTGATTAGTCATTTATTGTATAAAAGGAAATATATGCAATTTAGTCCAAAACTCAATTTTGACTTATTTGATTGATTTGAAAGGTTGACGATATAATTAGGACTTTGATTAATTATTGCTCCCACTATTTTTTTTCAAATTGATAGCCCTCACCATCAATTCAGAAGATTGCAGCGTACAATCTTCTAGTGGGTCAAGATCCTGAAATCCTCTTAGTCATGGACCAGCTAGGGCTGTCACCCACAACTTAGATCTTCCAGGTAGGCAACTTTTGCCAATTGTATCTTATGCAACTCTTGAAAGATGTCATATGCAAATCCTTGCCATGATCACCTCCATGCCTCAAGGTGCTAGATCCTATCTAGGTCACCTTGTTAAGTCTGACCCAAAGCCTACACGATGAATATGCACCCTGCTAGGGCAGACGCACATATTCATCCTTCATGCTTCCACAAGATAAACGGTGCACCACACTAGGGAGTGCCCACACTTGGCCAATCAAGCTTTTCATGTGTGTCGCATTTGGAAGGCATCTAAAACTTTAATATTTAATGAGGGATTTTGTTTTTATAGGTACATATACATACCCAATCACCAAAATATATAGTACATATCATATACATGCTATATCCCATAGAATACATGTGAAATGATAAAAGCGATGATTATGGCCATCCTAATGTGATTCCTCAAGCCAAGAGGAATCATGGTCATCTAGGTCCACATCACAAGCAACCCGTATAAGATAAACTTTGTGCTTTGCCATTATGGGTTTGATCGACTCATCTCCATGATTGATCGGCTCACCATCAGGCCGGTCGGTTGGGTGCCACCGGACGATCGACTGGTGCCTCCAGCCGATCAGTAATCTGGTCGTCATGCATCTCCTCAGGTCGCCACCCGCTCGTCTCACTCCTCAATCTAGTCGTATGGATCACCAACTCATCAGTTCACACCTTGAACCGATCCTCTGAGTTGTCGTCAAATTGTCATCCATTCTTTGACATAACATGAAATAAAAGATCTATCATATTTTACATTTGAAAAGGGAAACCCCGAGTTACATTCGGGGGGAGCAAAAGTAGGAAAGAACTCTTGAGTTATCTCGAGTTACATCAGGAATAAGGAGGTAGGGAATTGGTGCACAGACCAAGATGCAAGCAACCATATCCAACCAAGCACACATACATAGGGTTTATTGGCCATAACCATGCTATACATCCAGCACAAAACTCATTTAAGGGCGACGCGTATCGAGTGCATTCATATTACATATCATATATGTATATTGAGATTTGTGGATTTAGGATTGGACATCCATAAAGCCAATTTTATTCGCATTGTATGCAATAATTGAAGGCGACAAACCAAAATCGATCATATCAATAATCCTAAAGTATAGAGCAGTTGACGTGGCTCTGATACCACTGTTGGGTTTTAGGGGAGATAGAGAAGGTAGCGGAAACAAAAAATTTCTTCTTCCTGAACCCAGTATAAAGGAATCGCATCAACGTCTATACAGTAGGAAGGATGGTTTGTAGAGTCATACCTTGTCATGAGGCTTGCTCGGCGACGTTACCTCGCAACTTGCATGGTCTTCACCTCTGATCTTGAACGGTGTCTGTACAGCTCCTGGTCTCACCGGGACTGTCGGGAATGACAGCTGTCCACTGAGTGGTAGAAATCTCCCGCCTCTGTAGTAGTCCACACGAACCACCTGGAACTCTGATTTCCTTGTCGCACAAGGCAACGGAAGGAGTCATACCCTCATGTCAGTGTACTAGTCACTGACACACTCTCTTGCAACCAGTTCTCTTTCTGTAGTTGTCTTTCCCTTGTTGTGCCTCCCTTGTCGTGTAGCACTTGCTCGGGCTCTCCAAGTTACCACAACCAGATAGAACGACAACTTTGTAGAGCAACTGGAGTTCTGAGTTGTTGTACCTGAGAAGCCCCCAATACCCCTATATATAGGATGGTCATGGGACAGTGTTCTCTACCCCAGACAATGCGGGATTAAAGTAGGATTAGAAGTGTTTGAGATTTTCCACAAAACAACCAAATGCGCCAGTTGAATCGATCGTTTCAAGCATGAAACGGTCGGTTGGGGACTTGAGCTGATCGGTTCACACCTGAGCCAATCAGTTGGGACACTTGAGCTGATCGGTTCAAGCATGAGCCGATCGGCTCGTGGTCCTAGTCCAACTCAATTTGACTTTTTCCTCTTTTGTTTTGAATTGATCCAAATACCAATCCTTGATCCAATCAAATTGGACAAGTGAAACGAAAAGAAATTTCTCACCAACTTGACTTTCCCAACTTGCTTGTTTGGACCTATTGAGCTGATTGGTTCAACCCTTGAACTGGTCATTTCAACCTATCATGAGCTAATCGGTTCATTACATGAGCTGATCGGTTCACCAAGTTGAGTCGATCGGTTCATCATATGAGTCGATCGGTTGGGAGTGCAGACTGTTCAAAATCAGTCAATTGTAGTTTCAATCAATTTGATACTCTAATCAATCAGTCCAACACCTTGAACACTATGATATTGAGCTATCAATCAATTGAGTGTTTAATTGAACTACTAAACTCCTTTAGTAATCAATCTAAACATCATTTGTGGACAAACCCCTCTTCCAGGTTAACTCCTATGTGTGTGACCCTGCAGGCCCATTTCACGTTGGCACTGAAAGTCCATAACACTTATGACTTCACAAGCAAAGAGCGGTGCCTACTGATGTGTGCTATTTCAGCACATCTTTTCTGTGAATTATTAAGCTTGTCACATAGAAATACCCCATTCATCTCTTGAAATTGCACAAATTGCTATTTTCTTGTTTTTATCACAAATCTGACGATCATATGCATTTTATTGCAGTTTCAGGACCTGAGCCAATGGACTGGTACTGACAAACGATCGTCTCACCGCATCCAAATGATCGCCTGACGTCATGGAACGCTCGGTTCGCCTTCAAGAGTGGATCATTGCTTCAATGGCCGGGATCGCCTGATTCCATCTACCAGACGCTCGGCTGATGCCCATTGCTGAGGAACACAGAGCGGTTTTCAACTACGCCACCACCCTAATTAGGGTTGGCAGCCGATCGATTGGTTGCGTGTTCCAAAACCTTCCAACCGATCGGCTGGTTCCCGAACTGGTCGGTTGGCGGCGCGCAGATAGCAAAAATTCCCAGCCGTCAGCCCCAAAGAACCCTAAACCTAATGTATTCTTCCCCCCCTCCTTCTCCTATAAACGGAGGGGCATTTCCTCCTCTTGGATCATCTTGGATTTCTTGTATTGGGATTCTGAAGCAATTAGTCTTGTAATCATTTTCATATTATGCAATAAAGTAGATCTTAGTTCAAGCATAGCCCTTTCATTCTTGTTCTTGTCTTTTCTCCCCGCCTTAGTTTTAATCTTCTTCTTTCCGTTCTTTAATTCTGGAGCAAGGAACAAAGAACTAAGCCATTTCATCGTCTCTAGCATAAGGATTAATCTCCTAATTTCTGGGCTAGACTATGGCTTCATTTCTTTCTTCGTCCATCTCCCCTTTCTCCATGTATGAGTAGACTTTTATCGGGGCAAGGGGAATAATCCCTTAGCCATGGTTTTAATGACTTCTTCTTAAACAACTAGATGGTAATCGATTTTAATTGAATAGTTGATCTTCAGATCGCAAGTTAATCTGGATGGAAATGACCATGGAAATCCGAATTTAGAACAATAAAATCGATTACATAGACATTTTGATATGATCGTGGATTTTCATCTTTTAGGATGATAAACTAGGAAGCATGATCACCAAGACCAATGGGCTCATGTGGAGTTTCTCTCTTGTGAGTTTTTAAATTTGCAAACCTTCATCGAATCATCATTAAAGATTTAGTTGTTAAAACCTAGGCTAAGGTGGTGAAAACCCCTACGAGCCTCGATTTCCATCTCTTGATTTAATCACCGCATCCTTTGTTTTCTTTAATTCTTAGTCTTTCATTCACATAATTTTACTTGTGTTAACAATCATCTTATTTTCCGTGTGCATGTTATTCCTTGTTAAGTGCATTTCTTCTTGCATTAGTGTAATCAACCAAACCCCCAACTGGACTTTACTTTCTGCTTTAATCAAAAGAAAAATACCAAAAACAAATAATAAAGTTCTTCAAACTTTGGGTTCTAAAAAAAATCTCTTAAAAGTTGTCCTGTGGGATCGATCCTTCTATACTACCCTTAAAACCGGAAGTAAAAAAATGTTTAAACTCTAGGATTAACCATCTTAATGATTGATATTGCAAAATGATGAGTATCAATTTGGCGTCGTTGTCGGGGACAACGGATTGTTTTCTCGAACCCCAAAATAATTTTGAAAAACTTTTTTTCTTTTTTTTCATGCCTTTCGAGTAACATTCCGGAAGTGTACTCTTTCTGCCGAGTTTCCATTCCGGCAGTACATTTTTTCTGCACATGAATTAACTGCTTTATTTTGTGCATGTGACGCCCGAACGATGATTTTCAACCTTTCGATCCAGAAATAGAAAGAACTTTCCATCATCGAAATCGTCAAAATCTAGTGAGAATGAATGAATATGAGGTTGCCCGTAGAATCGACCAAGCTCTCGCAGCTCAAAGAGAGCTCATCCAAGCCGAATAAGAGGAAAGAGAAGCCGCTTTGCGAGAAGCCTTTAGGGCCGAGCAAGAAACCATAGAAGCCGATAGGAGGGAAGCCGAAAGGAAAAAACAATTAAAAGACTTTTCTGTTCCTAAAACGGCCTATGTGCAACACCCAGTCATACCCCCCGATATTATTGCTCCACAATTTGAAATCCGAACACAATGGATTACTATGATGCAAGCCAACCCCTTATCTGGCAATAATGGAGAAAGTTGTCAAGATCATCTTCAAAGGTTCATTGACCTTTGCTCCTTGAACAAACTCCCAGGTGTCTCTGAAGATGCCATCCGTCTTAGGTTGTTCAAATATTCCCTCTCCGGCCAAGCTAGTAGCTGGTACATGTAACATGCCTGACCTGGGTTATGAACTAACCCTAGATGTTTTGCTTAGAATATGATTAGGGGCTTGTGATTACCCCTTGATATGTCATTAAGCTTTAAGAGAATCTATAATTTCATTTCTGTCCTTTTAAAACAATGTTGTAATATTGTTTTGTTATGCAGGGACCTATGTGCAAATTACCCAATGAGAAGGTTTAACTTGCAAATTTCACATGTTAAGATGTTCCTTTGATGATGAAACATCATATTAATGAATATGTTGAGGTATGATGGATTCTCCAAGCTTGGGCACCAAGGTGCAGCTTGTGGAGCAGTCCTTGTGCTTAAAACCCTGACTTTGGTGTAAAGTGCAATTTACTCAAAATATGGGGTGCAACTTGTAAAATATACCTTCTAATATATCTTTTATGACTCTTGACATCTTTTAGAGAAGAAATGATGAGAGGGGCGCTTCAATTGAATAATTGGATAAGAAGGATGACCCTTGTAGTGAAAACACCTAGTATGAGTGAGAAGACCCTTCATATATGTATCCTAGTATGCATGTTGGTTTTCTCTACCCTTAGATCTTGAGTTTTGATGGACTTTTCATAGGATTATCATTCTTGGACGTGCCTTAGAAATAAGGAGGGACTTAGATGAGAATTCTATGTTTTAGAGGTCCTTATGGTGAAAATCAGCCTAAACTATATAAGCACCTTTCTTTCCAAACCAAACCAACGTTTTCCCTTCACTTCCTCACTTCTCATCTTTCTCAAACCGTCTAAGGAAGCTCTGGAGATCAGGGGGGCGACCAACCTGTTCTAGGTAAGAGAACACCACCTTCTAGCTTGAATTCATGGAGAAAATTCTTGTATAAGGTTGGTTTCATGGCTAATTCACTTAGGTTTCTTGTTCTAGCCTATTATCTCCATCTTTTCCTTGAAGAATCACCTTGGACCAACCTGTGGAGCTCAAGACGCCATTAAAGGCTTGAAGCTTGGAAGCTTGGAGCTCTAGGAACAACGTTTAAGGCGGGTTTTATAACTCTAAACCTTTTGCTTTCTTATGCATATCTTTGTACTTGCAAAAGTAGCTTGTTCTTCTTTTCCCCATCCTTCCTTGCTTTCCTGCAACTAAAACCATGAAGAACAGACCTTGATCTGGAGGTATAAGAAGATGGGCATGATTACCAATGTTACTTTATCTAACGGTCCTATTTTCCCCCCTTTGACCAAATGGTTTGGGGCAAACGGTTTGCAAAACCGTTTGAAGGGCAAACGGTTTCACAAGGTCGGTTGGAGAAAACGGTCTTCAAGACCATTTGAGTGCGTTGAACAAGCATTTACCGTTTGGGATTACTGTTCCTAATTATGTGGCCTAATGACCTACCAAATTTGATAGGTTAACTCCCAAGTAATCATGAGTTAAAGGCTATACAATTAGGCAATCGAATTGAATTAAGTGCTGATTTTCCAATCTGATTAACTTGAAATTTTTGGGCAAACGGTTTCAAACTGTTTGAGTGAGTTGACCAAGCATTGACCGTTTGTGATTCCTGTTCATAATCATGTTGGTTAATAACCCTCCAAATTTGAGGGATTAACTCCAAAGGAATCGTGAGTTGAAGGCTAATCAATTATGTAAACCCTAATTGGATTAAGTACTGACGTTCAACTTGATTGATAAGACTTTTTGGGTTTTCTTGCCCAAACGGTCTCAAGACCGTTTGGGGATCATCCAAACGGTCTCAAGACCGTTTGGAGGTCACCCAAGACCGTTTGGAGGCTAGGGTTGGATATGATTAAGTGTTTGAAGGACAAACGATATGGTGTTAACCCTAATCGACTAAGTGTTGGATTTGCATTGAATTGAGTGGATTGTTTGGGGATCACCCAAATGGTCTCAAGACCATTTGGAGGTCACTCAAGACCGTTTGGAGGTCTGGGGTCAAGTATAGTTGACCAATTGAAGGTCCAAAGGTACACAATTACAAGGCAATCAATTGATGATTTGACGATCAACTCAATAGCTCAAACCCTAATGATTTTTCACTAGAATCCAAGGATTGGGTGAGCCAAACGGTCTCAAGACCGTTTGGAACTCATCCAAACGGTCTCAAGACCGTTTGGAGGTCACCCAAGACCGTTTGGAGGTCTAGGGTTGAGTATGGTTAAGCAATTGATGATCCAATGATTCTAAGTTGGAATGTAATCAATTGTTGTTTTGGTGATCAATCCAATGATCCAAACCTTAATTGGTTGACTTGGATTTTGATGATATGATGGGCAAACGGTCTCAAGACCGTTTGGAGGTCATCCAAACGACCTCAAGACCATTTGGGGTCAGGTCATGTCCCATTTGATTGATGGTTCAATAGGTTCAAATCAATTAGACCCACATTGAAATATGTTGAAGGGTTATTGATTCCAAACCCTAATTTGATTGAGTTAAACCCTAATTGATGGTCAATTGCGGGTCAAGTGAGGGACAAATCAGTTGAAGGTTGACCTATTAAACTCAATTAAGGTATGAGTATAGGTCCAAATGATGATTAGTTCCATGAATTCGATGATTGAAGGAATCAACATTGGAAACCCTAATTCAATTGGATACATTATGAAGTGGAGGTCCAATGTGATTGAATCTTTAAGAATTAATATGATGAATGTTCTATTGATCCAATAATGATTAGTCACGATAATCAATGAAGGTGTGAAGGTTGAAACCCTAATAATACCTAAGTGCTTAAGAACCAATTAAAGGGAGAATTCTTAATTGTTTATAGGATTAATAGCTTGATACCCTATGTTGACCATAGTAGTATGTGCTTGGTTGAAGGGTTGTTGTGACCTAATCAATTTGAAAGAATGAGAAATTAGAATATATATATATATAGATATAAATATGAATCATGTAATGATCTGCTGTAGCACGATCGTGCAAGGGAGCACGGCCGTGGTAGCCTTAGCTTGCATGACCGTGCAAGGGAGCACGACCGTGGTAGTCTTACTTTGCACGACTGTGCAAGGTGGCACGGTCGTGGTGTCCTATTATGAAATTGATAAGTTTTGGTATTGTGTTGACATTGTTATATATGCATGTCCTTATTTGTATAAGTCACACATGCTGATATTATGAGGTAATCATAGCCAGGTATGAGTTATGATGTCATATTCCTTGAAAACAATTATAAGCTTTTAGAGTAATGATATGTGAAAAGTATATACATTGCTTCAATCAAGGTCATGCTAATAGATGACTTGATGCTGATATGGCACTTGATAGCAAGTGTTATGATGATACAAGGGTGTGAGCACCCATGTTCTTGAATCATAGTGATAAGATGATTAAGAATTGATATCCAGTTGATAAGTGATATGAGTTATACTTGTACATTTAGTATTCTTCTGTTATAGCCATGTTTAGTACTTGAATGTTTGGAAACATGTATGATGCTAAAAGAATACTGATATGTACCTAATAATCAAGTATAATCATACCATGTAGAGCCCTTCTCATAGATCCATCATTGTCAGAATTTAAATAATAGTGAAACAAGTTTTACAAAGGGAACTCCTGGATCACATACTTTAGAGTATGTGGGAGTATATGGAATAACTGATAAAAGCTAAGCTTGACAGGTTTCATATAGAGGTGATCAGATCCAGGTAAGATTTATAATGCTAATTGCATTAAGAACACTTGTTACCTATAATTCAAGAGTATAACTAAATGTCATGTTATCTGGTAAGTGATAACATATGAGCTTGATAGGTTGAATGAGCCACGAGTAATATGCTTTGTTGATCTTCAAAGGTCATATTATTTAGATAACTAGATAAAATGAGATGTTGCTTGGTAATAAATGCTATGATTAGTCCATGGGTTTGAACTCCCACATTCCGGATTTCATATTAATAAGATGGTTAGGGATTGATATCCCAATATTAAAAATATGAGGTATGACCTAAACCAAAGTGTTTCTATGTGAAATTCTATTACAGAATAATCCTATGAAAAGCTTAACTACAGACTAATGGGTTATGAATGTAAATAACCCTTGTATTACATAAGTAATGTTAAGTCTATATCATATGTACAAGTTATGTAGATATGTTGTGGAATTGGAATCCTAACACTTTGGGAGAAGGAGTATGGCTGCAGGCCATCCTTTCCCAAATAATAATGCCAGGCAATGGATATATGATCCAAGTCTGAAGGGAGTTAGTGATGTGATAAGTGACATGTGATTTTATCAATTTATAGTTGCATTGCCTTTAGTAGGAAGAATAGTTTAATCTGTTAAACATTGTTTTAACTACTCTCAAATATACATAACTTCTTTGTGTACATTTATTCTCTTATGCTGCAATAATTATGCTTCTGGCGAAGAGTTATATCTGTCACTGGGATGATTTTTATAATTGTCTCACCCCATAGATTTCAACCTTTAGGTGGACGTGGGCGAGGAGGCAGAAATCCTTCAATAGGTGAAGGGCAGCATCAGTAGTACCAAGGACAGCAGTGAAGCTTCAGGTGGAGGCATTAGCTGCTATGTCATGTGTATATAGTGTTAGAGTCCTATATGTTGTCTCTGTACTCTCAGGTCCTCGGAGTAATAGTTAGTGCTTTCGAGTTTTTGGTCCAGTCCTTAGAGACTTTTGTATCTTGCCTTACACAGTTTTACTGATGGATCAGTTGTAAACAACTTATCATGTTGCTTTATGAGAAAGCTTTACCTTTAAAGGATCTCTTCGTAAAAAGTTTAAAATTTTTAGTGATTTCTGGTAATCCGATGCTTAGTGAACGCTTCCGCATTAGTTAATCTTGTTTTCTCGAAATAGACGTAACAATTAGTGGTATCAGAGCTCTAGGTTCGCTGAGTCTACAGAGACATAGGACTAAGATTTGTAGAGTCTGTTCTAAGTTTTTTCCAGATTATCTGATAGTATCTTCTGCTCACATAGGAGGAGAAGAACTTGAAGATGTTTGGACCACATGAAGAGCATGCCAATGAGGGCAGTTCTGCTGCACTAGGAGGAGGTGCAGGAGACCAGAATAGGGAAGGACATGTACCTGAACACCCCCAGTTTGACCCAGCTGAGATAGAAAATCCAACTACTTATGCTTTATTTGATAAGTTTCTGGCAGCCATAACACACATAGCAGATAGGGTGCCACCATCTGCATCTAGGGCACCAGCCCATCAGGAAGGTTATGGAACTGGCAAGACTTTCGAGAGACTTCGCCGGGTGGGAGCCATAGACTATGCTGGTACATCTGATCCAGCAGATGCTGATCTATGGTTGACAGAGCTGGAAAAGGCTTTCAGGATCCTTGATATTCCTGAAGCGGAAAAGGTTAAGCATGTAGTATACCTCCTAAAAGGAAGTGCTGGTAATTGGTGGATGATAGAGGAAGATAAGAGACCAGGTGAAGAAATAGGATGGGAGGTTTTCCGACGAGAATTCATCAATAGATACTTCCCTAAGACGTATCTAGATGAGAAGATATCTTAATTTGAGAAGATCACACAAGGACTGATGAACGTTAGCGAGTATGAAGCTAAGTTCATGGAGTTACTACGGTTTTTGTCCACAGATGGCAGTTAGTGATGAAGAAAGAATTCGGCGTTTTGAGAAAGGATTGAATGCTGAACTAGCCACTCCTATGTCTGCCTTGGAGAATAGAGAAAGGTTTGCCACCTTTGTGGAGTCAGTAAGAAGGATAGAGAGGTCGGAAACCGTGAAACAACAGACAAGTAGTAAGAAGATGTACACCCAGCCTCAAGAACAAAGGCATGAAAGTTTTAAGAAGCCAAGATTTTCTACACCAACGACAATATCAGAATTCCCTACCCAGACACAATGGGTGTCAAGTGGAAATAGGGACCATAGTAGTATTCCAAGAAGACCCTCCGACATAGCCTCAGCATCGGTAACTGGATCGTATAGACACCTTGCACCCAGGATCTGTTACTTATGTAGACAACCGGGACATCTGGCAAGGGATTGTCCAGATAGGAATGCAATAATGACTCGACCTCAAGGACAGAGTCTGTAAGGCCCACAAGGGAGGCAATATAATAATAGAGGACGTGGACAAACATCCCATACAGGTCAGATGAAATAAGTATTGTTTTATTATTACATATTAGGATTCTATGTGTTAAAAATATGGAAGTTAGCTGGTTTTGAATTTCTTGACTAAGTCCTAGAAGGACACAAGAAAGATAAGAATTCATATCTTACTCAATATTCTTTAAAACAATTTATAATCTCCCTTAACTGTGTATTAAAAGGATGAGATATAGATGTGATACCTGAAGAATAACCTAGAATGATAAATTCTGCGTGTATAATGATATGAAAAGCAAAGAATTGTATCATAAGTAAAATACATACTACCTAATCTCAATACTTATATACCCTGGCCAGGTATATGGTTATTGCATATAAGGCAAGTATGACACTCTTAGATTGTTATCTTGTGATTACTCTGATCAGGTAATTATTATGAAACAATCTAAGGAGTATAAGAAAAATTAAATGAGAGGATCTTAGTGAATACTTAGTGAACATACTTTGTGAACATACTTAGTGAATATACTTAGTGAATTTCCTCAGTGAATACTTAGTGATCATAATCAGTGAATATACTCAGTGAACATACTCAGTGAATATACTCAGTGAATACTTAGTGAACATACTCAGTGAATATACTCAGTGAATACTCAGTGAACATACTTAGTGAATATACTCAGTGAATATACTCAGTGAATACTCAGTGAACATACTTAGTGAATATACTCAGTGAATATACTCAGTGAATACTCAGTGAACATACTTAGTGAATATACTCAGTGAATATACTCAGTGAATATACTCAGTGAATACTCAGTGAACATACTCAGTGAATATACTCAGTGAATACTCAGTGAACATACTTAGTGAATATACTCAGTGAATATACTCAGTGAATACTCAGTGAACATACTTAGTGAATATACTCAGTGAATACTCAGTGAACATATTTAGTGAATATACTCAGTGAACTTACTCAGTGAATACTTAGTGAGCAAACTTAGTGAATGTACTTAGTGAATATACTCAGTGAACTTACTCAGTGAATACTTAGTGAGCAAACTTAGTGAACATACTTAGTGAATATACTCAGTGAACTTACTCGGTGAATACTTAGTGAGCAAATTTAGTGAACATACTTAGTGAATATACTCAGTAAACTTACTCAGTGAATACTTAGTGAGCAAACTTAGTGAATATACTTAGTGAATATACTTAACGAACTCTTTCAGTAAAAGCCTTTGAAACAATACACTTAGTAGATTTACTTAGTGAAATCCTGCAAGACAAATTTCTTAGTGAACCTTCTCAGTGAATGTTTCCAAATTAATTGATTAGCAAGATATGATACTTAAATAATATCTGCTTCCTTTTATCTGAGATTTCGAGGACGAAATCCTTGTTAGGGGATATAATTTGTAACATCCCTGACCTGGGTTATGAACTAACCCTAGATGTTTTGCTTAAAATATGATTAGAGGGTTGTGATTACCCCTTGATATGTCATTAAGCTTTAAGAGAATCTATAATTTCATTTCTGTCCTTTTAAAACAATGTTGTAATATTGTTTTGTTATGCAGGGACCTATGTGCAAATTACCCAATGAGAAGGTTTAACTTGCAAATTTCACATGTTAAGATGTTCCTTTGATGATGAAACATCATATTAATGAATATGTTGAGGTATGATGGATTCTCCAAGCTTGGGCACCAAGGTGCAGCTTGTGGAGCAGTCCTTGTGCTTAAAACCCTGACTTTGGTGTAAAGTGCAATTTACTCAAAATATGGGGTGCAACTTGTAAAATATACCTTCTAGTATATCTTTTATGACTCTTGACATCTTTTAGAGAAGAAATGATGAGAGGGGCGCTTCAATTGAATAATTGGATAAGAAGGATGACCCTTGTAGTGAAAACACCTAGTATGAGTGAGAAGACCCTTCATATATGTATCCTAGTATGCATGTTGGTTTTCTCTACCCTTAGATCTTGAGTTTTTATGGACTTTGCATAGGATTATCATGCTTGGACGTGCCTTAGAAAGAAGGAGGGACTTAGATGAGAATTCTATGTTTTAGAGGTCCTTATGGTGAAAATCAGCCTAAACTATATAAGCACCTTTCTTTCCAAACCAAACCAACGTTTTCCCTTCACTTCCTCACTTCTCATCTTTCTCAAACCATCTAAGGAAGCTCTGGAGATCAGGTAGGGCGACCAACCTATTCTAGGTAAGAGAACACCACCTTCTAGCTTGAATTCATGGAGAAAATTCTTGTATAAGGTTGGTTTCATGGCTAATTCACTTAGGTTTCTTGTTCTAGCCTATCATCTCCATCTTTTCCTTGGAGAATCACCTTGGACCAACCTGTGGAGCTCAATACGCCATTAAAGGCTTGAAGCTTGGAAGCTTGGAGCTCTAGGAACAACGTTTAAGGCGGGTTTTATAACTCTAAACCTTTTGCTTTCTTATGCATATCTTTGTACTTGCAAAAGTAGCTTGTTCTTCTTTTCCCCATCCTTCCTTGCTTTCCTGCAACTAAAACCACGAAGAACAGACCTTGATCTGGAGGTAGAAGAAGATGGGCGTGATTACCAATGTTACTTTATCTAACGGTCCTGTTTTTCCCCCCTTTGACCAAATGGTTTGGGGCAAACGGTTTGCAAAACCATTTGAAGGGCAAACGGTTTCACAAGGTCGGTTGGAGAAAACGGTCTTCAAGACCATTTGGGTGCGTTTACCAAGCGTTGACCGTTTGGGATTACTGTTCCTAATTATGTGGCCTAATGACCTACCAAATTTGATAGGTTAACTCCCAAGGAATCATGAGTTAAAGGCTAAACAATTAGGCAATCGAATTGAATTAAGTGCTGATTTTCCAATCTGATTAACTTGAAATTTTTGGGCAAACGGTTTCAAACCATTTGAGTGAGTTGACCAAGCATTGACCGTTTGGGATTCCTGTTCATAATCATGTTGGTTAATAACCCTCCAAATTTGAGGGATTAACTCCAAAGGAATCGTGAGTCGAAGGCTAATCAATTATGTAAACCCTAATTGGATTAAGTGCTGACTTTCAACTTGATTGATAAGACTTTTTGGGTTTTCTTTCCCAAACGGTCTCAAGACCGTTTGGGGATCATCCAAACGGTCTCAAGACCGTTTGGAGGTCACCCAAGACCGTTTGGAGGTCTAGGGTTGGATATGGTTAAGTGTTTTAAGGACAAAAGATATGGTGTTAACCCTAATCGACTAAGTGTTGGATTTGCATTGAATTGAGTTGATTGTTTGGGGTTGATTGGCCCAAACGGTCTCAAGACCGTTTGGGGATCACCCAAATGGTCTCAAGACCGTTTGTCGGTCACTCAAGACCGTTTGGAGGTCTGGGGTCAAGTATAGTTGACCAATTGAAGGTCCAAAGGTACACAATTACAAGGCAATCAATTGCTGATTTGACGATCAACTCAATAGCTCAAACCCTAATGATTTTTCACTAGAATCCAAGGGTTGGGTGAGCCAAAGGGTCTCAAGACCGTTTGGAACTCATCCAAACGGTCTCAAGACCGTTTGGAGGTCACCCAAGACCGTTTTGAGGTCTAGGGGTGAGTATGGTTAAGCAATTGATGATCCAATGATACTAAGTTGGAATGTAATCAATTGTTGTTTTGGTGATCAATCCAATGATCCAAACCTTAATTGGTTGACTTGGATTTTGATGATATGATGGGCAAACGGTCTCAAGACCATTTGGAGGTCATCCAAACGACCTCAAGACCGTTTGGGGTCAGGTCATGTCCCATTTGATTGATGGTTCAATAGGTTCAAATCAATTAGACCCACATTGAAATATGTTGAAGGGTTATTGATTCCAAACCCTAATTTGATTGAGTTAAACCCTAATTGATGGTCAATTGTGGGTCAAGTGAGGGACAAATCAGTTGAAGGTTGACCTATTAAACTCAATTAAGGTATGAGTATAGGTCCAAATGATGATTAGTTCCATGAATTCGATGATTGAAGGAATCAACATTGGAAACCCTAATTCAATTGGATACCTTATGAAGTGGAGGTCCAATGTGATTGAATCTTTAAGAATTAAGATGATGAATGTTCTATTGATCCAATAATGATTAGTAATGATAATCAATATAGGTGTGAAGGTTGAAATCCTAATAATACCTAAGTTCTTAAGAACCAATTAAAGGGAGAATTCTTAATTGTTTATAGGATTAATAGCTTGATACCCTATGTTGACCATAGTAGTATGTTCTTGGTTGAAGGGTTGTTGTGACCTAATCAATTTGAAAGAATGAGAAATTAGAATATATATATATATATATATATATATATATATATATATATATATATATATATAAATATGAATCATGTAATGATTTGTTGTAGCACGATCGTTCAAGGGAGCACGGCCGTGGTAGCCTTAGCTTGCATGACCGTGCAAGGGAGCACGACCGTGGTAGTCTTACTTTGCACGACACGGCCGTGGTGTCCTATTATGAAATTGAGAAGTTTTGGTATTGTGTTGACATTGTTATATATGCATGTCCTTATTTGTATAAGTCATACAGGTTGATATTATGAGGTAATCATAGCCAGGTATGAGTTATGATGTCATATTCCTTGAAAACAATTATAAGCTTTTAGAGTAATGATATGTGAAAAGTATATACATTGCTTCAATCAAGGTCATGCTAATAGATGACTTGATGCTGATATGGCACTTGATAGCAAGTGTTATGATGATACAAGGGTGTGAGCACCCATGTTCTTGAATCATAGTGATAAGATGATTAAGAATTGATATCCATTTGATAACTGATATGAGTTATACTTGTACATTTAGTATTCTTCTGTTATAGCCATGTTTAGTACTTGAATGTTTGGAAACATGTATGATGCTAAAAGAATACTGATATGTACCTAATAATCAAGTATAATCATACCATGTAGAGCCATGATCATAGATCCATCATTGTCAGAATTTAAATAATAGTGAAACAAGTTTTACAAAGGGAACTCCTGGGTCACATACTTTAGAGTATGTGGGAGTATATGGAATAACTGATAAAAGCTAAGCTTGACAGGTTTCATATAGAGGTGATCAGATCCAGGTAAGATTTATAATGCTAATTGCATTAAGAACACTTGTTACCTATAATTCAAGAGTATAACTAAATGTCATGTTATCTGGTAAGTGATAACATATGAGCTTGATAGGTTGAATGAGCCATGAGTAATATGCTTTGTTGATCTTCAAAGGTCATATTATTTAGATAACTAGATAAAATGAGATGTTGCTTGGTAACAAATGCTATGATTAGTCCAGGGGTTTGAACTCCCACTTTCCGGATTTCATATTAATAAGATGGTTAGGGATTGATATCCCAATATTAAAAATATGAGGTATGACCTAAACCAAAGTGTTTCTATGTGAAATTATATTACAGAATAATCCTATGAAAAGCTTAACTACAGACTAATGGGTTATGAATGTAAATAACCCTTGTATTACATAAGTAATGTTAAGTCTATATCATATGTACAAGTTATGCAGATATGTTGTGGAGTTGGAATCCTAACACTTTGGGAGAAGGAGTATGGCTGCAGGCCATCCTTTCCCAAATAATAATGCCAGGCAATGGATATATGATCCAAGTCTGAAGGGAGTTAGTGATGTGATAAGTGACATGTGATTTTATCAATTTATAGTTGCATTGCCTTTAGTAGGAAGAATAGTTTAATCTGTTAAACATTGTTTTAACTACTCTCAAATATACATAACTTCTTTGTGTACATTTATTCTCTTATGCTGCAATAATTATGCTTCTGGCGAAGAGTTATATCTGTCACTGGGATGATTTTTATAATTGTCTCACCCCATAGATTTCAACCTTTAGGTGGACGTGGGCGAGGAGGCAGAAATCCTTCAATAGGTGAAGGGCAGCATCAGCAGTACCAAGGACAGCAGTGAAGCTTCAGGTGGAGGCATTAGCTGCTATGTCATGTGTAGATAGTGTTAGAGTCCTATATGTCGTCTTTGTACTCTCAGGTCCTCGGAGTAATAGTTAGTGCTTTCGAGTTTTTGGTCCAATCCTTAGAGACTTTTGTATCTTGCCTTACAGAGTTTTACTGATGGATCAGTTGTAAACGACTTATCATGTTGCTTTATGAGAAAGCTTTACCTTTAAAGGATCTCTTCGTAAAAAGTTTAAAATTTTTAGTGATTTCTGGTAATCCGATGCTTAGTGAATGCTTCCGCATTAGTTAATCTTGTTTTCTCGAAATAGACGTTACAATTAGTGGTATCAGAGCTCTAGGTTCGCTGAGTCTACAGAGACATAGGTTTAAGATTTGTAGAGTCTGTTCTAAGTTTTTTCCAGATTATCTGATAGTATCTTCTGCTCACATAGGAGGAGAAGAACTTGAAGATGTTTGGACCACATGAAGAGCATGCCAATGAGGGCAGTTCTGTTGCACTAGGAGGAGGTGCAGGAGACCAGAATAGGGAAGGGCATGTACCTGAACAGCCCTAGTTTGACCCAGCTGAGATAGAAAATCCAACTACTTATGCTTTATTTGATAAGTTTCTGGCAGCCATAACACACATAGCAGATAGGGTGCCACCATCTGCATCTAGGGCACCAGCCCATCAGGAACGTTATGGAACCGGCAAGACTTTCGAGAGACTTCGCCGGGTGGGAGCCATAGACTATGCTGGTACATCTGATCCAGCAGATGCTGATCTATGGTTGACAGAGCTGGAAAAGGCTTTCAGGATCCTTGATATTCCCGAAGCTGAAAAGGTTAAGCATGTGGTATACCTCCTAAAAGGAAGTGCTGGTAATTGGTGGATGATAGAGGAAGATAAGAGACCAGGTGAAGAAATAGGATGGGAGGTTTTCCGATGAGAATTCATCAATAGATACTTCCCTAAGACGTATCTAGATGAGAAGATCTCTTAATTTGAGAAGATCACACAAGGACTGATGAACGTTAGCGAGTATGAAGCTAAGTTCATGGAGTTACTACGGTTTTGTCCACAGATGGCAGTTAGTGATGAAGAAAGAATTCGGCGTTTTGAGAAAGGATTGAATGCTGAACTAGCCACTCCTATGTCTGCCATGGAGAATAGAGAAAGGTTTGCCACCTTTGTGGAGTTAGTAAGAAGGATAGAGAGGTCAGAAACCGTGAAACAACAGACAAGTAGTAAGAAGATGTACACCCAGCCTTAAGAACAAAGGCCTGAAAGTTTTAAGAAGCCAAGATTTTCTACAACAACGACAATATCAGAATTCCCTACCCAGACACAATGGGTGTCAAGTGGAAATAGGGACCATAGTAGTATTCCAAGAAGACCCTCCGACATAGCCTCAACATCGGTAACTGGATCGTATAGACACCTTGCACCCAGGATCTGTTACTTATGTAGACAACCGGGACATCTGGCAAGGGATTGTCTAGATAGGAATGCAATAATGACTCGACCTCAAGGACAGAGTCTGCAAGGCCCACAAGGGAGGCAATATAATAATAGAGGACGTGGACAAACATCCCATACAGGTAAGATGAAATAAGTATTGTTTTATTATTACATATTAGGATTCTATGTGTTAAAAATATGGAAGTTAGCTGGTTTTGAATATCTTGACTAAGTCCTAGAAGGACACAAGAAAGATAAGAATCCATATCTTACTCAATATTCTTTAAAACAATTTATAATCTCCCTTAACTGTGTATTAAAAGGATGAGATATAGATTTGATACCTGAAGAATAACCTAGAATGATAAATTCTTCGTGTATAATGATATGAAAAGCAAAGAATAGGATCATAAGTAAAATACATACTACCTAATCTCAATACTTATATACCCTGGCCAGGTATATGGTTATTGCAGATAAGGCAAGTATGACACTCTTAGATTGTTATCTTTTGATTACTCTGATCAGGTAATTATTATGAAACAATCTAAGGAGTATAAGAAAAATTAAATGAGAGGATCTTAGTGAATACTTAGTGAACATACTTTGTGAACATACTTAGTGAATATACTTAGTGAATTTCCTCAGTGAATACTTAGTGATCATACTCAGTGAATATACTCAGTGAACATACTCAGTGAATATACTCAGTGAATACTTAGTGAACATACTTAGTGAACATACTCAGTGAATATACTCAGTGAATACTCAATGAACATACTTAGTGAATATACTCAGTGAATATACTCAGTGAATACTCAGTGAACATACTTAATGAATATACTCAGTGAATATACTCAGTGAATACTCAGTGAACATACTTAGTGAATATACTCAGTGAATATACTCAGTGAATATACTCAGTGAATACTCAGTGAACATACTCAATGAATATACTCAGTGAATACTCAGTGAACATACTTAGTGAATATACTCAGTGAATATACTCAGTGAATACTCAGTGAACTTACTTAGTGAATATACTCAGTGAATACTCAGTGAACATATTTAGTGAATATACTCAGTGAACTTACTCAGTGAATACTTAGTGAGCAAACTTAGTGAATGTACTTAGTGAATATACTCAGTGAACTTACTCAGTGAATACTTAGTGAGCAAACTTAGTGAACATACTTAGTGAATATACTTAGTGAACTTACTCAGTGAATACTTAGTGAGCAAATTTAGTGAACATACTTAGTGAATATACTCAGTAAACTTACTCAGTGAATACTTAGTGAGCAAACTTAGTGAATATACTTAGTGAATATACTTAACGAACTCTTTCAGTAAAAGCCTTTGAAACAATACACTTAGTAAATTTACTTAGTGAAATCCTACAAGACAAATTTCTTAGTGAACCTTCTCAGTGAATGTTTCCAAACTAATTGATTAGCAAGATATGATACTTAAATAATATCTGCTTCCTTTTATCTCAGATTTCGAGGACGAAATCCTTGTTAGGGGATATAATTTGTAACATCCCTGACCTGGGTTATGAACTAACCCTAGATGTTTTGCTTAAAATATGATTAGAGGCTTGTGATTACCCCTTGATATGTCATTAAGCTTTAAGAGAATCTATAATTTCATTTCTGTCCTTTTAAAACAATGTTGTAATATTGTTTTGTTATGTAGGGACATATGTGCAAATTACCCAATGAGAAGGTTTAACTTGCAAATTTCACATGTTAAGATGTTCCTTTGATGATGAAACATCATATTAATGAATATGTTGAGGTATGATGGATTCTCCAAGCTTGGGCACCAAGGTGCAGCTTGTGGAGCAGTCCTTGTGCTTAAAACCCTGACTTTGGTGTAAAGTGCAATTTACTCAAAATATGGGGTGCAATTTGTAAAATATACCTTCTAGTATATCTTTTATGACTCTTGACATCTTTTAGAGAAGAAATGATGAGAGGGGCGCTTCAATTGAATAATTGGATAAGAAGGATGACCCTTGTAGTGAAAACACCTAGTATGAGTGAGAAGACCCTTCATATATGTATCCTAGTATGCATGTTGGTTTTCTCTACCCTTAGATCTTGAGTTTTGATGGACTTTGCATAGGATTATCATGCTTGGACGTGCCATAGAAAGAAGGAGGGACTTAGATGAGAATTCTATGTTTTAGAGGTCCTTATAGTGAAAATCAGCCTAAACTATATAAGCACCTTTCTTTCCAAACCAAACCAACGTTTTCCCTTCACTTCCTCACTTCTCATCTTTCTCAAACCGTCTAAGGAAGCTCTGGAGATCGGGGGGGCGACCAACCTGTTCTAGGTAAGAGAACACCACCTTCTAGCTTGAATTCATGGAGAAACTTCTTGTATAAGGTTGGTTTCATGGCTAATTCACTTAGGTTTCTTGTTCTAGCCTATCATCTACATCTTTTCCTTGGAGAATCACCTTGGACCAACCTGTGGAGCTCAAGACGCCATTAAAGGCTTGAAGCTTGGAAGCTTGGAGCTCTAGGAACAACGTTTAAGGCGGGTTTTATAACTCTAAACCTTTTGCTTTCTTATGCATATCTTTGTACTTGCAAAAGTAGCTTGTTCTTCTTTTCCCCATCCTTCTTTGCTTTCCTGCAACTAAAACCACGAAGAACAGACCTTGATCTGGAGGTAGAAGAAGATGGGCATGATTACCAATGTTACTTTATCTAACGGTCCTGTTTTTCCCCCCTTTGACCAAATGGTTTGGGGCAAACGGTTTGCAAAACCGTTTGAAGGGCAAACGGTTTCACAAGGTCGGTTGGAGAAAACGGTCTTCAAGACCATTTGAGTGCGTTGACCAAGAGTTTACCGTTTGGTATTACTGTTCCTAATTATGTGGCCTAATGACCTACCAAATTTGATAGGTTAACTCCCAAGGAATCATGAGTTAAAGGCTAAACAATTAGGCAATCGAATTGAATTAAGTGCTGATTTTCCAATCTGATTAACTTGAAATTTTTGGGCAAACGGTTTCAAACCGTTTGAGTGAGTTGACCAAGCATTGACCGTTTGGGATTCCTGTTCATAATCATGTTGGTTAATAACCCTCCAAATTTGAGGGATTAAATCCAAAGGAATCATGAGTCGAAGGCTAATCAATTATGTAAACCCTAATTGGATTAAGTGCTGACTTTCAACTTGATTGATAAGACTTTTTGGGTTTTCTTGCCCAAACGGTCTCAAGACCATTTGGGGATCATCCAAACGGTCTCAAGACCATTTGGAGGTCACCTAAGACCGTTTGGAGGTCTAGTGTTGGATATGGTTAAGTGTTTGAAGGACAAAAGATATGGTGTTAACCCTAATCGACTAAGTGTTGGATTTGCATTGAATTGAGTTGATTGTTTGGGGTTGATTGGCCCAAACGGTCTCAAGACCGTTTGGGGATCACCCAAATGGTCTCAAGACCGTTTGGAGGTCACTCAAGACCGTTTGGACGTCTGGGGTGAAGTATAGTTGACCAATTGAAGGTCCAAAGGTACACAATTACAAGGCAATCAATTGCTGATTTGACGATCAACTCAATAGCTCAAACCCTAATGATTTTTCACTAGAATCCAAGGGTTGGGTGAGCCAAACGGTCTCAAGACCATTTGGAACTCATCCAAATGGTCTCAAGACCGTTTGGAGGTTACCCAAGACCGTTTGGAGGTCTAGGGGTGAGTATGGTTAAGCAATTGATGATCCAATGATACTAAGTTGGAATGTAATCAATTGTTGTTTTGGTGATCAATCCAATGATCCAAACCTTAATTGGTTGACTTGGATTTTGATGATATGATGGGCAAATGGTCTCAAGACCGTTTGGAGGTCATCCAAACGACCTCAAGACCGTTTGGGGTCAGGTCATGTCCCATGTGATTGATGGTTCAATAGGTTCAAATCAATTAGACCCACATTGAAATATGTTGAAGGGTTATTGATTCCAAACCCTAATTTGATTGAGTTAAACCCTAATTGATGGTCAATTTCGGGTCAAGTGAGGGACAAATCAGTTGAAGTTTGACCTATTAAACTCAATTAAGGTATGAGTATAGGTCCAAATGATGATTAGTTCCATGAATTCGATGATTGAAGGAATCAACATTGGAAACCCTAATTCAATTGGATACCTTATGAAGTGGAGGTCCAATGTGATTGAATCTTTAAGAATTAAGATGATGAATGTTCTATTGATCCAATAATGATTAGTAATGATAATCAATGAAGGTGTGAAGGTTGAAACCCTAATAATACCTAAGTGCTTAAGAACCAATTAAAGGGAGAATTCTTAATTGTTTATAGGATTAATAGCTTGATACCCTATGTTGACCATAGTAGTATGTGCTTGGTTGAAGGGTTGTTGTGACCTAATCAATTTGAAAGAATGAGAAATTAGAATATATATATATATATATATATATATATATATATATATATATGAATCATGTAATGATCTGCTGTAGCACGACCGTGCAAGGGAGCACGGCCGTGGTAGCCTTAGCTTGCATGACCGTGCAAGGGAGCACGACCGTGGTAGTCTTACTTTGCACGACCGTGCAAGGTGGCACGGCCGTGGTGTCCTATTATGAAATTGAGAAGTTTTGGTATTGTGCTGACATTGTTATATATGCATGTCCTTATTTGTATAAGTCATACAGGTTGATATTATGAGGTAATCATAGCCAGGTATGATTTATGATGTCATATTCCTTGAAAACAATTATAAGCTTTTAGAGTAATGATATGTGAAAAGTATATACATTGCTTCAATCAAGGTCATGCTAATAGATGACTTGATGCTGATATGGCACTTGATAGCAAGTGTTATGATGATACAAGGGTGTGAGCACCCATGTTCTTGAATCATAGTGATAAGATGATTAAGAATTGATATCCAGTTGATAACTGATATGAGTTATACTTGTACATTTAGTATTCTTCTGTTATAGCCATGCTTAGTACTTGAATGTTTGGAAACATGTATGATGCTAAAAGAATACTGATATGTACCAAATAATCAAGTATAATCATACCATGTAGAGCCCTGATCATAGATCCATCATTGTCAGAATTTAAATAATAGTGAAACAAGTTTTACAAAGGGAACTCCTGGATCACATACTTTAGAGTATGTGGGAGTATATGGAATAACTGATAAAATCTAAGCTTGACAGGTTTCATATAGAGGTGATCAGATCTAGGTAATATTTATAATGCTAATTGCATTAAGAACACTTGTTACCTATAATTCAAGAGTATAACTAAATGTCATGTTATCTGGTAAGTGATAACATATGAGCTTGATAGGTTGAATGAGCCACGAGTAATATGCTTTGTTGATCTTCAAAGGTCATATTATTTAGATAACTAGATAAAATGAGATGTTGCTTGGTAACAAATGCTATGATTAGTCCAGGGGTTTGAACTCCCACATTCTGGATTTCATATTAATAATATGGTTAGGGATTGATATCCCAATATTAAAAATATGAGGTATGACCTAAACCAAAGTGTTTCTATGTGAAATTCTATTACAGAATAATCCTATGAAAAGCTTAACTACAGACTAATGGGTTATGAATGTAAATAACCCTTGTATTACATAAGTAATGTTAAGTCTATATCATATGTACAAGTTATGCAGATATGTTGTGGAGTTGGAATCCTAACACTTTGGGATAAGGAGTATGGCTGCAGGCCATCCTTTCCCAAATAATAATGCCAGGCAATCGATATATGATCCAAGTCTGAAGGGAGTTAGTGATGTGATAAGTGACATGTGATTTTATCAATTTATAGTTGCATTGCCTTTAGTAGGAAGAATAGTTTGATCTGTTAAACATTGTTTTAACTACTCTCAAATATACATAACTTCTTTGTGTACATTTATTCTCTTATGCTGCAATAATTATGCTTCTGGCGAAGAGTTATATCTCTCACTGGGATGATTTTTATAATTGTCTCACCCCGTAGATTTCAACCTTTAGGTGGACGTGGGCGAGGAGGCAGAAATCCTTCAATAGGTGAAGGGCAACATCAGCAGTACCAAGGACAGCAGTGAAGCTTCAGGTGGAGGCATTAGCTGCTATGTCATGTGTACATAGTGTTAGAGTCCTATATGTCGTCTCTGTACACTCAGGTCCTCGGAGTAATAGTTAGTGCTTTCGAGTTTTTGGTCCAGTCCTTAGATACTTTTGTATCTTGCCTTACAGAGTTTTACTGATGGATCAGTTGTAAACAACTTATCATGTTGCTTTATGAGAAAGCTTTACCTTTAAAGGATCTCTTCATAAAAAGTTTAAAATTTTTAGTGATTTCTGGTAATCCGATGCTTAGTGAACGCTTCCGCATTAGTTAATCTTGTTTTCTTGAAATAGACGTTACAGTACAAAACCATGGAGAGCGAAGAACATGTCACAACTTGGGAAGTTCTCCAAGGCAAGTTCCTTGAAAAATTTTACTCCCCGTCTCTCACCTATGAACTCAAGGGTCAAATAACTCATTTTTCTATGTCCCCAGGAGAGTCTTTCGGTGAAGCCTGGAAAAGATTCAAAGACTTACTTAGGAAGTGCCCCCACCATGATATCTCTCAAGCCCAACTCATAGAGATTTTCTATCATGGTGTTGATGATGATACCAAATTCTTTCTCAATTCCTCGTCTGGAGGAAATTTCATGCATCAAAGTTTAACTAGCGCATGGGAGGTAGTTAAACGGGCTTCCAAAACAAGGGCTAGAAGAGGGATTGGAGGAATCCTTAAGGTAGCCAAGGCAGAACTCAATAATGATATCCAAAGCATAGCGGAAAGCCTAAAATTAATTTCCTTAAAACAAGATCGGTTAGAGTCATCATTGGTCACCCTTTGGGAGTCACCCCATCAACTAAAGGACATGGATTCCCTTTGTGGTATTTGCCAAGGGTACGAGCATACCACCCTCCATTGTCGATATCTCTACAACACGCCCATGCAACCTGAAGTAGGACAACAAACAGAAGACCTCAACTCAATTCATACAATACCAGGCCAAGGTTACTACAATCCCAACCAACCTAGAAATCACCCTGGTTTTCAGTACGGGAACCCTTCAGGTGCCGAGAACTCTAACCAACTTCAACAAAGACCTCCCTACCCTCAAAGTAGCAATCGACCACCACCTGGATTCCCATACAACAATCAAAGAAATTTTGGAAATCACCAAAATTGACAACACTACCAACAATTCCAAAACCTAAACCTTCCACCCCAAAATCTAAACCAACCTCAACCTCCCCAGCCTCCTCCAAATGCCCTCCCTCCTCCTCCCCCAAGTAATCCTAACTGGGAAAGCATAGAACAAACCCTCGTGGCCATACAAGCCCATCAAAAGGCAACTGACGCACAGTTGGCCCGTCTGTTTGCCCAACAAAAACCTCCTGCGGGGACTTTTGCAGGACAGCCTGAAAACAACCCCAAACATCCTGAACAACTCAAGGTAGTCTCTACTCGTTCAGGAAAAATTCACACCCCTCCCCCTCCAGAAGAATCTTCAGACCCACCTCTAGAATTCGAGGATGAGGACATGGTAGTTGTTGAACCCGAAGTCACACCCAAACCATCCGTCCCCGAAACCCCTCAAGTGGAAGATGAAGAACCAGTTTACAAACCTCGACCTCCCTATCAAGCCTGCCTCAAACAAACAAGACTTGATGCCCGCTTTATGAAATTTAGGGATGCTATGAAAAAAATACATGTCGACATTCCCTTCCTTGATGCTTTGGCAGACATGCCCGCCTGGTCCAAGTACATGAAATCTCTCTTGACTAGGAAGTATGTTACTAAATAATACGAGACTGTTAAACTTGCTAGGACTACCTCTGACATTATCTTAAGTAAGATACCTAAAAAATAGAAGGATCCAGGTTCTTTTGGAATAGGATGCTACTTAGGTGACAATGCTTGTAGGAAAGGCCTAGCAAATTTAGGAGCCAGTATATCCATCATGCCATATAGTCTTTGCAAAAGATTAGGATTCAATGACATGTTACCCACGGCCATGACCATCCAACTAGCAAACTCATCCACAACTAAACCCATGGGAATCATAGAAGACATTCCGGTTAAAGTTGGAAAGGATGCATACGTCCCTTGTGATTTTGTGATCATGGATATCAAGGAAGATTTATGCTACCCCCTCATTTTTGGACGTCCCTTCTTATCCATTGCTCGTGCCTTAATTGATGTTGAGGCTGGTACCATTGTGTTAAGGCTAGGGAAGCAAAACCTAGAGTTTAGGGTGTTTGAAAGTACGAGAGGACCTAGTCTTAAGGAAGAAGTCTACCTCCTTGATTGCATTGACGAATTAAACCAACTAAGGAAAGAATGGGAATTAGTTGATGACCCCCTATGCACTGCTGTCACCATCCCCGCCAAATGTGATCTTGATAATGAACCATAAAATCAACTTAAGATTCATTTGGACAACTTTGAGGAAATCCCATGTGCTGAGATTGAAGACCTTAAAATGATCTCCACCATAGAAGAACGACCTGAACCACTAAAGGCCCCTGAAATGAAGGCTCTCCCCATAGGCCTGAAATACGTCTTTTTGGATGAACAACAATTATGCCCTATCATTATCAATTCTGACCTTACCATTGAACAGGAAAACATGCTTATGGGAGAACTTAGGAAAAGGAAGATAGCTCTAGGATAAAAAATGACGGATTTGGTTGGGATAGATCAATCCATTTGCATCCACAAAATCCCAATGATTGAAAATAGTAAACCTTCCCGAGACCCACAAAGGAAACTCAACCCAAACATGAAGGAAGTTGTCCGTCTTGAAGTGATTAAACTTTTGACTGTAGGAATCATCTACCCCATCTCTGACTCTCCTTGGGTCAGCCCTATCCAGGTCGTCCCCAAAAAGGGTGGGACCACAGTCGTTAGGAATGAGAAGAATGAGCTCATCCCCACCCGTACAGTCACAGGGTGGAGGATGTGCATTGACTACAGGAAACTCAACAAAGAAACTAGGAAAGACCACTTCCCTATTCCCTTCCTCGATCAAGCTCTTGAACATTTAGCTCATCAACAATACTTTTGCTATTTAGATGGCTACTCGGGTTTTTATCAGATTCCCATTCATCTTGAAGACCAAGAGAAGACCACCTTCATATGCCCTTTTGGTACATATGCTTTTAGACGAATGCCCTTTGGCCTGTGCAATGCACCAACCACTTTTCAAAGATGTATGTCTGCCATTTTTTCAGGGTTAACTTAGACTGTCATGGAAGTGTTCATGGACGATTTCTCTGTCTATGGAGATAGTTTCACCTCTTTCCTTGGAAACCTCTATCTTGTTCTTGATAGATGCATCGAGTCACATTTAGTCCTTAATTGGGAAAAGTGTCACTTCATGGTCAAGGAGGGTATTGTTCTAGGCCATAAGGTGAGAAACCAGGGCATTGAAGTTGACCAAGCCAAGATTGAGGTCATCACCAAGCTCCCCCCTCCCACCTCAGTCAAATACATCTGAGCCTTCTTAGGACATGCCGGGTTCTATCGGCGATTCATCTGTGACTTTTCCAAAATCACAAAACCTCTCACCAATCTTCTTCAAAAGGAGGTGCCTTTCCATTTTGATACGGCATGCATGGAGAGCTTTCTATGTTTGAAAAAGGCTCTCACCACCACTCCTATCATCCGTGCTCCTGACTGGGCCTTACCCTTTGAAATCATGTGTGATGCTAGTGATTTTGTTGTAGGTGCCATTTTAGGACAAAGAATTGACAAAAAACACCATGTCATTTATTATGCATCCAAGACCCTCAGTGAAATTACACAGTCACCAAAAAAGAAATGCTAGCCATTGTCTTTGCATTCGATAAATTTCGCTCATATCTTGTTGGTTCAAAGGTTATTGTGTACACTGATCATGCAGCTATTCGCTACCTCATGACCAAAAAGGATGCCAAGCCTATACTCATAAGATGGATTTTGTTATTGCAGGAATTTGATCTAGAAATCCTAGACAAAAAGGGCTCTGAAAATGTCGTGGTTGACCACCTCAGTAGACTTAGCTATAGCCCCATTGATGAACACCCCATAAATGAATCCTTACCCGATGACCAATTGCGCAAGGTTGACTCCCAATTTCCTTGGTTTGCTGATTTTGTAAACTATTTAGCTGTAGGTGTATTGCATCCCGAGTATACGGGACATTCTAAAGCTAAATTTTTTACATTATGTCAAAAATTATTATTGGGATGAACCTTATTTGTTTCGAGTTTGTGCCAATGTTTTATATCGTCGTTGTGTGTCCCACGAAGAAAGCATCGCCATTTTGGAACAATGTCACTCTGGCCCCTATGGTGGTCACATGAGTTCCCAAAAAACGGCTAGGAAAGTCCTACAATGCGGATTCTTTTGGCCTACCATCTTCAAAGACTCGTATGATTATGTGCTTTCATGTGACCAATGTCAAAGGACGGGTAATATTTCCAAACGTGACCAAATGCCTCTCACCTCTTGGCAGGAATTAGAGATTTTTGATGTTTGGGGGATCGACTATATGGGCCCATTTCCTTCTTCTTATGGGTTTACTTACATTTTAGTCGCAGTCGATTACGTGTCAAAGTGGGTTGAAGCCATACCTACTAAAACATGTGACTCTAAACCCATTAAGAAACTTTTTAAAGATTTCATTTTTCCTAGATTTGGAGTCCCTCGCACCGTCATTTCTGACGGGGGATCCCATTTTTTGGAGAAACATTTTGAGGCTCTTTTGAAAAAATACGGGGTATATCACAAAGTCGCCACTCCTTACCATCCTCAGACCAGTGGGCAGGTAGAAGTATCCAACAGACAAATCAAATCCATTTTAGAAAAAATTGTTGGACGAACTAGGAAAGATTGGGCGTTAAAAATCAATGACGCCTTGTGGGCATACCGTACTGCCTACAAAACACCCATTGGCACCACCCCTTTCAGTTTGATCTATGGTAAATCTTGTCACTTACCAATAGAACTAGAGCACAAAGCAAGATGGGCCATCAAAAGTTTGAATTTTGATCTTTCCATGGCTAGAGAGAAACGTTTTCTCCAAATGAATGAGCTTGATGAACTTAGGATGAGTGCCTATGAAAATGTAAGAATCTACAAATACCGAACCAAAATGTGGCATGATTGTCACATCAAGCGCAAAGACATTAGAGAGGGGGATCAAGTTTTAGTTTTTAATTCGAGATTATGACTTTTTCCTGGAAAACTCAAGTCGAGATGGTATGGCCCCTACATTGTCAAGTGTGCTTATCCACATGGCACTTTTCTTCTCTGGGATAAAGTTCTGGGTGAGTTTAAGGTCAATGGGCACCGTCTTAAAAGATATATCACCACTGAATATATTGTCGCATCCGACTCAACCAAATTTCCACCCTTGAAGGATCTGAACCTCACTGACCCTTCACCTCCCCCGGATTCCAATTAATCTGATTCTGGTCGAGCCACGACGTAAAATAAGGCGCTAGTTTGGAGGCAACCAAACACTATCTTCGCTTCTCGTTTGTTTTCTTGTTTTCGTTCTTTTAGTTCTTTTTCTTCTTGTTCCTGATGTCGAGCCGATCGGTTCCCACAGCCAGACGCTCGGCTCGATGCAACGAAACGACTGGTTGGATTTCCAGACGCTCAGCTCGTCCGAACGTAGCCTCTGTCCTTTACTGTTTTTCTTTTGGCGGCCAAGGGAGACTTGACGATCGTTTGGCTATCCAACCGATCGACTCGAGGGTCCATTGATCTATATAACGTACCAGACGCAAGGCCTTTCTCCCCTCCTCGCAAACCCTATCTGTCCCCCCCTTCGCTATTCTCTTGATCGCTCGTTGGTTCCGCCGCACGTCTGGTGCTTCATCCACGCGCCCGAAGACGACGCCGCCCGTCTCGTTTACGACTGACGGAGCCTCTCCATCCATGCCGCCTCTCTGATTCTAGTTTCTCAGCCGGACGACTCACCTGAGTCGTCCGTCTCGCTTTCGGGCAGCCCGCTCTCACCTGAGCCAGCTGTCCGCTTGTCCGGGATTGAGCCGCCCGCCTGGCCTCTACCACCGCCCGTCTTGCTCTCCAGACGATCGACGAAACCCGCGTCGCCATCATCACAGGCGTCCATCTTAGGGGCCGAAATGCCCGATTCATCTGCCCGGTGTCGTCCGCAACAGACGGCCAAAGCTAGATCCACCGAGTGTTTAACCGACCGCCTAGTTGTTCAGCCGCTTTCCTGGTTGGGAAGTCGCCTGTTTCGATCGACAGACGATCGGCGGGTTTTGTTCTGCATCACCACCTCCTCCGCTTCCTCCATGAGGCAGTCGTTCGCTTGTCTGAGTCTCAGCCGACTGTTTGGTTACTCCAGTCACCCATCTCATCTGCCAAAATGACCATTTCGGCACACCAGACGATCGTTTGAATCCCCAGATGACCGGTTGGCTTTCCCAGACGATCGGTTTCTCCCTGCAGCAGTGATGTTCAGCCGCTTTCGCAAGGGCAAGGGCAAGGCCCCTGCATCCTCTTCCAGAGATCCTCCTGGTCGTTCCAGTTCGCATCCCAGAATCCAATTCCGCACACCCTCTCCTATGGGTGAGTCATCTCCCGAGCCAGTCGAGGAGATGCTTCGGGACATCGACGAGGCAGATGAGCTTCTCCGCGAGATGGAAGGCACTTAGAAGGCAGCCAATGATCCAGATTCGACCACCCCTCGTTCACCCCGTATAGCACCTATTCCGGGTAGCTATGACCAGTTCACTAGCACTGACCACCGCCAACGTTATGAGGAGATGTTCGCAATTGGTGTTTCTTTGCCTCGTTGGGCGTGCGGCACAACCCTTGATGCTTTGGGCATTCGCGACGCCGTCGACGATATCCTCCGCAGAAACAACATGCTTGTCTTTCCCTACCGTGTCACCTCCGTCTACTATGATCTTACTCTCGAGTTTTTGAGCACTTTCCGCAGGTTACACGGTTCTTTCGGAAACTCAAGTTGTAAATACCGGATTTTTGGGGAAAATCTGGAATCATCCGCCAGGCAAATCACTTCGTTCATCCTCGATGGTAGGGATGACTATTGGCTAGACCAATGTATGGTGTGGTCTCATGACTCCTACCCAGACCATTACGACCGAGATAAGTTTTGGGCAGAGATCCCCGGGCTCCTTCCATGTCTTCCTAGTGGGCCCAAAGCCTCCTGCATTCACAACTCGGTGGTCCGTTACCTTCACTGTATTTTATCTTGCACCATTTTCAGTCGGGAAGGTATTCAGGGGCAATTACTCAAGTAGAGCTTTATGCCCTTTGGTGTCTTTTACATGAAGAGCCTTTTAACTGGGGCAATGCTATCATTGAGCATTTTGGTACCCAAGCTAGCCGAGCCACTTCCTCTTCTTTTCGCATTGGCCACTATGTTACCCAACTCGCCATCTTTTTGGGTTACACCCACATCGCCTTCCCTCCACTTGAGCTCAAACATCACCTCATCAACACCCACTATTTGAAGAACAGTAGGTTTATCCGGTTGGGCACCGAAGGCATTTATTACCTTTTGTTCAAAGACACTCAGGTGGTCCTCCAGATCCCGTTACATTCGCGGTTTGCAGCAGCAAACTACGTCTACGAGTTGACTGATTTACCGAGCCATATCCAGATATTCTACCTAGAGCATCCAGATCCAGTCACCTTCCCCGAGCCACAGCCTCACAGGAGGAGCCTCTCTTTAGAGTCACACGACGAAGACAATGGACCACCACCGCCACCTTCCAGACGTCGCACCAGGCGGCGACCAGATGAAGACTTCGGTCCTTACGGCTTCTACGAGATCCAGACTCAGCTGGATGAGATTCATCTAGAGCAACAGAGACATGGCCACCAACTCATTCACATGTACCTGATGCAGCGTTCGCAGGAGTCTTGGCATGTGGATTGCGATCACTATGCCCCTAGTCGACCTGCTTATGATGAGTATGGAGCACACCAGAGTTATCCAGGCCCTAATTCTTCTTATTGGGCAAACTACTACTCCTCCCACCAGCAGCACCCTCCACCGCAGTGACTCTTCCCTCCATCTCGCTCTTAGAGTTTGCTCGGGTCGAGCAAATTTCTAAGTTCGGGGTGGGGGTGGGTGGTACGTGATCCACCCTTTATCTTCCCTTTTCAACATTTTTCTCTCCATTTTTATTTGTTTTGCTTTGTTTACTTTCAAACATAAGGCCTTTATCTAGCCGGCCAAATGTTGTACTTTAGCTTCAAAAATCAATTGCAGTATCATTTTAATTTCAAACAACTTTGCAATATCAAGTTCCCTATGATCATGATAGCAATTTTTGGAAACGGTGGCAAGCCTTAGAGTATCAAATAGAATCAAATGCATATTTTCTTAATTTTAGCATTAGATTAACTTATTTGTTTTTTTTCTTATATAATGTAGCTACATGTCTCTTCTATCTTATGCAACGACAACTCAAAAAAAAATTGTTGCATGGGAAAAATAAATTGCATGCGAACCCTAAGTCCGGGGTGGCATGCCCTTCTTCCATACCCCACAAAGGGGCGTACCGTCAAAAGATGCCAAAAAGAGCACAAAACAAATTGTGGTCAATGTAATCACAAGTCCATGAAAAAATTATATCCCAAGTCGAATAGAGGAGGGATTTTTCCGTCACACCTCAAATTCTCTACTCTCGTGCAACAATCAACCCGATGAAAAAAAATGATGAGTGTCGAAGTGCAAGTTAGATCAAGACTATTTTTACAAAGTATAAGTTTAAAAAAAATTAAGTTATGAAAAATGTTTTCTTGAGAAACATGGTGCTTGCAATTTGTGGTTCTAGGAGTAGGTTCACTTGGCCATGAAAAGGATAGAAAAATTGCTAATCTAGGGAGGATGAACTTGTTATTCCAAAATTCTTGGAATCTTTTTGATTTTTCAATTGCTTGAGGACAAGCAAAACTTTAAGTCCGCGGTATTTTGATGTGTGCTACTTCAACACATCTTTTCTGTGAATTATTAAGCTTGTCACATAGAAATACCCCATTCATCTCTTGAAATTGCACAAATTGCTATTTTCTTGTTTTTATCACAAATCTGACAATCATATGCATTTTATTGCAGTTTCAGGACCTGAGCCGATCGACTGGTACTGAAAATCGATCGTCTCACCGCATCCAAATGATCGCCTGACATCATGAAACACTCGGTTCGCCTTCAAGCGTGGATCATTGCTTCAATGGTCAGGATCGCCTGATTCCATCTACCAGACGCTCGGCTGATGCCCATTGCTGAGCAACACGGAGCGGTTTTCAACTATGCCGCCACCCTAATTAGGGTTGGCAGCCGATCGATTGGTTGCGTGTTCCATAACCTTCCAACCGATCGGCTGGTTCCCAAACTGGTCGGTTGGCGGCGCGCAGACAGCAAAACGTCCCAGCCGTCAGCCCCAAAGAACCCTAAATCTAATGTATTCTCCCCCCCTCCTTCTCCTATAAAAGGAGGGGAACTTCCTCCTCTTGGATCATCTTGGATTTCTTGTATTGGGATTCTGAAGCAATTAGTCTTGTAATCATTTTCATATTATGCAATAAAGTAGATCTTAGTTCAAGCATAGCTCTTTCATTCTTGTTCTTGTATTTTCTCCCCGCCTTACTTTTAATCTTCTTATTTCCGTTCTTTAATTCTGGAGCAAGGAACAAAGAACTAAGCCATTTCATCGTCTCTAGCATAAGGATTAATCTCCTGATTTTTGGGCTAGACTATGGCTTCATTCCTTTCTTCCTCTGTCTCCCCTTTCTCCATGTGTGAGTAGACTTTTATCGGGGCAAGGGGAATAACCCCTTATCCATGGTTTTAACGACTTCTTCTTAAATGATTAGATAGTAATCGATTTTAATTGAATAGTTGATCTTCGGATCGCATGTTATTCTGGATGGAAATGACCATGGAAATCCGGATTTAGAATAATAAAATCGATTACATAGACATTTTGATATGACCGTGGATTTTCGTCTTTTAGGATGATAAACTAGGAAGCGTGAGCACCAAGACCAATGGGCTCATGTGGAGTTTCTCTCTTGTGAGTTTTTAAATTTGCAAACCTTCATCGAATCTTCATTTAAGATTTAGTTGTTAAAACCTAGGCTAAGGTGGTGAAAACCCCTACGAGCCTCGATTTCCATCTCTTGATTTAATCACTGCATCCTTTGTTTTCTTTAACTCTTAGTCTTGCATTCACATAATTTTACTTATGTTAACAATCATCTTATTTGCCTTGTGCATGTTATTCCTTGTTAAGTACATTTCTTCTTGCATTAGTGTAATCAACCTAACCCCCAACTGGACTTACTTTCTTCTTTAATCAAAAGAAAAATACCAAAAACAAATAATAAAGTTCTTCAAACTTTGGGTTCTAAAAAAACAATCTCTTAAAAGTTGTCATGTGGGATCGATCCTTCTATACTACCCTTAAAACCGGAAGTAAAAAAAAGGTTTAAACTCTAGGATTAACCATCTTAGTGATTGATATTGCAAAATGACAAGTATCACCTAGTCGCACATCAGTGCTACCCAAGTGAAAAGGAAAGTTGGAGAACAACTTTCAATCCTACAATCTGTTAATGGTGTTACAGTTAATGTATAATTCCTTTGTCTCTGATATCCTAAATGAACTCAAGGCATGGATCAGTCATCCTGTCAACGTTCATTCACTTTCTTGATCTCAGAGTAGATTGGAGTAGATATGTATGACATCAATATCACATACTGATTCACATATGTGTGCGCACGCCTATCTCAATCCTACTCATCAAGTGGCCATGGATATCAAACTCCCTCAGGAGGGACAAATCCCATATCTATCACTCACCGCTCAAAAGCCCCATGTGTCAAAGCCACCCAATCATCACCTTTATAACAATCCATGTTTTAGGACTGCGTTTGATGATGTCAAAGTGTACCCAACGACATATGTTGAGTGTAGTGATTTTAGGTCAAAGAATCGCACTCACCACCATCACTGTGAGAACTGATTGTGACTACCATGTCATGGTTCCATGTGTCAAACTCATGGTGGGTCTGTCCGGTACACTTGTTCTCTAACAAGTATCTATGTATTTGGTTTGATATCTCCATATCATGACTAACGAGATTCTGTCATCAACCAACACCACAATCTAGTCTTGTGTATCATTGTTGTCTATCTACCTTCCACAATGACATATGACTAGGGACATAATAAGAATGTACAAACTCTTAGCATCTTTATGATCTCATCGTTCAGGTCCTCAACCTGGAAGCATACGTCATTGAGTAATGTCATTCTCTAGACATTCAATTTGTTCTATCATTATCTCATATGACTATCCAAAAAGAATTGGGTACTATGTCATTCCACTTGTTATGTTTTTAGTGGTCCCTAGTGCAAGTGGGAGACTATTGGTTATATGCCTTGAGATCCATCATGTGATGATTGTAAAATGGATATTTTCTATTTTATTTGATTATTAATAAAATGTCATTCCACTTGTTATGTTTGTTTCAATATTGAGATAATGAGTAAACCTAATATTCTCATAGAAGTGTTTTGAATTAATGACATATGGTTTGGGTGTGGACCTAAACATGAGATCAGATATATAATAAGAGTACTTATTCTTGATATGTCCCTATACTAGCATGTATGATGAGTGATGAATATGTCTCTTTTGCATTGATATTGGATGTTACTCAGGTGCATGGGAACTTGTTAGCGAAGATAAGTTGTACTATATGGACACACCTTGAGATTTACATGTGGAAGTCATGTAATAACATGTTAGAGTCATATATCAATGTGATAGTGATGACTATGATCCTTAGACCTAGAGTCACTACAATAATCGCATTTTATTTTGTGTTCATTGACTACTAGCCCAATGTGCTCTAAATAAGAGTCACCAAAAAGGTTAATTGGGTGCATTGTGACTCATGGGAATGATTGTGAGTTATGTAGATGGAATTTGTGCCTACTTTGCAGTGATATCTCGGTCAAATGATAAGTGAGACCATGAAATGCAAGGATTTTCTAATGCGAGTCAATATATGATATTGAGGTCATGATATCTCAGTAGTCTGCTCTTATTCAAGGAACAAAAAATGTTAATACAATGATATTCCATGTCTTAGTTTCAAATTGGATATATGTTACAAAGGGATTATACTGTCATGGTAACATTAGTCTCTTTATAGCTTGTAGTTGTCATCCAATCCATTCATGTTACTTGGGTGGAAATAATGGGTGGCTAGACACCAATCTTTGTGTGTGTTGTTTTGAACATCACTACCAATGTAATCAGGAACCTACCACATCACAGGCAAAAGGATGTATAAGAGAATGAAGTTCATAATCAAACAAATAATTAGAATAATTATGGATCATAAATATGTTGATTTCTTATCTGATCTAGTGATCAGAATGTCTGGTCGGCAGATCAGATTGGTCAAGTAAATTGATCAATCAATTATCAATTAGTTGACTAAGTTTTGTATTGTACTTCCCTAGTCTGTCGATTGGATATCTGGGTCAGACGATAAATTCAATAAGGAATGCTTCAAATTATAACACAATTCATATCCATATTTGTACTGATCTGATCAGATGATTAGGTAACATGTTCTACTAATCAGAATGCATATTGAGTCTGAGTAAGACCTTGATCGGATGGTCAGAACTATACTCTAATTTTTTCATTATTCGGGATTGCAAATAGGGAAGGGATTGAAATTAGGTTTTCCCAAGACCATGAGTCTCCAATATATAGGGGACACGTCCCACAGTGTTGGACAACTTGTGGGAAAAGTTGTCTATCATATCTCTCTTGCAAAGAGGGGAAGAAACCCAAATGATGGATGCCTGAGATAAGAGAAGAAAGGTAGTTCTGGAACTATATGGAAATATGGCGACATAGATGGCAATGGAAACAAAAAAATCTTTCCATATTCCTCATAAACTAGTGGATCGAGTAAACAACTATGAACAAAAGGAAGGTACTAGGAATGTACATGGTCCTGGAGCAAGTCCAGTGACAATCCTTGCAGCGTTGTGCTTCTTTCTCAAGAAACACCCAGACAGTAGTTGGTGGCAGCCTACTGGTATAGCATCATAGATGGTGGTTTATGGCATCCTCCTAGTATATGGTGACGGTATCCATGCCTCTACGTAGTCCATGCAGACCACCAGTAACTCCATTTCATTCTTTCATAATCAACGCGAAGGAGTTATCCATTTGTGTTGTCAACGTGCTAGCATCGAATTTTCACCCTTTTCATTATCTCTCCATTTTACAGGTAAGATGCCTCTGGATCTTAGGTTACCACAATGTTGAGATGAGTGTTAACTTAGGTCTAAATTGACCATACACTTGTTTTTATGATGACAAAACCATTCCATTTATTTGTGTCTAATGCTTCTACTTTAGTGATTTTAGATTAGGTATAAACACACTCCAAATGTCCTAACTTGTGCATATCAACTTGGAGTAAAGACAAGTCAAAGTCAATACAAGTGCACATTTTTGGAATATGATGTAAATCCATTAGAATCATGTTGTAAATCACTTGTAATGATTGTATGACTTTTAATTAATCTTAGAAAGAAGTAGGAGAACTTAGATCGAATATTTAAGCACTCAAAAGCCCTTTTCCAAAATTCACATCAGGTTGTTCATCGATTGAGTTGCAAACTCGACTGGCCCTTATTAGATTTTGGAAATGACTTTTGATTGGTCGAGTTTCTATTTTACATAACTTGACCGATCCCTCAGTAGACAAAAACTAATTTATGGGGATTGGTTGAGTTTCTACTAGGATAAACTCGACCGATGGCTTAAATTGGTCTTATTGCATAGTGGGATTGGTCAAGTTATCTTTATTGAAACTCGACTGATATCATTGTATGGAAAATAGAAAAGTGTTTCTAGCCGATGTGGAGTTGCAACAATCAAAAATATATCTGTTGCAAGCCACAAAACATCTAGTTTTCATTCTTAAGTGTTCCCAAAGGCTAAGAGGACTATAAATAGGACCCCTTTGACTTCATTCCAAGGTTGAGCATTCAATGCAAAACTCTATATGAGGTTCCTATTCTATATTTGAGTGCATCCTACAACCTCCTCTCTCTCTCTCTCTAAGATTAATCACTTGCTACATATATTAGAGTGAGTAGGAAATTTGTAAGAGAGATAGTTCCATTTGTATATCTTGTGAGGCTCTCACTTCCACCACCTCCCTATCTCTCTTTTCAACCGTGAAGATGAAGGTTCTCTCTCTTGGCTAAGAGAGGTGAATAAGAACTAGGTAAGGTATCCCTTGGTGAAAAGATTCAAGGATGAAGACTTGGATCTAGAGTGGGTAAGCCCTTGGTGAAGGAAGAAGACTCCTCGCTAAAGTTGGTAAGTCCTTGGTGAAAGCTTCTCTGAGTGAAGGTGAATTTAAAGGCTGAAGATCTAAGAAGGGTGGGTAATTACTAGAAGGTTGAAGACTTTTGCAAGAGTGGGTAAGTCCTTGGAGAAGGCCTAAGACTCTTTGCAAAGTGGGTAAGTCCTTGGTAAGGTTGAAGACTCTTTTTATTGGATAGATATGTCCTTTGGTGGGTCATGTGTTGGAACTCTTAAAAGTGAATATATAGAGGAAGACACACTTAGAAATCCTAGAGGTTGACCTCTCTAGGTAGTGGACTCACATACTCCTAGTTTAGAGTGTGGAACCACTCTACATAACTTGTCACTTTGTGCTTGTTCAATCTCTCTCTCCCTTTCTACTTATGTTTTAGTTGCACTCCAATTTCCTATTTAGCAACCTTATCTTGTGATATAACTTGAAGGTCTGATGAATTTTGTTTAAGTGCATTAAGCTCTATTCCACCCCCCTCTAGAGCATCCAATCACCCATTCTAGGATCCAACAATTGGTATCATAGTAGGCCTTCTCCAAGCAAACTTCCACAAGTAGGAGAAGATGGGTGAATACCAAGGAGGGAGATACTTGATCAACCATCCAATATTTGATGGGAGAAATTTCCTCTATTGGAAAAGAAGGCTACAATTCTACATCCAAGTATCAAGTCTTGATCTATGGAAAATGGTGGACCATATAAACTAGCTACCGAAGACAAAGATAGAAGAATGGGATGAAGCTACCATGTTGAAAGCCACCTTGAATGCAAGAGGAATCAACATCCTCTATGCCACCATGACCTCCACCGAGTTCAACTAGATTTCTTCTTGTGGGATGGCCTATGAGGTATGGAGAGATCTATGCATCACTTATGAGAGGACAACTCAAGTGAAGGAAAGCAAACTCTACATGATGAAAGGGCTGGTTGAGAACTTCAAGATGGGAAAAGAGGAGAAGATAGCCAACATGTACTCAAGACTCAACACAATTGTAAATGGCCTTATCGTCCTAGGCCATCCTATGAGTAGAGGAGAGATCAACTCTAAGATCCTTAGAACTCTCCCCAAGACATGGTAATCCAAGGTGACTTCCATTAAAGAAGCAAGGTCTCTTGGTGATATTCCTATTGAAGAGCTCACTAGAAATCTTCAAGCCCATGAAGTCGCACTTGACAAGAGAGAAGAAGTTGAAAGATAAGAGGAGAATGAGTTATAGAGAAAGAAGAAAACTGAAATAAAGGCTCAAATTGAAGCTATTGTGGGTCAATCCTCTCCATCCTCTCAAGTTCAAGAAGATGCCATGTACTCCAAGGGTAGACTCTACAAAGTCAAGTCTTTCTCCTCCATCATGTGCCTCAAGTGTGGAAAGAAGGGTCACTTTAAGATAGATTGTCTACAAGGAAAAAAGACCCATAATCACAAGACAAGAGAAGAGAAGTACACGAAGAAAGAGAAATGGTACTCAAGCTCAAGTGTCTCCTCCAACTCAAGCTCAAGTGAAGATTCAAGTGGAGGATCTAGATCAAGCTCTAGTGATGAAGGAGAATGTCATTTTTCTCTTATGGCTTCTACAAGAGAAGACTTAAATGAGGTAAATCTAAACTCTTTAGATAAAGAATCCTTGATTGATATCATTAATGCTACTTGTGCCTTTCTTAAGTCTTCTAAAATGAAAAAGAAAAATATTGCTAGAATTCTTGATAATTTGCATATAGAAATAGATGATCTTGAACATGCTAATGCTTGCTTGACTGATGATAAAAATGCTTGTCTTTGTCAAGTAAATGCTCTTAAACTTGAAAATTCTAGGTTGCTTGATAAGATTAGATTTCTTGAAGCTCAACCTCTAATTCATAGTGCTAATGTAGAGAATATTAACATTGTGGATTCTTTCATGCTTGATATTAATGTTCTTAAATCTGAAAACAAGAATAAAGATTTGGTTTTGTAAGGTTTAGAATCTGAAAATAGGATCTATCGTTCTAGGATTGCTATGCTTGAAAATGAAAAAGCTTCCTTGCTTGCTAAAATAAACATTATTGAATCTTGTTCTAGTTATACTAGTAGAGAGAATAATGTTGTTTCTCTTCATATTGATGGTGATTCTTATTTGACCAAAGATCTTTACCTAAAAATGATCTTTTCCATGCTAGAGATAATATAAATCATTTGTCCTCTACTATTTCTTCTCTTATGCATGATAATAATAGTTTGAGATCTTCTTTTCAAATATTCTTAGTTGGTAAAAAGAATCTTAATGATATTCTAAATCATGCAACTAAACAAATTGGCAGACATGGTTTAGGATATTATAGTAGACAAAGGAACAACAAAGGTAAAGGACCTCCAATCTTCCATGGAGAATCCTCTAGTTCTAAGGGTGTGGGCACATGCAACTATTGCAATGATATTGGTCATTATTCTACTTGTTGTCCTTTTAGGAAAGCACCCAAGATCAATAGGACTTAGGTTGCTAAGATAGCCCCTCTGGACCCAAAAACATGATTGGGGACCATTTCATCTTTCTTCTTGCAGATCGGTTGACTTGAGCTATTGAATTGCAAATTGACTTATCAATCCACATGAAAGAAGAAAGGTGAGATGTGTAGTGGGTGACAACAAGTAGAAAGGAAATGATAAGCACTGAGGTAATGTTTATCTTGCTCATATCCAATCATAATGTATTTTGCCAAGTTAGTGTGTGTTATGTGTGTGGTTTTTGAGTCAAAAGTGGTATTTTGTGATTCTCTTCACATTCTTGCTCAAAAAATATTTCTAACATTTTCATAGTGCATTACTAACTTTCTTACACATGTTTAGATATGGCCTATATTTTTATCATGCCTATAAATATGTTTTATGAAATATATGTACTTTTTGACAACAACTTTGTCGATCGAATTTGTTTAGTTAGAAACTCGGCCGATAGGCACCAATGGGTGTTGCCAATAGTTGTTGTCGGTCGAATTGCCATCACACAAAACTCGACCGATGACACTATGCACAGAATCCACAGTTGGCTTTTTGAATGAGAATTTCCCTCTCAACTAGATTTTCTCAACCAATGTCCTTATTCTTTGGCACTCCCTTGGTACCTTTGTATGTATATTGCTTACAACTCTATCTCTCTAATAGCTATAAATTGGTATATCTATATCTTGCAATTACTTGCTTTGAGTTGCTTTATAGGTTTTGATGATGATCTCTTTGGATCTCTTGGTTGTGTCTTAAACTTCTTATATTGTGCCCAAACTTCCTACATCTATCTAGTGGTATATCTTGTTTCGATACAACATTGAGGTTCTTAGTGGTAATCATTTTTTTGGCAATTGTGCATATTTGCTAGTGAGTAATATCCTTTCATTCTTCTGAAATTGCATATCTCTTTGTTTGGGTATATCTCTAAATCTACTCATAGCTTGTTGTTTAACTTGTACATTTTTTCTATGATCTAGATCCTACTAGTAGTCCTAACTTGTGATATCATCTACTAGTAGTTCATATATGTGTAGTTCTAACCTTGTTCATCAAGTGGTATTCACTATATGTTATGCTTGTATCTTGTTTCATAATTTCTTAAGCTTGTTCCATGAATTTCACATCTACTATCTTGAGTTGCTTACATAGTATTGTGATACAGGAGATATAGAGCAACATTGTATGTAGAAATTGGAGCATCTTTGATTTTTATGCAGATTTTGCTCCAATGTCAGATTCTGATGCAAGAATAGTGTTTTTATGAAGAAACAACCTTCTGGGAAAGACTCATTACACGGAGATGTGCCCTTACACTTTTTGGGTGAATTCCATCATCTTGAGGGTCAAAATTATGATTCCTTATTTCTCTATAGCACTTTATCTTGCCTTGATCTTTGCTAGAATTATGTTATGAGTTGTTCAAGTGCATGCTTTATCTTGCTTTTCTTATTATGCTTGGACAAGCCCCTACATGTGCTCTTCTACCCTCCTTATATAACTTTTGTTATCTCCTTTCTTTTAACAAGTGGTGTTTCTTATCTCTTCATATGCCCACCTTTTTTAATTGACAAAGGGGGAGAAGGTATTTATTCTTTTAACAAAAGAGGGATACGGCATGTCTAACATGAAGAGGATAAGCATGTCTATGTAAAGGGGAGAAGGTAAAGGGGAGAGGACATATATGTGTAGAACATATATGAGTAGAAGACATAGTTTTATATTAATGTTATGAAAGCTAACCATGCACTAGAAATAGCATCAATTGAGGGGGAGTATGAGAAATCCACTAGCATCAATTAAGGGGAAGCATATGAACTCCATTCTATTAAAACCCCTAGGCTTCTTCAAAGTTATAACTTTACTTCAATGCTTTCAATACATTTTGTAATGTCCCTCCAAGCATATATATACGTCAGCGGAAGTAAACCATGTGTTGTAAATAACATGGGTCACTTGGCTTGGAGGAACATTACAAAACATGATATACATTGCAAAAAGATAAATGAAACACCATGCATTAAAATTGAACTTGATTTATACATTGTTTACAATTGAGTTCTTGAATTAAAACTAACTAACCAAACATGATTGAACATTATTTATACATGAAATTATATACAAAGATTAGGATCTTCTATTGTAGATGGCACCCCACCATGTATGTCTTTTGGAAACATTGCTCTATTCCTTAAGATGACTTTCATATGGCCCTTTCCTGGAAGTTGTTTTGTACCTACGGGTATCACGTCCCCAACCATGCATGCAATAAAAGCCACATTAGAGTAAGCAGCATTGAGTATTATTTATAACAAAAAAATAACTTGGCAATAAGGAAAAGCATGAAACTAATTGAACAATAGATTTGGATTCTCATAACTTAATCTTGGTGGTTGATTAAAGTATCCTCGATACTTATGCACCAATGGTGCTCATAAGGCTCGTAGTTCAATAATAACATGATGAGGATAAAGTAATCCAACCCACCACATGATTTATCAATATCTTGGAAGTAATTAACTTTACTTGGATTTCATATCAACATGACATGGATTCTTGAGATAGAACTTGAAAGCATAAGCATCATACAATAACAATGATTCAAGATATATTCTGATTGAAGTACATGACTATACATATATTTGAACTTGAGCATCATGATACAATAAACATAAGGTGGTTGAAAACTCATACCAAATACTCAAAGTGAATGGACCCTCTTACCTAGATTTGTAAGAATAACCTCCTCATATTTCCCCCTGGCCTTATCTCCTAATCAACCTGTGATTTAAAGTCCAAGGATTCTAATTAGGTTTGCAAACCCTAATTGTATTAAGTCTGATATTTCGTGAAACCTAACCCAAAACAGGTCTTAAAACCTAGACCTTTAGCTAGATCTCGAAAAGTTGAACAAAATCCATATATGGGTCACCTTCATATGATTCTTGTAGCAATTTCTATGAATATAAGAAAATCTGACCAATCAAAATTCGAGAAATTGATTAATCAAATTAGAAAAGAAATAATCTTGTGGACCCCACCCCACCCAGTTGGACCAAATAGGATCGGCCATGTAGGTTGGGTATTCTAAAATAAAATCGGGTGTTTTATTACTGATAGAGAAATGATAAAGACCAAAGTGCCCATTGTGGTGTGACAACATGATTTTGAAAGCAGGGGCGAGACTAAGAATCTAATATTGACCTGGTTTTTCAATCCTATAATAAAATGAGCTCCTGTATTCTTCAGATAGCAGATGAAATCCCAATATGGAAACCATGGTGGCAGTCGAAGGTTGGGCTAGAAGAACATCGCTACCTCTCTGACGAGGACCTTACAATCACCTTGATCCCTGAGTTGAAGTTGGGGATGACCGGAGGTAGAAAAACCATGCTCTGTCATGGAAGGGAAAGCAACTCACAGACCAGGCACCAACCTCAAAGGTCGAGTGCCAAAAGCAACAAGTAAAGAACCCAATGGTCCCCCGAGGGAAAGTGAAGATGATGCTCCAGAATCGGAGTAGAAAAGGGCACACAATGACCCTATCCCAGTCTGACCATGAACGAACACAGAGTTGTAAGCATAAAGAGGAGCATACTAACACGATGGTAAAAGATCAAACCAAATGCAGGACAACTTTTTGGTAGGTAACTGAGTGTAGAGGAATAAAATCCATTGCAGAAAAGAAACTAAGGTAGGTCGATGAGGACCACCATCTCCGGATATGATCAGAGCTTGTTGACCCGGCAGAAGGGACAAGCTGGCTCTCGAAAAAACAATAGGGAAAGAAAGTTACATGTGTGAGGATGCTTACTTAATCTTGAATTGAACTTTAGTGGCAAGATCTATTGCGTCAAGTTCACCCATGTCAGAGAAGGAGGTTGACTCTGTGGCACTGACTTGAGGTGACTTGAATCTAATTGGTTGCGGAGGAGGCTTCCATGGAGGTGTATGTAGCTACCTGGATATCCAAGAGGAATCGCCACCAATCTTGGTCACATGGGAGATCAACTACAAGAACCCCTGCGGAGGAGAGTGAGGAGTGGAGATTGGGCATTTTGACTAGCTGGTGATCTAGGGTTACATTTGGGACTTAAAAGGATCAGAATCCCCTCCTGGTTGTCATTGAGGGGTCATTTTGGAAACCCTTATCAGCACTATGAGATAAGTGGAGAGACTAAGAATCCCATGGCTTCAGGGTTTTGTTTACATGGACTTACCTCACGCGAGAGGTATGGGATGAGAGGCTAGCCCTCGGATGGTGATCCAATAGTAGGGCGCAAACCCATGTACTTAGGACTAGCTGGGAGAGTGCATGATAGTCAATTATATCATTATCTAGAATAACTAAGGCAGAAAAGGATAATGAACTGCATTGATCCGATAATTAGGTAATAATTAATGAAATCAATCACATTTCTTACTCATTTTAGTTACAATATATAGGATTATCTAAATCAAACGAAAATTGGCAGGTTTGCTAAATTGATCATGAGGAATCCAAATATTAGATTATATTTTATATTTAGGATGAGAATCATGGACTTTATATCATTTGGTACTTTAAGGCAAATAATACATGAATATTCAATAAAAAGGGAGTTATATTACCAAAAATTGAGGGGACTCCTCATATCTCATAGATTGTCCATAAGTGAAACTAGGGAACCTATTATGCATAATTTCCGGGTCAAAATGCCAATTAAACCCCTAACTAGTCATCACAAATAATTAGGGATAGATATTGTGGATAATTTGATTATGATCCACATATGTGTATCTTCATGGAGATATATTATTAGTAGGATCAATATTGTGACCCAACAACACCATTTGGTCATGTTTATTCTAGATTGAAATTTTAGGGATGTTACAATTTTGCCCACCTTAAATAAATTTTGTCCTCAAAATTCAACTAGTCTACCCACCTTAGGATTTTACATAATATGTGCATGTTAATTCTCTAATATCATCTTAGATACTTAGTAGCATACTTAAGACATGACTTACTCACAGTTAACAGGATTTCATGAGAACTTGGTTAACTTGACATGATTTCATAATAAGATGGATTTGTTTTTTCTTGAGTTGATATAGTCACTCTCCTGTTTGCACCCACAGTGATCATAAGGCCAATTAAGGCTCACATAAGGCCGGTGAAGGCACACATAATGCTCCCACAGATCTCATAAGGCCAATTAAGGCTCACACAGTGCTCCCAGAGAGCTCATAAGGCCAATTAAGGCTCGCATAAGGCCAGTTAAGGCTCACATAATGCTCCCATAGAGCTCATAAGGCCAATTAAGGCTCACATAAGGCTGATTAAGGCTCACATAGTGCTTCCACATAGCTCATAAGGCCAATTAAGGCTCACATAAGGTCGGTTAAGGCTCACATACTGCTCCCACAGAGCTCATAAGGCCAATTAATGCTCACATAAGTACGGTTAAGGCTCACATAGTGTTCCCACAGAGCTCATAAGGCCAATTAAGGCTCACATAAGGTTGGTTAAGGCTCACATAGTGCTCCCACAGAGCTCATAAGGCCAATTAAGGATAACATAAGGTCAGTTAAGGCTCACATAATGCTCCCACAGAGCTCATAAGGACAAATAAGGATCACATAAGGTCGATTAAGGCTCACATAGTACTCCCACAGAGCTCATAAGGCCAATTAAGGCTCTCATAATATGATGGAGAGGACAATTATCAACATAACATGATTTCTTCTACTTAAAGTCTCTCATAATATGATGGAGAGCTCATAAGGCCAATTAAGGACAATTACCAACTCTTGACATATTTTATCACACTTATCTTAGCAGCTCCCTCATGCACATGTCCCATGCCACATGCACTTGAAAAGACTAAACAAGTATGATTATGCACATAACATTCTCTCTACAAAATCCCATGAGTTTGTGTCTCATACCACAAGAACGTGGGAAGAAGAGAGAGCATGCTATGTACAATTCTAGAGTTAATACAAAATCTAAAACATCTAGGCACATAACCCTAACCCTTATCTAACTTATATCTTCTAACTAGACCTATACTTTGGTTTCCCATATCTTGAACTCAATCCTCTATACCTACGGCTTAGAGGATGTGAATGTTTAGCATAGTGTCCATCTACATGTTTCTCTGATACCATATTGTAACGTCCCTCCAAGCATATATATATATATATATATATATATATATATATATATATATATATATATATATATATATATATATATATATATATATATATATATATATATATATATATATATATATATATATATATATATATATATATATATATATATATATATACGTTAGCAAAAGAAAACCTATGTTGTCCATAACACGGGTCACTTGGCTTGTAGGAACATTACAAAACATGATATACATTGCAAAAAGATAAATGAAACATCATGCATTAAAATTGAACTTGATTTATACATTGTTTACAATTGAGTTCTTGAATAGAAATTGACTAACAAAACATTATTGAACATTATTTATACATGAAATTATCTACAAACATTAGGATCTTCTATTGTAGATGGCACCACACCACGTATGTCTTTTGGAAACATTGCTATATTCCTTAAGATGACCTTCATATGGCCCTTTCCTGGAAGTTTTTTTTGTACCTGCGGGCATCGTGCCCCCATCCATGCATGCAATAAAAGCCATGTTAGAGTAAGTGGCATTGAGTATTATTTATAACAACAAAATAAGTTGGCAATAAGGAAAAGCATGAAACTAATTGAATAATAGATTTGGATTATCATAACTTAATATTGGTGGTTGATTAAAGTATCCTTGATACTTATGCACCAATGGTGCTCATAAGGCTCGTACTTCAATAATAATATGATGAGGATAAAGTAATCCAACATACTACATGATTCATCAATATCTTGGAAGTAAGTAACTTTACTTGGATTTCATATGAACATGACATGGATTCTTGAGATAAAACTTGAAAGCATAAGCATCATAAAATAACATTGATTCAAGATATATTCAGATTGAAGTACATGACTACACATATAGTTTAACTTGAGCATCATGATACAATAAACATAAGGCGATTGAAAACTCATACTAAATACTCAAATTGAATTGACTCGCTTACCTAGATCTGTAAGAATAACCTCCTCAGATTTCCCCCTGGCCTTATCTCCAAATCAACCTATGATTTAAAGTCTAGGGATTCTAATTAGGTTTATAAACCCTAATTGTATTAAGTCTAATACTTCGTGAAAAAACCCAAAACAGCTCTTAAAACCTAGACCATTAGCTAGATATCGAAAAGTTGAACAAAATCCATATATGGGTCACCTTTATATGAGGCTTGTAGTAATTTCTATGAATATATGAAGATCTAACCAATCAAAAATTTGAGAAATTGATTAATTGAATTAGAAAAGCAATATTCTTGCAGCCCCCACCCCACCCAGCTGGACCAAACACACTTGGCCATGTAGGTTGGGTATGCTGAAATCAAATTGGGTGCTTTATTAGTGATAGAGCAATGCTAAAGATCAAAGTTCCCATTGTGGTGTGACATCATGATTTTGAAAGTAGGGGCGAGACTGAGAATCTAATATTGACCTGATTTTTCAACCATGTAATAAAATGAGCTCCCATGTTCTTCAGATAGCATATGAAATCCCAGTATGAAAACCATGGTGGCATTCGAAGGTTGGGCTAGAAGAACATCACTGCCTCTCTGACGAGGACCTTGTGATCACCCTTTTCCCTGAGTTGAAGTTGGGGATGGTCGGAGGCAGAAAAACCATGCTCTGTCATGGATGGGAAAGCAGCTCATATACCAGGCTCCAACCTCAAAGGTCAAGTGCAAAAAGAAACAAGTAAATCACCCAAGGGTCCCCTAAGGGAAAATGAAGACGAGGCTCCAGAACTAGAGTAGAAAATGGCTCACAATGACCTTGTCCCAGTCTGGCCATGGACGGACACAGAGCTGTAAGCATAAAGAGGACCATGCTAACACAATGGTAAAAGAGCAAACCAAAGGTGGGACAACTTTGTGGTAAGGCATTGAGTGTAGAGGAAGAAAATCCATTGTGGAAAAACAACTAAGGCGGGATGATGAGGACCACCATCTCCAGATATGACCGAAGCTTGTCGACCCGACAGAATGGTCAAGCTAGCTCTAAAAAAAATAGGGAAAGGATGTTACATGTGTGAGATGCTTATGTAATCCTAAATTGAACTTTAGTGGCAAGATCTGTTGTGTCGAGTTCACCCATGCCAGAGAAGGAGGTTGACTCTGTGGTGCTGACTCGAGGCAACTTGAATCCAGTTGGTTGCGGAGGAGGCTTCCTTGGAGGCATATGTAGCTCCCTAGATATCCAAAGGAATCGCAACCAATTTTGATCGTGTGGGAGGTTGACTGTAAGCACCCCCGCAGAGGAGAGAGAGGAGTGGAGATTGGGAGTTTTGACTAGTGGGTGATCTAGGGTTACATTTGGGGTTGAAAAGGATCAGAATCCCCACCTGGTTGTCATTGAAGGGTTTGTTTTGAAAACCCTTATCAGCACTACAAGATAAGCGGATAGACTGAGAGTCCCATGGCTTCAGGGTTCAGTTTACATAGACTTACCTCACGCGAGAGGTATGGGATGAGGGGTTAGCCCTTAGATGGTGATCCAATAGTTGGGTGCAAACTCGTGTACTTGGGACTTGCTGGGAGAGCGCATGATAGTCGATTATATCATTATCTAGAATAACTTACGCAAAAGAGGATAATGAACTGCATTGATCCGATAATTAGGTAATAATTAATGAAATTAATCACATTTCTTACTCATTTTAGTTACAATATATAGGATTATCTAAATCAAACAAAAATTGGCAGGTTTGTTGAATTGATCATGGGGAATCCAAATATTGGATTATATTTTAGATTTAGGATGAGAATCATGGACTTTATAGCATTTGGTACTTTAAGGCAAATAATACATGAATATTCAATAAAAAGGGAGTTATAATACCAAGAATTGAGGGGACTCCTCATATCTCATAGATTGTCAATAAATGAAACTAGGGAACCTAATATGCATAATTGTAGGGTTAAAATGCCAATTAAACCCCTAACTAGTCATCACAAATAATTAGGGATAGATATTGTGGATAATTTGACTATGATCCACATATGTGTATCTTCATGGAGCTATATTATTAGTAGGTTCAATATTGTGACCCAACAACACCATTTGGTCACATTTATTCTAGATTGAAATTTTAGGGATGTTACACATTTATGGAATGGTTTGTCATCTTCAAAAGGGGGAGAATGTTGACTCTAGGTCTAAATTAGCCAAACCCTTATTTTGATTATTACTAAACGATTCCTATTATTTCTATATAATGCTTCTACTTGATGGAGTTTAGATTAGGTATAAACACACTCTAAATGCCCTAACTTGAGCATCTCAACTTGGATAAAAGACAAGTCAAAGTCAATACAAGTGCATATTTTTGGAATATGATGTAAATCCATTAGAATCATGTTTTAAATCACTTGTAATGATTGTATGACTTGTAATTAAGCTTAGAAAAAATTAGGAGCACTTAGATCAAATATTTAAGCACTCAAAAGCCATTTTCCAAAATTCACATAAGGTTGTTCATCGGTCCAGTTGCAAACTCGAGCGATCCTTTTTGGATTTTGAAAATGACTTTTGATCGGTTGAGTTTCCATTTCATAGAATTCAACTGATCCCTCTACAGAACAAAAGTGATTTATGTCAATCGGTTGAGTTTCCACCACTACAAACTGGACCGATGGCTTAAATTGGTTTTGTCACATAGTGGGATCGGTTGAGTTATCTTTATTGAAACTCGATCGATAGCACTTTATGGAAAAGTGTAGAAAAGTGTTTCTAACCATTGTGGAGTTGCAACAATTGAAAATATATTTGTTGCAAGCCACAAAATAGCTAGTTTTCATTCTTAAGTGTTCCCAAAACCTAAGAGGCATCCCAACTATAAATAGGACCCCTTGGGCTTCATTCCAAGGTTGAGCATTCAATGCAAAACTCTATATGAGGTTCCTATTCTATAGTTGAGTGCATCCTATAGCCTCCTCTCTCTCTAAGATTAATCACTTGCTACATTCATTAGAGTGAGTAGGAAATATATAAAAGAGATAGTTCCATTTGTATTTCTTGTGAGGCTCTCACTTCCACCACCTCCATGTCTCTCTTTTCAACCATGAAGATTAAGGTTATCTATCTTAGCTAAGAGAGTTTAATAAGAATAAGGGAAGGCATCCCTTGGTAAAGAGATTCAAGGCTGAAGACTTGGAGCTAGAGTGGGTAAGCCCTTGGTGAAGGCTGAAGACTCCTTCCTCAAGTGGGTAAGGCCTTGGTGAAAGCTTATTTGAGTGAAGGTGAAGTTAAAGGTTGAAGATCCAAGAAGAGTGGGTAATTCCTAGAAGGCTAAAGACTTGAGTAAGAGTGGGTAAGTCCTTGAAGAAGGTTGAAGACTCTTTACAAAGTGGGTAAGTCCTTGGTAATGTTGAAGACTCTTTGTATCAGATAGTTAATTCCTTTAGTGGGTCATTTGTTGTAACTCTTAAAAGTGAATATATAGATGAAAACACACTTAGAATTCCTAGAGGTTGACCTCTCTAGGTAGTGGACTCACATACTCATAGTTTGGAGTGTGGAACTAATCTACATAACTTGTCACTTAGTTCTTATTCAATCTCTCTCTCCTGTTTCTATGTATGTTTTAGTTGCACTCAAATTTCCTATTTAGAAACCTTATCTTGTGATATAACTTGTAGGTATAATGAATTTTGTTTAAGTGCATTCATCTCTATAAATCCCCCCTCTAGAGCATCCAATCACCCATTCTAGGATCCAACAATTGGTATCAGAGTAGGTCTTCTCCAAGCATACTTCTAGAAGTAGGAGAAGATGGATGACTACCAAGGAGGGAGATAATTAATCAACCTTCCAATCTTTGATGGGAGCAATTTCCTCTATTGGAAAAGAAGGTTACAATTCACAACATACCCAAGAACCACCTTTATGGTACCCCTATTCAAGGTCAAGTTGGATAGTGTCAAATTACATTGAAAAACATGTGATGTGTGTGATTACTTCAGGTCTAAGAGCAACAACCACCATTATATCTATGAGAGTTGATTATGACTACCATTCAATGGTTTCCATCTATAATTTTCAAGGTGGGTATGTCATGTACACTTTTCTCTAACAAGTACTTATATTTTTGGCTTGATATCATATATTATGACTAATGAGATTATATCAACAGTCAACACACATTCTAAGCTTATGTATTATTGTTGTCTATATTGTTTCCAAAATAATATCCGACTAGGGACACAACAAAAATGTATATACTCTTGATGCAGCCCTATTTTAGGGCTCCATCCTGTGCCATTTTGTACTTAAGTTGCATCTAAACATGTTAGATTACAAGTCTTTTCCCCCAATATGATTATCATTGCAAATATTCTTATGGATGTTCTTTGCACTATTTTTCATGTACTTGGACCATGCTTAGATGGACGAGTGAGAGAGAGGGACCCAAAGAAGGCCCCAAAGTCTCCCTCAACCTACCTTCAGTGGCCAAGACTCATCCCCGAGCAAAGACATCCGAAATTGACAAAGTAAGAAGAGAAATCAAGAAGTCAAGCCTCACCACGGCCGTGGCCCCAATGCCACGGTCGTGGCTTTTTTGCCAAAATCCAACAGGTTGCAACAGGGAAATCCATAGATTGCCCACGACTGTGGCCTCCCAGCCACGACCGTGGCCACTGAAGACAACACGGCCGTGGCACCCTGCCACGGTCGTGGGAATTAATTTGCAAGAAGTCAGGTTGCAACAGGGATTTGGCCTCACTGACCACGACCGTGGCCAAGTCGCCACGACCGTGGCCGATGCTGATCAAGACAGCCGTGGCCCCTCCCCACGGTCAGCTCCAACCCCTCCAAAATGGTTGTGTTACCCAATACGACCGTGGTGCATGCTACCCACCACGACCGTGGCACTCTGCCACGGTCGTGGCCACCACCATCTCGCCACCTCCTTCACCCCACGACCGTGTTCATCACCCCCACGGTTGTCCCCCACTACCCTCACCATGGCCGTGGCACACCCACCACGACCGTGGTGATCACCTACCCTATACAACTTTCCAGTGTTTTTCCTATTTTGCCCCCACTTAGCCCTAGCCCCTATGTAAGCACTAGCTGCTTCTAGGGCTCGAGAGAGAGCAATCCCTAGTCGTCACCTAGCTGCTCCCTTTCATCCATTGCTCCCATCCACCCATCTCCTTGCATTCAACCCCATTTCCATCCATTTTCCACTCATTTTCACCATAGAAACCTAGTTTCTCTAGGTTTCTATCCATCCATTCCACCATTTTCATGCACCCCTGCACCATTGGAGGAGGGAGGACGACTGCAGCTACTTGGAGGTGAAGAAGGAGGCTTCTACATCAAGCTTCATGGAGTCCCTACTTCTTCTACCCCTTTCTTTTCCTGTTTTCATGACTATGTCTAGCTAAGCCCCCTTGTGGTGGGCTGTTTGGGATTAAAATGTTACTTTGATACCATGTTGGGGGATAAATTCTTGTAATGAACTCAATTCATATTTATGATGATTACTTCTTGCTTCCATCTCTTTTCCTATCTTATTGCATGTGGTTTGTGCTTCTTGTATGAATTGCTTGGTTTGAGGTTTTTGATGACACTTCATTTCTAGGAGGAATTGGGGTGTATGTGGCAATCTTAGGAATGGCTCCTAGGTCCAATTAGTGGATCCCTAGCTAGCCCCCTTTGTTCCTACATACACATCCCTCCCCCTACAAATGAGTGTGAGATTTAAGTGACTAGTGTAAGTGAGAGTGATGCAATTGCCTAGGGCCTTCTAAAGGCTAGAGTGGCTAGTGGCATGAGGTTAAACCCCTTCATCTCCACTCCCATCTCTACCCTCAACCCTCAATTGTCCACTATCACTTACCCTAGAAACCTAGATTTGGCCAATCTCACTAGAACGACACCTAACCCTAGTCTTCTACTAGTAGTATAGGGTATGTTCTAATGGCATTGCCCTTGTTGTTTGGTTTGGTAATCTAGATATGAATTGAGCACCATGCATGTTTAATGAATTCCCCCAACTAAAATCAAAGTGACATTCCCCAAATGGCCCACCCACCATAATCACCTTGCTTAAAACCCTAATCGCTTAGTCTGCCTGTTAATGTTAGCTTAGTTCAATTTCTTTAGTCTAACTTAGTCAATTGCTTAGTTTTACTCTTCAGTGTTAACTTAGGCTCTTGCTCTTGCTAGTGGTTAGTCTAGTTCTTATTTGCTTCTTACCTTGCTAGAGTAGTGTAGCCCTCCTTGCTCTTGCTTAGTTAGTTTGATAGCTTAGTTCACTAATTTGCTTGCTCTTCCATAATTTAGTTTACCTCTCGCATCTCTTACTTCCTCACTAGTGTAATCAACCAATCAACCTTAAAACCCTAAAAACCTTAATCTCCGCAATAGGAATGTAGCTCACGCCATCTAACTCTAGCGCCCCCTCTATCTCCGTGGATCGACCCCGCACTTGCCGCCTCACCTATACTACGACACGACCCCGTGCGCTTGTGGGTGTAGTGTCTTAGTAGATGTAAGTAGTTAGTTTGGGACCATACAAATATCGAAAGCAAAGATCCCATCTCTCCCGTGCCTCCCGACCTCGTGGATTGCACTTGTTTCAAGCCTCTAGTGGGAGCGCACCAACTCTTATCATACATATGATCTCATTGTTCAGGTCCTCAACCTAATGACATATATCATCGAGTAATATCATTCTATAGACATCTATCATGTTATATCATCATCTCATAATTGAACAAATATATAGACAAAAATTCCCTACATTATTAATTAAATCAAGTACATGGTGTTGATGCAGCCCTATTTTAGGGTTTCATCTTGTGTCTTTTCACATTATTATCACATCTAAACATTGCCAGATTGTAATTTATTCCCTTCACATGTACTTCTCTATCAAATGCACTTATGGATGTTCTATGCATGCTTTTTAGGTATTTGGATCACACTTGGATGGATGAGATAGATATAGGGGTCCAAAGAAGACCCCAAAGCTTCCTCAGCCTACCCATAGTAACCAAGCATCAACTCAAGAAAAGAAGCCCATGGATGATGAAGATTAAAACTCAAATTTCTACTGAAGACCTCAACACATATGTGGTGCCAAGGAACATATGTGTTAAATCGTACTAAAATGTAACATATTCAATTCTAGGCATATAAGTTAATCCCCACTTCTTTTAAACTCTACTCTATTATGTTAATATCCAGTAACTTTCCCCCAAGTAAATATGCTTTAAGAATAATCAGATCTAAATAGTATCATGAATGTATTGATACACTTTATATATGTGCTAAAATAATCATAATACATTGGTAACATGACTAAATAAACAATTATACAATAATGGTATATTTTCCACTAACTTGACACTCTAAAATATTATTGGGAGTATAAAATAAAGCAAAATAGTTTAATGTGTATTACAATGTCACAATTTAGTAATTAGGATGAGTAAATACACTAATTGGATGCTTAATATATAAATAATTACATTTAATATTAAACATGCTCAAAATACAAAATTAATGTCAAATTCGGATTTGCCACATCCTAATTATAGACTATATACCAATTTTCAAATCATATCTGTGTTAAATGCACCCCCAAATTCCTTAAAGAAAAAAAATATAGTTTAGCATTGATTTTAATGAAATACTTGTCACACCTTAATTTTCATAGGTGTCGTGTTGATACACCACCTATGCGGGTAATTCTCTCCCTCCTAGAGACCTGTTGTACCCTCCTACATCGGCTGGTCATTGTCGAGCCACATTGGCTTGCTCCCTTCTTCTCGACTTGGTTCTTTCGTCATCCTTCATCTTCTTCCTTCCCCTCCACCTGCCTCTCTTCTCTCTATCCTAACCCTGGCCACCCTCATCTACCTCCTCCTCACTATGTCCTGTACCAAAGGAGCAGAACCACCATTATCAAGCACGGCAGCCGCTAGAACTGACTCCAAGCATCGCCTTCCCCTTCTCCTCCTCCTCTTCTTTCCTTTCTCTTCCTCTTAGCTCACTTATCCTTTCCTCCTTCACATCTATTCTTCCTTCTCTGACCACATAGCCTGGATTCACCTTCCTCCTCCAACACCTCACCGTAAACCTACAGATCGCTGACCACACTAACATCGACAAGATATGTGATGCCATGAACCTACATCATTACCAAGCCCACTGCCAATCTCTTCTCCTCCCCTCTTCTTCACACTGTCATCAACCCCATTTTGGTGCAGACCCCCCTACAATTTCCCTGATAGCTAAGGTTGATGGTGGATGCAACACCGACTAAAACCAATGAGCCTGCCTTCTTCTCCCTGACACTACACATATATGATGGCAGGCAGTAGTCGTCTCCTATCTATATGTTCGTCACCGCCACTAATTATTTTATCCTTCAAATCTTGTTGCCCCTTTAATATTAAGAAGAATTTTTTTGTACAAGATAGAGAGCCATGTATAAAAGATAAACATTAAAAATAAGCAAACTAAGAAAAATTGTTTAACTCTATCTTTACATGATTTCATATAGTATTAAAATTCCTGACTCTGACCTCAAAAATCCATGTATTCCTCTCCATCCAGATTTCATGAACATATAGCACATAGAAGGTTCTTTACTTCATGTCCATCAACCTCAACAAATCAGATAGCACTGCCAGTCTGAAATCTACGACCTCGTTATCCGTAGCTAAACCCCATAACTTCTTGCCAAAACTACAATCAAAAAAGATATGCTCAACAGTTTCTTCATCATTCAGATAGAGGATACATTTTGAAGCATAATGAAACCCCCTTTTCTTAAGACAATTGATAGTCAATAGGGCCCCCCTCATGCACCTCCAAACCTTCAGCACATCTTTCATAAGTGCTTTACTCTTCCACAGCCACCTCGCCCAAGTGCACTTAGGGTGGCTCTCTCTCATAACATTCCAGAAGTCTTTCAGCTTGTTAACTTTAACCCCCTTGAACAAGATACTATTATCCTTCTCCATCAAAATTTTAACCCTCTCTTTAAAAAAATTAACCGCATGACTAATATGTCTTGACTTATACCTCAACCAATTGCCTTCCCCAGACAAATAGTAGTTAACCTTAGTATACTTCCCAACTCCACAGTTGATAACACAGTTTTTTGCTAAGAAGTTATTTAAGAAAAGGCCTTCCTCTAACCATGGGTCATGCCATGGCAAGGTTTTATCACCCTTACCAATAGAATAGTGAACACCTTGTGCAATCTTATCCCTAAATAGAATAAGTCTTTTCCAAATCCATGTCGCATCGGTTTGGAATATGACACTCCATACATAATCTCCTTTTAGGTACCTCTCATGAACCCATCAAACACATAGAGAGTCCTTTTTCTTTTCAATATCCCATAACTTATTGGCCATGCATGCTTTAATAATATCATTAGTGTGTCAGATACCCAACCCACCTTCAGTTTTTGGAATGCAAATATTGCCCCAATCAATGGTGTGAATCTTTTTCTCCAGATTTACTATCCCCCACAGAAAATCTCTACTCATCATATCTATCTCTAGAGAAAGACAAGCAGGTAAAGGAAAGGTAGACACCCAATAAATATGGAAAGGGGAGAGAGTTGAAATAATAAGCTCCAACCTCCCTATAAAAGACAAAAATCTGCATTTCCAACCTTCAAGTTTCATTTTCATATTATCCAAGATAGGAGAGCATAAGTTTCTAGTAATTCTTCCTTTGAATAGAGGAAGACCAAGGTATTTCTTCAGAAGGTGGTCCACCTGAATCCCCAAGGTGTTACAAGCTTCACCACATTTGCAACATTGTTACAGAAAATAGAACTTTTCTCCCTAATAACATACATACCCGATACAGCACCAAAATTAGCCACCACTTTAGCAACAGTCCCAACAGAAATATCATCTGCATCAACAAAAATGACCACATAATCTGTAAACAACACATGAGATACATATAACCCATGAGAGGCCTTGAAAACCTTAAACTCCCCTCTCTCTTCAACAACCCTCAACATGGTCATTGCCACTACTGAAGTGATGCTAGAACCATATGAGTCTCACAGTCTCAAACATCCACAAGACTAAACTCCAATTCTTTTCACCTTTCTTATGCCTCCCTCTCCTTCACACACCTCGAACCGCTAGCCTCAATCCCTCATCTCTATAGTCCAACAACAACACCGAAGCCTCAACACCACTTCTCCACATTTCCACCTCTCCCAACACCAATACATCACCAGTACATCACCCAACCTGAAATATAAATTCGAGGGATCTAATGAGTTTCTTGGCATCTCATAGAACCCTTTCAATGGGAGGAACTGTGGTCAAGACCCAAAATGATACACAGACATGTCAAGCTTCCAATCTAAAGGCTCACCATTGGAGACATCCTTGAACACATGCTTCGTGGGTAAGTATCTCTAGTCCAATATTTCAGACTTGTAACCCATTCATAGCATGTAAGAATCCACTTAAAATGATAAATAAAATTCAATAGGTAAATTTATACCATGCGTTCAGCTTATTCACATGAGTAAGAATATAAACAATAAACAAGTATCTATTGAGGCCTCTTGACCATTTAAACTCTATAGTATATAAATGTGTGGATGTAGATATAATGATGTATGAATAACCACATATAAGAAGTTGCAATTGTAGGAATTGATTAACATACATGTGATTATAGAAACTTTTAGATATTAGTCAGTTAGTTATGACCATCCTAGTAAGGTAGTTTGATCTTTAACCATATGACTATACATGCATATGACTTGGACATTAGTAATAAAGAACTTAGGCCCCATGTGTCATATTTATTAGTATGATTATGCCTTGAATAATGACAGATGAATATAGTGAATCCTAAGGAAACGCCATATCACCCAAAGACACACATCCATGCCTTTTTTGCAATAAGAAGAGAATGGTAATTTCATATAAATGAGAACCTAGGACTTTCAATGATAATGGATCTAATAGCCTTTAGAAAAGTAAGAACCCTAACAACAAATTGAGAAGATACCCAAGGTAGCTTTATGAAATAAAATGTGTCATTTGAAATTAAGTGGACAGATAATCAAATGCACCTGTGTTATAGTTCCTAGATAAATAGTGATATATACTATAACCTAATTTTCTGCTAAATAAGATTAGAAACCCTAACACACCATTAGGTTATAACAATTTGGGTAAGAGGTATGTATATAATGGGAGTACATACACATGTATGTTTTGGCTTGACTAACATACCTAATATGTTCCTAGGATGAATACTCAACTTCAGGAACCAAGTATACCCATTGAGCTAACCACTAGTCATGAAAATTAGGTATGTACATCTTCTATTTTATTTTGGGCATTATTTGACTTCAACCAAATTTATTTTGATGAGGCATCTCTTAAATATCAATTCTACTTGAAACTTCATTGTTGGACATTCATATTTCTTGATGTAAATTCATTTATATTCATGTTATTGTTGAATTACTTTGTTATAATGGGTCTTTGGACCCCTCTTGTTGTGATTACCTTTTTTGAGGAATTAACTAGAATTCTAGTCTTTCCACTCTATTTATGCATGCTTCATGTTTGACTAGAATATCTATAATAGTGGTACTTATGTACAACCATACTTATATAGGGTGTGCATATTCCACCTGGGGTGCACATTTCCACCCTTATTTCTTTTAGGTCATGATCCTACGGTGTTATGGCCCTATTTTAGGTATATCTAGTCTATATTGTGAGGCATGCAAAAGTTATTGTTTTATATTGAGATTGTTGGTAACTGTTATGGCAAGGCACTTTATTGTCATGCTTGAAATATGAATTCAATATGCCTCATTTCTCTTTTATAATTCTTTGAACTCACCTAAATGCTTATAAGCCCCCCTTCTTGTGGGAACATCTCTTTTTGTACTTTTACTCAATATAATGCCCCAAGTATTTAATGTATGTACATACTCAATCTTTTTTGACCTATTTCTTGTTTCCTATGTTCTGGGTGATGTTCCCTTCCATCTAGGTTTAGGTACATCAGATGACAAGGATGCATAAAGTTCATATTTAGGGTTATGGACCTAAGGATAGCTTGAAATGGCTAAAATACCCTCTGTACTCAGTCCTAGATGTTTTAAATGTAAACCTTTTATTTGTAATGCCACCTTTATGGAGAGGAACAATTGTATTTGGATGATCATGTAACTTTGTAATAGTTTTGTTTCCACTGCTTTATTATTACATGGCTCTTGTATTATAGCATTTGAGTGGATTCCCTTTTAGGACCCACTGTTTACATAAAATCATAGTTTGATGCATACAATTGACATGCTACAGCAATAGAGCCAGAACAGTTGTGCCAATAAGCCACCAAAATGGTCATGCTAGCCATCACGGCCGTGTTGTTGAAGACTAGATAAGGTGTGCTGAAAAGAATGACATCCACTCCATCTTGTCCAGTATGGCCGTTCTACCTAGCCCCCACTACATTCATGTTGCCCAGCACGGTCGTGCTACCAACTCTCATTTCACCACCCTCGAACCTGACATTTTCACTTCTCAGCATGGTCATTCTCTGGCACCATGGGCATGCTAACCCCTACCCACCACGTTTGTGTTTCCCAGCACAAACATGTTACCACCTAAAAACCTAGCTTTTTTGCACTGAATTGCCAACTTTACCCTCACTTAACCTAGTGCTTCCCCACCACCTATATATACCTAGGAGGCGGCTATAGCATGAGGTTACCCACCCTCTAGATATCTCTTAGCATTCATTGACACCCTCCTTGCATTCAAGAGCTCCACCTACCTCCCACCTTCCATTTCCACTGAAAATCTTAGTTTTCTAGGGTTTTCCACCATAATCCCCTATATTCTCAAGCCATTTTTGACCTTGGGGGAGGTGTTTTGTCTTCTACAGCAAGGAGGTGAAGAAGGAGTGTCTTCCATGAGCTACCATGATCTTCTACCTCTTTCTTCTTTCCTTTTTGACCTTTCACTTAATTATGTGTAGCTAAGCCCCTTGGGTGGGCTGTTTGGGGCTAAAATGTTACTTTTTTTTGGGTGAAGTCAGGAGGTCATCTTATTCATCTCATCCTCCTCTTATGAGCTGATTAAAATCACTACCACAATCTACAGTTTTTTTTGATGCAATAAAATTGGCAGTACTACTGCCATTATAGTCTTTTTTGGCAAGGTCTTTCAGACCCTCTGGTGGACGTATATAGTGCGTCCTCCCAATGTTTTGTTTGTGGTGGTGTTTCACTAGCACATCTGCTAGCATGTTGCATTCCCTCTTTACATGACATATCATCCAGGCCTGCTTCCTCAACGAATTTGCTAACTCTATTTCTTTGATGAATCTAGGTGCATCACTATGTTTGCCTTGGAGGATTTGTACTGCGTTACGACAGTCTGATTCAAAGATGGCAGTGTTCCACCCTGTTGCCGCAGCATCTTCGATATCCACAATAATTGCTTTCACTTCTTCTTCTAGCACATCACTCGCATCAATTTTAACTCCCTTACCTTCAATCCATTCTCCTTTCCAGTCTCAAGCCACATATGCACAACTACTCACATTCTTTTTGAAGGTTGCATCTGTGTTTATCTTAATCCAATCTCACAGAGGTTTGTTCCAATGCTCAGTATTCTTTGTGTTCATAGATTTTACCTCCTTACCCCATGCCAACATGCTCATCTTACCTTCCTGTTTCACCCTAGTGGCCACCCTGGGTACATTTGGAGTTTTTTGTTCCAGGACCTGGTTGTTACGGCTCTTCCAAATGTACCAACAGCCATACATGAACATGCTTTTGAAGTCCTTCTGTCTCAAGTATGCGTGCAGCCACATATCCAAATTGTTTTTAGTGAATAATTCCTTGGGTACGTCCTTGTCGAGAATGAGATTCCACGTTTCCTTAGCATGTGGGCAATCTCAGAGAGCATGCAGACTGTCTTCTGCTGTAATTTTACATATTCCATATTGGTCCCCCTCAGTCAAATGTCGGTCCTTCCTCCTCTTGTTTGTCAGAATTGCATCATGTGTGAGTGTCCACATGAATGTTTTAACTCTCGCAGACACTTGAGCTTCCCATATCAATTTCCATTCACCTTGTCTCACATGTTCTTTGTCTGCTCGTATAGCTTTGTATGTTGTATTTGTAGAGAAACAACCTGTATTCGTGTGCTTCAAAACCTTTATATCTTTTCCAGTATGGCTTCGAGGCGGCGTGATCTTCAGGATCTCATTCACACAGTTCGTCGGTAGCCAGTCATCCAGGAAGCTACGATCCCATTCTCCATTATCTAAGACCGCACTTCGCACCTTCAGGTCATTCAGATCTGCAGTAATAGGCTTTGTAGCCTCTTCACGTAAATAGGTTCTCCTTTTTATTCACCAGTCATCCCAGAAGTCGGTGTCCTTTCCTGTAATTAACTGAATGTGAGTGTTCCTTGCAATGAAGGATTTGCCTTCTAGGGTAGCTTTCCCCAATCTTGATATATAACCAATATTGTTACTTTGATATCATGTTAGGGGGAAATAACTTGTAATAAACATATTTCTATTCTATGATGATTGTTTCTTGCTTCTATCTCATTTCCCATTATCTTACTTTTGATTTGTGCTTCTAAACATAGATTTCTTGTTATATGATGCTTAAAAACACCTCACTTCTGGGGGGAAATGAATTATATGTGGCTATATTAGGAATTGCTTGTAGGTCAACTAGTGGATCCCTAGCTAGAACCCTATATTCCTACATACAAATATCTTCTCCTACGACTAAGTGTGAGATCGAAGTAGCTATGTAAGAGTGATTAGTGCAATTGCCTGGAGTTTTCTAAAGGCTATATGGTTAGTAACATGAGGAAAAATACCATCTTCTCTACCCCCATTCCTACCCTTGTCTCTCAATTGACCTAATACCACTTACCCTAGAAACCTAGACTTGCCAAGTCCTATTAAAATTACACCTAGACCTAGTTTCCCAACTAGTATATTAGGGTGGATTCAAATGGCACTTGCCTTGTTGTTTGGTTTGGAAATCTAGATTGAAGATATAAGACTTGCATGCTATGTTAACCCCCAACTAATATCTTAGTATCATTTCCCAAACATCCCACCTCTCATTAATATTTCTTAAAACCCATCTTGTTTTCTTAGCTTGTTAATGCTAGTTAGTTAATTGCTTTCATTTCCTCTTAGTTAATTTCTTAGTTCTAGATAGTTAGGCCTTGCTTGAGTAGTTAGTGCTCTTTTGAGCTTGCCAGTGTTAATCTTGGTAGTTAGTGAAAACTTAGATCCTAGATTGCTCTAGTAATTAACTTGTCTCGTTAAGTATTAACTTTCATTACTAATGTAGCTTAGTTGTAGTTCCTTGCTCTTGCTTAGTTAGTTGTCTTGCCTTGATAATTAGACTTAACTTGTTTAGGGTAACTTAGGGTTTCTGATAATCTAGTTTTCCTTTTTGCTTTTAATTGCTTGAATCATTAGTATAATCAATCAAATCACCAAAAACCTTAAAAAAAGCATGCACTCCGCATTAGTAACATAGTTCACCCTAACATATCTCTAGTGCCCCCTCTCTCCTTATGGACTTGTTGCTTTCTTATACTACAACACGACCTCGTGCGCTTGTGGGTGAGTATTTTAGTAAAAGTGAGTGTTAGTTTAGGTCCTTTCAAATTTTGAAAGATCTCACCTGTGTTTTGAGCTCATGGGGCGCATCTAGTCAAGTCTAATTGATTAGTTATACTAGATGAAATAGGGCTTACATTATAATCATTGTATCACTAGCTCTCTAGGCACACATACCAACAAGAATGACTAGCACATTGAACACTCATGTTCATCTTAAACTTGGTGGTCAAGGTGGTGCACCATAGTCTCCCTCATCTACGTGAATGAAGTAGAGTTTAGGCACATGTGCAGAGGCTTGGACATAATATTCCATAGACAATAGTAAGGTGTTCCAAAGAACGCAATTTTGCAACAATTTTGTGGATTATCTAGATATCTTTTTTAGCCATTTGGATTTATATGTGGTTGAATTAGATTTAGATGCAAAAGATCAAGCTCTTCACCAACAAAATATGCATCTAGTTTTTGGTCAAGTAGTGTTCACAAAGGTATAACTTTTATCCATTCTTATGTATTTTGTTCACGAGCATTTTATAGATATGATAGATCCAGCGGATTGGGGAGGGAAGTTTTTTTTATTCTGATGCACCCCCTTCCAAAAAATGCTAAACTTATCTGGTCAGTGTTTGTTTAAACCTCTTGTACAAGGTCTCTTGATGATACTAAGGGTTTCTCTTATTGAAAATCCATGGCATAAGTCCTTACATAGATATTTACTATGATAAAAATGTTGTCTATTACATGTCCAAGAAGTTCAAAGAGACATAGGCTAAATACACTCTAGCCGAGAAATATTGCCTTTCACTGGTTTGTGCCATTAAGAATTTGATATGTTATCTAATTTCTTATCCATTTCTACTTATATCACATCATGATCCATTATATTATCTATGCAATCATCACTCTGCAATTGTACAATGTGCCAAATATCTATTTTTCTTTTAAACTAGACATCATATATCCCCATGAAGGTAGTCAAAGACCAAGGATTAGTAGATTAATTAGAAAACAATCCTACAACTAGTCTAGAAAATGAGGATTTTAGATTCACCAATGGCAACATTGGCATGATCAATGTCGCAACAACTACCACAATCGGCCCTGACGACACATGGACCATGTTCTTTGATGGTGCCTCGAATCAAGATGGAAATAGTGTAGGGGTAGTTATTTTCAACCAAAAACGATAATACATTGACATTTCTTGAAAACTATACTTTGAAGACACCAACATCACTGAGTATGAGCTTACATCCTAACCTTGTAAGCAGCTAAAAGGAAGTGTATTTAGAAATTTTTACATTATTCATGATTCCCTACTCATTGTGTCACAAGTCCACCATGAGAGGGAGATGAATAAAGAACACCTCATGTCATATTTCCTTTCATATCTGGTTGAAGAATGTGATGAGATCAAATTCACCCATTACAAGATAGACAATCATATATACATGTATGCACTGGTTGTTGGCCTTTTGGATATGTCACACTCTAATTTTGATGATGTGAATATTTCCCAATTGTGTTGCTAATATGTGAATTAAGGTTCCAGTTAATCAAGGAACTTAGACAAGATCCAATGACAAAGAACTTGCAATAATATATATGTTTGGATGCCTGTACATCAAGATGTGCCTAGATGATGCTTTGTATAGCTGCTAATTGTACAACTTGATAGGAATGTTATAAGAAGTAATGGATGGATAAAAACCATCCTAAACCTATTTCAATACATGTATATACCCATTTGTATAGGTATATAATATTTCCATAATCATTTAATAAATTTACCCAAATTTAGGACCTATTTGGACAAAGTATTTTTTGTCAAACTTTAATTCGATTGAGATACATTCTAATCAAAATTTAAGTCAATCGAGACATTACTATTAGACCAAAGGAGGTCTCAAAAGTGTTTCAATCAAACTTCTTTTTTATTGAGATGTGTTTTGGTTGAACTTATTTTCGACCGTGGACAGTTCTACAAACTTTTCAATTAGTGTGCAATTAGTCATGTTATCCCACCTAACTATCCTACAATTACTAGTTTTCCACTAAACTCATCCCAAAAACTCCCAACCGCTATATCATCTATTCCTAAGTATTTCCTATATATATATGAGTTATGTTGAACACTCAAAGTACACTTGAGAAAGTGAACTACATGCTATCCTTCCAAGCTTAGAACATTGCATTGCTATCTCCAACTGCTTCCAAGCTAGCCTAAGATTTATCTCAAAATTAGTGTTCGCCTTCACCAAATATAGTCTTACCTAAATCATCGTGGAGTTGATCATTGCTTCTTCATCAGTGCTTCTGTTGTATAATATTTTTGAGGAAGGTTGTAATTTCCTTCTTCCTTCTTGTTCTCTATTTGGTTTGTTGATTTGTGTTACTTCTTGCGAGAAGGTTGTGATGAAGTTTTTTTTAGCAACTTCTTGTCAGATGGTTGTGTCCAGAGGTGGTGGAGGTAGATTGAAATATTCTCTGAAGAGTATGGTCATGCAGTTGCATGATAAGAAGATAGTAATTATTCTTGAGTTGTAAACAAGATTGGTCTCGAGCCAAGAAAGACAAGTTATCCTGGAGATATAAAGGAGGTTAGTCTTGCCAAAAAAGACTTTGATAATTGTTTTTTGTATGGGTATAGAAAAGGTAACAAAATATAGATTGAAAATCCCAATTGGAAACAACTGGGTAGTGGAGTGATGGAATTTTAAGATTGAATCACTTTACATGGTGTGTCTTGTGTGGTTGTCTATCTTATCCATTAGTTACTTTACTATTTCTATTGTAATATACTTTTCAACAAGTTGCAATTAACCAACCTTCCTTGTCAAGTTGAATAAATAGGATTTTCTCTATTCACCGCCATCCCCTATAGCTTTTAGTTGGTATTACAACATGGCTTCAAAGAGTTTTAAAAAGTCTTGTACATGAGGGGAAATTGCTTGGGTCAAGTCAACCTCGAAGAAATACATATCTACCAGCCTACTATTCTATATGGATCCAACTATACATATTGGAAAATATGTATTCAATTTTTATTTCAATGGATTAGATTTGACCTTTGAAAAATGGCCACTCTATCATATGTTCCTCCAACAATAGATCTTGAGCAATAGGGTGCATCTACAGTAAGAAATGATAAATGGAATGACAAAGCCATAAGTATTCTATATTGTTTTTATCACCTAATGAGTTTAACAGAGCCACCTATGGTGAAAATACTTATGATATATGGGGAAAAAATTATTACTAATGAAGGAACCAAGCAAGTAGTATAAGAAACCAAAATAAACGTGCTTAACCATATATTATAGTTATTTTGCATCAAAAAATATGAACTATTTTTGAAATGTACTTTAATTTTACTTCTATTATAAATGCAATGAAATCTCTTGGAAAAAAGTTGAAGAACATGAGCTCTTTAATAATATTTTGCATCCTCTAACCTATAATTATGAAAATAAAGTTATTTTCATATAAGAATCTTTCAATCTTTCTACTTTGTAGCTTAAAGAAGTTATAGATAAGTTAGAGACTTATGAATTCAATCTCCAAGCACGTGAGATGGAAGATGAAGAAGCAAAAAATTCTAAGAAGAATCACAACCCTTAAAGAAAGGGTATGAAAACAACCTTATTCTTCATCAAGTGGATCATATAGTAGTGACAGAGAAAAAACTACAAAGGTAAAATGTCAAATTCATATTCTAACAAAAACAGTATATCTTTTTCTGCTAATATCATGCTTAGGGAAAAGGGACATTGAAAGGATGAATGCATAGAATTCAAAAGGGAAAAGAATAAAAATTACAAGGAAAAATAATAAGGAATATCATTATTCTTAGAATTCCTCTTCAAATTGAGGGTCAAATGGTGAGGATAAAGTTTGCCACCATGTACTTGAATGCCTAATATAGGAACATGATGAAAATAATGAACAAGATGAATAATTTGTACAAAGTGATTATAGAGAGGTGTCTCTCTCAGCTTCTTCAAAGATGTATTGAACTTTCTAAACTTATATCATAAAGGGTTGATAAATATAACAAAAAGATAATTATATTGGCTACTATTATTGATTCCTTGAATGTAGAACCAAATAAGATAAATGATCAATATTTAAGTCAAATAAAAGGATAGATTATCTTTATTATTAAAATACGTTTTTTGAAAATTCAATTATCTACTATTCAATATAAATTGAGCTATATGGATAAACAACCTATTATTTTCTCACATGTTAATCGTGATCTTATCCTTCAAGTTAATGACAATTTAAATGATAATTTTTTTGTGATTAAAGATAACATTGCTAGTATCAGGAGATGCTTAATATCTAATACTAAAGACTCGATGATGCTTTTCAAGGAAAATTAAAATCTTAAGAGATCTTTAGAAAAAATTTCAAATAGTAGAAATATGTCAAAAAATATATTGTCTTCTTAAAATTTTCATGTTGGTACAAGTGGTTTTCATTTTAATAAGAAATCAAAATACTAAGAAGAAGAAAGGGCCTATATTTTTAAAACCATATGTTAGGTTTTCTTTCTCTGTTAACCTTGTTACATGATTTTTTTGTGGAAGATTCAGTCACTATGATTTCTCATGACCATGTAAGTCTATTGGGCTCCAAGAACCTCTCTCTAAATGAGGTATTGAAAGATCATGAGGTTTAATGTATATTTAATGGATCTTGTATGTTTCTTAGCTCTAAATTGGTCATTTTATTGTGAATGTCTTGTATTTCAAATGGTATTTAATATGTAATAAATTTGTTGAGTTTTTTACTCATGTTGGGTTATATTTCTAGATCGGATGCCTCTCACACAAAATGTAGTTCGACTGACGGGTACCTCAGTTAAAGTAAAGCTCAACCTAAAACTTAACTATCAGGTTTTAAATTATCTATCTTGCATTTGTTATTTACAGTAAGTTTTTCATATGTTTCTATGATATTTAGGGTCTGGAATGATTTGTTTTACATGTTTCAAGTGTGCATTTAGTTCATTAATTAATATCTTTATCTAAGTTGTTAGTTTCTTGGTTTTAGCTTAGTTTTTATTACTATGAGATTAAGAGATATCTCAAATCATGTGATTTAACTTACAAAATTCGTTATATTTTGGTTTTAATAGCATCTCCATATCATGGAAAACTTTGTATTCCTTGCATTGGTATTGAGATATCTTTTAGAAAGATCATAGTTTTGTTTTATTGAATTTCTTTAACAATGATGGACTTAACGTTCATTATCATTCGTGTGGAGAACTTTTGAATATTTATTTTTGTTCTTAAATGGGCATGTTTTTCATGAAGGAGTCACCATTCCTCTCATTAATGTTACACATGTTCCTTGATCAAATTGTAGATTTTAGTATATCATTCCTTGATATATAAATTGTTACTTTCATCTGATATTATGTTGTTAATTGGGTATGAGGCCCCTCTCTCTATGATTGTCTTTTTTATGGGGAGTTTGTAAGTATGCCCCCCTTTCTAACTTCGACAAAGGGGGGCATCTATGAGATAAATTTGTTTATGTAGAAAATCAAAGGTATGACGCTCTTACTTTGTCTTCTAACATTTATCTTATGAAAATATTTGTCATTGCCAAAAAGAGAGAGATTGTTGGCTTTTTGGATATGTTAAAGCCTAATTTCAATGATGCAAATATTTTTCATTTGTGTTACTAATATGTGAATTAACTGTTTCAGGTGATCAATTAACTTAGACAAGATCCAATGACAAAGAATATGCAATAATAGTGTGTTTGGATGCTTGTACGTCAAGTTGTACCAAGATAATGCTTTTATAGGTGTGAATAGTGTAACTTGATAGGAATGATGTAAGAACAAGTGAGGACTAGCTAAAAAATATTATTTGATCCATTTCTAAAAGTTTAGGACCTATTGGGATAGAGTGTTTTTTGTCAAACTTTAATTTGACTGAAATACATTTTGTTCAAACTTTAGGTCAACTAGGACATTACCTTTAGATCGAAGGAGGTCTTGGTAGAGTTTCGATTGAACTTTTTTTAGTCAAGATGCATTTCAATAAAACTTATTTTTGAATGAGGATAATTCTCTAGACCTTTCAGTTAGGTGCAAATTTATGTCTTTAGCAATCCTATAATGACTATTCACTAAACTTGTCCTAAACACTCCCAACAGCTATCTTAGTTATTATTAAATATTTCCTACATATATGAGTGATATATGGACACACTTTATCATGCCAACTTTATGCTACACTTCCAAACTTATAATATCACATTTCCATCTCAAATTCAGTATCCAACTTCACCAATATAGCCTTACCTAAATCCTTGTGGTGTTGATAATCACTTGTTCATTAGTGATACTATTGTGTAATCTTTTGAGAAAGAGTTGTGATTTCCTTTTTTTCTCATTCCATGTTTGGATTGTTGCTTCGTGCTACTTCTTGTGAGAAGGTTGCAACAAAGATATTTGGAGTTACTTATTGTAAGAAGGTTGTATCCAATGGTGGTGGAGGTAGATTGAAACCTTATCCAAGGCATGTGGTCTTATGGAATCCCTAAAAGAAGACAATAGTTATTCTTGAGATGAACAGAAGGTTTCTCTTGAGCCACAAAATACAAGTAATCCTTCATCTAAAAAGAAGGTTAGTGTTGAGCCATAATAGACATCAATGCTTTTATTGTGTATCAGTATAGAAAAGGTAATAACATACATGTTGGAAATCATGGTTGGAAATAATTGGATAATTGAAAGATGGTATGTCATACTGGAACCACTCTACATCTTTTGTCTTGTGTGGTTGCCTGTCTTGTCCATTACGTGCTTTACTCTTTCTGCTACAATATATTTTCAGCCAAGTTGCAATTAACCAACCATGTGTTTTATGTTGCATAAATAGGAGTTTTCTCTACTCACCCCCACCTTGTAAATATTTCACTAGCAAACCTAGAATCTTGGATTAAAACCATGATAATGATACTTTTTTATTTGAATTCACGACACTACCTCGGTCCACCTACTGTTTGTTGATTAAAGAAACTACTTTTCCATATAAACAATCATGGTTATATGACATTGACCAATTTTTCAAATACCAACCCTTTCCTTAAGTTACACTCAAGAACAACCACCAAACAATTTAGAATAATATAGCAGTCAATTGTGTCTTGGGAGTTGGTACGGTATAGTTGTCCTCTACAAAGTAAATGTTCCTACATTGCCTCAACAAGGAACAAGCCAAATATGCAATGCATTAAGTTTAGAACTGATATGAGTGGTGTTTAACACACCAAGCATATTCAACTCTTGGGCTACTATTCAAATATCATGGAGTAACAATGCTTCTTATATGTTTGCAAGTGTTAAAGTGACTAGTTGCATGTTGCTCAAGGGCATATACCTCCAACTCACTTGTATATCATGGTTATACCTTATCCACTCACAATATGGGGAGTGGGTATGATGATAAAATATTCATCTAAAGGCCTTCAACGATCATTGCTACATTATGGACACCACATACTATTTCAACAACTGGGTGGAAGTGATCTCATTCTAATGCCTTGACTTTGCATGTCATCAAGTCATCAAGTTTGTATGCAACAACATCATCACTCGTTATAGTGTACCCTATGAGATCATCTTTGACAACAACATCAATTTCATCACAGGGTAGTACAGGAGTATTTAAATTATTTCAGCATCAAGCAGTACAAGATGTACCCTTAGTGACCTCAGATGAACAAAGCAATTGAAGCATCCAAGAATATTGAATAAAGATGCTTAAGTAGGCCATCCAGTTGACTCAAGAGCAGCATGAGCACTTTACCATGGCTCTTTGGGCAATAGAACTTCCATCTGAACTTTAACGGATGTGACACATTTATCCCTTGTCTATGGAAATGAGGTTATTCAACCATTCAAAATTAAAGTTCCTTTTCTATATATTTTTCAAGAGAAGGAAATTCATAAGGCAGAAAAGTTCTTAGATCGTGTATACATCCTAAATGTGATCAAAGAACAAAGGGACTGAAAAAACCACTAGAGGGGGGTGAATAGGGTTTTATGATAATTTTAAAGTAATTTAACTCAAACAACCAACCACAAAAATATTGGACAAGGGGACAAGGATTTAGAGTGGTTCCAACCTTAGAAAATACTAAGGCAGTCAATCCACTACCTGGTTGCTTACCCAACTGGGATTTTGAAAGAATTTAATTTTATTACCTCGCAAGGACTTTATATAAAATTACAATTCTTTCACCAAACCCTTCGGACAGCCTTCACCTAGAAGTAGTTGCACCAACCTTGAAGCAGCCTTCTGAAGTAACTTCAAGCTCCCCCTTGAAGTAGCCTTCCTCTTGAAGTAGCTTCCCGTTGCAACAGCCTTCTTGAAGTAGTCTGAAATCCACCTTCTCCACCGATCAGAACCTTCTCCAATCCGCAGCCTCCAACCCTAGGAGTAGCAAGGAGAATACAAAATATAAAAGGAACAAGAAGGAAAAATAGAAATTACAATACCACTTGTAGCTCAAGGCTTGATTTCCTATATCAAGTGTTTTGATCTCCTAACCAATGTATGTAGAAGTGTAAGTGTTGTGGATAGGAGATGCTAGCCTATAGGACACGAAATTGGAGCAAGGAAAAGAATAGCCAATGCTAGTGTTGCTCAATTCCTCAAAACAGATTGCCAATTGCAAGTGTAAGATCAAGTATAGCACAAGTGTGTATATGTGTATATTTAGGTGTCCTAAGGCATGCCCTGTTTATAGGAATGACCTACAAGTACTGAAGGACGTTCTAGACACTTTCTAGGGGGTTCTAAGTGCTTAACTAGCTGTTAGGTACACTTTAGTTGCTTTAGCAACGGCTAGTTAATTAATTCTGAAAAGTGCAGACAGAGACATTCTCGGTTGAGAAATTGTCGACCGAGATCCCAGTCGGTCGAAGTTTTGTCAACCGAGGGACTGTCTGGAGTCAAGTGTATATAACATTCTGATCCAACTCCCAACTATTTTGTCTGTTGTGTCTAACGGCTACTTGGGTCTTTCTCGGTCAAAGAGTTTGTCGACTGAGAGTGTCTCGGTCGAGGAGTTTGTCGACCGAGATTGACCCTGTTTCAACATTTTAAACTAATTATTGTGTGCATGAGTGTGCAGATGTGACACTATTTTAGGGGATGACCTATCTAAGTGTTGTAATTGACTAGGAAAGATCTAACGCTTGATTTACATGATGTCTAAGTACTTGTACATTATATGTCTTGTACAAGTTTTTACATTTGATTACAATCATGAATTAAAACAACTTTGAGCATTTAGATCTTCCAAGTAGTGTATCATCCACCTAATTCCTGCAACACTCAAGTAGCACGTTAGAGTCACAAGAATGAAATGTTTGTCATCATCGAAACAAAGGGATTATACTAATGTCAATTTAGCCAATAGGGACCACACCTTGATGTTGGCTGAATTGACATTATGATAAATCCCTTTGTTTCGATGATGACAAACATTTCATTCTTGTCGATCTAACGAGCTACTTGAGTGTTGCAGGAATAAGGTGGATGACAAAGTACTAGGGAATCTATATGCTTGAATGCTTGTAAATTTCATGAAATGTAATTAGTTGTAAACTTGTACAAGTATATAATGTACAAGTACTTAGACATCATGTAAATCAAGCGTTAGATCTTCCCTAGCCAATAACTACACTTAGATAGGTCATCCCCTTCAACAGTGTCACCTATGCACACTCATACACACACTCAATGCCTTAAATTGAAACATTGAAACAGGGTCAATCTCGGTCGACAAACTCCTCGACCGAGACACTCTCGGTCGACAAACTTCTCAACCGAGAAAGACCCAAGTAGCCGTTAGACATAGCTGATAAGGTAGTTGGTAGTTGGAGATAAACGTTGCATACACTTGATCTAGAGTGCCTGTCGGTCGACAAGTCCTCGACCGAGTAGGTGTCTTGGTCGACAAATGCTCGACCGAGGTGGACTCTGACAGCAACTGCAGAATTAATTAACTAGCCATTGCTAATACGCCTAACTTGTACCTAACAGCTAGTTAAGCACTTAGAACCCCCTAGAAAGTGTCTAGAATGTCCTTAAGCACTTGTAGGCCATTCCTATAAATAGGACATGCCTTAGGACACCTAAACATATCTAAGCTATACACTTGTGCTACACTTGAGCTTACATACTCACATTGGCAATCTGTTTGAGCAATAGAGCAAATTCCAACATTGGCTATTCATTCCCATTGCTCCAACTTCGTGTCCTATAGGCTAGCATCTCCTATCCACAGCACTTACACTTCTACATACATTGGTTAGGAGATCAATACGCTTGATATAGGCAAATCAAGCCTTATGCTTACAACGGTATTGTAATTTCTATTTTTCCTTCTTGTTCCTTGTTATCTTATGTACTCTCCTTGCTACTCCTAGGGTTGGAGGCTGCGGATTGGAGAGGGTGTTCTTCTCGGAGGAGAAGGTGGACTTCAAGCTACTTCAAGAAGGCTATTGCAACGGGAAGCTACTTCAAGAAGGCTATTGCAACGGGAAGCTACTTCAGGAGGAAGGCTGCTTCAAGGTTGGTGCAATTACTTCTAGGTGAAGGTTGCTTCAAGGTTGGTGCGATTACTTCTAGGTGAAGGCTTCTTGAAGGGTTTAGGGAGAGAATTGTAATTTTATGTAAAGTCCTTGCGAGGTAAAAAATTAAATTCTTTCCAAATCCCGGTTGGGTAAGCAACCGGGTAGTGGACTGACTACCTTAGTATTTGCTAAGGTAGGAACCACTCTAAATCCTTGTCCCCTTGTCCAATATTTTTGTGGTTGGTTGTTTGAGTTTAAATTATTTTAAAATATCTTTAAAACTCTATTCACCCCCCCCTCTAGTGTTTTTCAATTAGTATCAGAGCAGGCTTCAAGGAACCTTAACAAGGTCTTGAAGAATGGGTGACGGGGTGCTCAACAACCTTAATCTTGAAGGGACATTTGTTGCTAGGCCTCCAGTGTTTGATGGAACAAACTACACATATTGGAAGAGAAGGATGCAGTTCTACTTTCAAGGCATAAGTTGGGACTTATGGAGGATGGTGTCAACCCCATACGAGCTTCCTCAAGAGCAATATGCAGAATGGGATGCAAATACGGTAAAGTTGGCTCAAATGAATGCCAAAGCTGTAAGTATTTTATATTGTTCAATTTCAGTAGGAGAATTTAATAGGATATCAAATTGTGATACAGCCTATGAAATTTGGCATAGACTCTCCATAACTTATGATGGGACTGTTCAAGTTAAGAATTCTAAAATTGGAATGCTTAAACAAAAATTTGAACAGTTCTGTATGGATCCGAATGAATCTATTAGTGACATGTATGAAAAATTCTCTTCTATTGTAAATGGGTTGAATGCTTTAGGTAAAGTTATTAGTGAGGAAGATCAGGTGTCAAAGATCCTTAGATCACTTCCTCCCAAATACAAGCCCAAGGTGACGGCCATTGAAGAAGCAAATGACCTCACCCGACTAGGATGGAACAACTTATTGGCAACCTAGAAGCTCATGAAGCAACCCTAGAAGAGGAAGAAAGAAGAGAGTGTGAACTTCAACAAGGGAGGAAGAAGGACATTGCATTCAAAGCATCAACCAAGAACAATCATGATACAAGTGAAGATGATAGTGAAGAAGAAACTCTCATTGTAAATGGTAAGCAGTATAAAAGTTTTAAAACTAGTGTTTCTTCTTCCAGGTGCTTTGAATGTGGCAAGAAGGGACACATGAAAGGTGATTGTCCAAAACTCAAGAAAGGAAAGAAATCATCTCACAAAAAGAAAGAAAGAGCATATAAAGCTGCATGGGATGATTCAAGTGATGATAGTGATGATGGAAAAGAAGAAGTAGAGTGCCTCATTGCTACAACAAATGAAGAAGAAGAAGAAGAGGTAAGTCTTTTTGATCTACCAAAAGAAGATATAATTGCTAGTCTTCAAGATACTCATGAGAAATATATTGAGTGCAAGAAGAAACTTAAGAAATCAAATAAAGTAAATGATGATTTAAATGTTAAACTTCTTGCTCTTGCATCTGAAAATGAGGATCTCAAAAAGGCAAATGAAGATTATGATCTTAAGTTAAAATCTATAGAAGCAAATTGCAATCTTCTTTCCTTAGAAAAGTTAAACTTGCAAACTCAAGTGAATGATCTTCAGAAACAACCTATTTTATGTTCACACTTAGATTATGATGAGGTTGTAAAAGAAAGAAACTTTCTATTATCTGATTTAGATCAAGTAAAGAAAGACATAAACAAGAAGATGGATGATATTGCTAAGCTACAAAGAAAAATAAATGAGTTAAGAGGAAATGACATTCTTGAGAGTATTCTAAAAATTTCCTCTAGTTATAATGGAAGAAGAGGATTAGGATATGATCCAAAGAGAAGTCAACCCAAAAAGCATCCGAGACTAAGACTATCTTTGTACCGAAGAACACAATTCCTAGAAAGAGAAAGGAAGTTGACTCTATTCGTTGTCATTATTGTTTGCGTCTTGGACATTACTCTTTTTCATGCCCATACAAGAATAGTAATGATGATCTAGCTTGGGTTCCTAAAACTTAGAAGATTAAATTTGACTAGTTGAGATTTGACCTAAACTGATTCTTGATATACAAATGGCATATCTCAACACAATCGAGCTCTAACTTGCATAATCTTATTTTACTTGGAATCAATAAATAGTTCTGAAAACAATAGAGAAACCTGATCGGTCGAGAAATCTTCGACCGAGCAGTCAGTCGGTCGAGAAATCCTCGACCGAGCAGGTCACTGATTTCAGTCTGCAATAAAATTGTTGAATAATTTTTTTGATTGATCAAGTGGCTATCTATTTGCTGTTAATGACTATTTTACATGCAAAATAAGAATAAATTCTGTAAATCATTCCTGGAACACAATATATTAAAGTTTTCCATCATGAGTTAAGATAGATATTTATGAAAATTGTGCTATAAGAAGACTGTTTGTTGAAAAAGCTGGTTAGGCATGAACAATTATCTTCAACACTTATATGAGAATATTTTCATCTATGTTATGAATCATATTTGCTTTAGTCAAGGAAAATTATTGTTTTCATGGTTTATTCTAAGTATTCCTTGGCATATCTACATAGCAACATTGTATTGAATTTCATGATTCAAATGTTCTATCATCATACATATGTGTTCACTATTTCACATGTTGCTTTAGAACAAGAATGTAAATGCTTATTAAACACAAGATAAAATTTCTCTATTGGTATTTTAAGAACTTGAGACATTAATCTTGCTTTCAAGACTATATATTTTCTTAAAAAAAATTACATGATTAATATGAACACAAGATCACAAAAAGAAATAGGACTTGATATTAAGGGACATCATTCATAATAAGTTTCACTCAAAGAACTGATATCTCTTTAAGCTACCTACAGAAATTATATTTCACATATAAGTGCTCAAATTGGAAATCTGCAGGAATTGCCTCTTGGTTGAAATCAAAATTTGACCAAGGGGCGCTATGGTCGTAGTCAAGGGCGACCTAAAATAAGCTTGACATAATGCTTATTTGCACTTTTTTTTACTGCACTTAATCTTAGTATCTTGAATCAAAATGTGTTCATTGCAAAACATAAAGCTCCAATGAAAGGTCAAAATCAAATCTTGTTTGTGACCTTAGAATCCTTAAAATGTTTTAATTATAAGATTAAGGGGGAGCTTACAAAAACTATTTTGATTATAAGATTAAGAAGCTTACAAAACTTTGTAGATATCATTTGAAGCTTGTTATGACCTTAGTATTTTTAATCTTAGTTATGAAAATAAAGGAATCTACAAAATACATGAATATGATATATATTTATTATTGATGGAATTCTCTAAACAAAGCAGGGCTTAACATCCCGTGTATTTGGTTAGAGATATTTCTTATAAGCTCAAAGGATTCTCATTTCATTTTCATGGCTTAACATCCCTTGCAAAATGGATGAGAAATCAATATGTATTCATCATGAGCTTAAGGGCATCTCATTTCATTTTCAGGGCTTAACATCCTTTGTAAAATGGATGAGAAATCAATACACATATGCCATGAGCTTAAAAGGAACTCATTTCATTTCAAGGCTTAACATCCTTTGCAAATGAGTGAGAAATAAATTGTGGCTAAATTTAACAATAATTGCTTTGCATTAATCCCTTGTTTTTAAATTGAATATTTCTTTAAGGGGGAGCATAGCATAAAATTAAGGGGGAGAAATATAAGTCATATAAAATGATTTTATTGGATATCTTTTTGAAATGACAAAGGGGGAGAAATAATATAAAATCCAAATCAAAAATGAGTTTCATAATATCACGGCCAGCATTCACTTGCAAAACAAGAATGGCTATAAAAGGTAAACTTCAGGTATGAAACTCACATGATTTATATTTCCTTATTTTATATTTAAGAAATGTTTGTCATCTTCAAAAAGGGGGAGATTGTTGGCTAAATTGACATTTTGATAAATCCCTTTGTTTCGATGATGACAAACATTTCATTCTTGTCGATCTAACGAGCTACTTGAGTGTTGCAGGAATAAGGTGGATGACAAAGTACTAGGGAATCTATATGCTTGAATGCTTGTAAATTTCATGAAATGTAATCAGTTGTAAACTTGTACAAGTATATAATGTACAAGTACTTAGATATCATGTAAATCAAACGTTAGATCTTCCCTAGCCAATCACTACACTTAGATAGGTCATCCCCTTCAACAGTGTCACCTATGCACACTCATACACACACTCAATGCCTTAAATTGAAACATTGAAACATGGTCAATCTCGGTCGACAAACTCCTCGACTGAGACACTCTCGGTCGACAAACTTCTCGACCGAGAAAGACCCAAGTAGCCGTTAGACACAGCTGACAAGGTAGTTGGTAGTTGGAGATAAACGTTGCATACACTTGATCCAGAGTGCCTGTCGGTCGACAAGTCCTCGACCGAGTAGGTGTCTCGGTCGACAAATGCTCGACCGAGGTGGACTCTGACAGCAACTGCAGAATTAATTAACTAGCCGTTGCTAATACGCCTAACTTGTACCTAACAGCTAGTTAAGCACTTAGAACCCCCTAGAAAGTGTCTAGAACGTCGTTAAGCACTTGTAGGTCATTCCTATAAATAGGACATGCCTTAGGACACCTAAACATATCTAAGCTATACACTTGTGCTACACTTGAGCTTACATACTCACATTGGCAATCTGTTTGAGCAATAGAGCAAATTCCAACATTGGCTATTCATTCCCATTGCTCCAACTTCGTGTCCTATAGGCTAGCATCTCCTATCCACAGCACTTACACTTCTACATACATTGGTTAGGATATCAATACGCTTGATATAGGCAAATCAAGCCTTATGCTTACAACGGTATTGTAATTTCTATTTTTCCTTCTTATTCCTTGTTATCTTGTGTACTCTCCTTGCTACTCCTAGGGTTGGAGGCTGCGGATTGGAGAGGGTGTTCTTCTCGGAGGAGAAGGTGGACTTCAAGCTACTTCAAGAAGGCTATTGCAACAGGAAGCTACTTCAAGAAGGCTATTGCAACGGGAAGCTACTTCAGGAGGAAGGCTGCTTCAAGGTTGGTGCAATTACTTCTAGGTGAAGGCTGCTTCAAGGTTGGTGCGATTACTTCTAGGTGAAGGCTGCTTGAAGGGTTTAGGGAGAGAATTGTAATTTTATGTAAAGTCCTTGCGAGGTAATAAAATTAAATTCTTTCCAAATCCCGGTTGGGTAAGCAACCGGGTAGTGGACTGACTACCTTAGTATTTGCTAAGGTAGGAACCACTCTAAATCCTTGTCCCCTTTTCCAATATTTTTGTGGTTGGTTGTTTGAGTTTAAATTATTTTAAAATATCTTTAAAACTCTATTCACCCCCCCTCTAGTGTTTTTCACTTGAACCATGCATTGTGCTACCAAGAAAGGATGGCTCAATCCTTTTCCAAGAAGGTACATCCACGATGCTCCTACAAAGATGGCCTTAGATTGCACATGTATCTCAACCCAGACACTCAAGGTAAGTTCATGATGAGGTGGGAGGGACATATATCATTCATGAAGTATAGATTGGGGATCCATGATACTTAAAGTTGTGGATGATGGCATCCATATATTTTCAATCAATACCAACCACATCAAGAGGTACTAGTACCGATGATTGGGCAGTTCAATGGGAACAAAACCCAAAAATGATATGGTAAACCCCTTTTCAACTAAGTTGGTGATAACCACAGGTCACCATAGAACACTAGGTTTAACTCACCATAACGTAGGACACAAAATTACCACCATCCTTGGTCATGTCATTTTGAAAATAAAATATTAATGAAAAATACATCCAAGTAAGGAACGGGGCCCGAGAGGGGATTCACTCCTTACTTAATTTGAGAAATGAACACATCCAATCCAAACACCTTAATAAGTAGGTTGGATTAGGTGTATTTTTCGTTTCTTAAAGGAATGGTATACAAAACTAAAGTGTAGCAATATAAATAAATGTAATGAAGATATTTAATTTCACAAGTTCAGATAATAACCCATTACACTTGGATTTTACATGAAAGAAATAACTTCTTCACTAGGTAGAGGGATGTTCAAGCTATCCCAAGTTGACCTCCCAAGAGCCAGAACCACTTATTCGAGTCCATGTCATCATATCAAATCCACCATGTTTTTCACCTACGACATTGGAAGCATACCCTATAAGAGAAGACAAAATGGATGTTGTGAGCATAAAAGTCAATATATGCATATAAATACAAATTCAGTAATATTAGGATAAAGGACAACACTAAAATTATAAAGGCTTCCAAAATCAAGAGATAGATGTCAAAACATTCAAATGGATGATCAAAAGAATAATGATTAGTAAAAAGATGATTCATTTAAAGAGGATAGATAATGCAAGAGTTTTTTGCCTTTTTAAACAATGTTACATCAATATTATCACAAAACATAAACAATTGCATGGTGAGTATTAAATAGACTAGAATATACTAAAAGTAAGGTAGGAACCCGTATATTCCATATCAAGGGGCAGGAGAACTAAAATCTCAATGCCAAATGAATGTATAGTTTTGTAGGAGGAATAAAACCCCATTGCATTGGCAAAAAGACTGAAGCCCCAATGCCCAAAATATTATATTTTGTAGGAGGACTAAAACCTCAGTGTGTTGGAAGGAAGACTAAAACCCTAGTGCCTAAAATAAATATTATGACACTACTTCTAGTTATGACTGATCAATCACACATGAAAATAGGGTAGGAAATATAAATTATAGCCAAGCTCAAATAAGGTATGTGAACATCCAATTGATATCGATCAAGCGGGGTCACAAGATCCATAAATAAATATTCAACTATTCACAAAAGGTCACTATTTAAAATATAGGGTTCAATCTGTCATGTTAGGGTTTACACGTAGAATAGTGTGAGCAAGATACAAACTAGAGTCCAACAAGCATATCTAGAAGAATAAGAACATCATGTGATCTACTTAGTAAACTAGATCCTTATGCCAAACAACGGATGAAAGAGATACTTGAATATACAAATACCTCATAGAGGTCTAAGAGAAAGAAATAAGAGATTAATTTCTCAATATAACCTCAGATTGAGCTTACATGTATCCAAAGTCAAACCTAGATCCATATTAGGGACAAAAGCAACCTATGAAGCTCATATGTGAATCTACGGTTAATATGTCATTAATTACTTGAACACTAAAAATAATATTTGTACTATTATTGAATTAGATTATCAAATTCAAACCATCTTGTCGATGACATCTTCCTGAGTCCAAAGCATATTTTACTATTTTTCTAACTTATAGACTATTAGGTATGAATTTACAAAATCTATCCAATTAGATAAATCCTTAAAAATTACATAATTTTAACATTACATTTGAGCAACAAAATTGATACCATTGGATAGAGTTAAATATCATGATTCTAAACATATTTTGTTTCATTTTTCTAACTTATGGTTGAGTTATTGTGAATTTTAGAAAACTAGCCAATCAGAAAACTCATGTAAACCATGTATAAAATATTATTTGTTTAGAAACCAAAGTGAGATGGCCCTGTACGGTATGACCACCTAGGCGGCCATGCCAAAGAAATTCCACCATGCAAAGTGTGATGAGAAGTCAAAAATGAACATGCATATGTGACTGTAATCTGTTCAGGGGCAAAACTGGGAAAAGATGCCTAACCTTCATCGACCTCAGTTGCGATGAACTCCCAATCTAGAACTCAAATATAGGAGGTCCAACTACTTATACTAAGATCCTAAGACATGAATCAAGGTATGAGAGGGGAAACTAAACTAAGGATGCCCTTCTCTAACCCATCATGGACCCAATGACCCTAGGCACAAAGCTTGGGATGGTCGGGAACACTAGAAGATACTTCCCATCATGCCACAGGAACAAGGTGGATGGAGAGCCTAGAAAGGAATCTAAAGACTCAATATTAAAATTCCCAAATTGACCTAGAAGGTCCTAGAGAAGGCGTAAATAGTGAAAAATAGCAAAAGAATGGATTAAAGTCTGACATTATCGACAAGTGCATAATTCAGATATGAAGAAACCAAAAGAGGGGCTTTCACAAGTACCTTGAATTAGAAGGCATGGAGATTTACAAGGCCAAGGCAAAGTGATTCATACATTCTCCAGTTGCTTTGAACGTCTCATAGCCACCACCGAAGTTCATGTGTACACACCTAGGAGATGGAGTTGGGGGCAGATTTAGGGTTGCAAGGGAAAAAAGGAAGGATGGGAAAAGGGTAGAAGGGGTTGGCAGATGTAGAACACTAGTTTTATAGGGGTATTAAGGCTAGAAGAAGCAAGGATAAGGAAATAGTAAAATAACAAGGGAGAAACTATGATGTCCTCAAATTTTGGTAAATTTGAAATGTATAAATATAAGGCTTGAATTTAATTCCTAAATTTTAATTGAAATAATAATAATTTTAACCACTTTGTGGCAAGGGGGTAACCCATGGCCCAAGTGGGGCCTATGAGACTATTTTCTTTGCAAATAGGTCCTTGGGGCACAAGATTAAGAAATAAGAGATTTTTTGCATAAATAAGTATAATGACTTTATGGTTTGTTAGAAAAATGGAATTGTGGAATAATATGCAAGTTTCTAAAATATTATAATATAATTTATAAATTAGATAACTAATGGAAGAAATTAGCTGACCATGTCTAGCAACACTAGTTTGAGGCATCAAATAAGGATAACTTGGTATGGTCTTTGGAACACATAAAGATGATGAGGAACTAAGATAATTCTAAAATTTGAGAGAAAGAGGACTTTCCAAGTGATAACTGTAATTTTTTTAAGGAAATACATAAGGGACAAGTTTTTCCTGTGAAAATTATCCCTATAAATCTAAAAAAATATAGATAAGTTTATAAATATATTATTGAGTTTCCATTGAAGTTTCATAGATAAAGGATGTGCCTAGTATCCTATGAAAAATCAAGAAGGAAGAGGAAATTGCTTGTAATGATTAAATGTTGTTTCCCTTGTTTGAAGAAAGAGAAAGGGATATATAGAAACAACCCTTTGTTACCAAACTTGGCTCAATAAGTGATTCTAGGATAATAAAGTAAGTATCCAATTTTGGGACCAATTAAAGTAAAGATGAGAGAGGGATATGAATTATTTGAGTTTTAATAATTAATGTTTACAAATAGATCCTTGGGTATAAAATAAGGAAGTGGGTATTTTGTGTTCATGATAAATGCCCAAGATAATTTTTATGTGATATATAATAATAATATAGAATTATGGATGAAAATACAGAGGATGATAAGATATCTAATGGCCTAGTTGGTAATCATCTTGTTTTGGCTTGGAAATCAATTTTTGAATATATAGGGGAATAACTAAGGAATGATGAAGGAGTTTTCCTTTTTTTTGGATAAGGTAAAATATTACTATTTCAAACGTAATATAGGGGACGTATCAAAACCCCCAAAAATTGTACATGCTTTTACAATAGCCCCCACATTCTCAGAGTCATGGTATCCATCCCAACCATGCTCTTGGGGTTAGCTTTAAGGAACCAAACAAGACTATTGTTAATAACATCAAAAATGGTGGTGTTATCTCTTGGTCTTCTACCATGCAGCCTACTATTACGTTCACCCCACACATGAAACATGAGGGATGTGATGAACAAACCCCCCAAAATTCTGTTCTTGTGGTTACCTGCGGTCTTCTCAAGCATCCAATCCAAGGCAGCATCCATATCCAAAGGCGCATGGCCCCCCCAGCCACATTTCAAGAATCCTCTTCTCCATATGTAGGCCGAGAAATTACATTCAAAGAAGATATGTTCATGTGTTTCTGTGCTATTGTTACAAAGTAAGCACAAAGGATCACACTCCCTACCCCATCTAATAATCCGATCTCTAGTGGGCAGTCTTCTTATTATTGTTCTGTACGCCCCAAAACTCCACTTTGGGCATCTAGGCTTTAACCAGATGATCTCGACCCACCTAGCTTGCGGAAGCAGCTTCTTGATCCTCCAAGGTTTAATTTTCTCCTCAGGAGCCGTCTGGCTTTGTAGCTGGTAGAAAGGTTTCAGCTCCTCAAAGATTCTATTCATTCTGACCCAAACACTAGAGTCACTAGTCTTCAACTCCCCACCCAGGTTCCCATACCTCTCTCTCAGCCAAGCAGCCCACGGAATATCCGGGCAATTGAGGAAACAATCCACTCTTCTAGCAGCAGCTCCCCAGGCGATATCATACGGGCAGCACATCCCCAAACCCCCCGCATGAAGAGGTTGAGCAATAGTCTGCCATTTCACCGCATGAACACCCCCACCCCATAAGAAGCTCGCAGATATCGCTCTGAATTTATCCAAGATGAAAGCGGGTAACTCAGTCTGCCCACACCAATATCCCATCTTCGCATTAAGAATAGCCTTAATGAGGATCGCCCTACCCGCCATGGAGATGGTTAAGGCAGACCACTTATCCACCACCCTTCTTAGATCATCCACACACTCCACAAAATATTTCCCTTTTCCCCTTCCTCCCAAGAGCGGAATCCCCAAGTATTTGGTAGGAAATCTACCCAACGATATTCCAATGGCTTCTTTCAACCTTCCCCGTCTCCTATCACAAGAACATGATAGGAAAACATTGGATTTAATGGTGTTCATGTACAGGTTGGTAAGCTCTCCAAACCGTTTCATCATCCTTCTGACATTCCTCAGGTTCTTTGAGGTACCCGCCATGAAAAATAACACATCATCAGCAAAGATCATGTGTGTCTTTACCTTGACCCCTTTCACCTTGAAGGGCTTTATTCTACCTTCATGCTCCTCCATATCAGTCATATTCGTAAGGTTCTCCATAACAATCGTAAACAAAAGGGGGGAGAGTGGATCTCCTTGCCTAAGGCCATTACCCGCTCTGAACATCCCATAGGGCACCCCATTGATAAGAACAGAAAAGGAAGTAGTCTGGACACATTCTTTAATAATCTCAATCCATCTCCTCGAGAACCCAAGTGCCTCCAAGGAACACCATAATGCCTCCCACCACACATGATCATATGCCTTGGAGATATCCATCATGATGCAAGCTTTTTTGGTAGATTTTGAGACACCAAAATCAACTAAGAACTCTTTGGCAAGCAAGGTATTATCCGCTATGGATCTACCTTTCACAAAAGCGGCCTGGTTGTTGGAGATCAAGCTTGGAAGCATATCCTTCAATCTCGTAGCAATAAGTTTTGATATGATCTTATAAATAACATTGCAGCAAGCTATCGGTCTGAAGTCAGAAATTTCAGTAGGCGACGCGGTCTTTGGAATCAGTCTCATGAAGGCATGGTTAGCTTGTCTAACCATTCTACCTCCCACAAGAAACCACCTCGTAGCCCTGCACACCTCAGGACCAACCACATCCCAGCAAGTTTGAAAAAAAATTGCATTAAATCCATCCGGGCCCGGAGCTCTGGAAGCTCCAATAGAGAAGGCAGCTTTTTTTATTTCCTCATCATCAACCATTTTCAAGAGGCTTCTGTTCATCTCTCCCGTAACCTTGTTTTGTAAGTTAGAAGTAATATCACCCCGGTTACTTTGGTTATAGGATTTAGAGAAAAAAAACTCCACAGCAATCTTCGCCATCTTGTCCACTTCATCCACTAAATTACCCTCAACATCAATAAGGTTGTGAATGTGGTCTTTCATTTCATTCTTCCGAACCGCTGCATGGTACACCTTTGAGTTGGTGTCACCATCCTTGATCCACTTGATTCTACTTCTCTGCCAATAGTATAGTTCTTGCGCTTTCTCCAACTGGATCAGCCTTTTTCCCGCTTTATCTTCCTCCTCCATACTTCTATAACAGCCCAGTTTCTCTCTTAGCTCCCTAGCCACCCTGCCATACTCGTTCCTGGCATTTTTGACAAGGTTATCCAAGTTGATCATCTCCTTGGACCACTTCTTAAGCGCCTTTTTCACCTCTTTCAGCTTGCCGATGACCACAAACATGGGATTTCCAGGAATATCAGTATCCCATGCTTGTTTAACCGTTTCCCTGAAGTTAGGCCAATCCATCCAATGATTCAGAAATTTGAAAGGTCTGTTGGGTTCTTCTTTCTTACTTAGGTCCATCTCCATCCAAGCATGGTCGCTATTAGGATGGGGCCCTAATGCTATAGAAGCATTAGGATAGGTCTCAAGCCATATGATGTTCACCAAACCTCTATCAATATTGCTGGAGATTCTTCTCATCGGGCTTCTTTTGTTGTGCCAAGTTGTTATACCACCCTGCATATTGAGATCAATTAAGTTGGCTTCCTTGACGGCATCATTAAATCTTTCAAGAATCGAATCCGGAACCGGAAGGCCACTGACCTTCTCACTGGCCTTCCTAGTGCTGTTGAAGTCACCCACCACAAGATGTGATAATTCTTGCTGTGTTGTATTCGTGATGTAATACCAAAGTCTTCTACGGTCTCTTTCAGCATTGAGACCATACACCGCAGATATGACACAATGGAATCCACCACCATTGATGCAACTCAACATGATCAATTGGTCTGATTCAAAAATGGGTTGCACATCCCACACCAAAGGACTCCACCCTACTGCAATTCTCCCACCCTCAACTTGTTCCAGATTAGAGGTGTATGCCCACCCTCTCGGGAACAGGTTCTTGATATTCTCCTTCATCTCTCTTTTGATTCTTGTTTCTAGGCAGATAGCAAGTTGAACACCTTTCTCCTCTAGGATCTGTCGGAGGACTCTCTACTTCCCCGGGCGAGAAGCACCTATGACATTCCACACCATGAGCTTCATTGGACATTTTTTGGTCTGCCCCCCCCCCTTCCAGAGGATGCAGCAGCACCGTGTCTTCCCCTTCCCCTTCCTCTTCCTCCCCTATCTCCTCCCACTCCACTACGAGTGGCTCTTCTTGCACTGTCGGGTTCAGCAACAACATCATCTGTCAGTTCCTCTAACAAAAGGAGTTTTCCTTTTACAAATGGAAGTTAATAGTGTGAATAGAGTTTTTCCAAAATAATGGTATGAGGGGTGGCTTCCTTTATGTGACTTTTGGGTATATAAAGTAAAATATATGAGATTGTCATTATAAGGAGAGAAGGGAGGAATATGGTTAATACTTTCCTAGCATGATGCCTTGCTAATTGCATAAGGAAACTTATATTGAACTAGACCCATTGATGTCCAACCCTTGTGCTATATAAGAACATGTACAAAGAGAAGATGGACTGCCCCAATCCCCTCCTTCCTTTATGCAAAAGCATATCTCTTTCTCCCCTCATCATGGCAATGATCTTCCTCATTCGTGATGGTCTTTGTGTATCTCATAACATGGGGCTTGCCAGAGTGACATAAGTCCATGATCTTTTGAAGAACATAGCCCCTCATCCCTTTCCTTCTGAGATCCAAGAAAGGAGCATCCATGTCACCCCTTATTCGAGGTATAGATGTTTATATTGTTTAGATAATGTTAATTGCTAGGATTACCCAAATATAGCATAGTTATATATCAAATTGAGCATGAGAACAAGTACAATACAAATAAAGTAGTATCATGGCCTGGATCTTATCCTAATTCCAAAAGTATGGCTAATACATGATTAAGTAATGATTAATACATGGAAATCTTAGATCAGATAATTAACATGTTGAGTATATAAAAAATGTTTACTTTTCCATATAAACTGATATAGTTGACTATAATGAGATATAAGATTATGATGATAAGGATAATGAATAATTAGGATTTCTAGACCAATAATCATCAACATGTAATTAGGATTTTGAACACCAATGATGTAACTTGCTATGACCTTAATGCACATAATCTGATATAAATGTTCATGATGAAATAGCATGGTAGATCTGATAATCATGATTACACTTAATATGAATTAGGGTTCTTAAGTCATTAGATCAATGAACATGGGAATTAGGATACTAAAGAAACCTAAACCCTAGACTAAATCATGATTAATATTTTGAATATGATTTGTGACACTTTAGAGTATACATATATGTAGATAATGTTGGTGGGTTATGTTGAATGCTTGAATTCCTCTTTGCTTGCTTGATCGAATGATATTCTTAAAGTATAACTTCATAATTTGCATGGTTCTCCATTAAGGTATCTGGCTACAATTATGACTACCCACAATTTTGATTGACAAGGTTTTCTGAGTGTATCTCAAAGATTGTTCAAATAAATAGATTGGTTGTTTATTACATTTTCTTCAATTATAATGCTACTATGAGTATCACATAAAGAAACATATTATATTTTAAACCCTAGGATGACATGCATAAAGGGGTGATGCACATGAGCCCTGAAGAGACAATGGTCACACCCAAGATAGCACATCAAGTATGGGTTAGAATATGGAATAAAATTGCTAGTTCTTATGTGCAAATCATTGAGTGATTATATGTTGTTATATTACTTACACACTTTTGTATGCACCCCACATACATAGTATATTTGGTCATGTTGATCTATGCTTTGTTTCCTTCCATTTTAGGTATATGCAATACATGAAGATGTGTCAAGATATGGTGAATTGAATGAAATTACTTAAAAGGCATTTAAGCTAAGTAAAGGAGGGTTAGACAGATACTTCTCCTCATATGTATAGTTATGATGATGGAAATTCATGTAACTTCATAGAGGAGCATTTTGTAAACAATAATTGAGTTAATGGAAATGATTTCCTATTATTTTTTATTTGGTAAAAATATGGATCCATGGGGATTTTAGATAATGTCTCTCAACTTTTTGGGTCTTTCTTTAATTTGGGGATGCTAAAAATTGAGGTTGTTACAAAAATAGAAGAAGATAGGAACTCAGAGCTAGAAACCAAGTGGAAACTTTGAAACCCTCACAAAGTTAGAATCAAGTTGTGCGGGTGGCAACGAGAAACATCATCATCATCATCTAAGCCTCAATACCAACTATGTTGGGGTCGACTACATGGATCCTTCATTTCCCTTCAACTCTATCATGGGCCATATTCCGATTGAGATGTAGAGATTCAAAATCTCTCTTTATAAGTTCATACCATGTTAATTTAGGTCTTCCTCTTCTTCTATTTACTATGCTTGACTTAATAGCATTGCGTTGTATAGGTACATTAGTTTGTCTGTGTTGCACATTTCCATACCATCTGAGTCGTCCCTCGCACAACTTGTCCTCAATGCTCGCCACCCCCACTTTAATCCTGATATAATCATTTCTCAAGTGATGTTCTCTTGTATTCCCACACATCCATCTCAGCATACGCATTTCAGCCACATTCTTCTAGTTGAGACCTTATTTCTTCACTGCCCAACATTCACTCCCATAGAGCATGGTTGACCGCATAGCTGTTCTATAAAACATCTTGTTTCTGTAGTACAACAAAATGTCATTCACTTTATTTTTTAACCTGAGAGGGATCTTCTAATCACATATTAGAAGAAAAATCTCACAAAGAGAGAAATAATGTAGAGAGAAAATTGCAAGAGAAGATAGGAATGGGAGAGTGAGAAGTATATTATGGCAGACAAAAAAGGAAAGAAGGTGAGGAAGACGAAGATGCATGCACCATAGGATTAGAAATCTAGGATGCAAGGAAATTCATAACAAAAAATCTAGAAAGAAGCGAGCATGACATTAAAAATGCGGTTGACAATTATTAATCTAAACAAAAACATTAGGAAAGTGGTATGTATCCATTATATATTTGATATATCTAAGGATTTTCTTTCCTATTTTAATTGAGAGGTCAAACAATGTTCAAATAAAACCAAATTTGACACCTAGGAAAATTGAGGCATGAAGAATCCAAATATGGGATTAGTTTTTACTCTAAGGAATGTTTAATAATTCATTTAATTTATTTGAGTCCTTGTAACATTATCTTGTAATTTTCTTATATAATGTATTTATGGAAACTAGTATTATTCAATTGAAGTGGAATTTGGCAACTAGACTAATTAATATATACCGAATCCAAATTTGGAATTTATTTCTTACTTTGAGATTGTTTAGTGAATTATTTAACATATAAGATTGTTTTTGTATTAGTTCAACAAATTTATTATATTGTATAATGAGTTACTATAATTGGAATTTATGAACATATAGAGATTATCCACACATGAGGGAAGTATATCATATCATGTATTTCCTTAGTTTCTTCAAATCTAACAAGGACACCTGCAGTCTATGTGTCCCATAGTTTATTCAAATCTAACAAGGACACCTGCAGTCTAAGTGTCATTATTCCATCTTTTGACCTTAATTGCTTTTCTAACATGGACATCGTCCCCCCTAGAAAGCCCAAAATACTTTTGTGAGTGCCATTTTTAGCAATATAGTTAAGGAAATCGAAGTTAACTATGACATGGCATTGGAGAAAAGGTAGTTTTTAATGTCTCCGAGTTGATCATGTCAAGATTTTCTTCTTGCTATCCTTATTGACGGACTTGGCTTGTGGAGTATCACACCATCCTCAGATATCATCTCATGGTTCCCTTATTTCCAATTGATGGTATTTGCCCAGTTTATCGTAAGGCATGCTTGGATATTTTTAGGGAGTATGCAAAAAACTTCAGAGAGCTTCTAGGTTTCAAGTACATATATGATCTAGTTAGGGATGTTCTTTTTGATGTAGTTAGACATGTGGGTGTTAATTCTAAGAAAGAGGCACCTCTAAACTTTTTGAAAAATCCACAAGAGGGGAGATCGACACCTAGAAATGTTGATGTTCTAATTTTTTGATGGGTTGATATGCCCCAACTCGCGCGTCTGGAATATGGATGCAGATTTAGAAGGAATCGAACCTTTAAATTTATAACTCAAAACCTTCAAAGACCCCCGCAACTTTTATTATGGGGTCGAAGTAGATATACGGGGTTGAACACAGGGATGTGCTGACGTTTAGGATGCCCAAGATATCAACCTTGAGTCAGATAAGTCAAGACGATAGCTGATAAAAGTATGGGGTTAGAACTAGTCTAGCGGGTTATCATGAATTAAAACAAAACAAAGAAAAGAAAATAAAACGGAGTCTGTAGAATTCTACTAATCAGAGAGGAGTTCTTGACTATGTAAGCATAAGTCGGGCAGTCTATGCACCTATTTTCAGGCATAGATAACCCTCGAACACCTCAGCAAGCAACCTAAATTCAAACACAGAACAAAATGTGGTATCTATTCCTGTGGGGTCATCTCACTCACTCTCGCGTAGCATGACTAAAACCCATCGATGATATAAAACCCCTCTCGAGGATGACAAACCAACATCCTAGAATATTCTAAATACTCTCTCAGGACTAGAATATTCTGGGATGTTAGGAATAGATGACCTTGAACTGTCCTCCTTTCAGAATTTGATCCAAACTATCTTCTTTTGTCTATTTCTACAATGAATCTCTCAATATAGGCAGAAATGGTAGTTCAAGCAAGAAAGAGATCAACCAAACTAGCAATCATAACCAGAAAAAGGAAATAGAACATAAAACGTGCTAGATCTGAAATAAACTACTTGCTCAAGGTAAAAGTACATAAACATGCCCAAAATGGGGTACATAGACAAGAAGGAGCTCAACTAGCCATGGACAAGCATAGTTGGCACTGAACAAAGATGGAAGAACATCGTTTGTACAGAAACCAAGGGGAACAGAAGAAGAAAGAAGAAGAAGAAGAAGAAGAAGAAGAAGAAGAAGATATTTAGCCCATAGAGGAGAGGTGGCACTTGCTCCCTGGCCTCTGTATAAGCCAGATCTCGTCCTTGGGTCATCCTCCTTGATCTTCTGGACTCCTCGGCCTCCTTTATCTCTAGACCTACCCCAAACAGTAGCTTAGTTGGTGGATGGGGGTGGAAGATGATGGTGTGGGTGTTCTCCTTCTCTCGAAGAAGATGGGTCCTCAGTCTTCTCTCTCCTCAGCTTCCGCCTTTAGAGATCTAAGACTGGAGGTGGAAGATGGTGGGGGATGGAAGCACGCTGAAGAGACGGGTGTAGAACGAGCACTTCGGCCTTCTTGGACCTCCGGACTCTCCCATGGGGCTCTGGGAACCTCACTGGGTTGGAACCAATAGCTAGAAAACTCCCCAGATTCGAACAGGATGATGGAACTTCCCCTAGGTGCGGAACCCCTCTCCAAATTGCGGGGGGTGTGTATTTATAGATGAAATGGTCGAGGTACAGATCCATACTGTGGTGTTGCTCGGTCGTGGCCGCGGAAGATGTAGCTCAGTCGCGGTCAAGGCCACGGTCACGGTCGCGGTCACAGTTGAGGTCATCTCTTCTTGGCCACGATCACGGTCCAGGAAGTTGTACCTTGATCGTGGTCAAGGTTGATATAGATAACGCAGTTGCGGTCCAGGAGGATGCACCTCAGTCGCGGTTAGTGTTAGTTCATCAGTGTCGGTGGTGTCTTGGATAGCGGTCGAGGTGTATATTGAGACCGCAGTCATAGTTGGGGTGAGCATGGGTACCACGGTCGCAGTTGGGACCCTGAGGACCGTGGTCGCGGTGTAGACTTAGTTGCTGCAAAAACATATGGATTTGGGGAGAAATCATGGAGAATAGATGTCTTTTCAGGTTCAGTGCCTACAAGTCCCAAAATTGGTTAGTTGAGTAATCTTTATCTAGGAAAGGGCATAAATTACTAGAAGATAAGAAACATGGGTTATTTTGGGTAAATTAAGGCTACAGTGACACAAAACCATAAATAAGTGCTTAGAATAAATGCATAAATTTGGGTGTTGTCAACCACCCCAAGCTTAAACCTTTGCTTGTCCTCAAGCAAGACTGTGCTAAAAAAAAGATAACATCCAAATTAAGCTTGGTGAAAAATGTGAAGGCTAAGAAAAAATATTTTAAAACATCAATTCTCTTGATCCAGGTCATTTCAGAACAAACCCCCACCAATTGAGCACAATCTTGCCAAAGTAAGATCAAAGAGCAACCAGGTAAGATTAAGCTAGTCCATTGTAACTTGTCAATACTCATGAGTGTTTGAATCATAATTATACAGCATAAAAGCATTGTCACATAGATGATCATGCGGGTGATGAGCAATGAGCAACCATCATGCATCCATGTAGACCAATCAGGGACAACATGCCTCTCACTTATTAAAGTCCTAAGAAGCAAAGTGAAAAGACTCTAATGACTTCTTAGGATCCCGATCTGCGTCAGGCTGGTCCATGTAACGAGCAATAGTCCCTGCAGTCTGAGCCAGTTGACCCAGAGTAGTGAGATGAACTCTTCATACTGCGCTCAAACCAACCCTGCTACTGGGATGATCTCATAGGTCTCCTAGGGGTTCCTAATGACTCTCTAATGAGCTTTTGGAGTGATACTACCAGACACGACATACCCGCATTCATGAGCACATTCATACACCGGCTGGGCATCATCAATTCTCCTGAAAGAGAAAACAAGTGATCATACATTCACACTCAGGCTTTTATTATCTGCATTCTAATTTAAAGGCCTGGGTGAGAACTATATTGATATTTTTGGGATTTTATGGGTGTCCAAGCCTCTTTTGCACATTTTTAATTTTTCATCTTTTTGACTCAATCTAAGGTGAGAGGGCACGTAGTCCATCAAGGAAAACATATCAACTTGATCATGGCTCAAAACTCATCATGATCTGTTTGACACATGTGAAGTAGCAATTATGATTCAAGGATCCTTAGAATAGACGCAAGCTTGTGAAATTGTGGCTAGGAGTCTTTGATCATGCTCTAGCTCTTTCCAACAGTCCTTTACTTTGGATTTTTCATTTACAACATAGATCAAGGGAATAAGGTTTTCATTTATGAAAAAGTCACATAACCTTAGATTTTATCACCACACTTAAGGGAAGAGTCAATGAGCAAGTCAAGAAAAAGATCAAGTAGTTTAAGATGAAAATTGTGCATTCATGCATAAAGATAAGCATTTAGTTCTAAGATTTGCATTGCATAGCCTTTAATTGCCAAGCTACAATTAAGAAATAAAGTTTAACAAGACTAAAATGCAAGGAAAAGGGAGAATGCATGCATGCAAAGGAAAAATTAAAATAAAATAGAATTAGGAGGGGGTACGCCCTGACCACCACCCCAAGCTTAAAATATTTGCTCGTCCTCGAGAAATTCTTCTGGCCATGGTGGGTGAAGAGGAGAGCAGCTGCTTATAGGTAGTTGCTATTCAGAAATTGATATAGGCAGTCTAGACTGCTCGGTGCATTCTCGAAGTTCTGATTTAGGTCTTGTTGAAATTGAACGGCCTGGTCGAAGCTTTGGGGCAGATGATAGACATGGGGTCCAGGTTGATAATAAGACTGGGGGGGTTGCTGGAATGGTTGCTGATAAAACTGTTGAAGCTCTGGGGGAAAGACTGCATCAAACCTTTCTCTGAGGTAATTGACGTCTTGCTCCAATGTGTCGAACCGCCTCACAGATTCATCTCTGAACCCTATCATGAAGTCGTAGAAGTTCTCATGATTATCATTTGGCACGTATGACTACTGTGGAGGGGGTTGCAAATACTCTAAAGTAGGCATCTCTACATAGGGCCCTCCCTGATAAGGTATGTTGTGGAAGGTTGCCCCAATCTGTTGTCCTCCCTCATGAGTCATTGGCACTGGTGGTGCAGAAGAAGAAGCTCTTGTGGCTTTGCCTATATGACGAATGTTACCCTGGACGTCCAAAAGAGAGACGTCCATAAATGACATTTGACATGTGAAATCTGTGTTTGCCGATAATAAAATTTTGTGCTTGTAGTGATCAAAGATGTAGAGATAGCCAGTGATGCATTGTCTGATCATTCTTGAATAGATCAAGTGATCTAAGTCTAACCTTGACCACTCGGCAGTATCATGCATGAGTGTTAATTGTTCATCCCCAATTCCCAAATGGCATGCCATAAAAGTTGTAACTCCCTCCATTGGCATGAATTGGATCTATTTCTTGAAAGAATTATGAATGTGATGGATTATTAAGTTCCCCACATTCACTTTCTTTCCTACCACTGCACACCACAGAATGTAGAGGTCAGCTGCACTAAGCGCCCCTTGGCAGTCTTGTTTTTCCAAGACGCAGTTTGTTAGCACCCGGTGTAGATAATGAATTTCCGGGTTGTGGATGTGTGAGGCCTTGGAGCTTTTTGCGGAGTACTTGTCTTCCATTGTAATCATCTTCCCTACATGGATAGATTTAAAGTCGTGGTCCATTGTCTCCAGTCATCCCCTAGTCATTTCAGTGCAGTCTTCAACATATCTTAAAAACCAAATGTTGAGTTTTTCCATTGTAACCTTGCGGGGTTGGTTAAGGAGACTAAAATGTAATACAATGTACTGGTGATCCTTGCATGGCTCTAGTGTGGCATAAAACTCACAAGTGAGTCTATGGTAAGCATTTCAATGTGCGTATGCGAGCACATCAAGGCCAATAGCTGCAAGGTATCTGTTGACTTGCTCTTGGATCCTGAGTTTAAGTAGCGTCCCTGGATCAGCGTACCTTGGCCCCCTAAGTCTACGTTTGTCTCTAAGAAGAGCGTCAAAACTTAGCTTTTTCTTTATGCTCGGAAAAAATGGATGGGGATTTAGCTTTGATTAACAACACTATGAGCTGCTTGGTGTCTGTTCCCCTGGAAAGAGTCTCGTGAGGAGGTTGACCGTCGTAAGAAAATTGAATGTTCTACTGACTGTCAACATTGATCTCATGTGGATGAAGCTCTATGAAGAATTGTCGGGCCATCTTACTACCCATTCGAAGTCTGGAGTTCAGCGTCGTGACGTTCTATCCATATCCTCTCACCTAAAGCTTCTTGCACTGACTCACCACTGTGCGTACCCATAGGTGTGCCAACAAGGCTGCGGAAGCCAGAGCCAAAATCTTGCGACCCGAACCCTAATGTACAAAGCATAACTTCATCTTCATAAATTGGATTCGTAGTTCGGGAGGTGTGTTGTGGGTAGAGCTCCCGTAATTCGATGGTGATGTTGAGCTCCCTTCCCCTTTCTTCCTGGTTATGGACTTTTTGAGATTTTTGAAACCACTTTTCATGGCAACCATGATGTTGATACTTTTGATGTAGACTGGGTAGCTTTTACTATGGTGGAGGTCGATGAAGATTCTCGAAAATGCACCAAATCAGTCCACGGTCTGGATCGCGACCGAGTTGAAGATCGCGATCATAGTATCGAAGACCGCGGTCACTATGAATGATCATGAAAGTGTGACCTAGGTTCTCGTGATTAGGGAGACCGCGACCACGGTGCGTGCAGGGATACCGCGACCTTGACCTCCTTATCACCACGACTACAGTTAAGAAGGAGACTGCGGTTTGAAGAACCATGATCGTGAAGCAGACCCAAAATCCCCCGCCCGCAAATGTAGGATATCGCAACCGGGCGCATGAGGTGACTTCAAACTTCAAAACCGCAACCGGGAGACTACGATATTTCTCGCCAAGGTTCTCTGACCATTGTCCCACTAGTTACGAAGGGGTCGCGGTTAGGACCTTTGAGCTTGTCGCTGCTCGGGGAATGTGGTTGGTGAGCTACAGGGCTACTGCCTACGCGGTCATGGTCACACCTGCTGGTACCGACCCACACGCTCCTTCCCTATCGTCCTATAGTGGGAGCAAGGAGAAGGAGGAAAATTTAGCAGAAAATGATGCGGAAGAGGGAACCCTATGGTTTAGGAAAGAGGGGGGCGACCCCTCGACCATAGAGGTATTTATAGGCCAGCATCAGGCCCCATCTCACGTGAAACGCTTGAAGCAGGGGATAAAATGCTCGAAAAATCGGAAAAAGAGAAAAAGCTCGGTCAAAAGAGCAACAGTCGGTCAAAAATGCTAAGACAACCTGACATGTTGGTCAGACCAGGACAAAAAAACTCAACTGTAGTCTTGCGTAACCGCAGTTGTGGTCTCACTCATGCAGGACTACGGTGGCGGTTCTTGGCCTTCAGGCCGCAGTCGCGGTCTTGTCGCCAGGTCACGGTCGCGGCCTTATTTCCAGGCCACGGTCACATTCTTATTGCCAGGTCGCGGTCGTGGTTCCAGCAAAATCACATGGGAATAAGGAATCTATAGATGTCAAAACACAAAGTGAAAACCAAGATGTCACAATCAAAGAAGGATGATAGAGAAATGTACCAAAAGTAGTTGTTTGGGTGTGAAGTCATAAGTGAAAGGAAAATAAGAGAAAAACTAGATGATGCAACATGAACAATATTGCAGGCAGTTAGTGAAAGGTTAAAATCAGATTGGCTTTATTTGTACGTGAAAAGTAAAGTAAATATTTATAAAAAATTGGTTAGGAATTAGGGAGTGGTTGCCCTACAATTCCCACACTGGGATCCCAAATCCTAAGTTTTTGGATTCCATTTACCTGCATCTCAATGCCTATACCCAAGGTGTAGTGGTAGGGGATGAGGGAAGATGTCCCACTCTGACTCTCGAGGAGAGGGCTAAAATCTGGCCACCTAGAGAAGCCATCCCTATACTCATGTTCAATTGAATTGCACAGGGATGAATCCTTTAGCAGCTCATCCTTAAGGGTGCCTTCAAGGCAAGGACATGAACAAGAAGGCCCTTGGGTGTCGACGCATGATGAGATCGAGGAGGGAGGTTGAGAGTTTTCTATAAGGCCCCTCACCTCTCTCCCCACCTTGAAACTTGAGGTTGGATGCTCAGATAAGTATTCATGTATAGTTTGAGTCATCCAATCATTTTTTGAGCGGGAAGTATCCTCGGGTGAATTTAATTGCAGTTCTACCACGCCAAGCTTGTCGCCTTCTGTGGGGTCCAGGGTGTATTCATGCTCAGCAGTCGTGTTGTAGTGAATTGTCCATCCTGCTCCATCTATATCCACCAAGCCCTTTAAGGGAATGGTGGTAAATGTCAGCTCATGTTGTTCCAACTCGTCGTCATCGGTATATTCACTACTCCAATTTGAGCAGTTGTCGTCGTCGTCATCGAACAAATTGTTCCAAACTAAGATTGGCGTACTACTCCAGGTTAGGTGACAAGTCTCAATATGATAGATATCACTCTGGTCTGGATCAATGTCTGACTCAGGTTCCTCAAACCAACCTTCTAGCTGTGAGGTTGTTTGGTTATTATAGTGAGGATAAGAATATTCATCATCGTCATTATAAAACCAGTCATGCGTGTGGCTTGCATTTTCCATTGGTTGATCAGCTGAATCATCTAGATAGAATGAAGGGTTTTCCCAAGTGGGTTGGCCTTCAAAGAAAAATCATGATGCATCCACTTGATGGTTTGAATCGGATTGTGAGGCATACTCTGCTTCAGATCCAATGGAATGGCCTTGATGACTAGAGTCCTTATTATCTTGTGATGGAATTTGTAACTAAATTGTAACCAAATCGATGAGCTCTTGGAGCTTCCTGCCTCATTTAACATCTTTATCATGAAGCTGTTATACTTGAGAAGCAATGCTTTTGAGACACATCAATTCTTCCATACACATCTGATGGGAATCCGCTGTATCAAACTGATGTTTCCAGATGAATCCTTGTTCAACAGTTTGAAGTATACTTCTACTACGGTCTGCAATCTCCGTTACTATTTGGAGTTGACGCTCCTACTTTTCTAATAGTTGCTGGAGTGGATTGATGTGTTCTTGGAGATGAGGAGATGAGGAGGTGAGTGCATGAACACTTTCCTCGACTAATTCCACTGCCTTAATCAGTTCTTGATCCCCTGATAGCATGGAAGTAAAGGGCTGACTGGCAGTCTCTATTATTAGAATTTCAACATACGATGACGGTGGAGGTGAGTATAACTCGATTAGCTATAGAGCACGACCTTCAATTATTTGCCAGTAGTTGGGACTGTGGAAAAATTCAGGAGGACAGGTGGATAAGATGACTTGTCTTGTAGAAGCAAGATCCATGGCTGAAAAGTATAAGAATAAGGAAAGTTATTCAGTATGTATGAACAAGTATGTTTAAAACAAAAGAAAAACTATGCATATATACAGGCTTAAAAGTGATAGAACAGAATCTATTAGGCATGTAAACGTGGAAAATCACATCCCCGACAACGGCGCCAAAAAGTTGATATGCCCCAAATCGCGCGTCCAGAATACGGAGGCGGATTCAGAAGGAATTGAACCTTTAAATTTATAACCCAAAACCTTCAAGGACCCCCGCAACTTTTATTATGGGGTTGAAGTAGATATACGGGGTCGAACATAGGGATGTGGTGATGTTTAGGATGCCCAAGATTTCGTCCTTGAGTCAGATAAGCCAAGACGATAGCTGATAAAAGTATGGGGCTAGAACTAGTCTAGCGGGTTGTCATAAATTAAAACAAAAAAAATAAAATAAAATAAAATAAAGTCTGTAGGATTCTACTAATCAGAGAGAAGGAGTTCCTAGCTATGTAACCATAAGTTGGGCAGTTTATGCACCCGTTCTCAGGCATAGACAACCCTCGAACACCTCAGCAAGAAACCTACATTCAAACATAGCACGCACTGTGGTATCTGTTCATGTGGGGTTATCCCACTTGCTCTCGCATAGCATGACTAAAATCCATCGATGATATGAAATCTCTCTTTAGGATGATAAACCAACATCCTAGAATATTCTAGATACCCTCTCAGGTCTAGAATATTCTGGGATATTAGGAACAGAAAACCTTGAACCGTCCTCCTTTCAGAATTCGATCCAAACTATCTTATCTTATCTATTTCTACAACGAATCTCTCGATATAGGCAGAAATAGCAGTTCAAGCAAGAAAGAGATCAACCAAACTAGCAATTATAACCAGAAAGAGGAGATAGAATGTAATACGTGCTAGATCTGAAATAAAACTACTTGCTCAAGGTAAAAGTACATAATTATGCCCAAAACGGGGTACATAGCGAAGAAGGAGCTCAACTAGCCATGGACAAGCATAGTTGGCACTGAATAAAGATGGAAGAACATTGTTTGTACAGAAACAAAGGGGAACAAAAGAAACAAGGACAAGAAAAAGAGATTTAGCCTATAGAGGAGAGGTGGCTCTCGCTCCCTAGCCTCTGTATAGGTCGGATCTCATCCTTGGGTCGTCCTCCTTGATCTTCTAGACTCCTCGGCCTCCTTTCTCTCTATATCTTCCCCAAACAGCAACTTGGTTAGTGGATGGGGGTGGAAGATGATGGTGTGGGCGTTCTCCTTCTCTCAAAGAAGATGGGTCCTCAATCTTCTCTCTCCTCAGCTGCCGCCTTCAAAGATCTAAGACTGGGGGTGGAAGATGGTGGGGGATGGAAGCACACTAAAGAGACGGGTGTAGAATGAGCACTTCAGCCTTCTAGGACCTCCAGACTCTCCCATGGGGCTCTGGAAACCTCACTGGGTCAGAACCAACAGCTGGAAAACTCCCCAGATACGAACAGGTTGATGGAACTTCCCCCAGGTGTGGAACCCCTCTCCATGTTGTGGGGGTGTGTGTATTTATAGGTGAAATGGTCGAGGTACAGATCCAGACCAAGGTCTTGCTCGATCACAGTCGAGGTGCAACCTACGGTCATGTTTGCAAAAGATGTACCTCGATCACGGTCGAGGTTGCGGTCGCATTTGAGGTCATCTCTTCTTGGCCGCAATCACGGTCCAGGAAGATGTACCTCGATCGCGGTCAAAGTCGGTGTAGATACTACGGTCACGGTCCAGGAGGATGCACCTCGATCATAGTTAGTGTTAGTTCATCAGTGGCGGCAGTGGCTTAGATAGTGCTTGAGGTGTATATCCAAACTGCGGTCGCGGTTAGGGTGAGAATGAGTACCGCGATCATGGTTGGGACCATGAGGACCACAGTCGCGGCATAGACTTAGCTGCTGCAAAAACATATGGATTTGGGGAGAAATCATGGAGAATTGATGTATTTTCAGGTTCGATTCCTGCAAGTCCCAAAATGGCTAGTTGAGTAATCTTTATCTAGGAAAGGGCATAAATTACTAGAAGATAAGAAATATGGGTTATTTTGGGTAAATTAAGGCTACAGTGACACAAAACCATAAATAAGTGATTAGCATAAATGCATAAATTTGGGTGTTATCATGGGTGGGAGGGACACATGTGTGTGTGGATCTGATAGGAGTTTCTCCATTGGTGGGTTTGGGGAGTGGGGATTTTACAATGGGACAATCTACCCTTGAAGCTGTATCAGCCAAAGTGGCCAAGTATGAGAAAGCATGTTTTGATAATCAACATGCTTTTATCCCTTTTGACACCTTTGGATTCTTGGCACTAGCAGTTGTAGAGATTCTCAAGAGGGTTCAAAAAGCTATGAGCAGTAATGTTATGACTCCCAAATCAATGGATATAGTATTTTAGAGGATTGGTTTTTTCATCCAAAAAGGACTAGCGGCGCAGCTTGTTGCTCGCATGTCTTCTTCTTCGATGTAAATCAGTTAATATAATTTTCTTTGAATTGTTCATAACATTTAAATATACATCCAAATCAATTAATTTCAAACTTTATCTAGATGTTTACAATTTAGTTTTCCAACTTATGTTAATTGTTTCCATATTAGGAATTCCAAGTTATGGGGGTAAACTAAGAACTATACCCATAGGAACCTAATTCATGAAATCAAGAATTTAGGGATAAGGAATACATGTTTTGGTATGTTACAACACTCCACCTTTTAAAGAGGATTTCATCCCAAAAATCCATTCATCAATATGGTAACAACCAATTACTCTCCACCCCTTAAAATGGTTTAACTTATTAAGCCAAAATAAACATTTCACAAAGATGTAGGGTTACATACACATTTTTTTGTCTTGAGCAGTTTGGGTGTTTATGTAGTTCATAGGCCATGCAACCAACTAACAGGTCATATCCACCTATGGTCAAGTTATAGGTCCTTGTGCCTCTAAAGTAACAACCCTAAGGTTCACATGATAATCCAAAAATTCATTGGGTATAACTTTATACAACTTAAGGGAGACAAAAGGGTAGGTCAACTAAACCATTAGCATAAGACAAACTTTTCCTATTCAAAACTATGGTTTAGGATTTCTACTCTAATTAACTCTAGGCACTTCTCTACTGGAACTCCAAACAGACTTATAATGTGACTTACTTCAAGAAACCATCAATAAAATCAAAGATTTTTTGTACATATAGTAGTATAATAAAAAGTAAGTATTTCTTTGAGAAATCATACGACATAAAACAAATATGAGCTCAATTTAAATGTGAGAACCAAGTCACAATTATTCCCAAATAAATATGAAATATCTCCTTATCAACTACTTTAACATCCTCATTATCCAACTCCATCCTAATACAAAAATCATAACTTCTAAGGAGGTATATCACAACTAACCAAAATTATAGTGTAACGTCCCCAGATTCTACCGTCTCGAGACTTAGAAGGCCCAAGAGGACAAATCCAAAAATGTTAGATAATTGTACCAAAGTGTGTTGCAGAAGCAATTTGAGAATACATGAATATAAAATCATAACACACACCATAACATTTCTCAACATTCAATGTGTAAATTATTACAAGATGACTTATTACAACATGAATTATAATTACTTATTGAAAGAAGATTTACAAGTCTATGAACATGTATGCTAACTAGGATCTACACAATAGGTATAACTTGAACATTGCTCGCTTCCTTTCTTTTATCCCATGGCTCTGAACCTAAAATATAAGTGAAACAACAAATCAACATAAAGTTGGTATGTGGTTGAAAGATACTATACTATGCTGGCATATTTAAAATACTTGAAGAAGAAGAAATAAAATCAAAACATTATTTAAGGTAGAAAATTAGGTAAACCCAATTTATTATTCAAATTTCAATGGACATGTATTACTATGGTGGACTTAGCACAAACATATATTATTGGGCCCTATCCTCGCGTACCTTGTACCATTAGGGATCTCCCTATGTACATTGTACCACTAGGGAGGTGCTAGTCAGCATTAATACTTTCCCTCCCTAATAGGGAGATTAATGAACCATCATTAACTACATTCCATTATCTTTCCTTAGTGTTCTTAATATTCAAGGTGGAAAAGGGACGATATTTATATATATACATCAAATCAAGATAATACAACTACATGAAAGCATTTACTCATAATTAGATCATCCAGCAAGACTAGTCTTATACTTATATCCACGTACCTGAGTTCAAAGATTTCTTACACATCCATGATCATCTAGATAACCTGGTCATCACCTGATTAATAGAAATGAATCATCATTGGACATCATTATTCTTAATATTTTTGGGTCCAAATTAGGGTTTAGCCAATCCTAGTACCAACTTATGTAAAACATGTGACTTCTATTTTTCTACTGACTTAGATGTCATAAATTAGGTATGGTTTGATTTTTTTTTAATTTTTTGATGATTGATTTACTTTCTAGAATTAATATGAGGCTTAAACCATCTAATTATGCATTAATAAGAAAAGGCCTAATCTTCTAATATTATAACTTGATCATAGTTCATATTTGGTCTCTAAATGATATTAGGGTTCCTAAAGGATCTTATCATATTTAATTTCCATGATATGTTAATTATACCAACAATATGATCTCAAAAGAAGCATTAACATATAAATTAAATGCCATCATTAGTTGTGCTTCAAAATCCTGATCTAAGGGACCAGTAATGTAGATGATATTTTTTTTAGTCTAGGGATATTTTTGGGGCATTTATTGGCCAAAGGAGCTATTTATTAGGCATTTTCTAAAAAATGTCAATTCCTAGATATCAAAAGTATTTTACCTTGACATTGCCTGAGGTTGCGGCGTTTAAATGGCCCATGCTGGAAGGACTAGTCCCTCTGCCTGCACCCTTGGCTGGTTTGATTGTGATCTGGCCAGTTCAGCTATTCCAAAGACCCTCGATCGGTTTTTTCTGGACCACATGTAAGCTTGTAAATGGGTAAGGTACGGTGTGGGTATGATCATATCCATAAATGTAACCATTTAGTCAAGAGGATATGGGTACAGTTATATACCCTCTTTATCAAAAGCTATACCCGCAACATACCCGTATCTGTATAACTGTCGGATACATCGATGGGTAATTGGGTATACGGTTATGTATAACTTTATATAATAATACACCACAAATTTGAGATACAACAAACTACCTCACTTAAATAGATAGGTTATGGAAGAATATCATTCAAGGTAGAGAGGAGAGAGGAGCGGAAAGAGATAATGTCATTATGGCATTCTTAATTTAATGAAATGTACTTGTGTGGCTATAAAGGTTCATTAATAGATTTTTTTAATTATACTATTGCAAGGTACTTTTATTTACTAGATGTGACTAGTACAATATGGAGCACTACAATCTAATATAAATGTCTGCTATTTCACGGTATATATACTTTCTAGAAGTGAGTTCTACAATATGCACCATTACTTTTTAATGTAAATTATATACATAAAAATATAAGTAAATGAGTATATGGGTATACAGGGTATGGATATATACATAATCATAACCTTACCATGTAAGAGGAGGGTATGTGGGTATAAGGGTAAGCGGTTAGATGGTTATAAAAATTTATAGTCATGACAGGTTTAGTGGGTATGGGTTTGAGGGTATGCATGTATACTCATATTCATTTACAGCCCAAACCGCACGCCCCTTCCTTTCTCTCAACCTTTTTTTATAAAGGTTGTTTCATTACTACCATAGAAGTTTGCTGACAAAATGCAAGATATCACCTGCAATGTCCGGTTTACACTACTGATGTAACTAGAAAGTAAAATGCAGCTTGGTTTACATAACAAAGGTGTCTGAGGGGGAGGCACCCCTTAACAAGCCCCAGCATACAAGAGATAAAATAAAAGGTTATGGTAAAATCTTGGAAGCACCATGAAGGAGTCCAGTTCCAGTTTCTTCATCAAGCATTTCCTTGAGTAGGAAAAGATATTCTGCCTCCGACTAACCTGCATTAGTTTCCACTATTTCCTCAGTTTCTTGTTGACCTGCAGTGATGGATAACATTTAGATCTGAATCTATTGAATTTATGATGATATTCTTGGGTTTCTTATTATTATTGAATCTTCTGTTGTTCCTTTCTTTCCATAAGTTCCAGAAGATGGTAACTAGGAAATCATCAGCAAGAAGCTGGTGATTGTTCCTAATCGGTTTGAGGACTAATAGAAATTTCATGAGGTTTTGATCATGATGTTCTATTTTTAAGAAATGTTTGATAATGTTAAATGAAAAAATGTCATGGTTGAAGATGTGCTCCATAGTCTCCACTTCTCTCATATAAAGGATGCACCCGGATGGACCGATGAAACCTCTTTTGCTTGAATTTGGTCTGTGAGGAGTTTTTTATTTAGTAGTAGCCAAAGAAAGATTTTAAGTTTTTGCGACCATCTATGTTTCCAGATGTTTGAACTTGGTGGGGAGATACCTCTGAATGAAAGGAAAGAGTATGCCTCTTTTGGTGTATAATTCGCACCCCACCTCCATGTAATTTTGTTTGAGGTGTTGTATTCTAGCTCATAGATGATGTTGTTGAGTTTGAACCGGTTTATATGTGGAAGTAACCATTGTTTGAGAGAATTAGGTCTATAGCTGGTTAGGAGGCCAAGAGTTTTGGCCGTGGTGATTTTTTTCAAGATTTTTTGGGACAGTCCATTCGATGTTCATGTTCTTGATGGTGCCATTTTTGAACCATGGGTCGTCCCAAAAGGATATAACATTGTGTGAGTGTGGAGGAGTGTAGATGATTTTCTTGATGAGGGTGATATGTTTGTTGATGTACTTCCCAAATGGTGAAGCCTTGTTTTTCTTAGTTTTGTGCCATGGGGGGATGTCTGGTAGCATTTTCCCATGATCAGGTTTTACCAAATTTTATTTTTTTGTTAGCTAGGCTATTTATAATTTTTTCAATCAAACAAAAAGCGTGTTTTTCTAGGTTGATGATACCCCATCCACCTTGGTTGAGGGGAGCTGAGATGGTATCCCAGTTCACCAAGTGGATGTGCTTTCCTGCTATAGTAGAATTGTGGTGGTTGTTCCATAGGAAGTTTCTTCTAATTTTATCAATGGTGTTTCTGGTCTTGGAGGGGAGAGGGATACAACTAAGGTAGTGAGTATTAATCGGAGTGATAGCACTATTGATTAGAGTGAGTTGGCTAGCAAGGTTCAGGAAATTATTTGACCAAGAAGATAGTCTATTTTGGATTTTTTCAATGATTGGGTTCCAAGTCGTATGGGAAAGTCTAAGTGGAGTAATGGGAGGTCCCAAATAGATGATAGGAAAGTTTTCAATCTTGCACCTAAGAAAGGTTTTGTATTTATTCATCGTATGTTGGTCTATGTGGACTCCGAAGATGGAGGATTTTTGGAGGTTGATTCTGAGCCCTGAGATGTAGGAGAAGATGCCTATGATTCTGATAGTTTTTATAATTGAGTTGTCTTCTGGTGTGATAAGGATTATAGTGTCATCAGCAAATTGAATGATGTTCTCGATACACTCAGGTGGTGTCACTATCAAACCTCCATTTACCCCTAATTTGATCATTATGGTGAGGATATAGGTAGCTATGATGAAGAGATAGGGAGAAAGTAGGTCCCCTTGTCTGAGGCCATTTGTATTCTTGAAGTATCGAAAGGGTGTTCCATTTATGATGGTGGAGAAGTTATTTGTAGAAATACATGTGTGTATCCATTTTATCCATTTTTAAGGGAAGCCAAAGCCTGTTAGGGTTTTGATGAGGCATTTCCAGTTAATGAAGTCAAAAGCTTTTTTAAAGTCCAATTTGATGGAGAGAATTGGGGTTTTTTTGGTGTGGCAGAAATGGATAGTTTCATTTACCATAAGTTAGGCATCTTAAATGCTACGCCCTTTGAGGAAGGCGTTCTGATTTAAAGGGATGATGTGAGATAGGGTTTTTTCTATGATGTTGTAAGAGGTGTTGATGAGGCTTATAGATTTGTATTGCGTTATGAGATCAGGCTGGTCAGTTTTCTTGATGAGAGCAATGAAAGTTTTGTTTAGGTGTTTAAGAATGTAGTGAGCATTGTTTCTATGATGTAGATCTTGTAGCATGGTGAGAAAGTCTTTTTTGTAATGATTCCAATTTGCAAGGTAGAACTCAATATTTAGGCCATCAGGCCCAGGAGATTTATTTAGACCCAGGGAATTGATAGCAAGGTCAAGTTCTTCATAGAAAAATGGGTGAGTGAGAGAATGTGGCTGTAAAATTTTTGTAGGACAGAGAACATTCCAGTCAAGAGCATTCAGACAGGTAGGTTGATGTTTAGTGTTGAAGATGTTTGTGAAGTGTTGGATAATGTGTGTTGTAATCGTGTGTTTGTTCATAGTTCTTGTTCCATTAATGTTGAGGTAAGCAATAGTATTTTTCCTATGGTTGTTGTTGCAAATCTTGTGGAAAAATCTTGTGTTTTTGTCTCCATCCTTAGCCCCAGGAGCTTTTTGCTCTCTGTCTCCGTTTCAAGTCCAGACAGTTTTTGATGTCGTCTATTTCAGCTTTAATAGTGAGAACAAGAGCAGGGTCTACAGAAGGGTCCTGGTCCACATAGAGGAATTGTTGTTCAAGGTCTCTAAGGGAGTTTGATAGGTTGAGGGGATGTTGGTGAGTCCAGTTTTTATGAACTTTTTGATTCGTTTAGTGTTTTGAAGGATGTGAAGGCCAAGATTTGAGGTGAGAGGTTATACAAGACTCCAGTGATCTAAGCAAGAGTTTTTGAAGTTTGGGAGGGTGAGCCAAAAGTTGTCAAAGCAGAAGGGACGTGAGCCCCAAACGTCAAAAGAGGTATCAATGATTATGGGAAAATGATCAGATATAGCTCAATTAGCAATGTGAATATTAGCAAGAGGGTAGTGGTCCTCCCAAAATGAAGAGTAGATGAAGTGGTCCAATCTGGAAAAAGATTGGTTCCTGGACCAGGTGAAGGCCGCATTGGAGGGTTGGATGTCTATCATGTTATGTGTAGAGAGAAGTTGAGTGAAGGATCTATCAGCGGGAGAAAGGGTAGAAGTGGAGTTTGAAGGGTTGTATCTGTCAGTGGTTTGGGTTATAAGATTAAAATCTCCTCCAAGGAGCCATGGAAGATGGTAGAGAGAAGCCATGATGGAAGATAATTCCATGAGAAAAGTTGCTTTGTTGTTCCCAGGTTCACCATACACTCCCGTGAAGATCCAATTGAAGCCATCGAAGATGTTTTTAAAAGTGAGAGATATGGAGAAAATGTGACATTCCTTTTTTGTGAGAGTGAGAATCATGTTGTTGTACCCTACTAGAAGGCCACCTTTGAACCCAGATGGAGGAATTTGAAACCATTTCGATATCTTGTTTCTGCCAATAGTTTTGAGAGCAAAGGGAGAGATATTTGTTTTGGTTGCTTGTATAGTTATTAAGTCGATGTTGTTTTTATAGATGTGGTATCTAATTTCTTTGCGTCTTTTGAGACTGGAAGCCCCACAGACATTCCAAGATGTGATTTTCATTTCCAGATGTGTGTATATCTGGACCCAACAGGGGGTCTTATAGGAAACTCAAGTGATTAAAAATTTTATATGTTTCTTCTATTTTCCTTTGGTTGGACCACCCCAAGAAACTTTCAATGTTGTCAAGGGCTTTGTGGGCTTCTGGTTCTTGCTCAAATTTAATTCCTATTTTGTCAGCAAAAGATGTGAAACTAGCTATATTAGACCAAGATGCTATATCTTCGATTTTATCCAAGTCATAGTCTAATGATGAAATAGTAGGAGAAGATAAAACACTGTCATCTGATTTATCTGAGATATTTGAAGTTAATGATCTGGGTTTGAAAGTACCTATTGCCAAGCCATTGAAGATGTGTCTTTTCTTTGCTCCTTCTAGGCTGGACAACATTGGTTCAATAGACTTGATGATGATGTCTCCTTTTCCTTTGCTTTTCTACTTCGGACTCTGCGATGACCTAATCTCATCAATGATAATAGATTTAAGCTTATTTATTGTATCTGAGCTAATATTGATGGATGGACTGCCTCCTTTTGTTTGAGAGGGGAAGGTGTTGCTAAAGCTGATAGGGGAGGAGTTGGAATGGTCTTTGGGTGGGGAAGAAGCTCTTTGTCTTTTAAGGTTTTGGGATTTGTTTGAATTTCCCAAAGATGTAGTCAGGGTTGTTTTTCTTTCCCATACCAAGTGTCTGTCACCAGGTTTGCGGTTTGTGTTCAGGGGTTTCTAGCTTTTTGATGGACAGTACCATGAAGGTGGATGAGTTGTGAGGTCCGAGAAGGCAGTCTTGGTAGTAGAGGGGTGTTTAGCTGAGAGTTTGATGTTGTAGATTGTTTCACCAAGTCTAATTTTGATGGCGGTGGGGAGTGAAATAGCTTGTTTGATAGAAAGGAGACAGAAGGCTTTTATGTATTGAGTAGGAAATAGAGTCTCTAGACTGATATATTGAAGGGTGGCACCTATAGTATGTGCTATAGCTTGGAAGATCTCTACTTCCTAGAGGTGTGAAGGAAGGTTTGATATGGCGACCCAGTCAGACCCCCCTGTAGGAGCCTCGAAGGCACCCATTTCAGCAGACCATTTTGTAAGGTTGGCTTGAAGGAAAATGGAACCACAAGAAATGGTTAAGGCTTGATCGAAAATATGGTCTATCTTTGTCCCTTCAGGAACTGAGTAGAGAAGATGGGTTGGTGAAAGAATCTTAGGTTTGAGGATAGTATGTCCCGGTATCAAAAGAGCGATAGCCCTTGTTACATCCAGGATGTTGACCTTGTTGTTGTCTATGTTGTTTTCAATGGTTGCTATGACACTCCATAGGGATAAAACCTTCAGAAGTCTCATGGAGTTTGCAGGAAGGTCAAGGGGAATGGTGTAATCGAGATGGGCAGGAGCCTCCATAGAAGAGGAAGAGTTGAGGGGTCGGATGTTTGTTGCACTGTGGATGGGGAGGGTTATGGTTTGTTTAGTAAAGGCATTCAAAGGGGGGTTAGTAGTTGTGGCTGGTTGTGGAGTGCAGGTTTTGAAGAAGTGTGCGAGGGAGTTTTTATTTGTGGGCAACTGCTGTGAGGGATGTATGCATGGTCAGGCGGGAGAGGTGGATTTTCAAGGCATGCAAAAGGGTTTTTGGAGAGGAGAAGAGAATGATTTGGTTTTCTCAGGTGATTTGATTTGTCTATTCTTGGTAAGTAGTAAGATTTTCAAAAAGTGGTGTTGTAATTGTGGTTTTCTCTAGGGAAATGTCTTCCTTTTCTCAAGATATAGTTGTAGTGAGCAGAGAAAGGGCAAGTAGAGCAAAATCTTTTGGTGTGGCCTTTTTGTTTGCACCTGAAGCATGTGATACATTTGGGGCATCTAGAAAAAGAATGGTTTTTGTTGTTGTGGGTGGTACAGAACAAAGCCCGAAAGGGGCATTTTGGAGGGACAGGAGTCCATACCTGAGGAGGATGGTTTTTTCCTAGGAACTCTTCGATCAGAGAGAGTGATGGAAGATGCCCTAGAGGGGGGAAGTTAATATTTAATTTTTCTTCATCACTAGGAATGATATCTTCCTTGGGACCCAGAGGGGGATAGATGATATGGAAAGGAGTGGTATCCTTTTGGGAAGGGGAAAACCTGGACGTGAAAGAGTGTTGGTGGTTTGCGTATAAGGAGGTGGCTCCCTTGTGGGGAGGGGAATACCTGGCCACGATTGAGTCTTTGTGAGTTGTTGATGTCGTAGTGTCCTCTATGTCTTCTTCCTCGGATGTTGAGGATAAGGAGATTTTCCAGTTTTCCATCCCCAGCAGGAGTTGATGTTCATCTCTAACAAAGAGATGGTCCACTGAGTCAGAGGAACATGAGAGGGATCGCTCCCGTTGGCTGAAGAAGATGGGGTATAGCTCCTGGGGGATTTTGTTGTTGAAGTCACTCACCCATGCAGTGAGGGTTTTGTGAGCATATGGTTTTATGAAGATAGTCCATTCCCTTTGAAGATTCAGGGCAGCATGTTAGCCCAGCCTTCAGTAATCATCAGGGTTGATGTTTTACTGCCCCATCTGTGATCGTCCTGCCTGGACCATTCAATGGTCACCGGAAAGGAACGGTTGCACATATAGACAGTGTTCGGCCCTGGGGAGATGTCGAAACTGTGGTATTTCCATACCCTAGGTAGGGGGATACTGGAGAGTAAAGCTGGGTTGGAAAGCTGGTAGTCCATGAAGGTGAATCTGGATGTCATCTCGGTTGCAAGTGGTGGGGAATGAGTCATAACAGGTTCTGAAGATGGTTTCTTATGGTGAATCGCTTGCTTGAAAATCATAGGCTTGCCCAAAAGCCGCCAAGTCCTTTTTTTGAAGCTTAAAGCCATAGAGAATGTGCCTCCAGATCTCATTGATTTGATAGTTGAGATGGCAGATGATGGGAGTAGGGGCAAAAAGAACTCGATCCCCGAAGAGGATACTAGACGAAGAGAATCAGGCATACAAATTGGTATCACGTCAGGGAGTAAAGAAGAGTCTGTGCTTTGTTTGGAGAGGTAGGTGTCACCGCAGCTTGATGTGAGTAATAAATGGACTGTGGGTTGGAAGCAACCCAGCGACTATCCCAGCCGCCACGGTTTGGGAAGATCAACAGGTGATGGATATTAAGTGATGGAGTCACTGATTAAGGGTGTGAGCAAAGTCCATACCTTGGTTAGATCTTGTATCTTGAAGCCGATTTGGGAGGCAGCGATGAGTGATGGTGCAGGCTATCGTAGTTGGATCACCAGAGCAGATGGGGCTAGCTCCAGGTAGTTGGTTAGGGTTTACCAGTGTTTCTAGAGAGATGGTGGAGCTTTCTCTCACTAACTCCCCCAAATGCATGATGTTTTCAATTCCTTTCTCTCAACCTCACGCACACAAATGCAAATAGCACTCTATAATCGTAAGAGAAACTGAACTTCCACTGTGGCGAGTCACCGGGAGTGAGTTCACCAGAGAGGCATCGTTGATGGACAGTCCTTCTAGCCTGATTCTTCCTCTGCCAATGAATTCACAGATGACTGAAGTTGTGATGCTTGGCTCTCTCTCGCTCTATCAAGATCATGCGAGGCTTCTTCTCCGCAGACCATACTGCTACAGGGTTTGTTGTCGACGAGCGTAGGGGTGCATGGATGTCGGCTACCTGACGTACAGTGGTGGCTAGAAGCTTCGTATTCATCTACATAGCCTCCTGGACACACTTTTGGAGGCACTGAGAGATCAAAAGTGTCGCTCGGCTTTGGATCACTGGTGTGTGTGTACAGGAGAAAGAGGGCTTTGCCCGTGGTTGATCCTATGACTCCATTTACACCTCTTGGAGGACCGAGACCCACAAGGGAACTTATGGGTGGTGCCAGGTCAGTGTTGAAAATCAAATGGGTCATTTCCCCAATTTCTCCTTCCACCTGTTCATGACGGAGCTCGCCAGGTCCAGTGAAACCAGACCGCTGACAAGTAAGTGGCTGAGGATGTTCATGGATGTGGTTGCAAACTTAGTCGAGTCATGAGATTGGATTTGACTGCCTTCTTCCCTATGTTCCCATCGCCCCATCCTCTGTAGACAATAGTGGAGAGGATGGAGGAGAAGAGGGTTCATCTGGCCTCGTCTTGGAACCTAAACCAGTATGATATGGGTTGGGAGATAGATCCTAATGAGGCGGAACTGATTTCTTAGCTTGAATCACGTATAGGTCACGATATGAGGCACGGCTTGATCAGCCTCCTTCTAATCCGCAGTTATCAGAGGTTAGGGATAGGTTTCCTGCCCTCGATTCCTCCACTAATGGTCAGATGCGGGGCACACGTCCTAGGCTTTAAAGTGGTGCCCAAAAGCCTCTCTACATAAAGGACTGTGTGACGTCTAGTTTGACATAGGGCTAAATACCAAATAACCTAAAGAACAAAGTCAGCTCATATTTATATCATTCATGTCCTCAACTTCCAATTAACACATCTCTTTGTAGCAATCTCCAACCATTCTGAGATTTCAAGAATAGGTTCATAAAATATTAAATTATATTCTATCCAAGTTTGAGACATAAATTCTGTTATTTGTTCATGTAATTAAATTCTTCAAACAAACTTATATATAGATGTAACCTCGAATAATGGTCAATTAATCATCAACGCTTGATCAAGTAACTTCAACTTACATCATTTGATAAATTCAAATCTCAAGGTCCCTCATTTAATCATTCTACTTCATGTATGTCAACAAAAAAAAAATTGGATATCAAACTCCAAAATTTAGGGGCATCACATATAGGGTAAGAAAACCTAAATCCTCTTCATGTTATGGTTAACTAATCAGGGTTCTTATGTGCATCTCAAATGATTCTAAAACTTCCTTTGATCAACTCATGAACAAATTAGGTAACTCTAGGGTAAACATCTCTCTTAAAGGGTGATAATGTAAGGTAAGAGTCCTACTTAGGAACTTAAGAGAAAATATAGGATATTTAAGGGAGATAAAATTGAATTAGTCAGAATCCGACTACCAAGGCTCAAATACCACCTTATAAGGAAAGGCACCCAAGATGGGATCCACTCCCTACTCAATTTGAGGAATGAACATAGTGAATCCAAACACACTAATTGGTATGATGTAATATGTGTATTTTTCATTTCTCAACGGAATTGTATACAAGATCAAAGTATAGCGGTAGAAATACATGTAATGACTATATTCAATTTCACATGTTCACATAATAACCTACCATTTGGGGTTTACATGAAAGAAAAAATTCCTTCACTGGGAAAAATAATGTCCAATCTATGTCAAGTCTATCTTCCAAGAGTTAGCTCCACTTATCCAATCCCATGTCCATACAAAATTCTCCATGTTCTTCGCCTAAGGGGTTGGAATGATAACCCACAAGAGAAGACAAAATGAATAATTTCAGCACAAAAGCTAGTATGTGCATATAAATATGAATTGGAAAATATCACGAGAAAAAGACATCAATAAAATTATCAAATCTTCCCAAATAAAGAGATAGATATCAAAACATATTCATTTAAAGACGATAAACAATAATAGAGTTTCTTGCATTTTTAAAAAATGTCACATCAACATTATCACAAAACATAAACAAGTGCATGGTGAGTAACATATAGATTAGCATATACTAAAACCAAGGTAGGAACCCATATATTCCATACCAAGGGGCTACGAGGACTAAAACCTCATTGCCAGATAAATATAGAGTTTTGTAGGAGGACTAAAACCTTAGTGCATCAGAAGCAGTAGTAAAATCTTAGTGCCCAAAATATCATATATTACAGGAGGACTAAAACCTTAGTGTATTGGCAGGAGGACTAAAACCTCAGTTCTTAAAATAGAATATGGTGTCACTACTTCTAGTTATGACTAGTCAATCACACATGCAAATAGAGAAGGCAAAATAAACTATAGTCTAGCTCAAAGAAGGGATGAGAACATCCAATTGATATCAAATGGGGTCAAAGGACCCACAAACAAATATTCAACCATATCTACAAATGGCTATCACTTGAAAGTTAGGGTTCAATCTCTCATATTAGGGTTTCCACATGGAATAGAATGAGCCAGATAAAAATTAGAGTCCAACAAGAACATCTAGAAAAATAAGAAAATCACAGGATGTGTTCCAGTAAACTAGAACGAAATAGACCAATCAACATATGAATGAGGAATTTCAATATACAAATGCCTCATAGAGGTTCAAAAGAAAGAAACAAGAAATTGCAAGAGGGATTTCAATTTACAAATACTATTGGTATGTACGCCCAGAGATCCAATCATATGTTGATTGTGATTGCATAATTTGTAAATGATTTGATTATTAATGAAAGGCAAGCTTCCAATTTATTTTGTTTTATTTAGTTATGAGATAATGATGTAACATAATAAATGTCTAGAGAATGATATTATTCAATGACGTATGTCTTCAAGTACGTGACTTGAACAATGAGATCGTACAGATGTTAAGAGTATATACATTCTCATTATGTGCCTAGTCAGTTTTTATTGTGGAAGGACGATAAATAGAAATAATAGATAAGGCTAGAGTGTGTGCTGGTTGATGATACAATCTCATTAGTCATGATATGTGATATCAAACCAAGCACATAGACACATGTTAGATAACAATGTATTTGGAAGACCCACAATGAGACTGACACATGGAAGCCATTATCATGGTAGTCATAGTCAGCTCTCATAGTATTGGTGGTGATTATGGTTCTTAGACATGAAGTCACAACACTCATTACATGTCATTCAGTATGCTTTGACATCATCAAAGATAATCTTAAATAAGGATTACCATAAAGGTGATGATTGGGTGACTGTGACACATGGGGACTGACTGTGACTGATGTATATGGGATTTGTCCCTCCTATAGAAGTATGATATCCAAGGCCTCTTAATTAGTGAAGAGGATGATTGCTCCATGCCTCAGTTTAATCAGGATATCAGTGACAAAAGAACTATACAAACATTATAACACCATATGCAGATTGTAGGTAGGAGTTGTTCACCAAATTTCCATTTACTTGGGTAGCATTGATGTGTAACTAGGCACCGCTCATTTCTTGTGATCTCATAACTGGTTATGGACATTCACGGCCAACTTAATATGGGGCCTATAGGGTCACACACATAGGTCATGGATTAGAAGATGATTTTTTATCTTGAATGATGATTGGATTGATTAGTAAAGTGTTTAAGTATTCAATTCAAGCAACAAATCAGCTGACTAGACTCCCAACTGATTGGCTAATGTGATGAAATGGCCGGTTGGAGTGTCAGGTTGATTGGATATTGAATTAGTTGAGTTTTGTCTGAACTGGGGAGCGAACTAACCAGTTCACTTAGTGAACTGATCGGATCGGCTCAACTCAACCAGCCAATCAGTTGGGGTAATGAGATGACCGGCTCTCAAGGTGAGACATCCAGTTTGTGGAGAAATTTGATTGCATTAAGGATTAGTGTTGACGTCATGTTAGTCATTAATTGGATTCGAATTTGTTAATTAATATGCGATTGGGAAACATGGTGAAATGACCAGTTCAATTAGTGAATTGATCATCTTGCATGTGAACTGACCAGTTCAGTTGCCAACTGATCGGTTCGGCACTCACAGATTGAAAAAATACATGATCTTTTGATCCCTTCCACTCCCACACAGACTAAGAACCCAGACTCTAAGCCCTCCTATAAATAGAGGGATACTGGGGGCTTTCCAGAACACAACTAAATTGCCTCTAACAATTGTTGTCCTCTCTGATTTTGGTAACCAATAGAGAGACCGAGCAAGTCCTACCCACTAAAGGGAGGGATAGCAAGGGAGAAACAATTGTGGGAGAGCAAGTTGGTAATTAGTACACCAACAGGAGAGACAACTCCTTTCTGTCTGTTCTAGTAGGACAACATGAGTTCTAGGAAGTCTGTGTGGACTTCCATAGAGGCATGGAGGTTGTTGTTTGTTTCTAGGAGATAATGTCAACATGTCGTATGTGGTGCAGACCAGGAGGCACAATAGATAAGTCCCAGTGTAACTAGAAGAAAGTTGTGCATTTATAACGACAAGGATATGTCGATGGACTTTCTACAGGACTAGGTATATCCTTGAAAGCATCCTTCCCATCATATAGTTGTTGATGTGATTTGCTGGTGTATGGGGCATATGGTAGTAGAAAAATTATGCTTCCTATTTTGTAGTCATATTTCCCTATAGTGGTATCATAGCCATGTCAATCTAATATATTTTGGGATAATTGATATGATCAAGTTTTTATTCTATCATTTATTATTACATGTGATGCAAATAAATATGTCCAATAAAATACCAAGCATGATCTCAAACTAATATATATGATATATATGCAATTTACATGTGTCTTCCTAATTATTTGTGCATAGTTGTGTGGTTGGTTATCCCTATTTTATCTCAATTTTCATACCGAGCATGTATCTTATCTTCCAATTGTGAAAGTATTATTCTCTCCTACCTTTGCTCCCCTGAAATGTAACTTGAGGCTTCTCAATAATCATGTAATAGTAGGATAGTTTCTTTCATGTTACAACAAATATGAAGGCGCTCATACCAGGCCAACTGACCGTCTTGAAGGCGAGTCGACTGGGTGGAGGACGGGGAGGATGAGTTAAATCAATTTGATTGGTGGACCTGACCAATCGATGGGAGGACCCATCAAATGGTGGACCATGAGGACCAGACAACCAGTGAGACGACCAACTGACCAGCTAGGAGATGAGTTAATCAGTTCAAATTTTGAACTGATCAACCCAAATTGGCAAACATAGATCTTCATTGACAATACGTTTATACATGTGATGTGGACCCTAGGTTGTGGTAATTGCTTGTGGATCCAAGGAATTACATTAGGATGGTCATAACTATCATTTTTTATTTATTGAATGTTTTTGTTGTGGGATATAGCATGTATATGATACGTACTATATATGTGGTTATTGGATGAAGTATATGTATTTATAAATACAAACTCTTTCATCAAATATTAAGTCTTATATGCTTTCCAAAAGTGGCACACATGAAAAGCTTGATAAATTAAGCACGAGCACCCCAAGGGTGGTGCGATGTCTATCTCATGGAAGTATGATGGTAAAGATGTGGGTTTTCCAAGCAGGGTGCACTATTATCATGTCGGCTTTTGGTTCAGGCTTAAATATGTGGTCTTAATGAGATTAAGTATGAAAAGCATGCAGACAATTATGGCAAGGAGTTGTGCATATCATCTATCCAAGAGTTGCATATGATGTAATTGGTAAAAGGTGTCTACCTTGATAATTGACTATGCACGATGGCGTTGGCTGGGTAATAGTTGAATTATTTTGGATCTTATCTCACTAGAATATTATATGCTACAATATTCTAAATTGATATGAGAGGCCTATCATTTTGAATAAAATAGTGACAGTGATAATTAATTAAATACCTATATGAATATCATCAAATTTTTCAAATCAAATCAAATCAAAAAGGGATTTGACAAAGTGCAAATTTTCTCTTGTAGAATCAAATGACAAATAAATTAGTATTGCAATCAGACCTTAGGAAGGACAAACTTGACTGGATAAATTTCCATAACTGGTTTTGGACATTGAGAAGGGTTCTCAATGAAATTGCAAGATCTATGTCCTTGATAAACTAGTGCCAGAAATAACTGCTCCTAATGTTCCTAGGGTTGTGGTGAATGCTTACTGGAAGCATGCCAATGAAGCCTTAGACATAAAGTACCTTATGCTAAGCTACATGAACTATGAGTTGCATGAGAAATGCGAGGATATGGGGATTTTTGAGATGGTAACATGTGGCATCCAACTCACAAAACCATGATTTACTAAAGCGGAAGCGTTCATTCACAGCGGATTACTAAAAATCACTAAAAATTAAAACTTTTTTTACAAAGAGATCCATACACTAGAAAACTCTTTCAAAAATAACCAAAGTATCTCAATTACATTCTAGTTTACAAGTACATGTCCAGTATCATCTCTTCTCGAGGATTACAAGCATTAACTGCCCTGTTAAAACTTTACATATGTTGTATAAGAACCTCAAGGCATCAAGCCAAAATCTCATATCGATTCATTAAACTAACTACTGACTCCGAGGACCTGAGAGTATAGAGATGACACATAGGATTCTATATATATAAGACATGACAGCCAGTGTCTCCACCTAAGAATTCACTGCTATCCATACTGTTGTTGCTGCTCTTCCCCTGTTGTAGGGTTTTGCCTCTTCCTCCACATGTACCTAAAAAAGTTGGATCCCACGGGAGTGAGACAATTTGAAAATTGTCCCAGCGAGAGATATAACGCTCTTCCAGAAACATTATTATTGCAGTTTATTAGAATAAAACTGAGCAGAGGAATCATATATATTCAACAGCGGTTAAATTAATGTCTAAACAGGTTAGAGCAATATTCTTATTCAAAGTGTTTCAGCTATAACTTAATAAAGAAGCATGTCACTTATCTAACAAGTAATATGAATAACATGTATAACATTTATCCATCAAAGATATGCTAAGCAAGATAACATCAACCAATGATTTTCGTATTTCAACCTTAAGCAAATACGCTACACAGTTGGTTACATTTTACAATCATACTTAAGCCCTGAGGGGATGATGTATACCACTCATACTCCAACCAACCATAACTATGTTAAGCATCGGTACCACCCAAGGTCAATGGAAGATCTGGAATCCAAGACATCAACCTTCTCAGTCAGTACGAGATTATATGGAAGATACATCATGTGTCAAACTGCAAATAGCTTGCCAAGGTATATTGGCATCTTCTCTATAGAGTTATAGTTCGTAGCATATACTCTCTTCAGGATGTGGCCCATAGCCAATGTCTGGTATTATATTGTGGAGTCATGGCTCGTAGCCATACTCTTATTGGGGTATGGTCTGTAACCAATCTCATGCATAGGACATGGCTCGAAGCCATTCCTATGGGGCGTAAGGATATGTTCGCCCATTACCCCACATACTCTAAAGTATGATGTCCGAGTTATGCCACGGAGCAACCCGTTTCACCATTCAGCAAATTCTAACGTTGATGGATCTGTGGTCAGGGCCACTACATTATACGATATTACTTGATTAATTAAGTACATTACTATATTCTTTTAGCATCAGTCAAGTTATCAAACATGAATTATCATAACAAATGCCACAAAGAATATATAATTCTTTCATCAAGTATTCTTCAAAACTTTAATAAAGCATTGGGATCTCAATCCCTCATCTCATTGGGAGCATTCTCATCCTTTCACAAACTCATCATTATGATTATGGAAAATGGGTGTCCAAACCCTTAGTTCATCAAAGAACTCTTGTTACCACTTATCAGGTAACTAAAACACCTTGAAGTCATCTGACCAAGGTAAACATGATATTTGCTTCTCAAGCATCTTACATGGCTCACAAAGCCCATTTCATCTCTTGTTACCTCTCACTAGGCAACAAAGCATATTATGGCTCACAAGTCCCATTAACAATAATAAATTAAACATCATAGCTCATACCTAGCTATGCTCATCATCTCATGATACCTGCATGGTCAGAACACATGATGATAGTTATATCAATTACATATCAACATCATGCTATACAAGGGTAACACCACTATTCCCTTATTAGGGTTAGGGTTTCCCATTTCATGTCAATTATAGATACTCATCCCATTATCCATCATTAGGGCTATGGTTAATCATCTCATTGCCCAAAATTAGGGTTTCATGTACTATAACCCAAAATTAGGGTTTCTCATACCTTTACCCTGTATTACGGTTAGGGCTTTCCATTATTAACCATTTAGGTTTTCAAGATTTATTATTAATGATCAAGTCCTAATTAATTTCTCCACATATATAGGAGCCAACATTAATAACATAAGTATTCAATCATGCTTATTTATTTTCATCATTTATCATTAAATGAAATATCAACACAAGATATGAGTTCCTCTCTCAACTTTACCAGAATATGGTTACATCATGCTTTATTAACTTAGCTTAACCTTTTCTTAAGGTATGTTGGCCTACACTTATCAAAGTGCATTATATCTCAATGTCACAATTGACATGACACACTTCATGTGTTACTCGTCCAAGTATATTGGATTTAGAATACATCAAGGTGTATCAAACTTGAGGTGTTGGATGTAATATCTATCATGTCTTGATGTATCACTTCCCTCATCACCTTTATCTTAAGTTCATCAACTTATCTTGTATTAGGGTATCTCCCATCCTAATACTACATGCACCAATTCATCATATTTATCATGTAATGTATTGATCACAAGTCACTTATTTAAAATATGCAACCACTGTCAATAATATGGACTCATCTCGAGTTAAGGCATTATTAATATAAGGTCATCCATTAACAACCACCTTAGGTGTTTCACTTATCAATATATTAATCACTATTCCAATATTAGGGACATGATTTCCCATCTTTATCCATTAGGGTTTACATAACATCACCCTAGGTTAGGGTTTCACATAACATCACCCTCAATTAAGATTTCGCATGACATCACCCTTAATTAAGGTTTCACTATAACTTTTCCCCAAATTAGAGTTTCATAAAGCATCCTCTTGAATTAGGTTTTTTCATTATATTACCCAAACTTTGGATTTCTTATATCATCACCCAATATTAGGGTTACATCATTACCCTAGATTAGGGTTTCATGTAGCATTGCCCAAAATTAGGGTTAGGACTCATCATCCTTTTCAATTAGGGTCTCATGATCTCTTTATAAAGAATCATACCCTAACTACATATTTTATTCATGTTGAGAGTGTTGAGTTTTAACAATCACATGATTATCACTCATGTATAAGTTTCTCTCTCATCCTCTCTAGGAGTTTAATTACAACAGACTTGATTAAATTAGGTTAACCCTTTATTCACATGCATATGTTTAGGGTTAGAATAGTGTATTGAGTCATTGCTTCAATTAGCATCAAAGGTTAACCACTCAAAAGGTACTAATCACCTAAGTACCTTGAAGGTACAACCATTGTAATTACCCTTGATAAACATCATCAACAATCATAGGGTTAATTATACTTACATGGTTTAAGTCAATTAGACCTTCAAAAGGGTCTTGAAGTACCTTGACCTTCAAACGGTCTTGAAGACCGTTAGACCTTAAATGGTCTTGGTCTCATACCTTCAATCGGTCTTAAGACCATGAGACCCTCAAACGGTCTTGACCTTAAGTCCTTAAACGGTTTGGGACTGTTTGAATTAAAATAATATTAACTCCAAATGGTTTGAAACCGAATGAGCAACTTAACATTGAAACCGGATGAACATCAAACGGTTTGAGATCGTTTTCTCTCCAAACGGTCCGAGGACTGTTTGATCCCAAACGGTATCAAGACCGTTTGGCCCAAACTACCTTGAAACTGAATGGACCAATTAGGGTTCCTCCAATCAAATTGATTCAGGGTTTATACTCATTGAATCATAAATTGATTGAACTATTGAAGGTACATCAGATTGTTGCCATTGGATCTCCAACCATCTACCATAATCAACCATTGACCTCCAAATGGTCTTGAGACTGTTTGACCTCCAAATGGACTTGAGACCATTTGAGTCAAACCACCTCAAAACCGATTCCCTCAACTAGGGTTCCAAACAATCAAATTGATTTAGGCTTGCAATTAAAGGACCCTTCAATATTGAAACCATCAAATTGAGACCATTGGATCATCATACAACTTATGATATCACCTAACCTCAAATGGTCTTGAGTCCTCTTGACCTCAAATGGTCTTGAGACCGTTTGCCCTTAAACGGTCTTGAGACCGTTTGGTGTCAAACGGTCTTGAGACCGTTTGATCACCAAAAGCAAACCATTTGCACATGTTCTATGTTGAGGTGTGTGCTTAAGATGACATCATCATCTTCAAGCTTAAAACCCTCAAAATCCATTGTGATTCTTGTAGTAAATTCAACAACCAATCAAAAAGAAACCTGAAAGTGAAGGAGGAATCAACATATGATAAAGGAATGAAATCAATAACAATGTTTAAGGGTTCAAGTTATATATCCCGCCTTCAAAATTGAATCCAAGCTTCAAGCTTCACGTCATCAATGGTGAATGAAGCTTTCTCAATTGTCCAAGGCTCATCCTCAAGTCTTTGAGTGAAATGAATGGCCAATGTTGAAGATTGAATGAAGAAAAGAAGAAATTCAGCATTGAATTTTGATTTCCACCATGAAATCAAGGTTGAAGATGACTATGGAGCTTAACTACAGGTTGGGGCACGTCATCTTGTTGCTCCTAAGCTCCCTTGTGCTCGTCCAAAGCAAGGAAAGAAAGAAGGCTCGAAAAAGCCTTTCATTTGAGTTGGAAATGAGATGTTTATAAGGGAATTTCAATGAGAGAGAAAGTGATATAATAATCCTTTAGCTCCCAAAATTGGTGCCACATACTCCCCTCAATCCCTTGCATACGAATTCATCTCCCCCACCTTGTAATTCCTCTTCATTATCCATGAATTAAAAGAAAGCAAATTAAGCACCTCAACCATTATAATTATAATATCCAAAATTGAGTGGATATTACTTTTTAGTTAACTAATGTGAGTGGGCTCTCCACTCACTCTAGATACTTCGTGACCTTTGAAAGGCACAAGGACGTTCACACTTATAAAAATTCAACCATCTCATTTTTGGTTGAAGGTCAATTCAATTAATATATTTATTTTTGCATTAAATTGAATTAGGGTTTCAATTATGCTTAAATCGTGATTATTTTAATATCAAGATTCTCTCCCCTCCAAAGAGATTCAAATGAGATGCCCCTCTCTTTTTTTTCTCTACATGATGCCAAGAAACATGAGGGACTCTCTAAAAGTGGTATTTTACATATTGAACCCTAGGTTTTGGGTAAATTGCACATTACTCCAAAACTAGGTTTTAATGCACAAACATTGCTTAACAAACTCTTTCTTGGTGCTTAGGCTACCAAAAGCCATACCTCTGCATCATTCTCATTCTTATGATGCTTCAACACTTGAGGAACATTTTACCATGTAAAATTTGCAAGTTAACCCCTCAAATTGGGTAATTTGCACTTTAGTCCAAAAAAGGCAAAACATTGTTTCAACATAATTCAAAAAGGACTAAATTTGAAACATAAGTTCCTCTTGGGCCTTAATTACTTTTAAAAAGATAAGATCAAGCATATAATTAACTTTATTAAGCAAAACCTCTAGGGTTAAAGAATAACCCAGGTCAGGGATGTTACAAGTTATAAACCCCTAACAAGGATTTCGTCCCCGAAATCCCAAGAAAAGGAGAGACATATATTATTCATTCATCATATCATCAAATCTCCACATAAAATCTTAATGTCATGGAGATACCATAGAACTTTGATTAATACAGGGTTCTTCCATATTTCTTATTTAGTTTAGTATTCCACTCCCAAGGAATGTCCAGAGTTACGTTCTGTCACCCACTTGGGATTACAAGTCTTACCATACATCTGTTGTGCCATCCAAACTACTTGCACAACACAAATCTTTCTTATCACTTGTACCAACCATCTCATTAGTTATACATACTCCTTTTTATAAGGAAAGGTTACTTGTCAATTAAGAATTTATCTTAGAGGTATCTTAAAGAATTATTTTTAGCTTAATAAGCTTTTCCCATTATGATTTTACAATTGTTCTTTTGACTCATACATCTTTGTTGATGTCATGTTTATGCAGGGCATAAACCCCTAACATATGATGTATGTACTATTTTATGTAACAAACTAATTTCTCAATTGGAAATTCCAGGTAACTAATATTAATCATCTGATTAAGAGTTATGCCTTTACTTCCTCATACCACCTGATATTTCTTATTTAATAGAATTTCTTGAAAAAACACTAGAGGGGGGTGAATAGAGTTTTAAAATAATTTTAACAATTTATTAAACTCAAACAACCACAATTGAAAATTGGAAGAAGGAGACAGGTGTTTAGAGTGGTTCCAACTTTAGCAAATACTAAAGGTGTCAGTCCACTACCCGGTTGCTTACCCAACCGAGATTTTGAAAATATTTATTTTATTACCTTCTCAAGGATTTATACAAAATACAATACTTTCCTTTACACCCTTTGAACAGCCTTCACTTGAAGTAGGTGCACCAACTTTGAGGTAGCCTTCTTGAAGTAACTCCAAGCTCCCCCTTGAAGTAGCCTTTCTCTCTAGAAGTAACCTCCCGTTGCACCAGCCTTCTGAAGTAGCTCAAAGTCACCTTCTTCACCAAGAAGATCTTCACCCTCTCCAAACAGCAGCCTCCAACCTAGGAGTAGCAAGGAGAGTACAAACGGTAATAGAGAACAAGAAAGGAAAAAGGAAATTACAACTTATCCTTTGTAGCCCGAGGCTTGATTTGCCTAGATCAAGCGTATAGATCTCCTAACCAAGTGTATGAACTTGTGATTGCAGTGGGTAGGAGATACTAGCCTATAGGACACGAATTTTGAGCTAAGGAAGGAAATGGCCAATTGTCACAATGCTCAAATTGCTTACAAACAGATTGCTCAAAGTATGCTCAAAGATTTCTCAAGTGTAACAAGTGTGTTTTAGTGTCCTATAGCTTGTCCTATTTATAGGAATGGCCTAAGGATGCTTAAGGACGTTCTAGACAACTTCTATGGGTTTCTAAGTGCTTAACTAGCCATTAGGTACAAGTTTGTTGATTTAACAATGGCTAATTAATTAATTCTGCAGTTGCTGTCAGAGACCATCTCGGTCGAGGAATGGTCGACCGAGACACCTACTCGGTCGAACTTTTGTCGACCGACAGGCTCTCTGGAACAAGTGGTTTGCAACGTCTATCTCCAACTGCCAACTACCTTGTCAGTTGTGTCTAACGGCTACTTTGGATCTTTCTCGGTCGAGAAGATTGTCGACCGAGAGTGTCTCGGTCGAGGAGTTTGTCGACCGAGATTGATCCTGTTTCAATGTTTCAATTTAGGCACTAATTATATGTATGAGTGTGCATATGTGATCCTATTTGAAGGGGATGACCTATCTAAATATGGTGTTTATCTAGGGAGAATCTAACGCTTGATTTACATGAAATCTAAGTACTTGTACATTATATATTTGTACAAGTTTTTATAAGGCGATTACATTTCATGAAAATACAAACATATAAGCATATGGATTTCCCTAATTGCTTTTGTCATCCACCTTGTTCCTGCACACTCGAGTAGCTCGTTAGATCAATAAGAATGAAATGTTTGTCATAATCAAAACAAAGGGATTTATAGATGTCCATTTAGCCAACAATCTCCCCCTTTTTGAAGATGACAAACATTTCCAAAAATATAAATAAAGGAAATATAAACCATATGAGTTTCATACCTTTAGATTACCTTTTGTAGCTTTTCCTCTTGTTTATAAAATGTGTGCTTATTATTCCCCTTGAATTATGGAACATGAAATCCAATTCACTAGGGAATTTAGCAATCTTTTCAATGTAAAGCCAAGAGTTTATTTATGAAACTCATTGATTGAGTGTTTCCTAATTACTAAGTGTTAGTTTTATATTTATTTCTCCCCCTTTGTCATTTCAAAAAGATATCCGGTAGAAATAAAAACTCCCCCTTAATTAGATGTCCCATCAAATCTAATGAAAAAGATGTCCATTTAAAAGCCAAAATATCATGATGCAAGTAAGAGTTTTAAGTAGCACAAATATCAAAGAAAACATCCTCCAAAGGAGTGATAAGTAGTTGCTTCCTAATTTTGTTAAATTGATCTAGTGGAAGCGGTTTTGTAAAAATATCAGCCAATTGATCTTCTGTATCAACATGATGAAGGGAAACATGATTCTTGGAGATATGATCCCTTAAAAAGTGATGACGGATTTCAATATGTTTAGCTCAGCTGTGTAAAATAGGATTGTGTGCTAAGTTTATAGCGCTCGTGTTGTCACAAAAAATAGGCGTAGATGAAAGAGTAAAACCATAATCGTTTAATACTTGTTGCATATAAAGCACTTGAGCACAACAAGACCCGGCTGCCATATATTCAGCTTCAGTTGTAGATAGGGCAACCGTATTTTGTTTCTTACTAAACCAAGATACTAAAGCTCTTCCTAACAAGAAACAGCCACCACTAGTACTCTTGCGATCAAGGCGACAACCAGCATAATCTGCATCAGTATAAGCTTTAAAATCCAAGGATTGTCCTTTTGGATACCATAAACCAAAACAAGTAGTGTCGGCTAGGTAACGAAGAATTCGTTTAACTGCTAGAAAATGAGAGTGCATAGGTTGTGATTGAAATCGAGCACAAAGACCAACAGAAAACATAATGTCCGGTCTAGAAGCAGTTAAGTAAATCAAACTACCAATCATGGCTCTATATAAGGAATCATCAATAGGTTCCCCATTTTCATCCTTATCAATTTTAATAGAAGTAGCCATAGGAGTAGTAGCATGTTTGCACTGATCCATCCCGAAACGCTTTAAGAGTTCCTTAGTATATTTTTCTTGGCTTATGAATATTCCTGCAGGTGTTTGCTTAATTTGAAAACCAAGAAAGAAAGTTAGTTCACCCATCAGGCTCATTTCAAATTCTTTTTGCATAATGTCACTGAATTGTGTGCACAATGAATCATTAGAAGCTCCAAAAATAATGTCATCAACATATATTTGCACAACTAGGAAATCAGATATATATGTTTTGAAAAATAAAGTAGAATCTGAATTTCCAATAGAAAAATTATTATCAAAGAGATATGTCTTGAGCCTTTCATACCAATTCCTAGGTGCTTGTTTTAAACCATAAAGTGCTTTCTTAAGTTTATAAACATAGTCACCTTTTTCCGGTATTTCAAAACCAGGTGGTTGGGCAACATATACATCTTCTTGAATAATGCCATTTAGAAATGCACTTTTTACATCCATTTGGTAGAGTTTGATGTTTTTATGTGCAGCAATAGCTAGTAACATTCTAATAGCTTCAAGTCTAGCTACCGGTGCATATGTTTCATCAAAATCTATTCCTTCTTGTTGATTATATCCTTGTGCTACTAACCGAGCTTTATTCCTTATTACTTCTCCTGCCTCATTTAGCTTATTTCTAAAAACCCATTTAGTTCCTATGATGGTTTTATCTTGTGGTTTAGGAACTAAATCCCATACATCATTTTTAGTGAATTGATTCAATTCTTCTTGCATGGCTATTATCCAATAATCATCTTTAAGAGCTTCAGATATGTTTTTAGGTTCAATGATAGAAACAAAAGCCATGTTTGCAACATCTTTGAAGGAAGACCGAGTTTTGACTTTATCATTAGGATTTCCAATAATAAGTTCTTGAGGATAATCCTTAATAAGCCTAGGTGTAGGTTGTGGTTCAGCTTGGTGATTATTTGTAGTAACTTTCTCACTATCATTTGGTATGTTTAAATTTTTGAATTGATTAGTGAGATCTATGATTTCTAGATTTTCAGATTTGGTCTCTTCATGAAAAGAAACATGAATAGATTCCTCAACTTTGCTAGAGATAGTGTTATATACTCTAAAAGCTTTGCTAGAAGTGGAATATCCCAAAAAGAATGCTTTGAGTGATTTAGAGTCAAACTTATCTCTATTATCTTTGGTATTTAAAATATAGCATGTGGAGCCAAAAGTATGAAAATAGTCAACTCTAGGTTTCTTAGAATGTATTATTTCATATGGAGTTTTCTTTAAATGAGAGTGAACAGTTACTCTATTTAACACATAGCATGCAGTGTTTACAACTTCAGCCCAAAAGGTTTTGGGTGTGTTGTGTTCGAGCATCATAGTTCTAGCCATTTCTTGTAGTGATCGATTTTTCCTTTCAACTATACCATTTTGTTGTGGGGTGCGTGGAGTAGAAAAATTATGAGTGTATCCTTGAGATGTGAAAAATTCTTCAAATGTATGATTTTCAAATTCTCCACCATGATCACTTCTAATGGTACATATTTTGTTTTGTAATAGATTTTCAATCTTGGAACAAAATTGTATAAAAACATGAATAGTATCATCTTTAGTTGCAATAAAGTGTACCCATGTGTATTTACTATAATCATCAACAATAACAAAACAGTATCTTTTACCACCAATAGATTGTGTCTTCATGGGTCCAAATAAATCCATATGAATTAATTCTAAGGACCTATTGGTGCTAAGTACATGTTTTGGTTTAAAAGATGTTTTGGTTTGCTTTCCCAATGTGCATGGTTCACAGTTTTCAACTTGATCAAAAGATAAAGTAGGCAATCCACGAACAAGATCATATTTCACTAACTTTTTAATAACATGTGAACTAGCATGTCCTAGCTTTTTATGCCATAGTTGTAAGGTATTTTCATTTGCAAGCAAGCATTTTCCCACTACTGATTTCATAGAGTTAGGTTTAAGGATATAAAGATTTCCAACTCTATTTCCTTCATAAACAACATTTGTAGTGTTTTCTATCAATAACTTGCAGCAAGTTTTGTTAAATAACACATCATAACCACTATCACATAATTGACTAACACTTATCAAATTATGGTGCAAACCATCAACGAGTAGAACATTCTTTATTTCGAGGTTTGTACCAACATTACCTATTCCAATGATTTTGCCCTTACCATTGTCTCCAAAGGTGACCGTTCCACTTTTCTTTTCTTCAAAGGTTTGAAATGCATCCTTGTTCCCGGTCATATGTTTGGAACATCCACTGTCAACCACCCATTCCTTCATTAAAATGTAGATTTTGGTACCCATGTGATGGTCTGATATGGTTAGAATCATTTAAGTACAGATTTTTATAAGAGTTCTGAATCAGAAATCCAGTCGGTCGACAATTGTTCGACCGACATCTGTTTCGGTCGACTAATTGTCGATCGAGAAGATTATTGTATTACAGACAAAGAAACACAGAAATTTAGCTCGGTTGACCAATTTTCGACCGAAATAATTGCTGTAAATTTTGATATGTTACAGACATCCGGTCGGTCGACAATACTTCGACCGATTAATGGTTCGGTCGACAATACTTCGACCGACTAAGTTTCTATTTTAGTACAACAGTGCAGAAGATTAACAATATGCATGAAATCTTTTGTTTAGTTGAGATAAGACAATATAAATAGCAAGATGGAGCGTTTGGCCATATCTCAACTAAATTCCTTTTGACTCTATTAAGTTTGAGGTTTTGGGACCCAAACTAATTCGGAATCCTTAGTCTTATAAGGGCATGAAAAGGAATAGTGTCCAAGACGTAAACAAAAATGGCAAGTAATAGAATCAACTTCATTTCTCTTTCTAGCCATTGTGTTCTTGGGTACAAACATAGTTTGAGTTCTTTTGGGTTGATTTTTCTTTGGAGTATATCCCAAACCTTTTCTTCCGTTGAAAACAGCACCAATGCTTAGAATGTTATCAAGTATATCTTTTCTTCTTAACTCATAAAGTTCTCTTTGCAGCTGAGAAATGTCATTCATCTTCTTGTGTAGATTATTTCTTGCTTGATCTAAATCAGATAACAATGAATCTCTTTCTTTTACAACATTATCATAGTCTAGATGGTTACACAATATAGGTTGAGTCTGAGAATCTTTTAGTTTAGCTAACAATTCAGTCTTTTCTTTAGAAAGAAGATCAACATTTGTTTCTAAAGTAAGTAGCTTACTAGTGCAATCATCTAAAGATGTTTTTAAAGATAAATTCTCAAGATCAATGTTGTTCTTTTCAGAAGAAAGATTATCTAATTTAGCAATCAGCTCATCATTTGATTTGATAACCTTCTTTAGTTTCTTCTTGACATCAACATACTTATCATGAATTTATTGTATACTAGTAACTAACTCTTCTTTAAGAAGATCAAGTAGACTTACCTCTTGAGAGTCTTCATTATCTTCTCTTTCCATTAGACAATCCACCGTTTCTTCTCCGCTTTCACTGTCACTTGACTCGTCCCATGCAGCTTTATAGGCTTTTTCTCCCTTCTTCTTGTGTGAGCTTTTCTTTCCTTTCTTTGCTTTGGGACATTCATTTTTGAAATGCCCTTTCTTCCCACATTCAAAGCACCTAGGAGGGGTAGAAGAAGAACTGGAAATTTTGTTAGATTTAAATCTTTTGTATTTCTTACCGTTGACGATCAAGGCTTCTTCTCCTTCTTCTTCACTTGACTCCTCACTTTCTTGTGTGACGACTTTTGAAGCTTTTAGAGCCACATGCTTCTTCTTTCCTTGCTTAAGTTCACGTGCTCTTCTTTCCTCCTCTTCTAGGGTTGCTTCATGAGCTTCTAGGTTGCCAATAAGTTGCTCCATTTTCAGTCGAGTGAGGTCGTTTGCTTCTTCAATGGCTGTCACCTTTGGCTTATATTTTGGAGGGAGTGATCGAAGGATTTTTGATACCTGATCTTCTTCAAGGACAGGTTTTCCTAGGGCACTTAAACCATTAACAATAGTAGAGAATTTTGCAAACATTTCACTAATAGATTCATCAGGATCCATACGAAAGTGTTCAAACTTTTGTTTAAACATGCTAATTTTGGAATTTTTGACTTGGACTGTACCTTCATAGGTTATGGACAGTCTATGCCAAATATCATAGGCTGTGTCACAATTGGATATTCTATTAAATTCTCCTACCGAAATAGAACAATATAAAATGCTTACAGCTTTTGCATTCATTTGAGCCAGCTTTACCGTATTTGCATCCCATTCTGCAAATTGAGTTTGAGGGAGCTCATATGGGGTTGACACCATTCTCCATAGGTCCCAATTGATGCCTTGGAAGTAGAACTGCATCCTTCTCTTCCAATATTGGTAGTTTGTTCCGTCGAACGCTGGAGGCCTAGCAACAAGTGTTCCTTCAAGATTAAGGTTGTTGAGCACTCCGTCACCCATTTCTTCAAGACCTTGTTAGGGTTCCTTGAAGCCTGCTCTGATACCAATTGAAAAAACACTAGAGGGGGGTGAATAGAGTTTTAAAATAATTTTAACAATTTATTAAACTCAAACAACCACAATTGAAAATTGGAAGAAGGAGACAGGTGTTTAGAGTGGTTCCAACTTTAGCAAATACTAAAGTTGTCAGTCCACTACCCGGTTGCTTACCCAACTGGGATTTTGAAAGTATTTATTTTATTACCTTCTCAAGGATTTATACAAAATACAATACTTTCCTTTACACCCTTTGAACAGCCTTCACTTGAAGTAGGTGCACCAACTTTGAGGTAGCCTTCTTGAAGTAACTCCAAGCTCCCCCTTGAAGTAGCCTTCCTCTCTAGAAGTAACCTCCCGTTGCACCAGCCTTCTGAAGTAGCTCAAAGTCACCTTCTTCACCAAGAAAATCTTCACCCTCTCCAAACAGCAGCCTCCAACCTAGGAGTAGCAAGGAGAGTACAAACGGTAATAGAGAACAAGAAAGGAAAAAGGAAATTACAACTTATCCTTTGTAGCCCAAGGCTTGATTTTCCTAGATCAAGCGTATAGATCTCCTAACCAAGTGTATGAACTTGTGATTGCAGTGGGTAGGAGATACTAGCCTATAGGACACGAATTTTGAGCTAAGGAAGGAAATGGCCAATTGTCACAATGCTCAAATTGCTTACAAACAGATTGCTCAAAGTATGCTCAAAGATTTCTCAAGTGTAACAAGTGTGTTTTAGTGTCCTATGGCTTGTCCTATTTATAGGAATGGCCTAAGGATGCTTAAGGACGTTCTAGACAACTTCTAGGGGTTTTTAAGTGCTTAACTAGCCGTTAGGTACAAGTTTGTTGATTTAACAACGGCTAATTAATTAATTCTGCAGTTGCTGTCAGATACCATCTCGGTCGAGGAATGGTCGACCGAGACACCTACTCGGTCGAACTTTTGTCGACCGACAGGCTCTCTGGAACAAGTGGTTTGCAACGTCTATCTCCAACTGCCAACTACCTTGTCAGTTGTGTCTAACGGCTACTTTGAATCTTTCTCGGTCGAGAAGATTGTCGACCGAGAGTGTCTCGGTCGAGGAGTTTGTCGACCGAGATTGATCCTGTTTCAATGTTTCAATTTAGGCACTAATTGTATGTATGAGTGTGCATATGTGATCCTATTTGAAGGGGATGACCTATCTAAATATGGTGTTTAGCTAGGGAGAATCTAACGCTTGATTTACATGAAATCTAAGTACTTGTACATTATATATTTGTACAAGTTTTTACAAGGCGATTACATTTCATGAAAATACAAACATATAAGCATATGGATTTCCCTAATTGCTTTTGTCATCCACCTTGTTCCCCCACACTCGAGTAGCTCGTTAGATCAATAAGAATGAAATGTTTGTCATAATCAAAACAAAGGAATTTATAGATGTCCATTTATCCAGCATTTCTTACCTTGGTATCTGTCATATATGTTGAAAACACATCACATCCTCATTTCTCTTTATTCTTGGGACATTACTTGTTACACATATCTTTATCTTGGAATCAAAGTCCAAGACAAACTAATACTTTGTTGGGTATGTATCCATTAATTGAACATTTTTAACTCATGAACATCAAGTGTAATAAGACTCACTTGATTGCCATGTCCCAGAAAGGAAAGAGCACAAGGAAATACATTCCTCTTATCACCCCATCATCACCCAGGGTTGTTTATTAAAAAGAAGAGATTATCATCCTCTCTAATTATTATATGAACTTTTAACTATCCATGAGTTATTGACTCTTGTTTCATCCTAGGTTCCTTGCCATTAGTATAGGAATTATAAGGATGATTACATATCATTATTTCTTACTTTGTTATTGTCTAACATGTTCATGAACATTTTGTGATTTCATCACATTTCCCATTTCCACATTATGGGAAAAGATGTTTACTATACAAAAGACTTTATCGGATAGGGATTACCTCTCTTGTCCTCATTCTCATCTTATGAGGATTATACTCTTCATTTTCTCATATACACATATTGATCTGAGATTATCTCAAATTTCATTTTATTGCACTTAGGATGTGATACAAATGTCCATACCATATTTCCAGTTTCATTATACTCATTAGATTGTCTTAGGATGACTAGTTGGTCAGGGTAATCAGAAAGATGACAATCTAGGAGTTCCATACTCACCTTATCTTCAATAGTTGAATACCTGACTAGGGTATACAAACATTGAGATTAGGTTGTATGCACTTTGTGTACTATCATATTCCTTACTTTTTGTATCATTATATACATAGGATTTAATATACCTAGATTTTCACCAAGAATCACTTCTATATTTTATCCTCTTTCACAGATAAGAGCGATAATTGAGCATTTTAAAAGAATACTAAACAAAATATAAATCCTCATCTTACTTGTGTCCTCATAGAAATAATTGAGGGAAGCTCGACAATAATTACTTTTTCATTTTTAACTCATAAAAAAACTTATAAAATGATATATCAAAATGATATTATTTCATCTGACCTATTTTTTACTCGCGAATTGGTCACTACCTCAGGATGATTCTTTTCATAGAATTTTTTCATTGTTGGTTGTCGACTACACTTTCGGGTATTGTATGCAGATGGGCCAGCTTGGGACGCCTATCCACGTCCTTCGGTGCCACTACTAGACTACTGTCTATGAGAGTCCTGTTGACTCTGTCTTAGCGGTTGGGTTACACTCACATCTCTAGCCCAACAATCTTTCATTAGATGTCCCATCTTCCCACATTTATAACAGTTTTTGTTCTCCCACTGTGGCATAGATGGTCCTTTACCCCTTCTGGGTAGCCACTGCCTTGGTGTATTAGACATTAATTGTACTAGTGGCACCAAAAACTTTCCCTTTTTGGGTTGTAACATATTCCTTTCATCAATATTCATTGCTCCCACATGTTGATGTTGAGCAAGAATCTTATTGGAGTCTAGAACTTCATCATTGGGGGCTGGTAATCTAGGTTGTATTGCTAATACATGGTCCACTATATGCATTATTTCATCCTAACCTGCCCAACAGTGATATTAAAAGAAGGATTCCTTATCATAGTTGGATCATCTTGGGGGTTCTCATGAAGTCATTCTTCTCTCGCCTGGTCCCTTGCACCTTCTGTTGGTGCAACATTGCTACTCTCAGCAACATGTTCTTCGTGTGATCCAGACATCTTTAAGTTCTTCTTCTCCTATATGAGTAGAAGACACTATTAGATAAACTGGAAGACACTAGAACAGACTCAACAACCTTAATCCTATGTCTCTATAGACTCAGCGAACCTAGAGCTCTGATACCACTAAATTGTGGCATCCAACTCACAAAACCATGATTTACTTAAGCGGAAGTGTTCATTCCTAGTGGATTACTGAAAATCACTAAAAATTAAAACTTTTTTTACAAAGAGATCCATACACTGGAAAACTCTTTCAAAAAGAACCAAAGTATCTCAATTACATTCTGGTTCACAAGTACATGTCCAGTATCATCTCTTCTTGAGGATTACAAGCATTAACTGCCCTGTTAAAACTGTACATAGGCTGTATAAGAACCTCGAGGTATTAAGCCAAAATCTCAGATCGATTCATTAAACTAACTACTGACTCCGAGAACCTAAGAGTACAGAGATGAAACATAGGATTCTATATATATAAGACATGACAGCCAGTGTCTCCACCTGAGAATTCGCTGTTATCCCTACTGCTGATGCTGCTCTTCCCCTTTTGTAGGGTTTCTGCCTCTTCCCCCGCGTCAACCTAAAAAGTTGGATCCCACGGGGGTGAGACAATTTGAAAATTGTCCTAGCGAGAGATATAACTCTCCGCCAGAAACATTATTATTGCAGTTTATTAGAATAAACTGAGAAAAGAAATCATATATATTCAACAGCAGTTAAATTAATGTCTAAACAGGTTAGAGCAATATTCTTATTCAAATTGTTACAGCTATAACTTAATAAAGTAGCATGTCACTTATCCAATAAGGAATATGAATAACATGTATAACATTTATCCATCAAGGATGTGATAAGCATGATAATATCAACCAATGATTTTTCATATTTCAACCTTAAGCAAATACGCTACACAGATGATTACATTTTACAATCATACTTAAGCCCTGAGGGGATGAGGTACACCACTCATACTCCAAACGACCATGACTAAGTTAAGCATCGGTACCACACAAGGTCAATGGAAGAGTCGAATTCCAAGACCTCAACCTTCTCAGTCAGTATGAGATTATATGGAAGAGACATCATGTGTCAAACTGCAAATAGCTTGCCAATGTATATTGACATCTTTGATATAAAGTTATAGCCCACAGCATATACTCTCTTCAGGATATGGCCCGTAGCCAATGTCTGGTATTATATTGTGGAGTCATGGCCTGTAGCCATACTCTTATTAGGGTATGGTCTGTAACCAATCCCATGCATAGGACATGGCCCGTAGCCATTCTTATGGGGCGTAAGAATATGTTCGCCCATTACCCCCACATACTCTAAAGTATGATGTCTGGGTTATGCCGTGGAGCAACCCGTTTCACCATTCAGCAAATTCTAACGATGATGGATCTGTGGTCAAGGCCACTACATTATACGATATTACTTGATTAGTTAAGTACATTACTATATCCTTTAAGCATCAGTCAAGTTATCAAACATGAATTATCATAACAAATGCCACAAAGAATATATAATTCTTTCATCAAGTATTCTTCAAAACTTTAATAAAGCATTGGGATCTCAATCCCTCATCTCATCGGGAGCATTCTCATCCTTTCACAAACTCATCATTATGATTATGGAAAATGGTATTCAAACCCTTAGTTCATCAAAGAATTCTTGTTACCACTTATCAGGTAACTAAAACACCTTGAAGTCATCTGACCAAGGTAAACATGATACTTGCTTCTCAAGCATCTTACATGGATCACAAAGCCCATTTCATCTCTTGTTAACTCTCACTAGGCAACAAAGCATATTATGGCTCACAAGGCCCATTAACAATAATAAATGAAACATCATAGCTCGAACCTGGTTGTGCTCATCATCTCATGATACCTACATGGTCAGAACACATGATGACAGTTAATATCAATTACATATCAGCATCATGCTATATAAGGGTAACACCACTATTCCCTTATTAGGGTTAGGGTTTCCCATTTCATGTCAATTAGAGATACTCATCCCATTATTCATCATTAGGGCTATGGTTAATCATCTATTTACCCAAAATTAGGGTTTCATGTACTATAACCCAAAATTAGGGTTTCTCATACCTTTACCCTGTATTAGGGTTAGGCCTTTCCATTATTAACCATTTAGGTTCTCAAGATTATATTATTAATGATCAAGCCCTAATTCATTGCTCCACACAGCTAGGAGCCAACATTAATAACATAAGAATTCAATCATGCTTATTTATTCTCATCATTTATCATTAAATGAAATATCAACACAAGATATGAGTTCCTCTCTCAACTTTACCAGAATATGGTTACATCATGCTTTATTAACTTAGCTTAACTTTTTCTTAAGGTATGTTGGCCTACACTTATCAAAGTGCATTATATCTCAATGTCACAATTGGCATGACACACTTCATGTTTTACTCATCCAAGTATATTTGATTTAGAATACATCAAGGTGTATCAAACTTGAGGTGTTGGATGTAATATCTATCATGTCTTGATGTATCACTTCCCTCATCACCTTTATATTAAGTTCATCAACTTATTTTGTATTAGGGTATCTCCCATCCTAATACTACATGCACTAGTTCATCATATTTATCATGTAATGTATTGATCACAAGTCACTTGTTTAAAATATGCAACCACTATCAATAATATGGACTCATCTCGAGTTAAGGCATTATTAATATAAGGTCATCCATTAACAACCACCTTAGGTGTTTCACTTATCAATATATTAATCACTATTCCATTATTAGGGATAGGATTTCCCATCTTTATCCATTATGGTTTACATAACATCACCCTAGGTTAGGGTTTCACATAACATCACCCTCAACTAAGATTTCACATGACATCACCCTTAATTAAGGTTTCACTATAACTTTCCCCAAATAAAGTTTCATAAAGAATCCTCTTGAATTAGTGTTTTTCATTATATTACCCTAAATTAGGATTTATTATATTATCAACCTAGATTAGGGTTACATCATTACCCTAGATTAGGGTTTCATGTAGCATTGCCCTAAATTAGGGTTAGGACTCATCAACCTTTTCAATTAGGGTCTCATGATCTCTTTATAAAGAATCATACCCTAACTACATATTTTATTCATGTTGAGAGTGTTGAGGTTTAACCATCTAATTGATACCATAGGATCATCATCCAACTTATGATATCACCTGAACTCAAACTGTCTTGAGTCCTCTTGACCTCAAACGATCTTGAGACCGTTTGCCCTTAAACGGTCTTGAGATCATTTGGTGTCAAACGGTCTTGAGACCATTTGATCACCAAAAGCAAACCATTTGCACATGTTCTATGTTGAGGTGTGTGCTTAAGATGACAACATCATATTCAAGCTTAAAACCCTTGAAATACATTGTGATTCTTGTAGTGAATTCAACAACCAATCAAAAGGAAAATCGAAAGTGAAGGAGGAATCAACATATGATAAAGGAATGAAATCAATAACAATGTTTAAGGGTTCAAGTTATATAACCCGCCTTCAAAATTGAATCCAAGCTTCAAGCTTCACATCCTCAATGGTGAATGAAGCTTTCTCAATTTTCCAAGGCTCGTCCTCAAGTCTTTGAGTGAAATGAATGGCCAAGGTTGAAGATTGAATGAAGAAAAGAAGAAATTCAGCATTGAATTTCGATTTCCACCATGAAATCAAGGTTGAAGATGACTATGGAGCTTACCTATAGGTTTGGGCACATCCTCCTATTGCTCCTAAGCTCCCTTGTGCTCAGCCAAAGCAAGGAAAGAAAGAAGGGTCGAAAAAGACTTTCATTTGAGTTGGAAATGAGATGTTTATAAGGGAATTTCAATGAGAGAGAAAGTGATATAATAATCCTTTAGCTCCCAAAATTGGTGCCACATACTCCCCTCAATCCCTTGAATATGAAGTCATATCCCCCACCTTGTAATTCCTCTTTATTATCCATGAATTAAAAGAAAGCAAATTAAGCACCTTAACCATTATAATAATAATATCCAAAATTGAGTGGATATTACTTTTTGGTTAACTAATGTGAGTGGGCTCTCCACTCACTTTAGATATTCCATGACCTTTGCAAGGTACAAGGACGTTCACACTTATACAAATTCAACCATCTCATTTTTGGTTGAAGGGCACTTGAATTAATATATTTATTTTTGCATTAAATTGAATTAGGGTTTCAATTATGCTTAAATCTTGATTATTTTAATATCAAGATTCTCTCTCCTCCAAAGAGATTCAAATGAGATGCCCCTCTCATTTTATTTTCTATACATGATTCCAAGAAACATGATGGACTCTCTAGAAGTGGTATTTTGCATATTGAATCCTAGGTTTTGGGTAAATTGCACATTACTTTAAAACTAGGTTTTAATGCACAAACATTGCTTAACAAACTCTTTCTTGGTGCTTAGGCTACCAAAAGCCATACCTCTGCATCATTCTCATTCCTATGATGCTTCAACACTTGAGGAACATTTTACCATGTAACATTTGCAATTTAACCCCTCAACTTGGGTAATTTGCACTTTAGTCCAAAATAGGCAAAACATTGTTTCAACATTATTCAAAAAGGAGTAAAATTGAAACATAAGTTCCTCTTGGGCCTTAATTACTTTTCAAAAGATAAGAGCAAGCATATAATTAACTTTATTAAGAAAAACCTCTAGGGTTAAAGCATAACCCGGGTCAGGGATGTTACAAGTTATAAACCCCTAACAAGGATTTCATCCCTGAAATCCCAGGAAAAGGAGAGACATATATTATTCATTCATCATATCATCAAATCTCCACATAAAATTTTAATGTCATGGAGATACCATAGAACTTTCATTAATATAGGGTTCTTCCATATTTCTTATTTAGTTTAGTGTTCCACTCCCAAGGAACGTCCACAGTTACGTTCTGTCACCCACTTGGGATTACAAGTCTTACCATACATCTGTTGTGCCATCCAAACTACTGGCACAACACAAATCTTTCTTATCACTTGTACCAACCATCTCATTAGTTATACTATACATACTGCTTTTTATAAGGAAAGGTTACTTGTCAATTAAGAACTTATCTTAGAGGTATCTTAAAGAATTATTTTTAGCTTAATATGCTTTTCCCATAATGATTTTACAATTTTTCTTTTGACTCATACATCTTTGTTGATGTCATGTTTATACGGGGCATAAACCCCTAACATATGATGTATGTACTATTTTATGTAACTAAACTGATTTCTCAATTGGCCATTCCAGGTAACTAATATTAATCATCTGATTAAGAGTTATGCTTTTACTTCCTCATACCACCTGATATTTCTTATTTAACAGAATTTCTTACCTTGGTATCCGTCATATATGTTGAAAACACATCACGTCCTCATTTTTCTTTCTTCTTGGGACATTACTTGTTACACATATTTTTATCTTGGAACCAAAGTCCAAGACAAACTAATACTTTTCTGGGTATCCAGTAATTGAACATTTTTAACTCATGCACATCAAGTGTCATAAGACTCACTTGATTGCCATGTCCCAGAAAGGAAAGAGCACAAGGAAATACATTCCTCTTATTTCATCATCCAGGGTTGTTTATTAAAAAGAAGAGATTATCATCCTCTCTAATTATTATATGAACTTTTACTTGTTCATGAGTTATTGACTCTTGTTTCATCCTAGGTTCCTTGTCATTAGTATAGGAATTATAAGGATGATTACATATCATTATTCCTTCCTTTGTTATTGTCTAACATGTTCATGAACATTTTGTGATTTCATCACATTTCCCATTTCCACATTATGGGAAAAGATACTTACTATACAAATAGACTTTATTGAATAGGGATCACCTCTCTTATCCTCATTCTCATCTTATGAGGATTATACTCTTCATTTCCTCATATACACAGATTGATCTGAGATTATCTCGGATTCCATTTTATTGCACTTAGGATGTGATACAAATGTCCATACCATATTTCCAATTTCATTATACTCATTAAATTGTCTCAGGATGACTTCTTGATCAGGGTAATCAGAAAGATGACAATCTAGGAGTTCCATACTCACCTTATCTTCAATAGCTGAATACCTGGCCAGGGTATACAAATATTGATATTAGGTTGTATGCACTTTGTGTACTATCATATTCCTTACTTTTCGTATCATTATATACATAGGATTTAATATACCTGGATTTTCACCAAGCATCACTTCTATATTTTATCCTCTTTCACAGATAAGAGCGATAATAGAGAATTTTAAAAGAATACTTAATAAAATATAAATCCTCATCTTCCTTGTGTCCTCATAGGACTAATTGAGGGAAGCTCGACAATAATTACTTTTTCACTTTTAACTCATAAAAAATTATAAAATGATATATCAAAATGATATTATTTCATCTGATCTATTTTTGACTCGCGGATTGGTTACTGCTTCAGGCTGATTATTTTCCTAGAATCTTGTCGTTGCTGGTTGCCGACTACGCTTTCAGGTATTGTATGCAGATGGGCCAGCTTGGGATGCTTGTCCATGTCCTCGGGTGCCACTACTAGACCACTGCCTATGAGAGTCCTACTGACTCTGTCTTAGCGGCTGGGTTACACTCACATCTCTAGCCCAACAATCTTTCATTAGATGTCCCATCTTCCCGCATTTATAACAGTTTCTATTCTCCCACTGTGGCATAGATGGTCTTTTACCCCTTCTGGGTAGCCACTGCCTTGGTGTATTAGACATTGGTTGTACTAGTGGCACCAAAAACTTTCCCTTTTTGGAACTACTAGGCCTCTGTTCCTGGGTTTGGTTAGGCCTCTTCTTGATTTTCTCTTCCTTATTCTTTGTTGGACAGTTCTTTCTTAAATGTCCAGGCTACCTACACTTATGGAAAATCTTGGTTTCTGGTTGTAACCTATTCCTTTCATCAATATTCATTGCTCCCACATGTTGATGTTGAGCAAGAATCCTATTGGAGTCCATAACTTCATCATTGGGGGCTGGTAATCTAGGTTGTATTGCTAATTCATGGTCCACTATATGCATTATCTCAGTCCTAACCTGCCCAACAGTGATATTAAAAGAAGGATTTCTTATCATAGTTGGATCATCTTGGGGGTTCTCAGCCAGTCATTCTTCTCTCGCATGGTCCCTTACACCTTCTGTTGGTGCAACATTGCTGCTCTCAGGAGCAAGTTCTTTGTGTGATCTAGACATCTTTAAGTTCTTCTTCTCTTATATGAGTAGAAGACACTATCAGATAAACTGGAAGACACTAGAACAGACTCAACAACCTTAATCCTATGTCTCTGTAGACTCAGCGAACCTAGAGCTCTGATACCACTAAATTGTGGCATCCAACTCACAAAACCATGATTTACTTAAGCGGAAGTATTCATTCGTAGAGGATTACTGAAAATCACTAAAAATTAAAACTTTTTTTACAAAGAGATCCATACACTGGAAAACTATTTCAAAAAGAACCAAAAGTATCTCAATTACATTCTGGTTCACAAGTATATGTCCAGTATCATCTCTTCTCGAGGAATACAAGCACTAACTGTCCTGTTAAAACTCTACATAGGCTGTATAAAAACCTCGAGGCATCAAGCCAAAATCTCAGATCGATTCATTAAACTAACTACTGACTCTGAGGACCTGAGAGTACAGAGACGACACATAAGATTCTATATATATAAGACATGACAGCCAGTGTCTCCACCTGAGAATTCATTATTATCCCTACTGCTGTTGTTGCTCTTCCCCTGTTGTAGGGTTTCTGCCTCTTCCTCCACGTCTACCTAAAAAGTTGGATCCCACGGGGGTGAGACAATTTGAAAAGTGTCCCAGCGAGAGATATAACTCTGCACCAGAAACATTATTATTGTAGTTTATTAGAATAAAACTGAGCAGAGGAATCATATATATTCAACAGTAGTTAAATTAATGTCTAAATAGGTTAGAGCAATATTCTTATTCAAAGCGTTTCAGCTATAACTTAATAAAGCAGCATGTCACTTATCCAATAAGGAATATGGATAGCATGTATAACATTTATCCATCAAGGATATGCTAAGCAAGATAACATCAACCAATAATTTTTCATATTTCAACCTTAAGCAAATACGCTACACGGCTTATTACATTTTACAATCATACTTAAGCCATGAGGGGATGAGGTATACCACTCATACTCCAACCAACCACGACTACATTAAGCATCGGTACCACACAAGGTCAATGGAAGAGCCGAAATCCAAGACCTCAACCTTATCGGGCAGTACGAGATTATATGGCAGAGATATAATATGTCAAACTACAAATAGCATGCCAAGGTATATTGGCATCTTCGCTATATAGTTATAGCCCATAGCATATACTCTCGTTGGGATATGGCCCGTAGCCAATGCCTGGTATTATATTGTGGAGTCATGGCCTGTAGCCATACTCTTATTGGGGTATGGTCTGTAACCAATCCCATGCATAGGACCTGGCCCGAAGCCATTCTTATGGGGTGTAAGGATATGTTCTCCCATTACCCCACATACTCTAAATTATGCTATCTGAGTTATGTCGCGGAGCAACCCGTTTCACCAATCAGCAAATTCTGACACTGATGGGTCTGTGGTTAGGGCCACTACATTATACGATATTACTTGATTAATTAAGTACATTACTATATTCTTTTAGCATCAGTCAAGTTATCAAACATGAATTATCATAACAAATTCCACAAAGAATATATAATTCTTTCATCAAGTATTCTTTAAAACTTTAATAAAGCATTGGGATCTCAATCCCTCATCTCATCGGGAGCATTCTCATCCTTTCACAAACTCATCATTATGATTATGGAAAATGGGTATTCAAACCCTTAGTTCATCAAAGAACTCTTGTTACCACTTATCAAGTAATTAAAACACATTCAAGTCATTTGACCAAGGTAAACATGATACTTGATTCTCAAGCATCTTACATGGCTCACAAAGCCCATTTCATCTCGTGTTACCTCTCACTAGGCAACAAAGCATATTATGGATCACAATGCCCATTAACAATAATAAATGAAACATCATAGCTCATACTTGTCTATGCTCATCATCTCATGATACATGCATGGTCAGAACACATGATGACAGTTATATCAATTACATATCAGCATCATGCTATACAAGGGTAACACCACTATTTCTTATTAGGGTTAGGGTTTCCCATTTCATGTCAATTAGAGATACTCATCCCATTATCCATCATTAGGTCTATGGTTAATCATCTCATTGCCCAAAATTAGGGTTTCATGTACTATAACCCAAAATTAGGGTTTCTCATACCTTTACCCTATATTAGGGTTAGGGCTTTCCATTATTAACCATTTAGGTTCTCAAGATTATATTATTAATGATCAAGCCCTAATTCATTGCTCCACATAGCTAGGAGCCAACATTAATAACATAAGTATTCAATCATGCTTATTTATTCTCATCATTTATCATTAAATGAAATATCAACACAAGATATGAGTTCCTCTCTCAACTTTACCAGAATATGGTTACATCATGCTTTATTAACTTAGCTTAACCTTTTCTTAAGGTATGTTGGCCTACACTTATCAAAGTGCATTATATCTCAATGTCACAATTGACATGACACACTTCATGTGTTACTCATCCAAGTATATTGGATTTAGAATACATCAAGGTGTATCAAACTTGAGGTGCTGGATGTAATATCTATCATGTCTTGATGTATCACTTCCCTCATCACCTTTATCTTAAGTTCATAAACTTATATTGTATTAGGGTATCTCCCATCCTAATACTACATGCACCAGTTCATCATATTTATCATGTAATGTATTGATCACAAGTCACTTATTTAAAATATGCAACCACTGTCAATAATATGGACTCATCTTGAGTTAAGGCATTATTAATATAAGGTCATCCATTAACAACCACCTTAGGTGTTTCACTTATCAATATATTAATCACTATTCCATTATTAGGGATAGGATTTCCCATCTTTATCCATTAGGGTTTACATAACATCACCCTAGGTTAGGGTTTCACATAACATCACCCTCAATTAAGATTTCGCATGACATCTGTGATAACCCTGATTTTAGCAGTTTCATAGACAATATATATTGGTTAAAGACATACATGGAGAAAATGGTCTTTTTTTTACATATCATGAGGGATTATATGCTCAAAGTAAGCAAGTTGAACTTGTATTGACGATGCGAGAGACCTACTTATGTACATTTAAGTTTAATATCATTATGCATGTACCCTTTTCACTAACTAATTTCCATAGCCCAATCCATGAGGTTTGGATGCCAAATTTTGTATGCGAAGTGGACTACACTGAGAAGATCCTTGAGTTAAAAATTCAAAGTGAAAGCATGCTCCTATAGGAAGTATTGAGGTTTAAATGTCATGAAAATTATTGAAACATGTTAATAGTTGGGATAAGTTCATTGATTTGTTTGAACTAGTGATCGTGATATCATTTTGTCACTCGGACAGTAGGACTTTGGCATGCGTTGGTTTGATAATAGGTGTTTGGACCTATCCTAACCCTAGATCATAAGATGAATAAGAACTACTCATCCACTACCTCCCACAAGATGTGGATAGACGATGACCATGTCATGTATTTCCAGCACCAGCTAGCGCTCAAAATATGGATCAACATGAGTTCTAAGAGAGAGTCCTCACCGTCTCTCTCTCTCCTAACATCCCAACAACTCCTGAATTGGGGCATGAGATGGCGTATAGGGAGAGAACGAGATCTTGCCCCTAGTGAGGTGTCTTTCAATGAGAATGAGAGAGTGACTGAAGGGGGAATGTATGGAAGAGCCTCGTAGATGACTTCAAGTAGTTTAGGAAGCTTCTTGTATTAGGGTGAGTATTTTCTAGTGATCGAAGATGACTGGGGACACTAGTTTAGCATTCGTCCTCCTGCACCTTCCTGCGTTGTTCTCAATCACCATCGACGTCACTCGAGTTCAGTTTGTGCCTAACTTTGAAAGGGCATCTATAGAACTCGCGGAGAAGTAGGGAACAACTAATATGCCCTACTGTGTACCATCCGCCATGTTCAGAGAAGAAGATTGAGGAGACATGCTTGTCTGACAGATTCATCCTCATCGATGAGGAGGAGGTGGAGTCAAAGAGGGCAAACCAGGATCTGACATCGGTTACCTACAGACATCTAAAGATCCTAGAGTTCCAGGATTCCACTTTGGCACTTTGGCTAATTGTGGAGTTCCTTGGCATGGTGGAAAGGCACATGGTTGCGTCTAGCTCGCCGGAGATCACCCTTCCAGCGGCGGACTCCCGCATGGAATATCACGTTCTACGCGAGGAGAGAGAGAGAAACTTCCAAAGATTTCTTACCACAATCCAGCCTGGTGCGGCGACACTCACAGCAGGAGAACGCAGGCCGGCGTTGAGTAGGCTCGTGGTCACGCAAAGCAATGAGGGAAGGCAGTTCAGTCCACATAAACCAGCCAAACTGGACACTCCCAGGGAACCATGACGGTGCTCAGGATTGGGATGATGCCCCTCGTGGCTGCCGCCGTGAAAACGAGTCCATTGTACTCGTACGCCTGTTTGAGGCCCAAAGAGAGAATAGAGGCACCGACCTGTGTAAGGGAGCGCAGTGGAGGCTCAGTTGGTGGCTTTTAGAAATCAGACATGGAGGCTCTCACGCCCAGCAAGGAGCGGCAGACCAGCGAAGCCTGCAGTTGCGCCCTACCTTGCGGAGAAATAGGGATCGGGTTTGCGTTGTGGGAAAGAATGAGAAAAAAGGGGGGAAATGGCAGACCAGGTCCAAGTAGCGAACCGGCCGCATGTCCAGTGAACCGGAGGCTCACTTGAGACCAACAAGGAGGATTCGCGCCCCTAAGTCTCCATGTGGCGGCTGGTGATTAGCCAGAAAAGTTATTAATCTTCATAAATGTCAAGATCTTAGATAATTCCTAGTAATTAGCATGTACATCATAATAATACAAGTGAGGTACCATTTTTCTCAAAAACAATGCCTACTTTATTATAGGACCCTTATATCAGACCTTTGAGGCAGTAATATTCATGGTTTTTGAATTACTAGATGATGCTTCTTTTAGGATGTATGGGACATAATAAATTATATATGATTGAAATAAATTCTCATAAAATCATGATAGAATCCTAATGATGGTATAAACCTACTTTTGGACTCTGATGTGAGTGATGTTTCCCAATATTAGGCCTTTTGCATTAAATTGTGAATAAGTTCATTTGACATCATATTAATTCTAGAAAATAGATCAATCATCAGAAAATTATGAAACTTGAATCAGATTCTAATTATGACCTTTAGATCTGTATAAAAATATTAGAGACAAGTTTTGGTTAGTTTGAATCTAAGTTTGTCCTAAACCCTAATATGGACCTAAATACCCTTAATTATGGTGAACCTTGTATTAATGATGATAATAGTATTAATCGGGTGATGACCAGAGATGTAGATGATCCAGAATATAAATAGGAATCTCTAAACTCAGGTATGTGGGTTTTATTAAGTATATGACTAGTTTTCGTGGATGCATAATGATATGATGTACTTTGGATGCTTTTATTTGCATATAAATTCTTGGATGCGTATTAGTATTATATGCTTCGCCAAAACTTAATGAAACATAAATGGACATTTTGATGAGTTGTAGCTAATAGTGCACATGGCCCAGTATGGATGTATGTTGCCTAACATGGATGTATGATGAATTACCCATGTTAGATGTATGATAAAATAATTTTTCCCATACTGGATGTATGAGAACTGCTTATAAAATTGTTGTACAACTGCATCTAATGAAATGTATAAAAGATGTGTTTACCTGATTATTGCTTTAAATAATGTTTTCTTTTACTCTTTCTTTCTCAACTTATTTCAATTATGCAAGCATATTAGTATGTATCTTTCTACCCACGTGCACAACACCTTGTGTGTTGATTCACTATTTCATGTATGTTTTAGGTTCAGAGCTAGCGTGGGACAAAAGAAGGGAAGTGAGCAGTTGTCCAGGTCGTACCTTTTATGTAGATCCTGATTAGCATACGTGTTCATAGACTTGTCAAATCATCTTTCAATATGTAAATGTAAGCCAAGTTGTAATAATTCATGTTGTAAATATACATGTTATTGTTGAGAAATGTTATGGTTGTATGTTCATGTATGCATATTATGCTTCCGCATCGCTCTCTGGTATGATTGGATGATGTTTTTGGATTCTGATATCTCATTCCCAATAGGGTTTGGAGAAATCAAAATCTGAGGACGTCACAGTTGGTATCAGAGCATGAATAATAGCTACACCTAACAATTTCTCACCACGAAATAGATAACAAAATCCTCACATTTCACTTTAAACCCTAGAAACTTATTAAGTTGTTCAATAGGAATAAGTTTTGACTTAGCCTCTAGGTTAGAGCCTAGATGTTCGAGAACTAAGTTTAGACAAGTGTCGGAAACCCTTTGCATATAGAGATCATATGTATTGGGTAGCTACACTAGTCTACACCATGTTCTCACCATTTCACTAGGTGACATGACACTAGACTATCTATTGTGTGTGGGACACTCGATTTTGCTGATTTGGTTTTGTTTTCCAATCGGATCGAGCCTCGATAGTTTCTCTGGTTTTCTTCTCAGAGAAAAACTATATAATATTTTATTATATATATGTAAATATAAAAATGTGTCCCTCACACAGGAGAGTAGTGGGTGTTCATGCAATCTAAGTGAAAGGGAGTGACATCAGTCTAGAAGAGAGAATAGATCTAGATTAGACGTCTAGAGCCTCATAAGGTTATGTGATACATAGATAGACAAAAGAAAGATGAAGGAAATAAGCATATAGAATATTATCTAACTTTAATCCATGATGGTATAAGTTTCCTTATTAAGATTTGAGTTGTATATAAGTCAAATCCACTCTTAGAGGATCTATGCTAAGTCGTGATGATGAAAGTACATTTCCTTTTTCTACTTAAGTTAAGCTAAGTTAAGATAGAGATGAGTGTGCATGGGCCTCAATCTCGTATATAAGGAGGATGTCAAGTGGTAGGATGAGATATGTGGTGAACTCTAGAAAGAGTAAGACCCACAGGGAGAAGGTCATAGGACCTAGCCTCTAATATATTAGATATATGTTTAAAAAAAGTCCTACACTAGATTACTCTTAAGTGTTGAGTTGAGTCCTTATGCATGATTCAAATCTATATGTGAGAAATTGGTAAAAGAAAAGGATGGGTAGATGACCCATATGATAAAGTTAGTCCTTTGGCTGAGTTAGGTCCTAGATGGAGTGACATATTTTGTGAATCTCATCATTAGTTGCAAGTGAGGTAATATATGAACTCTAGTTATGAGAGTATGATGCTTTGTGCAAAAGATACTCAAAATACATGTTCTCCCTTCTTCTTCTCCTTCTTAATATAAGATGATAGAAGCCTCACTTGAGCTATATAGATGATTTATATATGAGTATTCACTCATATAAGCTTGACCTATTCTATATCCCCCCCCCCCATATCATACAAGTAGTACCCAAGATTGAAATCCTGATAAGTTTGACTTTAAAATATTCTTTTCCCCTTCATATGGAACATGAAAGATATGATGCTGAGATCATGGGATAAACTTAGTATATTCTCTTTTTCCCTTCGCATAATACATGCAAGACATAAAAAGTTGAACTCATGAACTTGATATAAAGATATTTTTGGATCATGGGGTATATGATCAGAAATATTGTTCATAACTTTGATCCTTCTCAATGTATGCTTATAACTTGAGTATGAATATCACACCATAGGGTGAAACCCTAATGGTCAAACATGTTACATAAGCTTCTTAAGTAGAAAAATCATAATATCAAGGATGAAGATAAATCTCCTCTAATGTTGAAATCATTGTAAGATGTTAATGATGTTAGATTTGAATGATCTGAATACCATGGCATATAAATGAATTCCTCTTAAACTCTAAAAGTATGAACAAAACATGTACCCTTAGGGGTGATGTAATCCTAAGATATCATAATGTCATGTTATGGCTAAGACATTAAGTGATGCTTCCACTATATATATATATATATATATATATATATATATATATATATATATATATATATATATATATATATATATATATATATATAAGGTGGAGTGGTTACACCCAAGATGCTTTTATATCCTCAAATGACAACTTAGGGTATACCCAAATCTACATTTCCCTATCACCTAGAAATGGCGGCCTATATGAGGTTGAACTCCTTGATATCACGATTAACATGACATTAGCTGAATTTCGAGGACGAAATTCATATAAGGCGGGATGAATGTGATAAGCCTGATTTTAGAAGTTTCATAGACAATATATATTGGTTGAAGACATACATGGACAAAATTTGTCTTTTTTTACATATCATGAGGGATTATATGCTCAAAGTAAGAAAGTTGAACTTGTATTGACGATGCGAGAGACCAACTTATTTACATTTAAGTTTAATATCATTATGTATCTACCCTTTTCACTAACTAATTTTCATAGCCCAATCCATGAGGTTTGGATGCCAAAATTTGTATGCGAAGTGGACTACACTGAGAGGATCCTTGAGTTAAAAATTCAAAGTGAAAGCATGCTCCTATAGGAAGTATTGAGGTTTAAATGTCATGAAAATTATTGAAACATGTTAATAGTCAGGATAAGTTCATTGATTTGTTTGAACTAGTGATCGTGTTATCATTTTGTCACTGGGACAGTAGGACTTTGGGGTGCGTTGGTTTGATAATAGGTGTTTGGACCTATCCTAACCCTAGATCATAAGATGAATAAGAACTACTCATCCACTACCTCCCGTAAGATGTGGATAGACGATGACCATGTCATGTATTTCCAGCACCAGCTAGCACTCAAAATACGGATCAACATGAGTTCTAAGAGAGAGTCCTCACCGTCTCTCTCTCCTAACATCCCAACAACTCCTGAATTGGGGCATGAGATGGCGTATAGGGAGAGAATGAGATCCTGCCCCTAGTGAGGTGTCTTTCAATGAGAATGAGAGAGTGACTGAAGGAGGAATGTATGGAAGAGACTCATAGATGACTTCAAGTAATTTAGGAATCTCCTTGTATTAGGGTGAGTCTTTTCTGGCGATCGAAGATGACTGGGGACACTTGTTTAGAATTTGTCCTCCTGCACCTTCCTGCGTTGTTCTCAATCACCATTGACGTCACTCGAGTTCAGTCTGTGCCTAACTTCGAAAGGGCATCCACATAACTCGCGGAGAAGCAGGGAACAACCAATATGCCCTACTGTGTACTAGCTGCCATGTTCAGAGAAGAAGATTGAGGAGACCTGCTCGTCTGACATATTCATCCTCATCGATGAGGAGGAGGTGGAGTCAGAGAGGGAAAACTAGGATCTGACGTCGGTTACCTACAGACATCTGAAGATCCTAGAGTTCCAAGATTCCACTTTGGCTAATCATGGAGTTCCTCGGCATGGTGGAAAGGCACATGGTTGCATCTAGCTCACCATAGATCACCCTCCCAGCGGCGGACTCCCTCATGGAAGATCACGTTCTACATGAGGAGAGAGAGACAGAAACTTCCAAAGATTTCTCACCACAATCCAGCCCAGTGCGGCGACACTCATAGCAGGAGAACGCATGCCGACATTGAGTAGGCCCGTGGTCACGCAAAGCAATGAGGGAAGGCAGTTTGGTCCACATAAACTAGCCAAACCGGACACTCCCAGGGAACCACGATGGCACTCAGGATTGGGATGATGCCCCTCATGGTTGCCGCCATGAAAATGAGTCCAGTGTACTCGTATGCTTGTTTGAGGCCCGAAGAGAGAACACAGGTGCCGAACTGTGTAAGGGAGCGCAGCGGAGGCTCAGTTGGTGGCTTCTCGAAATCGGACCTGAAGGCTCTCGTGCCCAGCAAGGAGCGGTAGACCAGCGAAGCCTGCAGTTGCGCCCTACCTTGCGGAGAAACAGGGATCGGGTTTGCGTTGCAGGAAAGAATGAGAAAGAAAAGGGGAGAAATGGTAGACCAGGTCCAGGTAGCGAACCGGCCGCATGTCTAGTGAAGCGGAGGCTCACTTGAGACCAGCAAGGAATAGTTGCGCCCCTAAGTCTCCACGTGGCGGCTGGCGATTCTCCAGAAAAGGTGTTAATCTTCATAAATGTCAAGATCTTAGATAATTCCTAGTAATTAGCATGTACATCATAAAAATACAAGTGAGGTATCATTTTTCTCAGAAAAATGCCTACTTTATTATAGGACCCTTATATCATACCTTTGAAGTAGTAATATTCATGGTTTTTGAATAAATAGATGATGCTTCCTTTAGGATGTATGGGACATAATAAATTATATATGATTGAAATAAATTCTCATAAAATCATGATAGAATCCTAATGATGGTATAAACCTACTTTTGGACTCTGATGTGAGTGATGTTTCCCAATATTAGGCCTTTTGCATTAAATTGTGAATAAGTTCATTTGACATCATATTAATTCTAGAAAATAGATCAATCATCAGACAATTATGAAACTTGAATCAGACTCTAATTATGACCTTTAGATCCGTATAAAAATATTAGAGACAAGTTTTGGTCAATTTGAATCTAGGTTTGTCCTAAACCCTAATATGGACCTAAATACCCTTAATTATGGTGAACCTTGTATTAATGATGATAATTGTATTAATCAGGTGATGACCAGAGATGTAGATGATCCAAAATATAAATAGGAATCTCTGAACTCAGGTATGTGGGTTTTATTAAGTATATGACTAGTTTTCGTGGATGCATAATGATATGATGTACTTTGTATGCTTTTATTTGCATATAAATTCTTGGATGTGTATTAGTATTATATGCTTTGCCAAAACTTAATGAAACATAAATGGACATTTTGATGAGTTGTAGCTAATAGTGCACATGGCCCATTATGGATGTATGTTGCCTAACATGGATGTATGATGAATTGCCCATGTTAGATGTATGATAAAATAATTTTGCCCATATTGGATGTATGAGAAGTGCTTATAAAATTGTAGTACAATTGCATCTAATGAAATGTATAAAAGATGTGTTTACCTAATTATTGCTTTAAATAATGTTTTCTTTTACTCTTTCTTTCTCAAGTTATTTCAATTATGCAAGTATATTAGTATGTATCTTTATACCCACGTGCACAACACCTTGTGTGTTGATTCGCTGTTTCACGTATGTTTTAGGTTCAGAGCTAGCGTGGGACAAAAGAAGGGAAGTGAGCAGTTGTCCAGGTTGTACCTTTTGTGTAGGTCATGATTAGCATACATGTTCATAGACTTGTCAAATCATCTTTCAATATGTAAATGTAAGCCAAACTATAATAATTCATGTTGTAAATATACATGTTATTGTTGAGAAATGTTATGGTTGTATGTTCATGTATGCATATTATGCTTCTGCATCGCTCTCTGATATAATTGGATGATGTTTTCGGATTCTGACATCTCATTCCCAATAGGGTTTGGAGAAATCAAAATCTGGGGACGTCACAACATCACCCTTAATTAAGGTTTCACTATAACTTTTCCCCAAATTAGAGTTTCATAAAGCATCCTCTTGAATTAGGGTTTTTCATTATATTATCCTAAATTAGGATTTCTTATATCATCATCCTAGATTAGGGTTACATCATTACCCTAGATTAGGGTTTCATGTAGCATTTCCCTAAATTAGGGTTAGGACTCATCAACCTTTTCAATTAAGGCCTCATGATCTCTTTATAAAGAATCATACTCTAACTACATATTTTATTCATGTTGAGAGTGTTGAGGTTTAACCATCACATGATTATCACTCATGTATAAGTTTCTCTCTCTCATCCTCTCTAGGAGTTTAATTACAACAGACTTGATTAAATTAGGTTAACCCTTTATTCACATGCATACGTTTAGGGTTAGCATAGTGTATTGAGTCATTGCTTCCATAAGCATCAAAGGTTAACCACTCAAAAGGTACTAATCACCTAAGTACCTTGAAGGTACAACAATTGTAATTACCCTTGATAAATATCATCAACAATCATAGGGTTAATTATACTTACATGGTTTAAGTCAATTAGACCTTCAAAAGGGTCTTGAAGTACCTTGACCTTCAAACGGTATTGAAGACCGTTAGACCTTAAACAGTCTTGAAGACCGTTAGACCTTAAACGGTCTTGGTTTATTTTAATTATGCTTAAATCTTGATTATTTTAATATCAAGATTCTCTCTCCTCCAAAGAGATTCAAATGAGATGACCCTCTCATTGTATTTTCTATACATGATGCCAAGAAACATGAGGGACTCTCTAGAAGAGGTATTTTGCATATTGAACCCTAGGTTTTGGGTAAATTGCACATTACTCCAAAACTAGGTTTTAATGCACAAACATTGCTTAACAAACTCTTTCTTGGTGCTTAGGCTACCAAAAGCCATACCTCTGCATCATTCTCATTCTTATGATGCTTCAACACTTGAGGAACATTTTACCATGTAACATTTTCAAGTTAACCCCTCAACTTGGGTAATTTGCACTTTAGTCCAAAACAGGCAAAACATTGTTTCAACATTATTCAGAAAGGACTAAAATTGAAACATAAGTTCCTCTTGGGCCTTAATTACTTTTCAAAAGATAAAAGCAAGCATATAATTAACTTTATTAAGAAAAACCTCTAGGGTTAAAGCATAACCCAGGTCAGGGATGTTACAAGTTATAAACTCCTAACAAGGATTTCGTCCCCGAAATCCCAGGAAAAGGAGAGACAGATATTATACATTCATCATATAATCAAATCTCCACATAACATCTTAATGTCATGGAGATACTATAGAAATTTGATTAATACATGGTTCTTCCATATTTTTTATTTAGTTTATTATTCCACTCCCAAGGAATGTCCAGAGTTACGTTCTGTCACCCACTTGGGATTATAAGTCTTACCATACATCTGTTGTGCCATCCAAACTACTGGCACAATAAAAATATTTCTTATTACTTGTACCAACCATCTCATTAGTTATGCATGCTCCTTTTTATAAGGAAAGGTTACTTGTCAATTAAGAACTTATCTTAGAGGTATCTTAAAGAATTATTTTTAGCTTAATAAGATTTTCCCATAATGATTTTACAATTGTTCTTTTGACTCATACATCTTTGTTGATGTCATGTTTATGCGGGGCATAAACCCCTAACATATGATGTATGTAATATTTTATGTAACTAAACTGATTTCTCAATTGGCCATTCCAGGTAACTAATATTAATCATCTGATTAAGAGTTATGCTTTTACTTCCTCATACCACCTGATATTTCTTATTTAACAGAATTTCTTACCTTGGTATCCGTCATATATGTTGAAAACACATCACATCCTCATTTTTATTTCTTCTTAGGACACTACTTGTTACACATATCTTTAACTTGGAACCAAAGTCCAAGACAAACTAATACTTTTCTGGGTATCCATTAATTGAACATTTTTAACTCATGCACATCAAGTGTCATAAGACTCACTTGATTGCCATGTCCCAGAAAGGAAAGAGCACAAGTAAATACATTCCTCTTATCACCCCATCATCACCCAGCGTTGTTTATTAAAAAGAAGAGATTATCATCCTCTCTAATTATTATATGAACTTTTAACTGTTCATGATTTATTGACTCTTGTTTCATCCTAGGTTCCTTGCCATTAGTATAGGAATTATAAGGATGATTACATATCATTATTCCTTCCTTTGTTATTGTCTAACATGTTCATGAACATTTTGTGATTTCATCACATTTCCCATTTCCAAATTATGGGAAAAGATATTTACTATACAAATAGACTTTATCGAATAGGGATCACCTCTCTTGTCCTCATTCTCATCTTATGAGGATTATACTCTTCATTTCCTCATATACACAGATTGATCTGAGATTATCTCAGATTCCATTTTATTGCACTTAGGATGTGATACAAATGTCCATACCATATTTCCAGTTTCATTATACTCATTAGATTGTCTCAGGATGACTACTTGATCAGGGTAATCAGAAAGATTACAATCTAGGAGTTCCATACTCACCTTATCTTCAATAGTTGAATACCTGGCCAGGTATACAAATACTGAGATTAGGTTGTATGCACTTTGTGTACTATCATATTCCTTACTTTTTGTATCATTATATACATAGGATTTAATATACCTAGATTTTCACCAAGCATCACTTCTATAATTTATCCTCTTTCACAGATAAGAGCGATAATAGAGCATTTTAAAAGAATACTGAACAAAATATAAATCATCATCTTCCTTATGTCCTCATAGGACTAATTGAGGGAATCTCGACAATAATTACTTTTTCACTTTTAACTCATAAAAAAAATTATAAAATGATATATCAATATGATATTATTTCATCTGACATGTTTTTGAATCACGGATTGGTCACTGCCTCAGGCTGATTCTTTTCATAGAATCTTGCCGTTGCTGGTTTCCGACTATGCTTTCGGGTATTGTATGCAGATGGGGCAGCTTGGTACGCCTGTCCACGGCCTCAGGTGCCACTACTAGACCACTACCTATGAGAGTCCTGCTAACTCTGTCTTAGAGGCTGGGTTACACTCACATCTCTAGCCCAACAATCTTTCATCAGATGTCCCATCTTCCCACATTTATAATAGTTTATGTTCTCCCACTATGGCATAGATGGTCCTTTACCCCTTTTGGGTAGCCATTGCCTTGGTGTATTAGACACTGGTTGTACTAGTGGCACCAAAAACTTCCCTTTTTGGAACTACTAGGCCTCTATACCTGGGTTTGGTTAGGCCTCTTCTTAATTTTCTCTTCCTTATTCTTTGTTGGACGGTTCTTTCTGAAATGTCCAGGCTGCCTACACTTATGGCAAATCCTAGTTTCAGGTTGTAACATATTCCTTTCATTAATATTCATTGCTCCCATATGTTGATGTTGAGCAAGAATCATATTGGAGTCCAGAACTTCATCATTGGGGGCTGGTAATATAGGTTGTATTGCTAATACATGGTCCACTATATGCATTATTTCAGTCCTAACCTGCCCAACAGTGATATTAAAAGAAGGATTCCTTATCATAGTTGGATCATCTTGGGGGTTCTCAGGCAGTCGTTCTTTTCTCGCCTGGTCCCTTGCATCTTCTGTTGGTACAACATTGCTACTCTCAGCAACATGTTCTTCGTGTGATCCAGACATCTTTAAGTTCTTCTTCTCCTATATGAGTAGAAGACACTATCAGATAAACTGGAAGACACTAGAACAGACTCGACAACCTTAATCCTATGTCTCTGTAGACTCAGCGAACCTAGAGCTCTGATACCACTAAATTGTGGCATCCAACTCACAAAACCATGCTTTACTTAAGCGGAAGCGTTCATTCGCAGCGGATTACTAAAAATCACTAAAAATTAAAACTTTATTTTACAAAGAGATCCATACATTGGAAAACTCTTTCAAAAAGAACCAAAGTATCTCAATTACATTTTGGTTCACAAGTACATGTCCAATATCATCTCTTCTCGAGGATTACAAGCATTAACTGCCCTATAAAAACTTTGCATAGGCTGTATAAGAACCTCGAGGCATCAAGCCAAAATCTCAGATTGATTCATTCAACTAACTACTAACTCTGAGGACCTAAGAGTACAGAGATGACACATAGGACTCTATATATAATACATGACAGCCAGTGTCTCCACCTGAGAATTCACTGCTATCCCTACTTTTGTTGCTGCTCTTCCCCTGTTGTAGGGTTTCTGCCTCTTCCTCCGCATCTACCTAAAAAGTTGGATCCCACGGGGGTGAGACAATTTGAAAACTATCCCAGTGAGAGATATACCTCTCCGCCAGAAACATTATTATTGCAGCTTATTAGAATAAAACTAAGTAGAGGAATCATATATATTCAACAGCAGTTAAATTAATGTCTAAATAGGTTAGAGCAATATTCTTATTCAAAGCATTTCAGCTATAACTTAATAAAGAAGCATGTCACTTATCCAATAAGGAATATGAATAACATGTATAACATTTATCCATCAAGTATATGCTAAGCAAGATAACATCAACCAATGATTTTCATATTTCAACCTTAAGCAAATACGCTACACGGCTTATTACATTTTACAATCATACTTAAGCCCTGAGGGGATGAGGTATACCACTCATACTCCAACCGACCATGACAACGTTAAGCATCGTTACCACACAAGGTCAATGGAAGATCCGGAATCCAAGACCTCAACCTTCTCAGTCAGTACGAGATTATATGGCAAAGACATCATGTGTCAAACTGCAAATAGCTTGCCAAGGTATATTGGCATCTTCGCTATAGAGTTATAGCCCGTAGCATATACTCTCTTCAGGATATGGCTTGTAGCCAATGCCTGGTATTATATTGTGGATTCATGGCCCGTAGCCATACTCTTATTGGGGTATGGTCCGTAACCAATCCCATGCATAGGACATGGCCCGAATCCATTCCTATGGGGCGTAAGGATATGTTCACCCATTACCCCACATACTCTAAAGTATGTTGTCCAGGTTATGCCGCAGAGCAACCCGTTTCACCATTCAGCAAATTCTAATGTTAATGGATCTGTGGTCAGGGCCACTACATTATACGATATTACTTGATTAATTAAGTACATTACTATATTCTTTTAGAATCAATCAAGTTATCAAACATGAATTATCATAACTAATGCCACAAAGAATATATAATTCTTTCATCAAGTATTCTTCAAAACTTTAATAAAGCATTGGGATCTCAATCCCTCATCTCATCGGGAGCATTCTCATCCTTTCACAAACTCATCATTATGATTATGTAAAATGGGTATTCAAACCCTTAGTTTCCTCAAAGAACTCTTGTTACCACTTATCAGGTAACTAAAACACCTTCAAGTCATCTGACCAAGGTAAACATGATACTTGCTTCACAAGCATCTTACATGGCTCACAAAGCCCATTTCATCTCTTGTTACCTCTCACTAGGCAACAAAGCATATTATGGCTCACAAGGCCCATTAACAATAATAAATGAAACATCATAGCTCATACTTGGATATGCTCATTATCTCATGATACCTGCATGGCCAGAACACATGATGACAGTTTTATCAATTACATATCAGCATCATGTTATACAAGGCTAACACTACTATTCCCTTATTAGGGTTAGGGTTTCCCATTTCATGTCAATTAGAGATACTCATCCCATTATCCATCATTAGGTCTATGGTTAATCATCTCATTGCCCAAAATTAGGGTTTCATGTACTATAACCCAAAATTAGGGTTTCTCATACCTTTACCCTGTATTAGGGTTAGGGCTTATCATTATAAACCATTTAGGTTCTCAAGATTATATTATTAATGATAAATCCCTAATTCATTGCTCCACACAGCTAGGAGCCAACATTAATAACATAATTATTCAATCATGCTTATTTATTCTCATCATTTATCATTAAATGAAATATCAACACAAGATATGAGTTCCTCTCTCAACTTTACCAGAATATGGTTACATCATGCTTTATTAACTTAGCTTAACCTTTTCTTAAGGTATGTTGGCCTACACTTATCAAAGTGCATTATATCTCAATGCCACAATTGACATGACACACTTCATGTGTTACTCATCCAAGTATATTGGATTTAGAATACATCAAGGTGTATCAAACTTGAGGTGTTGGATGTAATATCTATCATGTCTTGATGTATCACTTCCCTCATCACCTTTATCTTAAGTTCATCAACTTATCTTGTATTAGGGTATCTCCCATCCTAATACTACATGCACCAGTTCATCATATTTATCATGTAATGTATTGATCACAAGTCACTTGTTTAAAATATGCAACCACTGTCAATAATATGGACTCATCTCGAGCTAAGGCATTATTAATATAAGGTCATCCATTGACAACCACCTTAGGTGTTTCACTTATCAATATATTAATCACTATTCCATTATTAGGGATAGGATTTCCCATCTTTATCCATTACGGTTTACATAACATCACCCTAGGTTAGGGTTTCACATAACATCACCCTCAATTAAGATTTCACATGACATCACCCTTAATTAAGTTTTCACTATAACTTTAACCCAAATTCGAGTTTCATAAAGCATCCTCTTGAATTAGGGTTTTTCATTATATTACCCTAGATTAGGATTTCTTATATTATCACCCTAGATTAGGGTTACATCATTACCCTAGATTAGGGTTTCATGTAGCATTGCCCTAAATTAGGGTTAGGACTCATCAACCTTTTCAATTAGGGTCTCATGATCTCTTTATAAAGAATCATACCCTAACTACATATTTTATTCATGTTCAAAGTGTTGAGGTTTAACCATCAAATGATTATCACTCATGTATAAGTTTCTCGCTCTCATCCTCTCTAGAAGTTTCATTACAACAGACTTGATTAAATTAGGTTAACCCTTTATTCACATGCATACGTTTAGGGTTAGCATAGTGTATTGAGTCATTGCTTCCATAAGCATCAAAGGTTAACCACTCAAAAGGTACTAATCACCTAAGTACCTTTAAGGTACAACCATTGTAATTACCCTTGATAAACATCATCAAAAATCATAGGGTTAATTATACTTACATGGTTTAAGTCAATTAGACCTTCAAAAGGGTCTTGAAGTACCTTGACCTTCAAACGGTCTTAAAGATCGTTAGACCTTAAACGGTCTTGTTATCATACCTTCAATCGGTCTTAAGACCGTTAGACCCTCAAACGGTCTTGACCTTAAGTCCTTAAATGGTTTGGGACCGTTTGAATTAAAATAATATTAACTCCAAATGGTTTGAAACCGAATGAGCAACTTAACATTGAAACCGAATGAACATCAAACGGTTTGAGATCGTTTTCTCTCCAAATGGTCTGAGGACCGTTTGGTCCAAACTACCTTGAAACTGAATGGACCCATTAGGGTTCCTCCAATCAAATTGATTTAGTGTTTATACTCATTGAATCATCAATTGATTGAACTATTGAAGGTAATCAGATTGTTGCCCTTGGATCTCCAACAATCTACCACAATCAACCATTGACCTCCAAATGGTCTTGAGACTGTTTGAGTCAAACCACCTCAAAATTGATTCCCTCAACTAGGGTTCCAATCAATCAAATTGATTTAGGCTTGCAATTAAAGGACCCTTCAATATTGAAACCATCAAATTGAGACCATTGGATCATCATCCAACTTATGATATCACCTAAACTCAAACGGTCTTGAGTCCTCTTGACCTCAAATGGTCTTGAGACCATTTTCCCTTAAAAGGTCTTGAGACCGTTTGGTGTCAAACGGTCTTGAGACCGTTTGATCACCAAAAGCAAATCGTTTGCACATGTTCTATGCTGAGGTGTGTGCTTAATATGACATCATCATCTTCAAGCTTAAAACCCTCGAAATCCATTGTGATTCTTGTAGTGAATTCAACAACCAATCAAAAGGAAAACCAAAAGTGAAGGAGGAATCAACATATGATAAAGGAATGAAATCAATAACAATGTTTAAGGGTTCAAGTTATATAACCCGCCTTCAAAATTGAATCCAAGATTCAAGCTTCACGTCCTCAATGGTGAATGAAGCTTTCTCAATTGTCCAAGGCTCGTCCTCAAGTCTTTGAGTGAAATGAATGGCCAAGGTTGAAGATTGAATGAAGAAAAGAAGAAATTCAGCATTGAATTTCGATTTCCACCATGAAATCAAGGTTGAAGATGACTACAGGTTGGGGCACGTCCTCCAATTTCTCCTAAGCTCCCTTGTGCTTGGCCAAAGCAAGGAAAGAAAGAAGGGTCGAAAAAGCCTTTCATTTGAGTTGGAAATGAGATGTTTATAAGGGAATTTCAATGAGAGAGAAAGTGATATAATAATCTTTTAGCTCCCAAAATTGGTGCCACATACTCCCCTCAATCCCTTGCATATAAAGTCATATCCCCCACCTTGTAATTCCTCTTCATTATACATGAATTAAAATAAAGCAAATTAAGCACCTTAACCATTATAATAATAATATCCAAAATTGAGTAGATATTACTTTTTAGTTAACTAATGTGAGTGGGCTCTCCACTCACTTTAGATATTTTGTGACCTTCGCAAGGCACAAGGATGTTCACACTTATAAAAATTCAACCATCTCATTTTTGGTTGAAGGGCACTTCAATTAATATATTTATTTTTGCATTAAATTGAAGTAGGGTTTCAATTATGCTTAAATCTTGATTATTTTAATATCAAGATTCTCTCTCCTCCAAAGGGATTCAAATGAGACGCCCCTCTCATTTTATTTTATCTACATGATGCCAAGAAACATGATAGACTCTCTAGAAGTGGTATTTTTCATATTGAACCCTAGGTTTTGGGTAAATTGCACATTACTCCAAAACTAGGTTTTAATGCACAAACATTGCTTAACAAACTCTTTCTTTGTGCTTAGGCTACCACAAGACATACCTCTTTATCATTCTCATTCTTATGATGCTTCAACACTTGAGGAACATTTTACCATGTAACATTTGCTATTTAACCCCTCAACTTGGGTAATTAGTATTTTAGTCCAAAACAGGCAAAACATTGTTTCAACATTATTCAAAAAGGATTAAAATTGAAACATAAGTTCCTCTCGGGCCTTAATTACTTTTCAAAAGATAAGAGCAATCATATAATTAACTTTATTAAGCAAAACCTCTAGGGTTAAAGCATAACCCAGATCAGGGATGTTACAATAACATGTCTTAGGAAGGTGAACCATGATCTCACAAAGCAAGAAAGGAACAATGTCATAAAGGCCCTCTTTGAGTGTAAGATGATAGAGGGAAACTCAGTAGAAGAACATGTGCTCAATATCATTGGGCATGTGTATCATCTTGAAGAATTGGGATTCTCTTTGACATAAGAGTTGGATAAATATATGATTCTAAAATCATTTCTAGAATCATATAGCTACTTTATTGTGTGTTTTCACCCTAATAAATGGTCAGACCGATGTCAGATTTTCTTGGTATGTTGATTCATGTCAAAGAAAGAATGAATAAGGACAAACCCGTGATAGTGGTCAGTGGGGTTGAGTCCAAGGATGAAAGAAAAACCATGAAGAGTTTTGAGGCCAAGCCCAAATCCAGAACTTCAACACTCAAGATGAGGAGAAAGAAAAGTACAAGAGGAACTTATCTTTTGTACATGAAGGCATTCAAGAAGAAGAAGATAGGGATATAGATCTCCACTTCATGTATATACATTATTGAAATAAACTTATCTACTTATTCATCATAGGTACTTGATATCGGATGTGGATCACACATAAGTTGAATATGCAAGATCTAAAAAGAAGTAGGCATTTAGGAGAGGGTGAGGTTGAACTTTGAGTTCCAAATGGCTTAAAATTTGTGGCCACATCAGTTGAAATCTATATTTTATCTCAACCCACAGGACTTGTAATAGAGCTAGTGAATTGCTATTACGTATCTGCCGTAAATAGAAACATCGTTTATGTATCTTGTATGGACAAGGATTCATATGAATTTAATATTAAGAATGGTTGATGTTCTATTTCTAAAGATGGTATCTTTTATGGCAGTACCCCAATGTCTTATGGTCTTTATTTTCTAGATCTAAAGACAGATGTTTGTAATGTAAATACCAAAAGACTAAAATTCAATAACTCAAACAAAAAATACCTTTGACATTGTCGTCAAGGGTGTATAAATGAGAATCACATATCTACACTCCATAAAGATGGTTATCTGCACTCTTTTGATTTTGAATCAATAGATACATGTGAATGTTGTTTGTTGGGAAAGGTGGCTAAGACCCCTTTCCCTGGTAACAGTGAGAGGGTTGGTGATCTATTAGGACTCATACATACCAATGTATGTGGGCCTTTTTGAACAACCTCTAGAGGTGGGTATCAGTACTTCATTATCTTCATTGATGACTTTGGTAGGTAGGGTTATGTTTAACTGATGAAACATAAGTCAGAAACTATTCACAGGTTCAAGAAGTTTATGAATGAAGTATAAAACCAACTTGGGAAAAGTATTAAGGCACTTCATTTTGATTGAGGTGGAGAATACTTAATCCAAGAGTTTAATGACCTTCTTAGAGTCCATGGGATTGTATCCCAGTGGACTCCACCTTGAACACCTCAGCATAATGGTGTATCGAAAAGAAGAAATCGTACATTACTAGATATGGTGCAATCAATGATGAGTTTAGTTGAGCTTCCAACTACCTTCTGGGGGTATGTTCTAGAAACCACCATTTTTACACTAAACGGAGTACCATCTAAATCGGTCAGCGTCCCAATGTGTCTTTTATGAAGAATTTAGGATGTGAAGCTTCCTGAAAAGATTGGCCTTAAATTTGATAAATATTATTTTGTTGGATATCCTAAAGAGACCAAAGGATATTACTTTTATTCCCTGCCTAAAAGCAAAGTGTTTGTTGTCATAGATGTTGTATTCCTAGAGAAGGAATTTATTTCCAAAGGAATCAGTGGGAGGAAAGTGAAACTCAAAGAGGTTCGAGACCAACAAGAAAACATTGAACTGGTAGATGTACAAGAGGAACAAAGAGAATCACAAACAGTTGTCGAATCTCAAATTCCTTGAGTAACACATGTACCTCATAGATCTAATAGGACATACCTTGAACCTGAGAGATTTGGATATCTTGTGAATTAGGAAGGTGGTGAGTTGGTCATATATGATGAGACAACAACATATGTAGAATCTACTTAGGGACCAGAGTCTAAGAAATGGCTTGAGGCCATGAGATCTGAGATGGAATCTATATATACCAATAAGTTATGGACCTTAGTGGATCCACATGAAGGGGTAAAACCATAGGGTGCAAGTGAGTCTTTAAGAAGAAGACCGACATAGATGGTAGAGTACAAACCTATAAGGGTAGATTGGTTGCAAAGGGTTTCATACAAGTTTAAGGTGTTGACTATGACAAAAACTTTTCTTCAGTGGCCAGGGTTAACTCCATCAGGATCATGCTTGCTATTGCAGCTTATCATGACTGTGAGATTTGGCAGATGGATTTTAAAATCACATTCCTTAACGGGAATCTACTCGAGAATGTGTACATGACACAACCTGGGGGTTTTATAAATCCAAAGGAAGCAAATAAGGTCTATAAGCTACAAAGGTCAATCTAATGTTTTGAATCAAGCATCTTGAAGTTGGAATCTTTATTTTTAGGAGATAGTCAAAGAGTTTGGCTTTATTCAAAATGAAGATGAACCTTGTGTGTAAAATAAGGTTAATGGGTGCATAGTGACATTCCTCATATTGTATGTAGAGGATATCTATTAATGGGAAATGACATCCCTACTTTACAAAAGGTAAAGACATGGTTGGGTATATGTTTCCCATGAAAGACTTGGGAGAAGCATCCTACATCTAGGGGATGAATATCTATAGAGATAGATCTAAAAGGCTTTTTGGACTAAGTCATAACACATACATTGACAAAGTGTTGAAATGATTCAACATGGAGAGCTTGAAGAGAGGAAGCATGCCCATGCTTCATGGATTTTCCATCTCTAAAGCTCAATGCCCCAGTTCTTGTGAAGAAAGGGAACACGTGAGTTTGATTCCATATGTCTCGGAAATTGGATCAATCATGTATGCAATGTTGTGTACTCGTCCTGACATCTCATATGCCTTGAGCATGACGAGCATATATCAGTCAGATCCGGGTGATGATCATTGGACAATCGTAAAGAACATCCTCAAGTACTTGAGAAGGACTAAGGAATAGTTCTTGGTATATGGCGGAGAGGAAGATTTGGTGGTAAAAGGTTACATTGATGCAAGCTTCCAAATTGACAAAAATGATTACAGGTCGCAATTAGGATTCGTGTTTTACCTAAACAATAGAGTTGTGAGTTGAAAGAGTTCCAAGCAAGAGATAGTTGTCGATTCTATGACAAAAGCTGAGTATATTGCTACATCGAGCGTTACAAAGGAGATTGTATGGATCAAAAAGTTCTTCTATGAACTTGGGTTTGTTCCAAGCATCAGTGACATAATTGAGCTATATTGTAACAACAACAGAGCTATTGCACATGCTAAGGAACCTAGATCACATCAGCACTCAAAGCATATACAAAGGCGATTCCATCTCATACGAGAGATTGTATAGTGAGGAGATGTAAAGATTTGCATAGTATCAAATGAGCACAATATTTTCGACCCCTTGATAAAGGAACTTTCACACAGAAGCATGATGGTCATGTTAGGTCACTTAGGATAAGATTTGTGGGTGATTGGCTCTAAGTGCAAGTGGGAGTCTACTGGAATGTGTGCCCAGAGTGTCAATCATATGATGATTGTAATGGCATAATTTGTAAATGATATGATTATTAATGAAAGTCAAGCTTCCAATTTATTTTGTTTTATTCAGTTATAAGATAATGATATAACATAATAAATGTCTAGAGAATGATATTACTCAATGATGTATGTCTTCAAGTATGTGATTTGAACAATGAGATCATATAGATGTTAAGAGTATATACATTCTCATTATGTCCCTAGTCGCTTGCTATTGTGGAAGGCAGATAGACGACAATAACAAATAAGACTAGAGTGTGTGTTGGTTGATGATAGAATCTCATTAGTCATGATATGTGATATCAAACCAAGCACACATATACATGTTATAGAATAGTGTATCAGGCAGATCCACCATGAGACAGGCACGTGGAAGCCATTACCATGGTAGTCATAGTCAGGTCTCATATTATTGGTGGTGATTTTGGTTCTTAGTCCTGAAGTCACTACATGCATCACATGTCGTTCGGTATGATTTGACATCATAAAATGTAATCTTGAATAAGGGTTACCATAAAGGTGATGATTGGGTGATTGTGACACATGGGGACTAACTATGAGTGATGTACTTGGGATTTGTCCCTTCTATAGGAGTATGATATCTAAGGCCTCTTGATTAGAAATACTGAGAAATGTATGGCCACGTGCATGTGAGTCAATATGTGATATTGAGCTTACATATATTTCATACAGTTTGCTCTAGTTCAAGGAACAAGATTGAATGTTGAATATGATGACTGCTCCATGCCTTGAGGATATCAGTGACAAAGGATCTATACAAACATTGTAACACCATACACAGATTGTAGGTTGAAGTTGTTCTCCAACATTTCATTTACTTGGGTAGCATTGATGTGCGACTATGCATCGCATTGCTTGTGATGCATAACTGGTTATAGACATTCACTACCAACACAATATGGGACCTATAGGGTCACACACATAGGTCATGACCTAGAAGAGGAGTTTTTATCTTGAAGTATAATTGTATTGATTACTAAAGTATTTAGATATTCATTTCAAGCAACAAATCAACTGGTTGCACTCCCAACCGATCGACTCATGTGATGAAACAGACAATTGAAGTGTCATGTTGTTTGGATATTGAATTAGTTGATTGTTCTTGAACTGGGAAGCAAACTGATCAGTTCACTTAGTAAATTGATTGGCTTGGCTTAACCAATTGATCGGTTGGGGTTGTGAGATGACCGACTCACAAGATGAGACATCTAGTTCATGGAGAATTTTGATTACATCAAGGATTAGTATTGACATCATGTTGGGCATTAATTGGATTCGAATTTGCTAATTCTTATATGATTGGGAAACATGGTGAAATGGTCAGTCTGGCAAGTGAATTGATGGGATCGCATGTGCACCGACCGGTTTGATTTCCAACTGATTGGTTCGGTGCTTGCAGGTTGTGAAAATTCATGATCTTCCAATCTCTTCCACTCCCACACAGACTGGGAACCCAAACCCTAACCCCTCTTATAAATATAACAATACTAGGGGCTTCCCAAAAAACAACTCAATTGCCTCTGATAATTGTTGTCCTCTATGTTTGTAATAACCAATAGAGAGCCTGAATAAGTCCTACCCACTAAAGGGATGGATAGCAAGGGAGAAACAATTATGGGAGAGCAAGTTGGTGACCAGTACACCAACGGGAGGGATAACTCCTTCCTATCTATTCTAGTAGAACGGTGGGAGTTCTAGGCGGTCCATGTGGACTTGGATAGAGGCGTGGAGGTTGTTGTCTTTCTCTAGGAGGACAATATCATCTTGCTTTCTGTGGTGCAGACTATGAGGCACATTAGATAAGTCCCAGTGCAATTAGAAGATAGTTGTGCATCTACAACTACTAGGATATGTCATTGGATTTTCTCCAGGACCAGGTATGTCCTCAAAACCATCATTTCCATCATATAATTGTTGACATGATCTGCTGGTTTATGGGGAATATGGTAGTAAAAAAATTATTTCCACTGCCTATTCTATAGCTATGTTTTTCTACAAATACCTCATAGAGGTTTAAGAGAGAGAAATAAGAGAGTGATTTCTCAATGTGACTCATAAGATAATGCAACATACCTCATATCGAGTTTGCATATATCTAAACTCAAATTAGATCCATATCAGGGCCAAGAGAAACATATTAAGCACATATGTGAATCTAGGGTTAATATATTATTAACTACTTGAACCCTAAAAATCATCTTTGTATTAATTTAATTAGGTTATCATAATTATATAATCTTGTATATTGTCTTCTTGATCAAAGCATATTTTATATTATTTTTCTAACTTTTAGATTATTAGATATGAATTTTAGAAAATCTAGCCAATTAGATAAATCCCTTATAAATCATATACCTTTAGTAATACATGCGTGCAATGAAACCAATAAAATTATATAGAGAAACATATCATGATTTCAAAGCATATTTTGTTTCATTTTTATGATGAATGGTTGATTTATTGTATATTTTTTAAAATTGACCAATCAAAAAATTCATGTAAACAATGTACAAAACATTATTTATAAAAAGTCAAAGTGAGATGACCATATCAGGAATGACCACATGGGTGGACCATGCCAAAAAAATGCCACAATTTTGAGTGTGACAAAAAATCAAAAACAATCATGCTCGCTTGACCATAAGTGAATGAATTCAGGGGCAAAACTGAGAAAAGATGCCCAACCTTCATCAACCTTGGCTGTGTTGACCTTAGTCCATAACTTGAATATAGGAAGCCAAACTCTTTATCCTAAGATCTTAAGTCTGGAATCAGGGCATGAGAGGGGAAACTAAATTGAATATCCCCTTCACCAACCCATCACAGTCTTGATGACCCTAGGCAGAAAGGTTATGATGGTTAGGAACACCAAAAGATACATCTCATCACAGCACAGCAGCAAGAGAGCCTAGCAAGGAATCAAAAGACTCATATTTCAAATTCTCAACTTGACTCAGAAGGTCCCAGAGAAGGTTACACGGCAAAAAATAGCAAAAGAATTGTTATGACTGCATCTGAGCTTAATTGGTAAAGTAGGGTTTACCTGGATGATTATATTCTTAATTGGATTGATCATTGCTTAAATATAATTAATGATGATAATTCAATTATTATGTTTTAAACCTAATAAGAACGTTAAGTGTTATATTGTTTGAGAAATTAGGGTTTGAGAAATATAAACCCTAGTTGGCTGAAATTAGGGTTTTGATGGTACATGAGTATGGAATTTGATCAGGATAGCAGTGTGGTAAATGATTTTTCATATTTTATACATATTTTTATTTAATTAAATAATTTATATGATATGTATAACTCAATCATGCATATTGGAGAATATTTTCAGAATATTTTAGTGTTCTTTGAATGTGGTTCTCGGTCGAACTATACTTCGATCAAAATGCTGACAGAGTGCTTTTTAGCAGTGTAGTGTTTTATTTTTAACTATTTATTGGTAACTCCAAATGGTCTGAAATTTTAAATGGATATCTGAAACTCAATCATAAACAACATGTAAAATTTAATAATTTTTGGATGTGTTTATACTTTATCAGTAAATGAATTACAGTAACTGACATTTCTACAGAATTCTGGATAGCAGTGCACTATTACATTTTTAATTATTTAATGGAAGTATGGAATGATCTCAAATTTTAACTGAAGCTTTGTAACTTAATTATAAACAACATTATAAATTATAATAATTTTTTGATAAGTTTTGATCTCTTAAATACACGAATTCACATAAACCTTTTTATGACAGAAAAATCTGCTGAAATAAGAAAAAGCTTAGTGAGGGATCAATGTGCAATTAACCCAAGCAGCTCAATTGCTCTATAAGGTCAACCTAACACACAAGGAGCTCTCAAATTCGTGAATCAATCCAGAGAAATGAAATCCTATAGAGAGAGAGAGAGAGTTAGGGTTTGAGATGAGAAATTGATGGAGATGCTGACTTAGGGTTTTGCGGTCTGAGGAATGATGAAATCATGTAAGTTTGGCTTCTTTAGATATAGTTTCATGGTGAATCTTCTATAAAATGTCAAATTTCCATCCCTCCTCTGATTTTATCCAAAATGGTATCAAAACTTCCCCTTTTCTCACTCTTTCTTCATAATCCCTCATTTTTAGGGTTTCCGAGTTGAAAGGAAGAAGAATTGGGTGAATTGTTAGGGATTTGATATGGATTTGAGATTTTCAGATATGGGATAAGTTTTTAAGGTGTTTTCACACCTTAGGGTGAGTGGGAACTTCCTTTAAACAATATATTGCATGAATATTGGTTAAATCATCCATAATCTTTAATTGCTTAGTATGCAACTACAAACCCTAAATTGTCTATTTGTTCTAAGTTGTTGCAAAATGATATCAAATGGATTCTTCCTTTATTTGAATGAATTTCAGATGATAAAATCATATTATAAATATATACAATGCATTCTAATGAGAATTCCCTAAGTATTCGCAGAGGTTATAAGAGTAAACTGAAATATAGGGAATTTATATATGACTGAAATTTGTTGTATAAGTAAATAGAGAAAGTTGCTTATCTATATCCCCTTGGTTTTGAATGATTGTTTATCTAAATTCATAGTACATATATTTCAGATACTATCTTGGATTTCATTTAAAGTGAGTAGTATTTTTTTGGTATCTCAGTGAAGAGGGTGAAACCCTAGATGTGAGGAAAGTTGGATATTTGCGAATAGATATCGTGAAATCCATTTGAAAGGATTTTTTTGACATAATAGACTTTATTTATTCAATGTTATTATTGATGCAAGATATCCTAGTGAATGGCATGGAAACCCAAATTCAGCTCAGTTTCAAGGTTTCATACATATTTGATTTTATATGATTTGTTGATAGTAGTCTTTATTCAGTGAATGTTTATGTCGCATGAAATCTTTACGGGAGTCATGGGAATAAGTTGTTGCCTAGTGAGAGGTGACAAGATGTGTAATGTCCTTGTGATCCATGAGAATACATGTACAACCAGTGAAATGAATATCTTGGTCTAAGGACCTAGAGGTAATGGTTACATGTTACAGAGGTAACAATGCAATGTGATGATCTAAGGGTTTGAATATCCAGATCTAGTAATTATGATAATAATGTGAAGGGATGAGAATTCCCAGTAATGTGATAAGGGATTGAGATCCCAGGTATCATGTGTTGTAAAGATTTGAAAAGTATGTGATAGATGTATTACACCTTTCTTTGTAGCATTTGTTGTGATTAAATAAAACCCTAAGGGTAGGGTGTTTAATGAATCAAGTATTGTGATATCAATGTTCTCAGTTATTATTAATAATTCTTGTCATGATAAGTAATTAACTCTTAATTGAGTTATGAGATGCACAACTCAAGATTTGGGTTGATATGCACGTTCTTTGAGAAATTACAGATAAGTTGTAGGTGCTATTGACGATTACTCATATGTCAAGTAATTAACTCTTATCAGTGTAATAAGATGATAAATTGCACAATTCTAGTGTGTATGTACCAAGTGGGCATGTAATCTATTTATATAAGAATTTTAGTCTGCATGCATGTATAGTATGTTGATTACTCAATATATTACAGTATTTTGAATATACTACTCTGCCAAGTTTTAAATGATATACATGTTGTATTATAACTTCAAATAAGTATATGTGACACCATAGAGATACCATAGTCAAGTATAAGTAAGAGAAGGGTACAATATAGAAAGACATTTCTAGGAATAATAAAATAATAGACTTAGGGAGCCTTGAACACCATAGAACCCCTATGTGAGGTTTGCGCCTTAGGGGTGAAACGACCTAACCTTGGCAGCATCCAGTATACGGGGGTCGGAATGTGCTATCAGGTGGCATGGGGGACGAAGCCCTAGTGGAAGCCTCCTTAAATTATAGTTTGCAGTGTCCAACATCAACTAGAAGTCCTTGTGGCACTAGAGTACAGAAAAGCCAAGAGGTGGCTTGACACTCCGCATGTGTGCTCAGGTTAGAGGAGGAGTCCAATTTAGGCCAGAGAGCCATTTCCCTATTGCAAATAGACCTGTCAAATGGGTGGGTGGGTTGGGTTTTGGTTGGGTCGTTGCGGGTTTGGATCTCGCGGGTGTGGGTCAAAAAGACCCAATGTTAAATGGGTGGGGAAGTAGCACACCCAAACCTGACCTAGCGAGTTGCGGGTCGCCCGTGGGTGCCCATATAATATGTGCACAGTGAAAAGATATTGCTTGTTTCTACACTACGACAAAGAGTAGAATGATTCATTAATATTTTTCAGTGTAAACATAACAAAATGAGGGCAAACTTCCACTACTTTTTGTGTCCAGTACAATGTAATATCTATTATGATGTTTTAAAATAAAATGTAAGAGATAAAATGAAAAATAACCATTTCTACAATGTACAATAAAAAAAACTTAATGATATAGATGTTACAAATAGTATAACATATTACCATAACAACATTATATTTTGTCATCTTATGCTAAAAGTTCTTGATGTTTGATGTTCTTATGATTGTCCAATACATAAAGTGAACAGAAAGATATATAATTGTTATAATTGAATATAAAACATGCATTACACTATATATTCGTTAGCATAAAAATAATATAGAAGTTAATGAATTTGTTTCCACTAGTGTAAACAATTAACAAAGGATATCAATAAAGAAAGTTAGACTTTAACTCTTTATATTGTATACATTACATGTCATCAATTTAGTTGATTGATAAATGTACAGGTGTTGCATGTCTTAAGAGTCATACAGATAATATATTTATATTAATATATTATTTAGTTAAATGGGCACCCACGGGTTCCTGTGGATCATCCGTGAAACCCACTAAATAAACGGGTGGGTATGGGTTCGGGTGATTTCTAGCGGGTGGCAAATTTCGCCACCCAAACCCAACTTAAACGGGTCGACCCGTAGGCACCCACGGATTTGGACCCATCTTGACAGGTCTAATTGCAAACTAGGAGAGTAGTCATACTTAGCATTTCCCAGGTGTGTCCACTAAGTCTTGTACAGTGTGATCGTAGTACACTACGAATCTTCATATGTAGAGTACACTGCATATGATCAGGGCATAATAAAATGAATGAGAGGTCAAACAAGTGTGTACAGTTATTCAATTATTCTTTGTATGTTTCTAAATTGTTAGTTCTCTTTATGATCAATCAAGAATTCCATATATTGATTCACTCTTATAGATATCTAGAGTATCCTTCCATATTTATGATTATCAATGATCAATCTCTTTAAAGCTTACTGTTGTTATAATTGATATCAGTTTCTCAAAACTATATTTATAATTATATTAGTGCTTTAGAATGTTTCTTTGAAGTACTCATTCACTGAGCGAGTAGGCTCACCCCTCTACTCAAAATTTTTAGGGAAATCACATGGACTTGAAGATATCATTGCATCAAAGTAGATATTCCACAAGAGTTAAGTTTGAGTATAGTTAAGTTTAGTCGATCCTTGTCACTCTAGGTCCTTGTATAGATGTGAGAGAGTTGTAAATGATGTTTGTATCTTCGTTTCCTTAATAAGAGAGAATGCATTTGATTATCATGTCGTATGTACATGGAAGTGTGAGAAATAGAATGAATGTATGGATGTGTATCATTAATGTTGAGATCATATTAGAGTAATCAAGATTTAATTCTCTTATAAAGTTTATTTATGTGATTCAGTGCGAGAAAACAAAGAGTTTGAAAAAGAAGAAAAAGTTAAGGGTGATCTTTGTAGTACGATAAATCCTCAATTTTATGCCCTAATCTCATGATTAATGGTAATTGTGAGATCGGTGTGTAACAAGAATGGATTAAAAAAACTGACAATTTCGACAAGTGTATAACTCAAGCACAAAATACTAAAATAGGAGCTTTCACATGTACCTCAAATTAGAAGGCATGAAGATTCACGGATCTTTACAAGGCCAACGGAAAGTGATTTAGACATTCTCTAGGACATGTGAATTTCTTAGCTCCCAAATTGACAACCGACCACACCCCCCGGCACACACATATTGAGATCCTCCATCGCTAACCTTTGAAATCCTAAAAAAGAATAACTTCATGGATCCCATCCACTTCCTTCGGTGAAGAAGAATGAAGACTGTCATCTTTTACATTGTACACGTCCAATGCGTATTGGGTCTAGCAATAATGTAGATCTCTACCACCCTCTCTTTTTTAATCCCAAAGTGGAGTAATGATACATTCACCCAAGATTAATGATATGTGCACCCAAGATTAATTTTCTTGTATATATATTATTCTGTTGACTCTTTTTCTAATGCTTCTTTCATGTATGCATGTTTTTTCTCTTTTATTTTTATTTTTTATCTAGGAAAGCCTAATTTATAAATAAATATCTCACATTTACCTCACTAAGATTAGTACTACTGAGTTACAACATTGTGGGGTGCCTAGAACCTTCATGTATGTAAACCAGTGCCTTACCTTATTATTTAGATTACCATATATTCCTTATCCATCTGCTTCTGGAAGCTTTTTCCATGTTTTCCCTTATTTATTCTCACAAACTTGGTGGTGATTTTGTTTTCACCTTTGACCGTCTGGCTAGTTTTCCCAATGCACTAATATGCACATCAAGGTTTTGTGAACATTACGCAAAGTGGGATAGATTAGAAGCCATCTATTTCAGATGAATATATATTTATATGTTCTTAGATAAATCTAAATTACCTATTAATATTGGTTGTAAATATTATTTAAACTTTATTTCCTAATTAATGTGCTCATTGTCAAGGTTGATGCTTGCTATATATATATATATATATATATATATATATATATATATATATATATATATATATATATATATATATATATATATGTGTGTGTGTGTGTGTGTGTGTGTGTGTGTGTGTGTGTGTGTGTGTATATATATATATATATATATATATATATATATATATATATATATATATATATATATCTTTTTGTGTATATATATGTGTGTGTGTGTAATTATATGTATATATGTATGTATATGTATATAGTTATACTATCTAAAGAGTCTTTCAGGATGATGCGTATTCATTTTCGAATAGTTACTATGAAGAAAAGAAGTTTGTAAAGATCTAAAAAATGATTGCTCGAAATCGTATGCTTGTCCCAATAATTGTGTGATCAATTACAAAGAATGTGCAACATTTGATTGTTGTCCTTGTTGGAGGTTTTTCTTATGGCATAAGTGGACAAACATTAGGAAAAGGTCATCTGATCCCTCTTCAAAATCATTCTTTCATTCCTCAATAGTTCCCAAGTTACAAAGGATTTTTATTTGTCTGACTACCATTGAGGATATGCAATGGAACCATAGACATAGGGATAAAGATGAGAATAACTAGGCAAGAGCGAGATGCTCTATTTACAAAGGAGACACATAATGTTCGGTTGTTTCTAATCAACGATTGGTTCAATCCATTAGTATGATGAACAATTCACATAGTACTTGGTTTGTAGTTTTATTCCATAGAATATTCCACCTTGTTTTTGCATGAAGCAACTAAACTATTTTATGTCTCTATCAATTCGTAGATCCAAAGAACCTAGCGAAATTATTGGTATACATGACTAGAGCCATTAATTATGAATTGCAACAATTACGGGCAACATGCATTAACATAGATGATGCATTATCAAAGGAAAACTTCACTATATGAGTTGTAATTTTATGGGGCATTTGTTGCTTTCTAGCATTGTACCAAAGAGTCTTTCAGGATGATGCATATTCATTTTCGAATAGTTACTATCAAGAAAAGAAATCTATAAATATCTAAAAAATGATTGCTTGAAATCTTATGCTTGTCCCAATGATTGTGTGATCAATTACAAAGAATGTGCAACATTTGATTGTTTTCCTTGTTGGGGGTTTTTCTTATGGCATAAGTGGACAAACATTAGAAAGAGGTCATCTGATCCCTCTTCAAAATCGTTCTTTCATTCCCCGGTAGTTCCCAAGTTACAAAGGATTTTTATTTATCTAACTACCATTGAGGATATGCAATGGAACAATAGAGATAGGGATAAATATGAGAACAAATTGGCAAGATCTAGATGCTCTATTTACAAAGGAGATGCATAGTGTTCGGTTGTTTCTAATCAACGATGGGTTCAATCCATTAGTATGATGAACAATTCACATAGTACTTGGTTTGTAGTTTTATTCCATAGAATATTCCACCTTGTCTTTGCATGAAGCAACTAAACTATTTTATGTCCCTATCAATTCCTAGATCCAAAGAACTTAGCAAAATTATTGGTATACATGACTAGAACCATTAATTATGAATTGCAACAATTACGGGCAACATGCATTAACATAGATGATGCATTATCAAAGAAAAACTTCACTATATGAGTTGTAATTTATGGGGCATTTGTTGCTTTCTAGCATGTACCAACCTTTTTGGTCATAGTACTAGAGCAGAGTTTTTTTGTCCCCATTTTCATGCAGATACATGATGGCACAGACTCAAACATAGGAGGGAGGATCTCAATCCAGATCATAAACAGTTTCTTAGTGATGCAAATACCTATTGTTGTGATAAAATAAACCCAATGGATAAACTAAACATAGACAAGCACCCAGACCCATTGATGGTAAGGAGATACTTATTTCCCTAGAGTTTGAAGATGTTGCATTTGGTAAGCAATCAAGAGAAGTGAAAAAACAAAATGTCAAAAGGAGAAAATGCTTTGAAGTGAAAGATAGGATGACTTTGTCAACACTATGAGAAAAGTATATATTGTAGCATTCCTTACTGGAAGCGGTTGTCAATAAGTCACAACTTGGATGCGATGTGCATAGAGAATAAATTTTGAAAATATATCGGGCACCCTTTTGAGCATTGAGGGAAAGTTTGATACAATGTGCAAGCACGTGTATATTTATGTGAATCTAGTATTCGGCAAGAAAAATGGCCAATAAGATGTGCCACGTCAACTACATGTTGCATGCTTGCTATACAATGAGTACAAACAAGAAAGATATCTTTTTTTGATATTGAGTTCTTTGAAAGTACAAGGCCAATTAACCTACAACATAGAGAAAAAAAAATCTTTTGAAAATCGTGATAAACATGAACTCATATAGAAACCATCTCTTTTTCTACATGTTTATGTCAAATATGTGCGTGGCATGATCCCTAACCTTTGTCTCTTTCTCTACCACACACTTCAAAATTACCAAAAGGTAACATTGTACTAAAAATGGACATTGTCAATTATAACTACAACTACTATAAGACTATTTACTCTCTAGTACTATTTTCTCTTTTTCTATCGCCTGATTTCTCGCATTTCTTATTCGGCACGTGGGCGCATGATGTGACTATCTCTTTCTCCAAGATTGTTATAGTAAAAATGATAACTTTCAATGTTCATCGTTCTTGCTCTTTCTTACTCTTTTCATGTCAACCAAACTCTCTTAAGGATATGAATAAAGTAAAGAAAGAAAAATAAAGCAATTTGTTGCAGTAACTTCATATATGTGGCAGCACTTGTTGTAAGCCTCAAAATTAGAGGGGCTTCATTGCCCAAAATGGATGTGTGGGGCCATGAGTTTACCCAATGCGGTGGCTCTAAGTTTATTGGGTGTGTGCAACTCAACTTGATGTTTGGTCTGGTACACAACGTGATAAAGGAAGAATAAACGTGAGGACTGAAGGGAAAAGATGAACTTACATCGTTTATTGGTTATAATGAGAAAGAGAACTAGAGAGAGGACATCAAATTGATGCAGTGGTTAGGATGTGTATCAGCACATGTAGAAATCATGAACCAAATCCAATCGTACAAAATATATCAACAATGTCTAGGTTTAATTTATTAAATCACGTAAATGTCTCTGGAGAAATAAAGTCAAATATCATTCAATATTTTTTGAAATTTTTACAACTTGCCAATACATATTTATATCTAACCATCAAACAAGTGATTTTTTTTATTTAGATATAGTCTATAATGTATACTACCATATCCGTATGTTGGATTCAATTGTACGGCATCAAAAATATAATACAACTTAGTGGGTGCATAGACTACATGTACCCAGGTACACAAGCCTTCTAGCAATATATGTGCGTCTACACGCCATGTTATGTACTTTAATGTGCTTCATCGATTCAATCCACAAGAGAATCAATTCATTGACTTTATAAAAATATTATTCTGCTCGGTTTACCTATCCATCCACCATATGTGTATATGTGTGTGTGGTACATGTGTGCATGGGTTGTCTGTTTGCTTGTTGCTTCAGTGAATGTTTGACACTCAAGACTTTTGCAAAATATTATTTTTATTGTTGTGCATGACATATTAGTCTTATGACAACAAAATGTTATACATAATAAACAAATTAGTACACAATCCATTCGACTGGAATACGAAAACCGACCACCAAGAAGACATTTTCAGGTGTCTCTCACTCATACGCACGTTTAATTCTCCTCTTGGGAGGGATGCTCTTGCACACGAATATAGCCCAAATGTGTGGTGCACTATTTCCAATGTCTCATTCAAAGTGCAGTTTACTAAAGCTCCTTTGAAATACTATGTTAATACGAAAAGATTGCAAAAATACAAAATAAACCTTCGATATTTTATCTTATGAAGTATAATTGGGATGTCCTGCAGTTTCATACTCGTCTAAGTTTCCGCATTAAGCCCAATGTGTCCTATAGTAAACCATTTCAATATTGCGGTAAATTATACAGAAAAGATACGCCCTATCAATGCACATTAAGTCATATAATACAAAACTTAAGGTCCCGTTTGGGTGTGATACTTATAAATACACATGTATTCATCAATTTTGAGATCCTATATGCGTCCAATACGATCCTGGTGTTCTTCAGAAGAAAAAACCGATTGGATAACAGCTGTATGTAGTCCAGCGGAGAACGACCACTGAAATTTCAGTCCATCTTCAGATGCACTACCTGCCATGCGGAGGAGGTAGCCGAGAAAGAAGAAGAAACAACTTTATGGCAAAGGAAGGAGGATATGGAAAGGAAGGAGGAGATGGATGTTGCGGCTGAGAGGGCGAGCGGTGACAGTGGAAGAAGAGTAGATAGGGATATGGCTGAGGAAGGAAGAGGAGCCATGTAGGAGTGTTGGAGCAAAGAGGGACAAGAGATGTCAAGGAAGAGGATGGCACCGTCGAGGAAGGTCCAACGGAAAGGAGGAGGGAGTGGGCAACAATAGGGGAGGAGGAGGGAGTAGGCAACAGTAGCGGAGAAGAGGAGGCAACCGAGAACAGAGGAGGCCGCTAGCAGCAGCGGTGAAGAGGTGACTGGCGACGGCAGCAGAGAGGAGGCGACGCAGCAGAGAAGAGGAAGTGGCCGGCAGTAGTGGAGAAGAGGAGGCCACGACAGTTGAGTAGAGTAGGCGGCTGGTGGCAGCAGAAAAAAAGTTGGGGGTGGCAGCAGAGACGAGAGAAGGAGACGAAGAAAAACCTGCGCCGGCCGCGAGGACAGAGGATGGAAAGACTGAAGCAGTGGGCCGAAAAATCGGGAAAGTGAGAGAGATGCCGCGGTCTTTTGTAATCACCCCTGCATTGGCGTGATTTTAGAAGGCCATTTTAACACAGGCTGAATACAGCCAGATAAATACCTGTAATTGCCAAATACCTTATTAATTACCCAAAAAATACCTGTAATTGCCAAATACCTTACTAATTACCCAAACGACAATTCGAAGGCGACTGGTATTTGAAATACAGCATATAAATACAATCCCGCTTCTAATTACTGCACAAATATATTGTGCAGGTTACTGAGGCGCCGGACTGGAAGTAGTACAAAATTTAAGTCACATATATTTATGCATAAAAATACAACATCAACCCAGAAATCAGTCTTAGGAGACGTTTGTTTTGGCGGATGCGTCCGTAATGTATCGTATTTATAATCCCCGCAGCAAAAAGATCAGGTTTGGTTAGCGGGAGCAGTAAAAGTGACCAACTCCCGCATCTAAAGACAATACATAAGTTTTGCATTTCATTCTCAAATCTGCCGGGCGCCAAAATCCCTCACGCATCCCGTGCGTTTCCCGTCAGTTTTAATCGACCAAAATGTATCGTCACCCATTCCCTTCCATCTGGACCAAATATAATCTTTTATTCTGCAGCATCTTCATAACTCGGCATTTTCCGATTACTGGATACGTTTAATACAGGATTGTAGGTAGTCCAACAAGATCCTACAATCCAAACGTCCCGTTAAACTAAAACCAGAATGGTTCAGACTTAAGAGCTGATTAAGAAATTTACCGGGATGGTGCACTCGACGCCTTGTTCAGATGCCCAATTTCCAAGAAATTTGAAATCCCAGACTTCACGTCTAATTTGGTCGCAACTGCAATTTGTAAACATAGATGGTATTTCACTTCGATACTGGGTGTGCAGGGTATGATTGAGCAGTCAAGCTTTGCTAGAGAGCGTGCATAAAGACTGCACCTCAACGGGTGGCGCAAGGTTTTAACCACCACAAAATTTGAGGTGGTCTGCAAAGACCCTGGATCTGCTTTGCAGTGATTCTGTATCTGCTGTATCAATTTGTATATATTAAATACCATAACAGCACATACAGAGTATATAAACTGTCATCACGAACGGCAAGCAACTACCAGAAAACAGCGGCGCAGCTAAATCTTGCAATTACGTAAAACGATAGCCAGCTTTTTAGTCATTAACCGAAGTATTCATCACTTTCTGACTAAACCAGAACTAAAATTCATATAAATAAAGAACTACTGAAGTGAAACAATAGAGACGATACTACAACAAAATCATACAACCAGTGTATAACCGAGATAATTGTCGATCTCAGATTATCTTAGAATAAGGAAACAATCATTTTTTTATAGGAATCAGTCATCCAAACATTAACAGCTAACTTTGCATTTACTAGTGTACTAAGTTGCCATGAATTTGCTACATTTTCAGTCCCTAGCGGTTTGTGGAATTGTCAAAGCTGAGTGGCGTCTGGTAACATGGGACCTGCACAAAACCAGATATGACGCTCAGATACAGCTTCGACTGTTGGCAACAAGATTAGAACGAAAGAAATATTTGAGTAGGTACCTGGAAAGATGCATTCCTGATGTGCTCATAAGAATGAGCATACATCAAAGTAGGGCTCGGCCACTGCATGTACGTCTCCCTTGAGTTCTGGTTGCAGCCAATTGAACCATAAGGGTTCAAAACTTGGTTAGATGGCCCGTACCCAGGAGATGCTTGTGGACTCAAGAACGGATTAATCTGGGGAAAGCTCATATCATAATGCACCATTGGATGTTGAGCAAAGTTATATGGATTAACACCATATGTCTGGTTAGGCATGCTAAGGCTTCTAGTATACCTGCAAAATGTCAGTATTAAGGAAATAGCTTCACTCAGGAGATACAACAGGAGCAAATGCACTCGGAATCCTACATTAACTGCTGTCGAAAAACATACCTGTTATAGCTTCTATCATAATCTGGATCCGTGCGGTCCTTTTCTCGGTCTCTAAGAATGGCAACCCGGGAACCCGCCTCTTTTACACTTTTTTCTGATTCGTCAATGAAGCTTCTCAGGCTGCTAGTCCCATCTATAGTTATGCTTAGGTTTCTAATATCAGATGCAGACCGAGAAAGTGAATCTCCTGGCTCTGGGCTGCCAGAACTACTAAAGATCCGGGCCCTGGCTTTGTCATACTCTTCTTTCCTCTCTTCAACAGTTTTCATAAGCGCTCCTTTTTGGCCCAGTGGGTCTACATTTTGTAAAGATTTATTTATTCTTGGACGAATAACAATTTTAACTGGTTCGGATTGGTCGAGTTCAGTCTGTTTGGTTGGGACGTCCGATAAACAAACTGAAGGAAACCTGCTTTCACTTGTTTTCTGGACTATGATCTTCCCTGATCCATCTAACATGTTGTCTAGAACCATGGTTTGGAGACCATAATGCTGAGCTACCCTATGAGCAGCACATCTGAGGTATGAAGTAGGAAAATGCTGAAATTCAAACTGGGGCTTATCAGAGTACATAAACCTCTGGATATCCAACTCCATCCTTAAAACTGCAAGTGATCAAATATCAACCAGTTAGATACGCAGACCAAAATAATAGCAAACCAGCAAGTAAGAACAGGATAAGATATATAAAATCAGTTGTCCAACTTTAGAACATCAAGTCATCATTTTAATCAGACAGGTAAAGCTTTATTTAGATTTCCATGTGATGAAAAGGTATAACGCTCTTCTACTCAAGACCATATATAATAAAATAATATAGTAAACAGCTGCGCCAGTTCATATAATTGTTTTTTCTAGTTGTAAATAACTATAGCAATCATCAACATTCCATCTAAAGTGGTTAATACAACTCCAATGCTTTGGTAAAAGCAAAACCAGAACCGCCACATGAAAGAAACAGGCCAGCAACCTAGTTACTCATATATTAACCTGGCCAAAACCGTCGATTGTTTTTGTGGACGAGTATGGAGGCCATGTATCAAATATATCTTCTAGATTTCTCTGAAACCTCATTTCTTGACGAAGGATCAATTTTCAATGACCATCATATAACTAGACAAAGACAAAAGTTTATCAAAAACTTTCTGACAGCAAAGACTCGGTCCCAATGCAGTTCTATTTCAAAAGAACTGCACGGTTCATTGTTGTCTGGATCATTTTAGTCCCAAGAATAGTCGTAACAATAAATCATATATCAGTAAATTAAGCAAAAGAGGGGAATTAACCTCTATACTCAATAAGAGTGAGGGACTATTGTGCACAAAAGGTGTAAGCTAAAAGTGCATGTGGTGGTTTAACCAAATCAGTAGTCAGCGTTTTCCTCGATACACCGCTCAGGGACGCTGGTTAGCCTTGGTAACATTAGTGAACCAGCATCACCGAGGGCAACTGGTTATGAAGAGGCAGCACTTACAAGTCAAATGATACTAATAGCAAAAGTAGTCAAGGTCAAGTATATGCCTGATTCTGCACCTGAAACCACACACAGCTGTTGCTATCAGATAACTTCGAACTAAACCTAACAAATACCTAACATCAAATCAAACTCACCAAAGTCGTCTAAACCTGACCAAATCGGCTATAACTTCGAACTAAACCTAACAAATACCTAACATCAAATCAAACTAACCAAAGTCATCTAAACCTGACCAAATCGGCCGGTTCCAGTTGACCGGGGAACCAGCTCTAGTTATAAGGTAAACCACACCTAAACATACATGGAAAACCCCTAAATTCACCATGATGACCACTCGCCCATTTTCTTATTTTCTTGTAACCTAGCAACTCTGCCTGCAACGGGCTTTATGGACACCTCTATCCTTACTGCCACAACCATCAGCAGCCAGTGCTGCTGCCACTGCAGTTGCCTCGAAGCGCAGTTACCACTGATATCGTCTTTAAGTGCATCGGCCACCGCCGTCAGCTCCTGCTGTGGCTGCAGTTGACTCTAAGTTCTGCAAATAGGTACGCCTCTTCTCCCTCTACTCTTCCTCTTCAATTTTATCTCTCCATTGTTCTTCTTCCTCTACGCCTTCCTCTATTCTTCTTCTTCCTTTATTTTTCATCGTGTACTGATCATGTCCTGCCCTTTTCTTCTTCCGGTACTGCACATGCTCCCCTTCTTTTCTTCTTTCAAGACTGATCATGTCCTCCCTTTCTCCTTGTCTTCCCACTAATCGTCTTCTTCCTGTACTTATTGTGTCCCCCTCTCTCCTTATCACCCTTCCTCACAGTGATCTCGCACCTCTGTTTCTGAGGCATTGTGATAATGCTGCTCTGCTTCCACACGTTTGGTTTTGCTGTTTTGGTGAATTTTTGTAACCGACAACCATATTGACGTAAAAAAGAGCTGCTGCTCCTACTATCTGGTAAGATGCAAACATCCTATAAATCCTATCTAGTAATATATATATTCTTCTGTTATCAATTACATATTTAAGTCTACATTTCTACGGCTGCATACAGATGGTGTCCTCCCCTTCTCTTCTTCCTCTAATCTTCTTCTTCCTGCACAAATTGTGTCCCTCTCTCTTGTTACCACCCTCCTGACAGTGATCTTGTTGCTCTATTTCTGAGGCATTGCGCTGCCCGTGCTCTGTTCCCACATGTCTGGTGTTGCTGCTTGGAGAATCTTTGTAACCTGCAACCACATTGACATAGTTGGCTGCTACTATCTGGTAAGATGTAAACCTCCTATAATCCTATCTAGTATCTATATATATATTTCTGTTATTGACTACAGACTTTAGTCTTCATTCTATACTTCCGCACTGGTTGGGTTCTGACAGCCTTTGAACTGAACTTTGCACTGCTAACACCTGAGTTGATGCAGTATGGTGTGGTAAAAAATCAGTTGCCAGTTCTGACTACATATTGCTATTGGTCATTTGTTTTCAGATTACTTAAAAGACCAATAATAAGAAATATATAATTATCGTAGCAACATGCTAACCCCCCCCCCAAAAAAAAAAAGCACATGCACACTATATAAGCCAGGGTTATCAAAACAATGTTGGACCGGGAACTGGTGCCAAGACCATTCTGGTCAAGCCCAAAACCCGGCAGACACCCAAGAACCAGGCAGAACCATAAAAAATGCCATTATAAGTTTGGCAGCTGGAATTTGCGGCTTCTGTTAGGAAAATATCCTTGCTTATCTGTATGCAGACGTGAATGTGACCAGATTTGACTGACTGAGCTAATTAAAATATTTCGATTGGTAGTTCTTCTAATCCTACATGGTTACACATCAAAACCTTTCCACTTCAGCATCAATAAAATTCAAGTAATTGCAACCAAAGAAAATTTGTTAGGCTGTTGAACTCCAGCTAGAACATTTACCAGTGAACCAGACTAAATACTGACTGACATCACAATTCCAGAACAATAATAATTCAAATGACCTAGAATTTTTTAATGGTGTTAAAAGGGTCACTGGAGAGACTCGTATTAGGAACAAACCGTACATATAATCTATAAATCAGATATTCAACCAGAATGTGCTTTACCACAAATTATATAACATTTTGGGGGTAGAATTTATTGGCATAATATTCTGGAAAAACCACTCAAGCTTCAATAAGTTACTTATTTAAAACCAACTAGCATTCCTAGAACACTCCGGTAAGAACAAATAGTCTCACGTTACTAGCCGTAAGAGTTAAGTTGCATAGACATAACATACGGCTCTGTCATCTGACAGTTTAAAGGACTTACGCATTTTATATGGGCTAGTTGTGGTTTGAACTCCGATTATAAGAAGCTAGTCTGTTCAATGCGTCCAGGAATGTTTTATATGTTTAACATGGTTCATTACAAATGATATCAAAGAAAGAAGCAACTGGGCATGGGAATCAACTATCACACTCCGTTATGTGTTACACTGCAGTATCACCTTTAGGATTGTATGACACCTGGTATAACATTCATATGCTATGGTGAAGGCCTCGACAAGGGTGTCAAGACCCCAAGTGGATATGAAAATGTGGCTCTACTGCCTACTAAGGTACTAAGCATGCTATACGTGCCAGCTGTTAGGGTATACTGTTTTTTCGCAAGAATGACTGCTATTGCTGCTTGGGAGGAGAAAACAAGGTGCATTTGGGTGATTTTTGGGGATTGGAGCTGAAATCAACCCAGATCAAGATAAGTTATGATTAAATTTTTTAATTTTCTACCATTTGCAACCTCTTCATCACATTTTCCTACTATTTTCTTCCCCTTTCAGCAGAAAATTATTTTCTACCACCACAACCAAGTGCTACTAAAAAAATAGATATGCTTGATGCTGATTACACATACATCTACAAGTATATTATGTTGAAATACGATATTCTCACTAGATCTACCTATTAATTACACTATTAATTACTAGTATCATGTAATTTATCAAACTACTATTCATTACAAATTAATTACTGTTATACTTGGTTATCTATTTATATTTCGTAGTACATATGTAAGTATATTATGCAGGTACACAACATTATAACTAGATCTACCTATCTACTACACTATTACTATTATCATGTAATTCATCTAATTAGCGGTAACAGAAATAATTATCGTCATACTTAATTATCTATCTGTTTTAGTAGAACTTTTACAAAGAGTAATGTTAACATATATAAAATAAAATATTGTAGGAAATATTTTTTAAAGTCGTAAATTGCTTGAAATTAATTAATAATCTAATTCTTTAATTTTCTATAATTTTGTATGTTAATGTTATATAAGTGAAAATTCTTATTTGCTGAGCTGTCAAATGCATTTTAATCATTAAATATCACGTTTATATTGTTTTCTAGACTTTTTTTGAAAACTCAATTTTTTAGATAAAATTCTAAAATATTTTTTGATTACAAATTACAAATGTATAGTATACACATATAGTGCACATGACGTGTATGAGCAACATGTAACCTCATACAGCCAAGCTTACATAATCAACTCTATAGAGAACCGCCACGACACTCAAACATACAACTGACCTGAGTTAGTGCTAAACTATATAATTCGTGTTGTGAATTTGGTATTATTAGCAGAAGTGTGTGTATTTAAGCTTATGGATTGTGCTCGTAAGATTTCAGATCTTGATTCCTGCATTTTACATCAAAACCCCGAGAAAGCAGGACAGATTTCTTACTCCCACATGATGGACTCCCCCACATATATGCCCAATATAGAATATTATTCAATAAAAGGATGCATTTAAGTGTAGAGATTAGATCTATAGAATTTCATGATTGAATTTGTTCATGCTGATATCGAAACAATAGGATTGCATCTATTGGATTTTCCACAGTACATTTGTAAATACTTATTTAGAGGATTTTAATTGATGTCGTTATCTGATACCTCGTTCCTTATATGCAACCCATTATGCGGCCTACCCAAATATGAGGTGCAAATGTGGCTGTTTTTTGTAAAGAGACTGTGTATTTTTTATTAATTATCTTGTTTGTTTATTTATAAAACTGCCAGTACCCACAAACACACATCCACATATAAATATGTATATATAAAACTGCTAGTACCCTCAAACACACATCCACATATAAATAAGTATATATATACACAAACACATATGCATAAACATAACATGATATACATTATATTATATGTTTTCATATTGACATATGTAATTTTAAGTTTACATTTGACAGTTTACATATATAACATTAGGCTCATATATAATTAATTAACAACAAATTCAACCACATATGCCACCCACATATGTGCTCACATTCCAAATATACCATATGCAGTGCTTAACCAAATGCATGTTGCATACCTCTTTTCACAACATCGATCTGACTAAGTATTGCTATCTCAATCTTCCTCCATGCATCCTACAACAATGGTAGCCCAAGACATAATAAGTTACCTTCACTTTTACTATGCACATAAGTGGTCACCTTGCATTTTGCAATACCACTAACAACGGGCTTGTGATAAGACTGATGGAACTGCACAGGGGTCAAACTGCCACATGCTAATCTCTATACTAATAGCTAAGTGTTAGTGTGGTCAACCAGGTTCTATAACACTTAGACAAACGGAACACTTGTCCAATAAAACAGAGCATTTCAGGAGATAACTAAAACACCTTGCCTTTTAGATGCCCCCATACTTTTGCGGCGAGCTGCCAAAGCTGGGCATCTTGCACTTTGGCACGCCTACACATCGCCTAGGAGGCATTAAATTGTTACAATATCGTTACATTTTACCTGTAAATGTGTAAATATTTGATGATTTTCAAAACATTCCCACCCCCTTCCATTCCTTATCAAACCCAAAGCCAAGTGAGCAAACAGATTGATCCTCTCGCTGATCTTGAGGTGATGAAAGATGCTGATTAAAATGCTGCAGATCTTTGACACCTACTTGAAGAGCAGCAGGGACACAGTCTCAGTTCATTTCTAAATAGCGGAGAATTGCGATCGTTTAGAAAGCATGCACTAGAAGTCTGCTACAACTGCTGATAATGTGTACTCATCCATAGTCTGCCAGTGCTTTAGTTTATTTGAGTTTACTTCTAATGATGCAAGTATGAACTGCCTATGTAAGATGTTTGTAATCAAACATCTCTCTACTCAGATGAATATGTTTAATAAAAGGTAATTCCTTTCTCAAAAAAAAAGTTATTTCACAATTACATGTAGGATAATACATTAATTTATGGTGAATCCACTGATATAACTTATGGTAAGAGAACATAACAAATTACATATACAATCTTTTTGCTTAGCATTGCCTAAAACAGAAGATACTGATTATAAACAATGTAAAGGAGAAGTTCTTAAAAATAGATATTCATCTATAGAGAAGAAATGACTATCTTTGATGAAAGCAAAATGGGACTTTAGTTCCAAAACAGAAAAATCAGAAATCTGTAAAATCTGCATTCAGAGAAATAATTCTAATAGAAAATGATGTGGCACATACGAATCACAAGAATGTCAGTTTTGAATATTACGACAAGAAAATAGACCATTAAATGTCTTCATACAATATGGCAAATTAGGCAAGGACACACCCGGGGAGCATGCCTTAACAAGTATGGTCGCTCCTACAATGAAACTAACATACATGATCTTGTCCATCCGAACATCCATATTCAGAAAAACACAAACTTGCTATAATCAAGCAAGTTGCTCAGTTAAAATCAGCTGCAAAGCATGAGAATATTCTTCAAGTAATCATGTAACTAGTTGGCAGAGCCTAAGAGCTGGGTATTATCTATCGAGAACTCTTATACTATTATGTACCCAATGATGTAGCCATGCTACGGAGAAGAAGAACAAAAGAGATAAAATTCACAACACACAAATTAAAATCTAATTCATATCCAACTACCTCGACAAAGGCACAGAGGCTGGCTTATATAAGACTCTACGACTTGACATACAAGTCAACAAACAGGAAACTAAATCCTAATGCAAGAAAATAAAACTAAAAATTAAAATCCTAATAAAGAAATTCGGAATTAATAGAACATAAATTCCCTAAGTGCATAAAGAACTAAATAAAAGCCCAGCTGAACCCAATAAGCTCTAATCAGGATTGTCTTGGATCTGGGCTTGCTTCCTATGCAAATCTCCTTTCACAGATTGCATCACCCGGTCTACCACTAACACAACTTAGTGCACTCAGAAACTGACTCCTCAAGAAAGCAGTACTAACCGTCCATGCTCATCTACGCCATTCTTCACCTACTACAATTATCCAGTGAGCTCCACCAAACAATTAATTATTCCCAACATCCAAGTACTTCTAGCACCACTGCTACTTAATTCGCTAATCTCACAATCGCCACGTTGTCTTCTCCTCCATCCAAATGCTAAAAAGGCTTTGAAACATTCAAACGGTATTCTAAATGTGTTGCCTCTGAGATCTGTAGATAAAAATGCATTAATAACTATTGCCACCTCTAAAACAAGTTCAGATTCATACTTGTCAAGGCGTGAAAATAACATAAGGCGACAAGAGTAACTATGTGCAAAATCATAAGAACCTCCAAAATCATTAATATGCAAAAAAATGTGTGAAAATAACATAAGGCGACAAATTAGGCAAGGCTGGGAGCCTTGCCGCCTCGGCGGCAGCTTAGGCGGCCTAGGCGATAGCTTTTGACAATTATGTTCAGATTCCAGTTTAGTATCAGAAAATCAACACATGTTGCTTTGCATTCACATTCTATGTTATCGGTCTTGTTAGTTTATATGAGGAAAATGACCCCATTTCGAATATAAATAATCTAGTGCTCTTGTTAGTAAGATAGATTGTTTAGTTTATTACATTCTCAAATCATTGTATATACCCACTATCTAGTCTGTCATTTCTAGATGTTTCAAGTATTTATTCTTATGGGTAAAGCAGAACCCCAACTCAGCACAATAACGTGAGAAAGCACAAGAATGCGGAGCAAATATATCAATCTAACGCACAGTTGCATGCAACAAAATGCCAAATAAATCACAGACCTTTATAAGAATAGTAATTCACCGACTCTTCTTGACAAGGGCTAAACATTTAAAAATTTGACCTCACTATAAAGCTATAGATGTAATCTGATCGAATACTACCATCTTGCTTTCCCTCCAAAAATGTCAAAATAACGGTAGTCCGAGCAACTGTAAGCTCATCTTCCTAAATTAAAAAATTGTGGTCACTGTGGAAATAGTGGAATTACAATGCACAGTACGGTGAACAAAGAGCCCATGGATAGAGCAGCGAACCTGCACAGAGTCATAATACCAGGCGCTAAACTCTATACTGATAGCTGCATGTAAGCACGATCAACCAGATCACAAGACACTTAGGCTAGCAGCTGCAGAACATATTATCCAACAAAACAGAGTGTCCCAGGCAAACTAGAACACACTCCTTTCAGTCACTCTTACAATTAAACTAACATGAGCTTGGCCATCCAAATATCCATAAATGAAGGAACACAAGCTTGCTATCACTGATAAAGTGTTTCAGTTAAAAGAGGCAGCAAGCACAGCATGAGGATAGTGTTCAAGTCATAATGGAATTTGTAAGGCCTAAAAGGTGAGGACAACTTATCTAAAACTCTTACACCATTAGAGTAAGTCATCATCACAACTTGTCCACTCGATAACTGAATTCTTCCACAGAGCACTCCGGGTGTCATTTCTGTTTTCCTTCATCTTACATGTGATTCGTAGGTTCAATTAATGTAGACTTACATCTTAGTGATTCCTGCAAAGACTATTATAACTACTACACCAAACTGCCAACTATTCCCCAAAATCCAAGTAACTCTTCTAACTCCTACTTTGCTAATTTCACAATCTTCAGCCCATCTTATCTTCTAATCGAGTACACAATTGGCTTGAAAACATTAAGTGATTTCATTGTGTTATAGCATATATTTGATAGAAATATTGTATAAAGCAACTATTTCCACCTTGAACAAAGTTCAGAATGCAGTTTATATGAGGAAACACAGTCAAGAACAGATCTTAAGAGGCAAGCCCCAACTCAAGCCCTTAACTAATAATTGGCACATTATAGCAAAATTAAGAGTTCGTCCCACTGTGGCCGAACTTGGTTTGTTTAACAGTAATCTGCTAATACGAATCATTATAAGAACATTCAAGAGGAAAAAAGCTGAGTCATGGTCAACACACGCAAACAAAATATATAACAAGCCGTGGCATAAGCCGCCAAACTAGAGCGGACTAGGCTACTTAACAGCTCAGAAATGTTGTGGGACTACAATTTAGCACCAAGTATTCCTGTACAAGAATATTCGACCAGAAAATTTTGCGCATTTAAAAGAAAACAAACAAGAACGTGTCAAGATAACTATTCGAGAGAAGTAACCTGAACTAAGATTTTAGTTGTACAGCTGGAAGAGGAGAACAAGGCCGTAAGCACCGCCATGTTAGTCGAGCCCTAAATCTAAAAGGGAAAATAATCCTAACGGCCCAGCGAGATTAGCCGATTCGAAGTGATGTTCGCCTCGAATTTCGACGAATCACGGCACGAGAGAGCCAAATCGAACAGCCCCGAAAAAGCAAACGACGGAATGGCCGCCAGATCGAGATTCGGGAGGGGGAAAGGAAGGGAGATGAGGCGAACCTGTAAGACGATGGCGGGGATTCTCGAGGGCCTCCACGAGAAACGGGTCGACCTGGGACAGGTACCCTCCTCCCTCCTTGCCGTCAACATGTGCTGCGGTTGCGGTGGTGGCGCCACCCTCCGCTCCGCTGTCGAGCACCGGCACATGGCCGGGGACAAGCCCGCTGGGAAGGTAATCCATGGCGGGCCGGCGGAGGAGATGTGAGGTGGCGGTAGATGGAGTAAAGAGATACGCGGGAGAGGGGGAGAAGGGAAGAGGAGATAAGGGCACCGCCGTACTCCCGCCCTGTTTCCCCTTCTGTGTATCTCTCTCTCTCTTTCTCTCTCTCCACCCTCCTTGCTGGGGGCGAAAGGGGGCAAGAGGAGAAGAGTCAAGGATTCGCGTCGTATCGAGGCAAGCGTTTGGAAATAATGGTATGGCGAGTTAATTTTATGTTTCCCACCTCCCACCTTCCCCATATTGTATGTTTGTATCCTAATTGGTGTCCGAATTTCCTTTTTACGTTTATAGAAGGATTCCGAAAATTCTTTCATTGACATATTAGTTTGTTAAAAGAAGTCCTTGTCGGTTTTGTTGCTTTTGGCAAAATCAGAGTGCGGATCACCACGTAAAAGTCGGACTAACGCCTACCATGGGATTCCTTAGTTGGGTATGTTTGGTTATGGGGAAGATGCGTTTAACTAACATGCAGAAAAAGAAAAGGAAAATAAATGACTAGAAAAACAAAAATCAACATACTATGGTTAGCTTGCTTAAACAAATATAAGATGTGAACAATAAAAATTGTTACGCTCTCCAAAGTGACTGTTTGACGGTTCTTGGTCCCACAAAATACTCATCTTAGCAAACAAACAAAATGAAATAATAGGTGAGATCATGCTTATTTGACTCTACTCGTTTAATTACAATAATCAAAGAAACTAATTATATCTAGTTGCTGAAATCTTTTTGAAGGAATATGCAATTAACTCCTTTTGTGCGGAAGGTAAAAGTATCGGTTCCATAGGACCATAGTTCTAATCATTGCAAGTATAATTAAGAATAAATGTATTCTTAATTATTTCTTCTTTGTATAGTCTATGTTGTTATTGAGGCGGCCAAGTCATCCTGTCTTTTTCTTAAGAAAAAAACATTATAATAGAACCCAAAGTATTTGGCTCGAAAAACCTTACTGCATTTTTGTATGTAACTGTACATTATTGTAACCAAACGCACCTAACAAAGGCGTGAAGAAAATATATATAATATTATTATTGTAAAAAATAAATACAATTTAAATTATGTTGAAAATCGCTCGCTTGTAACTAGTACCAAAGATGTTAGGTTTTCTAAATTTCAACAATACCAAGAAAAATATAGCAACTACTTTAAATGTAATATACTTCTAAAATATTTTTAAAACATAAGCAATTGACACAGTGCGCATGTGGAATCGCGGATAGATGTCTACTAATAGAACTGGAAAGTAGAATTAGCATGTCAATTATTTTGAAAACTCTATGTATTGTATAAACATATAAGATATCTAAAGTTGCAATGTCTTTGAATTATTTTCTATTAGAAGTTAATACTCATGTTTGACATTTCAAAATTCACTATTCTCGAACTTAATTGACTTTTGGAGGGGAGTCATATAGTGTTTCCTTATAAGTTATAATAAGAATAAGACTTGTGTCTTTTAAACAATAAGGCATCAAACGACTTACTAGGTGATAACATAGGCATAAGGAATTAGAAGCAAACACGGCTATATCTAATATTCAAATCTAATAAATTTTAAATTCTTTAAGAAAAAGTTGAACTCAAATGGAAATGGAATTAGCAGATTCAATATATATATATATATGTGTGTGTGTGTGTGTGTGTGTGTGTGTGTGTGTGTGTGTGTGTGTGTGTGTGTGTACACATATATATACATATACACATATATATATATATACACACACAGACACATATATATATATATATATATATATATACACACACAGACACATATATATATATATATATATATATATATGTGTGTGTGTGTGTGTGTGTGTGTGTGTGTGTGTGTGTGTGTGTGTGTGTGTACACACATATATATACATATATATACATATACACATATATATATACATATACATATACACATATATATACATATATATATACATATATATGTATATATACATATATATACACATATATATACACATATATACATATATATACATACATATATAAATATATATATATAGAGAGAGTGAGAGAGAGAGAGTCAGGCTAGAATACACTCGAGTGTATCTGGAGTGGAATACAGTCAAGTGTTTTTTCATGATGCAATATTTTTTTTTGAAAATATAATCCATTGATCTTCTTAAACATCTCGTGAACAACTCATACGCAAAATTTGAGCACATTTAGATATGTATAGCTCATGTTATGAAGACCGCAAAAATTATGCATTTCAAATTAGTTTCGCGCGTTGATTTTGTTGCCCTTGGATGAGTGACTTACACTCATCCAAATGGGTTCAAAATTTGTATGTAGCCTAGTTATAGTATGTCGGTGAAGATCAATGGTTCACATTTTACAAAAAATAGTCTTGATATGCAAACACACTTGAGTATATTTGTGCGATCCGTACACTCGAGTGTATTCTAGCCTGATTATATATATATATATATATATATATATATATATATATATATATATATATATATATATATATATATATATATAATCAGGCTAGAATACACTCGAGTGTATTCGGAGCAGAATACACTCAAGTAGTTTTTCATGATGCAATATTTTTTTCAAAAATCTAATATGTTGATCTTCGTAAACATCATATGAATAGCTCATACACAAAATTTGAACACATTTGGACATTTATAGGTCATGTTTTAAAGACCGCAAAAATCATACATTTCAAATTAGTTTCGGGCGTCGATTTTGTTGTCCTTGGATGAGTGACTTATACTCATCCAAATGGGCTCAAAATTTGTATGTAACATAGTTATAGTATGACGATAAAGATCAATGGTTTACATTTTGTAAAAAATAGTCTTGGTATGCAAATACACTTGAGTGTATTCATAAGATCTGTACATTCGAGTGTATTCTAACCTAACTTTATATATATATATATATATATATATATATATATATATATATATATATATATATATATATATATATATATATATATATATATATATGTGTGTGTGTGTGTGTGTGTGTGTGTGTGTGTGTGTGTGTGTGTGTGTGTATCCATTTCTTTATCATTGATTGCATAATGGGGATATGACAAGAAACCATTACATGATAGCAATACTTGGTTAATGACCAAAAAATACTTGGCTAGTTGGCATCGGTATGTCAAGGGAGACCACGTCAAAACCTATGAATATACAATGCTTGTGCATTCTTTTAATGTTTATTTAGTAAATAAACGGAGAGATGCAGATTAATACAAAACTCAGGTCCTATACCAATGAACATTGATGACTCAATCCAGTTCCAAATTTTCAGTATTGCAAAATAAAGAAAAAATTATAGATTGATTTTTTGAGTTTGGGCAGTTTTCCACATATCCGCATACTTATCTAGCTAGGAAAATGATTCATAGCATACCATCCACATCAACATATGCAATCGCACAGGGAGAATATGCAAGGCAGCCAACATACACACGTGACACGGCTCTTTAGGTGAAAAAAATTGTTAGTAGGTTTTGCACCACTTTACATACATGTAGTCGCTGCAATAAAGCAGTCACAACATTAAAACAATTGCAACCCAACTATTCACATTTATTACTCTCCTTACAAACAAAACAAAAGGTTTGAAATTAATCTTTTTGAGCTCTCTTCACTTTTTGACAAGATATAATGCATGATCCTACCACGTATACGTTTATACACATTTCATGGCTAAGTCCAGAATTAGTACTTGAGTATATTCAACATTGTGTCAAAAAGTATTAACAAACATATTAGATATAAAGTAGCATAGCACATATGGTCACATGTTCGTTTAAGTAGCAAAATAAAATACAAAGTTGATTGTTTATTATGTTTACATAATTTTTTTATTCATTGTGCGTATGTGGAAATCATTATATCATTTTATCTAAGAACAAAAAAATAATAAAATAACAATGTCACATAGTGTGATACAAATTTCTAGGCAAAAAGTCTACTAGTACGGTTGTATGTTGCATGCATGTCATTGTTGTAATAAAGTAAAATTTCAGCCCATCCACCTACTATCAACCTCCAACCAATTGATTGATTTTAATTTCCAAAATAGATTTCAAGTTCAAATTTTGCTCGTTTTGCCTCTATTTTCTCTTTTTAACTGTCCACGGTCATATTTTTACACATTTATCTAAGTTCAAGATTTTTACAGAAATATGTTCAACACAATACCAAAAATTATTAACAACCATACCTAAAATAAACTAGCAGAGTACGACACATTTTGAAAAATATGACCTCTTCATTTTTGATACATTAGTTAATTTTGTACAAATTATATGTGATAAGTGATCATATTTGATCAAATTATATGGGCTACATCTGTTCATATGTTGATGGTAATTCTATGTACAATATTAATTAACATTCATGGTTGTATTTAATATAAAGCAAAACAATGCTTATAGTCACAAAATTTCCATAATTAGAAAAATATAATACAAGACATAATGACTATTTATCATGTTTCATAACATTTATACTTTTTACACATAATCCAACGTTGTTACAAATGACATATAAGCTCACATTCCTTAGCATGGAGTGAAAATAAAACTCATACGAGCTCATATTCCACAATTTCATTATACATGACTAATTTTTATACATCACAGAAAGTATATGTACTACAATGATGATATATATACATTATATGCTTCATCGATCAACTACTCCTCATGTCTCTCCTCTTCCTCCTCATGGTAGGGTCCAGTGGACACGATGGAATGTCGGCATTGTGTTGTGGTCGCCGTAGCAGGTACATGAGTCTTGTTGTAGGAGTGACGACGGTGCGAGCGTGACGGCAACATGGTCACTGGTGCGGCGACGGCAATGTGAACGTAGTTGCGACAAAATAGGCATGGGTTATGCAACGACATGGATCCAGACATGGTGGCTTGGGCATGAGTACGGCGGCTCGGGCGTGATTGTTTGGGCTCGACGGCGTGGATGAGGGGACGGTTGGGTGCATATGCGGCCGGGCATGACAGCAGTCATGGCACAACGACTGGCTCTGTACAACTTCAGCAGGGGCACAACGGTGGATGGGGAGCAACCTTTACGTGGCATCGGGCTAGGTGAGATGTTGCTCATGGCGACGACAACAGGTTTTAAGACGGTCTAGAGTGTGAGAGGCCATCGGTAAAAGAGGGTTAGAGTGGGTGTCAGTGGCTTATATAGCCTCGTATGACTGTTCGTCTTCTCGCACTGTGTTTATTTTTATCTACATTTGAGCGAGTGTGTCTCCTTGGTACCATGCAGACTGTTGAATTTAATGTTTGACGTGGGTCTCGAGACTACGGTGTAAAGACTGGTAAAAAGAGGAGTAACACTACACACTGTCATCTCTATACCCTCTCAAACACCCGTTTTCTCGGGAGTCTGCAAAAGTATTTTCCATCCTTTTTTGACGTGAATTAACTCCACACACGAATTAACTCCATGTAGAAGCTGAAAAGTCTCAAATTAACTCCTCTCCCCACTCTCATTCCATCCCGCCAGCATTTTTCACGCTGGTACAGCCAGCGTTCCTGGACTAGTACAATATGTGTGATTCTAAGCTCTCATCGATCTTGCTGGTTTGCTTCGTTTGTGTAGAAGCCGAGCATCCTATATTCTTCGTCCATCACAGAATGTTAGTACAGTATGTATTGTATTGTACTTCACATACTTGTACTATACATTTTGTATTTTAATGACATGTAAAATAAAATATGTGCAATATTGAGGTATTATAATGTGTGTGTATGTATTGTACATCTCGTACTGTACGTCTTTACTGTACGTAAAATGCGATCAATGATTCTCATCATCAGGAACTATCACTTTTAAAAGGAGAGTTCTTCATTCAATATTGTACGTCTCTTACTCTATGTTATGTATTGTACGTCTTGTACTTTATGTAAAAAGGGATCAAGGATTGTAATTTGTAATATTGCGTAAAATAAAAAAAGGTCAATGTATCCTTCGAGTAAATATATAGATATAAAATTCAATATAAATGGTAAATCTACAATACTTATGGATTTGTGAAGGAATATGGACGTATTGTACGTATGCACAATTGCAAATTTGAATATTTTTAAAAATAGAAAGAACTGACAATGAACAAAAACTTGAATATAAATATTTTTTACAATTTGTAATGGAATTAGATATCGCAATTAATATTTGTGGGGGAGTTAATGCATTATCTACAGTTTGTATGGCATTTGTATGGACTGTAATGCAAAATTCAATTGCCGGTGAAATTCTCTCGGAAGAGCTGCTCGACACGTTTTTTTAAAATCTAGTGGGGAGCGGGTGTGAAACTACCTATGACTAAAATTTTCCAAAAAGATTATGTTGGATATGAGTACTCTATGCGCTAAGAGTTTTGCTGTGTGGACTAAAAATATCACCCATATTGACCAAATTCCTATAATATTCCATCCGCTAATACATGGAACCAAATTCTTAGCGCTCCTATCTAGGAGCTAGCAGGCAGCTGACAACTTTGACAGAAAATTACATGTTACCTCAATAAAGTTAGTATTTCATTTACTCACCTTTCTTAGCGCGGAAAATAAGGCTCCGGTCCCTGGATAATAATATCCCATGCACCGGACAAACGTGTGGGCAGCATGAGTCAAAACCAAAATATCTCGAGCGATGCCCAAAAGATAAAAAGCAAAACAAACACTTCCGGTTCTAAAATAGAAAAAAAAAAAAACAAGTACGAGATGATGTGTGACGGGTCCGTTAGACACTGATCCGTTCGCATTCCCCATGAAGAAGATTACTAAACTCTCCCCGGGCATCTGTCGAATGTGAATAATCAGTGCAGTTGTTCTTTCTGGGATGGTTACGTGCACCGCCAACTCTCTCTCCCCCTCGGCGTCGGGTCATTAACTAACCATGGGCCGGGATGTTTGTTCCAGGAAGGTAAGTAGGACTGTACGATACGAAAGGGATTGCTTTCGGATGCTGCGACGATAAGAATAATACAAAGGAAGCTGTAACTGCAACTTGCCACCTCAGCTACTTTGGAGCCTTGGAGGTTCTCCGTGTCCCGTTATAACGTTTTGTTTATTGCTTTTACCTGTGGAGTTTGGAATGCCCGAGTTGCAAGTTGTAACTGACGTTGGTAATGGCATATTGGCAGTTTTGGCGCTGGTGTAGTGCTAATTTTTATTTGAGAGAACTGCGAATGGGTGCCGAGTAAATAAAAAACTTGATGTAAGTTACTTTTTTTAAGGGAATTGATATAAATTACTTTGATAGCTTTCGAACGCTGCGACGATAAAGAATATACGCAACGGTTGTAAGCTGGAACTGCGACTTGCCAGTTCAGCTACTTTGGTCCTTGAATTGAAGGTTCCTTATCTCCCGTTATCCTGTTTGGTTTACTGCTTTTATCGGTGGAATAGACCAATAAGGAAGGGATGCTAACACGCATGGGATATTACTCTATGGAAAAAAAATGTCTAATTTGATATTCGATCCGATATCTGACGGATATTATATGTATTTTTTTATTTAAAATAGAATGTTATTTATAATAACATGTTATCCGATATCATATAAAACATTTGAATGTAATAACAAATAATATTTGAATTCGGATAAATATCCTATTCATACTAAAAGTCATACATTCAATGTGAATAAATCTACTATTCTACCCTTCTAAGCATCAGAACTCATCTCCGTCCTCCTAGACGCCCGTACGATCTGGACTTCATCTCCATCCTCCTTGACACCAGTAAAAATTGATGTGAAATTAGTCGGGTTGTTATCTTTGTCTCCATAAATTCCAAATATGCGGCAATTTTTTTATCAAATATTTATGAGATCGCCCGTTTCTGTCTTGTCCCATGAAAGGAAAAGACTCCAATTTGGAAATTTTAAACCAAAAAAACTCATTGAGTCAGTTGTCGTTAGAAATCGGTATGCGCTTGTAGCAACTAACGACATGATTGTTTTTCTGTCGTCCCTTCCAATTTCAACATTGTTCTAGTCTGCATAACATGAAGCAAATAGTTTTTCATCGACACACGCTTTAGGTTTTACAGCAGGTGCACGTTTCGCTGGAGATATATGCCTGTGGAATCATTTTATGACGGTGACTAAGGGATGCATTCGGTGCCCACAGTCACTGTTTGGGTGGAAGTTGCAAAATTTATCAAAAACGAGCAAAGTTCTTTATCGAATATATATACATGAACTCCTCATCATGAAGAGTTTTGATATGAGGATTTATGCCCTTGATACAATCTACTTTTGCGACGTAGCCCTATGCCTCAGAAGGTCCATGATTGCTGCTATAGTGGCCACTACTCCCGCTATAAAACCCTCAACAACTTTGTTAGTGATTCATGTGTCACGCTCATGAACCATAATCTTACCCATGATCTCATATTTTTTCATCACAAGCCATGTGCTGATCGGCCTTCAATTTTATGAGTAATCCTTTGATGTGAAGTCCACTTTGGATAGGACCTCGAGAACAAGGTTCACGGGTAGAAGACTCTCATTACGATCTCTTGTGACTTCCTGTTCTTTTACATATATCGTGTCATGCATGCCTCTGATCAAGATCCAATTCCCTCAAGGTACCACATAAGGTATGGTCTTTTTACTCAGTTAATAGTTTCATAATCAAGATTGTATCAATTGTTTCATTGTTTTCTATTAACTTCTTTATCCATTGTGTCTTCCAAAGACTTTTTTTGTGCTGTCGTCGACCATTGCATGTTGATTTTTATCCCCGGATTTTGGAGCTCAATAGAATTTTTGTCGAACAATTCATGTTCTGGGAGTTTCTATGAGACTATATGAGGATGCTGCTAAATAACAAACTGATTTGGGAACATTAGAGTATCAAGTAGGTAGATACCATCTTCCTATGCTACTCCTGTGGGTTCAGTTCTTCAAGTGTGATATTTCCATTGGATCATTTTGTAGCATACCGAATTCTGGAATTTTGTATTTTGACCCTCTTTCACATCTTTTCCTTTCATTTCTATCCTTATTGGCCTTTTTATTTAATTAGTGGAATTTATAGTCCTTTTGTGAACATTTATTCACTAATTGTACCAATACAAGGGTTTATGCACAAATACCTCAGTGAAAGCTTAATTACCATAATTAAGTGCTCTAAACCTTAATATAACTTTTTGATGTGATTTGAAAATATAAAATGAACCTATGTTTTAAATTTGGTTCGATTTGGATGTTGTTTGTGCAAGTTATGGAATTTTAGGTACATTCTGCACTTTTATGCAATTTACCCAATTGGGAGGTTTTCTTTGTAACCTATCACCTGGATTTTAATCCTTAGATATTTACTTACCATTCACGAGATTTTGAACCATGTGGCACCTGGTTGCACCTTGGTTTGAAGGTGTTTCTCTCCAAGGGCATAATAGGGATTACCCTCTTTATAAATGTGCTTATCTTTAAAAGCTATCAACCAAAGGGGTTATTTATTTTTTTGAAGGATGGTGGGAATGGGATAGAAGGCTCCAGGGGCTCTTAGTAATGACCTTTGGTATACAAGAAGAGTCTATGAGCTGTCCTCTTGCATGGCCATGAAGCCTTAGCCTAAGGACACATGGAAAGTCACATAGACACCTCATACTTGCCCCCCCCCCCTTTATATTGCCATGCCTACCCCTTCCCACCTCCCAATCCAAGAAGCAATCCTCTCCTCTTTTCCCCAGCCTAGAGCATCGTCCCTTCTATGTTTGGCCACAAAGTTTTTGTACCAAGGTAAAAGAAGGTGCCTACCTTGGTGGAGAGGGCTCCTAGGGTTCTAAATTTCTCTATTTAGGATTTCTTAAGCTCCTCCTTGGTGATTTTGACCAAAACTAGTAAAAATCCTCCTTTCCTTTCCTATTTTCATGCTATTAGTATTCCTCCCACCTTATTCCAGGTCAGAACCATGACCATACATGATAAAACTCTACCTAGAACCCTAAAACATCTCATCTCCATGCTCTTTTGCTAGGGTTTGCACCTCTAAAGTGGAGAAGGTGATATTTGCTCAAGAAAGAGGCTTGGCTTGGAGCAACCAGACCTTCTAATCTCGTGATCCTTTCTTTTTGGACCTTCTTACCTTATTAGAGGCAAGTTTTGTTAACCCCCTTCTCATATATTGCTTAGTACATGCTTAAAACTCATGCTTCTATGTTGAAAATCGATGATTTCCAACTCTTTTTACCATGTTCTTCTAGGGTTTTAGTTTCTTACTATTTTACCTTCTTTAGAAGCTCTAGTTTGGTTACCAATGTAACTTCAAATCTGATCTTGGTTCAAATGATATTTTCTCCCTCTCCCTCTCTCTTAAATTATCTCAATCGGTTTTGTGATGTGTCAATTTCCTATTAGTCAGTATTGAAAAATTCATATCTTCTAAACCGCTTATCCAAATTTGACAAATAAATACGTTATGGAATTAAAAAATTAATATCTATCTGATAAAAATATTTTCATGGTCTGATTTCATGGTTTGACGAAGGGTGATTTTTGTAAAACGGATTTAATGCATAAAATCCATAAAAATTACATCTTAATCATCATAACTCCAAAATTAACATAAAAATATGTTTTCTTAATCTGGAGAACTTAATAAATTTATTGGTGATGTTTTAGGAGTCAAAATCTGAGTTTTTCTAAAAAAGTCTAAAATTTGGGTTTCTATACATTAATGTGAACTATGTACTCTAATACATGTTAATACATTGAAAATAGGTAAAGTGGAACTTGGACTCCATTAAAGTGGTGAAAGTTAGTAATTGACATTAGTAAGAGAGGTATGTGCAATCCTTATTTATGTATTTACAATCCCTATTTATGTATGTGTGATCCCTCTTTATGTATGTGCATTTACACCTTAAGTTGGGAATAATTGTGCCTTAACCTATTTTTCTATAATGAGGCTTTATTAAACCCTATTTCATATACTCTTGAATCTTTTGCTATACTTGCTTCATAAATCAGTTTTGGAACATTAGTCTTGGGTCTTGGTATCCCACTGCCATGCTTATTGATTCATATGATTATTCTTGCCATGACAACTTTTTCTAGCATGTGGATTTATGTTATATTTAATTTAAATAAGCAGTACTTATGTACAACCACCCACAGAGGACATGTAAATAATTGCCCTGGGGAATGTCTTATTCTCCCCATAATATTGTAGGTGACTGGGAATGTCTTATTCTCCCCTCACCTAAGGTTAGAGGTTTGGTAGGTGCATCAACCCTACTTAGTTAGGTAGACATAATTATCTTACATGCAAATCCTTTTTGATATAATTGGTAATGGCAAGTTTCTTTTGAATATAGCCTCATACTCTTGTTATCTTCATCTTATGATGAACCCTAGCCTATTTTTATTTGCTTTACTTATCTTGATATCCTATACTAGTTTTGTGACACCTACTTTTCTTCCCTTTCCCTTTTTGATGGGTGCCTTCCCAACCACCTAGGTGTTGAGCAAGGTGATGGATAAGACAAGGAAGATCTTAGCTTTTGGCTTGGACTCGGTTGATGGAGATGTTGCTTGGAGACAAGATTGTAGTAGTCTAGACTTCCCTCTATCTAGATCCTGATTGTCTGTCTTGATGTAAACCCTAATGGGAGATTTTGATATACTTTTGTAATCTTTTATGAAAATTGAATATAGTCAATTATTTTTTTATTTCGCTACTTTCTAATGGTCTTTTGTATACCAATGTTTAATAAATTTGAAAACTTTCTGCCCATTTCATGATACCTATGAGAGTGTTTGGAATGGATGTAAATTCTTCAAAATTTTTAGTAAAGGGGTGATTTCACTCTCTTACACATTTCATGTGTTTTATGGTGGTGGGACTAGACATGGCAATGGGTCATATTTTTTTACTAATCTGACCCTAACCCAATCCGATCCACAGTTATAAAAAAGCGCATCCGATCCGACCTGAAAGAATCTGTAAGAAAAAACCCCACACCGATATGTTCCGCAAAAATCCGACCCGATCGACAAGCTAGAACATGACATGTATGTATTGTAGCTTGAATTTAATTATGATATAGAAAATCCAACATAATGCATAAATCAAAACAACACATATGTACATAAATCCATTAATTGCAGCCCATCAACAATACAAATTACAACCAAAATGATTCTAGTTGTACCACTGAGTGCCTTTATGCAACAAAAATATGTCTCTGGTTGTATGCAACACTCATTATTTATGTGTGCAAGCTGGGCAGATATCCTGATTACCGCAGATAAAAGTGCATGCAACCAAATGTATGCAAGACAACTGCACAAACTTAAACTCGATTCAACCAAACAAATAACATTTGATATCAATTCACAACACATGGAATCTTGTTTTACAACTCATAGTGTGTGTTGGTTACACATCCAACCAAACACGTCCTAAAAGGACTGTCACATACAAAATGCATATATACATAGAAAATTAGTGCAAATCATTCATCCATTCCAAATGAACAATTCTAAAACACTCAAATCTAATAATAGTAAGTTTCAATTGTTTACAGAAACATTGATAAGTCTCATACATATATGAAAATTATAAGTCTCGTACATTTTTTTGGAATTACGATAATTCTCATACATATATGGGACCAACATAAGTTTCATTCATTTCTAACATGAGAACATTGGTAAGCCTTCCTTGAACAACAATAAGCCTCATACACCCATCATTTTGGAAGCTTTATATTCTAAAATAGATTAGAAAAGGATAAATGTAATTAAATAATTGATTAAAAATTAATGCTCATTAATTACATATATCATAGTTTTTAGAAAAGAACGTACCATCGTTTTCAACATCCATATCTTCAAAGAAGGGTCTAACATTTTTTTGAAAAATCATCATCTGTAACACAAAAAAGAATAACTTTACCTACAATATTTGTGCAACCAAAGTAGACAATAAAATCAACAACTTAGATGATATTACTCTTACCGTCAATATTGGGATACCAATTGTGAAGACACAACAATGCCTCTATCGTCTCTTGATGGAGGCGGCTCCTATGGGGTTCAATAATTCTACCACCAGTGCTAAATGTTGATTCAGACGCCACAGTAGATGCAGGAATAGCCAAAAGGTCTCTACCTAGTTCAGCTAGAGTAGGTGTAACATCCCTAACCTGGGTTATGAGTTAACCCTAGTTGTTTAGCTTAATAAGGTTGAGTAGATTCTTAATCTTATCTTGAGAAAAGTAACTAGGGCTCAAGAGGAACTTATGTTTCAATTTTGGTCTTGTTTGAACAATGTTGAAGCAATGTTTGCTTATTTTGGACTAAAGTGCAAATTACCCAAGTTGAGGGGTCAACTTGCAAATGTTGCATGATAAGATGTTCCTCTGATGTTGAGACCCCATGAGAATTAATATGATGTAGTGGTAAGGTTTCTACAAGTCTGGACACCAAGATAGAGCTTGTTGGACAATGTTGTACATTAAAATCCAATTTTGGTGTAAAGTGCAATTTACCCAAAACCTAGGGTTCAATATGCAAATTACCACTTCAATAAGGTCCCTAATGTTTCTTGGCATCATGTAGAGCAAAGAAAATGAGAGGGGTGCCTCATTTGAATTAAGTTGGAGGAGAGAGAATCTTGATATTAAAATAATCAAGAATAATGCCTAATTGAAACCCTAATTCAATTTAGGGCAAAAATGAATGTATTAATTAAAGGGCCTTCAACCAAAATGTTATTGGTTGATTTTGAATAAGTATGGACGTTCTTTTGCGAAGATAAGGAACCAAAATATCCTAAGGAGGTGAAATTCCACTCACCTTATTATAAAGAAAAGTAATTTCCACTCACATATGGAATATTAATATAATAAGCATCAAGGTGCTTAATTTGCTTTTCTTAAATTTGAGGATAATGAAGGAGAATTAAAGGCAAAGGAAGGTTCCTCGTCCTTAAGGGATTTGAGGGGGAAGAGGTGGCCATATTTTTGGAATTTAATGCATTTTAATAATGCATTTTCTCTCTCATCAATTTCCTTATAAAAGTGCCTTTTTCAAGCCAAATGAAAGGCTATTTCGGATTTTCTTCTTTCCCTTGCTTGCAAAACCGACCAAGGAGCTTAGGAGCAACAGGAGGACGAGCCCCAACCTGTTGGTAAGCTCTTGACCTTCGTTCTCCTTGATTTCATTGTGGAAATCGAAAATAAATTATGGATTCCTTCTTATTTCGATCTCCTCTTCAACCCTAGCCAACTTTTGCAATCAAAAGCTTGAGGAAGAGCCTAGGGTGAGTTGCTAGAGCTTCATCTACCATTAATGGCGTGAGCTTGGAGCTTTGGAGCTCAATTGGAGGCGGGTTTTATAACTTAAACCCTTAAACATTGCTATTGCATCAATTCTCTATGCTTTATTGATTGAATTCTTCAATTTGATATATACTTGTTTCTTTGCTGCAATTTCCATCAAGAACGGTTTCTGTTCTTGGGTGAATGAAGGAAGGTGATGATGACATAATCATAAGCTAGAACCTCACCAAATATCTTGGGAGCAAACAGTTTCTAAAGGTGGGAACCAAACGGTTTGCAAACCGTTTGGAGGCAAATGGGTTCAAGACCGTTTGGTTGAGTTGACCAAGCGTGGACCGTTTGGGAATCTTGTTCCCAATTATGTAGGCTAATGACCCTCCAAATTTTAGGGGTTAACTCCAAAGGAATCGTGAGTTGAAGGCCAATCAATTAGGCAAATCGAATTGAATTAAGTGCTGATTTTCAACCTGATTAAATTGACCTAGTTGGGCAAACGGGTTCAAGACCGTTTGGTGGAGTTGACCAAGCGTTGACCGTTTTGGATTTCTGTTCCTAATGATGTTGGTTAATGACCCTACAAATTTGAGGGGTTAAATCAAAAGGAATCATAGGTTGAAGGCTAATCAATTAGGGAAACCTAATTGGATTAAGTGCTGATTTTCAACCTGATTAAATTGACCTAGTTGGGCAAACGGGTTCAAGACCGTTTGGTGGAGTTGACCAAGCGTTGACCGTTTGGGATTCCTGTTCATAATGATGTGGTATAATGACTCACCAAATTTGAGAGGTTAACTCCAAAGGAATCATGAGTTGAAGGCTAATCAATTAGGCAAACCCTAATTGAAAACAGTGCTGAAATTCCAACGAGTTAAGTTGAGATTTTGGGTTGATTAGCCCAAACGGTTTCAAGACCGTTTGGAGATCACCCAAAAGGTCTCAAGACTGTTTGGGGATCACCCCAAGACCGTTTGGAGGTCTGGGGTCAAATATAGTTGACCAATTGAAGGCCCAAAGGTACCAAATCATACTACAGCTAAATGCTGAATTGTTGATCAACTCGATAGATCAATCCTTGATGACTTTTCACTAAAATCCAAAGGTTGGATGGGCCAAACGGTCTCAAGACCGTTTGGAGCTCATCCAAACGGTCTCAATACCGTTTGGTGGTCACCCAAGACCGTTTGTAGGTCTAGGGTTGAGTTTGGTTAGGTGTTTGAAGGTCTAAAGGTACCAAGTTGATATACAATGCAATGCTGATTTGGTGATCAATCCTATGATCCAAACCTTAATTGGATGGCTTGGATTTGAGTGATATGATGGGAAAACGGTATCAATACCGTTTGGAGGTCATCCAAACGACCTCAAGACCGTTTGGGGTCAGGTCATACCCAATTTGGATGATGGTTCAATGGTTTCAATGCAACTAGTTCTGCATTGATTGGTGTTGAAGGATCATCGATTCCAAGCCCTAATTCAATTGAATCAAACCCTAATTGATGATCAATTGAGGGTCAATTGAGGGTCAAATCAGTTGAAGGTTGACCTATTAAACGCAATTGAAGTATGGGTATAGGTCCAATTGATGATTGGTTCTATGAATTCAATGATTGAAGGAATCAACATTGAAAACCCTAATTCAATTGGATACCTTATGTTATTAAAGGTCCAATGGATCAAACCTTTTTGGAAACCTAATGTAATTAGGTGATAGATACCCTTAATGGTACTAATCAATAATGCATAACAAATGCATGAATCCAATACATGATGTAAACCCTAATTGAGGCTGATTCCATGTATAACCCTAATAAGAGGTCGTCTATGTAACATCCCTGACCTGGGTTAAGCCTTAACCCTAGGGGTTTTTCTTAAGAAAAGTTCATTAGATACTTAATTTTATTTTGTGAAAAATAATTAAGGCTCAAGAGGAACTTATATTTCAATTTTGGTCTTGTTTGAAGCAATGTTTGTTTATTTTGGACTAAAGTGCAAATTACCCAAGTTGAGGGGGTCAACTTGCAAATGTTGCATGATAAGATGTTCCTATGATGTTGAGACATCATAAGAATGAATATGATGTAGAGGTATGGCTTGTGATAGCCTGAGTACCAAGAAAGAGCTGATAAAGCTATGTTTGTGCATTAAAAACCTAGTTTTGGAGTAATGTGCAATTTACCCAAAATCTAGGGTTCAATGTGCAAATTACCACTTCAATAAGGTCCTTAATGTTTCTTGGCATCTTTTAGAGCAAAGAAAATGAGAGGGGCATCTCATTTGAATTAAGTTGGAGGAGAGAGAATCTTAATATTAAAATAATCAAGATTTAATCATAAGTGAAACCCTAATTCAATTTAGGGCAAAAATGAATGTATTAATTAAAGGGCCTTCAACCAAAATGTTATTGGTTGATTTTGATTAAGGATGGACGTTCTTTTGCCAAGATAAGGAACGAAAATATCCTAAGGAGGTGAAATTCCACTCACCTTATTTTAAGGAAAAGAATTTCCACTCAAAAAGATATATTATTATTATAATGGATTAAGGTGCTTAATTTATTTTCCATTAATTTTTGGATAATGAAGAGCTTTTACGAAAGTTTGAAGGTGGTTTCGTGATCAATTAATGGAGGAGGATTAGGGGGAAATTAGTATGGAATTAAAAGAAAATGATTTCATTTTCTCTTTCATTAAAGACTCATATACATATTCTTTATATACACCTTATTTCAATAACATATAGGGAACGTTTCCTTAGTCTTTTCCCTTTCATTCTTGCTTTGGCCGACCAAGGGATAGTCTAGGAGCAGGAGAAGGACGAACACCAGCTGTAGGTAAGGTTAGATCATCTTCTACCTTGGATTCATGGTGAAAACCCTAAATCAATGCTTGATTCTAGGTTTTCCTCACTCGATTTCCATTTCTAGCCATCCATTTCATCCAAAAGCTCAAGAACGAACCTTGGATAGTTGCTGGATCTCCATCCACCATTAAAGCCACGGAGCTTGGAGCTTGGAGATAAAATTTGAGGCGGGTTTTATAACTTAAACCCTTAAACATTGCTATTGCATCAATTCTCTATGCTTTATTGATTGAATTCTTCAATTTGATATATACTTGTTTCTTTGCTGCAATTTCCATCAAGAACGGTTGCTGTTCTTGGGTGCACGAAGGAAGGTGATGATGAAATCATCATAATCTAGCACCTCACCAAATATCTTGGGAGCAAACGGTTTCTAAAGGTGGGAACCAAACGGTTTCATCAAAACCGTTTGGTGACCAAACGGTTTGCAAACCGTTTGGAGGCAAACGGGTTCAAGACCGTTTGTTTGAGTTGACCAAGCGTGGACCGTTTGGGAATCTTGTTTCGAATTATGTAGGCTAATGACCCTCCAAATTTGAGGGGTTAACTCCAAAGGAATCGTGAGTTGAAGGCCATTCAATTAGGCAAATCGAATTGAATTAAGTGCTAATTTTCAACCTGATTAAATTGACCTAGTTGGGAAAACGGGTTCAAGACCGTTTGGTGGAGTTGACCAAGCATTGACAGTTTGGGATTCCTGTTCCTAATGATGTTGGTTAATGACCCTCCAAAATTTAGGGGTTAACTCAAAAGGAATCATAGGTTGAAGGCTAAGCAATTAGGGAAACCTAATTGGATTAAGTGCTGATTTTCAACCTGATTAAATTGACCTAGTTGGGAAAACGGGTTCAAGACCGTTTGGTGGAGTTGAACAAGCATTGACCGTTTGAGATTCCTGTTCCTAATGATGTTGGTTAATGACCCTCCAAATTTTAGGGGTTAACTCAAAAGTAATCATAGGTTGAAGGCTAATCAATTAGGAAAACCTAATTGGATTAAGTGCTGATTTTCAACCTGATTAAATTGACCTAGTTGGGCAAACGGGTTCAAGACCGTTTGAATGCGTTGACCAAGCGTTGACCGTTTGATATTACTGTTCATAATGATGTGGTATAATGACTCACCAAATTTGAGGGGTTAATTCCCAAGGAGTCGTGAGTTGAAGGCTAATCAATTAGGCAAACCCTAATTGAAAACAGTGCTGAAATTCCAATGAGTTAAGTTGAGATTTTGGGTTGATTAGCCCAAACGATCTCAAGACCGTTTGGGGATCACCCAAACAGTCTCAAGACCGTTTGGGGATCACCCCAAGACCGTTTGGAGGTCTGGGGTCTGTTGACTCAAGGTCAATTAGGTCAATGTTGACTCACGTCTAAATTGACTAAACCCTTGTTTTGATGATGACTAACCATTCCACATATTTGTGTCTAATGCTTCTACTTGAGTTATTTCAGATTAGGTATAGACACACTCCAAATGCCCTAACTTGCGCATATCAAATTGGAGAAAAGACAAGTCAAAGTCATACAAGTGGACGTTTTTGTAATATGATGTATATCAATTAGAATCATGTTGTAAATCACTTGTAATGATTGTATGACTTGTAATTAAGCTTAGAAAAATATCAGAAGCACTTAGATCGAAATTTAGAGCACTTTATATGCATCTTTGAAAATTGATTACATGCACTTTGTCGGTCGAGTTCAGGCCATGAAACTCGACCGATCAGTCTTGATCGATTTTCTGGAGATTGCATCGGTCGAGTTGTGTTTTCACAGAATTCGACCGATCCAGTAAATGACCAATTCGATTCCTAATGGTCGGTTGAGTTTTGTCAGGACAAACTCGACCGATCACTTGAGTATCAGCCTTGTCGTTTACTTGATCGGTCGAGTTACACTCATAGAAACTCGACCGAATGCACTGTACGGAAAAGTGCAGAAAAGTGCTACTAGCCGTTGTGGAGTTGCAACAAGTGAAAATAGATCCGTTGCAAGCCACAAAACGGCTAGTTTTCGTTCACAAGTGTTCCCAAAGGCTAAGAGGCATCCCCAGCTATAAGTAGGACCCCTTGGGCTTCATTCCAAGGTGAGCATTCATTGCAAACACTTTGTGAGGTTCCTATTCTATAGTTGAGTGCTTCCTACAGCCTCCTCTCTCTCTAAGCTTAATCACTTGCTACATCCATTAGAGTGAGTAGGAAATCTGTAAGAGAGCTAGTCTTATTTGTATATCTTGTGAGGCTCTCACTTCCACAACCTCCCCATCTATCCATTTCCAATCTTGAAGATGAAGGTCCTCTCTTAGCCAAGAGAGGTGAAGAAGAACAAGGGAAGGAGTCCCTCGGTGAAGATCAAGGTTGAAGACTTGGAGCTAGAGTGGGTAAGCCCTTGGAGAAGGCAGAAGACTCAAGCTCAAGTAGGTAAGACCTTGGTGGAAATCTTCTCCGAGTGAAGGTGAAGTCAAAGGCGGAAGATCCAAGAAGAGTGGGTAATTCCTACAAGGCCGAAGACTTGTGCAAGAGTGGGTAAGTCCTTGGAGAAGGCCAAAGACTCTTGCAAAATAGGTAAGTCCTTGGTAAGGTTGAAGACTCTTTGTATTGGATAGGTAAGTCCTTTGTTGGGTCATGTATTGTATGTCTTATGAATGAATATAAGAGTGCAATTGGTTGAAGTCCTAGAGGTTGACCTCTCTAGGCAAGTGGACTGACACACTTCTAGTTTGAAGTGTGGAACCACTCTAAATAGCTTGTCTACATGTGTATGTTCAATCTCTCTTATCCTTGCTATCCATGTGTTAGTTGCACTCAAATTACCCATTTAGCAACTTTATCTTGTCATATATCTTGAAGGTTTAATGAATTTTGTTTAAGTGCTTTCAGCTCTATTCACCCCCCCTCTAGAGCATCTAAGTCACATATCTAGGATCCAACAAGTGGTATCAGAGTGAGGTTTTCTGCAAGCATACTTCCACAAGTAGGAGAATATGGGTGATTATGAACAAGAGCAACCTTCAAAGAAAGAAAAAGGGATCACAAAGGCTCCATCAACAAATGAAAGCACTAGTGGAAGATCTAGTGAATGTGAAGATGGAAGATGCCACTGTGCCCTCATGACAAGCTCAATTGAAGATTTAAGTGAGGTAAATCTAAACTCTCTAGATAAAGAATCTTTGATTACTATTATTCATAATATGTGTGCCTCTCTCAAGTCTTATAGAAAGAAAAAGAAAAAGCTTGCTAGAATTGTTGATAATTTGCATGAAGAACTAGATGATCTTGAACATGCAAATTCTTGCTTGCTTAATGATAAAAATGATTGTCTTAGTCAAGTAGACTCTCTTAAACTTGAAAAATCTAGTTTACTTGACAAGATTAGACTTCTAGAAGCTCAACCTCTCATGCCTAATTCAAATGAAGAGCATACTTTAATTATTGATTCTCTTATGCATGATATTGATGTTCTTAAAACTAAAAACAAGGACAAAGACTTTATTTTGCAAAAATTAGAAACAGAAAATGCCTCCTTGCTTGCTAAAATCAATAGGCATGAATCTTGTTCTAGTTCTAAGAACAGAGAGAATGATGTTGCTGCTCTTCATATTGATAAAGACTCTTATGAAACTAAAACTCTTTGCTTAGGAAAACTTTTGCATGCTAGAGAAAATATCAATAATTTGTCTTCTACTATTTCTTCTCTTAAGCATGATAATAACAGTTTGAGATCCTCCTTGCAAAGATTCTTAGTTGGTAAGAAGAGTCTTAATGATATCCTACACCATACTACTAAACAAATTGGTAGACATGGTCTAGGGTATGATAGTAGTCAAGGGAACAACAAAGATAAAGGACCTCCAATATTCCATGGAGAATCCTCTAGTTCCAAGACTATGGGCACATGCAACTATTGCAATAAATTTGGCCATTATTCTACTTGTTGTCCTTTTAGGAAAGCACCCAAGAGCAATAGGACTTGGGTTGCTAAACTAACCCCTCCGGACCCAAAAATATGATTGGGGACCATTTCATCTTTCTTATTGTAGGTACTTGCAAATGGATTGTCTTGAGCTATTGAATTGCAAATTGACTTCTCAATCCACATGAAAGAAGAAAGGTGAGATGTGCAGAGGATGATAACAAGTGGAAAAGCAATGGTAAGCACAAAGGTAATGGTTTATTGCTTATAACCTTCTCTAACTTGTCTTTGTCAAGTTAGTGTGCACTATACATATGGTTTTTGAGTCAAAAGTAGCATTTTGTGATTCTCTTCACACTCTTGCTCAAAAACTGTTTCTAATGCTTCTATAGTGCATTACTAACTTGCTTAGACATGTTTGGATATGGTTTGTATATTTAGCATGCCTTTGAATATGTTTTTATGAAATATATGTGCTTTTTGACTGCTTCTCTGTCGGTCGAGTTTGCCCTATTAAAACTCGACCGATGGGTACCATGGGTGTTGCCAACAGCTGTCATTCAGTCGAGTTATCAATGCACAAAACTCGACCGATTACACTGTGCACAGAATATACATTTGGCTTATTGAATGAGAATTTCCCTCTCAAGTAGATTTTCTCAACCAATAGCCTTATTCTTTGGCACTCTCATTGGGTACCTTTATATATGCATATTGCCATGTTCTAAATTGCCTATCTTGCATACAACTCTATCTCTCTAATTGCTCTAAATTGATATATCTATATCTTGCAATTACTTGCTTTGAGTTGTTTTTGAAGGTTTTGATGATGATCTCTTTGGATCTCTTGGTTGTGTCTAAAATTGCTTCCGTTGTACTCTAACTTGCTACATCTATCTAGGTGTATATCTTGTTTTGATACAACCTTGAGGTTCTTAGGGGTAATCATCTTATGGTAAGAATGCATATCTAGTGAGTTATATCCTTTCATGCTTCTAAAATTGCATATCTCTTTGTTTGGATATATCTCTACATCTACTCATAGCTTGATCTATCTTGTGTATCTTTTGGTGTCTCTTGCTATGATCTAGATCCTACTAGTAGTCCTAACTTGTGATATCATCTACTAGTAGTTCATATACATGTAGTTCTAGCCCTGTTTTTAATTGGCATCTTTGATCATCTATATGTTATGCTTGTATCTTATCTCATACATGCTCAAGTTTGTTCTTTGAATTGCATATCTACTATCTTGATTTTCTTGCATAACATTGTGATGCAGGGCACATAGAGCTACATTATATGTAGAAATTGGAGTTTTTTGCATTTTTTTATGCAACTTTTGCTCCAGTTTCAGATTTTGGTGCAAGACTAGTGTTTTTTATGCAGAAACTACCTTCTGAGCAAGGCTCATCGCTTTGCCATGAGCCCTGATGGTTTTTGATCAAATTCCATCATCTTGAGGGTCAAAATTGAGATTTATTGTTTTTCTGCAGCACTTTATCTTGCATTTTGGGTTGTTCAAGTATATGCTTTAACTTGCTTTTCTTTCTATGCTTGGACAAGCCCCTATATGTGCTCTTCTACTCTCCTTATATATATTTATGATATCTCCTTTCTCTTCAACAAGTGATGTTTCTTATTTCTTCATAACCCTCTTTTTGAAATGACAAAGGGGGAGAAAGGTATGTCTTCTTTTATAAGAGGAAGTAGACATGTCTTACATGAAGAGGAGAATCATGTTCATATAAAGGGAGAAGGTAAAGGGGAGAAGACATATATGGGTAGAACATATATGAGTAGAAGATATAGTATTCTATGAATGTTATGAAAGCTAACCATGCAGGAGAAATAGCATCAATTGAGGGGGAGTATGAGAACTCCACTAGCATCAATTGAGGGGGAGCATATGAACTCAATTCTATTGAAACCCCTAGGTTTCTCCAAAGGTATGACTTTACTTAAATGCTTTCAATACATTTATGGAATGGTTTGTCATCTTCAAAAAGGGGGAGAATGTTGACTCAAGGTCAATTAGGTCAATGTTGACTCACGTCTAAATTGACTAAACCCTTGTTTTGATGATGACTAACCATTCCACATATTTGTGTCTAATGCTTCTACTTGAGTTATTTCAGATTAGGTATAGACACACTCCAAATGCCCTAACTTGCACATATCAAATTGGAGAAAAGACAAGTCAAAGTCATACAAGTGGACGTTTTTGTAATATGATGTATATCCATTAGAATCATGTTGTAAATCACTTGTAATGATTGTATGACTTGTAATTAAGCTTAGAAAAATATCAAGAGCACTTAGATCGAAATTTAGAGCACTTTAGATGCATCTTTGAAAATTAATTACATGCACTTTGTCGGTCGAGTTTCAGGCCATGAAACTCGACCGATCAGTCTTGATTGATTTTCTGGAGATTGCATCGGTCGAGTTGTGTTTTCACAGAATTCGACCGATCCAGTAAATGACCAATTCGATTCCTAATGGTCGGTCGAGTTTTGTCAGGACAAACTCGACCGATCACTTGAGTATCGACCTTGTCGTTTACTTGATCAGTCGAGTTACACTCATAGAAACTCAACTGAATGCACTATACGGAAAAGTGCAGAAAAGTGCTACTAGCTGTTGTGGAGTTGCAACAAGTGAAAATAGATCCGTTGCAAGCCACAAAATGGCTAGTTTTCGTTCACAAGTGTTCCCAAAGGCTAAGAGGCATCCCCAACTATAAATAGGACCCCTTGGGCTTCATTCCAAGGAGAGCATTCATTGCAAACACTTTGTGAGGTTCCTATTCTATAGTTGAGTGCTTCCTACAGCCTCCTCTCTCTCTCTAATCTTAATCACTTGCTACATCCATTAGAGTGAGTAGGAAATCTGTAAGAGATATAGTCTTATTTGTATATCTTGTGAGGCTCTCACTTCCACAACCTCCCCATCTATCCATTTCCAATCTTGAAGATGAAGGTCCTCTCTTAGCCAAGAGAGGTGAAGAAGAACAAGGGAAGGAGTCCCTTGGTGAAGATCAAGGCTGAAGACTTGGAGCTAGAGTGGGTAAGCCCTTGGAGAAGGCAGAAGACTCAAGCTCAAGTAGGTAAGACCTTGGTGGAAATCTTCTCCGAGTGAAGGTTAAGTCAAAGGCGGAAGATCCAAGAAGAGTGGGTAATTCCTACAAGGCCGAAGACTTGTGCAAGAGTGGGTAAGTCCTTGGAGAAGGCCGAAGACTCTTGCAAAGTAGGTAAGTCCTTGGTAAGGTTGAAGACTCTTTGTATTGGATAGGTAAGTCCTTTGTTGGGTCATGTATTGTATGTCTTATGAATGAATATAAGAGTGCAATTGGTTGAAGTCCTAGAGGTTGACCTCTCTAGGCAAGTGGACTGACACACTTCTAGTTTGAAGTGTGGAACCACTCTAAATAGCTTGTCTACATGTGTATTTTCAATCTCTCTTATCCTTGCTATCCATGTGTTAGTTGCACTCAAATTACCCATTTAGCAACTTTATCTTGTCATATATCTTGAAGGTTTAATGAATTTTGTTTAAGTGCTTTCAGCTCTATTCACCCCCCCTCTAGAGCATCTAAGTCACCTATCTAGGATCCAACAGGGTCAAGTATAGTTGACCAATTGAAGGTCCAAAGGTACCAAATCATACTGCAACTCAATGCTGAATTGTTGATCAACTCGATATAGACCAATCCATGATGATTTTTCACTAGAATCCAAAGGTAGGATGGGCCAAACGGTCTCAAGACCGTTTGAAGCTCATCCAAACGGTCTCAAGACCGTTTGGTGGTCACCCAAGACCTTTTGGAGGTCTAGGGTTGAGTATGGTTAGGTGTTTGAAGGTCTAAAGGTACTAAGCTGTTATACAATGCAATGCTGATTTGGTGATCAATCCAATGAACCAAACCCCAATTGGATTGCTTAGATTTGAGTGATATGATGGGAAAACGGTCTCAAGACCATTTGGAGGTATCCAAACGACCTCAAGACCATTTGGGGTCAGGTCATACCCAATTTGGATGATGGTTCAATGGTTTCAATGCAACTAGTTCTGCATTGATTAGTGTTATTGAATCATCGATTCCAAACCCTAATTCAATTGAATCAAACCCTAATTGATGACCAATTGAGGGTCAATTGAGAGTCAAATTAGTTGAAGGTTGACTTATTTAACTCAATTGAAGTATGAGTATAGGTCCAATTGATGACGGGTTCCATGAATTCAATGATTGAAGGAATCAACATTGAAGGATCCATTGATCAATCTACTTGGGTACCTCATGTTATTGAAGGTCCAATTGATCAAACCTTTTTGGAAACCTAATGTAATTAGATGAGAGATACCCTTAATGGTATTAATCAATAATGCATAACAAATGCATGAATCCAATACATGATGTAAACCCTAATTGAGGCTGATTCCATGTATAACCCTAATAAGATGTTGTTTACATGTGAAATCACTAATTAGGATGAATAGTAAACCCTAGTTAAGGGTGCATCCATGTGAAACCCTAGTTAAGGGTGCATCCATGTGAAACCCTAGTTGAGGGTGTATCCATGTGAAACCCTAACTGAAGGTGTATCCATGTGAAACCCTAATTGAGGGTGATTTCATGAGAAACCCTAATTGGGAATGATTAGTAAACCCTAATTATGGGTAATGTGATATGAAACCCTAATGAAGGGTGATGCTATATGCAATCCCTATTCTAAAGAAGGGAAATGGTATGTGACACCCTAATCCCTAATGAATGAATAGAGTTCATACTTGAATATGATTCATGAGGTGAACTCCTGTAGCACGACCGTGTAAGGTAGCACGACTGTGGTGGATTCACCTTGCACGACCGTGCAAGGTAGCATGGCCGTGGTGACTTTCTTTGCACGTCCATTCCTGGTTGTACGGCCGTGGTACTCTATGATTGATTTAGAGATGATTTGAAAGTGACCTAATATGGTCATATACCTTGATGTGTCATAAGTCCAATATAATTGGATGAATGTTACATGAGATATGTGATGGAAACCCTAATCCTGGTAAAGGAATAAGGGCGGTACCCTTGAAATAATGATACATTTGTTTTGCATGGTGTTGATAAATAATTGATGTACTGCTATCATATGTGCTAACCATGCAGGTATCATGAGATGATGGACATAGCCAGGTATGAGCTATGATGTGCTATTAAATTGAATTGTTTATTGGGCCTTGTGTGCCATAATATACCTTATGCCTGGTAATAGGTGGCAAGAGAGTTAATGGGCCTCAAGTACCATGATGGATGCTTGTGTAACAAGTATCATACTTACCTTGGTTAGATGACCTAAAGGTGTTAGTTACCTGAGAAAATGGTAACAGTGCTCAGGTGATGAGCTAAGGGTTTGAATACCCAGGATTACATGGTTATTGTAATGAAATGAGGGATTAAGATCCCAATGTCTTACAGAGATTAAGAAGTATATTGTTGAAAATAAGTACATGTTTCTTTATAGCATTGTGTTAATAAGTTATGTTTGAAAACTTGGCTGATGCTAAAAGAATATGACAATGTACTTAATTAATCAAGTGAAATCTACTCATGTAGTGCTCTGACCATATATCCATCATCGTCAGAAGCAGGTGATGGTGAAACATGTTTTCCTAAGGGATCTCCTGAAGTTCGTATATTTTGAATATACGGGGGTAAATGGGCGAAAATATCCGTACGTCCGGATTTGAGGAAATTGAGAGAAAGGTTAATAACAAACCTCTCAATTACTCAAGATTTCGGGAGGGATGTATCACAAATTCCCCGAGGATACTGGGTCGATGGGGTAAAACTCTCGATCTCGAAGAGAGTGCAGTTGAGGCTGTAACTCTATAGCTAGATGCCACTATACCCTGGCAAGCTATGTAGCAGAGACATGAGATGTCCTGCAAGTTCTCTCGCACTGACCGGGAGGCAGTGAGGTCATGGGAACCCGACTCTTCCTTGACCTTGTATGGTACCGATTTCGACTCCTAAAAGTGGTCGGTTGGAGTATGAGGGGTATACCTCATCTCCTCAGAGCTTAAGTTATGTTTGCAAAATGTAATCAGCCGAGTAGTGTATTTGCATAAGTTTGAAATACGAAAATTACCGGTTGATGTTATCCTGCTTAGCATGTTCTAGATGCATGAATGTTATCTGTATTATTCAATTCTTTATTGAATAGTGACATGCTGCTTAATCAAGTTATAACTGATATACTTGCATAGGAATGTTGCTCTAAACTGCATAGATATTGAGTTATCTACTGTTGATTACATATGATTCCACTGTTCAGTTTATTTCCATTAAACTGTAATAACAATGTTTTCAGCGGAGAGTTATATCTCTCGCTGGGGCAATTTACATATTGTCTCACCCCCGTGGGATCAACATTTTTAGGTAACCGTCGACGAAAAGGCAAGGAACCTATTACAGAGGAAGAGCAGCAGCAGCAGTAGCAGGGACAGCAGTAAATCCCAGGTGGGGATATGAGCTGTCAAGTTGTATATAGATAGTCCTATGAGTCGTCTTTGTACTCTCGGGTCCTAGGGGTAATGTTTTGAAGATTCGATCTGAGATTTTGGCTTTAAGCCTCGAGGGTTTTATACTACCTGTGTACAGTTAAGACAGAGTAGTTGATGTTTGTATTCCTCGAGAAGCAAAAGTACATGAGATGTATATATATGAACCAGGATGTAAAGTTTTACTTTGGTTCTGAATGAAAGAGTTTTCCTGTGAATGGATCTCTTTGCAAATGGTTTTAATTTTTGCTGATTTTTGCTGATCCGCTGCAAATGATCCGCTTCCACTTAGTTAATCTTGTGTTTTATGAGTTGGATGCCACAGTAGGATAGTGCTCCTCGTGTCTTTTCCATCAAGATAGAATGTCAAAATTTTCTTCCCTTGGTAAAACCTCCTCACCTAGATATACATCCAACTCAATCCTAACCAAATATCTCAACCTTCTTTCTCTTCTAACACATGCATCAAATTCAGGCATGCAATCTAGAGCAGGTGCCACAACTGGGGAAGACTGAGAGGACACTATATTAGCATAAGAGGCACGACCACCAACTATTCTTCTTTCTTGATATTCCATCACTAACTTATCACAAGCCTTTTGAACTTGTCTACTTCCTCATCAGCTTTTTCTTCAAAAAAATTACCATAACAAAATCTAATTAGATTCATTTTATATTAAGGGTCCAAATTTATCATAACAAAATCTAATTAGATTCATTTTATATTGAGGGTCCAACACAGCAGAAACTCCCATCAAAACATGAATGTCATTCCAATATTTGTTGAAATTGTCTGTCATTTCAGATGCTATTTTCTTTATGACATCGTTTCTTGAAACTTTCCATCCACTCAACTTCAGTTTTATACTACAAATTTGTGCAAAGCAAAGATTTGAAGTGGGATATTTGGTCCCTGATAACTTCTCAGTTGTTGAATAGAAGAGTTGAAGCTTACCACATACTATATAAGAAAAACACCAATCTTCATCACTCGACATTGAATCATAAAGTGGCTCTCTTTGCCCCAATCTAGAGAAAACATTTCTATATAACAGAGCAATTTAAAGCATGAGGAAATCAGAATTCTACCTTGTAGGACAATCAAGTGTTAACTGCTTTTTGACAGAAACTTTTAATTGTTTTGCAGTCTCGTGGAACTTTTCTTTCCTTTTTGGAGTGGCTACCCAGAATGCCACACTGTCACGATTTTTTTTTTTGCCATTTTCAATGACAGAACGTCCCTCCTTTACAATCAAATTTAGAATATGTGCGCAACAATGCATATGTAGTGGCTTACCATTCAATAAAATAGAACTGACAAGCAACTCATCCCTTAATTCCTTAACCAAAACATTTACTACACTGAAACATATCAAACACTCCCCTACTCATTTTCTCCTACTCCAAAGTATGACCCTATTTAAACAGTAAGCTACTAATATATTACGGCCGAGAAGCAGACCCATATCTCTCTGCACCCCAGTGAAAAGGAACTACTCGCTCATGATGCGAGAAACAAGAAGAACAAGAGAGAGGGAAGATTCTGCCATGAGCATGATGCAAAAGTTAGTCGCAGCTCGGTGAAGATGATGCAGTCTCCTATGTCGTATCGGGGCAGATCTTGGACGAGGAGGAAGAACCACCAAGGCAGACCGGGCAGATCTTCTTCTCCACCTTCATTCTCGTCTTGGCCTCCTTACTCACAGTAAGAGGAGCAGGTGAAGTGGCAGTGGCATGGATGGAGCTGGATCGAGCCTTGCGTTTGGGCAGCCTGGTGGCGTCCCCAGATCGATGCCCCATGAGGACCCATGTAGTCCTATTTATAGGCTTGGGTTTGGTCCTCACATTTTTGCTGTGAACTCTTTAAACGGTTTGGAGTATTCTCATCCAAACGGTCTTGATTAGTATCCTCCAAGCGGTCTTGGAGACCGTTTGATGGCCAAACGATCTTGGAGACTGTTTGATGTCCAAATGGTCTTGCGCTCCTATCAGGCTTCAACCTCTAATCAGTCTCGCGGTCCTAGCAATCTTGAGTTCTGGCTCCAAACGATCTCCATCTCCAACCGGTTTTCATCCAAACAGTTTGGAGTCTTAGCAGTTTTGGGGCTCACATCCAAACGGTCTTAGAGATTGATTAGACTGACCAACGGTCTTGGAGATCGATTGGACTGACCAAACGGTGTTGGCTTCTTTTCTCTTAATGGTCTTGTATATTGATCAGTTTTCACCCCAAATGGTTTGGGTCTCTGGCGTTCTTCTACTCCAAACGTCTCACGGTCGTGCGCCGCCAAACGATCTAGAGGATCGATGACCTCCAAACAGTCTTCAACATCCAAACGGTTTGGAGATGTAAACGGTCTTCAGCAAACAATCGTCGTTCAAACGACCTTGAGAGTATCTGTTGACCAAATGGTCTTGAAGACCGTATAGAACTAAATGGTCTTGGGACCGTGCGCCGCCAAACAGTTTTGAGCTCGCACGGTCTCAGGCAAATGGTCGGCAGCCCATCGGTCATCACTTCCAAATAGTTTCTACTCCAGTCGGTCTTGGCTCCAAACAGTCTTGGGTAGGTGACTGCTCATACGGTCTTGAGACCGTGAGGCTTCACACAGTCTTGAGACCATTTGGCCTCATGCGGTCTTGAGACCGTATAAGGGGAGGAACATGTGGGTGAATGGCTAAGACCGAGAGGTCAAAATTGAATGGGGTAGACCGTTAGGCAAAACCATTTGGTCAAGACCGATTGGTCAAGACCAAGGTTGAGAGGATCTTGAGTGAGTTTCATATGATGGTTGAACCTCATCATGAACTGCACAAAATCAATATAAATCTAGTTAATAATCTTGATAATTGAAACAGTTAAGAGAACTTGTATTTTGTGAGGTTTAGCAGATGAAATCGAATGATTGAGTTGAAATGGGCCCAAGATGGCAACTGAATATCACGATGAATATGCATTCATCATTAGTTGTCACCAATTCCAAATAAGGAAATAATATTTAGATTTTAGATGGAGTTATAGAGTTAGAACATAAATTTGAATTTAGAAGTAATAAATTATAGACCTGTTGTATCCAGTGGATGCAAAAGTATATATGTCCAACGCTTGTCTACAATTGACAAGTACTGTGAATTGGAACTAGGAGTTCCTTGTTTAATTCTTTCCACCATTACATGCATTGCATCATACAAGTAAGGCATTGTTGCGACTTTCTAACCATCTACTAGCCTCAATACTTTGACAATAGGTTCCATTACCAGAAAGGATGATTGGCAATTAGTTCTTCAATCCTTCTACCAACAGGGGTGTTGTGCTCCTTCATGGAGGTCCACTCCACACCATTGAAGAACCTCCTAAGTCCATCCCTTTTGTACTTTAATGAATTTCAAGGCCAAGAACATTTTTGCAAATCTAGTCACCCCTTGTCTAATTAGATCATCTCCACAGTACTCAAGTCATCTCATTGCATTTAATAAGAAGGAATGGTTGTAGATGAAACTTGTGATCAACCTACCATCAATTGTCACACTTTTAATGTAGTCAATTGTGCCCATGTCATTGAGAATTAGATCTATGCAGTGAGAAACACATGGTGCTCAGTAGATTGGATATCTCTTCATTATACTTTAACTAGCCTTCTTGAAAGTAGAGCCATTATTAGCCACTATATGCACCACATTTTCAACCCTTACTTGCTTTATGTATATTTTCATTAGCTTCTTGATGTAACTATAATTTCTGACTTCACCAGAAGCATCAACAGAGTCTACAAAAATAGTCAATCCACGAGAAAGTGTAAGAAAGTTAATAATTTTCCCATCAACATGAGTGTGATGCCATGTTTAGACCACAATTATTTTTGGTCTGAAATCCATATATGTAGATCTTTCTTCTCTTGGGGAAGATACTTATTCATTAGTTCATATGTAGTAGGGGCTTTGATGCTCCTACCAGACTCCTCTATCACATCTACCATGTGCTAGAGATAGGTTTCAGTTGCAACATGTCAGGGTATACCATGAGTAATGAAGAACTTAACCACTACCTTTCCCACCTTCTCTTTCACACTAGTAAACATAGCTTTTAGGATTTTTTTTGCCTAGCATCAGGCTTCCAAACCCATAGCTCATCAAAATGATTCATTATCACACTAGAAGAATGGAAAAGTGTATCAATGGTGCCTTTTTTTATGTTGAGCATATTGATCTTCATCATCATCTAGGTCAATAATAGAAACACGGGCAGCCCCACTACCTCCACCTGCACCAGATGGCCCATATCTCCTCGTAAGTTGAGCTGTCTCCTCCCTATCCACTAACTTTTGTGAGAGTCTATGAGAGAATGCCTATACATATGACATGTATAAGTAGTATCACACCCTTGAGGTTATAGAATGACATCATTTGATTCAGCAGAAGAACATGTGGCCCTAACATCAAAGAGTGTATAAGTGTAACCTTTTTCAACCTGCTTCAACTTTTGCTATTTTTTCCTCTTTGTACCCATCAGCTTCTTGAAGTCAACCCTAACACTTGGGAGGCACTTTTGACACATTGCCTCATTTTTGTCACCACCAGTAGTGTGACGTTTGAATCTGGTAATTCCCCCACACATGGTTATAGTAGTTGTAGATAATCTTTTCCCTATTTCTAGTCCCAGGTACACGTGTGCAATGACTCCATACAAAAACCACATCCTTTGATGCAACATAACTAGCTCCAACACAGGAAGCATCACTTGAAGACGAAGACATCTTCTCAATAGTCAAAAGTCAACACTAAAAAAGATAGACAAATAAGAAAAGTAAATGATGTATTAGTAACTTAGTATTTAATCAAAAATTTAGTAGTACAAAATGACAATGTACATTGTATAATACTAATATAAAATAAAATAAGCCATTAAGTGAACAAGATAGCTTTCTTTTGTGTATTATAGAATCAATAACAATGTTTTAAATGTATAATACCTGCTTGTAATTATAGAATCAAACAAAATATTGTTTAAGATATTTATTTTGAAAATATAATACTTTAAAAATAAATAAAGTCTAAATTTAAACATATATATATACAATATGATATTTACTTATTAAAAAACAAGTGATATGTTTCCAAATGCTAATTTCATCTTATACAACATTAACACACAATTAAACAGAAAAAAGAAAAAAAATGTTTGTTTATTTTAAACATTCTTAATAAATAAAAAATGAAATATCTAAATATTTTGAGTATATTTTTGTTTATATATCTTCATGTTAGTCTTTGATAGAACTTCTCCTACTAAATCTAAATTAAATACCTATTATTAATAGTACTAATTGTACTATTAAATTAATTAGTATAATTACATGGTAATGTTAATTATTAGTGAGCTAATTAGGTAGATCTAGTGTTAAATCAATAAATCTATATAATATAATCATAGATCTAGTGATAAATAGCATTAATCATAAGTATTTTTAGTAGATCTAGGATTTGGAGGTATTTGGTGACTTTTTTTAGGAGAGAATAGAAGGAAATACAAAGGGGAGAGATTAGAAATGGTAGGAAATGCAAGAAATTAAGTATACATACCTTGATTAGGAATGATTTGAGCTCCAATCTCGAAAATTGCCCAAATCCTCAAGATTTTCCTCTTCAAACAGCAGCAACATCTCATGCTCACATATGATGGTGTTTCGGGTGCTATACCGCCCATGCCACCCTGTATTGGTGGGTAAGTGGTGCATTTTGCACTAGTAACATCGATATTTGGCAAAATTGATGGTAAGCCCACCAAAATGTCGATAATTACGATGCTAACGGTAGAATGGTGTGTATTTGTACCATTACACATTGGTATTAGTATTGCGAGTGGCATGCCACCGATATCGCATTCCTTGAGTCCAATATGCTTGTGATCATCTATGTATCTCACACTTGTTAATTGGTGGTGGGCCCTTCCCTATTGGGTGTGTCATTGCTTTATAGAACATTGTTATTAGAATTGACTTGGAGTGGCCCATTGAGTCGGAATGAGAACTGATCACAAAACCTATTTAGTTAGCCTTTATACTTAGAAAGACCCCAAATTGACTAGAATCGACTAATCATTAGTCCAAGCGATCAACTGATAAAACTAGTTGGGGTAGCCATAAGAAAATAGTTATATGTGATACATATTTTCTGCTTGAATAATAGCCATATATTGTAACTCACAACGTTGCCTAACACTAGTACATAAATGGGTTATAACGTCACTACCTGTAGGGTCGATTTTTGTAAATAACCGACCTTATATGTCTAAAAAAAATGCGGGCACCACTTAAGACCTCTTGAGTCGGTTTTCTTAAAAAAATCGACCTTGTAGTGTAACTCTATAGGGTCGATTTTCCAAATAACCGACCTTATATGTCTATAAAAAATGCGGGCACCACTTAAGACCTCTTGGGTTGCTTTTCTTAAAATAACTGACCTTGTAGTGTATCTCTATAGGGTTGAATTTCCAAATGACCGACCTTATATGTCTATAAAAACGCGGGCACCACTTAAGACCTCTTGGGTCACTTTTCTTAAAATAACCAACCTTGTAGTGTATCTCTATAGGGTCGGTTTTCTAAATAACCGACCTTATATGTCTATAAAAATGCAGACACCACTTAAGACCTCTTGGGTCTTCGCGCGGCAAAAATTTGCTTGATTTTGTCTTCACGCGTCGATCTATAGGATCGGTTTTTCCAAATAACCGACCTTATATGTCTACAAAAAATGCAGGTTAGACATCTTGAATCCAGTTTGCCTTCACACATGTATAAGCACCTCTAGGGTCGATTTTTTTTCCTTATAACCGACCCTAAAGGGCTCCTCGGTCGACAGATTCGTCGATCGAGATTAATTTTGGATCCAGTTAAGTTCACGCATGTATAAGCACCTCTAGCGTCGTTTTTTTACTTTTAACCAACCCTAGAGCTCTTCTCGGTCGACGAATTTGTCGACCGATAACCTCTCGGTCGATAACCTTAGAGCTCCCTCGGTCGACGAATTTGTCGATCGCTAACCTCTCAGTCGACAAATACTTCGACCGAGAAGGAGCCAGATTTCATGTGTATAAACACCTCTAAGGTCGGTTTTTCCTTATAACTGACCTTAGAGCTCCTTCAGTCGACGAATTTGTCGACCGATAACCTCTCGGTCGACAAATTCGTCGACCGAGAAGGAGCCAGATTTCACCTCTAGGGTTGGTTTTTTCTTATAACCGACCCTAAAGGGATCCTCGGTCGACAATATTGTCGACCGACATAAATTTTGGATCTAGTTTAGTACTTTTCAAGACAATATTGTCGACCCTAAAGCATTGGGATCTCAATCCCTTGTCTCATTGTTGGGAATTCACATCCCTCAATACCACCATCATCACATTTGCTGGATCTGGGTATTCAAACCCTTAGTTCATCACTAAACATGGTTATCACTTATCAGGTAACTATTACCTTCAAGTCATCTGACCAAGGTATTCAGGATACTTGTTACACAAGCATCTCACATAACTCACTAGGCATATTCAACTTCTTGTTGTCACCTCTCACTACGCAACAAATAAAATAATGGATCACAAGGCCCATTACCGTCATAGCTCATACCTGGTTACGCTTATTATCTCATGATACTTGCATGGTTAGTATACTTGATAACAACCATATAAATTTCATATCAACATCATGCAATACAAAAATAACATCACTATTCCCTCATTAGGGTTAGAGTTTCCCATCTTTATCAATTAGGGTTTCACATAAAATCATCCCATATTTTAGGTTTCACATAACATTATCCCATATTAGGGTTTTACACAACATCACCATATATTAGGGTTTCACATAACATCATCCCATATTAGGGTTTCACATAACATTATCTCATATTAGGGTTTCACACGACATCACCCTATATTAGGGCTTCACATAACATCATCCATATTAGGGTTGTATAAGCACCTTAGAGCTCCCTCGGTCGATGAATTTGTCGATCGATTTCCCCTCGATCGACATATTCGTCGACCGAGAAGGAGCCAGATTTCACGTGTATAAGCACCTCTAGGGTCGATTTTTTTCCTTATAACCGACCCTAAAGTGCTCCCCGGTCGACAATATTGTCGACCGACATGAATTTTGAATCCAGTTTAGTTCACGCATGTATAAGCACCTCTAGCGTCAGTTTTGTACTTTTAACCGACCCTAGAGCTCTCCTCGGTCGACAAATTTGTCGACTGATAACCTCTCGGTCGACAAATTTGTCGATCGAAAATGTGTTTGAGTGTTTTTAAATAATCAAACACGGGCACCGCTTATCTTTAGCGTCGGTTTGTTTATTTTAACCGACGCTACAGGTCAAGTCTCTCCTTGAAAATTGCCGAAACCTAGTCTTTCTCCCCCACGAAACAAAATTTTTGTTATCTTTTTCTCTCCTGCGGTGCAGATACCTTTTCCACCGCGGATACCTTCTTTGCTTCTCTCCCATGAAGCCCTTGCCACCTCTCTACGCCGCCAAAGCCTTGCCTCCTCTCCACGAAAAGAGCTCGTCGTCGCCGACTCTCCACACTTCCACGAAGGTCGCCGCCTCTCCGTGAAGGTCGTCTCATCCTCCACGAAGGTCGCCGCCGTTTCCAAGTAAGGTAGCCGCCATTTCCAAGTAAGGTCGCCGCCGTTTCTAAGTAAGGTTCCCGAGTTCGTTTCCGGGTTCAGATCCACCTTTCTTAGTCTTGGTAAGTGAGATCTGTCTCTTTTTCTTTGTTTTTCTTGTTGTTCTATCTTCCCCTCTTTTTCTTCTTGGCTGAATTCATGACATTCCATGGTGGAGCTTGAGATAATGGTTGAAAACATCTTCCACTCTCTTCTTCTTACCTTTTCAACATAGGGTTTGCTTCCTTTTTGGAGAAGGAACCAGCTTGGTGAAGAGGAGTGCCCAAGCTAGGGTTTCTTCCCCATTTTTCTTCAATCTATCTTGCTGTTTGGAGTTTCTACATCATCTCTAAGGTGAGTTATATAACTTTATCCATGATTATTGTTCACTCTTACGTTACATGTACATGATTTTGCCTTAAAAATATTGATCCAAGTATAAAGATGTACCTTTACCTAGGGTGTGAGCTTGTATGATAGTTTTTTGTATCATCTTAGATGAACCCTACATCTTGTGCATGATTTTTTTGATGGAAGTGGTAATCATGGACCTTGTTTGCATATGGATAGCTTTTAATCTCTCAAAAGATGTATATTTCTAGGATTTCAAACTGATTTTTCCTCCTTATATTTCAAGCAATCTATCATTTTGTAAATTATGATGTGATTATGAATCATTTTTGTCATGAATGTGTGGTTTTGAATGGTGACGGTTGAGCATCAATGCTCCCCTCTCCCAGAATATTTGAATCTTCATTTCTATTTCAGTTTGAACATTTTAGTGTACCCCTCGGTCGAAAATTTTGTCGACCGAAATATTTTCGATCGATAATTTTCTCGACCGAGGGGTACACTGAAATGTTTATTTAAATTTTTAGCGTCGGTTATTCCAAAAAACTGACCCTGTAAACTATCTCGATCGACGAATTTGTCGACCGATAACCTTTCGGTCGACAAATTCGTCGACCGAGGAGGATCTATATTTCACGTGTATAAGCACCTTTAAGGTCGGATTTTCCTTATAACCGACCTTAGAGCTCCCTCGGTCGACGAATTTGTCGACCGATAACCTCTCGGTCGACAAATTTGTCGACCGAGAAGGAGTACACTGAAGTGGTTATTCAATATTTAGCGTTGGTTATTCTAAAAAAACCGACACTGTAAACTCTCTCGATCGAGAAAATTGTCGACCGAAAATGTGTTCGATCGACAATTTTCTCAACCAACAGTGTTTACAAGGTCGGTTTTTTTGGAATAACCGACCTTACAGGCTCCTTTTTTCTTGCCTGGGTCAGATTTTTTACAACCTTTTGCGTCGGTGTTTACTCTGTAAGGTCAGTTTTTTCTGGTCAAATAAACCGACGCTATAGAGAAAATTCTATAGCGACGACCACTTAGGCGTCGGTTAAAAAGTGACGCTGCAGGCTTAAAAAAATCGACGCTACAGACCATTCTTGTACTAGTGTAACAACCCAAGTCCACATTTTTAATAGACATTAATAGTTATTGTTTGATGTAATTAAGTTGTTCATTTTATGTTGTTGTATGTTGAATACTACTAATGTCACTCAATATACGAATTAAGCTACTACTACTATTACTACTATAGTGTCGATTATAGGAAAAAAGTACCAACTGTGTAGCCCTTAGGTACAATCATCCCCATTTTGGAATCCATTGCTATGTATTTTGATTTTAGAGACTTAGAATTTAATAAACCAGTTAGTCACTATTTTAGTTGTAATTTTGTATGTGATTTTAAATATTGACTATCATCTTGTATGACACTATTATGCCTTGTTATGCATGAGGTCATGAGTAGCCATTGTGGGTGATATGATATTTTACTTTTAGTTTTATCATATTTAACATATTATTTTGTTTCTAGTTTAGCATATTTTGCAAGAATAAGAGAAACCAAGATAGCAGGATCAAGCGGTGGAATCTTAAAGGAAAAAAAATTGACTTTTCATGATAAACTTATCAAGGAGGAAACTTGAAGCCTGATGTTAACACTATTTGACATAACATGATCTCCAACATTACAAAAATTGCCAAAGAGGTTTTGTGGGAGTCTAAAGGTTGTGGGCCTCCATAAAAAGAGACCTGGTGGTGGAATGATGAAGTACAAAAGGCTATTAAACTGAAAAGGGAGATATATAGGAGCTTGCCCAAATCTCAATATGATGCAGCATTCCAGAGATACAAGAAAAGCAAAGAAAGTGGCTAAAAAGGTTATTCAGGAGGCAAGGTCTAGATACTTTGATGATATTTATAAGAACTTGAACACAAGAGAATGGGAAAAAGATATATATATATATATATATATATATATATATATATATATAATGGCTCATATTACAGAAAGGAAAGGAAGAGGCTTGAGTCAAGTAAAATGCATCAAGAGTGAAGATGGTAGAGTGTTGGTGAAGGACGATGATATCAAGAACCAACTAAGAAGTTACTTCCATAAGATTTTCAATGGAGATATTGTAAATAATGTTAGAGACTCGTTTAACATGAATACAAGAGATATCATTTACACACGATGAGTTTTACTATTTGAGTTCAAGAATGCTTTGAAAGGATGAAAATGAGAAATGTGTATAGACCAGACGATATTCCCATTGATGTATGGAAGAGTATAGGGGATGAAGGAGTTATGTGGTTAACAAATTTCTTTAACAAGATCATGAAGGCAACGAAGATGCCAGATGAGTGGAGAAATAGTACTATAGTCCCCATTTACAAGAACAAATGTGATGTCTAGAGCTGCACAAACTATTGAGGTATCCAGTTGATGAGTCACATAATGAAGCTTTGGGAGAGGAATATTGAGCAGAGGCTGAGATCTATAATGCATATATCGAACAACCAATTTAGTTTCATGCCTAGAAGATTAACAACAAATGCTATTTCTCTAATAAGGAGGCTTATAAAGAAGTATAGAGAAAGCAAAAGAGATCTCCATAATATTTTTATTGATTTGGAAAAGGCTTAAGATCGAGTACCCATGGAAGTGTTGTGGATGATTTTGAAGAAAAATAGTGTGCCAATCCAATACATTGACTTGATTAAAGATATGTATGATAATTGTACTGCAAGTGTGAAGACCCCAGGAGGAGAGACATCAACATTTCCTATCACAGATGGGGTACACCAAGGATCCACACTTAGCCCATTTCTATTCGTTTTTGTTATGATGAGTTCACAAAGAATGTTCAGGATGATATTCTTAGGTGTATAATTATTTTCATGAGATGTACATGTCTAAAGAAATAGTTTTGTACATAGAATATATCCCAATTAAAAACTATGAATTGGGAAAGGTTGTAATGCAATGGAATAATTTCTTTAAAGGATATGCCATAGAGAGAGATTAAAGAATAATCTAGAATTCTTTATCCAATGAGGCGCCATATAGAAATAAATATTTATTAATGGTTTTCTGAATCCAAATCTTAATAAGATTATGGCACTGACTCTTCGTGATCTTTGGATTAAAAGAATAAAAACCAAGTGTTTTATATAAAGAAATATAAGAGGAAATATGTTCTTTCTTGAAAGCTTGGTGCGCTCCCACTAGAGGCTTGCAACAAGTGCAATCCGCGAGGTCGGGAGGCACGGGATGATGGATGGGATCCTTGCTTTCGAAATTTGTATGGTCCCAAATCGAGTCTATGACTAAAACTAAAACAATTCGCCCGCAAGTGTACCGGGTACTGTTGTAGTGTAGATCAAAGGCAAGATGTGGGGTCGATCCACAGAGATAGAGGGGGCTCTAGAGTTAGAAAGCGTGAGCTACGTTCCTTATGCGGAGCTTAGGGTTTTTAGTGTTTAAAAGGTTGGTTGGTTGATTATGCTAAGTGAGCAAGCAGGAAAAGCAATATGAAACTAAGTTATCAAAACACTAGATTAGCAATCTAAGTTAACAAGCTATCTAAACAAGATCAAGAACGAACTACACTAGCCTAAGCAAGGAACTAGAAATTTAATAAGCTAAGTTAACCACTAAATAAAGCAATGATCTAAAGTAACACTAGAGAGCAAAACTAGGCAAGTGACTAAGTTAACTAAAGGAATTGAACTAAACTAGCATTAACAAGCAATGGAGCAATTAGGGTTTAAGCAAGTGGATTAAGGTAGGTGGGCCGTTTGGGGGATGTAACTTTGATATTAGTTGGGGGAGGTCATTAAACAAGCAAGTTTCTCAATTCATATCTAGATCACCAAACAAAACAACAAGGTCAATGCCATTAGAATGTACCCTATACTACTAGTATAAGACTAGGGTTAGGTGTAATTCTAATGGGATTAGCCAAATCTAGGTTTCTAGGGTAAGTAATAGTGAGCAATTGAGGGTTGAGGGTAGATGTGGGAGTAGAGATGAGGGTGTTTAACCTCATGCAACTAGCCACTCTAGCCTTTAGAAGGCCCTAGGCAATTGTATCACTCTCACTTACACTAGCTACTTAAATCTCACACTCACTAGTAGGGGGAGGGATGTGTATGTAGGAACAAAGGGGGCTAGCTAGGGATCCACTAATTGGACCTAGGAGCCATCCTAAGATTGCCACATACACTCCAATTCCTCCTAGAAGCTAAGTGTCAACATACATCTCAAAGCAAGCAATCCATGTAAAAGAACACAAACCACATGCAATAAAATGGGAAATGAGATTGAAGCAAGAAACAATCATCATAGATATGAATTAAGTTCATTACAAGCAATTTTCCCCCAACATGGTATCAAAGTCACATTTTAGCCCCAAACTGCCCACCACTAGGGGCTTAGCTAGACATGATCAAGAAAATAAGAAAAGAAAGAGGTAGAAGAAGTAGGGACTCCATGAAGCTTGATGTAGAAGCCTCCTTCTTCACCTCCAAGCTGGATGTAGACGTCCTCCTCCTCCAAGGGTGCAAAGGTGCATGAAGATGTAGGGGATTATGGAGGAAAACCTAGAAAACTAGGTTCCCTAGGTGGAATGAGGGTGGAAATGGTGGATGGAGAGCCAAAATGCAAAGGGATTGCACTTGGAGCAAAAGGGGAAGGAGTGGAAGGCTAGAGCAGCTGTAGGGGAGAGTAACCCCGTGCTACAGCTGTGACGACCGTCTCGCAAAAATAGGATTAACTAATGCGGAAGCGAATTATTTGCAGCGGAATTTCTGAAAATCACTAAAAATTAAAACTTTTTGCAAGAAGATCCACAAACTGTGAAACTTTGACATAAAGAACCAAAGTAAGTTATTTACAAACTGATTCATCATTACATCTCTGTATCATTTCATCTCGAGAGTCATAACATTGTCAGCCCTGTTAAACTATACATGAGCAGGATACAAAAATCTCGAGGCTTAAAGCCAAAATCTCAGATCGATCCATCAAAACATTACTCCTAGGACCTGAGAGTACAGAGACGACTCATAGGACTTTCTATATACAACTTGACAGCTCATATCCCCACCTGGGATTTACTGTTGTCCCTGCTACTGCTGCTGCTGCTCTTCCTCTGTAATAGGTTCCTTGCCTTTTCGTCGATGATTACCTAAAAATTTAATCCCACGGGGGTGAGACAATTATAAAAATTGTCCCAGCGAGAGATATAACTCTCCACCAAAAACATTGTTATTGCAAATAATAGAATAACACTGAGCAGTAGAAATATAAACATTTATTAGCAGGTAATTCATTAGATAAACTAAACAGAGCAGCATTCTCTATGCAATCATTTCAGTTGTAACTTGAATAAGTAGCAAGTTATCCATTTAGGAAGAAATATAAAGATAATGTAAATCATTTATCCAACTAGAACATGTTAATCAATGTATTCTCAACCATTGATTCTCGTAGTTCAACCCTAAGCAAATATGCTACACGGCTGATTACATATTACAAACATACTTATGCCCTGAGGAGATGAGATATACCGCTCATACTCCAACCGACCACTGCGAAGTCGAAATCGGTACCATACATAGGTCATCAGAAGAGCCGAATTTCTATGACCTCATCCTCCTCAGTCAGTGTGAGGAACAACATGCAGGACATCTCGTGTCTCTTCTATAATAGCTTTCCAGGGTATTCTGGAAACTTCGCTATTAGAGTTACAATGGCATTCTGTACTCTTTTCGCCATCGAGGGATTTCTTGTTTATCTCTCATCGATGTGGCATTAACAACATCATCGGGAGATTAGTGATACATTGTCCCGGCATATACATATAATGACGAATTGAGAGATTTAGTGTTTATCTCACATCAATTCCTTCATTAGGGCGTAAGGATATTCGCGCCCATAATCCCCACATACTCAAAAGTATGCTCTCCAGGAGTTCCCTTAGGAAAACCTGTTTCACCATCACCTAACTACTGACGATGATGGATCTATGGTCAGGGCTCTACATGATATCATTTCACTTGATTATTTAAGTACATTACATCATTCTTTTAGCATCAGGCATGTTGTCAATCATATAACATTATAACATTTGCTATAAAGAATGAGTACTATTTCTATCAAGTTCATTTCACAGCTTTGCTAACATTGGGATCTCAATCCCTTATCATCTCATCATCATGATTCAAGAATATGGGTGTTCAAACCCTTAAATCATCAAGACACATGTTACCACTTTAATAGGTAACTTAATGCCATCAAGTCATCTAATAGTGTAAACATGATAAATGTAATGCAGGTATTTCACATGGCTCTTAAAGCCTATCAAACTCTTTTGTTACCTTTCACTGGGCAACATGGCATATCATTGCTTATAGAACTTATAAAGTGTTTTCAATACACAAGGCATCATAGCTCATACCTGACTATGTTCAATACCTCATGAAACCTGCATGATTAGTACAGATGATAACAACACATCAATTTCATATCAAGAGTAATGTACCACGGCCGTGCTGCCAAAAACGATCGTGCAAAGTGGAATCACCACGGCCGTGCTACCTTGCACAGTCGTGCAAGAGGTATCCACCACGGCCGTGCTGCCTAGCACGGTCATGCTACAGCAGATCCCAATTATTTTACATTTGTGAATTTAATACTCCAAACCAATTAGGGTTTATTGTTATCCCTAAGTGGAGATGATTAATAAGTACCTTTAATTTTTAAGCTTGCCATGTCATCATTATGAATTAGGTTTATATCATCATCATATAATAGAACTTCATCTATCAATTCCCTCAATTAGGGTTATGATTCATTAACCTTCATAACTAGGGTTTCATGATCTCACTATTAAAAATCATGCCCTTACTAGGCATTCATACATGAAGAATATCTTATCCCTCATTTTCTATAAGATGAAGTTACTTCAACCTTGATTAATCTAAGTCAACTCAATCTTGAAAGAAGAATTGACATCATAGGATATGTTATTATATCAAGATCATTAAGAACTCAATCTCCCTTGGATTACATCATGTGATTGATTACATAAACCACTGACCTTCATCCAATTTGAGAGTTCATACTCTTTGGTTGATTACCTTCCAAGTGATCTTGGAATAGGTGAAACCATTTAGTAGAATAGCAATTGAAACCACTTAACAAAATTGAACTTCTGAAACTGTTTAAGCCTCAACTGATTTGGGATCATTTGGTCCCAAACGGTCTTGAGACCGTTTGGACTCAAACGGTCCTGAGACCGTTTGGTCCAAACCACCTCAAAACCGAAAGGACCAAATATGGTTTCCATCAATCACATTGAATTAGGGTTTTCAATGTTGAACCCTTCAATCGATCTTGCACATGTTAGACACTAATCAATTGAGTTAATTAGATCAACCCTCAACTGATTTGACACTCAATTGACCCTCAATTGATCCTCAATTAGGGTTGGAATCAATTGAATTAGGGTTTAGAATCAATGAACCTTCAATATTCATCAATGTGTGACTAGTTACTTCATAACTATTGAACTACCATTCAAATGGGGTATGACCTGACCCCAAACGGTCTTGAGGTCGTTTGGATGACCTCCAAACGGTCTTGAGACCGTTTGCCCATCATATCACTCAAAACCAAGCAATCCAATTAGGGTTTGGTTCATTGAAGTGCTCACCAAATCAGCAATTTATTGCAGATCAACTTGATATCTTTAGACCTTCAACCACTGAACTATACCCAACCCTAGACCTACAAACGGTCTTGGGTGACCACCAAACGGTCTTGAGACCGTTTGGATGAGCTCCAAACGGTCTCGAGACCGTTTGGCCCATCCAACCTTTGGACTTTAGTGAAAAATCATCATGGATTGGTCTATCAAGTTGATCAACAAATCAGCACTACCTTGCAATATGATTAGTACCTTTGGACCTTCAATTGGTTAACTATACTTGAACCCAGACCTCCAAACGGTCTTGGGGTGATCCCCAAACGGTCTTGAGACCGTTTGGGTGATCCCCAAACGGTCTTGAGACCGTTTGGGCTGATCAACCCAAAATCTCAACTTAACTCATTGGAATTTCAGCACTGTTTTCAATTAGGGTTTTCCTAATTGATTAGGCTTCAACTCACGATTCCTTCGGAGTTAACCCATAAAATTTGGTGAGTAATTATCCAACATAATAGGGATCAATAATCCCAAACGGTCAACGCTTGGTCAACGCACTCAAATGGTCTTGAAACCGTTTGCCCAAACAGGTCAAGTTAATCAGGTTGAAAATCAGCACTTAATTCAGTTCGATTTTCCTAATTGATTGGCCTTCAACCTATGATTCCTTTGGAGTTAACCCCTCAAATTTGGAGGGTCATTAGCCTAAATAATTAGGAACGATATTCCCAAATGGTCCACGCTTGGTCAACTCTTTAATACGGTTTTGAAACCGTTTTCCACCAAACGGTTTGCAAACCGTTTGGTCACCAAACGGTTTTGGTGAAACCGTTTGGTCCCAACCAATGAGATCATTTGCTCCCAAGATATTTGGTGAGGTGCTTGTTTATTATGATGTCATCATCATATTCCTTCGTGCACCCAAGAACAGCAACCGTTCTTGATGGAATTTGCAGCAAAGAAGCAAAAGTTTATCAAATTGAAGAAATCAATCAACAAAGCATAGAAGATTGATGCAATCGCAATGTTTGAGGGTTTAAGTTATAAAACCCGCCTCAAATTTGATCTCCAAGCTCCAAGCTCCGTGGATTTAATGGTGGATGGAGCTCCAGAAACTATCCAAGGTTCGTTCTTGAGCTTTTGGATGAAATGGATGGCTAGAAATGGAAACCGAGTGAAGAAAACCTAGAATCAATCATTGATTTAAGGTTTTCACCATGAATCCAAGGTAGAAGATGATCAAACCTTACCTACAGGTGGTGTTCGTCCTTATCCTGCTCCTGAGCTATCCTTAGGTCGGCCAAAGCAAAAGGAATAAGGAAAAGGCTAAGGGAAACGTTCCTTATGTGTTATTGAAATAAGGTATATATAAAGAATATGTATATGGGTCTTTGATGAAAGAGAAAATGAAATCATTTTCCTTAAATAAATTTCATACTAATTTCCCCCTAATCCTCCTCCATTACTTGATCACGAAACCACCTTCAAACTTTCGTAAAAGCTCTTCATTATCCAAGAATTAATGGAAAAGAAATTAAGCACCTTAATCCATTATAATAATAATATATATTTTTGAGTGGAAATTCTTTTCCTTATAATAAGGTGAGTGGAATTTCACCTCCTTAGGATATTTTTGATCCTTGAAAGCTAAAGGACGTCCACACACACATCTGAATTCCACCATTCAAGTTTTGATTGAAAACCCTTCAATTATTTTTATTTATTTTTGCATTAGGGTTTCAATTATGCTTATATCTTGATTATTTTAATGTCAAGATTCTCTCTCCTCCAAGATAATTCAAATGGGGTGCCCATCTCATTTTCTCTGATCTACTTGATGTCAAAGATTATTAGGGACCTTATTGAAGTGGTAATTTGCATATTGAACCCTAGGTTTTGGGTAAATTGCACTTTACACCAAAACTAGGTTTTAATGTACAAACTTTGCTTTATCAGCACTTTCTTGGTATTCAGGCTATCACAAGCCATACCTCTGCATCATCTTCATTATTATGATGCATCAAAACATTAGGAACTTATTATCATACACCATTTGCAATCTAACCCCTCAACTTGGGTAATTTGCACTTTAGTCCAAAATTAACAAAACAATATTTCAACATTATTAAAAAAGGACTGAAATTGAAATATAAGTTCCTCAAGAGCCTTAATTACATTTCAAAAGTTAACCACAAGCATCAAATCACATATTTAAGAAAAACACCTAGGGTTAGTTCATAACCCAGGTCAGGGATGTTACAACAGCCACCACCCACATATATATAGGTGGTGGTGGAAGCACTAGGGTAAGTAGGGGCAGAAATGAAAATGCAGTGAAAAATGTGTAGGGTTTGTGGTCACCACAGTCGTGGTGGGTGTGCCACGGCCGTGGTGATGGCAGTGGGGAATGACCGTGGGGGAAAGAAACGGTCGTGGTATGCTGAGGGTGGTAGAAATGTTAAGTGTGGAGGTGGCCACGGCCGTGGCGGAGTGCCACGGTCGTGGTGGGTTAGGGGCACCACGGCCGTGTTGGGTAACACGACCGTTTTGGAGGAGTAGGAGGTGACCGTGGGGAGAGGCCACGGGCGTCTTGAACGTCTTCGGCCACGGTCGTGGCTTTCCAAGGTGACAACCTGTAACTTTGGCCAAAATATGCACAATAATTCCCACGACCGTGGCAGGGTGCCACGACCGTGTTCTCTTCTCTTGACCACGACCGTGCTGATGGCCACGGTCGTTGCTGGTTGGCCACGGTCATGGGTGATCTCTAGATTTCCCTCTTGCAACCTGTTGGACCTTGGCAATAAAAGCACGACCGTGGCGAAGCTTGTACACTTTAATCTTTATCAAATTCGGATGTCTTTGCTTGGGGATGATCCCTGGCCATTGGAGGTAGGTTGAGGAAGACTTTGGGGGTTTCTTTGGGTCCCTCCTTGGGTGGGGGAACCTTATAACTCCCTCTCTCTCCCTCTTCCATCTAAGCATGGTCCAAGTACCTGAAAAATAGTGCAAAGAACATCCATAAGCGTATTTGCAATGATAATCATATTGGGAGGAAATACTTGTAATCTAACATGTTTAGATGCAATTTAAATACAAAATGGCACATGATGGAGCCCTAAAATAGGGCTGCATCACCACCCCAAACTTAAAACATACTTGTCCTCAGGTATGCTCCAACTTAATCTCCCTTTTCCGTTCTTTTCAACAAAAACAAATGACAAATGCAAAGCAGCAGAAAATTATTGAATGTATGGTCTTAGAAATGACTAAGTGCATGTGTCTCACATCTCTCCTATCCTTATTTCACAATCCAATCATGAACTGAGCACTGAGCATACAAACTTCAAATATAAAGCATAGAAACACAAGTTGTCCATATCTCCTTTATGTTATTCCGGGTAAACCATTTCATGTTGGTGTTAATCACAGGTGACTAGGAGCGTTGTTTCACTTTCATGCATTCAGTCATATGCTTCAAACCACACTAGATGATCCACTTGGCTGTAGAAAGGGTGAAGTGAGCTAGATTTGATGTTTTCTATCTCAATGGGTATAAAAGGAGAAGAAAGGGTTGCGGTAAGATTTGGAGTGCTTTTACACACTCTTCTTTTTTGATTTGAATGCTCTTAAACAGGAGCATCCTTTTATTTTATTTTTGCTTTTCTTTTCTTTTTCTTTGCCCTTGGTGTAGAAAGGGCATATGGTGGATAGAGTGAAGCGGGGAGGTAAAGATGTGGCCACCCCAAACTTTTGGAGGTGGCCACGGCTAATATGTGTACTTTGGCATCTTTTTATGAGGCGGAGGGGTATGAAGATGGTGGAAGAAAAGTCGGATCAAAGAGGGGTCATCAGTGTAGTTTTCAACATACGATTCCCTGCATGAAAGCTAATTCAACACTTCACCAAGTAATATCACACCACATGATAGAATTAACACAATATTCATATTTCTACCAAGTGATTCCATTAGCTTTAAGCGTTTGTCGATTGCTCAATTCATGATTCAACCAAAGCATTCACAGACTTAAGAGATGTGGTTCACATGTAAAAAGTCACAAATAAGACCATCTATCAATAAGATCTAAGAATGTAGCATGCATTTGTCACAAGAGTAAACCTTCTCATTTCAAACATTGGAGATTAAGTCAAAACATCCTTTTAGAGCAAGAATATTCAAGTTTGGGCAAAATTGGCCAAAATGGTGCCAATTTGCATTAAATCACATCTAAACCTACTTAGGGAATTTAAAGACATAAAGCAGCAAATCCTACTTAACATGCACAATAAATTATCAAAAACTACATGAGAATGCAATGCATGGTATGAAGAAGCAAAAATTTTGAAAAATTACTCAAAAATGCAGAGATCAGCTACATGTCATGCATGAATGCAAGAAGACACACTAGGTCAGGATAGACAAGTATGAAAGTCAGTCAAACTGTTTGATCATCTTCAAAAAATGTAGCATAAGGCACATAGAGAAAAAAAATGGTGAAAGAAGGGCTTACCGCCCTACCACCCAAAACTTTTAAATCATGCTGTCCTCAGCATGAAATAGAAGTTTAGACTAGTAGGGTAAGAGGTGTGAGGTTGTAGAAAACCACCGCTAAGAGATGGAGTGGTCAGGGTAACACTAGGTGGGTAGGACAGGGCCACCACGGTCGTGGCGGAGTGCCACGGCCGTTCTGTCCTTCTTTCCTGTAGCTCCTCCATTGATTTGCAAACTCTTCTTGCACTTTCACCTCCCCTTTGGCTGACCCCTTTAGCATCATCTTTTCTTTCTTGTGCTTGTGCTAACATGATTCACAAATAGAAAAACTATCAAGTATAGTGTGTGTGTGTTTTTTGTGTAAAAGAAAACTATAGTATCAAAAAGAAGGTTCGAGAAGCTCAAACCACGTGGGTTGCCTCCCACTAGCGCTAAATTTAGAGCCTTCAGCCAGGCTTGTTACTCTTGTTCTTGTCATCGCCTTGGGACCTTCAGGGCATCCTTGTAGTAGATGCCTCTCTCATCTTCATCTAGGAAATCCTCTTCCTCAAAAAGTTCTTCCACAAGCATCACAATATCAAAATCTTGATTGGCCTTGTCCGGGCCGACTTCAACAACAGATTTCAGCCTTTGCCCATTGATGGCAAATTCCTTAACTACTTCTTTTGCACAAATGACCACTTCCCCGGATGGGTACACCTTCTTAACAAGGTAAGGACCTTCCCATCTAGACCGAAGCTTTCCGAGAAAGAACTTCATTCTTGAATTGTATAGCCATACCCATTTTCCGGGCTCAAACTCTTTCTTTCTTATCATCTTGTCATGTAGGAATTTGGTTCTTTCCTTGTAGCACTTTGACATTTCATATGCTTCATGCCGCATTTCTTCTAGCTCATTCAATTGAAACTTTCTTTTCATTCCGGCACTCTCTTATTCAAAGTCCATCTTCTTCAAGGCCCAAAGTGCCTTGTGTTGCATCTCAACGGGAAAATGGCAACTTTTACCATAGACAAGCTTGAACGGTGTAGTGCCAATCAGGGCTTTGTATGCAGTCCTATATGCCCATAAAGCTTCATTGAGGCGAAGTGACCAATCCTTGCGGTCCGGTCGCACCGTCTTCTCCAAAATGAGCTTTATCTCCCGATTTGCCAACTCAACTTGACCACTCGTTTGAGGGTGGTAAGGAGTAGCTACACGATGGTTCATCCCATGTCTCTTTAGCAGCCCTTCAAAGGTGCGGTGGATGAAATGACTCCCACCATCACTAATCATAGTTCTTGGAACACCAAAACGGCTAAAGATGTTGGATTTCACGAAGTCACACACCACCTTGTGATCATTTGTCCTTGTTTCCACAGCCTCAATCCATTTTGATACATAGTCCACGACAACCAAGATGTAGACATATCCAAAAGAGGGAGGGAAAGGACCCATAAAGTCAATCCCCCAAACATCGAACACTTCCACAACAAGAATAGGTGATAACGACATCATGTCCCTCTTTGAGTTAGTGCCCACTTTTTGGCACTTGAAGCAACTCTTGCAAAAGTCATGAGCATCTTTGAACAATGTTGGCCAATAGAATCCACATTGAAGAATTTTGGCGGTCGTGCGTTTCCCTCCAAAATGACCTCCACACACTCTGGAATGGCACATAGATAAGACTTCTTGCTGCTTCATCTCCAGAATACACCTCCTAATGAGTTGGTCCGGGCAATACTTGAAGAGGTGAGGGTCATCCCAAATGTAGTTCTTGACCATAGCAAACAATCTCTTGCTTTCCTCTCTTGTCCACATGCTCGGTATCCTCCCACTGGCTAGGAAATTTGCTATGTGCTTGTACCATGGCTTTTGGGCAGATGAGATTAAGAGGAGTTGTTCATGTGGCATTGTCTCTTTGATTGGACTTGTCATATCAAAAGGTCCATCAAGGCGGGAGAGATGATCTGCTGCACCATTTTCTACTCCTTTCTTATCCACAATTTCTATGTCAAATTCTTGGAGCAACAAAATCCATCAGATCAACCTTGGTTTTGAGTCTTTCTTGCACATGAGATACTTCAACGCAACATGGTCCATGTAGATTATCACTTTGTTTTGCAAGAGATACGGCCGGAACTTGTCAAGAGCGAAGATCACCGCAAGAAACTCCTTCTCGGTAGTTGTATGGTTTCTTTGAGCATCGTCTAAGGTTTTGCTTGCATAGTATATAGCATGAGGAATTCGGCCAACGCGTTGACCCAACACAGCCCCCACCACCATATCGGATGCATCAGTCATGATCTCAAATGGCAAAGAGAAATCCGGGGGCTGCATGATAGGAGCAGAAATAAGCCTTTCTTTTAAATGATTGAAGGCTTCAACACATTTATCATCAAACTGAAATTCAACATCTTTTTCAAGCAATCGACAGAGAGGTCTTGAGATTTTGCTAAAGTCCTTGATAAAGCGACGGTAGAAACCTGCATGTCCTAAGAAAGATCGGACATGTCTTACGGTGGAAGGAATAGTGAGGGTAGAAATGAGGCCCACTTTGGCCTTGTCGACTTCAATTCCATCTTTGGAAACCCGGTGGCCTAGAACAATGCCTTCGGGCACCATAAAGTGGCTCTTCTCCCAAGATAAAACCAAGCGAACTTTCACACATCTTTCCAAAACAGCAGCTAGATGTAGCAAGCACTCATCAAAGGTTTTCCTGAAAACTGAAAAATCATCAATGAAAACTTCAAGTGACGAATCAAGCATGTCAGCAAAGATTGAGGTTACACATCTCTGGAAAGTGGAAGGGGCATTGAACAACCCAAATGGCATTCTCCGGTAGGCAAATGTACCACTTGGACAAGTGAATATCGTCTTCTCCTGATCCACCGGATGCACATCAATCTGAAAATATCACGAGTATCCATCAAGAAAACAGTAGAAGCTCTGCCCAGCCAATCTCTCTAAAATCTGATCAAGAAATGGGAGTGGGTAGTGATCCTTCTTTGTCTTTTCGTTGAGCTTCTGATAATCAACGCACATTCTCCACTTGGATTGCTCTCTCACCGGCATAAGCTCACCATCGGTATTTTCTGCAACTGTAATCCCACCCTTCTTGGGCACAACTTGGATGGGACTCACCCACATACTGTCAGAAATGGGATAGATGATCCCTGCATCAAGCAACTTTACAACCTCTTGAGTTACAACGTCCTTCAACTTCGGATTTAGCCTTCTTTGCATTTGGCGGGTCGGTCTCACATCTTCTTCTAAGTATATCCGATGCGCACAAATAGAGGGGTCAATCCCTCTCAAGTCAGCAATAGACCATCCAATGGCTTGGATGTTCTTCCTCAACACTTCCATCAAGGCATCTTCTTGCTCAGGAGAGAGAATGGAGGAAATGATCACCGGGAGGGTGTCATTTGAGCCAAGGAAAGCGTACTTCAATCCTTCAGGAAGTGGCTTCAACTCAAGAACGGGGGGTGCTTCAAGGGAGTTCTTCAATGGTGCAGAAATAGAAGGGAGGTTCTCACTTGCAACCACTAAGGCTAACTCACCCACTTCACTTTCTTCATCATCATCGTCAGGGAACTCAACAATTGGTTCAAGACCTCTACCTTGGGTGGCAGTCTCAATCCACGCAGGTAGGCACTCTTCAACAATCTCTTCTAGGCATTCTACCAAATAACAATCTTCTTCGGTGGCCCCTATCACTTCAGCTGTAGTAGAAGACTTGAAGATGTTCAGCCGGATCTTCATGTGCATGAAAGTAACATACATGGTCCCGGTCCTCACATGGATCACTACATCAGCTGTGGCTAGGAAAGGTCTCCCCAAGATAATTGGCACCTTTCTAGCCTCTTTTTCCATATCAAGAATGATAAAATCGGCTGGGAAGAAGGCAGAAGTATCCTCATCAAGACGGACCAGCACATCATCCACACGCCCTCTAGGCGTCTTCACAGATCGGTCGGCCAACTGTAGAGTGCAATGGGCTGGCCTCAACTCTCCCATTTGGAGCTCAGCAAATAGATCATACGGCATCAAGTTTACGCTAGACCCCAAGTCAAGAAGAGCCTGGTCTATGCGATGTACCCCAATGTAGCATGAGATGATGGGAGCACCGGGGTCTTTCCTTTTTCGGGGAATGGTGTGTTGGAGAATGGAGCTCACTTGCTCAGTGAGATTGTTCTTCTTAGTCGTCCTCCCTGTTGTCTTTCTTTTGAAGGTGCACAATTCTTTAAGGAACTTTGCATAGGACAGAATTTGCTTGACTGCATCTAGAAGAGGTATGTTGATTTTCACTTGCTTGAAGTTCTCCAAAATGTCTTCCCCATGCTTCTTTTTTCTCTTTTCAGCAGAAGGCTCCTCAAGTGCATCAGGATATGGAGGGAGTTGGGACCCCAATCGGTCCAAATCAACAGTATCATCCACTGGTATCACTGGAATCACAGTATCATGGCTCGGTATCACAGTATCACTGCTGCCTCTAGTCACAATATCCTCATTCAGTATCTCAGTATCAACTTGCTCTGCCTCAGTATCATTTCTGCCAACAACTGCACCATGGGGACTCTCCAAAGTCCGGCCACTCCTCAATGTAGTCACTGCCTTTACAAGCTCATGGGTGGTAGAAGAGGAAGCTTGTGGAGGTGGTTGTGGCTGTTGAGGTGGTGGAGGCCTTTGGTGAGGGGAGTTGGGATTTTGAAGAATGAATTGGGGCTGCGGTTGTTGTTGTGGTGGGGGTGGTATTGCGGAGGTGGTTGTTGGTAGGTGTGAGGTGGAGGTGGAGCATATTGATAGTTAAGTGGCACTTGAGGAGGTGGAGGAGCATAGGGGTTTGGTGGGGCTTGGTAAGATGGTGGAACATAAGCACTCGAAGTGTTCCCTAGAAAAGTCCCATCATTATTCGGATTTGGTATTGATTGGGATGGGAGTCTACCTTCTTCTCTTCTAGCCAAAGAGAGGGAAATCTGGTCCAACCTCTGCTCAAGACGGTGAATAGACCGCCCATGTGCATTGACATCTTTTTTCACATCATAAAGGCTTCTTAGCCTTCCAAGTACCTCGTCCTCAAACTTGGAGTTGTAGCGTGGCTTTTGCTGCCCCTGTCCTTGTCCATCCTCGTTCTGTTGTTTCTAAGAGAAGTTTGGGTGGTTCCTCCACTCGGGAGTGTAGGAGTTGGACATCGGGCCCTGGTTGTTGTGGCCACCAAAGGAATGTAGAGCATTGACTTCCTCGTCTACAGTATCAACTGCCATTGCGGGCTGGCTAGAAGAGCCACCCACTTGATTCTTCATCATTCGCATCATATCGGCCATCATTTGCATCATGTCGGGGTCGGTAGCATTTCGTGCGGGAGCCACAGAAGAAGGTGGAGGGGTGTAGTTCCGGACGCAATGCCCCCCTTTAGTGGAAGCTCGGTGGCGAGAGTTCTCAGCGAGATGCTCGAACAGCGGCCATGATTCCTCGGGCGGCTTTTCCATGAACGTGCCCCCGCAAGAAGAATCTACATTATTTTGGCTCTGCTCCTCAAGCCCGGTGTAGAAGGCCTGAACTAGCTGCCAAAGAGGAACCTCATGATGAGGGCAGTCACGAAGCAACTTCTGGAACCTCTCCCACGCCTCGTGGAAGGGCTCGTTCTCTTTCTGGGCGAACGATGTGATGCACCTCCTCATGTAGGATAACTTGGCGATGGGGAAGAACTTTTTGAGAAACTCGTTCTTCACCTCATTCCAAGTGACCAACTCTGGCCTCGAGACGTACCACTCCTTGGCTTTCTCCTTGAGGGAGAAAGGGAAGAGTGTCCTCCTGATTGAGTCGTTGGTGGCGGCGGGCGTGCGGAAGGTAGAGTACGTTTCAAGGAACGCGTCTATGTGGTGGTAGGGATTCTCGTTCTCCATACCGAAGTACGTAGGGAGAAGTCCTAGGAGTGCCGGCGGGATCGAGAACTGTTGACCCGGCATTTGGTCAACCAGAGTGGCGATAGGGGAGTTGTAGTTCCCCGGCATAAAGTACTCGTGGAGCGGGCGATGTGGCGGTGGTGGTTGAGCATCCGGTGGTGGGTTGTTTTCAGCCATTTCGGTCTCTCGGTGTAGGTTGCGGTGAGCTTGATGCCTTCTTCTCCCAATCTCGGGGTCGTAAACCACCAAGTCGGTGCAAGTCGAGCACGTTCTACGAATGCACAACTGTCACCTACGCAAAGCACAAATAAACAACAAGAAACCAAGTTAGCAAACCAAGATGCAAAAGTAAAACAAAGAATAAATAATAGCAATGGTGAGGGCAAAAGGAAAGGCTAAGCTACACTATCTAACTAGGTCGAGCGCCTCTAGCCCCGGCAATGGCGCCAGAAAGCTTGGTGCGCTCCCGCTAGAGGCTTGCAACAAGTGCAATCCACGAGGTCGGGAGGCACGGGATGATGGATGGGATCCTTGCTTTCGAAATTTGTATGGTCCCAAATCGAGTCTATCACTAAAACTAAAACAATTCGCCCGCAAGCGTACGGGGTACTGTTGTAGTGTAAATTAAAGGCAAGATGCGGGGTCGATCCACAGAGATAGAGGGGGCTCTAGAGTTAGAAAGCATGAGCTACGTTCCTTATGCAGAGCTTAGGGTTTTTAGAGTTTAAAAGGTTGGTTGGTTGATTATGCTAAGTGAGCAAGCAGGAAAAGCAATATGAAACTAAGTTATCAAAAAGCTAGATTAGCAATCTAAGTTAACAAGCTATCTAAACAACAACAAGAACGAACTACACTAGCCTAAGCAAGGAACTAACAATTTAATAAGCTAAGTTAGCCACTAAATAAAGCAATGATCTAAAGTAACACTAGAGAGCAAAACTAGGCAAGTGACTAAGTTAACTAAAGGAATTGAACTAAACTAGCATTAACAAGCAATGGAGCAATTAGGGTTTAAGCAAGTGGATTAAGGTAGGTGGGCCGTTTGGGGGATGTAACTTTGATATTAGTTGGGGGAGGTCATTAAACAAGCAAGTTCCTCAATTCATATCTAGATCACCAAACCAAACAACAAGGTCAATGCCATTAGAATGTACCCTATACTACTAGTATAAGACTAGGGTTAGGTATAATTCTAATGGGATTAGCCAAATCTAGATTTCTAGGGTAAGTAATAGTGAGCAATTGAGGGTTGAGGGTAGATGTGGGAGTAGAGATGAGAGTGTTTAACCTCATGCCACTAGCCACTCTAGCCTTTAGAAGGCCCTAGGCAATTGTATCACTCTCACTTACACTAGCTACTTAAATCTCACACTCACTAGTAGGGGGAGGGATGTGTATGTAGGAACAAAGGGGGCTAGCTAGGGATCCACTAATTGGACCTAGGAGCCATCCTAAGATTGCCACATACACTCCAATTCCTCCTAGAAGCTAAGTGTCAACATACATCTCAAAGCAAGCAATCCATGTAAAAGAACACAAACGACATGCAATAAAATGGGAAATGAGATTGAAGCAAGAAACAATCATCATAGATATGAATTAAGTTCATTACAAGTAATTTTCCCCCAACATGGTATCAAAGTCACATTTTAGCCCCAAACAGCCCACCACTAGGGGCTTAGCTAGACATGATCAAGCAAATAAGAAAAGAAAGAGGTAGAAGAAGTAGGGACTCCATGAAGCTTGATGTAGAAGCCTCCTTCTTCAACTCCAAGCTGGCTATAGACGTCCTCCTCCTCCAAGGGTGCAAAGGTGCATGAAGATGTAGGGGATTATGGAGGAAAACCTAGAAAACTAGGTTCCCTAGGTGGAATGAGGGTGGAAATGGTGGATGGAGAGCCAAAATACAAAGGGATTGTACTTGGAGCTCAAGGGGAAGGAGTGGAAGGCTAGAGCAGATGTAGGGGAGAGTAACCCCGTGCTACAACCGCCACCCACATATATATAGGTGGTGGTGGAAGCACTAGGGTAAGTAGGGGCAGAAATGGAAATGCAGTGAAAAATGTGTAGGGTTTGTGGTCACCACGGTCGTGGTGGGTGTGCCACGGCCGTGGTGATGGCAGTGGGGAACGATCGTGGGGGAAAGAAACGGTCGTGGTATGCTGACGGTGGTAGAAATATTAAGTGTGGAGGTGGCCACGGCCGTGGCGGAGTGCCACGGTCGTGGTGGGTTAGGGGCACCACGGCCGTGTTGGGTAACACGACCGTTTTGGAGGAGTAGGAGGTGACTATGGGGAGAGGCCACTGGCGTCTTGAACGTCTTCGGCCACGGTCGTGGCGATTTGGCCACGGTCGTGGCTTTCCGAGGTGACAACCTGCAACTTTGGCCAAAATATGCGCAATAATTCCCACGACCGTGGCAGGGTGCCACGATCGTGTTCTCTTCTCTTGACCACGACCGTGCTAATGGCCACGGTCGTGTTGCCTTCATTGGCCACGGTCGTGTTGCCTTCATTGGCCACGGTCGTGGCTGGTTGGCCACGGTCGTGGGCGATCTCTAGATTTCCCTGTTGCAACCTGTTGGACCTTGACAGTAAAAGCACGACCGTGGTGAAGCTTGTACACTTTAATCTTCATCAAATTCGGATGTCTTTGCTTGGGGATGATCCCTGGCCATTAGAGGTAGGTTGAGGAAGACTTTGGGGGTTTCTTTGGGTCCCTCCTTGGGTGGGGGAACCATAGAACTCCCTCTCTCTCTCTCTCTTCCATCTAAGCATGGTCCAAGTACCTGAAAAACAGTGCAAAGAACATCCATAAGCGTATTTGCAATGATAATCATATTGAGAGGAAATACTTGTAATCTAACATGTTTAGATGCAATTTAAATACAAAATGGCACAGGATGGAGCCCTAAAATAGGGCTGCATCAGGGCCATGTCCTTTAGTTGGTATTAGATTGAGTAAATAGGAATATCATATAATACTTTTTAAAGGGAAAAGAATTAGCATGAAGAAAGGAGTGTTTTGAACTTGTGTATATGGCGAGGGTGTAATAGAATTGGCAAATTTATTATTGTATGGGACGACCTACGTTGAGGAGTGTTTTTATATAAACCCTCCCTAGTTAAACCTACTTTGGGGCAAGTTTAAACTTTGTTTTCCTAAACATGTGATGGGCGACAGACTCCATGAACAAACCGAGACGCCTCCATATCTCTAAGTATATAAGTCCTTGGCCTTGTCCACGTTGCAAGCAAACTCACAACATCTTAGAGACCCCTTAACAGGCTGCCGCCAGTCCTTCAAAACCCTCCAGCGAGCCCCATGTGCAAACAGGAGCAGAGGGCGGAGTACTGACCCACCTAGGAAATGAAGGACGGCGCTAGGAGGCTCAGTAAGCCAGAACCAGCTAATCCCAGTCTTCCCCTTCTCTCCGTGTGCGGTGTGTGTGTGAGGGATGCAAACCACCCTAGTCCTTAACCCGTTGCAGGAAGCCGAGTCCTCTTGGGTGTAGGCTGGCTGCTAGCCTGGTCTTCCTTATCCTTGCGAGCCAACCCGGAGGCACCGGAGGAAAGAAGCCTCGAGGATAACGTCCTCGACTGAGGAGTCTGGCGTTGATCGCCATAGTGCCAAAAATGGCCGCACGCCTGTGTTCGCGATGACGACGAGCGGGGATGCGTTCTGTGGACGTGTGAAGGGAAGCCAGTCAGGGACAGCCGGCGGCCCAGCTAAATAAACTAATTAGCCGGCTGGTCCAAATATAAAACACGGACCCGAACCGCGCCTAACACATGGTCAATACATGCACCAACCAATGGAAAGGAGCCATGTGGCCACGATTCCAAGGTATAAATGTTATTTTTGCTTAATTCATAGAAAATGCTAGGAGCACCGAAAAATAGTGAAATTACATATCAATTTGATCAGAAAAATAGGAGGAACACAAAGAAAATATAATTGAGACTTGATAATGCTTCCTTTTTGAAAAGTAGGGTAATATATGTGTTTAAGTGAAGATTTATAAATGGAAACCCTAGGTTGGATGTTAAACATGTTGAATACATTAAAAGATCTAGTTTTATTCTCTTATATCTTATTGAACAAGGTGAGAAATAAAGGTGAACATGATAATGATGATGACCAGTTAGGGTTTCTAATGTGAGTAACCATACATATGTGTAATTAGGGTTTAAGACCATATCTTGCTATATTGATTGATGAAGTGAATCTCATTTAAGTGTTATAATAAAAAGGATACGATATATCTGATGATCATGGAAACACTTAATATCAATTAGGATTCTTAAGTAATTAAATCAATGAATATGGGAATTGGGGTATCGAAGTATAACCCTAAGGATAACTCAAAAACAAGGAAACATAAACCCTAGATTAGGGCCGAGTAGGGTTTTATTCAATTAAATTGTATGGTGACACTTTAAGGTTGTATACAATTACATATCATGTTAGTTGATTGGATGTACGCTTGCTTGCTGACTATACTTGATGATTTGGATTCATAGAGCACACCTAAAATATTCTGCATGGCAAAGGTATGTGGTTACGCCTAAGATTATCTGTTATAGATTCTTGCTGTTTCTTGAAGGCTTTCCTCACATGGTTGAAATTATATGCTTGCTTGTTTATTTCATTTCATGAAAACTTTAAAGTGACTATGATTATCACACTATATATGAACATGACTAACCCAAATCTAGGCCACCTCTGGATCTATGGAAAGGCCATCCACCTGAATAGGGGAAGACATATTTTGATACCAGTCTAAATACAAGGTACATGAGAAGTCACCTGCCTAGATAGGGGGAGACATGGTAAAGTCATCTGCCTGGATAGGGAAAGACAGTGAATATTGTAGTATGAGGCCCTGAGGGGTTATTCAGAGGGTGGAAAAACCTAGATTGGGTAGTCATGGTGAAAATGTTAAATTTGATTTGTTATACAATAATTGGATGGATTATATTGTTACAAATATATGTGAACACTTTGTTTCCTCCACATACTGGTATGACTTGTCATACTGACTGTGTTTTATTTTACGACATTTTAGGTATATGATGATATACATGATAAGGGACATGAAGTTAAAGATGAAACCATGTGAAGACATTAATCTAAGTAAGGAGGATTTAGATAGACACTTCTTTTCTATGTATAGTTCTGGTAATATAATTATATGTAAAAGCATTTTGTAAACAATATTTGTGAATTAATGAAATTATTTCCTATTATTTGTTATTTGACTAGTCTAGATCCCTAAAAAAATAGGCAATGATTCTCAACTTGAAGGTCTTTCCTTAATTGGGGGATGCAGAAAGTGAGGTCATTACATTTGGTATTAGAGCTCCAGATTTTCAAAATAATATTTAATGGTTCATAATTCTAAACAATATGTAGAAATATGAGAGAATTATTTGGGTATTTTCTAAAGACTGAGGTGCCTAGAAGGGACCACGACCAGGGGCTGGCAAAATTTTCCTCCGCACCGCTGGTCGTCTTACGAGGACTCCCGGACCTGTACATCCTGCCTAGTCAAAGTCAGAAGTCTTTGCTTGAAATATAATACCTTTAGGGTTCCTTCTCATCTTGATTCATCCACTTCTCATCCTCTTTCTTAATAAACCCAAAAATGGAATTTCCCTATCCTCATCTAAAGTTAGGGTTTTTTAGAAGAAGTAGGACTAACACATACTCTGTCAATTAATGTACATGTGATGTAGAAATGATAATGTACATGTAATGTGGAAATAATAATTGACATGTGATGTGGAGATAATGATAAAGGAAAAAAGAAAACATTATATGGGTTTTCCCTAGGAGGCTAACCTTGGATGGGACTAGGGTTGGTTTGGAAAACCCTAGTGGGTCAAGGGAGATAGAAACCCTAAGAGGTAGGGTGTAGTCCCTAACCCTAACCCTAAAACCCTAATAATGAGAAATGTCAATAGTGTGGTGATATAGTACCCTACCCATATGAACTCAATTGGGGTAACATGAAAGAGAAAATATAAATGTTTCTAGTAACCCATGCATGAAGGATGCATGTGGAAGATAATGAACATAAATGAGTTGAGTGACTCATCCTCCCATGCACGCATGTATATGGAACAAGAAATTAATAAGAAAAGTTTTAAGAAACTTTTGAAGAACATGTGAACTAATATAACTTGCTCAACTAACTCAGATGGATGAATGCAATATGTGTGGGATGTATGATTGGGCCTATCTAATCACTTGGGGTCAAGAGGGCCTATGTATGGTCACTATGGTGGTCGGTGATCTAGCCTAGAAAAGATAATCACCTCGAGCAAAGGCCTATGTATGATTGCCACTATAGTGATAGGTGATTAGGTCAGGGCTTATGCATGCATGATGTCCGTTACAGGGACTTACCCTAGAGAAAGGGTTCCCCACATGAATACTACAGAGAGGGAGTGTCCCATAGAGATTAAGTTGAGAAGTTAGAAAGAAAATGCATGAGTATATACATGAGAAACATAAGTAACCAATGGCTATGTACATGAAGAACAAAATCTGAGCATAACTTGCTTGAACCCCTCATGCTATCTCTGGAGGTTTGGATAACTTAGTACCAAACCCCTGGAGGGGAAGGTCAAGAAAATGTCAAGCCCAAATGGGAAGATCAAAAGAATACCAAGCCTGGATGGGAAGGTATGGAAGTCTACTACATGGACAAAACTCATGAGGGGGTATCTCAGAGATTGAGCAAACAAGATTTGAGAAGTTATAATAATAAAAACAATACATAAAGATGAAAATATGAAACCTTTAGGACTAGTGTGCCAACCTTGGGGTGGGTCAATCCAAGAGTGGGAAGATGACCTATGGGGGAGGCAAAACCTTAAACCATGGGGTCAGGTTGTGGCTAGAGAGTCTAACTTCCTCCTATGAGCCAAGAAGGCATCCTAGGTTAGGACCTTCCCTAGAAAGGTAAGTTGACCAAATCGATTTAAAGATTGCGGTAACTATGAATGCCACCTAATATAAAAAAAGATGAAAGAACCTATATTGAGTGTGATTCTTTGAACTCAAGTATGCCATCTCTTAGGAACGTGAGGAAGAGTCACTACGAAAGTGGCTAACCATATGATACTGAGTCCGGTAAAGAAATGTTGCCATGAGTCCAATGAGAGGACATAAAGTGAATAATGAGCATTATGAGAGATGGAGGAATCCAGTTTAAAGAATTTCATATGAAAATAATGTGCTAGCGATGACCCTTGGGAAGGGTAGAGTCTGAAGTCAATCCTAGGGTCAAGTAGGGAGTATTAAAGGTACATGGACCGATATGATTAGGAGTTGATTGTTCCCTAGATGTACAAGACTATTTGGTCAGGAGGTAACAACTATGTTTGCCCAAGGCCCAGGTCTCAAGAGATTAGCTACCTTCATGATGTTCATGTGGCCAATGGGTGAATGTGAGGGGCACTCTCTAGAGGCATAAGATTGAGATCACTCCAAAAGTACCTATACCCCTAGAGACCTCAAGGAAGTGGGTAAGGCTCATAACACCTAAGGTGTAAATGTAAAAGATAAAAAGAAGTCATGTAGTAATGAAAGGAGTTATTACAGATTTAAGAATATGTGCCTATCTAGCTCAGATCCTAGTCCTCCTCTGTAGCTTTGAGTATATGCGATGACCTAGGTATTGGTCTACCCTCATGGTAGGATCATTAGGTTATCATAAGTCGATGTGTGATCTACCTGTGGGGTAGGATCATCCGACTATATGGCTCTAAGTCTTGGTATACCATTGGGGTAGGACCATAAGGGCTATTGGGGATCTACCATATGTGATAGGTAGTATCCATGTCCACTGCAGGGACAACACAGAGGCTTGGATAGGTTAGGATTGAGTAGTAATTGCTTTATGAAATATGAGAAAGTGGTGGAATTAAAACATATGACAGTTTAGATTCATGTTGAGAACGATTCAACGTAAGAATGAAATTTTAAAATGATGTGCGTACACCGTCTCTGCTCTTGGAATGAGATGAACATTGTATTTGGGCTGCAGTCAAGTATTTATTTCACCTTATTATGAGGGAGAGAGATTGGGTAGACACACGTTGTGCTTAGAATTGATATATGATAATGAATACATAAAGGGTTGGAGGTGTTACCTCAGCCTTATGTGAGAAAATAAATGAATGATAGGTTGAGAGTCTAGGTGAGAAGATAATCACCAAGTGAAATTGAAACCACAAATGAATTTGTGATCACTAAGAGATGATATCATGTAAAAAAAAACTAAAGATGTGGATGAACCTTGAATTGAATTTAAGATACCAATCTAGGTATGATGTGAGGAATTTACATATGAATAAAATTTTATTAAAGATAGTCCAAAAGGGGGTTGTTAATCCTAAGGTTTGAAATTAAGATGAGTTATCATTCACCATGAGCTTACTAGGTGTGAATTTTGGGGACAAATCCCTTTTAAGGAGGGGTGAATGTTATATCTTCAGATTTAATAAAATTGAATTGTATAAATATAAGGCATGTTTGATAAATAAATCCCCTAATGTTATTATTGGGAAAATAACAATATGGATTGCCTTTGTGGTATGGGCGCTTGTGGCACAAGTTAAATAAATAAATGGAATTTGTAAATGAATTAACAACAATGGCCTTTTGTTACGTAAATGAAATAATTGTCAAGTTGTAGAAAGAAATATGATTTATGGTGATTTAGATAATTATAGGATAATTATCCAGTCGAGATTGGCAACACCATTGTTGAGGCACCAAATAAGAATATTTTAGTTTGTCTTTTGCGTACTTGAAAATAATAATGATAAGAAAGAGAATTCTAAAATTGGGATTAAAGGGCATTCCATAACATAAAGGTAATTATTTTCATGAGATGTCTAAAGAAATAGTTTTGTACATAAAATACATCCCAATTAATAACTATGACTTGGGAAAGGTTGTAATGCCATGGAATAACTGCTTTAAAGGATATACCATATAGAGAGATTAAAGAATAATCTAGAATTCTTTATCCAATGAGGCATCATATAGAAATAAATATTTCTTAATGGTTTGTCAAATCCAAATCTTAATAAGATTATGGTGGTGACTCTTCATGATATTTGGATTAAAATAATAAAAACCAAGTGTTTTACATAAAGAAATATAAGAGGAAATATGTTCTTTCTTAGGGCCATGTCTTTTAGTTGGTATTAGATTGAGTAAATAGGAATATCATTTAATAATTTTTCAAGGGAAAAGAATTAGCACGAAGAAAGGGGTGCTTTGGACTCGTGTATATGGTGAGGGTGTAATAGAATTGGCAAATTTATTATTGTATGGGATGACCTATGTTGAGGAGTGTTTTTATATCAACCCTCCCTAGTTAACCCTACTTTGGGGCAAGTTTAAACTTTGTTTTCCTAAACTGGTGATGGGTGATAGACTCCATGAACAAACCGACACACCTCCATATCTCAAGTATATAAGTCCTTGGCCCTGGTCCCTAAACTAGCAACATTGCCTGAGTCCACGCCGCAAGCAAACTCACAACATCTTGGAGACCCCTTAACAAGCTGCTACCAGTCCTTCAAAACCCTTCGATGAACCCTATGTACAAATAGGAGCAGAGGGTGGAGTATTCACCCACCTAGGAAATGAAGGACGATGTTAGGAGGATCGCTAAGCCAGAACCAGCTAATCTCGATCTTCCCCTTCTCTCTATGTGTGATGTGTGTGTGAGGGACGCCAACCACCCTGGTCCTTAACATGTTGTGGGAAGTTGAGTCCTCTTGGGAGAGGCAAAATCCTTAGACTGTTGATCTTGACAAAGTAGAGATGGTAGGGTGTACGCGGGCTACTAGCCTGGTCTTCTTTATCCTCGTGAGCCAACCTGGAGGTGGTGGAGGGTGATTGAGTAGGGATGGTTGTGGAGGAAAGAAGCCTCGAGGACAATGTCCTCGGCTGAGGAGTCTGGCGATCATTGCCACAGTGCCAAAGATGGCTGCATGCCTGTGTTTGTGATGACGACGAGCGGGGATGCGTTCTGTGGACGCGTGAAGGGAAGCCAGTTAGGGACAGTCGGTAGCCCAGCTAAATAAACCAAGTAGCCGGTCGGTCTGGGTATAAAACAAGGATTCAAACCGCACCTAGCACATAGCCAAGCCAATATACATGCCAACCAATGGAAAGGCACCATGTGGCCAAGATTCCATGGTATAAATGTTATTTTTTCTTAATTCATAGAAAATACTAGGAGCACCAGAAAATAGTGAAATTATATATCAATTTGATCAGAAAAATGGGAGGAATACAAAGAAAATATAATTGAGACTTGATAATACTTCCTTTTTGAAAAGTAAGGTAATATATGTGTTTAAGTGAAGATTTATAAATGGAAACCCTAGGTTGGATGTTAAACATGTTGAATACATTAAAAAGCTCTAATTTTATTCTCTTATATGTTATTGAATAAGATGAGAAATAAGTGTGTACATGATAATGATGATGAGCAGTTAGGGTTTCTAATGTGAGTAACCATACATATGTGTAATTAGGGTTTAAGACCATGTCTTGCTATATTGATTGATGAAGTTAATCTCATTTAAGTGTTATAACAAAAAGGATATGATAGATCTGATGATCATGGCAACACTTAATAATAAACAGGGTTCTTGAGTCATTAAATCAATGAATATGGGAATTGAGGTATCGAAGTATAACCCTAAGGATAACTAAAAAAAGGAAACATAAACCCTAGATTAGGGCCAAGTAGGATTTTATTTAATTAAATTTTATGGTGACACTTTAGGGTTGTATACAATTACAGACCATGTTGGTTGATTGGATGTACGCTTGCTTGCTGACTATACTTGATGACTTGGATTGCATAGAGTACACCTAAAATATTCTACATGTCAAAGGTATGTGGTTACACCTAACATTATCTGTTGTAGATTCACACTATTTCTAGAAGGTTTTCCTTGCATGGTTGAAATTATATGCTTGCTTGTTTATTTCATTCCATGCAAACTTTAAAGTGGCTATGATTATCACATTATATATGAACATGACTACCCAAATCTAGGCCACCTCTGGATCTATGGAAAGGCCATCCACCTGAATAGGGGAAGGCATATTCTGGTACTACTATGAATAGGGGGTATATGAGAAGTCACTCGTCTAGATAGGGGGAAACATGATGAAGTCATCCGCCTGGATAGGGAAGACAGTGAATACTGCAGTATGAGGCCCTGAAGGGTTATTACAAAGGGTGGAGAAACCTAGATTGGGTAGTCATGGTGAAAATGTTAAATTTGATTTGTTATACAATAATTGGATGGATTATATTGTTACAAATATATGCAAACACTTTGTTTCCCCCACATACCTGTATGACTTGTCATACTGACCGTATTTTGTTTCATGACTTTTTAGGTATATGATGATATACATGATAAGGGACACAAAGATAAAGATGAAACCATTTGAAGACATTAATCTAAGGAGGATTTAGATATACACTTCTTCTCTGTGTACAATAATGTAATTACATGTAAAACATTTTGTAAACAATATTTGCAAATTAATGAAATTATTTTATATTATTTGTTATTTGACTAATCTGGATCCTTAGGAATATAGATAATGGCCCTCAACTTGAAGTTCTTTCCTTAATTGGGGGACACAGAAAGTGAGGTCATTACACTAGAGCTTCTAGAGAAGGTACAACATCAAGAAACCAAAACTTAGAAGAACATGGTAAATAGAGATGGAGATCATCGATTTTAAACATAGAAGCATGAGTTTTAGGCATGTAGCAAGCAATATATGAGAGGGGTTTATTAAACTCACCTCTAGGAAGGTGGACAGGTTCAAGTAGCAAGGTTCTCAAGATAGAGAGACTGGTTTCTCCAACAAAGCTCCTATCTCAAGAAAGAAGTACTTCTCCACTTTAGTAGTGAAAAACCCTAGCAAAAGAAAATGGAGATGAGGCGTTTAAGGGCTCTAGGTGGGGTTTCACCAAGGAATTTCATGGTTCTGACCTGGAAGAAGATGGAAGGAAGATGAAGAGCATTAAAATAGGGAAGTAAAGGAGGAAACTTACTAGTTTTGGTCAAAATCACCAAGAAGGAGCTTTAGAAACCCTAAATAGAGCAAATTCGAAACCCTAAGAGTTTTCTTCACCAAGGTAAGCATCCTCTTTTATCTTGGGACAACACCTTCATGGCCAAACAGAGTAGGAATGATGCTCTAAGCTAGAGGAAAGATAAATAGAAGAGTTTTCAAATAGGGAGGTGGGATGGGGTAGATATGGCTTAAAGAAGGGGGCAAGCATGAGGCGTCTATGGGACTTTCCATGTCTCCTTAGCCTAAGGCTTCATGGCCATGCAAGAGGACAACTCATAGAGACTTCTTGAATATCAAATATCAGTTATAAAATCCCATGGAGACTTATAGGCCATCCCCACCGACCTCCAATCAAAGGAATAACCCCATTGGTAGATAACTTTTAAAGATAAGCTCATTTATAAAGAGAGTAACCCCTAAAATGCCCTTGGAGAGAAACACCTTCAAACTAAGGTGAAACTAGGTTCCCCATAGTTCAAAATGTTGAGAATGGTAAGCGAATATCTAAGGATTATAATGCATGTGATGATTTGCAAGGAAATCCTCCCAATTGGGTAAATTGCATAAAAGTTCAGAATGTACCTAAAATTACATAACTTACACAAACAACATCCAAAATGAACCAAATTTGAAACTTAGGCTCATTTTATGATTTCAAAAATGTCACAAAGTTTTATTAAGGTTTAGGGAACTAAATAATGGTAATTAATCTTATTTAATACATTAAGCAAGGTTTGGGGCCTTGCACTTCTAGCACAAATTTATTTACCATTGTTCCACTTAAGTGATGATTTTGCATTAAGATCCTTAAATAAGCTTTTTCTGAGGTATTTGTGCATAAAACCTTACATTGATATAATTAGTGAATAAATATTCACCAAACCGCTATAAATTCTACAATTTAAACATCAAGGCCAAAAAAAGGATAGAAAGGAAAGGAAAAGCTTAGAAAAAGGGTCAAAAAGAGAACATGTCCAAGTTACAGTATGTTACAGAACTCCATCCCTTAAAGAAGATTTCATCCTCTAAATAAAAAGCAAATAGAGGAGGGTTAGTATGCAACAACTTATCTTTAACTCCCAGGCTATTTCCTCCAAACCATAAAAACTCCCACCAAAACTTTCACTAACTCAAACTCCTTATTTTTCAACTACTTAACTTGGGAGTTCAGAATCTTCTCAAGAAACTCCACATAGGTTAGGTTCACATGGATCGCTAAGGGTTCCCCTATTAAGATTTCTTTTTATTATATATAAAATAGTTAGCATTTTAGGCCTATTTATATTATATCCATTATGATATTACATCATCATCATCATTATTATTTTAATCATGTCTCATTATATTCAAAAGAGTTATATTTCATTATTATGCTTGAAACCATATATATTTCTTATTTACCTCATTATAAGTTTTGGTACAATTAGAGTTTGCTCAATTATCTCAACATGCCTTATTATATCTGATCATTATCTTTAATAATTTGTTTTTAGACTCCATTATCACCTTATTAAATTATATCTGATTATTTTGTATGAAATAATGCACTTTATCCAATTTTCTACAATTAATCCAAATAATGTCACATAAATCACTTATATCTATATTAAACATTGTCACATTAACTTTCTTGCTCACATTAATGTCATCATTAATCATTTTCTCAGATTTATTTAGTTATTATGGTTGATTATGTACTTTTATGTGAATCTAGTTACTTCCTATCCATATTGAAGTCATTATATATATTTTAGTGATCTAGGTGGGACATATTACATATTAATGATTTAATTCACATACTAAGTAATGATTAGGTGATTAATTAGGCATGTATTAGAGAAAAAGGTGATATGCATTTCATAATGATGACCTAATTAATCTATGTTCAGGTGATTATATATCATTTAAGTGTATTAATGCATATTATCTGATTATGACACATAATGTTATTAATGTATCAAGAATATCATTAAGGATGTAGGTTAAGGTTAGATTATTACAACTTAGAGTTTTGGTCAATATAATCATTATTCTTCACCTATAAATTCTTAGTATGCATTAAATACAAGATTAGGTTAGAATTGTCTTGCTCATCATTTCATTAGGGTTTATTGGTCTAAGAAATGTTTAGCCTCATGTGTACCCACTATTAGTATTATATGTGAGTTACTCATTATGTGCATTATACATTCATTAGGGTTCAAACATGTGAACTATTCATTAGATGACCATTATATGTTCATTAATGTATAAACAAGCATGTCTGGATATAACTATGACTTCTTTGGTCAAAACTAAGGATCTAAGAAAACTATCCTCCTAATCATGGAGTTAGAGTTTCTAGAGTATCTAGATTTTGGTATGTTACAAGACTCCATCCTATTTAAAAGGATTTTGTCCTCCAAATCTAACTACCCAAACATCATCAAACCAACTACTGTCTACCCCTTAAAAGGTTTGACCTAGCAAGACAAACTAATCTAAATGTAAAAGGGTGAGTCTAACTATTAAAAGGGTGAGTCTAACTAAACCATGTACAAGATCCATCATGCTTCCACTGCACACTCTGATTTCTTATTAAACACCAAACTTCAAAGTCTAGGTTCTTAGGGATAACTGTCCAAACATGTGGTTCTATGGGAAATAAGGGAACTCTATTGTGTATTCATCCTCAAACAAGTCATTGCATCTAAAAGACAAGGTCAAGAAATTACGTTATTAGGAGTATCCAACTTAGGTTTATAAGGCTACTACTATCTATAGGCATGCTATTTTAGACAATGAGTATTGGCTCAGGCCAGACAGGTATCATATGGTTCTGGAAGTCCTCGTAAACCAAGGTAGTGGTGCAGAGGAAAATCTTGCAAACACGCAAACCATGGTCCTTTCTAGACACCTTACCTTTCAACTTATTCCATAATAGATGCCTAATAGGATCATCACGTTATGATTAACTAAACATGTTTCTAATGTGAAACTCTCATGATACTAAATCAATCCTCTCGTCATCTCAAGATTAGCATATATCAATTCTAGGACAAATGTGTCACTTAAAGAGGAACTATATGAGGCAAGGGTTCTAATTAGGGAGACAAAATTGAAACAGTTACATTCCTACTAACCTAGCTCTGATACCATGTTGTAAGGAGTGGGACCCTAGAGGGGATCCACTCCCTACTAAAAAAATTTGAAGAATAAAACATCCATTCCAAACACACTCAAAGGCGTGCTAGAATAGGTGTAAAATTTTCAAACTTCAGTAAATGGTATTAAAAAAAACCAAAGTGTAGCAGAGGAATTAAACAAGTGACTATATTTAATTTTCATAAAAGATTACAAAAGTACATCATAATCTCTCATATGAGTTTACATGTGTGAAACAACATAAGGATCTAAGTAGAAGGAAGTTTAGACTATATCAAATCTGCCTCCAAGTAATATATCCAAGAGCTAGGTCCATGTTGTAAGCTCTGTTCTCCTTGGTGATGTTCAACACCTCGATCTAAACCTGGGTGGTTGGGAAAACACCCAGCAAAAGGGAAAGGAAAACAAAGTATGTGTCAACAAATATAAATAGGATATCAAGGAAAATAAAACATGTAAATAAAGGCTAATTTTCATTATAAGATGAAGATTTCAAGACTATGAGGCTATTTTTAAACAGATGCTTGCCATAAACAAAATATAATAAAAGGATTGCATGCATGATAATTATGACTACCTTAACTAAGTAGGGTTGAGGCACCTACTGGACCTCAACCTGTAGGTGAGGAGAGAATTAATACATTCCCAGTCACCTACGCATATTTTATTGGGGGATTCCCTAGGGCGAATTAACACATGCCCTATATATGGGTGTTTGTACATAAATACTACTACTATAGCTAAATAGTCCATAAAATCAACATGCTAGAAAAGAAATCATGACAAGTAAAAGCATCACATATTTAAAACATGCTAGTGGGGTATACGACCCAAGAAAAAGAATATCAATACTGATTTTGAGGCAATTTAACAAAAGAATCATGAATAGAGGGAATAGGGTTCATTAAAGCGTCATTAGGGAAATATAGGGTATGATTGCAATTATCCCAAAAGAGGGTGTAAGGAATGCACATGCCTCTCTTACTGATATCAATTACTAACTTTCACCACTTTAATCGGGTCCAAGTTCCTCTTTGGCTACTTTCAATGTATTAACATGTATTAGAGTACATAATGCACATTAATGTATAGAAACCCTAATTTTAGACCTTTTCATCAAAACTCGGATTTAGACGCTTAAAGCATCACCAATGAACCTATTAAGTTCTCTTGATCAAGAAAATATATTTTTATGTTAATTTTGGAGTTATGATAATTAAGATGTAATATTTTTGGATTTTATGTATTAAATTCATTTTATAAAAACCACCCTTCGTCAAACCTTGAAAATATTTTTATTAGATGGAGATAAATTTTCTAATTCTAAAACATATTTATTTATTAAATTTGGATAAGTAGATTGAAAGATATGAATTTTTCAATTTGAACAAATCACGAAATGACAAGTCATAAATCTTCGAGAGAGAGAAAGAGTGAGAGAGAGGGAGAAAACACTATTTGACCCAAGATCAGGGTTGGAGTTGTATAGGTAACCAGCATAGGTAACCAAACTAGAGGTTCTAGAGAAGGTCAAACATCAAGAAACCAAAACCTTAGAAGAACATGGTAAATAGAGATGGAGATCATCGATTTTAAACATAGATCATGGTTTTAAGCATGTAGCAATCAATATTTGAGAGTGGGTTATAAAACTCACCTCTAGGAAGGTGGACAAGTTCAAGTAGCAAGGTTCCCGAGCTAGAGAGACTAGTTTCTCCAACAAAGCTCCTATATCGAGAAATAAGTACCTTCTCCACTTTAGAGGTGAAAAACCCTAGCAAAAGAACACATAGATGAAGTGTTTAAGGGCTCTAGGTGGGGTTTCACCATGGAAGGTCATGGTTCTAATCTAGAAGAAGGTGGGAGGAAGACAACATCATAAAAATAGGTAAGAAAAGGAGGAAACTTACCAATTTTTCTTGAAATCACCAACAAGGAGCTTTAGAAACCCTAATAGAGAAAATTCAAAACCCTATGAGTTTTCTTCACCAAGGTAGACACCCTCTTTTACCTTGAGATAGCACCTTCATGGCCAATCAGAGTAGGAATGATGATCTAAGCTTGATGAAAGAGATGGAGAACAAGAGTTTTCAAATTGAGAGGTGGGAAGGGGTAAATATGGCTTTTTAAAGAAGGGGGCAAGCATGAGGTGTCTATGGGACTTTCCATGTGTCCTTAGCCTAGGGCTTCATGGCCATGGAAGAGGACAGCTCATAGAGTCTTATTGAATATAAAATATTGATTCTAAAATTCCATGGAGACTTTTAGGCCATCCCCACCGACTTCCAATCAAAGCAATAACCCCATTGGTTGATAACTTTTAAAGATAAGCTCATTTATAAAGGGGGTAATTCCTAAAATACCCTTGGAGAGAAACACCTTCAAACCAAGGTGCAACTAGGTTCCCCATGGTTCAAAATATCAAGAATAGTAAGGGAATATCTAAATATTATAATGCATGTGATGATTTACATAGAAAACATCCCAATTGGGTAAATTGCATAAAAGTCCAGAATGTACTTAAAATTACACAACTTGAACAAACAACATCAAAATTAAACAAAATTTGAAACTTGGGCTCATTTTATGATTTCAAAACACATCACAAAGTTAGATCAAGATTTTGAGCACTTAATTATGGTAATTAAGCTTATTTCATACATTAAGCAAGGTTTGGGGCCTTGCACTTCTAGCACACATTTATTTACCATTGTTCCACTTAAGTGGTAATTTTACATTTTAGATCCTTAAATAAGCTTTCACTGAGGTATTTGTGCATAAAACCTTCCATTCATATAATTATTGAATAAATATTCACCAAACCACTATAAATTTCACAATTTAAACACCAAGGCCAAAAAAAGGATAGAAAGGAAAGAAAAAGCTTGGAAAAGGGTCAAAAAGAGATTATGTCCAAGTTTCAGTATGTTACAGATGGTATACAACAATTCCTTGCTCAGATTTTGTCTCGTCGGCGTCTCTTTGATCTCAAACAGTCTATTGAAGCCTCTATTTTTTGTATCAATTCCAATATCGAGGATGACCAATATGCCACTACCATTCAGGTCCTATGCTCTAACTATATCGCTCTTGCCACTGTTGCCAATGATCATGATCAGAGCAAAGTTAAGATTTGACCAATGTGAGTTCCAATTTGACCTTCAGTAAGGCTCCAATTGGTTTGTTGTAACTAGTCCAGAAAACTTATGAACTGAAGTTCTTTAGAGTAAGTATTGGAACTTGAGTTCTGTGAGTTCCAGTGAGTTATAGACTTACATACAAAATACAGTTCTTGAGTTCTCTCTTAAAAAGACTGAAAAATGAGTTCCGCGACATGTAGCAACTTTTTTATATAATTATATTCTCCATTGGTCATAAGTGACATATGTAAAATATTTATGATTAGAAATATTCACAGTGTGGATATAGTTCATTGCTAAAACCATCACATAATATGACCAAATATCATACACTATAATCATACTATGTAAAATATTTTACACTATAACTGCCATTATCAGGGTGATTCACAAAATAAAAAATAGAAACATCATGAAAAAGAAACAGACCACACCATGTGAAAATAATGTGATTTACCTAATATATTTTTATTCTTCATGTTTGAACAATACGATGTGAAAATGATAATTAGCTATAACCATGGACGAATAACATAGTAAAAATTCCCTACAAAAATAATGTAAAAATTATTATCGTATACTGTGTTAAATAATGATGAATCAAAACTTATATTTACAAGCACATGAAATGCATATATTATTACAACACTTTGTATACACAAATTGAAATAAAAATATTATAATGTGATTTTAATCATAATATTTAATAATTATACCATAATAAAATATTTTTAATGGAGCAACATCTGCACCATAACCATTTGTTGATGTTATTATGATTTGAGAATATTATGATTTTTACGAGTATGATTCTTTTCTTATGTCTTTGTCATCCTTACTTATTTATATGACATAATAAAAATTAATAATTATGTTAATGATTTCCATATTTACACTTACAACAAACCAATCACATAAAAGTGAACGAAATTTAAGTTCGAAAAAATGAGCTAGAGTTCCCAGAAAATGAGTTCCACGGAACTCATGACTTACACCAAACCAATAGGAGCCTAATGACTTCAAAAGTTCAACAAGGGCCATTTTTAGATTATCGTTACTACTTTGTGGATTTTTCAAATTTGCAAAAAAATCATATTTTTCTTTCATAATATTATTTGTCATACACGCCTCCAAGCACTTCCCTAGTCATACTACATTCTTGAAAAAAAAATCTAATAATTAGGGGTGAGCATTCGATTAATTCAATCAGTTACGGTTAATTTAGTTGAGTTAAATGGTTAATTTAGTTCATTATTTCAATAACTTCAAGTGTTTTTAATATCCAACTATATCAATATATCTATAGAAAAAGGATCATAAGCTTGGTTCGGTGCCCACACTTTCATAAATAACAGTTCATTCCTCCCATATACGGCATGCATGAAAGGCCTTAATTATATTCCATTTTCATGAGTACTTCTTAATCGATCACATTCATATTATATCTCGTTGTAGTCTATAAAGCGGCAATATGAACATACTTTTCATTTATTCAAGAAATGATAATTTGTTGTGAAGAGGTCATACGTCACATCATTCTTGGTTCTATTAGGATGTGATTAAATCTTACCACTGCAAAAGACACAGTCTAAGGCTCCGTTCAGCAAAGCGTTGGCATTCATCGCCCGCTGGATTGCCACTGCTTCCATTTGACGCGATGAAGAAAATTTAAAAACAAACGCTTCGGAACGCTGGATCAAGTAGAAAAAACGAGCGTCAATTCACTGTCATTTTAATACCAGCGTTTGATGGCGTTTGATGTCTGTCCGAGATAAACCAACGCTGCCCGGTTGCTACCAGACGCGTTGCGGAACGGAGCCTAAGGCTTTGTTCGGCAGCGCGGCTGTTTCTATTGTGACTGTTGGACGCTGAGGTTGCATTCTCACGTGCTATCTCGGCAGCATTTAAACGCTTTAACTGAAACGACGACAATTGACGGTGCCTTACTTCTGTACATCTGTGCATTGACGAGCGGCCAGTTTCTCAGAATTCTCATTGCGTCAAAAAGACGCGGTGATCGAGCAAGTTGGGGAGCGTCCGCGTTGGAAGCTGTGGCTTTACGAAACGCAGCCTGAGTATTATTCACTGCAAGAAAACTCTGTAATGAGAAATCTTGCACGCATAACGACTGTTCCACGCCCTTTGTCCAAAATTACACCGTCAAGTGTCGCGGCCACATAGCTTGAGTTTGGCGTAGCGTTTCTTTCTGTATTTTTTGGCTGCCCGCGATTCATAAACCTGCCCTAACACAGAGTAACGCATTGCTGAACAACACCTAATATCAGTGGTTCATTGTCCATGGTGTGTACGTAATTGTTGCTTTTTTCTTGAGTGATCGTCCAAAATCGAAGTGAAGCACTAAATGGATCTTATAGGTTAAAGAATTAGTTGTGAAGATTTTCTTTTCATTGTAAATATTTTTTTAAGAATGAAGGAGCAACGGATATTTTTGTTATAAAAAAAGGAAAATGAGGAATTTACAACCTATATTTTAATGAGTGTTATAGAAGACTACATAAAACAAACATTTTCTGAAGCCTTTACTTTATCATAAATTACCTTTGGACACAAATAAAATTTGACCATCAGACCAAACCAACTGATTAGGTATGGCCTCTATGGGTATAGTGGTCAAGTTTGGTTTGAAAAATGTCCATACCATCCTTAACTGGTCTAGTCATACTATGGATAATTGATTACACAGTCAGACCAAACTAGACCATATATATATATATATATATATATATATATATATATATATATATATATATATATATATATATATATATATATAGAGAGAGAGAGAGAGAGAGAGAGAGAGAGAGAGAGAGAGAGAGAGTCAGGCTAGTGTACACTCGAGTGTACCAGAGGCACCGTACACCTCAGTCATTTTTGAAGATGTAATAAATTTTTGAAAAATCTAAACTGTTGATCTTCTCAATTATCATAAGAACATACTATATAATAAATTTTAGCTCATTTGGACACTTATAGTTCATGCATCTAAAGGAGGCAAAGATCAAGCATTTCAAATTAGTTTTGTGCGTCGATTTTGTTGTCTTTGGATGAGTGACTTACACTCATCCAAATGAGTTCAATTTTGTATGTGACCTATTATTATTGTAACCAAGAAGATCAATGGATTAGATTTTGAAAAAACATGGTCTAGATAGAAAAACACCATTGGGGTGTACGGCGTGATCTGTACACTCGAGTATATTCTAGCCTGACTCTCTCTCTCTCTCTCTCTATATATATATATATATATATATATATATATATATTGTTTATTCATTACCCACGCGGGTAGACAGATTTTCACTACCCGTTGTCTACTCGCACATCTAAAAGAGTAACTATATGGTACACAGGAGTAACTCTTCTGATATAAAAAGTAACTGTATAGATATAAAAAGTAACTATATGACTAAAAAAATAACTGCGCAGAAAATATACAATCAATAAATATATGGACGGGTTTTTTTTTTTTTGGTGGGGCAAATGATATTATTTTTTGATCAATTTTTTTGGGGAGCTAGATAAAATGCTCCCCTACAATTGTGGAAAAAAAATGATGGGAAGGGTGTGTGGGTAGCTACCCGCGCGAATATTAGAGATAATCCCGTATATATATATATATATATATATATATATATATATATATATATATATATATATATATATATATATATATATATATATATATATATATATATATATATATATATATATATATATATATATATATATATATATATATATATATATATATATATATATATATATATATATATATATATATATATATATATATATATATATATATATATATATATATATATATATATATATGGGGCAGTCCTTCTCACACCTCAAGGACTCACCATGTCATTTTCCAGTCCTGTTCCCTGCTACCAACAATGTGGCCGAATACGAGAATTCTAGGGTTGACACACGCACTCGATCTTGGAGTGGAGTTTCTCACCTTGGTAGGAGATTCCCAACTTGTGATCCACCAGACTCTTGGCAAGTCTCGTGCTCTTGATACATGACTATCCGAGTACGCTAAGTTTACGCAGTCCTGACTTCTGAAATTCAAGGAGGTCACTCACGTCTCCCAGAAGTCAGAATGCGTTAGCCGATGCGCTCGCCCGTTCCGCCGTGTCAGTGAGATGGCCGATACATTCTAGTGAGGAGACAATCACAGTCAAGCGCCTGCACACACCTTCGCTAGAATCCAAGAAATATATATATATATATATATATATATATATATATATATATATATATATATATATATATATATATATATATATAGGGATTATCTTTAATACCTGCGCGGGTGTCTACCCGCACATCCTTCCCATCATTTTAAAAAAATCACAATTGCAGAGGAGTATTTTATCTAGCTCCCCAAAAAATTTGATCCAAAAATAATATCATTTACCTCACCAAAATAAAAAAACCCATCCATATATTTACTGACAGTATATTTTCTGCACAGTTACTTTTTTAGTCACATAGTTAATTTTTATATCAATATAGTTACTCTTTTGATCAAAAGAGTTACTCTTGTGTACCATATAGTTACTCTTTTGGATGTGCGAGTAGCCAGCAGGTAGCAAAAATCTGGCTACCCGCGCTGCTAACGAATGAACAACCATATATATATATATATATATATATATATATATATATATATATATATATATATATATATAGACACACACATATGCATATATATACACATATGTATACATACATATATATACATATGTATATATATACCACCCTTCCGGGCGTTCGGCCTTCGCCACGGGCATGGAAGAGGGGGGGGGAGAAATCTTTGTCTCTTAATTCCATATATACATATATATACATATATATATATATGTATATATATCTATGTATATATACACACATATATATAGATATACATATACATATATATAAATATATATACACACATATATATATATATACATATATGTATATATATACATGTATATATGTATGTATATATATATATATATATATATATATATATATATATATATATATATATATATATATATATATATATATATATATATATATATATATATATGAGATAAAATTTGTTACCCGCGCGGGTACAGTACTCTCGCCACCCATCACAGAGACGTGGTGGCAGAGCTGTAATTAACCCCCAGCAGCATCACTCCCGCAACCCAGACTTCAGCGGAGAACGGCGGAAACAGCAAGAAAAGGGCGGAAAAAAGCGGAAGTAAAATCCGAACTCCTTTTCTCAATCCGCTGCCCTCCCCAGCGATTACTCCCATTGTCACGCAATCTCATCGGAGACGAAGGCATCACCATCTCCTCCTTCGTCGCCTCCTTCAGTCATTCCTTCATCAACTCGTCTGTTACTCAGATATGACGAGGACGAAAAAATCCTCACGGAAATCGTCGACATTGCCTCCATGGAGGAGGAATAGACCGACAGTGGTCGAAGATGACGACGACGGCTTCAAAACGCATCAGTTTCAAGCCGCCGAGAAGATGGCAACACAGACCGAAGAAGCGGGAAAATCACCATCGGCAACGGAAGAGGAATTACAAAAACAGGCAACTCCGACAACTCAGAAAGGGGATAAGAAAGACTCTACCAAGGCCAAAGAAGCGGAAGAAGAGGGAAAAGAAGAAGCTACAGAAATGGATAAGGGGTTTGCTTCTGGTACTCCCAAGACAATACAGAAAGGGATAAAAATGGGAGTTGCGATGGCTACTGGAGGAGATAAGCAAGTTACTTGTTCGACACCTCAGACACAAAAGAAAGAAAGAAAAAAGGTGTTACGGCTCCCCCATGGATCAAACCTCCATCAAAAAGTGCAAAGCGCAGTAAGGATGCAACTGCTGGTCGTAGAGGCAAGGTAGCTACTGAAGAGAAAGAAGCTGAGGGAAACAAAACGCAAAAAGAACAACAGGGTAATTTGTATTTGCGTGCAGGAGACTATGGTTGTGTCATTGGCCTTCGCTGCATCTTTCCACTCTTTTATAATTGAGCAACTATTACATAATGCATGAGTAACTGAAAGAAATAATTAAGTAACTATAATTTATGCTTGAGTAACTAATACATAATGCTCCGGTAACCAATAGTAATGCTTGTGTAAGTGTAATTTAAGATTGGGTAACCATTACATAATCATTGAGTAACCAAGGGTAATTCTTGAGTAACTGTAACTTATTCTTGAGTACCTGTAACTTATGCTTGAGTAACCATTACTAGATGCTTGAGTAACTGAAAGAAATGATTGAGATACTGCAATTTAAGCTTGGGTAAGTATTACATAATGCTTGGGTGACTGAGAGTAATGCTTGAGTAATTGCAATTAATTTTTGAGTAACTATTACAGAATCTTGAGTAACCGAATGTAATGCTTGGTTAACTGCAATTTTTGCTTGAGTAACTATTATATAATACTCGATTAACCGATAGTAATGCTTGAGTAACTGAATACAATTTTTGAATAACTATTACAAAATACTTGAATAATTGAAAGAAATGCTTGAGTATTTATTTCTGAAACAATATTGTTAAATGCAACATTCTTCAAGTAACTCTCTTCGTATGCAGAAGAAAAAAAGGTTAGTGAAGAAAAAGTAGAAAAGGATAAGAGAACACAAAAGGGAGAAGGAAAAGCAACTGAAGATAAAGGTAAAAATCTACGAAATTTAAATTGTTTTGATTTTCAGTAACTGCAAGTAAGGCTTGACTAACCGAACCTACTGCGTGAGTAACTGAAACTAATGCTTGAGTAGCTGAACATAATGCTTGAGTAACTGAGTCTAAAGCTTGAGTAACTGAATATAAAGCATGACTAACTGAATATAATGCTTGAGTAACTGAGCCTAAAGCTTGAGTAAATGAATATAAAGCATGAGTAACTGAACATAATGCTTGCGTAACTGAACATAATGCTTGAGTAACTGCAGGGAATGCATGAGTAACTGAACATAATGCTTGAGTAACTAAACATTATGCTCAGTTACTCATGAATCTGATGCTTGAGTAACTGTAGGGAATGCATGAGTAACTGAACATAATGCAACATTGAGTAACCGAGGGTAATGCTTGAGTAACTGTAATTTATGCTTGAGTAACTATAATTTATGCTTGAGTAACCGAGGGTAATGCTTGAGTAACTGTAATTTATGCTTGAGTAACCATTACGTAATTCTTGAGTAACTGAAAGAAATGCTTTGATTAACAACAATTTATGCTTGAGTAACTATTACATAATGCTGGAGTATTGTTAAGCTGAGTACTACATTCTTCAAGTAACAATATTCGTATGCAGAAGACGAAAAGGCTAGTGAAGAAAAAGTGGAAAAAGATAAGAGAACATAAAAGGCAAAAGGAAAAGCATCTGAAGAGAAAGGTAAGAATCTTAGTTGAAATTGTTTTGAATTTCAGTTATTAAATTGCTGTTACAAAATAAACATTATGTTTGAGTAACTGAACTAGATACTTGAGTAACTGAACATAATGCCTGTAACTCCATTACTTAGCTGATCTGATTCAGTTACTCAAGCATTTTGTCAGTTACTCAACCTTTGCTTGAGTAACTGAACATCAAGCTTGAGTAACTGAACCAGATGCCTGAGTAACTGAACATAATGCTTCAGTAACCGAGAATAATGCTTGTGTAAGAGGAATTTATGCTTGAGTAACTATTACAGAATCATTGAGTAACCGAGGATAATGCTTGAGTAACTGTAATTTATGCTTGAGTAACCATTACATAATTCTTGAGTAACTGAAAGAAATGCTTTGATTAACAACAATTTATGCTTGAGTAACTATTACATAATGCTGGAGTATTGTTAAGCTGAGTACTACATTCTTCAAGTAACTATATTCGTATGCAGAAGACGAAAAGGCTAGCGAAGAAAAAGCAGAAAAAGATAAGACAATACAAAAGGCAAAAGGAAAAGCATATGAAGAGAAAGGTAAGAATCTTAGTTGAAATTGTTTTGAATTTTAGTTATTAAATTGCTGTTACAAAATAAACATTATGCTCTAACAATAAATTTTAATATGTTTGCAGTGGGAGTAAATAGACTGTACCACAGGTGCTTTTTAAAGAGCTACATCAACACCAGCAAGAACATGGTGTATACAGAAGAACAACTTATGATGCTGAGCTCAATAGCCTTTGCAAACCTCGTGAAGATGCCAAATCTTGCAGTTGACATACGCTTGTTAGAGGATTTAATAGATAGATATGTCAATGAAGACATATTTTTGCTGGCCAACGGAGAGGAAAGAAGGATGACAGTAGAGGACATGGGGATAATTCTAGGTATCCCCAACAAAGGTCTAGAAATAAACTAAAGGAAAGATTCTAACATAGTAAAGTTGATATGGCAAGAGTTTGCCAAAGCGACTAGTAAAAATAGAAAAGAAGGTGAGACCTCAAAGAGGTTGAGAGAAAAGGATGTCCTGCATAAGGACAACTTAACAAATCTTTGGCAAGAATATGCCAAATCCAACAATTCAGCTGACAATGAAAATATGTGTCGCGCGTGGATTTTGCACCTACTGGCAACATTCCTAATCCCAGACACCAGCTACTGCGCACCAATATACATTATCCACTACCTAGATGATGTCACTGCCACTGGGCAGATGAATTGGGCAAAGCTGGTGCATGGGAGTATCTTCAAGAATATGAAGATGCTGAAGGAGAATGTCCAGCTAAGAAGGAAAGGAGATAAAGGGGCTAAGAACACCCTGTACACATCAGGTTGTGTCATGTGCCTATGCCTAAGTGAATAATCTCATATTAATCTATATTGATACAATGTTGGTTATGGTGGGGCAGTTACATATGCATTATATTTTCTACATGTTACATGCAGGTTTGGGCATATGAGATGACAAAGATGGCAAAACCAACATTCCTTGACTCCAAGCCAAGGATAAAGAAGTGGGCTGCGCCGGTCGAGAAATTGATGGAATTAGGGGCAGTGGACCCCAAGGATGTAAGATTACCTAAACTTTGTTACAAAATCAAATATACAACATAATGATACATGTTTTATTTTGTGAAACATTAATTTTATTTATATGTTGTACATGTTTGTCAAACAATAGTGATAGACCAGGGAGATGATTGGCAGGCTGCAAAATCATCAAAGGACATGCCAGACAAATGTAAGCCAACAACCAAAAAGGCACCAGCAAAGCCAATCATCGAAGAAGCATACACTCCTGAAACTCCACCCTAGAGTCAAGAATCCAGATGTTGGAGGAAGAGCTCAAAATACAGAAGGAGATCTGTACAAGAATAACTGTTGAGAAATTCACTGAGCTGCAGATTGAGAATAAAAGGCTAGAGGAAAGAATAGCCAAGTTAGAAGAAGAAAATAAAAATCTAAAAAGAAAGTTTGAAGATGATGGTGGAAAATCACAGTCACCTGAAAGTGGATTCAAAGAATTTGCAGAGGGTTCTGCCTGTGTGAATGTAGATGAACAGAAAGACACACCGACAAAGGATGTCAACCCACCAACGAAGCGAAGAAGGCTGACCCTCAGGAGAAAATACGTGTATTCAGAGGATGACAGTGATGACATGAACAATACTGACGAAGAAGATAAGAAAGAAACTGAAGAAAAACCAAAAACTGCAGAAGATGAAAAACAAAAGAAACAAGAAGAAGCTGGCAAACTGCAGGAAAAGATAGTACATGCAGATGAAGGGCATAAGGAGCCCATAAAAAGATTGAAGAAGAAGAAGAACGTGGAAGAACTAAAAATAGGAAGTATAGAGAAAAATGTGAAGAAAAGAAGGGAGGAAAAGGTAAGCTTCATCTCCAAGTGTAACATACCTACAAGTAATTCTTGAGTAACTGAAGCTAAATATTGAGTAACTGAATCTAATGAATGAGTAACTGAAACTAAAGCTTGAGTAACTGAACATCAAGCTTGAGTAACTGAACCTGAGTAACTCCAACATAATGCATGAGTAACTGACAGTAGATGCTTGAGTAACTGAACCTGAGTAACTCCAACATAATGCATGAGTAACTGACAGTAGATGCTTGAGTAACTGAACATAATGCTTAGGAGGAACACTGCAGAAGATCATCTGTTTGTTAGGGTAACTGAACATAATGCTTGAGTAACTGAATATAATGTTAGGGTAACTGACAGTAGATGCTTGAGTAACTGAATATAATGTAACACTGCAGAAAATATCAGTTTGTTATGGTAACTGAACATAATGCTTGAGAACTGAACCTGATGCTTGAATAAATGAACCTAAAGCTTGAGTAACCGAGAGTAAGACTTGAGTAACTGAACCTGATGCTAGAGTAAAAGAAATTAATGCTTGAGTAACTGAAGTAACTTGTGCAAAATGATGATTGATTCTAATATGGATTGCTCTATTAATGTTGACAGCAAGATGTCAAATTTCATAGGTTTTGAACATTTCAAGACAAAAGAATCCAAAGAAATTGTCCATCACTTCATGGAAAACACAGAAGAAATGTAAGAGAATTGGTTATTGTAAACTGTAACTATGATAAAACATTACTGTTTCAATATCCAACTCGTATGTATAACATCTATAAAAATAATTGGCAGGTCAAAACGAGAATGGAAATTCAGTGAAGACACTTGGTGCACGGGGAAGGACCTCGCCGCCCTCCTGTACAAGGATAAAAAGATGCAATCACCTGTAAGAAACAAGAACATGGTGTAATTCTTTGAAATGGATAATTTGGATTGCTAAACTAAGAAGGCTTTTGGTTTTCTTCAGGTTCTCGACTGCTTTGTACAGATGCTCAAGGAGAGCACAAGCAAACAGAGGAAGAAGGGGTTGACGTGGCACTGCATGAGCACTTATGCTCCGGTAAGACAAATAAACTTTGTATACAAATTTATATGAAATTACAATATAGAAACACAAACATAGACTTAAGGATGTAAATGTTTAAATTCTGCATTTTCAACAAAAGCTATCATTTAATGTCGATGACATCACCCTGGAACAAATTGACATGCTATCTCCACTCTTCAACGTTCCATTGAAAGATTGGGACGCAATGGACTCGGTGTTCACAATACTAAACAACGACAACCACTGGCACTTGTACGAAGCAAGTTTCAGGGATTTTGCACACTGGTCTTATAACTCAATGAGTTGGAGTAACAAATCAAGAAAAGAATTCAATAGATGGGTTAGTGATCTGTAAAAATTAACTCTATTAGTATTGGTTGTGGATTCAAATGAGTAATGTTCTTTTTGATAATGAATAAACATTTTGTTTTTTTAATGCAGGTGGGTATAGTGCACGAATTCTTTAGGGGTGCACTGGAAAAGGGGAGCCAGTTGTCGCAGTGGGAACGGGAATACCCGAACTGCCCACAACAGGAAGAAGGCTCACTTGACTGTGGGATCTTCTTCATGAAGTACCTAGACTGCCTAGTCAATGGAAAAAGTATGGACTTCACCTGTAAAGACATACCGGCAATAAGGGCTGAGATTTTTCAGCGAATGATGGCAAGGGGTCAACTGCAGCCCCTAAAAGAGGATGAAAAGGATGAAAGAGAAGACATCAAAGAAGTTAAATCTGATGAGATCAAGGGGGCAGCTGCAGCCCCTAAAAGAGGAGAGGATGAAACAGAGAAACAACAAGAAACAATGAAGAATGAAGAAACATAATCAAAAATGCATGAAGAACATATACCAGAGGAAGAAGTAATTACAAGCCTTGATAAATGGCTAAAATCCAGCTGAACACTGGATTACTGATTTGATTGTAAAATAAGAACAATAGCCTTCTATTATTCTGAAGTATAACCTCTATGAAAGACTAAATGTACATTTGTGAAAATTCTGAATGTAAAGCTGATCTTGATGTACAGCTCACCTTGAACAATATTGATTTTGCGCTTATATTTTGGATGAATGGACAGCTGAATTTGAATGCTTCGAATACATTTATTGTTTAAATGCTTATGTTCTTGATTGCTTTAAATACATTTATGCTTTGAATGTTGTAAGAGTAACTTTGAAATCACAATGAGTAACTGATTCAAACAAGTGAGTAACTGAACCTAAAGCATCAGAATGCTTCGGTAACTGAACATAATACTTGAGTAACTAAACCTGATGCATGAGTAACACAATCTGATTCTTCAAGTAACTGAACATAATGTTGGAGTAACAGAACATAATGCTCGAGTAACCGATAGTAGGGCTTGAGTAACTGAATCTGATGCTTGAGTAACTCCAACATAAAGCTTGAGTAACTGAACATAAAGCATGAGTAACAGAACATAATGCTTAAGTAACTGAACATTAAGCTTGAGTAACTGAATCAGATGCTTGAGTAACTCCAACATAATACATGAGTACCTGAACATCAATCTTGAGTAACTGAACCTGATGCTCGAGTAACCGATGGTAAATCTTGAGTAACTGAATCAGATACTTGAGTAACTCCAACATAATACATGAGTAACTGAACATGATGGTTGAGTAACTGAACATGATGCTTGAGTAACTGAACATAATGCATGAGTAACTGAACATAATGCTTGAGTAACTGAATATTAAGCTCGAGAAACTGAATCAGCTGCTTAAGTAACTGAATCTGATGCTTGAGTAACTGTAGGGAATGCATGAGTAACTGAACCTGATACTTGAGTAACTGAACATGATGCTTGAGTAACTGAGGGTAAAGCTTGAGTAACTGAGCATAATTCTTGAGTAATTGCAGGGAATGCATGAGTAACTGAACATAATTCTTGAGTAACTGCAGGGAATGCATGAGTAACTGCGCATAATGCTTGAGTAACTGTAGGGAATGCATGAGTAACTGAACATAATGCTTGAGTAACCGAGGGTAAAGCTTGAGTAACTGAGCATAATGCTTGAGTAACTGAAAAAATACTTGAGTAACTGAACATCAAGCTTGAGTAACTGGATCAGATGCTTGAGTAACTCCAACATAATGCATGACTCCAACATAATGCATGCGTAACTGAACATGATGCTTGAGTAACCGAGGGTAAAGCTTGAGTAACTGAGCATAATGCTTGAGTAACTGAACCTGATGCTTGAGTAACTGAATCAGATGCTTGAGTAACTCCAACATAATGCTTGAGTAACTGAATCAAGTTTGAGTAACTGAATCAGATGCTTGAGTAACCGAGTGTAAAGCTTGAGTAACTCCAACATAAAGCTTGAGTAACTGAACATAAAGCATGAGTAACAGAACATAATGTTTGAGTAACTGAATATTAAGCTTGAGTAACTGAATCAGATGCTTGAGTAACTGAACCTGATGCTTTAGTAACTCCAACATAATGCATGAGTAACTGAACTAGGTACTTGAGTAACTGAACTAGATGCTTGAGTAACTGAACATAATGCATGCTTGAGTAACTAAATCAGTGAAGATCTATCTAAAAAGCACAAGCAGGAGCACAACGAGTAACTGTTTCTATTATGCTAGGAACCAGAACACAGCAGAAAAGATAAGCTTGTACAGCGCAAAAGCACAGAGCACTATGCAGCTCTGTTGGAATCAAATCACAGATCACTAGTGCCTCTGCAAAGTCTTTTTCAGCACATGGTATCTGTGTCAGCACTAGCAGTAACAGCAGGAAGACAACGAATAACTGTTTCTAGAACACAGCAGAAAAGATAAGCTTGTACATCGCAAAAGCACAGAGCACTATGCAGCTCTATTGGAATCAAGGCACAGATCACTAGTGCCTCTGCACAACACTAGCAGTAACAACAGTAATACAATGATTAAATGTTTCTAGAACACAGCAGAAAAGATAAGTTTGTGCATCGCAAAAGCACAAAGTAGTATGCAGCTCTGTTGGAATCAAAGCACATGGTATATGTGTCAGCACTAGCAGTAACAGTAGTAATACAACGATTAAATGTTTCTAGAACACAACAGAAAAGATAAGTTTGTGCAGCGCAAAAGCACAAAGCAGTACTCCAACTTCACAACAACAAACGTATAGAGCATTGTTGACATCTTCTTATAAATTCCAGTGCTCTCATCTCGCCCTTTCACTCACAGCCTTCCTTCACAGCCTACCTTCATTAATTTTCTTCACAACCTTCCTTCTTCACAGCCTACCTTCTTCTAGCATTACTAATTTTCTCACAACCATCAACACAGCGTACCATGGAGCCATTCATCCAGCCCAAGAACTACACCCTTAAGAACAAAATAATGGAATCCATCCAACTTCCCATGGAATGGAAAAATATCCATTTTCACATTAGACCAGGCAACACCACCTTCAAAATCGGAAACCATACATCACTTTCAACTGGTAAAGGCTAGAAAAGGATGATCTCACAGCTCAATCTTCAGAAAAATTGGATCATCTTCCTCAAGCCAACCGATCACCATACTATCACAGCATGGATCACAGATTACAACTTAGAAACACCAACAGAGCTTCTTCCACTCTTCAGAATGCCTGGTGATACAGTATTCTCTGGGATGGAAAACTCTGCAGATCATCTGTTTGTTAGGGACACTGTTGAAGACACTGCTTCTTCATCTATGAAGCCTTCTGAATATAAATAGGTATGCGCCGCCGCCCTGTTCTCCTTGATTTTTATGTTCAGTTGATGTACCATCATTATAGATGGTTTGGCTGTAGTTTTATGTAGTTTTATGTATTGTTTGTTCCAGGTATGCGCCGCCGACTATAAATAGGTATGCGCCGCCGCCCTGTTCTCCTTGATTTTTATGTTCAGTTGATGTACCATCATTATAGATGGTTTGGCTGTAGTTTTATGTAGTTTTTTGTATTGTTTGTTCCAGGTAGTATGTATAAAGTATAACGTTTTAATAAGCTTGATTAGGGTTACTGACTTGATTGTAAAATAAGAACAATATATTTCTGTTACTCAGTTGTATAAGCTCTGTGAAAGCCTGAATGTTTAGTTGCTCTTAAATGTACAACTGTGAAATGCCTAAATTTATTGGTGTGCTGCAAAAAGACTTAATAGACAACTGAACTTGAATGCTTCGAATACCTTTATGGTTTGAATGGTTATGTTCTTGAATGCTATAAGAGTAACTCTAAAAGTGCTACGAGTAACTATGAAAAGTAATGCTTGAGTAACTGAGAATAATGGTTGAGTAACTAAAACAAGACTGCGAGTAACTGAAAAAAACACCGCGCATAACTAAAAAAGATCTACAAGTAACTGAAAAAACCACTGCGACTAACTCTGACAATTATGCGAGTAACTCAAAAAATCCTACGAGTAACTGCAATAGCAGTTAGAGTAACTGCGAAAATCCTACGAGTAACTGTAACGACCCTGCGAGTAACTGAACAAACAATGCGAGTAACTCAAAAAAGGCTGTGAGTAACTGAAACAAGCATGCGATTAACTGAACACTGTAAGAAATGGTTGAGTAACTGTCACAAAACTTCGAGTAACTGAACAAACCAAGAGAGTAACTGAAAAAACCATTCGAGTAACTGAACAAACTAGGCGAGTAACTGAAGAAACCATGTGAGTAACTGAACAGACACTGCGAGTAACTGAAAAATCCATGAGAGTAACTGAAAAAAACAATACGAGTAACTGAAAAAACCATAAGGGTAACTGAACAAATACTGCGAGTAACTGAGACAACCCTGCGAGTAACTGAACGAGCAGTACGAGTAACTCCAACAGCAATGAGAGTAACTGTGATAGTCTAGAAAAAAACACTATGATTCAAACTCAGTTACTCTTATATTTTGTAAGAGTAAATGTGACAACACTAAGAGTATCCATTGCACACAAAGACAAACACATATACTTCAAAAAGAATTACAAGTGATCAGAACTTAATCTTTTTCACATATTCAAAGTATACATACAACTGCTGGAGCACAAGGTAACACAAACATATATTACAAACACAAGTGAAGTACATAGAAGGTTACGAAATCACTCTCACAAAACTACACAAAAAGAACAACCCATTACATATTTGAACATGCCTCACTGACGCTCAAATAACCCACAAACTCCACTTAAAAATATAGAACCACGTATACATCAACAACAGTAGCAACAACACCAGAACACGAGCAGCAGAAATAGTATCAGCAACTCCCAATCAGCAAAACAAGAACGATCTTAGCAGCAGTAGCAGCAGCAACTCATCACACTAGAAATAGCAGTAGCACAAAACCATCACCAGCAGTAGCAGCAGTAGCACATCACAAGAACATCAGTTGTAGCACATATCCATGAATTGTAGTAGCAGCAACAGCTCCCAATCACATAATAAAGGAACAAACAAACAAACAATAAGCAGCACCAGGATGCTAGCCACAATCAACAGCACCAGCAGAAAATAAATCTTAGCGAGCAGCACCAGGAGCTGGAAGAAAATAAAAGAATAGATCAGCAGCAGGGTTATATAACAAACATAAACATCAAACACAAACAACCAACACAAACAGCACCAGGTATAGTCGTTGAGCATTAAACAACAACAATAGATAGTCCATAAAGAACATCACTGTAGAATGGATTACTTCTTCTTAGGACAATTCCTACTGTCATGGTTAACACCAAACTCTAAGCAATTCTTGCACTGCCTCTCTCTTTTAGACTGTGCAATCTCAACTCCAGATTTAAACCTCGCATCTTTGGATTTCGGTCTCCCTTTAGTTTTGCAAACATTGGGGATATGAACCTTGACAGTGGAGGAAGAAACTGTATTTGAAGCAGTTACACCAGCACCTGCATCTGCACCAGTATCAGCGAGATCCAATTCTAGCAGCTCCTTTCGCAAGGCTAGCAGTTTTTCATGGCAAAGATCTACAGAGTTGTTCCTACACGCTATGTTCACAATCGAATTGCAGGCAGAAACAAGCTTAAGAGTCCTCCCAGTTGATGGATGACTAACTGTCGCTTTGCCAAAAATCAAAGGATGTTCTCTGTACCCTTTAGTCCACCTCTTAAGTATGTATGGCTCAGGAAGAGTGCAAAAGTCACAACTCTTCAAATAAGATAAGATGTGCCTGCACGGGATACCTTTGAATTCCAACATGTAACAGTTGCAAGAAACAATCTCACTCGACGACACTTTCTTCAAGATACGGGGAGATCCAAGGCCACCGACACGATACACTTCAAACACACCTTCTGAAGTTTCCTTTACATTGTAGATCAAGCTTTGATGAACCTCACTCTGAAATATCTTAAAGATTGACTTGGTGTAAATACCTCTCATCTGCTCCTCCAAAGGCCACAAAGATGACAAAGGGAGATTACTATACTCGTCTTCAAAGTCTTTGAAATTTTCAATCTCCCATACATGAGAGTACACAGTCTCCAATTAACATACAAGTTCAAAGAGAGTCTTCCTACTATTCACATGGCTTCTAATGAACGCATTCAAGATCTCTCTCCTCTGTGTAGTCCTCATGCCCGCAAAGAAGGAAGACTGCATATAGCACGGAACCCACTCCGAACGCATCGCATACATGTCAGACAACCAAGTAATGGAAGACAGACCATACTCCTCAACAACAGAATCCCACCTCTCTTCAAATATGCCGACATCATCCACATTCCACACGCAATCATTCAAGGAACCTATGATCTGGTCCTTGTTAGGAAGACCACCAAGCTTGGAGGGAAGCTTTTGTAGGATGTGCCAGCTGCAGAAGCGATGCTTGCAATTTGGAAAAATAGTAAGGATAGCAACATTCATAGCTGGGTCTTGATCGGTTATGATGGACACTGGCTCTTTACCAAAACAAAGTAGATACTGCTTGAAAACCCAAACAAATGACTCATACTTCTCGTCCAACATAAGAGCTGAAGCAAATAAGACCGTCTTACAGTGGTGATCAACACCACCAAACATTCCAAAAACCATTGAATACTTGTTGGTGCGATATGTGGTGTCAAAAACAAT